>OX392542.1:41053255-42533080 GCA_947623455.1 Mimachlamys varia
GTATTGTGATAAAAATTGATCTTACCCGCCCACCCCCACCCCCACCTCCAAAAACAAAGGGTAACATATTTAAAACTCCTTAATGTAATTCCAAAAACTAGCTGTAGCAAATGCTGGTGACTTCTGGTGATTTAGAATCCCCTTAGCCTTTTGTTTATCATGAATATTATTGATAAAGAAGTACTGTTTGATCTAGCATAAATAAAATAAATCATCTTCCTTTTTCGTTCAGATATGCTTAAATGAGTTTCAGTCGTACAAATATAATTCCCGGAATAGGTAAAGAAATCACACCTTAAAAATTTAAGGGGAAGACAACTTTCAATAGATACATGAGCATTGTGCTCAAATGTCCAAACATTTGGATCGTATTTAACTAAATCCGGGACCGACGCCGGCTGTTTTATTTCCCATTATCGATAAATGCTGGATTTGAAACGTCTAGCGTCTTAGCATCCTAGTAGTTTTCTGGACGGCTTTCGTCATATAATGGTTTTTTGTTATTGATTTGAAAAAAAGAACGACATAAAAGATTTCACCCAAGGGAGGTAACCGATTCAGTTGTAGATTACTCTTCATCTAATGGACAAAAACAGTGGGCGGACTATTGTTCCGTACGGACTGACGATTAGACCGACTTTTGAGTTTTATCATAAAGATTGGCGCGGAGTTAAGTAATATTAAGCCTTAGTCTGGCATATATGTCAATCATTTGCATATTACAGCGATTGTTACTTACTAGTGACGTCATCAAATTATATGGCATTTTAACAGGTTGCATGCACTTGTAATAGGTTTTTATTAAATGTGATAGAGACTGGTATAGAGAGAAACAGATTCGGAGAAATTAAAATCCAGAGAGCTGTCATACCCTGAAATTTCAAAATGAAATATTCCAATATATGAATTGAAAGAGATAAAATGTGTCTTGAGAGGTGAAAGAGTTAACTAAAAATAATTGCTTAAGCTGGTCTAGATATTTGTTTTTACAGTATTTCGATTTAATAACATGAGAACGTGTGCACTGTCATTAAAAAGCAGTACTTATTATAATTTATAACAAAAATTAACACTATAAATAGTTGAAATTGATTTTAAATTCTTAAGCATGTGTTTATGCGCACATGCTTTCTTACTCTGGTCAATTCAATTTCTGAGCAAATAAAAAAGACAAGTTTAACACGTAATAATAATAATAATATATTTTATTTACGTGTCACATATTAACAAGGCATAATTATACATATAGTTTCTTAAGTAGTAATTACCTTATTACCTGTAAAGCACCCGGTCTATGGGGAACCAGAAAAGAATATTAAAAAAATAAAACATTATTATAAAAAACTGTTCAATTTAAAGGCCCTATATACGTAACTGTTGTCAAAACTTGAAGCGAAAATGAAGCCTAATGATTTATTATATTTATAGATTTAGTTAAGGTTAACTGATATCAGCAATATTCAAGATGGATTCTTACGCGGTAACCTGTACAGCAGCAGTTGAAACTCGATATTTGTAAACACGCGTCTGTTTTGAACTGTCTTCTAACTTCG
The DNA here is from genome assembly GCA_947623455.1 of Mimachlamys varia. Taxonomy (NCBI): domain Eukaryota; kingdom Metazoa; phylum Mollusca; class Bivalvia; order Pectinida; family Pectinidae; genus Mimachlamys; species Mimachlamys varia. The sequence goes on from OX392542.1 coordinate 41,054,809, forward strand.
GTTTGTTGTTGAAGTGGGCCTCACCTGAATTATTTTCAGTTCTTTGTAGTTAATGCTCAGATTAACTTCGTTTTAGTCTTATTTTAGCATGGTTAACAACTGGATTTTTTTTTCAGAATTTTTCAAAATCACGAAAAATTTCCTGAAGTGTCGTATATTGGGCCTTTAAATAGATAAGATCATATATTTTATCTGTTTTCTCCACTGTATTACATTAAAGGGAAGAAATTTCCTTCCTATAATTATAAATGAATTATTCATTGAACTGATATCTATCATGTCATGTAATCGTTGGTGTTAACTGAATATAATAGCATTTTATTTTGTTTAAAACAAATCTTATAACTGACAGAAGTGGTTAAATGGCTGCCATATTATGTGAACGTTGCGGGTTTGTTGTACCCTCCTAGCCTAGTAGCTGTTGATGAGTACAAGTGTTAATGAGTATGTACATGATATAGTATATACTGTATACCAACTAATATTCGCGTGATACATGTATTAATTTTCGCGAATTCGCGAGCTATCAAAATTCTCAAAATTTAAACGACGCGAAATAGTTTCAATCAGAGGTATGCCAACTGTACGAGTACTGTTCTGTACTTTGCATAAGATATACGACCGTACTTATCGCGAAATAAAATCGTCGCGAAATATTTGTTTCACATGAAAACGCAAAAAATAGGTCACTGCGAAAATAAGTTGGATTACAGTAGTACATGTGGGGTGGTCGGGTGGTGCAATAGATAGCACGCCTGCCTTTCACCAAGACAGCCGGGGTTCGATTCCCCGACAGGGCGTGAAAAGGTATGAGTTCACCTGTATGATTACGGGGTGTTCTTCAGGTACTCTGGTTTCCTCCCACTATAAGATCCCTCGTGCGCTGATATCCGGGCCCAAAACAGTGGATAAAATTAAGCTGGATGAGCTGTTTCATAATTGTTGTGAAATAAATATAGTTTTTATCAATATAAAAAACGTGAATGAAATTGTCGTAATCATGTTGTCCGATATATCTACTGTACCAAGTGTGTGTTACTGTTGGCATTGGGACTTAATTGTTTGGATAATCCTCTGTCTTATCTCCTCTGTCATTGGCTACACATGTTATATCACAACACAGACAAACACGCGGATCCTGGTATTGTCAATGTAAATTTATTTAATAATATGATACAGTGACGCCATTAATTGCTTCAACAAGAAATTATTTGGTATGACGACTACCGACAATGTGTTTTTTTAATAGAAAAAAAATCAGAGAATACCGAAGCGTCAACAAAACCAAAAATCCATAATCACATTCGATTTGACAAGAATTAACAAATGAAAAAAGGACATACAGTATTAACATGAAGACCTTTGTATATATATGTAAAAGAGAATAAGACCAGGGCCCGTATTCGTGAAACTGTTCTCATGCTCAAGCACGGAATCTGTGCTCAAGCCAGCTTTCTTGAAACTCACTTGAATCATGTCGAAAAATCAAAAAGTCAACTTCATTTCTCATCATTTTTTTTACCAAAACATTGACAAAATTCGATTGTTTAAATGATTTATAGCCAAAATAAGAAATATGGCTTGATAACACAGAATCCATGCTTGAGCATGAGAACGGTTTCGTGAATACGGGCCCAGGTGTTCCGGAAGAGTAATTAAGCGTTTACTTCTTCCATACTCGCCCTGTAAATCTTGGTCACACCCAAGAAAACGTCTAGCCCTCAAAGTGAGAACAGAGTTATCATTCTCAATCACAAGTGAGAACAGAGTTATCATTCTCAATCACAAGTGAGAACAGAGTTATCATTCTCAATCACAAGTGAGAACAGAGTTATCATTCTCAATCACAAGTGAGAACAGAGTTATCATTCTTAATCACAAGTAGTCGCTCTAATAAGCACACACAAAAATGTCCACTTTTCTATCACATACATTTAAGGACAAAATATTTCTAAATAAGGCCAAGATGGCGACCACAAAACTTGCCTATAGTTCTCATCAACCTGCATCTCTTGAATCTCTGAGTGGAAGCAGAAAGTAAGACATTTTATCCGATTCCAAGTGTTCGACTGACAAACAAACAAATTTACTACACAGGGATTGTATTCCGGGTTCGAAGCCTGCGTAGGGCCGTTACCAGAAGTTGATCGCTTGTCGGTGATTGTTCTGCGGGAGTACCTCAACCACTAACACCTTGAATGTCCTTATATGACCATGGCTGTTAGTGCAATATGAAAACGTTCGAAAACTTTTTGTTTTTGTCCCTGTTAAATATGCCTGAAATTCGCTTTTTATTTTCTGGGTTTCTGTTTATAATTAACTTGAAATCTTCAAAAAAACCATTTGGTATTTTTAATGTATTGCAACATGAAGAGGTCAGTGCTGACCTGTCGTTCTTGAAACTGTTAATTTAAAATGAAACGATGATCCTAAACCTCTACCGTCTATAAATATCATTTGAAATATACAGTGTACGACTTGACGCATCATCAATTAACTTATATCAGTGAACACCGATGACAGCATCATCAACATAGCAAGACTCACTTCCGGGTCCATAAAGTATAGAATCGGGGTCTTAAGAACGCTTGAACCAGTCGACTACTTTCTCATAGCCGGAATCAGATTCCAGGGATGATATACTCTTTAAGGACCCCATCTTCATCCGGGTATAATTTGAGGATGACGTCAGAGGTATGTCATCTCTTTTGACAACGGGGCATTCAAAATCCCACTGAAAATCAATAATCGTGTCATGTACATGTTGATTTGAAACTTGATGAAAGTTAGCAAATAATAAAGGGTTAAAATTCATGGAGCATAATTATCTTTGAATTAAATGAAAAATACGTGAAGTGAGTTTTTAGAGCAGAAATCAGCTTTAAGTATCAATAGTGATCGTAACTTCGACACAAAATGGTAGGCATCCTCAAGCAAAATAGAAGGTATCACATGATTATTTTAACGCTCACTTTCGCCCTTTCATGCACAATATTCAAGAGTTACGCTCACCTACGCTCTCTCATTCTCGATATTCATGCGTTACGTTCACCTACGCTCTCTCATTCTCGATATTCATGCGTTACGTTCACCTACGCTCTCTCATTCTCGATATTCATGCGTTACGTTCACCTACGCTCTCTCATTCTCGATATTCATGCGTTACGTTCACCTACGCTCTCTCATTCTCGATATTCATGCGTTACGTTCACCTACGCTCTCTCATCCTCGATATCTAGAAGTTACAGTCACCAACGCCCTCTCATCCTAGATATTCATGCGTTACGCTCACCTACACTCTCACATCCTCGATATCCAGAGGTTACGCTCACCTACGCTCTCGTATACTCGATAGCCAGGGGTTAAGCTCATTTCGCGTTCTTATTGTTGCTATCCTGGAGTTACGTTCATCTACGATCTCTCATCCTAGATATTTAGCGGTGACGCTCACCTACGCTCTCGTATACTCGATAGACAGGGGTTACGCTCATTTCGATTTCTCATTATTGCTATCCTTGAGTTACGATCACCTACGCTCTCTCATCCTAGATATTTAGCGGTGACGCTCACCTACGCCCTCGTATACTCGATAGACAGGGGTTACGCTCATTTCGCTTTCTCATTATTGATAAATGGAGTTACGATCACCTACGCTCTCTCATCCTCGATATTCAGGGGGTTCGCTTACCTACGCTCTCTACAGCCCTATAATAGATCATAGCAAAACTTATGGCTCTGTGCGAACGCACTGGTGATGAGGCAACAAGGCCTGTTCGATTTTATAATGTACATCAAAAGAATCTTGCGGTCACATAATGGTAAAAATTGACAGTTCCAAAGCCAAGCGATTCGTCAGGATTTTTACCTGATACCAAACAAAATACTACAACGTACATTCGTGTCTTCGGTTTTGTCATGACAAAATATTCCAGGGGTGAAGAGAGCGAAAATGAGCGTTACCCTTAGATATTATGGATGGTTTTAGTGGTGTAGAGAGCGTAGATGAGCGTAACCCTTGGATACCGAGGATGGTTCTAGTGGTGTAGAGAGCGTAGATGAGTGTTACCCTTGGATACCGAGGATGATATCGCCGTACCTCCAGGTCCTGTTCTGATGACGTTTCCGCCGGACTGTCACAGTATGTATACCCAAACACCTCTTGTCCGCCACCAGTACTGTAAAACATGGCAGTATTTGGTGATGGAAAGACAGCGTACGATTCTCCTAGGTCCCCCTCATCTGTCTGAAATACAATGCTCGGATATTAGCATGCAATTAACCTTAAATAATATCCACATATATTTTATATTCTCACTGATTTTGTTTGCACAGTTTTATAGCGGATATAAGGCTGTTTCCCCCAGTCCAAATTTGTGTTATTTTCCAAAAATGAGGCAAAATTCAAGAATATTTTCCCAATTTATCTGAAAATCTTTCAAAATTTTCCCAATTAAATAAGAAACAAGTTACTGTAAAATCAAGGTAGCAAATACACTGATTCTGTGTGTTTCGCTCTATATGTAACTGTATCAAACACTAGCCAGTGAAAACTTTATGAATACAGAATCAAAACAACCATACAGGTCGTCTACTTATGACGTAATACATTAATCTTGTTCAATAAGGATCTTGCCGTTTCACTCCGGATAACAATAAAAAACGCCCATGTTTCAATCGCTCAAATGACTGCGGTTATTGTTCGCGCGAAAAAGTCTTCATCGCGCAGAGAGTGGAGGTTGAATAAGCGAAAAATTCCACTCGCGAAAATATTGCCTTTTACAGTACATTAAAGGCCAAGTATACGTAACTTTCGGCAAAAGTTGAAGAGAAAATCAAGCCTTATAGCTGTTCATATTTATAGACTTAGTTACGATTAACTGATATCAGCAATATTCAAGATGAAATCTTACGCGGTTACCGGTACAGCAGTAGTTGAAACTCGCTATTCGTAAACACGCGTCCATTTTGAACTGTCTTCTACCTTCGGTTTGTTGTTGAAGTGGGCCCCACCTGAATTATTTTAATTTCTTGTTAGTTACCGCTAATGTTTACTTCGTTTTAGGCTTATTTTTGCATGGTTATCAACTAGATTTTTTTTCAGAATTTTTCAGAATCACGAAAAATTTCCTGAAGTTACGTATATTGGGCCTTTAAAGGTGGTTGATGACATAAGTCCTGGTTAGGTTCTGGTAGCATCAGATGCCATTAAATTAGTTATTGTAACCAATCTGTATCGTCGAGTCTACAGACTGTGACGCAGTCGGCTTTACAATCAAGCATTTAAATGCATTATTCAATAAGGATTGAGTCTGCAGGACGCGTTAGTGTCTTTATATTGTAGACATATTAAGCGGTTAACTAAGTACAATACATTTGTATTTCTTCTGCATTATCACAGGCGTTCTGTATTGTCTGCAGTGAAGTGTTGTCTATTTAGGCAATGAATGTTTTAGCAAATGTCGTTATTGTCCTGTAACACGCATTGCTATATCTAATGAACATACGTACATGTATTGATGACAAACTTAAAAAAGTGTTTCAGTAATAGAAACGTGTGCTATATAACTATTACTATATTATATTTTCGTTTTTTTTTTGCTTCATTTTATTATTTCAAATACTTTGAACAGCAAATTAAGTGCTTTGAATAATATTTACCATCGCATGGCGTTGCCCCTAAATTATCCTTCCCAATTTAGTTGTTGTTCATAGAGGCAATGAATGCCACGGACCGAATTTTGACGTCATCATTATGCTGACGTCATAAAAGTTACGTTGGTTACCACTGGCCTTCCCAGGGCGATAGCTGTTTTATTCATTGAACAAGCATACACAACTGAAACATTTGAGCGAAATGCTGAAAAAGCAAGAGGCCCAATGGGCCTACATCGATCACCTGCTAACAATATCTTACTTGGAACCCTAGAGTCGCCTAAAATATATTAATGTAAGACATCCAGAAGAACATGTTAAGATTTAAATATATTTTACTCATGTGACCTTGAAAGTAAGATAAGATCCTTTTCATTCGCAAACTCTGTTTGGCTTCTTTGAAGGAAGCTACGAGCCAAAATTCATGTCTCCATGCCTTTTGGTATTTAAGAAGGTTTTAACAAATTTGACCCCTGTGAACTTGATTTTTGTGTCAAGGTAATTTTTTTTCGCAGATTTGGTCAAATATAAGTTCTCTATGCCTGACGGTATTTCAGAAGAAGTTGTTTGAAGGTTTCGACATATTTGACATTGAAACTACAAGTGATTTTTTTCGTAAAACTTTGTTTAGCTCCCCTAGAAGCTACCAGCCAAAATGCATGTCACTAGGCCTTTCGGTATTTCAGAAGTTGTTTAAAGGAAAAGTTGACGGGCGCATGACGGACAGACGGACGACGAACACCGCAACATAGTAAAAGCTCACTTGGACCTTCGGGCCAGGTAAGCTAACATTGTAATTGAACGGCGCAGCGCGTTCGAAGGGGGTATTTATGCGCATCGAATTCGTGAGGGTTAAAGTTCACGCTGACCGCGAACAGAGTATCGACAATTTCATTCCTGCAGCTTTAATTGGACAGAAACAGATATATATGACTAATCATATTTTATACAGACCATTGCAAATATTACTATATCCGGATTAAAAGTTACCGATTTGCATGCATTCCCCGGCCTAAAAAAGACGTTTAATCAATAAAGTGACACTTTTATTATAGAATAAACGTATTATTGATGTATTAATATGTTTCCTGCAGTGATATGTTTTCTGAAGCTGTGCTGTCTGAGTCCTAAATGTCCTCAAGTCATTGTCCTTTGTTGTCCTATATCCTTAGTCCAATGTTGTCCTATAGTCCTAGTCCTATGTTGTCCTGTTGTCCTATAGTCCTAGTCCTATGTTGTCCTATATCCCTAGTCCTATGTTGTCCTATATCCCTAGTCCAATGTTGTCCTATAGTCATTGTCCTTTCTTGTCCTATAATCCTAGTCATATGTTGTCCTATATTCCTAGTCCTATGTTGTCCTATAGTCCTAGTCCTTTGTTGTCCTGTATTCCTAGTCATTTGTTGTCCTATATTCCTAGTCCTATGTTGTCCTGTATTCCTAGTCCTATGTTGTCCTATAGTCCTAGTCCTTTGTTGTCCTGTATTCCTAGTCATTTGTTGTCCTATATTCCTAGTCCTTTGTTGTCCTGTATTCCTAGTCATTTGTTGTCCTATAGTCCTAGTCCTTTCTTGTCCTATATCCCTAGTCCAATGTTGTCCTATAGTCATTGTCCTTTCTTGTCCTATAATCCTAGTCCTATGTTGTCCTATATCCCTAGTTCTATGTTGTCCTATAGTCCTAGTCCTATGTTGTCCTGTATTCCTAGTCCTATGTTGTCATATAGTCCTAGTCCTATGTTGTCCTATATCCCTAGTCCTATGTTGTCCTATATCCCTAGTCCTATGTTGTCCTATATTCCTAGTCCTATGTTGTCCTATATCCCTAGTCCTATGTTGTCCTAAAGTCCTAGTCCTATGTTGTCCTATAGTCCTAGTCCTATGTTGTCCTATAGTCATTGTCCTTTGTTGTCCTATATCCCTAGTCCAATGTTGTCCTATAGTCCTAGTCCTATGTTGGCCTGTTGTCCTAGTCCTATGTTGTCCTATAGTCCGAGTCCTATATTGTCCAATAGTCCTAGTCCTATGTTGTCCTATATCTCTAGTCCTTTGTTGTCCTATAGTACGAGTCCTATCTTGTCCTATATCCCTAGTCCTATGTTGTCCTATAGTCCTATGTTGTCCTATAGTCCGAGTCCTATATTGTCCAATAGTCCTAGTCCTATGTTGTCCTATATCTCTAGTCCTTTTTTGTCCTATAGTACGAGTCCTATCTTGTCCTATATCCCTAGTCCTATGTTGTCCTATAGTCCTATGTTGTCCTATATCCCTAGTCCTATGTTGTCCTATATCCCTAGTCCTATGTTGTCCTATATTCCTAGTCCTATGTTGTCCTAAAGTCCTAGTCCTATGTTGTCATATAGTCCTAGTCCTATGTTGGCCTGTTGTCCTAGTTCTATGTTGTCCTATAGTCCTAGTCCTATGTTGTCCTATATTCCTAGTCCTATGTTGTCCTATAGTCCTAGTCCTATGTTGTCCTATATTCCTAGTCCTATGTTGTCCTATATCCCTAGTCCTATGTTGTCCTATAGTCCGAGTCCTATGTTGTCCTATAGTCCTAGTCCTATGTTGTCCTATATTCCTAGTCCTATGTTGTCATATAGTCCTAGTCCTATGTTGTCCTATATCCCTAGTCCTATGTTGTCCTATATTCCTAGTCCTATGTTGTCCTATAGTCCGAGTCCTATGTTGTCCTATAGTCCTAGTCCTATGTTGTCATATAGTCCTAGTTCTATGTTGTCATATAGTCCTAGTCCTATGTTGGCCTGTTGTCCTAGTTCTATGTTGTCCTGTTGTCCTATAGTCCTACATGTAGATCTATGTTGTCCTATAGTCCTAGTCCTATGTTGTCCTATAGTCCTAGTCCTATGTTGTCATATAGTCCTAGTTCTATGTTGTCATATAGTCCTAGTCCTATGTTGGCCTGTTGTCCTAGTTCTATGTTGTCCTAAAGTCCTAGTCCTATGTTGTCCTATAGTCCTTTGTTGTCCTGTTGTCCTATAGTCCTACATGTAGTTCTATGTTGTCCTATAGACCTAGTCCTATGTTGTCCTATGGTCCGAGTCCTATGTTGTCATATAGTCCGAGTTCTATGTTGTCCTGTATTCCTAGTCCTTTGTTGTCCTATAGTCCTATGTTGTCCTATAGTCCTAGTCCTATGTTGTCATATAGTCCTAGTTCTATGTTGTCCTATAGTCCTAGTCCTATGTTGTCCTATAGTCCGAGTCCTACGTTGTCCTATAGTCCTAGTCCTATGTTGTCCTATAGTCCGAGTCCTATGTTGTCCTATAGTCCTAGTCCTATGTTGTCCTGTATTCCTAGTCCTATGTTGTCCTATAGTCCTAGTCCTATGTTGTCCTGTATTCCTAGTCCTATGTTGTCCTATAGTCCTAGTCCTATGTTGTCCTGTATTCCTAGTCCTATGTTGTCCTATAGTCCTAGTCCTATGTTGTCCTATAGTCCTAGTCCTATGTTGTCCTATAGTCCTAGTCCTATGTTGTCCTATAGTCCTAGTCCTATGTTGTCCTGTATTCCTAGTCCTATGTTGTCCTATAGTCCTAGTCCTATGTTGTCCTATATCCCTAGTCCTATGTTGTCCTATATCCCTAGTCCTATGTTGTCCTGTATTCCTAGTCCTATGTTGTCCTATAGTCCTAGTTCTATGTTGTCCTATAGTCCGAGTCCTATGTTGTCCTATAGTCCTAGTCCTATTTTGTCCTGTTGTCCTAGTCCTATGTTGTCCTATAGTCCGAGTCCTATGCTGTCCTGTTGTCCTAGTCCTATGTTGTCCTATAGACCTAGTCCTATGTTGTCCTGTTGTCCTAGTCCTATTTTGTCCTGTTGTCCTAGTCCTAGGTTGTCCTATATCCCTAGTTCTATGCTGTCCTATATCCTTAGTCCTATGCTGTCCTATAGTCCTAGTCCTATGTTGTCCTATAGTGTTACAATGTCCTACTCGTATATTAATCCCTTGTACAATGTTACCAGATATGCTCACCAAACTGTATTTGATTAGAGATTGTACAGACGTCAAACCCCCCTCCCCTCGCTGTATATTTCCTAGCATTGCACGTCAACACTGCAAATTCAATATCTCAAACACACGTGACAATCTTCATTACGTAGGAACAACGTAAAATCTTGCCGGGTTTCTCTTTCTCGGTTTGACCTTTTCACCTTTGTATGACGACTAATTGACGATATTTCACAAATGAAATTTCCAATTACAGTCAGAAAGTCTGTGCGTCTTTCTTATCACCTTCCATCACTATTGTTCCAAGTTACAATCAATTTCATTACCTCTCCACGAAACTCAGATCTGGGAAATGTCACGTGTTTGTCGTGGGGTCTGTGAAATAGACACGGATCACGTATTCTACGTTGTACCTTCATAGGTGTGTGTGCGTGGGACTTAGGAGCACAGTGCGCAAGACCGGGATATGACAAAACTCTAATTCAAATTAATGCTTCACCAAACCATCCGAAGCTTCGTGTTAGTTTGGTGACGGCTGATAATGTAAGGTGGGTGTTAATACAGAGAGAGGTATAGAAACTAATGCTTGTTAAATAACTGGATTAGTAGTTTTATATTCCTGAATTATGTATGGGCTGCTATCATTTAGAAACAAGAGTCCCAATTGCCTTAGCGGTCGCCTGAGTAATGTTAAAGTAAGGTACAATGTAGCTCTATTTCAATGATGTAATAAACATTTAAACAAAGTGAAATACAACATTTGTGATGTCATTAAAGGATTGAAGTTCTAAAACTCTTGAAGGAAATTATTTTCCTATTGAGGATGATTGTCACTAAGTAAGACTTGTTTCCACTAAAAAAAAAAGACAAAATATATCCCAAAGTGTTATTTTCTTATTTAAACATAAATAAACTTAACTCCCTACCCAAGGGGAATGTATAGCCCGGGGACACTGCAACTTACAAATTAAACAAAACCCATCTTTCTATTTATGTAGAGAAATAAACTACATCTGCACTGCTAAGTCTTGAGAAGAAGGTTTATGAAACTTTGGATGAATTCACTTAAGGGACCCGTCCTTGGTCCCTGGGGTAGATTTCAATTTTACAAATCTGTATTCAAGTAAACCATGTAAAGATTATTTTGGCTAAGTTTTAAAAGACTCAATCCGCATATTTTTGAGAAGAAGTCGAAAATGAAAAATATTTACGAACTTTATCTGGCAGTAGGTCAACATATACAGTTGAATCTCGTTATTTTTGAAGTCAGCGGGAGCAAGCAAAGAAATCGAGTTATCAGAGTATTCGAGTAAGGCAAGTTCGAATACTTATTGTGAAGTTTGGCCTGGACCGACGAAACACTTCGAAATAAACAGGGACTTCGAGTAACATGAGGTCGAGATAATGATGTTCGACTGTGTATATCACATTTTCAATTTGTAAACAAGTATCCAAAGCTCCTGTGCAATATTCGAATGGCAGATATGGTAAGGGTTAAATACGATTTAAGCATACAAGTAACTTCGATTTTCATGGTTGCAACAGAGTATTTTAAAAATGCTGCAAGAAACTTTACAGACAGGTTGAAGTTTGGGAGTGTCAAATAAAGGAGGATCTTTTTAACATGTATCACAAAATGATACAGGTACATGTAGTATGGTTGGTTAAAATGATGATACAGGTAGTATGGTTGGTCAAAATGACGATACAGGTTGTATGGTTGGTCAAAATGACGATACAGGTTGTATGGTTGGTCAAAATGACGATACAGGTTGTATGGTTGGTCAAAATGGCAATACAGGTTGTATGGTTGGTCAAAATGACGATACAGGTTGTATGGTTGGTCAAAATGACGATACAGGTAGTATGGTTTGTCAAAATGACGATACAGGTTGTATGGTTGGTCAAAATGACGATACAGGTTGTACATGTATGATTGGTCAAAATGACGATACATGTAGTATGATTGGTCAAAATGACGATACAGGTAGTATGGTTGGTCAAAATGACGTTACAGGTTGTATGATTGGTCAAAATGACGTTACAGGTTGTATGATTGGTCAAAATGACGATACGGGTAGTATGGTTGGTCAAAATGACGATACAGGTAGTATGGTTGGTCAAAATGGCAATACAGGTAGTATGGTTGTTCAAAATGACGTTACAGGTTGTATGATTGGTCAAAATGACGATACAGGTAGTATGGTTGGTCAAAATGACGAAACGGGTAGTATGGTTGGTCAAAATGATGAAACGGGTAGTATGGTTGGTCAAAATGGCAATATAGGTTGTATGTTTGGTCAAAATGACGATACAGGTTATATGGTTGGTCAAAATGACGAAACGGGTAGTATGGTTGGTCAAAATGGCAATACAGGTTGTATGATAGGTCAAAATGACGAAACGGGTAGTATGGTTGGTTAAAATGACGATACAGGTAGTATGGTTGGTCAAAATGACAATACAGGTTATATGATTGGTCAATATGACGATACAGGTAGTATGGTTGGTCAAAATGGCAATATAGGTTGTATGTTTGGTCAATATGACGATACAGGTAGTATGGTTGGTTAAAATGACGACACAGATAGTATGGTTTGTCAAAATGACGATACATGTAGTATGATTGGTCATCATGACGATACATGACATTTTTGAATTTTACATAAATATAGGAATACTGCTAAATATGTTTAAGTTTTTTTGAAAATAAACACACCAATACAGTTTTATGATAATATTCTTTATTTTAATGTACAGTGTATATCATATTTTCATAATAAATATTTTTGTTGTTTTCATAATACCGAGAAATCGGGAGAGTATAATTATCTGACATGTGATTTAGGTCAACGCCTTGGCAACTGTTCATCTTAAAACAATCATATCTTTTTATTTGTATACAAAATAAAGTGGATCAATTTTTCATGATAACCCTAACTTTTAAATTTAATTGCATCGTACAATGATATGTGTCAGTTTCTTGTTCTAAATATCGAGATTTTTGTGATCGATGTCGACTACAGAAAAAAAACTTACTACACAGCGATTCGAAAAACCTAGTCTGATCAGAACTATAGTTAAGGTCTATGGTCGCAATTTTTACCTCATTGTGAAATATTTTGTATCTTTGTGTAATGTGATGGTGGACGTTTTGAGTATGCTCATTAGTGTGTTTACTTGTTTTTATTGAGAATGATGATTCGATTCTCATTTTGAAGATTGATGTTTTCTTGGATGTGACCAGATGTCGTCTATGAAGCAGAAGACGCTTACTCCTGGTCTTGTACTGTAACAAAGGTCTCCATGTATATATTTTCCTTTTTTATATGTTGCCCCTGGTTTAATCGATTCTGAGTTCGGATTATAGTTTTGTTGACGCTTCGTTATTCTCTGACCACTTTTCTTATTGTTGTGAATGCTATCAAACACAATTGAACATGAAAAAAAATGAATTGATTGCTATCAGAATTATTAATTTTCAATTTCATCCAACCGATCCATATGGTATTGTGCAAAATAATGATTTGGCCTCCAAAGAGAAGTCGGTCGTGCAAACTCTAACCTAAATTCAATATGATAGGGGTCATTTGTATCTAGGATTTAAGAATATCTCATATCAATAAATATGTCCAACCAAAAATTCAGTACGCGCTGCTCGAACACTATTCAAGAATCGTTCTATTCGTTGATTAGAAGACAAACGCCCAGTGCTTACCGGCGAAGTCTCTGATCTTAGTTCCGAAACACTACCGTTTAAATGCCTCGCTTTGTGTAATTTTCCGTACCGGCGTCCATTCTTACCTACCAATTGATACTAAATTATCAACATAGAAATTTGCTATCAACTTGTTATCACTGTTTGATGTTTCAGCTTTGAGCTATAACACTTTCCGAGAAAATCCATCAATCGCTCCACAAATAGCTATCCCGTAAAGTTCATATTATTATATTTATTCATCATATCCATCGATATGCACAAGGTAATTAGGCCCCTTGTTCACGTTAGCACGGCTCATCATTAGTCCCCTTGACCTTCCCGACCGTACCCAAACAAGACTTTTCTTTGAGTCACTCGTATCCCATATACACCCGAACCACGTTATCTCGAAGTCGATTAAAAAACGAAAAACTTGTTGTTTGAGTACGAGGTGAATACGAGGATTTACCAACCTGAGAAAATGATATTTTACGATACCGGAGGCCGAGGGAAATTTCTCTTTCGATAAGGTCGATGATTGTACATGTATATCAATTGATAATAAATTCATCAGTCAGTCAAGAAATACATTTTTTTGTACTTGAAAATAGTCCATCAGAACTAGAAAAAGTTCATGTGAGTCGTATTGACGGATAAAGCACCGCTTTATCTGGAAGTACAGAAATGTAGTTATCGGCCGATATATGTGGTGGTTACAGGATAAAGTCATTCACCACATACAGCCGAACCTTGTTATTCCGAAGTCAGCGGGACCACGCAATTTAAAAATAAATCGAGTTATCCAAGTATTCGAGTCACGTGAGTTTGAGTACTTAATCTTAATCTGGCCGAGACCAAACAAAAACACTTCGAATTAGCCGGGCCTTCGAGTTACACGAGGTCGAGATACCGAGGTTCGACTGTATTGTCTACAGTCGGGCGTCTATATTGTTCCTGTATAAACCTAGTCTTTTCACGAACAACAATACAAGAGGTATATCATGGCGTAATAAGAGAGCGCGACAAATGTCTAGCTTGGTGTCTCTGCATACAGCTAGCTTACAAGGCTCTCGACTTGGCGTAATTCGTAATAACGAGAAAACGTATCTCATTATAACAACTTCGCTTATCACTTAAGACTTAGCGTACATGTAACTCGTAATGACGATTTCTTTTTCGTAAGGTACTCAGCTGCTTTCGTAGCGATGCCACCATGCATATTACATCAGGATTGAAAGTCATATTTCTAACTTTTCCGTTACATCCATATTGAAAGAAGCGCGCTAGGTCTTCATGCTAAATATGGATGTAATGGCTGACCTTTCATAGAACTCTGAAAGTTCAAAAAATTACTTTCAATCCATTTATTGACATTTTTGCTATAGAACAATAGCTTCATTTAATTTATATTTCTTCCAATTAATAGTTTATAATCTGCGTTTGTATATGGGTCGTCATTTAAACGACATTGACAGAACAGTCCAGTTTGAATAAATTTGGCACAATGATAATAATTAGTCATTTGAGCGTTTGACGCAGGGGCATTCTCCATGTTATTAGAAGCGGCGCGACAAGACTCTCATTTAACAGGCTTGACATATGACGTCATAATTAAATCACATGTTACGTCTCGTGAACCATTGCTTTCATACTTTTACGAAACGCATTTTTGCTGGTAATGTTCATATAGTGGGTTGCGGAGCAAATGTAAACTTAAATTTATCTTTTTTTGTGATGAAATGACTAAACGCACAAAAAAGACCAATCATTTTTCAAGATCTTGTGAGCTGTAACTTGATTAGAAAATGTTAAACTTCACCAGAACACGACTCCATATGGGAAGTTATCAGATCCTACGTATTTACGGGGTAACGGAGCGGCAATAAGGATATACATTTCAATCAGAGTGCATACAAAAACTACATGTACATGCGTCAAGGACTGTTTCGGCGTCTGCTGGTTAGCCGAACAATGCGGAACAAACAACAAACAAAGGACAACTGCGTCCTGAAATTAGCCAAGTACATCCTGAGATAGGTCATTTTACTGTATCAATAAGCAGTGATATGGTCACGTCATCAGTTCTACGTCATTGTACTGTATCACTACGCAGTGATGAGGTCACGTCATCAGTTCTACGTCATTGTACTGTATCAATACGCAGTGATGAGGTCACGTCATCAGTTCTACGTCATTGTACTGTATCACTACGCAGTGATGAGGTCACGTCATCAGTTCTACGTCATTGTACTGTATCAATACGCAGTGATGAGGTCACGTCATCAGTTCTACGTCATTGTACTGTATCACTACGCAGTGATGAGGTCACGTCATCAGTTCTACGTCATTGTACTGTATCACTACGCAGTGATGAGGTCACGTCATCAGTTCTACGTCATTGTACTGTATCACTACGCAGTGATGAGGTCACGTCATCAGTTCTACGTCATTGTACTGTATCAATACGCATTGATGAGGTCACGTCACCTGTGTTACGTCAATGTACTGTATCACTACGCAGTGATGAGGTCACGTCATCAGTTCTACGTCATTGTACTGTATCACTACGCAGTGATGAGGTCACGTCATCAGTTCTACGTCATTGTACTGTATCAATACGCATTGATGAGGTCACGTCACCTGTGTTACGTCAATGTACTGTATCACTACGCAGTGATGAGGTCACGTCATCAGTTCTACGTCATTGTACTGTATCAACACGCAGTGATGAGGTCACGTCACCTGTGTTACGTCAATGTACTGTATCACTACGCAGTGATGAGGTCACGTCATCAGTTCTACGTCATTGTACTGTATCAATACGCAGTGATGAGGTCACTTTACCTGTGATACGTCATTGTACTGTATCACTACGCAGTGATATGGTCACGTCATCTGTGCTACGTCACTGTATGCCTACTGTATCAACACGCAGTGATGAGGTCACGTCACCTGTGTTACGTCATTGTAGGCCTACTGTATCAACACGCAGTGATGAGGTCACGTCACCTGTGTTACGTCATTGTAGGCCTACGGTATCACTACGCATTGCTGTCAATGTGTCCGAAGCGTCGTCTCGGGGTTGCTAGGGGTTACAATGTCTACACAAAGCACTATGTATTCCACATTTCTAGCATACACTCTGAATCTAATACCGTGATACTAGTATATTGGCAAGGTAGTCCAGCCTGCGATTGTTAATAATGATATGTAGCACATTTTTGTGTAACATTTTGTACTTATTTACTGGGAAAAATATAAAATTAACCAGTTTTGCTCCGTCACAAAGCTGCGCACGTTTGTTTAATTAAGATATCGTGTTGAGGGGGTGACGTAAGCTGTAAGCCTTCCCTCTATTCTAAACTCGTAATTAGTCCAGCGCGTGAACCCCCCGGGGTTTGGTCATTTCCGGATCGGAGAAGTCTCCCCTTTAATTACGTGGTCAGAAGGTTTCCTCCCCGCCAGCGTCTATTAGCCCGATTACATAGGCAAATCTAGAGTCCGTCAATTCACGGAATAATTACAATTCAAAGTACAGCACGCTACCCAGAACTCGTATTAACAATCGTAATAGCTGGTAAAATGATAATTAGATAATACACATTATTAGAAAAATAATAGAAAAGAGACCAAGCTTAATATTTGATTTTCGTCGTAGTATTATTGACCCATTGAATTTAATAGAGAATAGGTCCACAATTTTTTTTCCTAAAATGTAATATTGTAGAAAATGACGCTTCATAATATTGTAACTGACAAAATGACAAAATCAATAAAACTTTTTTTTGTGAAATGATGATTATGATGTCAAATGTAATCCACACAGCTTAATATAATAAGGATATACCGTTATTTCCCGCGTGTTACCTGGCATTTTAAGGCATTTTTAAGGCTTTTGTAAAATAAATTCCAAATAACCCGCGGGTTATACGTCGAATGTATACCTGGTGAGTACAAGCGACTTCGTATGTGACTTTGTGATTAATCTTTTTTAATGCTGGAAATCAGACACATATGATGGAAATATTGTGTTTATTTTGTATATATTTTATATAAATATGTTTATGTGTATAACTAAAGCTCTATATTACATGTAACTTATCAATGATATATTTTGTTTAGGAATCACACAACTAAATCAGCCTATCAAGAAGTGTTTCATACGATTGTAGTCCCTACCGAAAATTTGTTCCGGCTAAGTACAGTGATTCTGAATAATCTAAATAGGTAATTGTTGACATATTCTGCATTGAATGAAATCTATAAATATTTGACTTTACAAAAATGTATACTTTTGGTAGATTTTGATATGTGATGGCGGATTGATATGGGGTCAAAAGTCAGAGGGTGTTCCCGTCCCATTTCACTGGTTTGATATGTAAATTTCCAGTTGTCCGAAGCAGACGCCCGTAGCGAGCTAAAATGCCACGAAACTTCTGATAAAATGTCACTTGAAGTCTTTGCCATGTATGTATCTGTGAATCCAGGCAGTTGTCACTAGTTTTGAACTTCAAATATTAAAGTTATTAGCTCTAAAGCTTAGTAATAACATATAGTAAATTATTTAGTTGTGTGAGTCCTTTACAAAATGCGTAAATCGACATGTTGATACAAGTGGAAACATTTAACAACGTATAGCCCGCATTATTTAATAATTTGATTTTTAACAAATACAGATAGCCCGCATCGGTAGATAGCCTGCACTAGGCATCTCCTGATGTAAAAAATCGTATAGCCCGCGGGCAATACACAGGAAATCACGGTAGTATACCAAGATTGAGAAATATTGCGTCAGCGCTTTATTAGAGACATTCCGAACAGAATCTACAAAAAGGGACATAACTCTAACAAATGATTATGTTGTAGAAATTTCACGAAACGTGAAAGGGCACATCCATAATTAAAATTTATATCATAGGGATAAAGTATGCAAAGTTGGAGAAATATTGCTTATCACATCACATTTTGCCACAGTTTGGTATAATGTTATCTACTTGTTTTAAAATCAAAAGGGGGCATTTTGCTACAAAGAGATGTGCATCAGTTTTTATTAGATGCAATATTTTAATATAAATCTGTAAATTATCTCTAAGCTAGTGTAATGATATACCTGTGAAATGTCGTCAATATCAACACTGCCATCACACGCCATTGGCGGAAATTCAAACATCACGTGGTCTTCTTCACTTCCGTCAGAATCGGAAGTTGCGCTGTAAGTAGAATAGTGTATATATATCGTATTTAGACGTCGTATTGTAAGTAATACACTGTACAGGATACATGTGCGTTAGTTTCTAGTATGTATAGCTGCTTACCTTTTCACATTCTCGATATCCAGGGTACGATCGCCTACGCTCTCTACACCCTTGGAATATAAAAAAACCCTGATCAATCGTTAGGTTGTATGCCTGTCCTTTGAAGATTACAAAGGAACCGCGACCGACTTCATAGCTTATCATTTTTTACCGTTAGGTGACCACGAGATTCTTTTGGTGCACATTAATTATCAACATAGAACCATAAGTTTTGCTGACATATTCCAGGGGTGTATAGAGCTTAGGTGAGCGTAACCTCTGAATATCGAGGCTGGCCTTTCTAATATGATCGCGTACCTGTGTGATATGGATTTTTACCCGAATAGTGTAGTTAGTTTCTAATCAATCTATTTATTGATTTATTTTGAAAGTTTTACCTCCTCACATGGCCTTACGACCTTCGGTGGAAGGAAAAGATAGGAAAGGGAGTAGAAGGGATAAAGTATGAAGGAGGAAAGACAAGGGAATCGGTTGAGAGGGTGGATATAGGTGTCGTCTGGTCTACCAACCTACTTAGGGGCGCTATAATTTTGAAGACAACCCCTTTGCCTGAAGTTGTCCTACCTATCAATGGGTGGGGGGTGGGGGGGGGGGGGGGGGGGGGGGGGGAGGGTTGCCGGTCGTTCCAAGATGACGTAGCGCAAAGGGAAGATGACCGGATCTACTTGTTGCGCTAAATTTATATGTTTTGACAGAATGTTTCGTATTTACCTGTGTATTAAAGCTGTATAACCTCCGTCAGCCTCGATCTCCCTTGTAGAAAAATACTGGACGCTCCCCTGTATAAGTATCTGTTTGGTCAAGAATATATATACATAAAATATGGACCTTTGCTGAGGTCAATAAGGTGTTCTACCGATCTTGTAGAATCAAATACTGACCGAGGGCGTTAGCCCGAGGCCAGTATTTTAGATTCTACTAGGTCGGTATAACACCATATTTACCTAATGAAAGGTCCTTAATTTTTAAATTGCACTTTATCTGTCTTGATAAAGAATGAAATTTACAGTTGCATGCATGGGTACTATAATGTCACAATGATTATCACGTCACAAATGCAATATTAACTCGGTGTTTCTAAAAATAGAAACATCAGGTCGATATCATAAAATATGGACCTCAATGTGACCGTATTTTAGCCAATGAGAATTGAGGAAAGTCAGACCAGATCTAATATAGTCTGATATGCTAAATACGAAGACCCGAGTAGAGACATCTACATGTGCATCGACTCTCAAAATAATCTTTCTTGATACCCAAAACATGTATTCAATGTCTACTTTGAATTTATTTAATTGATACACATTCATAATTTTTATGTAGATTTTTACCGCAGCATTTACTTCTCGTCTTATTTTGTTGAAGAATTTCGATAAAAATGTAGAACCATTTAAACAGTTACTTGTATTAAAGGATACTCCGATGTGAATTCCAGCCACTCCCATTCTAAAAAAAACACAATTACACTGCATTAGACAAATAGTATAATATCTGCTTTGTTTTCGTTCAAAAAATATAATAATTTACATTTTATTTTTGTATTATAACGAACTAGGTGACGACAACACCATGTGTCACCAAACTGATTTTCTAAAGCCTTCTTTTTACCGAATGGTCCTCAAAACTGGACAAATAAGCACACATTTTAGAGAATTCAAATTTGGTTTCCATTATATTTTACCTTGTTAGGGTCCAAGGAAGCGAGTGTAGAATGTAGACACGTGACTGGTTGTAGTATAGGACGCTAGTGACGTAGAATCCCTCAGACAAGATGGCGACGAAGTAAAGGAAGACCCGGATGTAGGTGTATGAATACGGTCGATACTACTAAATAAAAAGCAATACAAATATAGAAATCCTTAAGAATCGTATCAAACGGAACGAAAACTGATTAGATAAAGTATAATCACTTGCTATCGGAAAACAGCTCGAATCGAACACTGGGTTTTACTGTAGTACATGAAGTTATTTTGTATAATCTAAAAAGAACAAACATGTTATTAAGAAATGGTTACGTAATTACAGTTTGTTCGTGATAGGCCACCATAGGTTTTTGTTGTAAATGATAAATCTTGTATTAAATTTACTAATTCGTGAGTTCCTCAAGGTTCATTTCTAGTCCCTTTACGTTTTATCTTATATATTTATGATATATATCTGATAATCTTGAAAGTTTGTCCAAATTATTTGCCGACGATACGTCTTTGTTATGCTCTGAGAATCTCCTCAAATTATCGAATGTAAGATTAATAATGAACTGGAATGAATTCAAAAATGGGCAGATATTTGACCAATCTGATTAAAATACAGCTCCATGTTCTCACTCCATTTTACAAGGATCTGACAACATCCCATAAGAGGTCACGTTCAGATGACCTTTGTCACCTCTGTACTTAACACTAAAATAATTTTCCTACGACCTGTCATCTTGCAGCAAGCTATTTCGTCACATTATTCCACATGAACTTTTTGGTGACGAAATGACTAAACGGACAAATGTGTTTATGCAAGCTTTGTCGCCTCAAAATTTCACTGTCAAGAATCTGCCAGAAGTAATTTGATTAGCTAATGCGAAAGGTCATCGGGACATGACCCTCTATGGGATTATCTCAGATCTTAACGCAGCAGAGAGAAGTTTTTACGGAACGGCGCGGAGATCAAGATATTATTTTAATCAGATAGATACATGTATTTGACTTGTGAAATTCAACCAGGCAAAAACAAAAGCTTTATTGATCTCTAACTCTGAACTCGGGTATGTAATCAAGTTAAAATTTAATTAATAATATAAGTGTTGGTTTTGTTGATAATAATAGGCAACTGGGTGTAATATTTTGGATAAAAAAAATATGTGGAGAACCCATATTGAAAATATTTGTATAAAGTTTTTAATTAGTTAAGCGTTTTACGTAAATTGAAATTTATTTTATGCAGATAAACCTTAGGTACAATTAATAGAACTTACGTTCTTCCCCTATTAGAATACTGTTTTAAGATAGGTGATGGGTGCACTCTCGTTGATGCAGACAAATTAGAAAAACTTAAACTTGTGAAATTATGTTGAGCGCTCGACATAATTAAATTAAAAATATTAATATGCATGTCCTAAAAGACCACTTATCATAAAAATAAAAAATGAAAAAAAAAAAAAAAAAAATTGTACAACTACATTGTACATCCGAAGTTCGTATCATTATTTTGTAATATATATATCTTTTTAAATTCGACATCAAAGTTGCATAAAAGCAGAGTCAATAATATCTGTCAGCCAACATCTATTTTCAGTAAAATAAAATCTACTGATCAAGTTCGAACAGTTTTGTACAGGGTGTTTAACTATCCAGTATAGCAATCACACAACTGACACTATATTTCAGTCACTTACAAATTGTATAACCTCTCGGAACTTCGTCAGCCACGTGAGTCCAGCCGAGAGCACCCCGAGACTATAGCCGGTCAGAACATACACCCGGAGGGACTGAAAATATAGTACAGGAGGCCTATACAACTCAACTGTCATGCGCGGGTAATAGAGGAAATGGACCCTCGGGATTTACAAATGGATGTTAATACACGGTTTCACCACACGTCCATGGATTTGCACCAAATTGAAAATAAAGCTCGACGGCAGCAATCTTGCTAATCTACACCCCATCGGATTAAAGAACAATTTTCTCTCATTCCGATCCCTAGATTTAGCTCAAAACACCTCCTCCAACTCAAAGTCAATCGCAGTAATTGCACCAAGACGTCAGAAATCATATAACGTTTAAGAGGGAATATTCTTACAGTCCTTTCTTAGGTCAGGGATGGAAGAAATGTTTTTCCTTACTTTGATACATGTATGCAGTGATTCTCACAAAATAAAAATGATTGCATGTTAAAAATTGACAAAATTTACCCGAATGTATTTCTTGGCGACGCACAACACACGAGGCACAACGGGCGAAAGACGACGCACAACACACGACACATGACGGGCGATAGACGACGCACGACATACGACGCACCCGGGCGACTTACGACGCACGCCACAAGACGCACGACGTGCGATAGACGACTCAAGACCCACGACGGTTGTTAGACGACGCATGACACACGACGGGCGATGGACGACGCACGACACATGACGCACGACATGCGATTGGCGACGCACAACTTACGACGCACGCCGGGCGACTGACGACGCACGCGACACGACGTACATTCTACGACGTGTGATAGACGACGCAGGCCACATGGCGTGCGATAGACAATGCACGACACATGGCCGGCGATAGACGACGCACGGCACACGGCCAGCGATAGACGACGCATGACACATGGCCGGCGATAGACGACGCACGACACATGGCCGGCGATAGACGACGCATGACACATGGCCGGCGATAGACGACGCACGACACATGGCCGGCGATAGACGACGCACGACACATGGCCGGCGATAGACGACGCACGACACACGGCCGGCGATAGACGACACACGACACATGGCCGGCGATAGACGACGCACGACACACGGCGGAGGATAGACGACGAACGACACACGCCCGGCGATAGACGACACACGACACACAGCCGGCGATAGACGACGCACGGCACACGGCCAGCGATAGACGACGCACGGCACACGGCCAGCGATAGACGACGCATGACACATGGCCGGCGATAGACGACGCACGACACATGGCCGGCGATAGACGACGCATGACACATGGCCGGCGATAGACGACGCACGACACATGGCCGGCGATAGACGACGCACGACACATGGCCGGCGATAGACGACGCACGACACACGGCCGGCGATAGACGACACACGACACATGGCCGGCGATAGACGACGCACGACACACGGCGGAGGATAGACGACGAACGACACACGCCCGGCGATAGACGACACACGACACACAGCCGGCGATAGACGACGCACGAAACATGACGGGTGATAGAAGGTGACGGACGAAAGGCGATTAGATTAGTTTATTCGGTCAGCTCGGGGATCTAAAATAAGTACATAATCTAAAATAAGCACGTGTTCTAAAATAAGTACGTGTTCTAAAATCAAGAATCAATTGTCTACTTGTTTGATTGATTCAAATATCTGAAAATATATATTGCACCAGTTTCATGAACGACACTTAACTTCCTAACCTCCATTGGAAAGCATTACAGAAGGTAAAGGGAAAACCATAGTAAGGAACTTTTGTTTTTACCAGTAAAATATCGCAAATTATTCATTCTGTCAAAGTGATATTATTTACTTGTAAGAAATATAAAAAAATCACTTTTCTGATTTTGACCAATCAAAACACTGCTTACAAGCGATATTTTGAAAAATCAAAAGCTGCTCCGGTAGATAAATAAAATATCTACATGTAACTGTTAAACAGGATTTTTCAGTAATACCAAGGCCGTGTGTCTCATATTTAGATATTTTTGTTTTTGAAAAATACCAAAATATTAGCCCCACTCGTGAAATGTCTATGGTATTTTTGAAGACACTGTTAGATATCCTCTACTCCTTAACTTTAGTTAGGCTTGCCAAGTTGAAGATTGTTCGTGAAACTGAGGGCAGTTCTAGATCTTGATGCTGGTGTGAACGCAAGTCATAACGTATTTGCGCATATATCGGCTTGAATATTGAGAAAATGTAGCTCAAGTCTGATATTTACATTCTGTTTTAAGATGCACTGTCCCTATATATATTTATAGATACAATATCTTCTTTTATTTTCAGTACTGCATTGTTTATGCTGTAAGTAGAAATGAAATTAATTGAATTGCCTAACATCATCAAAATGTTTGCTTTAAATGTTAGTCTCATCCTATTTAAGACGGAAGAGAAGCTTCAAAAAGATGCTGATCAAATTGCGCTCATAACCCTATATCATCATTTTATGGCAACACCTCTAGACTAACTTGGATTTGGAATGTGAACATAATTTGTGTTAGTTGATTTTAATATGTACAACATTTGTATATACCTTAATGCCTGGATATTTTTTCAATGTTGTGTTCGGAACAAATACTCTTACAATGTACATGAACATGTATATATAGAAGTACATCTGTTTGATATCAAACACGGTTCAGTAACGACAAGAAATTCACATTTTAACCTTCGGATCAACACCACTAAGTGAATATGACACATTGTGTTTAATATATTTATAAATAACACAGAAGCACAAATGACGAAGGAAGACCATTTTTGACTCGTGCCCTGTCCGTGCCTCGAATCGAATAAATAACACAGAAGCACAAATGACGATGGAAGACCATTTTTGACTCGTGCCCTGTCCGTGCCTCGAACTCGAATAAATAACACAGAAGCACAAATGACGATGGAAGACCATTTTTGACTCGTGCCCTGTCCGTGCCTCGAACTCACGATCTACGCCTAGCTAGAAATATATTTGTTAAATGTCTTTTATTTGTTGTCTGTCGTGAAGAAGGAGCGGAATACTCCCCCCATTCGACTTCATTTTGTCCACACTGTCGACATCGTTTAGGGTTCTAGTATATTGTAGCCAACATGTAACAGCATCAACCTCGGAGAGGCTACAGACGGCCGCAGATCAAACATAGATCCGTCAGACATGAGGACGGTAGATATCAGATTATAGTCCCACGTACAAGACAGGTCTAACGCTGGTTGAGCTCCTTCTTCATTTTTATTCAAGATGAATAGATAAACGAGTTCACAGCCAGCTCTCCCCCGCAAACATTCACACAGTACACCGACACATTGCTAAATCTAAACAAGCCGGATTATACAGGTAAATATTGATTACCAGTGAGTATCAGTAAATATATGTACAGTATATCGCTACTTGGGAGTGTACAGGTAAAAAACGATAACCCAATATGTGCAGGTAAACATTGATAACCCAGTCGGTACATGTAAACATTGATAACCCAGTGGATACATGTAAACATTGATAGCCCAGTGGGTACATGTTAACATTGATAGCCCAATGGGTACATGGAAACATCGATAGCCAAGTGGGTACATGTTAACATTGATAACCCAGTGGGCACATGGAAACATTGATAGCCCAGTTGGTACATGTTAACATTGATAGCCCAGTGGGTACATGTAAACATTGATAACCCAGTGGGTACATGTAAACATTGACAGCCCAGTGGGAACATGTAAACATTGATAGCCCAATTAGTACATGTAAACATTGATAGCCCAGTGGGTACATGTAAACATTGATGACCCAGTGGGTACTTGTAAACATTGATAGCCCAGTGGGTACAGGTAAACATGGATTAAACAGTATATACAGGTAAACATTGATAACCCAGTGGGTACATGTAAACATTGATAGCCCAGTGGGTACATGTAAACATTGATAGCCCAGTGGGTACATGTAAACATTGATAGCCCAGTGGGTACATGTAAACATTGATAGCCCAGTGAGTACATGTAAACATTGATAGCCCAGTGGGTACATGTTAACATTGATAGCTAAGTCGGTACATGTTAACATTGATAGCCCAGTGGGTACATGGAAACATTGATAGCCAAGTGGGTACATGTAAACATTGATAGCCCAGTGGGTACATGTAAACATTGATAAACCAGTCGGTATATGTTAACATTGATAGCCCAGTGGGTATATGTAAACATTGATAACCCAGTGGGTACATGTAAACATTGATAGCCCTGTGGGTTCAGGTAAACATTTATAACCTATTGGGTACAGGTAAACATTGATAACCTATTGGGTACAGGTAAACATTGATAGCCCAGTGGGTACATGTAAACATTGATAGCCCAGTGGGTATATGTAAACATTGATAACCCAGTGGGTACATGTAAACATTGATAGCCCTGTGGGTTCAGGTAAACATTTATAACCTATTGGGTACAGGTAAACATTGATAACCTATTGGGTACAGGTAAACATTGATAGCCCAGTGGGTACATGTAAACATTGATAGCCCAGTGGGTACAGGTAAACATTGATAACCTATTGGGTACAGGTAAACATTGATAGCCCAGTGGGCACATGTAAACATTGATAGCCCAGTGGGTACATGTAAATATTTATAGCCCAGTGGGTGCAGGTAAACATTGATAGCCCAATGGGTACAGGTAAACATTGATAAAACAGTGGGTACAGGTAAACATTGATAACCTATTGGGTACAGGTAAACATGGATAGCCCAGTGGGTACAGGTAAACATTGATAGCCCAGTGGGTACATGTAAACATTGATATCCCAGAGGGTACATGGAAACATTGATAGCCCAGTGGGTACATGTAAACATCGATAACCCAGTCGGTACATGTAAACATTGATAGCCCAGAGGGTACATGGAAACATTGATAGCCCAGAGGGTACATGGAAACATTGATAGCCCAGTGGGTACATGTAAACATTGATAGCCCAGTGGGTACATGTAAACATTGATAACCCAGTCGGTACATGTAAGCATTGATAGCCCAGTGAGTACATGTAAACATTGATAGCCCAGTGGGTACGTGTAAACATTGATAGCCCAGTGGGTACGTGTAAACATTGATAACCCAGTGGGTACGTGTAAACATTGATAGCCCAGTGGGTACGTGTAAACATTGATAACCCAGTGGGTACATGTGAACATTGATAACCCAGTCGGTACATGTAAACATTGATAACCCAGTGGGTACATGTAAACATTGATAGCCCAGTGGGTACGTGTAAACATTGATAGCCCAGTGGGTACGTGTAAACATTGATAACCCAGTGGGTACGTGTAAACATTGATAGCCCAGTGGGTACAGGTAAACATTGATAGTCCAGTGGGTACATGTAAACATTGATAGCCCAGTGGGAACATGGAAACATTGATAGCCCAGTGGGTACAGGTAAACATTGATAGCCCAGAGGGTACATGTAAACATTGATAGCCCAGTGGGTACATGTAAACACTGACAGCCCAGTGGGAACATGTAAACATTGATAGCCCAGTGGGTACATGTAAACATTGATAGCCCAGAGGGTACGTGTAAACATTGATAACCCAGTGGGTACATGTAAACATTGATAGCCCAGTGGGTACATGTAAACATTGATAGCCCAGTGGGTACATGTAAACATTGATAGCCCAGTGGATACATGTAAACATTGATAGCCCAGTGGGAACATGTAAACATTGATAGCCCAGAGGGTACGTGTAAACATTGATAACCCAGTGGGTACATGTAAACATTGATAGCCCAGTGGGTACATGTAAACATTGATAGCCCAGTGGGTACATGTAAACATTGATAGCCCAGTGGATACATGTAAACATTGATAGCCCAGTGGGAACATGTAAACATTGATAGCCAAGTGGGTACATGTAAACATTGATAGCCAAGTGGGTACAGGTAAACATTGATAGCCCAGTCGGTACATGTAAGCATTGATAGCCAAGTGGGTACATGTAAACATTGATAGCCCAGTGGGAACATGTAAACATTGATAGCCAAGTGGGTACATGTAAACATTGATAGCCAAGTGGGTACAGGTAAACATTGATAACCCAGTGGGTACGTGTAAACATTGATATCCCAGAGGGTACATGGAAACATTGATAACCCAGTGGGTACAGGTAAACATTGATAGCCCAGTGGGTACATGTAAACAATGATAGCCCAGTGGGTACAGGTAAACATTGATAACCCAGTGGGTACGTGTAAACATTGATAGCCCAGTGGGTACAGGTTAACATTGATAGCCCAGTGGGTACATGTAAACATTGATAGCCCAGTGGGTACATGTAAACATTGATAGCCCAGTGGGAACATGTAAACATTGATAACCCAGTGGGTACGTGTAAACATTGATAGCCCAGTGGGTACAGGTTAACATTGATAGCCCAGTGGGTACATGTAAACATTGATAGCCCAGTGGGTACATGTAAACATTGATAACCCAGTGGGTACATGTAAACATTGATAGCCCAGTGGGTACATGTAAACATTGATAGCCCAATGGGTAAATGTAAACATTGATAGCCCAGTGGGTACATGTAAACATTGATAGCCCAGTGGGTACATGTAAACATTGATAGCCCAGTGGGTACAGGTAAACATTGATATCCCAGTGGGTACGTGTAAACATTGATAATCCAGTGGGTACATGTAAACAATGATAGCCCAGTGGGTACAGGTTAACATTGATAGCCCAATGGGTACATGTAAACATTGATATCCCAGTGGGTACATGTAAACATTGATAATCCAGTGGGTACATGTAAACAATGATAGCCCAGTGGGTACAGGTAAACATTGATAACCCAGTGGGTACGTGTAAACATTGATAGCCCAGTGGGTACAGGTTAACATTGATAACCCAGTGGGTACATGTAAACATTGATAGCCAAGTGGGTACATGTAAACATTGATAGCCCAGTGGGTACATGTAAACATTGATAGCCCAGTTGGTACAGGTAAACAATGATAGCCCAGTGGGTACAGGTAAACAATGATAGCCCAGTGGGTACAGGTAAACATTGATAGCCCAGTGGGTACATGTAAACATTGATAGCCCAGTGGGTACATGTACATGTAAACATTGATAAAACAGTGTGTACAGGTAAACATTGATAAAACAGTGGGTACAGGTAAACATTGATAAAACAGTGGGTTCAGGTAAACATTGATAACCTTTGGGTACAGGAAAACATTGATCACCTCTTTGGTACAGGTAAACATTGATCACCTTTTGGGTACAGGTAAACATAGATACTCAGTGGGTACAGGTACATGTAAACATTGATAATCTTTAGTGTGAATAGGTGTACCATGATAGACGTTGTTAGTCCGAACCACAGGGAACTGAAAATTTGTTACAGTTAGTTTTTGACCTAAACTAGGGTGTTTCGAGTAATTTTACACGTTGGGGGGCTTAGATCAATTTTCGATAAAGGTCCATTCCTAGCCAGAGGTCAGAGACTTGAACCTTGGTTGCGTTGCCTTGTGTGAAGAAACTGAATGTCGATGTCTCCAGCACAGTAAAATATCTGTTTTCTTTTCACTCAGAATCTCTGTTTTAAACATGTAAACACGCGGTATAGGTTTGACCAATGGGGAGGCATTTTTATTGAAAATTGTTCTGAACTCCCAAAACGTGTAAAATTACTCTAAACACATTAGTTTAGCTCCAAAACTAGCTGTTACAAATGATCAGGGGCCGGTTGTTCAAAGGTCTATTAAATTAAACCTCCATTATGTTTTAATTGAGCTTTAAATGTAGATTAAATCTTAATCCACAATTAGTTAATCGTGGATTAAGAATGAGTTGTTCAAAAGGTTCATTAAAGGCCAATAAGTTAATGGAGCTTTAATGAAGGTTTAATTGGGAATCCTCAATTAAACCTCATTTAAATAAGGGGATTTCCAGGAACTCCCAATCTAAATGGCGTCAAAACGTCCGAGGGCAGAAACTCGGCAACGATGAATTTGAGCTCTTCACATTTGTGAGCAGCACACGGACATTATAATTAAAAGATAATTAGGCTTACTTCAAACGCGACAAACGAGGACAGGAAGAGAGTCTGGAATATAATAGCTACAGAAATGAATGCAAAAAAGGTCAAACAGAGGTAGTTTAGAAGTTATGTAAGGTATGAAATACTACTGTCGAATGCATTCAATATATTTTGTTTACACACAGAACAATATTAGTGTGCCGTCGTCTTTATTAATGAACTGAATAAACCATCGTAGCAGTGGAAGGGACATAACCCCTGCTGAAACGTTTTCATGATAAAGTAAATGGCGCTTCACAATACGCTCTGTAAATCGGTATTTTTTAATGATTGTATGCTATACTACCGTATTAATTATTAAATGAATACAATAGAAAGAATAATTCAACAAGGCCTGTTAGATCCCATCGGATTTAACCAGATAACGTATTGAAACAAACAACACTTGATATGGCTGCCGCTCACAACTACATGTCCTCATTTATTCAACAGTGCGCATGTACAGATAATATGACGTCACACATACAAGTCACAGGGACATGTGAATTACGCTCAGGACACTACATTCCTTCCTTTCTTTGAATATTATATAATTTCTGAAAATTGTATCTTTAAACTTTAACTTTCAACTTTAAAACTTCAAATGAGTTCATTAACTTGTAATTTACATGCACACATTACAATAAAGTTATTCATCTAGATATCAAACATTATTCAACCTGTTATATATGAATATTCTATATATTCATTTCAGTTCATAGATTATAAGTCCAATTTCCTAGTCACTAATAAAGAGTCTCTGAAAATATCAACTATTTCACTGGATATGAATATACATTGTTGTATTTCACTGAACATTAACAAAATTAACAACTCAACATATTTACAAAGTATCAGAGTCAATTCATACAGAAATCTCTGAATCTAGCTGGCAAGGTCTTTTCACGGACCGGACGCGGAGAGCGAGCTTCAGTAGCTATACTCGTCGAAAGCAGATTCGAACCAAGAACTTTTTCAACCGTTCGAGTCTCAACCTTATTGTCCATTTCATCAACAAAATCTCGACTCGGTTCAACATTATTTTCAATGTCCGGCACATTGACTTTTACTACTTTGTCATTAGCCATTCTTTCATGAAATTTCTTAACATGCGTTACATTTCTTTTATTGTCAGCATATATTTTTCCCTTTCCTTTTTGTTCATTATCTCTGTCGCGAATATCAATATCATCGACACAATGATCTTCGATTCCGGGAATGCGTGTTCGCAGTTTACGCTTGAACATTAGCTCAGCTGGACTTACTCCTGTTACAGAGTGTGGAGTAGTACGGTACATCATGAGATAAGAGTCCAATTCTTTCCGCCAATCTTTCTGTTCTACTTGGGCGATACGAACAATCTTAAGTAGAGAGCGGTTTTGTCTTTCAACTTCGCCGTTTGCCTGGGGCCACAGAGGAGTAACACGGCGGTGCTCAATATCTCTTTCACCAAGATAGTCCTTAAAAACCTCACTCACAAATTGAGGACCGTTGTCTGTGGTAATGGATATGGGAAACCCATGTGTTAAAAACATCTTCCCCAGACTGTTTGTTATTTTGTCTGTTGTTGTGGATTTCATAACATCCACTTCAAAATACCTACTATAATAGTCAACGACTACAAAGAGGCAATCACCGGATGGTAGTGACATTAAGTCTGCTGAAATATGTTGCCAAGGACCGGATGGCAGTTCTGTTGTTTTAATTGGTTCAGGTAGCTGCGTAGTACCTACCAACTGGCATGAGTGACATGTTTTACAAAACTGTTCAGATTCCTTATCTAGACCTATCCACCATACTTTTGTTCGTAGTCTCCTTTTCATGGCCACTATACCGGGATGACCTTCATGTGCGAGTTCTAGCACGGTTTCACGCAACGACTCGGGAATTATAATACGAGATCCTCGTCACACCAACTTACCGATTACACATAACTCGTCTTTGATCGGCAGATATTTCTTGTTTGTAAGCTCGTGCCATCTTTTATTGTTGATGCACTTTCGGAGATTACACATTTCATCGTCAATAGCGGACGCTTCCTCTATTTGTCGTGTTGACAACGCGTTCGGTGTCGCGTTTTGAGCTACAAATCTAACATACTCTTCGCAGTCTACAGATGCGCGTACATCTCCTGCAGAGTTATTCCCCTTACTCTTGATGAGTCGCGATAAGCTGTCTGCAATATTTTGTTTACCTGGAATGTATTTCACAGAAAACTTGTACGATTGCAATCTCAACACCCATCTGTGTATCCTAGCACTAGCTTTACCATTCGACGTTTTGGAATAGATACACTCAAGTGGCTTGTGATCAGTCAACAACACAAATTCAGTACTATATAGATACATATGAAGTCTTTCGCATGCCCAAACGATCCCAAGGGCTTCCTTCTCAGTTTGAGAATAGCGTTTTTCAACGTCGGTTAGACTTCTACTTATGTAACAAATCACGCGCATTTCACCTTTCAACTCCTGGACAAGAACTCCTCCCAGACCTACAGGGCTAGCATCAGTGATGAGGTACGTAGATGCTTTACTATCAAAATACCCTAAGGTTTCAGTATTACTTAGTCGCGCTTTCAACTCCTGAAACGCGTTTTCTTGGCTTTCCCCCCAATTAAATGGCACATCCTTTCGCGTCATCTGACGTAGCGGTTCTGCGACAGTAGCCAGATCGGAAATATACCTGCTACTATAATTAACTAAACCCAAGAAGCTTCTCACTTCTGTGGCATTTTCAGGACGCCTGGCCTCTTTAACGGCTCGTACTTTTTCCTCCTCAGGACCAATACCACGTGCTGATAATAAATATCCCATGAATACAAGTTCCGACATTCGAAATAGACATTTGTCTTTGTTAAGCGTCATACCGGTTTCGCTTATTCTCTGAAGTAAGTTCTCGAGACGTTTGTCATGTTCCTCTACCGTTTTGCCGTGTACTATGATGTCATCAAATAAATTCCGAACACCTTCGCATCCTTCGAGTGTTTGTTGAACCA
This sequence comes from Mimachlamys varia, assembly GCA_947623455.1. NCBI lineage: Eukaryota > Metazoa > Mollusca > Bivalvia > Pectinida > Pectinidae > Mimachlamys > Mimachlamys varia. The sequence continues at coordinate 41,087,960 of OX392542.1, forward strand.
CACGCTGGTACATCTCGGGCGCGCAAGATATTCCGAACATCAATCTTTTGTAGCGGTACAAGCCTTTATGCGTGACAAAGGTTGTGATTGATCTCGATTGTTCAGAAAGTTCGATTTGATGAAAAGCCCATTTTATGTCAAGCTTGCTAAACACAGTGCTCTGGTTTAAGTCATATAGTACTTCCTCGACAGTAGGAATCGGATGACGTTCGCGAATGATTGCTTCGTTGGCACGTCTCATGTCGACACATAACCGTATGTCATTATTCTCCTTTGGAATAACTACGACTGGGGACACCCATGGAGTAGGACCCTCGGTTTTCTCAATAATGTCTAGTTTTTCTAACTCACCAAGTTTCATTTCTAACTTGTCTCTCAGATTGAACGGTATTCTCCTAACCTGCTGTGCTACAGGTCTAACAGATTCATCTATTGGTATTTCTAACTGAAAATCTTTTAATTTTCCGATACCCTCAAAACAATGTTTGTACTTCTCAAACATGTCTTGCTCTGAACCTTTCGTATTTAAACTCTGCGATTTCGTATTTAAACTCTGTGACGGCTCATCGGCACTGACCTGTTTTACACTCGGACCGATTTTCAAGACACCCAGCTGTATAGCTGTACTTTTCCCTAGTAATGCGGGACCTTCACCTTTTATAACATCTACATCAGTTACAACTGACTTACCACCAACAACTAAATTTGTACGAAATGATCCTATCACCTGGAGAGGTTTACTACAACCATAAGGATACAAGTTTTTCTCAACTTTCTTTGATTCACACTCAACTCTCTTAGACTTCAGACTCTCCCAAAGTTGTTGATCTATAACATTACATGTTGCACCAGAGTCAATAATCATTGGAATGTTCGAAATACCACCAATTTCAACGTTTACTGTGGTGTCTTCATTCTTAGACATAAATGTGAAAGCATAGTCATCAATGTCTTGTTCTCCACTCACTAACTTCACTCGTTGTGGGCCATGTGTATTTCTCTTCGTTGTCTGTCGATTCTTGCCTTTAGCTGGTTTCGTTTTACAGCGTTTAGAAAAATGTCCAATGTTATGACATTTGTAACACTCTTTACCCAGGGCGGGGCAGTCCTTTGAATTTTGAAGATGATTCTCACTCCCACACCGAAAGCATTGTTTACCGGAAGTGTCAGTTTGACGCTTGTCACATCTGGTATCACCCGTGCGCTTGGAATGGTGCACTCGATTTACACTAACCGATTCACGTGTTCCACTTGCTGTTTCTATTCTGTTCGCTTGAGATTCGCTATTTTCCATCGCTCTTGCTGTTTCCTGAAGTTGTTTCAATGTTAAATCTTTACCCTTTTCTAATAGTTTTCTCCTTAGATGATGAGAGAGGCACTTTTCAATCACTTGATCTCTAATCTGTTCATCATTGTTCGCAAACTCACAATATTCCACTTTTTGACGCAAGCGAGTAATAAATTGGTCAATTGTCTCACCTTGCTGTTGTGTCATGTTTCTAAAAAGATGTCTTTCGAATGGAACATTAACTTGTGGGCTGAAATGTTCGTCTAATAAACGAAGTGCAATGTCGTATGCGTTGTTATCATTATTTGGAGCGGGCACATTGGTAAATGTATAAAAAATATCCTGCATTTGACTTCCACCACAATGTAAAAGCAAAGCTTTCTTCTGGTTGATGTCAGTTACTCCTTTTCCTTCAACGAAAAGTTCAAATGATCTGCGCCATTTTTTCCATCTCGAACCAATGTTGGTCTGATCTCCGTGACAATCAAATGTAGTAATTCCTCCTAAATCTGTCATAATAGGTGTTGCCATCTTGAAATTAGGCTTTCGTTCTCACCATATGCGTGAATTAAAATCGAAATCCTCGTCGCCAATTGTTAGATCCCATCGGATTTAACCAGATAACGTATTGAAACAAACAACACTTGATATGGCTGCCGCTCACAACTACATGTCCTCATTTATTCAACAGTGCGCATGTACAGATAATATGACGTCACACATACAAGTCACAGGGACATGTGAATTACGCTCAGGACACTACAACAATATTTAAACAATATTTAGACATTCATAAACGCAACAAAAGCTGCATTCGCCCTCTATATTGGGCCGTTTTGTTATTTAGTAACACCTTGGGGTATTACGCTCTACGTCATCAGAGTTGCGTTTTACAAAATTATGGGATGTAGGTGCAATGGTCAACAAACAGACAATAAATTGTCTTAAACATACGCGAGTTGTAAGTAGATTTTTTCTATTGGATGGCTGCATAGACATAACGATTTCTTTTCGTTGGATGTTCTAACCGATCTCTCACTAACCTATGCCAATGATAAATTCGTAGCCAACCCTGCCAAACCTGTTACCTTGCTCTGACAGTAAGTTTTAGTTTGTGACCGTTCATAAAACAGGGACACGTTCCAAACGTATCTATGGTCGAATGTAGGGGGAGGGGGATTCGATATAAACATAGCACATGCGTTATGTTCATATCGACACCCCCCCCCCCCCCCGCAACCCTGTAATTTTGTAACGTGTCCCTGTGGTCGAAGTGAACTCGCAGTTAACGGTTCCCTTCAACTCCAAGAATATAAAAAAAACAGGTTCATCCCCATCATGAAGTAGAACTTTGCAGTTTTGACTATTTAATCTAGGTTTAATGGAGCCCTTAACCTTCATTAAAAATCGGGGAGTTAATCAAGCTTTAATCCTTCTTTAAAGTTAATGAACGTTTGTGCAACGTAACATTTTCTGGAAATGACGTCATAAAGTTAATGTTGGTTTAATCGAGCTTTAATCCTCGATTAACTTTTAATCAACCTTTGAACAACCGGCCCCTGTGGTCCGGATTACGAAATAAGAATGACTTCGGTCCAGATCGTCAAATATTATCTCGATTGATTTATTTGGTCATTATCAAAAAATTACACGAACTAAGTTTTATACCTGTGAGAAATTAACATCGTTGTTAGGCGTATCGTGTCGTTTTATTGCCGACTGGTAACTCGATGTCTGTAGCTGTAGCATAGCAACGGTAACCAAGGAAACAGCGGAGAGAATGGACATGGCCGCGGTACACGAGGACTGCGTCATACAACATTGTCGTACACATGCGCAGTTGGACGCCCTTTCGCCCGGATCTGAAAGCACATGGAAACCACACATCTTAGAAACTCACCAAGAAACGACTACAGAGATTCATGTGATAAACGATTTATTTTTCCAATATCTAAAACGCGGAATATTTTACATAGCGAAAAATAAAATGCAATTATAATACTGTATATGTATATAGGACTAATCATTTTCAGTCGAAATCGATTACCTCAAATTCGTTAAACTCGAATACCCATTTAATTCGAAGCGTTTCGCCGGTTCAGGCCAAACTTCACATTGACATTTGAACTCGTTTGACTCGAATGCTCGGTTCTGCTGACTTTGCGATACCGAGGTTCGACTGAACATATATATTTCAAACGAGAGAATTCCTTTGATACATTTCAATATCGTGAGGAGCGGTGGTCTAGTGGTACATGTAGGACGCCGGGCTCATGATAGAAGGGTTGCGAGTTCGAGTCCTGGTCACAACACTTGTGTTGTATCCTTGAGCAAGATACTTTATGCTGCTTGTTTCCCAGTCTACTCAGCTGTAAATGAGTATGTGGTTGGGTAAAGCTAGAAATTGTAGAGTGCTACCTGTGAGCGCCGAAATGGCAGCACCGGTTGTATGCTCCCCAGGGAGCAATAATTTGTGAGCCGCTTTAAGGCTTTTAAGGTCGTGATAAAGCGGTACATAAGAACCTCGAATTATTATTATTATCATTTATATTATTCAATACTTGAGCACGAAAACAGTGCCGTGAATACGTATCCTAGTGTTCTACATTTGAACGTCTAAGGGAACAACTCCGTATTTCGTTTTAAGTTCGCACAAAGGAGTTTCACTTGTCTCTTTCCTTTATAAAGTGGGTATTACAATGGAATGTAAATTAATGTCTTTTACTAAGGCGGCCGGGGTTCGATTCTCTGATCGAACGTGAAAAGGTATAGGGGTCAGCTGCTGGACAGATGTTCACCAGGTACTCCGGTTTTCCTCCCACATCAAGATCCCAGGCGGGTGATCAGGTGGTGAACAGATTTTCTCCGGGTACTCCGTTTCCTCCCACATCAAGATTCAATGCGGGTGATCGGGTGGTGAACAGATTTTCTCCGAGTACTCCGGTTTCCTCCCACATAAAGATCCCAGGCGGGTGATCGGGTGGTGGACAGACTTTCTCCGGGTACTCCGGTTTCCTCCCACATCCAGATCCCAGGCGGGTGATCGGGTGCTGAACAGATTTTCTTCGGGTTCTCCGGTTTCCTCCCACATCAAGATCCCAGGCGGGTGATCGGGTGCTGAACAGATTTTCTCCGGGTACTCCGGTTTCCTCCCACATCTAGATCCCAGGCGGGTGTTCGGGTGGTGAACAGATTTTCTCCGGATACTCCGGTTTCCTCCGACATCAAGATCCCAGGCGGGTGATCGGGTGGTGGACAGATTTTTCTACGGGTACTCCGGTTTCCTCCCACATCCAGATCCCAGGCGGGTGTTCGGGTGGTGAACAGATTTTCTCCGGGTACTCCGGTTTCCTCCGACATCAAGATCCCAGGCGGGTGATCGGGTGGTGGACAGATTTTCTCCGGGTACTTCGGTTTCCTCCCACATCAAGATCCCAGGCGGGTGATCGGGTGGTGGACAGATTTTCTCCGGGTACTCCGGTTTCCTCCGACATCAAGATCCCAGGCGGGTGTTCGGGTGGTGAACAGATTTCTCCGGGTACTCCGGTTTCCTCCCACATCAAGATCCCAGGCGGGTGATCGGGTGGTGGACAGATTTTCTCCGGGTACTCCGGTTTCCTCCGACATCAAGATCCCAGGCGGGTGTTCGGGTGGTGAACAGATTTCTCCGGGTACTTCGGTTTCCTCCGACATCAAGATCCCAGGCGGGTGATCGGGTGGTGGACAGATTTTCTCCGGGTACTCCGGTTTCCTCCGACATCAAGATTCCAGGCGGGTGATCGGGTGGTGGACAGATTTTTCTCCGGGTACTTCGGTTTCCTCCCACATCAAGATCCCAGGCGGGTGATGTGGTGGTGCAGTTGATAGCGCACTTGACTTTCACCAAGGCGGCCGATGTTCAATTCCCCGACAAAATTGATTAACATAAGTAGAATAACTTGTTTCATATTTGTTGTACGTATAGATAAGCATTTGTTGATCACATTTATAAATTTATTATGTACGGCATGATGGAAAAGGCGATTCTATGTTGCAAAAATTAGTGCCCAATCCTTTCGTAAATTTTTGCATGAAAGTGTGTTTAATACAGATTCAGATAAACTTTATATTTATGATGTATTGTATAAGTTCAAACTGATGCAAAGCATATTGAGTAAAAGGCAAAATATATGGTACCCATATCAAGATCTTTAATAAACTTGACTGATGAATACATTTTCAGCATGTCTCATAGTTCTATGCAAAACATTCAAGAATAATCTGATGTTCGTTAAAAAAAATGTGCATGCGTTGTTTTCCAGATTAAAATTAACATTCATTTTACTTATGCAGGTTGAGTTAATACACTGGCATCTTAATAATATTTTGTAATTTGATACATTTCCAAAGTTTAATTAGTATTGAATGTTCAAATAAAGATAATTTTCATTATCAACAAACTTTGGCGAACAAACCTTCTGCGATTCGTGTGCTCTTGTTCGTCCGCTTTGTTACTAAGATGCTTGTTTTATTGCAAATGCTATTTTAATTCTCCCAATTCAAAGGTTTGAATAGTTCATTTTATTATATTTACACCTCCCCCTTCTTGTGCTTAGTAAACTCTGACTGCGAATATATTAGTGTATGCGGAGTGAAAAAGGGCTCGGCGGATTGATATATGTTCATATATGGCGTCGTTCACGCTTCAGAAAAATAAGTATTCTCTGTCGGCCATTTTTTGGTTCCTACAAGATTTTGAATATGGGTGGTCGGGTGGTGCAGTGGATAGCGCACTTCCCTTTCACCAAGGCGGCCGGGGTTCGATTTCCCGATCGGATGTGAAAAGATATGGGGTCACCTGCCCAACCACGTGGGTTTTCTCCGGGTACTCCTGTTTCCTCCTACAATGAGACCCTCGCGCGCTAAAATCCGGGCCAACAAGAGTGATTAATATATGTTGGATAACTTGTTTCATAATTGTTGTAAAATAAATAAAGTTTATAAATACGGCGTCGTTCACGCTGTCGGCCATTGTTTGGTTCCTACAAGATTTTGAAACATGGAACATACATAGAATCAATTTCATACTTAGCATTGTGATACTATGGTGACGCAGTGGATCACATTCGCAAAGTGAGGAGCCAAAAGCTCGGGATTCCATGGAAACCAGGATCAGGTTTGTGGTTCATGACAGAAGAGAGTTATGGACATTATGAGAGAGTTATGGACAAGTGCGGTGCTACTTGTGTAGAGAGTTTCGGGATGTGTTCGCGTATTGTGGATCTACTGTGTCTGATCCCATTTGTATATTTGCAAATAAAATAAGTTTCAATCAAAATCAACCCTCGACCCAATATCGACCCTTGGGCCTTCGGCCCTCAGGCCGATAACAGGATCTCGGGTTGATATGGAAATGGCCATGTATATATACATGTAAACTTACTGTTCTGGGACATTTCTAGACACTAGTTGGTTCCTGACAGATTACCGCTTAACCGATGTAAGTTTGTCTTATTTTTACTTCAAACAATGCCGCTACGTGAGCGCATGCGAAAAAGAAAACATGCGCTTTTTGTCGCTGAAGCAGAGCTACTGTTTACGTGTTTAATTGTCGGCTTGTGTAGCCGCTTACCTCATTAAAAACAAATTATTGCTGCTTAGGCAAATGCAAATAAAAGACATTGCATAAAATCTCATCAACCCAGCTATATGTTCAAAGAAAGACAACTCTTATAAATACAAGAACATGACAGTAAGAAGGATGAATAAGTATTGCTTTACCTTCCTCGCCACTAGGTGTCCTTCTACTCGACAACATCGCCGGAACGATGACAAGGATATTAACAATGGCTGATGTCAGTGCGTAATAAGTCTGAAACATAAACACGTTGTACTGACAACAGGTCTGATACACAAACACGTCGTACTGATAAGGAGTGTGAAACATAAACACGTCCAACTGACAACAAGTCAGAAACATAAACACGTGGTACTGACAACAAGTCTGATACACAAACACGTCGTACTGATAACGAGTATGAAACATAAACACGTCCAACTGACAACAAGTCAGAAACATAAACACGTGGTACTGACAACAAGTCTGAAACACGTCGTACTGACAACAAGTCTGAAACAAAAACATGTCGTACTGACAACAAGTCTGAAACATAAACACGTGGTACTGACAACCAGTCTGAAACATAAACATGTCGTACTGACAACACTCCTAAAACATAAACACGTCGTACTGACAACAAGTCTAAAACATAAACACGTCGTACTGACAAGAAGTCTGATACATAAACATGTCGTACTGACAACAAGTCTGAAACATAAACATGTCGTACTGACAACAGGTCTGAAACATAAACACGCCGTACTGACAACAAGTCTAAAACATAAACACGTCGTACTGACAACAAGTCTGATACATAAACATGTCGTACTGACAACAAGTCTGAAACATACACATGTCGTACTGACAACAAGTCTGAAACATAAACACGCCGTACTGGCAACAAATCTGAAACATAAACATGTCGTACTGACAACAAGTCTGAAACATAAACATGTCGTACTGACAACAAGTCTGAAACACAAACATGTCGTACTGACAACAAATCTGAAACATAAACATGTCGTACTGACAACAAGTCTGAAACATAAACATGTCGTACTGACAACAAGTCTGAAACACAAACACGTCGTACTGACAACAAGTCTGATACATAAACATGTCGTACTGACAACAAGTCTGAAACATAAACATGTCGTACTGACAACAAGTCTGAAACATAAACACGTGGTACTGACAACAAGTCTGATACATAAACATGTCGTACTGACAACAAGTCTGAAACATAAACATGTCGTACTGACAACAAGTCTGAAACACAAACACGTCGTACTGACAACAAGTCTGAAACATAAACACGTCGTACTGACAACAAGTCTGAAACACAAACACGTCGTACTGACAACAAGTCTGATACATAAACATGTCGTACTGACAACAAGTCTGAAACACGTCGTACTGACAACAAGTCTGAAACATAAACATGTCGTACTGACAACAAGTCTGAAACACAAACACGTCGTACTGACAACAAGTCTGAAACACAAACATGTCGTACTGACAACAAATCTGAAACATAAACACGTCGTACTGACAACAAGTCTGATACATAAACATGTCGTACTGACAACAAGTCTGAAACATAAACATGTCGTACTGACAACAGGTCTGAAACATAAACATGTCGTACTGACAACAGGTCTGAAACATAAACACGCCGTACTGGCAACAAATCTGAAACATAAACATGTCGTACTGACAACAAGTCTGAAACACAAACATGTGGTACTGACAACAAGTCTGAAACACAAACATGTCGTACTGACAACAAGTCTGAAACATAAACACGTCGTACTGACAACAAGTCTGAAACATAAACATGTCGTACTGACAACCAGTCTGACACATAAACATGTCGTACTGACAACGAGTCTGGTACATAAACACGTCGTACTGACAACAAGTCTGATACATAAACACGTCGTACTGACAACAAGTCCAAAACATAAACACGTCGTACTGACAACAGGTCTGAAACATAAACACGTCCAACTGACAACAAGTCTGAAACATAAACACGTGGTACTGACAACAAGTCTGAAACATAAACATGTCGTACTGACAACAAGTCTAAAACATAAACACGTCGTACTGACAACAAGTAAAAAACATAAACACGTCGTACTGACAACAAGTCTGATACATAAACATTTCGTACTGACAACACGTCTGAAACATAAACACGTCGTACTGACAACAAGTCTGAAACATAAACACGTCGTACTGACAACCAGTCTGATACATAAACATGTCGTACTGACAACCAGTCTGAAACATAAACATTTCGTACTGACAACGAGTCTGAAACAAAAACATGTCGTACTGACAACAAGTCTAATACATAAACATGTCGTACTGACAACAAGTCTGAAACATAAACATGTCGTACTGACAACAAGTCTGATACATAAACATGTCGTACTGACAACAAGTCTGAAACATAAACATGTCGTACTGACAACAAGTCTGATACATAAACATGTCGTACTGACAACAAGTCTGATACATAAACATGTCGTACTGACAACAAGTCTGAAACACAAACATGTCGTACTGACAACAAGTCTGAAACATGAACACGTCCAACTGACAACAAGTCTAAAAAACACAAACATGTCGTACTGTCAATAAGTCTGAAACATAAACACCTGGTACTGACAACACGTCGGAGACAGAAACACGTGGCACTGACAACAAGTCTGAAACACAAACATGTCGTACTGTCAATAAGTCTGAAACATAAACACGTAGTACTGACAACAAGTCTGAAACATAAACACGTCGTACTGACAACAAGTCTGAAATACAAACATGTCGTAGTGACAACAAGTCTGAAACATAAACACGCCGTACTGACAACAAGTCTGAAACATAAACACGTGGTACTGACAACAGGTCTGAAACATAAACACGTCGTACTGACAACAAGTCTGAAATACAAACATGTCGTAGTGACAACAAGTCTGAAACATAAACATGTCGTACTGACAACAAGTCTGAAACATAAACACGTCGTACTGACAACAAGTCTGAAACACAAACATGTCGTACTGACAACAAGTCTGATACATAAACACGTCGTACTGACAACAAGTCTGATACATAAACACGTCGTACTGACAACAAGTCTGATACATAAACACGTCGTACTGACAACAAGTCTGATACATAAACATGTCGTACTGACAACAAGTCTGAAACATAAACACGTGATACTGACAACAAGTCTGAAACATAAACATGTCGTACTGACAACAAGTCTGAAACATAAACATGTCGTACTGACAACAAGTCTGAAACATAAACACGTGATACTGACAACAAGTCTGAAACATAAACATGTCGTACTGACAACAAGTCTGAAACATAAACATGTCGTACTGACAACAAGTCTGAAACATAAACATGTCGTAGTGACAACAAGTCTGAAACACAAACATGTCGTACTGACAACAAGTCTGAAATACAAACATGTCGTAGTGACAACAAGTCTGAAACATAAACATGTCGTACTGACAACAAGTCTGAAACATAAACATGTCGTACTGACAACAAGTCTGAAACATAAACATGTCGTACTGACAACAAGTCTGAAACATAAACACGTGATACTGACAACAAGTCTGAAACATAAACATGTCGTACTGACAACAAGTCTGAAACATAAACTCGTCGTACTGACAACAAGTCTGAAACACAGTCAGTTTTCGATATAACTACTATAGTTTTAAATTATATCATAACACTGTAGAATCATATTATTACATTATGCAAGCAGTCTTATAGTGTATTATAACACTGTAGTAGTATATCATTGCGGTATATTAACATTGTAGTAGTATATCATTGCGGTATATAAACATTGTAGTAGTCTATCATTGTGGTATATAAACATTGTAGTAGTGTAGCATTGCGGTATATTAACATTGTAGTAGTCTATCATTGTGGTATATTAACATTGTAGTAGTATATCATTGCGGTATATTAACATTGTAGTAGTATAGCATTGTGGTATATAAACATTGTAGTAGTATAGCATTGTGGTATATTAACATTGTAGTAGTATATCATTACGGTATATAAACATTGTAGTAGTATAGCATTGTGGTATATTAACATTGTAGTAGTATAGCATTGTGGTATATTAACATTGTAGTAGTATATCATTGCGGTATATTAACATTGTAGTAGTATATCATTGCGGTATATTAACATTGTAGTAGTATATCATTGCGGTATATTAACATTGTAGTAGTATATCATTGCGGTATATTAACATTGTAGTAGTATATCATTGCGGTATATTAACATTGTAGTAGTCTATTATTGCGGTATATTAACATTGTAGTAGTCTATTATTGCGGTATATAAACATTGTAGTAGTATATCATTGCGGTATATTAACATTGTAGTAGTCTATTATTGCGGTATATTAACATTGTAGTAGTATATCATTGCGGTATATTAACATTGTAGTAGTCTATTATTGCGGTATATTAACATTGTAGTAGTCTATTATTGTGGTATATTAACATTGTAGTAGTATATCATTGTGGTATATTAACATTGTAGTAGTATATCATTGCGGTATATTAACAATTTAGTAGTATATCATTGTGGTATATTAACATTGTAGTAGTGTAGCATTGTGGTATATAAACATTGTAGTAGTATATCATTGCGGTATATTAACATTGTAGTAGTATATCATTGCGGTATATTAACATTGTAGTAGTATATCATTGCGGTATATTAACATTGTAGTAGTATATCATTGCGGTATATTAACATTGTAGTAGTATATCATTGCGGTATATAAACATTGTAGTAGTATATCATTGTGGTATATAAACATTGTAGTAGTATATCATTACGGTATATAAACATTGTAGTAGTATATCAATGCGGTATTAACATTGTGATAGTATATCATTACGGTATATTAACATTGTAGTAGTAGATCATTGCGGTATATTAACATTGTAGTAGTATATCAATGCGGTATTAACATTGTGATAGTATATCATTACGGTATATAAACATTGTAGTAGTATATCATTGTGGTATATTAACATTGTAGTAGTGTAGCATTGTGGTATATTAACATTGTAGTAGTGTAGCATTGTGGTATATCAACATTGTGATAGTACATCATTTGGGTATGTAGACATTATAATAGTACATTTTATATTGTTCTGTAAATCTGTACTATATATACCTGTAACGGTAACTGGTGCGTCATGATACAGCCAAATAAACTCAGAACATCAGCTACCCAATGAAATACGACGATGCAAGTCACGTGACCTGTATGTGTTTTACTGGCTTTACCGTCAGTTTGGCAATATATCAAATACAGTCTGAAATAGAAGTTTTGTCATTAGCTACAAGTCTACATTTTTTATTTGTGTTTATAAATCCGGGTATGTTGGTAGGTGCGATTTCGAGTCTAAGCGACAAGGAAAAGTGTCTAAGCTACATGTAGCTACTACTGGTAAATCATGAATATGGGTCAAATGACTTATTATCAGTTCATATAGAGTATTGTAAATATAAAAAAACACCCGAGGAAATAGAGTTAGAAAGCTTGTTGAGTTCACTGGGCAAAGGGAAAAAACTCGAACATCTAGTGATGGAAGAAAAATTATGAATGACCAGAATGACGGACATACCCGAGTAACGGACATACAACTGTACCCGAGTGACGGACATACCCGAGTGACGGTACCCGCGTGACGGACATACCCGAGTGACGGTACCCGCGTGACGGACATACCCGAGTGAAGTTATTGTAACATAAGACAAATGGATTTGACAAAAGTTGTTACAATTTACCGACATCCTTTCCATGACAAATAGATGTATATTTACTGAGTTAATATGTGACGCAATAGCCTAAATATATTTCTATAGCAAAACAAAACTAAATTTACAGATAGAGGAATAGCAAAGAAGTAAAGAAGGGACTAGGGACACCAACGTATATTTTGGTTTGTGTAGTATACAAGTTTAATTAGAACGTGTGTGTGGTTATCCCAATCGGATCGGCTAAAGTGTCAATGTTATCAACACACACGATACTTTTTTTTCTGTCATAAGTATGATGATCATTAACCAAAAAATGAAAGAATAAATTCTGTTGCAATTAGTTCTAGGTTAGCCCCTTTTTTCGCTAAATTGACAGAACTACATAACCTTTTACTTTTTTAATGTTCAGTCACATCCCGTGCCGCGTTTGCCTTTCTCCATTGTCACCCCATGTCTCTTCTAAATCCAGTTTTGCACACTTAGCCGGCTAGATTAGGTCAACCAGCCACGCGCTCATTATTTTTATACTAATTAAATGAAATTTATTGTTAGATTGAATATATATTTATTTGGTAGTCTGCAAGCTTGTGATAAAAAAGATAGAAAGCGTTGGTGTTGGAAGGGAGAAGGACTGAGATGAAAGCGGGGGGAGGGGGAGGGATAAACGGGGGGGGGGGGGGGGGGAGGAGGGAGGGATAAACAGGGGGGGAGGGATAAACGGGGGGGGGGAGGGAGGGATAAACAGGGGGGAGGGATAAACAGGGGGGAGGGATAAACGGGGAGAGAACAAAAGAGTAACATGTTTATTCGATATGACTGATTGCAAATTACAAAAATGTACATGATAAACCGTTTAGAGATGGAAATACATGATTGAACAGATCTACAAATTTATGACGGACATACTTGAGTGACAGACGAACCTAAGTGACAGACCTACCTGAGTGACAGACGTACCTGAGTGACAGACGTACCTGAGTGACAGACGTACCTGAGTGACAGACGTACCCGAGTGACGACCTACCTGAGTGATGGACGTACACTGTACCTGAGTGACAGACCTACCTGAGTGACAGACGTACCTGAGTGACGGACGTTACCCTATCTCAGGACTCCAGACCTTATAGTTACCCTATCCCTAGACTTCACGCCCTATTCGTTCCAAGGTGAGCTAGCCTTGGATTTCTGTCCAGAACTCCAGGACCGTTGGCTTATAACAGTTGTCAGTTAGAGAAAATCGTCAAAATATAATAATTTCTCAATCATTTGATTGTGGTCTGTCTGTATGGCAGACGCAGGACATGAGTAAGCGTTCATCTAGCTATAAATGCATTATCTAAATTCCAGCCATATCGTTACAACTTCTTTCAAGTTAACTCTATCAGATCAAGGAAAAAATCCCGCCCAAACGGTGCTGTCAATTTTAGGAACTAGACGTCGATAATACGACATTAAATTACCGTGTAGATATAAAGAAGTTTAGTATAAAGTGAGAATTAGATGCCAACAAAACGTTACCACTGTGTTGCTACGGACGACTACGTACGACAGTTGTGAGGAGGTCCACAAGGGGATACAGAGAACTCCAAACACGGTCCCCACAGTCCCTGTGTCACCCGTGACGCATCCTCTAATGGCCTCCAATGTCCACGGAGCACCTTCCGTACAGTTACCGTATGACGTCATCATCTGGAATATAAGATTATATGTGTCATGTTGAATTCTAGAAGAAGATAATAGCCACAACTAACTCCCCATGTATATGATACGTAAATCGAAACTGAAAGTGGAGTTGAATCTCGTCATGATTGAATTCGTCTGTTCACCAGTTATAACAAATCATACATGTAAAATAGAGACTTGTACATGGAGCTTATGTAATTCATATTTGCATTCAGTGTTGTCTTCACCTATATATCATTACTAAACCAAAATTTGTAGTATATCACACTGTATACTACAATTCGCAATGCGGCATCACATGACGTTATTCTGACGCCATGTTGGACTACGTAATATCAAAGCTTAGCATTCCGCAGATAACATGTATAATGGCTTTGAATCAATCGCTTAGATGACACTGATTTAAACCAGACTATTATGACGTCGATTCTTGCGCCATGTTGAACTACGTTTATGTCAGCGCTTTACACTCCAACTAAGGTCAGGGAATTATGGCTTTCGATCAATAACTTAGTTTCCGTTGATTTAAAGCAGGCTCTTCTAGTTAATAAACACACAAGGAAAAAGGGAGAACGTTTACCGACTATATCCAAAAGAATAGACACAGTCATATTTAAAAAATTATCCTTAATGTAAATGTAAGCATTGAACTGTAACCAGATGTAGTATACAGTCAATATGAATACAATTTGGCTGACAGAAAACTAATCATTTCGCCCGACCACGTATTGTCCTGATCTACTTCAATTTGTAGAGTGTAAAGTGATCTCCTTGTTTATCTAGACTCCCCATGCTAGCTTACCTACATGCTAGCATGCTTAGCTAGCCCCTACCTTGTCTTCTTATGTTATTTATAAGCCAAATCTAAGCTCTTCATTCTACTCTAAAGCATGTCTAGCTCCTCCCTAGCGTACTTAGCTAGCCCCTACCTTGTCTTCTTATGTTATATATAAGCCATTCTTAGCATTTTATTCTACTCTAAAGCATGCTTAGCTCCTAGTCCCTACCTTGTCTTCTCATGTTATGTATAAGCCATTCTTAGCATTTCATTCTACTCTAAAGCATGCTTAGCTCCTAGTCCCTACCTTGTCTTCTCATGTTATTTATAAGCCAAATCTTAGCATTTCATTCTACTCTAAAGCATGCTTAGCTCCTAGTCCCTACCTTGTCTACTCATGATATTTATAAGCCAAATCTTAGCTCTTCATTCTACTCTAAAGCATGCTTAGCTCCTAGTCCCTACCTTGTCTACTCATGTTGTTTATAAGCCAAATCTTAGCTCTTCATTCTACTCTAAAGCATGCCTTAGCTAGTCCCTACCTTGTCTACTCATGATATTTATAAGCCAAATCTTAGCTCTTCATTCTACTCTTAAGCATGCTTAGCTCCTAGTCCCTACCTTGCCTACTCATGTTATTTATAAGCCAAATCTTAGCTCTTCATTCTACTCTTAAGCATGCCTAGCTCCTAGTCCCTACCTTGCCTACTCATGTTATTTATAAGCCAAATCTTAGCTCTTCATTCTACTCTTAAGCATGCCTAGCTCCTAGTCCCTACTTTGCCTACTCATGTTATTTATATAAGCCAAATCTTAGCTCTTCATTCTACTCTTAAGCATGCTTAGCTCACAGTCCCTACCTTGTCTACTCATGATATTTATAAGCCAAATCTTAGCTCTTCATTCTACTCTTAAGCATGCTTAGCTAGTCCCTACCTTGTCTACTCATGTTATTTATAAGCCAAATCTAAGCTCTTCATTCTACTCTAAAGCATGCTTAGCTCCTAGTCCCTACCTTGTCTACTCATGTTGTTTATAAGCCAAATCTTAGCATTTTATTCTACTCTAAAGCATGCTTAGCTAGTCCCTACCTTGCCTACTCATGTTATTTACAAGCCAAATCTAAGCTCTTCATTCTACTCTAAAGCATGCTTAGCTCCTAGTCCCTACCTTGTCTACTCATGTTATTTATAAGCCAAATCTTAGCATTTTATTCTACTCTAAAGCATGCTTAGCTAGTCCCTACCTTGTCTTCTCATGTTATTAATAAGCCAAATCTTAGCATTTTATTTTTTTTAGTATTTTTGATTTTACTCTTTTTGTTTTTGTTACTACAATGTAGTATTCATTTTTTGTGTGGACCTTTTCTGATCACATGACAGAACGTCTTTATAGTGATAAAACCCACTTTATCGATATTCCGTTACAGATATGTAACCAAAGCCTTACGTACAAATGTAACAGCTGGCCGAAAAGTAAATATTCACCAACATTTCTAGCGAGGCGATTTTGTGCCGTAGATCGTAGATCGAGAGTTGGAGACCTTGTGAAGGCACGAGAGAAAATGCCATCCGTCGTAATTAGTCTTTATATGTTACCTCACATACAGAGGCACGATGGTCTAGTGGTAGGACGCCGGGCTCGTGATCGAAGGGTTACGAGTTCGAGTCCCGGTCACGTCACTTGTGCTGTGTCCTTGAGCAAGATACTTTACTCAGTTTGTTCCAGTCTACTCAGCTGTAAATGAGTACGTGGTTGGACAGTGCTAGAAACTGAAGAATGCTAGCTAGCTGTGAGCGCAGAAATGGCAGCACCGGTTGTATGCCCCCCAGGGAGTTGACAACGATATTTGGCTATTTGCTTAGGCCCTATTAACACGGATAATAATTTGTGAACCGCTTTGAAGCAACCTTCAAGTTGTGATAAAGCGGAATATAAGAACCTCGAACTCACAATCTACGACACCAGGTCGCTACCAAGAACTTATAAAAAAGTGATAGAAAGCCCGATACCCCGGTATGATCGAGGTTCGAAGTTCTTAAGTACAAAGTACCGCTTTATCACAACTTCGTTTAAATTGCAGGTCGTCTCAAGTAGTTCCCAAGTTATT
Source organism: Mimachlamys varia (assembly GCA_947623455.1). Taxonomy (NCBI): domain Eukaryota; kingdom Metazoa; phylum Mollusca; class Bivalvia; order Pectinida; family Pectinidae; genus Mimachlamys; species Mimachlamys varia. Next base: position 41,105,244 of record OX392542.1, read on the forward strand.
ATGATGACTTCATGGTTTGTAGTTTATAAATGTGCCACACATAAAACAACAATTACGACAAGAAATTCACATTTTAACTTTCGGATTAACAACACTTAATGAATATATGATACATTGTGTTAAATATGAGGAAAAAAGACATTTTTTGACTCCCAAACTAACTGGATCCTGGAACTCCGGACCACACGAAGTCGTCTACTTTGAAAACCTTATTTTATACAGCTAATGCTTATTTTGTCTAATGAGGTTTAGGGGTATGTCTGAGCGAATCTGTAGATCACTCTGTCTAATACGGTTGTGGGGTATGTCTGAGCGAATCTGTTAGATCACTCTGTCTAATACGGTTGTGGGGTATGTCTGAGCGAATCTGTTAGATCTCTCTGTCTAATACGGTTGTGGGGTATGTCTGAGCGAATCTGTTAGATCACTGTGTCTTATACGGTTGTGGGGTATGTCTGAGCGAATTTGTAGATCACTCTGTCTATTACGGTTGTGGGGTATGACTGAGCGAATCTGTTAGATCACTCTGTCTAATACGGTTGTGGGGTATGTGTGAGGGAATCTGTAGATCACTCTGTCTAATACGGTTGTGGGGTATGACTGAGCGAATCTGTTAGATCACTCTGTCTAATACGGTTGTGGGGTATGTCTGAGCGAATCTGTTAGATCACTCTGTCTAATACGGTTGTTGGGTATGTCTGAGCGAATCTGTAGATCACTCTGTCTAATACGGTTGTGGGGTATGTTTGAGCGAATCTGTTAGATCACTCTGTCTAATACGGTTGTTGGGGTATGTCTGAGCGAATCTATAGATCACTCTGTCTAATACGGTTGTGGGGTATGTCTGAGCGAATCTGTTAGATCATTATGTCTAATACGGTTGTGGGGTATGACTGAGCGAATCTGTTAGATCACTCTGTCTAATACGGTTGTGGGGTATGTCTGAGGGAATCTGTAGATCACTCTGTCTAATGTGGTTGTTGGGTATGTCTGAGCGAATCTGTAGATCACTCTGTCTAATGCGGTTGTGGGGTATGTCTGAGCCAATCTGTTAGATCACTCTGTCTAATACGGTTGTTGGGGTATGTCTGAGGGAATCTGTTAGATCACTCTGTCTAATACGGTTGTGGGGTATGTCTGAGCGAATCTGTTAGATCACTCTGTCTAATACGGTTGTTGGGTATGTCTGAGGGAATCTGTTAGATCACTCTGTCTAATACGGTTGTTGGGTATGTCTGAGCGAATCTGTAGATCACTCTGTCTAATGCGGTTGTGGGGTATGTCTGAGCCAATCTGTTAGATCACTCTGTCTAATACGGTTGTTGGGGTATGTCTGAAGGAATCTGTTAGATCACTCTGTCTAATACGGTTGTTGGGTATGTCTGAGGGAATCTGTTAGATCACTCTGTCTAATACGGTTGCTGGGTATGTCTGAGGGAATCTATAGATCACTCTGTCTAATATAGTTGTTGGGGTATGTCTGAGCGAATCTGTAGATCACTCTGTCTAATACGGTTGTGGGGTATGTCTGAGAGAATCTGTAGATCACTCTGTCTAATATGGTTGTTGGGTATGTCTGAGGGAATCTGTAGATCACTCTGTCTAATACGGTTGGTGGGGAATGTCTGAGCGAATCTGTAGATCACTCTGTCTAATACGGTTGTGGGGTATGTCTGAGGGAATCTGTAGATCACTCTGTCTAATACGGTTGTGGGGTATGTCTGAGGGAATCTGTTATATCACTCTGTCTAATACGGTTGTGGGGGGTAATGTCTGAGCGAATCTGTAGATCACTCTGTGTAATACGGTTGTGGGGGTAATGTCTGAGCGAATCTATTAGATCACTCTGTCCAATACGGTTGTGGGGTATGTCTGAGCGAATCTGTTAGATCACTCTGTCTAATACGGTTGTGGGGTATGTCTGAGCGAATCTATAGATCACTCTGTCTAATACGATTGTTGGGTATGTCTGAGCGAATCTGTAGATCACTCTGTCTAATACGGTTGTGGGGTATGTCTGAGCGAATCTGTTATATCACTCTTTCTAATACGGTTGTGGGGTATGTCTGAGCGAATCTATAGATCACTCTGTCTAATACGGTTGTTGGGGTATGTCTGAGCGAATCTGTTAGATCTCTCTGTCTAATGCGGTTGTGGGGTATGTCTGAGCGAATCTGTTAGATCACTCTGTCTAATACGGTTGTTGGGGTATGTCTGAGGGAATCTGTAGATCACTCTGTCTAATACGGTTGTTGGGTCTGTCTGAGCGAATCTGTAGATCACTCTGTCTAATGCGGTTGTGGGGTATGTCTGAGCGAATCTGTTAGATCACTCTGTCTAATACGGTTGTTGGGGTATGTCTGAGGGAATCTGTTAGATCACTCTGTCTAATACGGTTGTGGGGTATGTCTGAGCGAATCTGTTAGATCACTCTGTCTAATACGGTTGTTGGGGTATGTCTGAGCGAATCTGTAGATCATTTTGTCTAATACGGTTGTGGGGTATGTCTGACCGAATCTGTTAGATCACTCTGTCTAATACGGTTGTGGGGTATGTCTGAGCGAATCTGTTAGATCACTCTGTCTAATACGGTTGTTGGGGTATGTCTGAGGGAATCTGTTAGATCACTCTGTCTAATACGGTTGTGGGGTATGTCTGAGCGAATCTGTTAGATCACTCTGTCTAATACGGTTGTGGGGTATGTCTGAGGGAATCTGTAGATCACTCTGTCTAATACGGTTGTGGGGTATGTCTGAGGGAATCTGTAGATCACTCTGTCTAATATGGTTGTTGGGTATGTCTGAGGGAATCTGTAGATCACTTTGTCTAATACGGTTGTTGGGTATGTCTGAGCGAATCTGTTATATCACTCTGTCTAATACGGTTGTGGGGTATGTCTGAGGGAATCTGTTAGATCACTCTGTCTAATACGGTTGTGGGGTATGTCTGAGGGAATCTGTAGATCACTCTGTCTAATACGGTTGTGAGGTATGTCTGAGCGAATCTATAGATCACTCTGTCTAATACGGTTGTGGGGTATGTCTGAGGGAATCTGTAGATCACTCTGTCTAATATGGTTGTTGGGTATGTCTGAGGGAATCTGTAGATCACTCTGTCTAATACGGTTGTTGGGTATGTCTGAGCGAATCTGTTATATCACTCTGTCTAATACGGTTGTGGGGTATGTCTGAGGGAATCTGTTAGATCACTCTGTCTAATACGGTTGTGGGGTATGTCTGAGGGAATCTGTAGATCACTCTGTTTAATACGGTTGTGAGGTATGTCTGAGCGAATCTATAGATCACTCTGTCTACTACGGTTGTTGGGTATGTCTGAGGGAATCTGTAGATCACTCTGTCTAATATGGTTGTGGGGTATGTCTGAGGGAATCTGTAGATCACTCTGTCTAATACGGTTGTGGGGTATGTCTGAGCGAATCTATAGATCACTCTGTCTAATACGGTTGTAGGGTATGTCTGAGCGAATCTGTAGATCACTCTGTCTAATATGGTTGTGGGGTATGTCAGAGCGAATCTGTTAGATCACTCTGTCTAATACGGTTGTGGGGTATGTCTGAGCGAATCTGTTAGATCTCTCTGTCTAATACGGTTGTGGGGTATGTCTGAGCGAATCTGTAGATCACTCTGTCTAATACGGTTGTGAGGTATGTCTGAGTGAATCTGTTAGATCATTATGTCTAATACGGTTGTGGGGTATGTCTGAGCGAATCTGTTAGATCACTCTGTCTAATACGGTTGTGGGGTATGTCTGAGGGAATCTGTAGATCACTCTGTCTAATACGGTTGTTGGGTATGTCTGAGGGAATCTGTAGATCACTCTGTCTAATACGGTTGTGATGTATGTTAGAGGGAATCTGTAGATCACTCTGTCTAATATGGTTGTTGGGGTATGTCTGAGCGAATATGTAGATCACTCTGTCTAATGTGGTTGTGGGGAATGTCTGAGCGAATCTATAGATCACTCTGTATAATACGGTTGTGGGGTATGTCTGAGCGAATCTATAGATCACTGTCTAATACAGTTGTGGGGTATGTCTGAGGGAATCTGTAGATCACTCTGTCTAATACAGTTGTGGGGTATGTCTGAGCGAATCTATAGATCACTCTGTCTAATACAGTTGTGGGGTATGTCTGAGGGAATCTGTAGATCACTCTGTCTAATACGGTTGTGGGATATGTCAGAGCGAATCTGTTAGATCACTCTGTCTAATACGGTTGTGGGGTATGTCTGAGGGAATCTGTTATATCACTCTGTCTAATACGGTTGTGGGGGGTAATGTCTGAGCGAATCTGTAGATCACTCTGTGTAATACGGTTGTGGGGGTAATGTCTGAGCGAATCTATTAGATCACTCTGTCCAATACGGTTGTGGGGTATGTCTGAGCGAATCTGTTAGATCACTCTGTCTAATACGGTTGTGGGGTATGTCTGAGCGAATCTATAGATCACTCTGTCTAATACGATTGTTGGGTATGTCTGAGCGAATCTGTAGATCACTCTGTCTAATACGGTTGTGGGGTATGTCTGAGCGAATCTGTTATATCACTCTTTCTAATACGGTTGTGGGGTATGTCTGAGCGAATCTATAGATCACTCTGTCTAATACGGTTGTTGGGGTATGTCTGAGCGAATCTGTTAGATCTCTCTGTCTAATGCGGTTGTGGGGTATGTCTGAGCGAATCTGTTAGATCACTCTGTCTAATACGGTTGTTGGGGTATGTCTGAGGGAATCTGTAGATCACTCTGTCTAATACGGTTGTTGGGTCTGTCTGAGCGAATCTGTAGATCACTCTGTCTAATGCGGTTGTGGGGTATGTCTGAGCGAATCTGTTAGATCACTCTGTCTAATACGGTTGTTGGGGTATGTCTGAGGGAATCTGTTAGATCACTCTGTCTAATACGGTTGTGGGGTATGTCTGAGCGAATCTGTTAGATCACTCTGTCTAATACGGTTGTTGGGGTATGTCTGAGCGAATCTGTAGATCATTTTGTCTAATACGGTTGTGGGGTATGTCTGACCGAATCTGTTAGATCACTCTGTCTAATACGGTTGTGGGGTATGTCTGAGCGAATCTGTTAGATCACTCTGTCTAATACGGTTGTTGGGGTATGTCTGAGGGAATCTGTTAGATCACTCTGTCTAATACGGTTGTGGGGTATGTCTGAGCGAATCTGTTAGATCACTCTGTCTAATACGGTTGTGGGGTATGTCTGAGGGAATCTGTAGATCACTCTGTCTAATACGGTTGTGGGGTATGTCTGAGGGAATCTGTAGATCACTCTGTCTAATATGGTTGTTGGGTATGTCTGAGGGAATCTGTAGATCACTTTGTCTAATACGGTTGTTGGGTATGTCTGAGCGAATCTGTTATATCACTCTGTCTAATACGGTTGTGGGGTATGTCTGAGGGAATCTGTTAGATCACTCTGTCTAATACGGTTGTGGGGTATGTCTGAGGGAATCTGTAGATCACTCTGTCTAATACGGTTGTGAGGTATGTCTGAGCGAATCTATAGATCACTCTGTCTAATACGGTTGTGGGGTATGTCTGAGGGAATCTGTAGATCACTCTGTCTAATATGGTTGTTGGGTATGTCTGAGGGAATCTGTAGATCACTCTGTCTAATACGGTTGTTGGGTATGTCTGAGCGAATCTGTTATATCACTCTGTCTAATACGGTTGTGGGGTATGTCTGAGGGAATCTGTTAGATCACTCTGTCTAATACGGTTGTGGGGTATGTCTGAGGGAATCTGTAGATCACTCTGTTTAATACGGTTGTGAGGTATGTCTGAGCGAATCTATAGATCACTCTGTCTACTACGGTTGTTGGGTATGTCTGAGGGAATCTGTAGATCACTCTGTCTAATATGGTTGTGGGGTATGTCTGAGGGAATCTGTAGATCACTCTGTCTAATACGGTTGTGGGGTATGTCTGAGCGAATCTATAGATCACTCTGTCTAATACGGTTGTAGGGTATGTCTGAGCGAATCTGTAGATCACTCTGTCTAATATGGTTGTGGGGTATGTCAGAGCGAATCTGTTAGATCACTCTGTCTAATACGGTTGTGGGGTATGTCTGAGCGAATCTGTTAGATCTCTCTGTCTAATACGGTTGTGGGGTATGTCTGAGCGAATCTGTAGATCACTCTGTCTAATACGGTTGTGAGGTATGTCTGAGTGAATCTGTTAGATCATTATGTCTAATACGGTTGTGGGGTATGTCTGAGCGAATCTGTTAGATCACTCTGTCTAATACGGTTGTGGGGTATGTCTGAGGGAATCTGTAGATCACTCTGTCTAATACGGTTGTTGGGTATGTCTGAGGGAATCTGTAGATCACTCTGTCTAATACGGTTGTGATGTATGTTAGAGGGAATCTGTAGATCACTCTGTCTAATATGGTTGTTGGGGTATGTCTGAGCGAATATGTAGATCACTCTGTCTAATGTGGTTGTGGGGAATGTCTGAGCGAATCTATAGATCACTCTGTATAATACGGTTGTGGGGTATGTCTGAGCGAATCTATAGATCACTGTCTAATACAGTTGTGGGGTATGTCTGAGGGAATCTGTAGATCACTCTGTCTAATACAGTTGTGGGGTATGTCTGAGCGAATCTATAGATCACTCTGTCTAATACAGTTGTGGGGTATGTCTGAGGGAATCTGTAGATCACTCTGTCTAATACGGTTGTGGGATATGTCAGAGCGAATCTGTTAGATCACTCTGTCTAATACGGTTGTTGGGGTATGTCTGAGCGAATCTGTTAGATCACTCTGTCTAATATGGTTGTGGGGTATGTCTGAGGGAATCTGTAGATCACTCTGTCTAATACGGTTGTGGGATATTTCAGAGCGAATCTGTTAGATCACTCTGTCTAATATGGTTGTGGGATATGTCTGAGGGAATCTGTTAGATCACTCTGTCCAATACGGTTGTTGGGGTATGTCTGAGGGAATCTGTTAGATCTCTCTGTCTAATACGGTTGTGGGGTATGTCTGAGCGAATCTGTTAGATCACTCTGTCTAATACGGTTGTGGGGTATGTCTGAGCGAATCTGTTAGATCACTCTGTCTAATATGGTTGTGGGGTATGTCTGAGCGAATCTGTTAGATCACTCTGTCTAATACGGTTGTGGGGTATGTCTGATGGAATCTGTAGATCACTCTGTCTAATACGGTTGTGGGGTATGTCTGATCGAATCTGTTAGATCACTCTGTCTAATACGGTTGTGGGGTATGTCTGATGGAATCTGTAGATCACTCTGTCTAATACGAATGTGGGGTATGTCTGATCGATTCTGTTAGATCATTTTGTCTAATACGGTTGTGGAGTAAATATTTTGCTTTTTGGAATATATCTGCCTGAGTCAGCTGCAATACAACTCACTGATCGCGTTGTGGGGGTAAATATGAGCGCGTCTGCTAGTCCACTGTCTAATTAGGTTGTTGAAAGCAATATGAGCAATGCTGATTTACATATTTATTTTTTATGAAGCGCTGATCATTTCTGTTATAACCCTTTCACTCCAATATAACCTAATTAACCCTATCGTGCAATGGCCCGGTTAAGTTCATTATGGTGTACGGTGGTGAAAGGGTAGATCCATCGAACAAGTCGTACATCCTGTACCTACCTTTGTCTGTATATTGAACTAGTCCATAGTCTTAGTCCAGTACAGGTTAAAAATCCACACGACTGTGTCCACGTCGGGTACGTTAATTTGATCTGATGCCACACGTGTAAAACTTCTGATGGCGTCGAGCAGGCTAAATTTCTGATATGGTATTGTAAACTCAATTATTAAAGTAAGATAACCGTTATAGGACGTATTAAGCAATACATTTATACCTGACTTAAGTATGCCACCAACTGGTACTCTCGGCGTCACCACTAGATAGAAAAGTTATATGGGGGGGGGGGGGGGGGTACCATCTGTCAACAGCGTCCTGATCGATTGATAGTTTACATTGTGTAAGTTTGAACTATTCACCGATTTATTTATGGGGAACATTCTATTATTGTCAGGCCAAAACAAATCTATAATATACTAAAATCTAACGATCTCGATCTGACTTCATTTTATAATTATTGTTTGTAACAGAGCGAGTCGTTGTATATCATTGTATGTCATTGTGTATCATAGTGTGTTATCCTGTATGTATCCTGTTGTGTATCATAGTGTGTCGTTGTGTATCACAGGGTGTTATCCTGTATCATAGTGTGTTGTGTATCACAGTTTGTCGTTGTGTATCATAGTGTGTCGTTGTGTATCACAGGGTGTCATAGTGTATCAAAATGTGTCGTTGTGTATCACAGTGTGTCGTAGTGTATCATAGTGTGTCGTTGTGTATCACCGGGTGTCGTAGTGTATCACAGTATGTCGTTGTGTATCATAGTGTGTCGTTGTGTATCCTTGTGTGTCGTTGTATATCACAGTGTGTTATCGTGTGTCACAGGGTGTCGTAGAGAATCATTGTGCGTCGTTGTGTATCACAGTATGTCGTTGTGTATCATAGTGTGTCGTTGTGTATCATTGTGTGTGTGTCGTTGTGTATCACAGTATGTCGTTGTGTATCATATGGTGTCGTTGTGTATCACAGTGTGTCGTAGTGTATCACAGTGACTTATCGTGTATCATAGTATGTCGTTGTGTATCACAGTGTGTTATTGTGTATCATAGTGTGTCGTTGTGTATCACAGTGTGTTATCGTGTATCATAGTGTGTCGTTGTGTATTACAGTGTGTTATTGTGTATCATAGTGTGTCGTTGTGTATCACAGTGTGTTATCGTGTATCATAGTATGTCGTTGTGTATCACAGTGTGTTATCGTGTATCATAGTATGTCGTTGTGTATCAAAGTGTTTTTGTGTACCATAGTGTGTCGTTGTGTATCATAGTGCGTCGTTGTGTATCATAGTGTGTCGTTGTGTATCACAGTGTGTCGTAGCGTATCACAGTATGTCGTTGTGTATCACAGTGTGTTATCGTGTATCACAGTATGTCGTTGTGTATCACAGTGTGTTATCGTGTATCATAGTGTGTCGTTGTGTATCACAGTATGTTATCGTGTATCATAGTGTGTCGTTGTGTATCACAGTGTGTTATCGTGTATCATAATGTGTCGTTGTGTATCACAAGGTGTCGTTGTGTATCATAGTGTTTCGTTGTGTATCAAATTGTGTGTCATTGTGTATCACAGTGTGTCGTTGTGTATCACAGTGTGTTATTGTGTACCATAGTGTGTCGTTGTGTATCACAGTGTGTTATCGTATATCATAGTGTGCCGTTGTGTATCACATGGTGTCGTTGTGTATCATAGTGTGTCGTTGTGTATCAAATTGTGTGTCATTGTGTATCACAGTGTGTCGTCGTGTATCACAGTGTGTCGTTCTGTATCATAGTGCGTCGTTCTGTATCAAATTGTGTGTCATTGTGTATCAAATTGTGTGTCGTTGTGTATCACGGTGTGTCGTTGTGTATCGAAGTGTGTCGTCGTGTATCATAGTGTGTCGTTGTGTATCATAGTGTGTCGTAGTGTATCACAGTGTGTCGTAGTGTATCACAGTGTGTCGTAGTGTATCACAGTGTGTCGTAGTGTATCATAGTGTGTCGTTGTGTATCACAGTGTGTCGTTGTGTATCACAGTGTGTCGTAGTGTATCATAGTTTGTCGTTGTGTATCACAGTGTGTCGTAGTGTATCATAGTTTGTCTTTGTGTATCATATGGTGTCGTTGTGTATCACAGTATGTCGTAGTGTATCTCAGAGTGTCGTCGTGTATAATAGTGTGTCGTAGTGTATCACAGTGTGTTATCGTGTATCAAAGTATGTCGTTGTGTATCAAAGTGTTTTTGTGTACCATAGTGTGTCGTTGTGTATCATAGTGCGTCGTTGTGTATCATAGTGTGTCGTTGTGTATCACAGTGTGTCGTAGCGTATCACAGTATGTCGTTGTGTATCACAGTGTGTTATCGTGTATCACAGTATGTCGTTGTGTATCACAGTGTGTTATCGTGTATCATAGTATGTCGTTGTGTATCACAGTGTGTTATCGTGTATCATAGTGTGTCGTTGTGTATCACAAGGTGTCGTTGTGTATCATAGTGTGTCGTTGTGTATCAAATTGTGTGTCATTGTGTATCACAGTGTGTCATTGTGTATCACAGTGTGTCGTTGTGTATCACAGTGTGTCGTTGTGTATCAAAGTGTATCGTTGTGTATCAAATTGTGTGTCATTGTGTATCACAGGGTGTCGTAGTGTATCACAGTATGTCGTTGTGTATCATAGTGTGTCGTTGTGTATCATTGTGTGTCGTTGTATATCACCGTGTGTTATCGTGTATCACAGGGTGTCGTAGAGAATCATTGTGTGTCGTTGTGTATCATAGTGTGTGTGTCGTTGTGTATCACAGGGTGTCGTAGTGTATCATTGTGTGTCGTTGTGTATCATAGTGTGTTGTCGTGTATCATAGTGTGTCGTTGTGTATCATAGTGTGTCGTTAGGTATCACATGGTGTCGTTGTGTATCATAGTGTGTCGTTGTGTATCAAATTGTGTGTCATTGTGTATCACAGTGTGTCGTTGTGTATCACAGTGTGTCGTTCTGTATCATAGTGTGTCGTTCTGTATCAAATTGTGTGTCATTGTGTATCACAGTGTGTCGTTGTGTATCACGGTGTGTCGTTGTGTATCGAAGTGTGTCGTCGTGTATCATAGTGTGTCGTTGTGTATCATAGTGTGTCGTAGTGTATCACAGTGTGTCGTAGTGTATCACAGTGTGTCGTAGTGTATCACAGTGTGTCGTAGTGTATCATAGTGTGTCGTTGTGTATCACAGTGTGTCGTTGTGTATCACAGTGTGTCGTAGTGTATCATAGTTTGTCGTTGTGTATCACAGTGTGTCGTAGTGTATCATAGTTTGTCTTTGTGTATCATATGGTGTCGTTGTGTATCACAGTGTGTCGTAGTGTATCACAGAGTGTCGTCGTGTATAATAGTGTGTCGTTGTGTATCACAGTGTGTCGTTGTGTATCACAGTGTGTTATCGTGTATCATAGTGTGTCGTTGTGTATCACAGTGTGTTATCGTGTATCATAGTGTGTCGTTGTGTATCATAGTGTGTCGTTGTGTATCACATGGTGTCGTTGTGTATCATAGTGTGTCGTTGTGTATCAAATTGTGTGTCATTGTGTATCACAGTGTGTCGTAGTGTATCTCAGAGTGTCGTCGTGTATAATAGTGTGTCGTAGTGTATCACAGTGTGTTATCGTGTATCAAAGTATGTCGTTGTGTATCAAAGTGTTTTTGTGTACCATAGTGTGTCGTTGTGTATCACAGTGTGTCGTAGTGTATCATAGTTTGTCGTTGTGTATCACAGTGTGTCGTAGTGTATCATAGTTTGTCTTTGTGTATCATATGGTGTCGTTGTGTATCACAGTGTGTCGTAGTGTATCACAGAGTGTCGTCGTGTATAATAGTGTGTCGTTGTGTATCACAGTGTGTCGTTGTGTATCACAGTGTGTTATCGTGTATCATAGTGTGTCGTTGTGTATCACAGTGTGTTATCGTGTATCATAGTGTGTCGTTGTGTATCATAGTGTGTCGTTGTGTATCACATGGTGTCGTTGTGTATCATAGTGTGTCGTTGTGTATCAAATTGTGTGTCATTGTGTATCACAGTGTGTCGTAGTGTATCTCAGAGTGTCGTCGTGTATAATAGTGTGTCGTAGTGTATCACAGTGTGTTATCGTGTATCAAAGTATGTCGTTGTGTATCAAAGTGTTTTTGTGTACCATAGTGTGTCGTTGTGTATCATAGTGCGTCGTTGTGTATCATAGTGTGTCGTTGTGTATCACAGTGTGTCGTAGCGTATCACAGTATGTCGTTGTGTATCACAGTGTGTTATCGTGTATCACAGTATGTCGTTGTGTATCACAGTGTGTTATCGTGTATCATAGTATGTCGTTGTGTATCACAGTGTGTTATCGTGTATCATAGTGTGTCGTTGTGTATCACAAGGTGTCGTTGTGTATCATAGTGTGTCGTTGTGTATCAAATTGTGTGTCATTGTGTATCACAGTGTGTCATTGTGTATCACAGTGTGTCGTTGTGTATCACAGTGTGTCGTTGTGTATCAAAGTGTATCGTTGTGTATCAAATTGTGTGTCATTGTGTATCACAGGGTGTCGTAGTGTATCACAGTATGTCGTTGTGTATCATAGTGTGTCGTTGTGTATCATTGTGTGTCGTTGTATATCACCGTGTGTTATCGTGTATCACAGGGTGTCGTAGAGAATCATTGTGTGTCGTTGTGTATCATAGTGTGTCGTTGGGGGGTGGGGGTCAAAGTGGGGAGGGTGTAAAATTAACAATTTGTTGTGAAAGTTCTTATGAACTGGAAATTTACTTTTTGTAGTTTCTGTTAAATAAGCAGCAGATTGTAAAATTTAAGTAGAACAAATTGTGAAAAGTAGGTCAAGGTCACATAATTTCTAACTGGTCTATTTCGACATCAAATACATTAGCTAGGGGAAATAACTCTCTTTAGGCACGCCTATTCAAGAGCTTCGCAAGGGCATCTACAGCGCTGCGATCTAATACGCAATATCTTCATGTTTATCTTTAAATTCACATAAGGATTGGAAGTCTTTTTTACCTTACCATGTGTCACGCGATCCGTTACTCGGTACTGTATAGTTACTTTTTTACTTTCTCCAGTACGTCCGTCGCGAAGGTATTATTTAACACTCAGGAACATATCTGTCCGTCACTCAGGTATATCTGTCACTGAGGTACATGTCTGTCTGTTACTCTGAGCTATATATCACTTCAGTAATTTCCCCAGTTCGTCCGTCACTCAGGTATATCTGTCACTGAGGTACATGTCTGTCTGTTACTCTTAGCTGTATATCACTTCAGTACTTTCTCCAGTTCGTCCGTCACTCAGGTATATCTGTCACTGAGGTACATGTCTGTCTGTTACTCTGAGCTGTATATCACTTCAGTACTTTCTCCAGTTCGTCCGTCACTCAGGTATATCTGTCACTGAGGTACATGTCTGTCTGTTACTCTAAGCTGTATATCACTTCAGTACTTTCTCCAGTTCGTCCGTCACTCAGGTATATCTGTCACTGAGGTACATGTCTGTCTGTTACTCTGAGCTGTATATCACTTCAGTAATTTCCCCAGTTCGTCCGTCACTCAGGTATATCTGTCACTGAGGTACATGTCTGTCCGTTACTCTAAGCTGTATATCACTTCAGTAATTTCTCCAGTTCGTTCGTCACTCAGGTATATCTGTCACTGAGGTACATGTCTGTCTGTTACTCTGAGCTGTATATCACTTCAGTAATTTCCCGATTTCGTCCGTCACTCAGGTATATCTGTCACTGAGGTACATGTCTGTCTGTTACTCTAAGCTGTATATCACTTCAGTACTTTCTTCAGTTCGTCCGTCACTCAGGTATATCTGTCACTGAGGTATATGTCTGTCCGTTGCTCTAAGCTGTATACCACTTCAGTAATTTCTCCAGTTCGTCCGTCACTCAGGTATATCTGTCACTAAGGTACATGTCTGTCCGTTACTCTAAGCTGTATATCACTTCAGTAATTTCTCCAGTTCGTCCGTCACTCAGGTATATCTGTCACTAAGGTACATGTCTGTCCGTTACTCTAAGCTGTATATCACTTCAGTAATTTCTCCAGTTCGTTCGTCACTCAGGTATATCTGTCACTGAGGTACATGTCTGTCCGTTACTCTAAGCTGTATATCACTTCAGTAATTTCTCCAGTTCGTCCGTCACTCAGGTATATCTGTCACTGAGGTACATGTCTGTCCGTTACTCTGAGCTATATATCACTTTAGTACTTTCTCCAGTTCGGTGTACCAAGTGATAAACTATACAAAGGAGATCGGTGTATCAAGTGATAAACTATACAAAGGAGATCGGTGTATCAAGTGATAAACTATACAAAGGAGATCGGTGTATCAAGTGATAAACTATACAAAGGAGATCGGTGTATCAAGTGATAAACTATACAAAGGAGATCGGTGTATCATGTGATAAACTATACAAAGGAGATCGGTGTATCATGTGATGAACTATACAAAGGAGATCGGTGTATAATGTGATGAACAATACAAAGGAGATCGGTGTATCATGTGATGAACTATACAAAGGAGATCGGTGTATAATGTGATGAACAATACAAAGAAGATCGGTGTATCTACATGTGATGAACTATACAAAGGAGATCGGTGTATCATGTGATAAACTATACAAAGGATATCGGTGTATCATGTGATAAACTATACAAAGGAGATCGGTGTATCATGTTATAAAGAACACAAAGGAGATCGGTGTATCACGTAATAAACTATACAAAGGAGATCGGTGTATCAAGTGATAAACTATACAAAGGAGATCGGTGTATAATGTGATAAACTATACAAAGGAGATCGGTGTATCATGTGATAAACTATACATAGGAGATCGGGGTATCATGTGATAAAACCTATACAAAGGAGATCGGTGTATCATGTTATAAAGAACACAAAGGAGATCGGTGTATCACGTAATAAACTATACAAAGGAGATCGGTGTATCAAGTGATAAACTATACAAAGGAGATCGGTGTATCACGTAATAAACTATACAAAGGAGATCGGTGTATCATGTGATAAACTATACAAAGGAGATCGGTGTATCATGTGATAAACTATACAAAGGAGAGCGATGTATCATGTGAAAACTATACATAGGAGATTGGTGTATCATGTGATAAACTATACAAAGGAGATCGGTGTATCATGTGATACAAACTATATAAAGGAGATCGGTGTATCATGTTATAGAGAACACAAAGGAGATCGTTGTATCACGTAATAAACTATACAAAGGAGATCGGTGTATCAAGTGATAAACTATACAAAGGAGATCGGTGTATCATGTGATGAACAATACAAAGGAGATCGGTGTATCATGTGATACAAACTATACAAAGGAGATCGGTGTATCACGTAATAAACTATGCAAAGGAGATCGGTGTATCATGTGATAAAATATATAAAGGATATCGGTGTATCATGTGATAAACTATACATAGGATATCGGTGTATCATGTGATAAACTATACAAAGGAGATCGGCGTATCATGTGATAAAATATACAAAGAAGATCGGTATCAAGTGATAAACTATACAAAGGAGATCGGTGTATCATGTGATAAACCATACAAAGGAGATCGGTGTATCATGTGATATAAACTATACAAAGAGGATCGGTTTGAAGTGATAAACTATACAAAGGAGATCTGTGTATCATGTGATAAACTATACAAAGGAGATCGGTGTATAATGTGATAAACTATACAAAGGAGATCGGTGTATAATGTGATGAACAATAAAAAGGAGATCGATGTATCATGTAATAAACTATACAAAGAAGATCGGTATCAAGTGATAAACTATACAAAGGAGATCGGTGTATAATGTGATGAACAATAAAAAGGAGATCGATGTATCATGTGATAAACCATACAAAGGAGATCGGTGTATCATGTGATAAACTATACAAAGAAGATCGGTGTATCATGTTATAAACTATACAAAGAAGATCGGTGTATCATGTGATAAACTATACAAAGGAGATTGGTGTATCATGTGATAAACCATACAAAGGACATCGGTGTATCATGTGATAAACTATACAAAGAAGATCGGTGTCTCATGGTATAAACTATAAAAAGAAGATCGATGAATCATGTGATAAACTATACAAAGGAGATTGGTGTATCATGTGATAAACTATACAAAGGAGATCGGTGTATCATGTGATAAACTATACAAAGAAGATCGATGTATCATGGTATAAACTATACAAAGAAGATCGGTGTATCATGTGATAAACTATACAAAGGAGATTGGTGTATCATGTGATAAACCATACAAAGGAGATCGGTGTATCATGTGATAAACTATACAAAGAAGATCGGTGTATCATGGTATAAACTATAAAAAGAAGATCGATGTATCATGTGATAAACTATACAAAGGAAATTGGTGTATCATGTGATAAACTATACAAAGGAGATCGGTGTATCATGTGATAAACTATACAAAGGAGATCGGTGTATCATGTGATAAACTATACAAAGGAGATCGGTGTATCAAGTGATAAACTATACAAAGGAGATCGGGGTATCATGTGATAAACTATACAAAGGTGATCGGTGTATCAAGTGATAAACTATACAAAGGAGATCGGGGTATCATGTGATAAAAACTATACAAAGGAGATCGGTGTATCATGTTATAAAGAACACAAAGGAGATCGGTGTATCATGTGATGAACTATACAAAGGAGATCGGTGTATAATGTGATGAACAATACAAAGGAGATCGGTGTATCATGTGATGAACTATACAAAGGAGATCGGTGTATAATGTGATGAACAATACAAAGAAGATCGGTGTATCTACATGTGATGAACTATACAAAGGAGATCGGTGTATCATGTGATAAACTATACAAAGGATATCGGTGTATCATGTGATAAACTATACAAAGGAGATCGGTGTATCATGTTATAAAGAACACAAAGGAGATCGGTGTATCACGTAATAAACTATACAAAGGAGATCGGTGTATCAAGTGATAAACTATACAAAGGAGATCGGTGTATAATGTGATAAACTATACAAAGGAGATCGGTGTATCATGTGATAAACTATACATAGGAGATCGGGGTATCATGTGATAAAACCTATACAAAGGAGATCGGTGTATCATGTTATAAAGAACACAAAGGAGATCGGTGTATCACGTAATAAACTATACAAAGGAGATCGGTGTATCAAGTGATAAACTATACAAAGGAGATCGGTGTATCACGTAATAAACTATACAAAGGAGATCGGTGTATCATGTGATAAACTATACAAAGGAGATCGGTGTATCATGTGATAAACTATACAAAGGAGAGCGATGTATCATGTGAAAACTATACATAGGAGATTGGTGTATCATGTGATAAACTATACAAAGGAGATCGGTGTATCATGTGATACAAACTATATAAAGGAGATCGGTGTATCATGTTATAGAGAACACAAAGGAGATCGTTGTATCACGTAATAAACTATACAAAGGAGATCGGTGTATCAAGTGATAAACTATACAAAGGAGATCGGTGTATCATGTGATGAACAATACAAAGGAGATCGGTGTATCATGTGATACAAACTATACAAAGGAGATCGGTGTATCACGTAATAAACTATGCAAAGGAGATCGGTGTATCATGTGATAAAATATATAAAGGATATCGGTGTATCATGTGATAAACTATACATAGGATATCGGTGTATCATGTGATAAACTATACAAAGGAGATCGGCGTATCATGTGATAAAATATACAAAGAAGATCGGTATCAAGTGATAAACTATACAAAGGAGATCGGTGTATCATGTGATAAACCATACAAAGGAGATCGGTGTATCATGTGATATAAACTATACAAAGAGGATCGGTTTGAAGTGATAAACTATACAAAGGAGATCTGTGTATCATGTGATAAACTATACAAAGGAGATCGGTGTATAATGTGATAAACTATACAAAGGAGATCGGTGTATAATGTGATGAACAATAAAAAGGAGATCGATGTATCATGTAATAAACTATACAAAGAAGATCGGTATCAAGTGATAAACTATACAAAGGAGATCGGTGTATAATGTGATGAACAATAAAAAGGAGATCGATGTATCATGTGATAAACCATACAAAGGAGATCGGTGTATCATGTGATAAACTATACAAAGAAGATCGGTGTATCATGTTATAAACTATACAAAGAAGATCGGTGTATCATGTGATAAACTATACAAAGGAGATTGGTGTATCATGTGATAAACCATACAAAGGACATCGGTGTATCATGTGATAAACTATACAAAGAAGATCGGTGTCTCATGGTATAAACTATAAAAAGAAGATCGATGAATCATGTGATAAACTATACAAAGGAGATTGGTGTATCATGTGATAAACTATACAAAGGAGATCGGTGTATCATGTGATAAACTATACAAAGAAGATCGATGTATCATGGTATAAACTATACAAAGAAGATCGGTGTATCATGTGATAAACTATACAAAGGAGATTGGTGTATCATGTGATAAACCATACAAAGGAGATCGGTGTATCATGTGATAAACTATACAAAGAAGATCGGTGTATCATGGTATAAACTATAAAAAGAAGATCGATGTATCATGTGATAAACTATACAAAGGAAATTGGTGTATCATGTGATAAACTATACAAAGGAGATCGGTGTATCATGTGATAAACTATACAAAGGAGATCGGTGTATCATGTGATAAACTATACAAAGGAGATCGGTGTATCAAGTGATAAACTATACAAAGGAGATCGGGGTATCATGTGATAAACTATACAAAGGAGATCGGTGTATCAAGTGATAAACTATACAAAGGAGATCGGGGTATCATGTGATAAAAACTATACAAAGGAGATCGGTGTATCATGTTATAAAGAACACAAAGGAGATCGGTGTATCATGTGATGAACTATACAAAGGAGATCGGTGTATCAAGTGATAAACTATACAAAGGAGATCGGTGTATCATGTGATGAACTATACAAAGGAGATCGGTGTATAATGTGATGAACAATACAAAGGAGATCGGTGTATCATGTGATGAACTATACAAAGGAGATCGGTGTATAATGTGATGAACAATACAAAGAAGATCCGTGTATCTACATGTGATGAACTATACAAAGGAGATAGGTGTATCATGGTATAAACTATACAAAGGATATCGGTGTATCATGTGATAAACTATACAAAGGAAATTGGTGTATCATGTGATAAACTATACAAAGGAGATCGGTGTATCATGTGATAAACTATACAAAGGAGATCGGTGTATCATGTGATAAACTATACAAAGAAGATCGATGTATCATGTGATATAAAAAATACAAAGGAGATCGGTGTATCATGTGATAAACTATACAAAGGAGATCGGTGTATCAAGTGATAAACTATACAAAGGAGATCGGGGTATCATGTGATAAAAACTATACAAAGGAGATCGGTGTATCATGTTATAAAGAACACAAAGGAGATCGGTGTATCATGTGATGAACTATACAAAGGAGATCGGTGTATCAAGTGATAAACTATACAAAGGAGATCGGTGTATCATGTGATGAACTATACAAAGGAGATCGGTGTATAATGTGATGAACAATACAAAGGAGATCGGTGTATCATGTGATGAACTATACAAAGGAGATCGGTGTATAATGTGATGAACAATACAAAGAAGATCCGTGTATCTACATGTGATGAACTATACAAAGGAGATCGGTGTATCATGTGATAAACTATACAAAGGATATCGGTGTATCATGTGATAAACTATACAAAGGACATCGGTGTATCATGTTATAAAGAACACAAAGGAGATCGGTGTATCACGTAATAAACTATACAAAGGAGATCGGTGTATCAAGTGATAAACTATACAAAGGAGATCGGTGTATCAAGTGATAAACTATACAAAGGAGATCGGTGTATAATGTGATAAACTATACAAAGTAGATCGGTGTATCATGTGATAAACTATACATAGGAGATCGGGGTATCATGTGATAAAAACTATACAAAGGAGATCGGTGTATCATGTTATTAAGAACACAAAGGAGATCGGTGTATCACGTAATAAACTATACAAAGGAGATCGGTGTATCAAGTGATAAACTATACAAAGGAGATCGGTGTATCATGTGATAAACTATACAAAGGAGAGCGATGTATCATGTGAAAACTATACAAAGTAGATCGGTGTATCATGTGATAAACTATACAAAGGAGATCGGTGTATAATGTGATAAACTATACAAAGTAGATCGGTGTATCATGTGATAAACTATACATAGGAGATCGGGGTATCATGTGATAAAAACTATACAAAGGAGATCGGTGTATCATGTTATAAAGAACACAAAGGAGATCGGTGTATCACGTAATAAACTATACAAAGGAGATCGGTGTATCACGTAATAAACTATACAAAGGAGATCGGTGTATCATGTGATAAACTATACAAAGGAGAGCGATGTATCATGTGAAAACTATACATAGGAGATTGGTGTATCATGTGATAAACTATACAAAGGAGATCGGTGTATCATGTGATACAAACTATATAAAGGAGATCGGTGTATCATGTTATAGAGAACACAAAGGAGATCGTTGTATCACGTAATAAACTATACAAAGGAGATCGGTGTATCATGTGATAAACTATACAAAGGAGATCGGTGTATCATGTGATGAACAATACAAAGGAGATCGGTGTATCATGTGATACAAACTATACAAAGGAGATCGGTGTATCACGTAATAAACTATGCAAAGGAGATCGGTGTATCATGTGATAAACTATATAAAGGATATCGGTGTATCATCTGATAAACTATACATAGGATGTCGGTGTATCATGTGATAAACTATACAAAGGAGATCGGCGTATCATGTGATAAAATATACAAAGAAGATCGGTATCAAGTGATAAACTATACAAAGGAGATCGGTGTATCATGTGATAAACCATACAAAGGAGATCGGTGTATCATGTGATATAAACTATACAAAGAGGATCGGTTTGAAGTGATAAACTATACAAAGGAGATCGGCGTATCATGTGATAAAATATACCAAGAAGATCGGTATCAAGTGATAAACTATACAAAGGAGATCGGTGTATCATGTTATCAACTATACAAAGGAGATCTGTGTATCATGTGATAAACTATACAAAGGAGATCGGTGTATAATGTGATAAACTATACAAAGGAGATCGGTGTATAATGTGATGAACAATAAAAAGGAGATCGATGTATCATGTAATAAACTATACAAAGAAGATCGGTATCAAGTGATAAACTATACAAAGGAGATCTGTGTATCATGTGATAAACTATACAAAGGAGATCGGTGTATAATGTGATGAACAATAAAAAGGAGATCGATGTATCATGTGATAAACCATACAAAGGAGATCGGTGTATCATGTGATAAACTATACAAAGAAGATCGGTGTATCATGTTATAAACTATACAAAGAAGATCGGTGTATCATGTGATAAACTATACAAAGGAGATCGGTGTATCAAGTGATAAACTATACAAAGGAGATCGGTGTATCATGTGATAAACTATACAAAGGAGATCGGTGTATCATGTGATAAACTATACAAAGAAGATCGATGTATCATGTGATATAAACAATACAAAGGAGATCGGTGTATCACGTGATAAACTATACAAAGAAGATCGGTGTATCATGTTATAAACTATACAAAGAAGATCGGTGTATCATGTGATAAACTATACAAAGGAGATTGGTGTATCATGTGATAAACCATACAAAGGAGATCGGTGTATCATGTGATAAACTATACAAAGAAGATCGGTGTATCATGGTATAAACTATACAAAGAAGATCGATGTATCATGTGATAAACTATACAAAGGAGATTGGTGTATCATGTGATAAACTATACAAAGGAGATCGGTGTATCATGTGATAAACTATACAAAGGAGATCGGTGTATCATGTGATAAACTATACAAAGGAGATCGGTGTATCATGGTATAAACTATACAAAGAAGATCGATGTATCATGTGATATAAAAAATACAAAGGAGATCGGTGTATCATGTGATAAACCATACAAAGGAGATCGGTGTATCATGTGATAAACTATACAAAGAAGATCGGTGTATCATGTGATAAACTATACAAAGGAGATCGGTGTATCATGTGATAAACTATACAAAGGAGATCTGTGTATCATGTGATAAACTATACAAAGGAGATCGGTGTATCATGTGATAAACTATACAAAGGAGATCGGTGTATCATGTGATAAACTATACAAAGAAGATCGGTGTATCATGTGATAAACTATACAAAGGAGATCTGTGTATCATGTGATAAACTATACAAAGAAGATCGGTGTATCATGTGATAAACTATACAAAGAAGATCGGTGTATCATGTGATAAACTATACAAAGAAGATCGGTGTATCATGTGATAAACTATACAAAGGAGATCGGTGTATCATGTGATAAACTATACAAAGGAGATCGGTGTATCATGTGATAAACTATACAAAGGAGATCTGTGTATCATGTGATAAACTATACAAAGAAGATCGATGTATCATGTGATATAAACAATACAAAGGAGATCGGTGTATCACGTGATAAACTATACAAAGAAGATCGGTGTATCATGTTATAAACTATACAAAGAAGATCGATGTATCATGTGATAAACTATACAAAGGAGATCGGTGTATCATGTGATAAACTATACAAAGAAGATCGGTGTATCATGGTAATAAACTATACAAAGAAGATCGATGTATCATGTGATAAACTATACAAAGGAGATCGGTGTATCATGTGATAAAATATACAAAGAAGATCGGTTTATCATGTGATAAACAACACAAGTTTACATGTAATATCCTTACAAATCTAAAATATATTTCGGTGTTTGATTATTTAGATATATAAAATTGATAATTTATCTGCGTCAATTGATGTGTATCCTTTTCTAATGCAACTGTATTTATGCGTAATAGCGTTTCACTTTAAGTTCTGCTTTGTGATCTTCTTAACAGCAAACTAAACTTGTTCTGTAGAAAATTGGTTATATAAAATCTTTACCCATTGCTATCTATACTTTAGAGTTCGATTTACATACGCCCAGGCTATGTTTATACATCAGCCGTGTACATACAGACGTTGATTCATATACAAAACGCTATTACTTGAGAACTATCACAGCTATATAAAGTACTTTCTGTTATGTTGTTGTTAAACTTTAACATAAGAAGCTGAAGACTAGCGATAACTGTCTAGATTCTAAAATGCATTTGTAGGTGACTTAAATTACGTTTTACAAGGCCACAGCCGTCTGCTGCTGGTAACCAGAAGTTTAACGGACTTAGAGACACTGTACGGCGCCGGAACAAAGTTTTGGTAAGGACTACAATCGTACTAAACACATGTTGACTTAGTTTTGTCACTCTTTGAGGCGGACCTTTCTTCCATATTTGCTTTGGACGATTTAAATATTTTGTTTAAACACTGACTAACAAAACTTGTAGTCATTTATTTATATTAAATTGAAACAAGCAAAAAGATTAAATGATATTTTTCATATAACTTAGTACACAGATGTGATTCGATGCAAATTCTATTCAAATGCACGTTGCAATAATTCTTTACGAAATTTTAAATTTGAGTTTGATTTAATTTTCGCTTTAAAAAAAAAAATTGGAAAACAACCAAAATTAATGTCACTAAATTAAATCTTGATGAAATGAATTGTTTCTCAATTACCTTGTCTGATAAACAAGCCTGCATTTATTTTGAATCATCTTTGACAGGTTTACTTTTTACATACACATTTTATATATTGTATCATGATAATGTGAAATAAATGTACATATATTTTATTTTAAATAACAATGTAAAGATAGCAAAGTCTAGCGATTTTTTCCCTATATATACTCTATATTATCAATATACAAAAAAATGTTCAGAACTGTTGAAGTTATTTTATATATTATATGGACAGGACAGAGAAATCTTGGTGTATGTGTTTACAAAATGCTATTGCTGCATTATTGAACAATGTTTCTTTAAATAGTTAGCGTTGATTAAAAACAAATCTGTGTATATTATATTCATGTAAATATTTTTTTTTTTTTACATTTTTCATTCGAATCAATAAAAAAATATATTGGAACTATGTTGTTGACCATTTACTTAGAAATTACAAAAATGGGGTTGTTACGCGTTCTTGACGTACACTAATTTCTGGTTACTTTGAGAGAAAACAAGACCACTTAATTGAATCTTGAAGTTAGAAAACATAGCAGTTTTTATACAAAAGAGTATCAACGAGAAGCAAAATAAGTGATTAAAATATCCCTTACAGATGAAGATATTACACATCTTCAGGATAACAAAATGTCATTTTTAAGGACAAAGAAAAACTGAAACTTTCCAGGCTCACAAACCAGAGAATACCAAAGCGTCAACAAAACCATAATTCGAACTCGAAATCGATCAAACTAGAGTCAAAATATAAACAAAGAAAATATTTACATACAGACTCTCGTAAAAGCACAAGAGAATAAAACCAGGTGCTACGGAAGAGTAAGAGTCTTCTGCTCAATCGACGACACCCGCCATGTAAATCTTGGTCATATAAAAGTAAGCATCAATTTTCAAAATGAGTACCGAGTTATCATTGTCAATCACAACAAGTAAGCACACTATTCAGCAAACTCCTAAACGTCCATCTTTATATCACACAAAGATACAAAATATATCTCGATGAGATCAAGAGGACGACCATAGTCTTCATTAACCTGCATCTCTCGAATCCGTCTGCCGTAAGTTTGTTCGTCAGCAGTTAACATCTCTCACAAAAATGTCGATAACATGACACGAATAAAAAGTAGATGATTTCCATAAGCAATGTAGCAACAAACACGGGACCGCAGAAGTGAGGCAAAGGTCAAAAGAAAACCCCTAGGTAACACAGAAGTGAGGGAGAGGTCAAAAGAAAACCCCTAGGTAACACAGAAGTGAGGGAGAGGTCAAAAGAAACCCCCTAGGTAACACAGAAGTGAGGCAGAGGTCAATAGAAAACCCCTAGGTAACACAGAAGTGAGGCAGAGGTCAATAGAAAACCCCTAGGTAACACAGAAGTGAGACAGAGGTCAATAGAAAACCCCTAGGTAACACAGAAGTGAGGGAGAGGTCAAAAGAAACCCCCTAGGTAACACAGAAGTGAGGCAGAGGTCAATAGAAAACCCCTAGGTAACACAGAAGTGAGACAGAGGTCAATAGAAAACCCCTAGGTAACACAGAAGTGAGACAGAGGTCAATAGAAAACCCCTAGGTAACACAGAAGTGAGGCAGAGGTCAATATAAAACCCCTAGGTAACACAGAAGTGAGGCAGAGGTCAATATAAAACCCCTAGGTAACACAGAAGTGAGGCAGAGGTCAATATAAAACCCCTAGGTAACACAGAAGTGAGGCAGAGGTCAATATAAAACCCCTAGGTAACACAGAAGTGAGGCAGAGGTCAATAGAAAACCCCTAGGTAACACAGAAGTGAGGCAGAGGTCAATAGAAAAACCCTAGGTAACACAGAAGTGAGGCAGAGGTCAATAGAAAACCCTAGGTAACACAGAAGTGAGGCAGAGGTCAATAGAAAACCCCCTAGGTAACACAGAAGTGAGGCAGAGGTCAATATAAAACCCCTCGGTAACACAAACGTGAGGCAGAGGTCAATAGAAAAACCCTAGGTAACACAGAGGTGAGGCAGAGGTCAATAGAAAACCCCTAGGTAACACAGAAGTGAGGCAGAGGTCAATAGAAAACCCCTAGGTAACACAAAAGTGAGGGAGAGGTCAATAGAAAACCCCTAGGTAACACAAACGTGAGGCAGAGGTCAATAGAAAACCCCTAAGTAACACAGAAGAGAGGCAGAGGTCAAAAGAAAACCCCTAGGTAACACAGGAGTGAGGCAGAGGTCAATAGAAAACCCCTAGGTAACACAAAAGTGAGGCAGAGGTCAATAGAAACCCCTTAGGTAACACAGAAGTGAGGCAGAGGACTATATTAAACCCCTAGGTAACACAGAAGTGAGGGAGAGGTCAAAAGAAACCCCCTAGGTAACACAGAAGTGAGGCAGAGGTCAATAGAAAACCCCTAGGTAACACAGAAGTGAGACAGAGGTCAATAGAAAACCTAGGTAACACAGAAGTGAGACAGAGGTCAATAGAAAACCTAGGTAACACAGAAGTGAGACAGAGGTCAATAGAAAACCCCTAGGTAACACAGAAGTGAGGCAGAGGTCAATAGAAAACCCCTAGGTAACACAGAAGTGAGACAGAGGTCAAAAGAAACCCCCTAGGTAACATAGAAGTGAGGCAGAGGTCAATAGAAAACCCCTAGGTAACACAGAAGTGATGCAGAGGTCAATAGAAAACCCCTAGGTAACACAGAAGTGAGGCAGAAGTCAAAAGAAAACCCCTAGGTAACATAGAAGTGAGGCAGAGGTCAATAGAAAACCCCTAGGTAACACAGAAGTGAGGCAGAGGACAATAGAAAACCCCTAGGTAACACAGAAGTGAGACAGAGGTCAATAGAAAACCCCTAGGTAACACAGAAGTGAGGCAGAGGTCAATAGAAAACCCCTAGGTAACACAAAAGTGAGGCAGAGGTCAATAGAAAACCCCTAGGTAACACAGAAGTGAGACAGAGGTCAATAGAAAACCCCTAGGTAACACAGAAGTGAGACAGAGGTCAATAGAAAACCCCTAGGTAACACAAAAGTGAGGGAGAGGTCAAAAGAAAACCCCTAGGTAGCACAGAAGTGAGGCAGAGGTCAATAGAAAACCCCTAGGTAACACAGAAGTGAGGCAGAGGTCAATAGAAAACCCCTAGGTAACACAGAAGTGAGGCAGAGGTCAATAGAAAACCCCTCGGTAACACAAAAGTGAGGCAGGGGACAATATAAAACCCCTAGGTAACACAGAAGTGAGGCAGGGGACAATATAAAACCCCTAGGTAACACAGAAGTTAGGGAAAGGTCTATAGAAAACCCGTAGGTAACACAGAAGTGAGGCAGAAGTCAAAAGAAACCCACTAGGTAACACAGAAGTGAGGCAGAGGTCAATAGAAAACCCTAGGTAACACAGAAGTGAGGCAGAGGTCTATAGAAAACCCCTAGGTAACACAGAAGTGAGGCAGAGGTCAATAGAAAACCCCTCGGTAACACAGAAGTGAGGCAGAGGTCAATAGAAAACCCCTAGGTAACACAGAAGTGAGGCAGAGGTCAAAAGAAACCCCCTAGGTAACACAGAAGTGAGACAGAGGTCAATAGAAAACCCCTAGGTAACACAGAAGTGAGACAGGGGTCAATAGAAAACCCCTAGGTAACACAGAAGTGAGGCAGAGGTCAATAGAAAACCCCTAGGTAACACAGAAGTGAGGCAGAGGTCAAAAGAAAACCCCTAGGTAACGCAGAAGTGAGGCAGGGGTCAATAGAAAACCCCTAGGTAACATAGAAGTGAGGCAGAGGTCAAAAGAAACCCCCTAGGTAACACAGAAGTGAGGCAGAGGTCAATAGAAAACCCCTAGGTAACACAGAAGTGAGGGAGAGGTCAATAGAAAACCCCTAGGTAACACAGAAGTGAGGCAGAGGTCAATAGAAAACCCCTCGGTAACACAGAAGTGAGGCAGAGGTCAATAGAAAACCCCTCGGTAACACAGAAGTGAGGCAGAGGTAAATAGAAAACCCCTAGGTAACACAGAAGTGAGGCAGAGGTCAATAGAAAACCCCTAGGTAAAACAGAAGTGGGGCAGAGGGCAATAGAAAACCCCTAGGTAACACAGAAGTGAGACAGAGGTCAATAGAAAACCCCTAGGTAACACAGAAGTGAGACAGAGGTCAATAGAAAACCCCTAGGTAACACAGAAGTGAGGCAGAGGTCAATAGAAAACCCCTCGGTAACACAGAAGTGAGGCAGAGGTCAATAGAAAACCCCTCGGTAACACAGAAGTGAGGCAGAGGTCAATAGAAAACCCCTCGGTAACACAGAAGTGAGGCAGAGGTCAATAGAAATCCCCTCGGTAACACAGAAGTGAGGCAGAGGTAAATAGAAAACCCCTAGGTAACACAGAAGTGAGACAGAGGTCAATAGAAAACCCCTAGGTAACACAGAAGTGAGACAGAGGTCAATAGAAAACCCCTAGGTAACACAGAAGTGAGACAGAGGTCAATAGAAAACCCCTAGGTAACACAAAAGTGAGGCAGGGGACAATATAAAACCCCTAGGTAACACAGAAGTGAGGCAGGGGACAATATAAAACCCCTAGGTAACACAGAAGTGAGGCAGAGGTCAAAAGAAAAACCCTAGGTAACACAGAAGTGAGGCAGAGGTAAATAGAAAACCCCTAGGTAACACAGAAGTGAGGCAGAGGTCAATAGAAAACCCCTCGGTAACACAGAAGTGAGGGGGAGGTCAAAAGAAAAACCCTAGGTAACACAGAAGTGAGGCAGAGGTCAATATAAAACCCCTAGGTAACACAGAAGTGAGGCAGAGGTCAAAAGAAAAACCCTAGGTAACACAGAAGTGAGGCAGAGGTAAATAGAAAACCCCTAGGTAACACAGAAGTGAGGCAGAGGTCAATAGAAAACCCCTTGGTAACACAGAAGTGAGGCAGAGGTCAATAGAAAACCCCTCGGTAACACAGAAGTGAGGCAGAGGTAAATAGAAAACCCCTAGGTAACACAGAAGTGAGGCAGAGGTCAATAGAAAAACCCTAGGTAACACAGAAGTGAGACAGAGGTCAATAGAAAACCCCTAGGTAACACAGAAGTGAGGCAGGGGACAATAGAAAACCCCTAGGTAACACAGAAGTGAGGGGGAGGTCAAAAGAAAACCCCTAGGTAACACAGAAGTGAGACAGAGGTCAATAGAAAACCCCTAGGTAACACAGAAGTGAGACAGAGGTCAATAGAAAAACCCTAGGTAACACAGAAGTGAGGCAGAGGTCAATAGAAAACCCCTAGGTAACACAGAAGTGAGGCAGAGGTCTATAGAAAACCCCTAGGTAACACAGAAGTGAGATAATGCAAAATCATAAAGGATAAAATATGGGAAAGTATAAACAACATCAACTGTTACATTGAGGTCTTTGAACAAGTACAAGGATAACAAAACTAGGGATTCATAAAACTGTAGAGGGACATAGTTAATTCAAATAGGAAGGGAAATAGTATGCAGGAAAGGGGCACATTTAGTTCAAATAAAAAAAGACTTTAACTCCAATAGACAGCTAGTTCCTTAGAAAAGGTTTAGTTTGGAGAGTAGCAAGGTTAAGTCTAATACATAGGTCTATAGTCTTCTGGAGAGGACCACAGTTAGTTCTAAAATATAGGTTTATACTCAGCTGGAGAGGGACAGGGTTAGTTATAATATATAGGTTTATAGTCTGATGGAGAAAGGCAGGGTTAAGTCTAATACATAGGTTTATAGTTTTCCGGAGATGGGCAGAGTTATTTATAATATATAGGTCTATAGTCTGCTTGAGAGGGGCAGGGTTAAGTCTAATACATAGGTCTATAGTTTTCTGGAGATGGGCAGAGTTATTTATAATATATAGGTCTATAGTCTGCTTGAGAGGGGCAGGGTTAAGTCTAATACATAGGTCTATAGTTTTCTGGAGAGGGGCAGAGTTAGCTCTAATATGTAGGTCTATAGTCTGCTTGAGAGAGGCATGGTTAAGTCTAATACATAGGTCTATAGTTTTCTGGAGAGGGGCAGAGTTAGTTCTAATATGTAGGTCTATAGTCTGCTTGAGAGGGGCAGGTTTAAGTCTAATACATAGGTCTATAGTTTTCTGGAGAGGGGCAGAGTTAGTTCTAATATGTAGGTCTATAGTCTGCTTGAGAGGGGCAGGGTTAAGTCTAATACATAGGTCTATAGTTTTCTGGAGAGGGGCAGAGTTAGTTCTAATATGTAGGTCTATAGTCTGCTTGAGAGGGGCAGGGTTAAGTCTAATACATAGGTCTATAGTTTTCTGGAGAGGGGCAGAGTTAGTTCTAGTATGTAGGTCTATAGTCTGCTTGAGAGGGGCAGGGTTAAGTCTAATACATAGGTCTATAGTTTTCTGGAGAGGGGCAGATTTAGTTCTAATATGTAGGTCTATAGTCTGCTTGAGAGGGGCAGGGTTAAGTCTAATACATAGGTCTATAGTTTTCTAGAGAGGGGCAGAGTTAGTTCTAATATGTAGGTGTATAGTCTGCTTGAGAGGGGCAGGGTTAAGTCTAATACATGTATACAGTCATGAAGATGGAGAGGGACACACATAGATAAGCCTGTATGCTATGGAAGAGGGGCATCGTTAGTTTCAATAGAACATTCTATAAATTGATAAGAGGGGACACATTTGGTTCCCATAGAAAGCCCTATACATTGAAAAAGAGGGATACAGTGCGTTCAAATGGAAAGGTATATACCAGAATAATTTAATTTTGCCTATTCCCGCAATGGTAAACTTTTTTAGGTTATATTGTATAACCTCAAAAATCAGACAACGCAAAAAGTGATGACGTCATATACCGCCATGTTTGGCGCGGTATTTTGTAATCAAACATCTGATTGGTTGAAGTTGTTTTGCGGTGAAATTTGGACCTCTTTCACGAACAATGAAATTTTGCCCACGACCCGATTTAATCTTAACTAGGTGTCATTTATGGCACCCTAGCATACTCCCCTGAAACAGTGTTAAAAAAATTCAAAAGGTCCATGGGGCCTGAATTATTAACTTCTTTGTGACGTTTAGTAGGGGTGTGAGATAAGGTTCGGATTAAATGACTCGATAAAAGAATATCAAAACACTTTAAAAAATGAATATATCAATTTTTACTCGTATTAAGGGTTTTAATATGCTGTTAATGATTTTCTTAAAATATATTTATTAATACTAAATATCATATGGTTACCCTTGTGAAAGTAAAGTCTTCACAATCAAATATCAAATTTCAATTGATTGAATTGAATAAAAATATAACAATTTCATATTTTAACAATTTTGAATTGAAATATTGGCATGGTTTTAAATCCGATTACACGGATAAGAACAAATGGGGATACAATTATTTAGATAAATAAAATATAGCCTCAAGAGCTTCAACCTTGGCAATTACATCATTCTAAAATAAATAAGAGAATACCGAAGCGTTAACAAAACCATAATCCAAACTCAAAATCGATTAAACTAGGGGCAAAATTTGAACAAAGGAAAGATTTACATGGAGACCCTCGTAAAAGCACAAGAGAATAAGCCTGTGAGTATATACAGTCAAACCTCGATTAATCGAACTTCGATGATTCGAATTTCTCGATATGTCGAACTTTTGACAAAGTCCGATTTTTTCCATTAAACAACACTATTGACGGTTCCGCAAAGTTCGAAACATCGAAGCTTGAATGCATATTTATACCTTTCCCCCCTAGGCACAGAATTATATAAGCTTTGTATCAATCTTTCGAATTGGTTTGAAATTGGACAAGGTAATTAATTTCTAAAAACAAATTAATTGTCTTATGGCTAAAGAGTGAAGATTGTTGTTTTATTATTTTACTTCTAAATCATTGATATGTATAGTAAACGCTAGATAACGAACAATATCTTAAAATGATATAGTCGATTTTTGTTATCTCGAACTTTTCTTATTAATGTGCTTACTTGATGTGAGGAGGAAGTGATGTTTACTTTGTTGTACTGTAATCACGATTAAGATGACGAGTGTCCTCGATGAAGAAGAAGACGCTTACTCTTAAGTAGCATTGGTCTTATTCTCTTTTCGAGGGTCTCCATGTAAATCTTTCCTTTGTTTCCATTTTGCTTCTAGTTTAATCAATTTTGTGTTCAGATTTTGGTTTTGTTGACGCTTTGGTATTCTCGGATATTCTTTCATAAATCTTAAACTTTTAATGTGGAGTGTTTCGCAAGTCCGGCAAACTATTTTAAGCACATTCGAAATAACTTAAAGGCCCAATATACGTAACTTTCGGCAAAATTTGAAGCAAAAATTTTGCATAGTAACTTATTATATTTATAGATTTAGTTACGATTAACTGATTTCAGCAATATTCAAGATGAATTCTTTCGCGGCTACCGGTACAGCAGCAGTTGAAACACGATATTTGTAACCACGCGTCCATTTCGAATGGTCTTCTACCTTCCGTTTGTTGTTGAAGTGAATTATTTTCAATGTTTTGGATTTTTTTTGTCAAGAGTTTCTTGCTTGTTACCGCTCATGTTTATCTCGTTTTAGGCTTATTTTTTTTGCATGGTTATCAACTGGATTTTTTTTCATAAATTTTCAGAATCACAAAAATTTCCCTGAAGTTACGTATATTGGGCCTTTAACTCGAATACTTGGACACAGTGCAGATATAATACGTTTTTCACCTTTTGGTGAAAAGCAATTATAATTTGAGATATTATGTGAAAAAAACAGCATATCGTTTATCTTGCTACACCATTTGTCATTTGACAGTTGCACTGAACATTCGCTCTTTCATACACCTACACAACCTTTTAAACATGTTCTGAAACTCCATGTCATCCTATCTCACAGCCAGATGGTCCAAAGCGAATTCCTTAATGCTAATTTATATGACTTTTACACGTTTGTTTCATTTTGTGGGAAGCACTACAATACTATGATTTTAATAAGCAAACAATTATTATAGATTGTCACACTGTAATCTCAGGGTTTTCCGGGTTTGTAGATACAATCGCGAGGTCACCGCAGGACAACATTACTTTGATACAGTAAACAGTTTATCATCTGTATACTACCACTTGATATAACATATATCTTCAGGAAAGAAAAGTCAACTAAACGCTAGATTTTCAAAATAAATTTAAAACTCGTTCGCAATCTGTCTGTAAAAATGTAAACAAATAGAAAATTTACGCGGAGAGATACTTCGAACCTAAAAACAAAATAAAATTTAAAAAAAAAAAAAAAAATTGAAAACAAAGATATCGTCATTGGTTTTCCAATTTGAACATTTACACTTGAAATAGTGTTATTATTCTCAATTAGTTTTTCGTATGTTTTTTACAGACAATTTTCTTACGCGGTTCACTTTTGCTGGGATTTGTATTCACGGTTAACGACTTAAAGGTATGGGGTCACCTGCCCGACCACGTTGGTTTTCTACGGGTACTCCGGTTGGTTTCCTCCCACAATACGACCCCTCGCGTGCTAACATCCCGGCTTACAAGAGTGATATATATAAGTTGGATAACTTGTTTCAAAATTGTTGTAAACTAAATAAAGTTTATACTTTATATTTTATATACGTTGCTGAAAAATGGTGGTATAAAACAGTATATAGATAATACAAAATATGGAAGTGTCAGCTTCTATGTTGAGGCTAAATGGGTTAGACATAAAGATATCTAAATCCGTAGATTATACAAATACGAAAGTACCATTCCCTACTTTGTGTTTAGTTTATAATGAGTAGCTTGTATATGCTGTTGTAAACTGCATTCTAAAAACACATGTTACTTTACTAATCCTTGGGAAATTTTAAACTTATGGTAACCGTCTTCAATTTAGTTTATTGAGAATTACTCTGTATCATTGTGTGATATAAAGGTAGACTTTTTAAATATGCTTATAAGTATGCCTACATGTTGTGATTGAGAATTATGCCTCAGTTCTCACTTTGAGGACTTGACACTTACTTAGATGTGTTTTATACTCTTTTGGAACACCCGGTCTTATCATTATGTACTTTTTCGACTGCTCTATGTAAATCTTCCCTTTGTTCACATTTTGCTCCTAGCTTAATCGATTTCGAGCTCAGAGGATGGTTGTATTAATGCTTTGGTTGATTTATAATTCACATCTATGAACAGCAATAATTATTTACGGACGTGGCAGGATTTTGTGGCGAAAGTGGAGGTTCCAAAAATAAAAAACCACCACTGACCGACCTAGCGCAAGTTGCAGCATAATGCCAGACATCTGAACCACTTGGTCACCTTGTCCCAGGGGTGAAGGGTTAGTGGTAGCAAAATTCTAGACACATGCACCTCTACCCCACCTCGGCCAAGTGGCGGAGGGCTAGTGGTTGCAAAATGATAAACACATGAATCCTTCGTCCACCTTGTCCAAGAGACAGAGGGCAAGTGGTGCATGTGGCAAAATGATAAAACACCTGTACCTCTTATCCACCTGGGCCAAGTGGCGGAGGGCTAGTGGTTGCAAAATGATAAACACATGAATCCTTCGTCCACCTTGTGCAAGTGACAGAGGGCAAGTGGTACATGTGGCAAAATGATAAAACACCTGTACAGTACCTCTTATCCACCTGGGCCAAGTGGCGGAGGGCTAGTGGTTGCAAAATGATAAACACATGAATCCTTCGTCCACCTTGTCCAAGTGACAGAGGGCAAGTGGTACATGTGGCAAAATGATAAAACACCTGTACAGTACCTCTTATCCACCTGGGCCAAGTGGCGGAGGGCTAGTGGTTGCAAAATGTTAGACATCTGGACTGCGGCCACCTCGATCCAGTGGCGGAGAGTTAATACTAGCAAACTATTAAACACTTCAACAACTTGACCACCGCGACCTTCGTAATAATGAATAAGCATTGTTCTTCTGGTTTTTATGTTCATTTATTACGGATTTAAAAGACAGACAAATAATTAATTTGCATCCATTTAGCAGGTATTGTAACGCTGCATGTTACTGTACAGCACATACAGAATATGATCCTTCCACCCTAGAAGTGAAATGTTTGACACCGCTTATTATTGCGGAATACCTGGTCTTATTCTTCTGTGCTTTCACATGGGTCTCGATGTTAACATTTTCTTTGTTAATATTTTGCCCCTAATTTAATCGATTTGGAGTTCGGGTTATGATTTTTTTTTCGATATACTTCAATAAAAGGATAGTTTTGGTGTAACGAAGGTACCTTGCACTTGTTACACGTGGTTGGTATGGATAGATACGCCAGTTCTGTTTGCTTTCCAACTCCTCAAATATGTTAATTTATCCAACATCTTACCTGTGCTTTATGAATTATTACACTGGTTATTGAACATACAAGGTAAACACATGGCTCCGTTTGCTTTTCAAATATTAAATTATAAATGCACTTCTTTAAAGATAATTCACAACGGAGTGCTTGGTAATATCTTTATTCGTCCTGCGTTTATTTTGGTCTATTGGTTTGTTACGATCTCCGGGTTTGAAATGTCATTTTAATTATTGAAAACCGCGTGCTAAATATATTAAGTAACATTATTGTCCCTAGAGAAAAAAACAATAACACGATATGCTGATAAAATTTACATAAATTAGCATATACTGATGCGTATTGATTTCAAATTCATACAATTTTTGTAGTTCAATTCAATTTTTCGGCATACTGCATCTACATTGTATTACTAACTTTAAAAGGTGCAACATTTATGTGTGGTACGGCATCTTGATGTACAGCATTTCTTTATCATGACTTGTAATCTGTAACGTAGCTGTGTGTTTGTTATCATCTGTGCCATTTTTTAACATTGGGCATTCCCGGTACGGGATTCCATCCGGTTTTGTTATTTCAACTGTTCTGATACACTTGTAGGTTTATATTTTAAGAATGTTTTTACCTAATTACCTATGCAGTTTTGTATACTAAGACATGGCCCTGTTTTGTATACTAAGACTTGGTCCGGTTTTGTATACTAAGACATGGTCCTGTTTTGTATACTAAGACATGGTCCTGTTTTGTAAACTAAGACATGGTCCTGTTTTGTAAACTAAGACTTGGTCCTGTTTTGTATACTAAGACATGGCCCTGTTTTGTATACTAAGACATGGTCCTGTTCTGTATACTAAGACATGGTCCTGTTTTGTAAACTAAGACATGGTCCTGTTTTGTATACTAAGACATGGCCCTGTTTTGTATACTAAGACATGGTCCTGTTTTGTATACTAAGACATGGTCCTGTTTTGTATACTAAGACATGGCCCTGTTTTGTATACTAAGACTTGGTCCTGTTTTGTATACTAAGACATGGCCCTGTTTTGTATACTAAGACATGGTCCTGTTTTGTATACTAAGACATGGCCCTGTTTTGTATACTAAGACTTGGTCCTGTTTTGTATACTAAGACATGGTCCTGTTTTGTAAACTAAGACATGGTCCTGTTTTGTAAACTAAGACATGGCCCTGTTTTGTATACTAAGACTAAGACATGGTCCAGTTTTGTATACTAAG
Source organism: Mimachlamys varia (assembly GCA_947623455.1). NCBI lineage: Eukaryota > Metazoa > Mollusca > Bivalvia > Pectinida > Pectinidae > Mimachlamys > Mimachlamys varia. The sequence continues at coordinate 41,141,235 of OX392542.1, forward strand.
ACATGGTCCTGTTCTGTATACTAAGACATGGTCCTGTTTTGTATACTAAGACTTGGTCCTGTTTTGTATACTAAGACATGGCCCTGTTTTGTATACTAAGACATGGACCTGTTTTGTAAACTAAGTCATGGTCCTGTTTTGTATACTAAGATATGGTCCTGTTTTGTAAACTAAGACTTGCTCCTGTTTTGTATACTAAGACATGGTCCTGTTTTGTATACCAAGACTTGGTCCTGTATTGTATACTAAGACTAAGACATGGTCCTGTTTTGTATACTAAGACTTGGTCCTGTTTTGTATACTAAGACATGGCCCTGTTTTGTATACTAAGACATGGCCCTGTTTTGTATACTAAGACATGGCCCTGTTTTGTATACTAAGACATGGTCCTGTTTTGTATACTAAAACTTGGTCCTGTTTTGTATACCAAGACTTGGTCCTGTATTGTATACTAAGACATGGTCCTGTTCTGTATACTAAGACATGGTCCTGTTTTGTATACTAAGACATGGTCCTGTTCTGTATACTAAGACATGGTCCTGATTTGTATACTAAGACTTGGTCCTGTTTTGTATACTAAGACATGGCCCTGTTTTGTATACTTAGACATGGTCCTGATTTGTATACTAAAACTTGTTCCTGTTTTGTATACTAAGACTTGGCCCTGTTTTGTAAACGAAGACATGGTCCAGTTTTGTATACCAAGACATGGCCCTGTTTTGTATACTAAGACTTGGTCCTGTTTTGTATACTAAGACAAGACCCTTTTTTGTATACTAAGACATGGTCCTGTTTTGTATACTAAGACATGGTCCTGTTTTGTATACCAAGACATGGTCCTGTTTTGTATACTAAGACATGGCCCTGTTTTGTATACTAAGACATGGTCCTGTTTTGTAAACTAAGACATGATCCTGTTTTGTAAACTAAGACATGGCCCTGTTTTGTATACCAAGACTAAGACATGGTCCAGTTTTGTATACTAAGACATGGTCCTGTTCTGTATACTAAGACATGGTCCTGTTTTGTAAACTAAGACATGGTCCTGTTTTGTATACTAAGACATGGTCCTGTTTTGTATACTAAGACATGGCCCTGTTTTGTATACTAAGACATGGTCCTGTTCTGTATACTAAGACATGGTCCTGTTTTGTATACTAAGACATGGTCCTGTTTTGTATACTAAAACTTGGTCCTGTTTTGTATACCAAGACTTGGTCCTGTTTTGTATACTAAGACATGGTCCTGTTTTGTATACTTAGACTTGGCCCTGTTTTGTATACCAAGACTTGGTCCTGTTTTGTATACTAAGACTTGGCCCTGTTTTGTATACTAAGACTTGGTCCTGTTTTGTATACTAAGACATGGCCCTGTTTTGTATACTAAGACATGGCCCTGTTTTGAGTCGACCTAGCATTCCACATGTTAATGTTAAGTCATAGTTTAATTTAGCTATATAGCTGGGTGTTTAGTTTTGAGAAGGCAGTCTGGCAGACGCTTTCATATAGCTGGCCGGCCCATCTTCTCTTTTTGTAAAGGTGTGTAGATTTTCGAACTTAGACCACTACATAACTCCAGGATTGGTGGCTGTTGGATTAAGACCACAATTAATTTCACTATATACATGTATTTCATTGTAACGTTTCATTTTATAACAAATTCCCAAAATCCGAAAGCCAACTTTCCATTCTAACCTGTCAAGAACAATATCTTGGGAGTCAAATATGAAAATTTAACATAGCATTTTCGCCTTTTTCTTGAGATAATCGTCTGCATGTGTCATAAACGTCAAATACATACTTCCGGGTCAGGGGGTAGGGGTAAAAACAGGACTTGTTACACAGAACCCTGCGCCAAAATAACAAGCATGATATAAAAATTGACATGGTAAATGTTAGAATAATATCTTTAGAGACAAATACCAAGTTCTAACAGGTATAGTATAGTTTTTCCTAAAACATGTAAATTTCTATGGAACTTCATTTATGGGTCCTGAACCCGGAATCATTTAATTGTAGTCTCAGTCAAGTTAGCCCTCGTAGGTTCATGTATCCAGTTATTAGTAAATATATATATATTGGTAGTCGATCTTGATGGGTGGTCATTAAACATAGTTTATGTACAGTATATTCCCCAAGGTAGGACACTGGATGGACATTTGAGGTATAGTTAAGTGTTGGCTAATGGCGCCGATGTAGTAAGTCGATCAAATCTATAATTGTCGTACCATTTAACATCGTAAATTACTGTTGTTGTTTTTATGGTACATAATATACATCATTTCCAATCAGATTGTCACATTTTCTACATTCAATTTGGCCGGTGTCCCCCCCCCCCCCCCCCCCCCAAGTCGCTAAAAATAGAATGTGAATGCAGTACAAGGAGGCAACTCGAAAACAACAAATTACTTACCTTCGTAGACATGCGGTGAAATTGTGAATCAGATGAGCAAGTTGAAATCATTCTTTTATTCATATTTCCCAGCAATTAGATGCAAATTTACAAAACAATAAACGTGTTACTCAACACACTTTCATATGTTACACATTCAATACCGTGTGTACAATTTGTATACAGTAGGCTTACCAAACGATCGTCAGGGGGCATGATTCGACAATCCGGATGATTCGCAATCCGGACAAAATTGTGTTGGAACCAAGGTGTCCGGATTAACGAGGTTCGACTGTATATGTTGAGCTTTATAACCATGTTGTAATTCATTGCGCTGTAGTCATGCCCAAAACCGAGACAGAACCAGAGAGATGACGAAACGGGGATCACCATACGAGGATAAAAGTGACGTAACACACACATATGCCGACCTCTTAAATTTATTAATAGATACAGTATGCCGAAAAAATTAAATTGCATCATACAGCTGTTTCGTCCTCCTATGACTCTTCAGTGATGCTAGGGGCCAAAATGTAGGAATCCAAAATTTCTAAACTAATTTAGAAACAGAAGGGTCAGGTGCTTAAAACCCCTTTAATTTATGAATTTAGAAGTAAAATTAAAATAGTTCTGTATTATTTCAAATCGTGTACTACGAAAATGTGTATATTATGTACCGTGCCACTACTCAAATGAGTTAAACCGTGGCTATGGAGGCTCCAGCAAACCTCGGGGACTAAAAAATCCACCAGCAGAGTCTGCCACCCCCTATCATAAAGACGTAACACACACATATGTTGCACCTCTTAAATTTAGAATTTGGTTAAGTATGCCGAAAAATTAATTAAACTGCATCATACAGCTGTTTCGTCCTCCTAGGACTCTTCAGTGATGCCAGGGGCCAAAAGATATATGATGTAGGAATCCAAAATTTCTAAACTAGAATTATAATGTAGAAGCAGAAGGGTCAGGTGCGAAAAACCAGTTCTATGTTTTTATACTTTATATAAACTGATAAACGTGTGTATGGGTATTACCCTTCCCCCAAATACAAAAAAAATAAGAAGTAAAAAAAAAAAAAATACAATATGGAACTATCTACTTGAAAATTCCAAGAACAATAATAAACAAACAATTATACCAAATACTATAATATGCTAAAAAGCAAAGTAAAATTGTACATAACCATAACACTACAAAAAACATTTCTAAAATCAGTTGCCAAAGATTGATAAAAAAACCTACTTTTGATTTTCTTTTAATATAGCATAAATAAATATAGTTATATATGAACACTCTCAATTTCAAGATGTTAGTGATAACAATATGACGTATGGGCGTCTTGACATATTCTACTTTATTTAGACAACATTATCATAGTCAAATAAAGTGTGCTGACCACGTCGATCGTATATACCCTTCTGAACTTGAAATAAAAGACACAACAGACTATTCTACATCAGCTGCTTTCCTCGATATCCTCTTGAACTACGACCAACAAGGAGTGCTTACTACTAAGCTATAAACGTGATGATTTCAATTTTCCGATCGTGAACTTTCCATTTCTTAATAGTAACATCCCTGCTTCTCCAACCTATGGTGTTTACACGTCGATGGCCACCGACAAAACACCCCACTCAGTCACAGTACACTTACAGCAGAGAAATCAGTAACTCCACTCTTATAATGTTGAGTATACATCAGGGAGTAGTACCTACACTATTTTAATTCTGTATCGACTAGGAAGTGGAACCCAAAACATTTTTCGTGGAAGACAAAAGGAACGTTACAGTTTTAAAATAAAGAGAATAGATAAGATACCAATTTTAGTCGCGTCTTACGACCATGTAATGGGAGAAGCAGGTAGAATTCTCACAGGGCAGAGTTATGTTAAATCCCGATTTTGTCTGTAACACTGTCAGAAAAGGTATAAAGTGTGGAGGCAAAGAGTGGGAATGTTTTGCAAACTACTGCATTGAATTAGACCACTTTGGTTGCGGAAGTTTAATGTTTTCTTTTAGGGTTTTTTTTTGGGGGGGGGGGGGGGGATGCTGGCGAAAATCATACCAGGCTTGTGATACATTCACAGATGACAATATCGTAATGTAATTTCAAGATCAGTGTATTTACCATTGTTTGCATGGCGTCGGCTCTATTGTCCAGCAGAATAATGCGCCAATGCTTGTAAGTACTAGTCAGGACAACAGGACTTTTCTGCAGTAGAATAACGCGCAGGAGTTATACTAGACATCGCGTTCATCCGATTTGTCATCTATTGTGCATTTCAGGAACGTTCTTCAGCAAATCTGTCAAAATCAGCGTAAAATCTACCTAGATTTTCATAGCAGGTGTTGTCGATGATTCAGAAGAGGCTTATTCGTCAGGAAACCATTGCTTTATTCTCTGGTACTTTTTTAAAGGTCCCTATATGAATCGTTCCTTTGTTCATATTTTTTGGTTTTCGGAACTGATTTAGGTTTTGGTTTAAAGAGTATTTTGTTCCCAATTATTTACATACAAGATTCAATATATACAGTATTTGATTAAATGGGATTTGGCAACAAGAGTTTACTCTTATATTAAGCCATTTAGGTTTTGTTGACGCTTTGGAATTCTGTATTTCTCAAGGTATTCTGTATTTTGTTTCTTTCATAAGGTCTGGGGAAAGGAGCACGTGTCAGAACCCAGTACAAGTGCTTCGTACATATAAGGTAAATACTTACCAAACAAGTAATAACAAAAACATAACTCTGATGTTTAAACATTTAGAAACAAATGACTCATTTATGCCCTGGGTTTTATTTGACTTTCGTCTCCTGTTACACGAAATTAGTGTTAATTGATTTCTAGATTCAATAGATCCTCGGAGGACGTGCTGTGTTAAATAAATCGCTAAATAATTTGTTGTTTTAGTGCCCTCTCCCCTTTTCTGCTAACTATAGGCACAATATGGTAATATTAGTCAGACGTACTGGAAACATTTCACCTTTAGGAACGTTTATCTTTAACCTGTCTCTTTGACTCGAAGATTTAAGCCTGTCTGTGTGTCGGGGGACACAATTATATAGCTTTATCACCATAAACACTAATCTATTAACTAGTATACGTGTCTAAAATCCTGTTTGTTTTCTGGTGCAGCGGGACGATCTGGGTTACGATAGAAACGGTTACGTGTGTCTACGATTGGAGGAAAAGTCTTTATTAATGCAGACAACTGTGACGTGTGTCTGGGATCGGTTGCATCTGACTGATAAAGATGTGATCAAAGAATATGCTTCATGTATTATTGTGTGTTTATACAAGGTTAAATAACACCAGAATGTATAGACAAGGTACACTAGCCATTTTACTTTGGGTTTTCAACATGTTGATTGCCATTTCTGAAGCACAGCTATATAAACGGTCCGACTGCTTGGGAGGCCGAACGGCCACAGGTGTTCTAGCGACACAATCTTTAACACTGTGTGCAGTTAACTGTACGGCAACCAATGGCGAGGGATTCTCGTACAATTCTCAGAGCAAAGAATGTAAAATTTTCAACGAAACGTTCAAAAGTATTCAACCGTGTGCCGGACCAGGTATCTTTGGTAAAAAAGGTAAGTGAAAATGTCCAAAGTTAAATGTTCTTTGTTCCTTGGGCCTTTTGGCCTTACGGGCCATATATATGTTACCAGAACAACATGCTTACGTATAATATTTTTCGAACAGAGAGCGAGTCATAAGAGTGTTTTACAATCTGTCAAACAATATCATCATTATCCCTTCAGATTATTGTTCCTTTTCCAGAATGCCAAAATGCAGAGCAGTTTTCTCCGTTTTATTTGGTTCCTTAGCAGTCTTTACACATAATCTAGCTTGAATACAATAGGTTTTTGTCGTAAATCAAAATGGAATTCATGTTAATTTCGGCGAGACTGCATCATGTATATATATTCTGTCATATGTCGGTATTAAGATCATGACATGATGATAGTTTAACACATTTTCTGTATTCTGAATTCATTGATTTTAAGTTAATGAAACTTTAAACCAAAAAATATTTATAAAATGTTACACGTATACTTCATTCGATCTATATTCTATATCAAAACGTAACTGTTACTGTACAAATTTCTGCTGATAATCAAGCTAACAACACTGAGACTCGAGAGACGCTGGTTGATCACAACTATGAGCTAGTTTGAGAAATATTATGCATATTTGTGTGATATAAAGACGGACGATTTTTAGATTGCTTATTATGTGACTACTTGTTGTGATTGACAATGGTGACTTGGTTCTCATTTTTGAGGACTTGAAGTTTACTTGGATATGGTCAATGACCACGATTTGCATGGCGGGTGTCGTCGATGAAGCAGAAGACGTTTACTCTTCCGGAACACCTGGTCTTATTCTCTTGTACTTTTGCAGGGGTCTCCATGTAAATCTTTCCCCTTTTCCCCCCAGTTTAATCGATTTTGAGCTCGGATAATTGTGTTGTTGACACTTCGGTATTCTTTATTTTCAATCTCTTAACGTCTCTTAATACGCTTACCCTTAAGAAATGATAATAAACGAGAGTGAAATAAATTCCTTATCCAATAACCACAAGTCGTGTGACCTGTTTCTACCACAATCTCAGTTGAAAACAACTGGAGAAAACCGCGGACTATGATATGTTACCGCCAAGTTGGGACAACGTTAACAATCGATGACGTCGTAAACAATCAGCATGTGACGTTGTTCCAGTCAAAGTTCATCATGTCAGCCAATCAAAATTTGTTTCGAGTTTATTCCACGTGTGGTATACACATAATATTATTTTAAAGATGTAATGGTTATTAAATACCCTTAGAGTTTAATAACATCCACTTATTGAGGTAGAACGAACCTTCTTTAAATACTTTCCATATATGTATGTGTAATATACATAATTGCTTTCATGTTATATCAAAAGCGATACAATGATGTTTTTAGCATGCCAAATAGGTCCTATGCACAATTTGCCATATTCATGAGGTTAGATATTCATTCTTATTCTGCTAAATACCGATACTTGTTTTTATATAATACCAAACCACTTTATTTATATTATATACGAGTTAAGATTTTTACTAATTACATATTATTATTTAAAAAAAAATAGAGAATACCGAAGCGTTAACAAAACCATAATCCGAACTCAAAATCGATTAAACTAGGGGCAAAATATGAACATAGGAAAGTTAAACATGGATACCCTTGTAAAAGTACAAGATAATTAGACCAGGTGTTCCGGAAGGGTAAGTGTCTTCTGCTTCATAGACAACACCGGCCATGTAAATCTTGGTCACATCCAAGTAAACATCAAGTCCTCGAAATGAGAACCGAGTCAGTGTCAATCACAAGTTTAGAAAGATATATACGATCGACTTGGACAGCAAAAACAACATAATAAGTTTGTGGATTAAATATAGCGTTGTATGTATACAAAGACAATGAAATAATCATTGAAATATAGTTAATAAATATATTAGAATATATAAAACATAAACATGATTTTGTATAATTATACCCCTGCAATGAAGTTATTATACCCCCGTGACCAAGTTTGGGGGCTATCATCTTGTCCATCCGTCCGTCCGTCTGTCCGTCCGTCCGTTCGTAGTTAACTTGGCCGGATATCTACTCCTAAACCTGTGAACAAATTTCAGTAAAATTACACAGGAGTGTTAGGGACAATGTGTAGACGTGTATGCAGAATTTCTTAACAGAAATTTCAGTTTCCATGGTAACTTGGTCTATATAGAAAGATGTTTGTATAAAACTAAATCAGGAAACTCCTCCTTAACATGTGTGCTGATTTTAATGAAACTGCAAAAGGGTGTTAAGGATCAGGTTTAGATGTGCATGCAGATTTGTTTTAGAAGAACGTTTGGTGACCATGGTAGTAAGGTCACTATACAAAGCTTGGTGTGTAATGGCCGTAACTCATCAATGCCTTTATACATTTCATTGTATTTTAGTCAAGTAGGGTAATTTAACAATGTCCAGAGTTCAACACATACGATATAATCCAATTATTCATTTCAAGTTCATGGCTGATTGAAATCAAGAATATTCATTAATTGTGGTGATTTAATGCATGGCCAAACATGGGACCCTGTCGAACTCCAATAAAAAACTGTGCTATTTTAGTCATCACAGTAAGAGGTTACAGCTTAAAAATAAAATTAAGGTAGATGTAAGTTCTCGGTATAAAATTATTGTCATAAAATACCCATGGATTGCGCAAATCTGGTTTAATCGATTTTGAGTTCGGATTATGTATTTTTTTCAACGCTTCGGAATATCATCAAATATATTAATTTTGTATTTAAATATTTCCATATGCGCTACATATTTTAACCTCTGAGGAGCAGCGTTCAAAAATTGCTAAAAATCTGCCTGAAAGAATTGAAATGACATGCATCAACACAATTCATCAACTACCGAGGATATCCAATTGAGAAGGGATGGACGGACACCTCCGAGTCTATCCAGAGAGATTTGAATGTCTGTCCTGGGAGCCAGGGAGGTATGGACGGACACTTTCCTAGTTTATCCAGAGAGATTTGAATGTCTGTCCTGGGAGGTATGGACGGACACTTTCCTAGTCTATCCAGAGAGATTTGAATGTCTGTCCTAGGAGGTATGGACGGACACTTTCCGAGTCTATCCAGAGAAATTTGAATGTCTATCCAGGGAGGTATGGACGGACACTTTCCTAGTTTATCCAAAGAGATTTGAATGTCTGTCCTGGGAGGTATGGACGGACACTTTCCGAGTCTATCCAGAGAGATTTGAATGTCTGTCCTGGGAGGTATGGACGGACACTTTCCTAGTTTATCCAAAGAGATTTGAATGTCTGTCCTGGGAGGTATGGACGGACACTTTCCTAGTTTATCCAAAGAGATTTGAATGTCTGTCCTGGGAGGTATGGACGGACACTTTCCTAGTTTATCCAGAGAGATTTGAATGTCTGTCCTGGGAGGTATGGACGGACACTTTCCTAGTCTATCCAGAGAGATTTGAATGTCTGTCCAGGGAGGTATGGACGGACACTTTCCTAGTTTATCCAGAGAGATTTGAATGTCTGTCCTGGGAGGTATGGACGGACACTTTCCGAGTTTATCCAGAGAGATTTGAATGTCTGTCCTGGGAGGTATGGACGGACACTTTCCTAGTTTATCCAGAGAGATTTGAATGTCTGTCCTGGGAGGTATGGACGGACACTTTCCTAGTTTATCCAAAGAGATTTGAATGTCTGTCCTGGGAGGTATGGACGGACACTTTCCTAGTCTATCCAGAGAGATTTGAATGTCCATTGCCGAGTCTGTCCAGGGAGGTATGGACGGACACTTTCCTAGTTTATCCAGAGAGATTTGAATGTCTGTCCTGGGAGGTATGGACGGACACTTTCCTAGTCTATCCAGAGAGATTTGAATGTCCATTGCCGAGTCTGTCCAGGGAGGTATGGACGGACACTTTCCTAGTTTATCCAGAGAGATTTGAATGTCTGTCCTGGGAGGTATGGACGGACACTTTCCTAGTTTATCCAGAGAGATTTGAATGTCTGTCCAGGGAGGTATGGACGGACACTTTCCTAGTTTATCCAAAGAGATTTGAATGTCTGTCCAGGGAGGTATGGACGGACACTTTCCTAGTTTATCCAAAGAGATTTGAATGTCTGTCCTGGGAGGTATGGACGGACACTTTCCTAGTTTATCCAGAGAGATTTGAATGTCTATCCAGAGAGGTATGGACGGACACTTTCCAAGTCTATCCAGAGAGATTTGAATGTCTGTCCAGGGAGGTATGGACGGACACTTTCCTAGTTTATCCAGAGAGATTTGAATGTCTGTCCAGGGAGGTATGGACGGACACTTTCTTAGTTTATCCAGAGAGATTTGAATGTCTATCCAGGGAGGTATGGACGGACACTTTCCGAGTCTATCCAGAGAGATTTGAATGTCTGTCCAGGGAGGTATGGACGGACACTTTCCTAGTTTATCCAGAGAGATTTGAATGTCTGTCCAGGGAGTAATGGACGGACACCTCCGAGTCTATCCAGAGAGATTTGAATGTCTGTCCAGGGAGGTATGGACGGACACTTTCCTAGTTTATCCAGAGAGATTTGAATGTCTGTCCAGGGAGTAATGGACGGACACCTCCGAGTCTATCCAGAGAGATTTGAATGTCTGTCCAGGGAGGTATGGACGGACACTTTCCTAGTTTATCCAGAGAGATTTGAATGTCTGTCCAGGGAGGTATGGACGGACACTTTCCTAGTCTATCCAGAGAGATTTGAATGTCTGTCCTGGGAGGTATGGACGGACACTTTCCGAGTTTATCCAGAGAGATTTGAATGTCTGTCCTATGAGGTATGGACGGACACTTTCCTAGTTTATCCAGAGAGATTTGAATGTCTGTCCTGGGAGGTATGGACGGACACTTTCCTAGTTTATCCAGAGAGATTTGAATGTCCATTGCCGAGTCTATCCAGGGAGGTGTGGACGGACACTTTCCTAGTTTATCCAGAGAGATTTGAATGTCCATTGCCGAGTCTATCCAGGGAAGTATGGACGGACACTTTCCGAGTCTATCCAGAGAGATTTGAATGTCGATTGCCGAGTCTATCCAGGGAAGTATGGACGGACATTTTCCGAGTCCATCCAGAGAATGGTGGACGAGCACTTCCGAGTCTATCTGTGGAGGTATGCAAGAAAATTGGCGAATATAACCGGGGGAGCACCAAATGGACGGACATCCATGAGTCAATCTATAGAGTGGTGGATGGACATTATAGATATGTTTGTAATTGTTTACAAATCAGGATAGAAACATCTTTTCGCTACATGCAAGCTTTCTCTCATTTTTTAAATCCAAAGACTAGCTTTACAACAATTAACAGTGGTCTGGATACTCCTGATCTTAGAATCAATAACTGCCCTGTTTAATGTAATGATATAATTTCAACTTTCAGATGTATGTCAGACCCCACCATCACTTGGAGCCTTTAGCGGTAGCTATACTATTGAACATCCATACATGGGGGATAACTCTATGGCCAAGTACAGATGCACCAACTATAGTGACGTTGAACCGGTCAGTCACTGCCCTATCTCCCGTTGTAATGAGAACTGGACGCCGGCCTCTTTGTCCTGTTCAAGTAAGAACGCATGCGTCCAGATAAAAAATATGGTCGAATCGTCGAATACGGTGGCTAATTAGTGTAATTTCGTTGTTTCGTCCTTTCGCCCCAAAAGGACGATATTAAGCAGCTCTTAAATATCGTCTTTTTGTTCTTTCCGGGCGAAAGGACGAAAGGACGAAAGGGCGACATTTAACAAGTATCTATTATCGTTCTTTCGCCCCAGAAGTACGATATTTACTTCTTTAAATATCGTACTTTCGTCCTTTCGCCCCTAAAGAACGAAAGGGCGACATTTTAGAGCTTCTAAATATCGTCCTTTTGGGGCTAAATGACGAAACAACGAAATGGCACAAATCAGACACCGTAGTCGAACCTTGTCATCTCAAAGTCGACGGGATCGTCGGAAAACTTTCAGTTATTCGATATATTCAAGATGAACAATTTTGAATTGTTGGTATGAATATTGGCCCGGACCTACGAAATACTTCAAATAAAACGGAGTCTTCGAGCTATACAAATTTTGAGATAAAAAGGTTCGACTTTATTGTACATAAACAATGAACGACATCTGATAAGATAAATTTCTGAAACAATGTTGAAAGAAACTTCATCAGTATATCTGGAAATGGGTTCGGCTGTTTGACTTGTTTATAACTTGATTTGATGTGAATTCGAAGCTTGGTCATAAAAGCTACGACTTATATTAGATTTTTGTGTAATGTTGTAAAACTGTTAATATAATATTATGTTTATCTTCACAAAACTAAGAATGTGAAAAAAACAACTATTAATTACAGAGAAGGACATATTTGACAGCAGTAACGCAAATTACAAGGGGAAAATCACGTGCACTGAACGCGAAGTCACGTGTCAAAGATGGGACAGCAACACACCGCATGCGCCGGATGCTTTCAAAAACCGGACCGACCTCCACAATTGGTGCCAATCAGGAACTAAATCCAGACCTTGGTGCTATACGACTGACCCGAATGTCGTGTGGGATTATTGTCCCGTCGATGAAATTTCCCTCTGTACGCAACCTCCGCCTGTCTCAGTCCCGGGAGTTAGCATCAGCATTGAGTGGCCGTACAACAACGCAAGTTTAGTTGCACGGTACAAATGCTCCGCTGTATTACTTTCAAATATGGCTCCTGGGAACAGCGCCATCTGCCCAGTGGCGCGATGTGGGCTGTCAAATTACTCCTGGTCGACCCCTGCTGTTGATTGCTCAGGTAAATACATTATATATTTATAACAGTATCCGACCTTGACCGTCCTCTATATTATAAGACTCTTTCATGACCAGAGGTGTAAGATAGGGAAATTCCACCCGAGGGGTTTTCAAATTTGGTAAAACCCGAGGCTTTGCCGAGGGTTTTGCCAAATTTGAAAATCCCGAGGGTGGAATTTCCCTATCTTACACCTTTGGTTAATGAACGAGTATTTTTCTCTCATTTCAACTACCTGAATAAGCTCAAAAACCATGAAAATACTTTTGACTGGCCACCATTTTGAAAAATATCAAATTTGTCCTTGGATTTTTTTGACGAAAACAAATGTAATAGCGAGATCGAGCATACCCCATATTTGCAAACATAGTTTGCGCAGAAAAAATAATCTCAGATTTCTGATGTACACGGTTAAAATAGCGTGAAAGGTTTTAATTTCATCACGTCGCCATTTTTCTTTTTTCGGCATCAGATTTTACCGAACTCGTGACGTCACGACATTGTTGCGCCATTGTGACGTCACGCGGTGATTGTATTGCATGGGTAGGTGTGTAATACAACCACAGCGATTATATGTGTATTGCCCTAGACAGGCCAGTATTACACACCTAGAAATGAGAGAAAATAGTACCCGAACCCCTACCGTCCTCTATATAATAGTACCCGACCCCCGACCGTCCTCTATATAATAGTACCCGACCCCCTACCGTCCTCTATATAATAGTACCCGACCCTGACCGTCCTCTATATAATAGTACCCGACCCCCGACCGTCCTCTATATAATAGTACCCGACCCCCGACCGTCCTCTATATAATAGTACCCGACCCCCGACCGTCCTCTATATAATAGTACCCGACCCCCGACCGTCCTCTATATAATAGTACCCGACCCCCGACCGTCCTCTATAGAATAGTACCCGACCCCCGACCGTCCTCTATAGAATAGTACCCGACCCCGACCGTCCTCTATATAATAGTACCCGACCCCCGACCGTCCTCTATATAATAGTACCCGACCCCCTACCGTCCTCTATATAAAAGTACCCGACCCCCGACCGTCCTCTATATAATAGTACCCGACCCCCGACCGTCCTCTATATAATAGTACCCGACCCCCGACCGTCCTCTATATAATAGTACCCGACCCCCGACCGTCCTCTATATAATAGTACCCGACCCCCGACCGTCCTCTATATAATAGTACACGACCCCCGACCGTCCTCTATATAATAGTACCCGACCCCCGACCGTCCTCTATAGAATAGTACCCGAACCCCTACCGTCCTCTATAGAATAGTACCCGACCCCCTACCGTCCTCTATGAAATAACACCCGACCCCCTACCGTCCTCTATATAATAGTACCCGACCCCCGACCGTCCTCTATATAATAGTACCCGACCCCCGACCGTCCTGTATATAATAGTACCCGACCCCCGACCGTCCTCTATATAATAGTACCCGACCCCCTACCGTCCTCTATATAATAGTACCCGACCCTGACCGTCCTCTATATAATAGTACCCGACCCCCGACCGTCCTCTATATAATAGTACCCGACCCCCGACCGTCCTCTATATAATAGTACCCGACCCCCGACCGTCCTCTATATACTTGTACCCGACCCCCTACCGTCCTCTTTATAATAGTACCCGACCCTGACCGTCCTCTATATAATAGTACCCGACCCCCGACCGTCCTCTATGAAATAACACCCGACCCCCGACCGTCCTCTATATAATAGTACCCGACCCCCGACCGTCCTCTATATAATAGTACCCGACCCCCGACCGTCCTCTATATAATAGTACCCGACCCCCTACCGTCCTCTATATAATAGTACCCGACCCCCGACCGTCCTCTCTATATATAATAGTACCCGACCCCCGACCGTCCTCTATATAATAGTACCCGACCCCCTACCGTCCTCTATATAATAGTACCCGACCCCCGACCGTCCTCTCTATATATAATAGTACCCGACCCCCGACCGTCCTCTATATAATAGTACCCGACCCCTGACCGTCCTCTATATAATAGTACCCGACCCCCTACCGTCCTCTATATAATAGTACCCGACCCTGACCGTCCTCTATATAATAGTACCCGACCCCCGACCGTCCTCTATATAATAGTACCCGACCCCCGACCGTCCTCTATATAATAGTACCCGACCCCCGACCGTCCTCTATATAATAGTACCCGACCCCCGACCGTCCTCTATATAATAGTACCCGAACCCCCGACCGTCCTCTATATAATAGTACCCGACCCCCGACCGTCCTCTATATAATAGTACCCGACCCCCGACCGTCATCTATATAATAGTACCCGACCCCCGACCGTCCTCTATATAATAGTACCCGACCCCCGACCGTCCTCTATATAATAGTACCCGACCCCCGACCGTCCTCTATATAATAGTACCCGACCCCCGACCGTCCTCTATATAATAGTACCCGACCCCCGACCGTCCTCTATATAATAGTACCCGACCCCCGACCGTCCTCTCTTTATAATAGTACCCGACCCCCGACCGTCCTCTATGAAATAACACACGACCCCTGTCCATCTGGTTTATAAGATAACCCGACCCCTTAACAGGATTTAACTGGACTTAAAGAAATATGAATCTATGGGGGAGTGTTGTGATCATATACATTGTATTTGCATCAATACATGGAAAAGACTGATTGTTATGTTCTTAATTTTTTGAGGTTGTCAAACTTGAATTGGATAAATTGTTTTTTATTTTACTAGGTTGTTTGACCTAATATATATTCTTTTCTCAATTTTAGAATGCTATGACCATACCGGTCCGTTTTACGATGGTCACGTGACCTGCACATGGGCTGGCATTACATGCCAAAGATGGGATGGCGACTTCCCACACAAGCCTGATCGCCACAATGACCGGAGTGATCTAGAAAACCGGTGTGTTATTGACAGCGGAGACGTGAGGCCTTGGTGTTATACGACAGACCCAGACACCGTCTGGGACTGGTGCCCCGTCGACAGATGCGCAGACTTGCCGATTATATTCGGTTGAATTTCATTGGAGGAGGTCATGCAGGCTCATAATGATATAGGTACTTGCAGATTCAGATTGTAGATCTTTGTAGATGCAGACTTCTAGCTTTATGTTTTTGGTGTTTCCTTTAGCTCGGTGGTGGAGCGTCCGACACGCGTTTTTCGTTTGACTGCTGCTTTTGATTATAATTTTCAATCAGGAGAATCTGTTCAAAATGAAAAAAGCACATGCAACCGATTTGGCTGAATGAAAACACCTTTATCTTACCTTCTCCCTCTTGCTCACTTTATCTAGTTTTACCCCCTACTTCTAGTTTTTCTTAACTTTTCTCCCCCTCAATTTTCTATCCCATATCAAATTAGTATTGCATAAATTTCCTAATTTTGTTTATTTTATAGGGTTTAAACGATATTTCTATAATATAACATTCATGCAGGTATAAATGCATTTCCGTTACATCCAAATTGCACGAAGCCCGATGTTCTGTTTTGTATGCTTTGTCCAATTTATAATGGTTTAATTTTGTTTATTTATTGGTTTGTTGATTACTTGATAGACCGAACAATAAAGGACATATGTTGATGACGTCATACACAAAGTACTACTTTTAAGAAATTGTTTGCTAGTTCTTCATTGTGCTGCATTGCCGCACTTTCCCATTGACATGTCGTTTCACAAGGGATACCCGAATACGATTCTTGGTATCGTGGATGTGAGCCTTCATCGGCCACTGATTCTTATGAAGCCCAGCTTGTCCTATACTTGTGTTGAAACCTTTCCATCAATGAATGATGTAATCACAAACAGAGCTTCGCACGCCGTGGCATTTTCATCATCTAAAAAAACCCCAAAAAAACAGAGAATACCAAAACGTCAACAAAACCATAATCCGAACTCAAAATCGATTAAACTAGAGGCAAAATAGGCACAAGAGAATAAGACCAGGTATTCCGGAAGAGTAAGCGTCTTCTGCTTCATCGACGACACCCGCCATGTAAATCTTGGTCACATCCAAGTAAGCATCAATCCTCAAAATGAGAACCGAGTCATCATTGTCATCACAACAAGCAAACACACTAACAAGCAAACTCAAAAACGTCGATCTTCATATCACACAAAGATACACAATATCTCTCGATGATATCAAGATGGCGACCATAAAACTTGCCCATAGAAATAACATGTCGCCTCGTTTCATTTCAAACTCTGTGTTCCTGGGCCACGAATCACATTTTGTTACAGATAACCAGGAACTAAGATGTTCCATGGTTCCTCCGTCATCCGTGTGAACTGAGACTGTCATGGTGGCCTTTCTCCCACAACCGTCATTGTTACGTCACAGTGAGCGTAGTCCCGTTACGGGCGAAATTTGGAACACGGATTGTGAAAGCTTGATGGAGAGATCGATGCGTCATTCATAAAAAAGCAGCAATGTTGCTATTATGAAAAAATAAATATATGTTACTCTGGAGAACGATTGATTAATTTTGTAGTGTAATTAAATTATAAGGATTACACTTGTTAATACATCGGTGTATCGATGTATACCGAACGGTATATTCATCGATAGACCAATTTATTATCAAGTGCAACCCCTGAGAGATGTGCGAAGTACGCTGTGACGGTACTGAAAAATTTAACCTATAAAAGGATCAGATGTAAAATAAATTCAATTTCAAGAAAGACTGTTTCTATGTTCTTCATTCGGGAATATATTTGGTTCCTATTTTTATTTATATTTTCAATTAAACCCTTAAGTGTTTTAACATTATTTAAAAAAAAACCCATTATGGTATTTATATAATTATATATTTTTTAATAGCTCTTGTATGTATTTTAACTAACTGGTAAATTCCCTTTGCGTGGTGACATTGTAAACTGCGTTTTCGTTGTAAGATATATATTTTCAGGCGATTTTTATTGTAACTCATCCAGCTTGCTCTTTAGTGCCTCGAACAAAAGGCAAGTCAGTGATGTAAAAGTTGTAAAATGTATTTGTGACATTTATGAAGTGTATTAATGTATTTGTGTACTTTGTGATATATTAATGAATTTTGTGAAATTGGTGATATGTATTCGTGCCAATTGTGAAAGGTATTGTGAAATTTGTGAAATAAATTTGTGAAATTTGTGAAATGTATTCGTGAAACGTTTTAAATGTAATCGTGCCATTTGTAAAATGTATTGTGAAATTTGTGAAATGTATGTAACATTAATGGTATAATGATTGATTGCCTGACTGGGTGACTAAATGATTGACTGGGTGACTAAATGATTGACTGGGTGACTAAATGATTGACTGGGTGACTAAATGATTGGTTGACTGATTGATTGACTGGGTGACTAAATGATTGGCTGACTGATTGATTGACTGGGTGACTAAATGATTGACTGGGTGACTAAATGATTGGCTGACTGATTGATTGACTGGGTGACTAAATGATTGACTGGGTGACTAAATGATTGGCTGACTGATTGATTGACTGGGTGACTAAATGATTGGCTGACTGATTGATTGACTGGGTGACTAAATGATTGGCTGACTGATTGATTGATTGACTGACTGACTGACTGTGTGACTAAATGATTGACTAAGTGATTGATTGCCTGACTGACTGGGTGACTAAATGATCGACTAACTGATTGATTGACTGACTGACTGGGTGACTAAATGATTGGCTGACTGATTGATTGATTTACTGACTGACTGTGTGACTAAATTATTGACTGTCTGACTGATTGACTGACTGTGTGACTAAATATATAAACTTTATTTATTTTACAACAATTATGAAACAAGTTATACAACTTATATTAATCACTCTTGTTGGCCCGGATATTAGCGCACGAGGGGTCTTATTGTGGGAGGAAACCGAAGTACCTGGAGAAAACCCACGTAGTCGGGCAGGTGACCCATACCATACCTTTTGACCTACCCTTTGTGTGACTAAATGATTGGCTGACTGACTGCCTGACGGACTGGGTGACTAAATGATTGACTGACTGACTGATTGACTGACTGGGTGACTAAATGATTGGCTGACTGATAGATTGACTGACTGGGTGACTAAATGATTGGCTGGCTGACTGATTGACTGACTGGGTGACTAAATGATTGGCTGACCGACTGATTGACTGACTGGGTGACTAAATGATTGGCTGACCGACTGATTGACTGACTGGGTGACTAAATGATTGACTGACTGACTGGGTGACTAAATGATTGGCTGATTGATTGACTGACTGACTGGGTGACTAAATGATTGGCTGATTGATTGACTGACTGACTGGGTGACTAAAATGATTGACTGACTGACTGACTGACTGGGTGACTAAATGATTGGCTGATTGATTGACTGACTTACTGTGTGACTAAATGATTGACTGACTGACGGGGTGACTAAATGATTGACTAACTGATTGACTGACTGACTGTGTGACTAAATGATTGGCTGATTGATTGACTGACTGATTGACTGACTGTGTGATTAAATGATTGGCTGATTGATTGACTGACTGACTGTGTGACTAAATGATTGACTGACTGATTGACTGACTGATTGATTGACTGGGTGACTAAATGATTGGCTGATTGATTGACTGACTGACTGTGTGACTAAATGATTGACTGACTGACTGGGTGACTAAATTATTGACTGGCTGACTGATTGACTGACTGACTGTGTGACTAAATGATTGACTGACTGACTGACTGGGTGACTAAATTATTGACTGGCTGACTGATTGACTGACTGTGTGACTAAATGATTGACTGACTGACTGGGTTACTAAATGATTGGCTGACTGATTGACTAACTGACTGGGTGACTAAATGATTGGCTGACTGACTGTGTGACTAAATGATTGACTGACTGACTGGGTGACTAAATGATTGGCTGACTGATTGATTGACTGACTGGGTGACTAAATGATTGGCTGACTGACTGATTGACTGACTGGGTGACTAAATGATTGGCTGGCTGACTGATTGACTGGCTGGGTGACTAAATGATTGGCTGACTGATTGATTGAATAACAAATGATAATCTCCAACCTATCTTAGCTCTCAGCTTCTTCATTCGTTTTGCTGTATCAAAGAAGAAGATAATTCTTTACCTATATTTAACAGAACTTTTCACTGCATTGTACAATATATATCAGTTTTATTGGCATATTTATAAAATGCATGAATCTTGTATTGAATTGTCTTGTATTGTATTGTATTGTATTGTATTGTATTTTATCAAAATATTAGGCCAATGGTTTCCAACAGATTGACTCTCCCTGCCAAATTCATAACTTCAATTTTTGAAATTTCCCTGAAAGAGGTGTGGAATGAAATGGATTAATACATGCATTTGACCCACAGATACTCATGTTCTGTTATCAACAATAGCATATCACGCGTCCGTTTGGTTTGGGGAATTTAAAAGTGTACTTATATATTTCTGAACGGACTTAAACATCGTAATAGATTTGAGCTAACACATATACATGTCAAGTACTCCATCGTCGTCGATATCTAGGGGTAACGCTCACCTACACTCTCTACACCCCTGGAATCATCCTCAACATCCAGGGGTAACGCTCACCTACACTGTCTTACGATCTCTACACCCTTGAATAGGTCATGACAAAACCGAAGGCTCCGTGCGTGCCACCTTGTTGGGTATACAAGGAAACTTGTTTGACCCTTTAATGTACACCAATAGAAAATCATGGTCATTTAACGGTTAAAATTGGCAAGCTTTGAAGCTTGTCGCGGTTCCTTTGTAATATTTAGAAGACAGGTTTTTGTACCTGCGCGTGCCTTCATTTTTGCCATCACATATTCCATGGGTAAAGAGAGCGTATGTGAGCGTAAAGCCTGGATATCGAGGTTGGTAATTCATAGGAATAGCATACACACATAATGTATCTATTCCTAAAGGAGGGGTGCCAATTTGGGCCTTTCTGCGGCCTATCAGTGATAAGGCTAATATTTTGCAGGAAGATAAGTCAAGGTCAGAAACATATTGTATTTAATGTTCAAAACATCTGATTTTGTGTGGGTTCATAGAAAATTTGGGGGTCAAAGTGGGGGAGTGTAAAATAAAAAATGTGCTGTTGAAGTTCTCATGCACTGTAAATGTAGAAAAAAACTCTCGTTTGTGTAGTTTCTGTTAAATAAGTATTAGACTTGGAGATTTAAGTTGAACAAAAATAAATAAAATAACTCATAAAGTAGGTCATGGCCTCATAATTGCTGACTGGTCTATTTTGATATCAAATACAAAATAGATTGACAACAATTATCACTCCTACATGAATATGATAATATATACTTTGCAAGTTACTGACCCTGCAGGGTTATATGGGGCCTTGTGACGGGGCCCAAAGAGGGGTGATATCGTGCATTGTTTTAGTTTTATTGACACTCTTCCAAATTGACATGTCTAATTTTGATCACAAACATGGCAATGTTCGCAAGCAAATGGGGAGAAAGTACTGCACCTGCTGACCTCTGAATTTATGTGTGGGGGAGAGGGGGGGGGGGGGGGGGGGGTAGAAAGGGGGGCAATAGAGTAGCATGCCATTTTCAGCTTTGATCGTTTATTGGTCTTTCATATCTATTGATGTCCAATTGGTAATCTAAAAGTATAGTATAATGTTTTTGCTTTTGTCATTTATAATGAACTTACTATTTTGAAACAATAAATAACCTGGCACACTCCTATGAATATATGATATATCTGACAGGATTTCATCAAACCATTGCGTATTGCTATTGGGTCTCAGGTTCAGGATCTGCCTAATGATCTGCTTTTAAAGACCATCATCATAAAATACCATGTCATCAGATGAACTTTGCTTAACATCTTAATTGTAACGATAATTATACAGTGCAAGCATCGGTAAAATTAATGCCAAAAATTCATTATGCGACCCAATTGGCGGTCTCTACACCCCAAGACAGTGAGCAATATGCTAAATATAGATTAAGAGTATACCTTAATGCCCATTTTAACACATTTTTGGCCCCAAACAGATTCCTCCTGGGGGTCAACCAATTGCAGATTCTGCAGAATATTACTTCTCATTAGCTAGGGATATTTGCTTCCATGAATTATATCATCATAAGTTTTTTCTTGCAAAAAATTATAATTTTAACCAAAAATTGCACAATATAACCCCTTATGGGCCCCACAACAAGGCCCCATAGAACCCTGCTAGGTTAGTAACTTGCCAAGTTTATATTATGATCTCCAAGTAGGGGTGATAATTGTTGTCATTCTATTTTGGAGTCGGTTATGAAAGAGTTGTTTAATTTTCTTATCAAAATAGACCAGTTACCAATTATGTGACCTTGACCTACTTTATGAGTTTTTACTTATTTTTGCTACATTTTTCAGTGCGTTAGAACTTTAACAGCACATTTTTCATTTTAAACCTCCCCCAATTTGACCCCCAAGTTTTCTATGAGCCCACACAAAATCAGATGTTTTGAACATAATACAATATGCAACTGATCTTAAAATATCTTCCTGCAAAATATTATTATCTTTATCACTGATAGGCCGCAGAAAGGCCCAAATTGGCACCCTTCCTGTAAAAGCAGTGTCTCTGAGTTTTATTTCACTGGTTTGATCTGTAAACTTCCGGTTGTCACCAACAGAAGCCTGCAGCTGTGTAAAATGCCAGTTAAGTCACCTAAACATGCCTTTTGGAGCTTTTGTCAGATATATATCTGTTTATCTTAGACAGTTGTCACTAGTTTCAAATGGAATTTTTCGCAGTAAGGAAATTTTCGCTTATTTCGCTGGCATTAAATATCCGCAAATATACATGTATCCACACGCGAAAATATTTAACACCATTCAAACTCTACCCTACAGGTACTCAGTGCAAAACAGCATGACTAGAGCGCAGAAAATGTCCACATCGCGAACAGTTTGGAGGCTGACTAAGCGAATCATTCACGCGCGAAAATATTGACTTTTACTGTATATCAAAGTTTAGTAATTACATATAGTGAGTTACTTTGCGAATACCTTAAGTAAGAGCATTTTGTGTATTAATCAACAACGTCCGTATGTGTACGACTGGTGTATAAACATACAAACGTACGTATGTATGTAAGCTGAAACCCGAAGTATAGACAGCAATAAGTAATTATTTTATATAACCAATTTACTACAGATCAAGTTTAGTTTGCTGTTAAGAATATGACAAAACAGAACTTAAAATGAACTTTATTATGCATATTTACAGTTGCAATAGGAAAGAACACACATAAATTAACGCACAGGAATGATTAATGATACATAGCTAAATAATCAAACACCAACATATATTTTAGAATTGTAAGAGTAATAGTGTAACTACATCTGTAACACCGACTACATGTAAACTTGTGTTTTTATCAAATGATACACCGATCTCCTTTGTATTGTTCATCACATTATACACCGATCGCCTTTGTATTGTTCATCACATTATACACCGATCGCCTTTGTATTGTTCATCACATTATCACCGATCTCCTTTGTATTGTTCATCACATCATACACGGATCTCCTTTGTATAGTTTATCACATGATACACCGATCTCCTTTGTATTGTTCATCACATTATACACCGATCGCCTTTGTATTGTTCATCACATTATACACCGATCGCCTTTGTATTGTTCATCACATCATTCACCGATCTCCTTTGTATTGTTCATCACATTATACACCGATCGCCTTTGTATGGTTCATTACATGATACACCGATCGCCTTTGTATTGTTCATCACATTATACACCGATCGCCTTTGTATTGTTCATCACATTATACACCGATCGCCTTTGTATTGTTCATCACATCATTCACCGATCTCCTTTGTATTGTTCATCACATTATACACCGATCGCCTTTGTATGGTTCATCACATGATACACCGATCTCCTTTGTATTGTTCATCACATTATACACCGATCTCCTTTGTATTGTTCATCACATTATACACCGATCTCCTTTGTATTGTTCATCACATGATACACCGATCACCTTTGTATTGTTCATCACATTATACACCGATCGCCTTTGTATTGTTCATCACATGATACACCGATCTCCTTTGTATTGTTCATCACATTATACACCGATCGCCTTTGTATTGTTCATCACATTATACACCGATCGCCTTTGTATTGTTCATCACATTATACACCACTCGCCTTTGTATAGTTTATCAAACAAACATCAGGACTTTTTCAAGTAGAATATGCCAAATGAAATATATTCTCCATACATAATTTTTAAATGTGTCAATGTCTCAGAATTTACTGTATCGTACAGTTATCTTCGGCAAGTTTTGTTGTATTTTGTTTGAAAAAGAAACAAATAAAAAACATCAGCACTTTTTCAAGTGGAATAGGCTAATGAACTGAAGCTACTGGACTGGTGCTGCCATCATTTCCCTGGACCTTCGTGCCTGTTTAAAAAAGATTAACATTCAAATTCTAAAAGTGTATCATTTTCACAAAAAATTGATAAATAAATAAACAAATTAATAAAAATTCAAAGATAAAGATTTTGTAGAATTCCTATAGACTTGACACTGACTCATCGTTGAACGGAAGATATATTTAGCATGTCTATATACATTGAAACACTGTTTATGGGATATAAATCAGTATTTCTAATAATGGCAATGAAATCATGAGCAGTGGAACAAAATAAACACCAACAGTACAAGAGTGCTAAATATGGGTATGACTGTGTTGTTGTGGTGGTGAAGTGATAAAATACAACAAACGGAAACTATGTTATTTATCACCTTAACTGATACTAAGCTTATATCAAGATTATATAGTTTAATCCCTGTATATACTTAATTAGTCCAACCGCTACAACGTTCCCCAATCCTTGGTGGTGGTGAGATGATACAATTGAACAAAACCTGTATTTTTTCTTCCGGTATATACATGATTATCCCATCCAACCATCAATTTTCTTGTCGGATAGTATTAGGAACATCACATCAATGTTTACTAGTTATGGATAAATTTACCCTTTGTCTTCTCCTCCAGACCTCTGTGACCGTGTACAGCAGAGGATTGACAGCGGCATTCACAGGCAATATAAACACCATCACCCATGCGTACATTTCCTTGGGGATCTGGACGCCATATTTTGTCGCCACACCTGGAAACATTACATGTTTACTAAACTGTTTCTTTTCATTTGAAAATCACAAATATGAGGCACAGAAAGTTTGTTGAAACTGTGAAGATAGTGGCAGTACGTATATGTTACTGGAAATGTTACCGAACAGAAACGTGAACTGGCTTTGTAAATAGAAAAGTAAATTTACACTGCATCCATTACATTATCAAAGAGAACAAGACCAATGTTCAATACTGTATATATTACATTAAGCAAGTACAGACACTGATCACATTGCAGGACATCCTCACATGATTGTTGTTAAATACAGGAAGAAGGAATTTGAGAACTAAAAATAAATTGATTAACTAATATGCATGTAACGGGACGAACACCACATTATTAAACGCTTGTTCAACACTTACCCATCACTCCGATAGGAAACCAGCAGCAGAAGTCGGTTGCCACCACAAAGAAGAGTGTCCTTGCAACATTCATATCTCGTTTGCGAGTCTCTGTTGACGTAATGTTACTACCTCTTACTCTCATGCTTATGAAAATGCAAATCTGGCAAATGACTATGACAACAAAGATGAAACTGTTAAGACTAACAAATATCGCAATGGAATATTCCCCTCCTGGCTGCTCGACAGTTGTGAGAGGTAAGGCGAGACAAACTCCTGTCTGGGAGTAGAATTCCCCCTTGAAGTAGGTCGGCATAGCAATGATAGGGATGACTGCAATTGTGATAGAAACTAACCACAGAAACCCGGAAATAAAAGACGCATGTTTTGCCGATATGTTCTTCTGGTAAAAGCGGGCCATTGGAAACACTATAACAATTAATCTATCAATTGTCACGAGCAGAATCAAAAACGTTGACATCTCACTAGATATAGTGGAGAGAATTCCAGCTGTGGTACATAAAGTACTTCTTCTCCATTTCTGATCGTTCCATGCGTACACACCATTGTAATATGCATCAGCCACGCCTATCATCACCATGTAGATACCCATAAGTAAATCTGATAATGCCAGGTTTAGTATAAAGATGGAATAACTCTTTGTAATATTGTCTCTGTCAAACGATAATCTGTAAATGATCACAGCAATGTTCCATATCAGTGCAGACAGTCCAATTACCCAGAGAAATACTCGAAGTACGGTCGAACCTATCAAGGCGAAACAGGATGATATCGCATCGTCTTCAGATCTACATGTCTTATGTCCATGCCAGCAAAGCTTTACCTGTGTTTGGGTATTTATACATTTATTGTCGGCTACGGTGTTTGGTTTAGCACAACACATAAAGGGAGTGTTAGTCAGTAGCAATGTTAGGCGATCTAGACCTTCGAACAGGTACTCGTTAACTTCCAGATCGTTACCTATTATATTTAATATAGAGAGTTTACTATTGTTTGTGAATGTTCCGACTGGTAAATTTGTAAATGCGTTGTTTTTTATATCAAGAACTTCAATGGAGGAAGGTAATAGAGGTAAAACAGACAACCGATTGTCGCGCAACCGGAGAAACCTAAGTGCGGGTGTGTCAGAGATGAACATACTCTTGGGGAGGGTCATGATCTTATTGTTAGAAAGGTTTAGATCAAGGAGATTGGAAAGTCCACTGAAGATATCATTGGGGAGAGCTTTTAAAAGATTATTTACAAGATGGATTACAAGAAGTTTCGATGAACCACTGAACATATTGTCGGGGAGAAGCATTACTTTATTGTGTGATAGATCAAGCACTTGCAGCATAGAGAGTCGACTAAAAACATCCTCAGGAAGAAACTCAATTTGATTGTGTGATAGATGAAGTTCGTTTAGCATTGATAATTCATTGAAAACATCCCTGGGAAGAAACTCAATTTGATTATGCGATATATGAAGCCATTTTAGCAGAGAGAGTCGAATAAAAACTACCTCGGGAAGAACCGCAATTTGATTGTATGACAGATGAAG
This sequence comes from Mimachlamys varia, assembly GCA_947623455.1. Classification (NCBI taxonomy): domain Eukaryota; kingdom Metazoa; phylum Mollusca; class Bivalvia; order Pectinida; family Pectinidae; genus Mimachlamys; species Mimachlamys varia. Next base: position 41,168,139 of record OX392542.1, read on the forward strand.
TTCGTTTAGCATTGATAATTCATTGAAAACATCCCTGGGAAGAAACTCAATTTGATTATGCGATATATCAAGCTCTTTTAGCAGAGAGAGTCGACTAAAAACTACCTCGGGAAGAACCGCAATTTGATTGTCTGACAGATAAAGTTTGTTTAGCATTGATAATTCATTGAAAACATTCTCGGGGAGAACCTCTATATGATTATTAAATACATAAAGGTCGCTTAGCATTGATAATTCCCTGAAAACATCCTCTGGGAGAAACTCTATATAATTTTGATATAGATAAAGTTCGTTCAGCATTGATAATCCGCTGAAAACATCTTCGGGAATTACCGTTATCTGATTGCTTGATAAATTCAACACGGTTAGCTTTGAGAGTTCACTGAAAACATCCTCTTGAAGCATTTCTATTTCATTATTTGATAAATCTAATGTGGATAGTTCAGATAATTCACTAAATACATCCTCGGAAAGAACCTTTATTTGATTGTTACGGAGGTCTAACATTGTGAGTACAGACAGTTCATTGAAGACACCACTGAACTCTTTCCCGGTAAGAGATGATATGCTGTTATTGGACAAATCCAGAAACTTTAATGTAGATAACCCAATGACGAATCCATCAATCTTGGTAGGTATATCCGTTATCTCTAGATAACTGAGGTAGGACAATTGAAGGTAATCTAGATCATCTACATCAAGTTGATCGTCACTTTGTGTGACGATTGAAATATTCTCGAACGTAAAACGTCCAGAGGTCAGGTGACTGTTGCTGGAGTTGACCATTAAACCAATACACATACACGATGGTTGGCATCGGTTTGTACACGAAGATTCATCGTCAGCGGAGTCAAGGCACTGACCCACACCGTCACAAACTTGTGATATCGGAATGTTGTCATCGTCATCAGCTGAGCAACGATGAGTCCCAGTGCAGTTGTGTAGTTCTGAAATAAACACAAATAATCGTAACAAGAAATAACAAACAACACAGAAACGTATCACAATGACATCAACTAATGATAATAAGCCAGGTATTTATTTAGGTGGAAGCGCGCCTTTCCTCCCCCCATAACAAATCAGAGAATACCAAAGCGTCAACAAAACCATAATCCGAACTCAAAATCGATTACACTAGGGGCAAAAAAGGAGCAAAGGAAAGATTAACATGGAGATTCTCGTAAAAGCACAAAAGAATAAGACCAGGTGTTCCGGAAGAGTAAGCGTCTTCTGCTTCGTCGACGACACCCGCCATGTAAATCTTGGTCACAACCAAGTAAGCATCAGTCCTCAAAATGAGAATCAAGTCATCATTGTCATCACAACAAGTAAACATACTAACAAGTAAACTCAAAAACGTCCATCTTCTTATCACACAAAGATACAGAATATTTCTCGATGAACTCAAGATGGTGACCATAAAACTTGCCCATAGTCTTCATCAACCTGGATTTCTCGAATCCCTGTGCCGTAAGTTTGTTCGCCAGTAGTTGACATCTATCATGAAAATCGCGATATTCAGATCAAGCCCTAGAATAACGAATCAACTGCGATATGTAAACACCATAGGATGGAGAAGCAGGGATGTTACTATCAAGAAAGGGAAAGTTCACAATAGGAAAATCGAAATCGTCAAGTTTATCATACAGCTTATTGCTGGTCATAGTTTAAGTAAATATCGAGGTAAGAAGCTGATGTAGTGTCGTTTAAGGATGGCCTCCTATATCGCAATGATTCTGACCGACTTTGTACCAATGGCCGCCGCACTGGACAGTACGGCAGTTGCCGCAGATGGTACGCCCCGACTTTCCTCCCTTACAAAAAGCTTACACGTTAATAAGATGCATATAAGCAATGTTTTATCGCTGGTTCTGCTAAATGCTCGACCAAGCCTTTATCAAACATTCTTTCTGCCATTCGTAGTACCATTAAATCAGGGCTTCAGACTTATTGGGACACTGTTTACTCCGGGAGTGGATTTACCGGGATGTGTATTTTGAAAAACTCGAAAGATCTTTTTATCAATCTTGAAAATCCTATCCAAAAAAGTTTTTTTTTTTCTATTAAAACATTAGATTTTTCCACCCTGTGCGCTAGCATACCACATAAAAAACTGAAAGAGCGTCTTAGATCTCTCGTTATGAGAGTTTTATGTTACACCAAAGGCGGACGATGTTACAAATGTGTGGTAGTTAATTATACTGGAACATACTTTGTAAAAATTACAACAAACGCCAAAACGAAACATACGTAAAATGATATAGTACGAATGATTTAATTTCTGGTCGACATTTTTTTTATTGAGTTTGGAGGAAAGATTTCCCAGCATACTGTTGGCTTACCAATGAGAACAAACTGTGTCACACTCTTAGCTGACTTGCTTTTGTTTTCATATGAGGCTGAATTTGTGGAAGAGCTTGTCAGGACAGGTAGCAAAAACCTTGCCAGATCCTTTAATTTCACTTTCAAAAAGATATATCGACGATGTATTGTATATAAGCAACAAGACGTTTGCTGAACACGTCGATAGTATACACCCTTCTGAACTTGAAATAAAGGACACATTAAAAGACTCTTCTTCATCAACTGCTTACCTTGATCTCTACGTAAAGCTATGATTAACATGAAAGGCGTATACAGTTGTGGTATCGCACAACGCACCACAAACTGCGTGCGTGCATCGTGCATTCATCGTGCACACATCGTTCGCCCATGGTGCGCACAACCAGGCGATCTAAAGATCGTGCGTTTATGTGTGCGATTAAATCGCACACACGCACGATTTGGTACAATTGGTCGATACATATTACGGAATGAAAAACATATGGAACCCTCTTGTCTAAAAACTATTTAAATTCGCATCATATTTATTGGGATTATGTCAGTTTAACAATATACAGTAAACAGTATTACAGTGATCATAAGACAGCCAAGTGCGGGTTAAGCTACCAGGTATCAGAATATGTAAATGACATGCCGGAGTTTTACCTGCCCCGTGTGCGGCGATACGCTACGACAGCCATTACCGAGCAACCGTTATGAAAACAAACTGGACTCTTATAATCAGTTATTTGAAAAACCCTCCCCTCCCCAACACTTTACCTGTGTTTTCACACCTAGGCGAGTGTTGTAAGTGCCCCGGGCCAGAGACATCTACATATATTGGCCATGTACAGGTACAGTTTATAACTTGGTAAAACTGGCAATATTTACTTGAATGAGAACTTGTCAATATGAGTTGAAAGTTTACATACATGTGTCTATGTGGTTTGTTTCTAAAACTACAGAAAGACTATTATTATTTTTTAGAAATATATAGATAGAACCATCAGCTAATGTAAATAGTTAAAATATAGAAATATGTTTAAAACAACTAGCGCGAAACCGTATATATTGTTAAACCATTTCTAAATTTCCATCAACCACGATTGTCATCGCACAATGTTAGTCTATCGTGCGCCCACATGCGCGTTAGAAATAATCGCCCAGGATCGCATCGTTCGCACATCGTGCATACACCGTTCGCCCATCGTTCGCCCACCGCACATCGTGTAACGTTGTGCGATCCCACAACTGTACTACTAAGTTATACGATAAACGTGACTATTTCAATTTTCCTATCGTGAACTTTCCCTTTCTTGATAGTAGCATCCATGCTTCTCCATCCTTTGGTGATTACATATCGCAGTTCATTCGTTATTCTGAGGTTTGCTCTAAATATCGAGATATCGGTATTCTCTAATCCATGACGGACATGGGGTTAGGGTTACCTGTCCGACCACGTGGTTAGGGTTACCTGTCCGACCACGTGGTTAGGGTTACCTGTCCGACCACGTGGTTAGGGTTACCTGTCCGACCACGTGGGTTAGGGTTACCTGTCCGACCACGTGGTTAGGGTTACCTGTCCGACCACGTGGGTTAGGGTTACCTGTCCGACCACGTGGTTAGGGTTACCTGTCCGACCACGTGGGTTAGGGTTACCTGTCCGACCACGTGGGTTAGGGTTACCTGTCCGACCACGTGGTTAGGGTTACCTGTCCGACCACGTGAGTCTCTCAAGGTACCCAGAAAGACCCCTCGCGCGCTAACATCCGGGCCAACAAGAGTGATTAATATGAGTTGTATAACTTGTTTCATAATTGTTGTAAAACAAGTAAAGTTCATATTTATACATTGTCAATGTTTTCGTTTCTCTGAAGAATTTCCCACAAAGAGTAACATATCCCTAGGTAACAGTATACACGTATGTACTCACCACAATGAACTCCTGTTCCCTTTCCTGAACAGTGTAAGTCACAATTGTAGCTTACATGCTGACAGAAGATGTCTGGACATCTGAATTGCTCGTCGATGTGCCGATTTTCCCTTCCTATTGAAATAGGTAAAATTATTAATATTAAATGATATTTCCTTAAAAAATAGTTGTTGAAAAAGGGGGAATACACATTTCATAAAAGCAATAGGTATCTAATAATAAGAAGCACGACATCGTATACAAAAAAACAAGGTTTGAGCTTCCCACACAATCACTTGCCAAACAACAAAGTCAGGTAATGCTTCAGACTTGAAATACACGCACACATTCAAATGTACTTTTCCTTAACCCATTTCAATCACGTTTTTCACTTTATATTTCCTTTTTTTATTTTCTTAGATTAGAAAATGAAATGAAGACAAGACATCAACTAGAACAATCTATGAGCAAAATGAGTCTCGGCTGTGCTGTCGATATAACAATCCTGTCGGTATAAATGGGATGTCGACAGAACCCAAACATTATCACTATTGATATCTACCAGGCAGGTTGATCATTAACAGTCATTTCTTGTGACGACATCGGCAGGCTGTTGTGCAACTGATTCTTCCCCGAGATTTCATAATAAACCAGTCCAACCTTTAAATTGGGAGATTTTGAATGTGTCTACATTGTTGAATTCGTTTCTTTCAAGAAACAATCATCTTTATTACGGGATGTTTAATTATGGACAGCATGTGTTTTTTCTCGATCACTATTTAACATTAAATTATCACTATTTTTGAGTCTTTTCTTGTATTTATGTATTTTGATTAACTCAACTGTGTCCATGATAGTGGGGCAATGTCATTCATTTGAACAAACTTAATAGCCTTCAATCCCATCTACAGCATGTGCAATATCAGTACCCTGGACCATTTGGTTATTGAATATTAAGTATTTTGAAGATTTTGACTCGGTGGCTTTGACAGTTGGTCAAGGTCATTCACTTGAACAAACTCGGTAGTCCTCCATCCCAGCATGCTAATTGCCCAATTTCAGTACCATGTGCCTTTCAGTTATTAAAAAGAAATAGTTTGAAGTACAATATTGACGACGGACGCCGACTGGCCGACAGAAGACTGATACAATACCACAGCATCAGAAAAGTATATCAAAACTAGTACAAAGATAACCGTGTTTTAACTGTAACAGTTTGCTGGTAAAATATTCAACTTAGGTTAACAATTTCTTCAACAGGATCATTTTTTTTCACACCCCCAAGCGGTGCAAAGCGACGCCGGGGTTTGATTCTGTAAACATTTTGTGTACTTCCGGTTCTTCCCCATGCGTGAAAGCATTCTTGAAAATTAAGGCCCCATGTACGGTCTGGAAAATATAATACTGACTCCACTGTATTCCTGTTTAGAACATTATACCAGTGAAGTATCATGAATTCTCTGTTTGATGAAAATATCTTGAACGCAGTGGAGATACATAAACTATTCTAACTATGGTACTCTAGCAAGAGTGCAGTGAGAACCTCGTTCAAAATGGCGCTTTCTATGGTTGTTAAGCTTACTTATCGTCAGTGTGTGTCTTTATGTCACCTACCATTAGCATAGCAAAGGCATTAGAACGGGTTGGTATTTGTAAGAATACTTAAGGAGTAGATGAGATAAACTTTTGAGAATACAGTTTTTAACCCGAAAATAATATCCACTTAAAACTGGTTTGGTTTATTTTGTTTTACGTCCTATTAACAGCCAGGATCATTTAAGGACGTGCCAGGTTTTGAGGTGGAATAAAGCCAGTGTACCCGGAGAAAAACTAACGACCTACGGTCAGTTCCTGCCAACTGTCCCACGTGGGATTCGAACTTGCGACCCAGAGGTGGAGAGCTAGCGAAAGAATGTCGGGACACCTTAACTGCTCAGCCACCGCGGCCCTGAGGTGGAAAGCTAGGGATAGAATGTCGAGACACCTTAACTGCTCAGCCACCGCGGCCCAGAGGTGGAGAGCTAGTGATAGAATGTCGGGACACCTTAACCACTCAGCCACCACAGCCCAGAGGTGGAGAGCTAGCGACAGAATGTCGGGTCACCTGCCCTGCTCAGCACCGCGGCCCAGAGGTGGAGAGCTAGCGATAGAATGTCGGGACACCTTAACTGCTCAGCCACCGCGGCCCAGAGGTGGAGAGCTAGTGATAGAATGTCGGGACACCTTAACTGTTCAGCCACCGCGCCCCACTAAAAACTGATCCTCGTAAGAAAATAATCCATCATAAACAAAGAGATGTATACAAGTATATTTACGAAACATATATTGTGAGGACAACAACATATGATTTGTGAAATCAATTAGGATAAAATTGTATAAAAAAGAGTTTTCAATATATCGTTAAAGATCACTGTATTTCCTGGCCAAAATGTTATGTTTACTTTTGGTAAAGACAGAAAATTTGTGATCAGTGACCGCTGGGTATAAAAGTTATTTGGATAATATTAACTTTTCTAAATGATGATCAATATAAAGTATTCAGATGAAAACAGTTATCACACTGCATTTTCAGAGTTCATCGCACGACCGAGATTCTCATCATTCACCGTGAAACTCACAGTGTGATAATAAATATATATTAATGTAACAAAAACACTTGGTGTATGTTTTCAAAACATTGCTTTGTCATCCATGAAAAGAATGCAGACCAATGTCTTTCATCATGAGTTTGTTAAGAAGTAGAATATTAAAAAATCTCACTCATTTTGCATTCCCCTTCAGACGGTGGTCCAGCTGCCCTAGCATGGCGTGTCTTCCCGTTGTTTGTATAACGTTCATATTGAACTTGTGACATTGTTCCGGGGCTCTCCTCCCCTTCAGACGTTGGTCCAGCTACCCTAGCATGACGTGTCTTCCCGCTGTTTGTATAACGTTCATAATAAACGTGTGACATTGTTCCGGGGATCTCCTCCCGACCACTTGTTGTAAGTGTTTCTGAGATCCCCACATCATCTTTTGGAAACGCGAAATCACAAGCTATTCCAAGAAGGACAGACAACAGAGACAAAATCTTAAACATGTACATTGTGACCAGAGACGATCTGTTTCATTGCCTCAAGGCAAAACTATTTCGGATATAAGACTACCACAGTGACCTGTGTCCGGTATCTCAGGAAACTGTTACGTGTTATCACCAACGCCAGAATATATTTTAGTCAAACCACAACAAAGGGTCCCGTCACTTACATACGTTAAGTCTGTCGTTCACTTATCAAGTGCATGCTAAAAAGTTGAACATAATTCTGTCATTGCTTTTACCCTGTGTAGTTTCCCACAAAAGATATCAAACCTTGAAAAGTCGTATAAATTAACATTAGAATTAATTTTGCATGGAACCATCTGGCTCGGAGATAGGATGACATGAATGTTCAGATTATGTTTAAAAGGTTGTATAGAAATACGATAGAGAGAGTGTCCAGTGGAACTGCTACATGACTAATGATATTACCAAAAATGTGACACTGTGTTTTTACCTCTCCAATGGCCTGTTATATCATATTTTGCACAAGAAAAAAGAAAATATTTAGAAATATGTATACGCTATTTGGTTAAATTCTATTTTCCCTTCTGCAAGACTCAATAAATAAATCTATAAACAGGCCAGGAATGATAGATTTGTTGAAGGGCCCTCTGATTTCCACCCCCTCCCACATTTCATTCACCAAACCCCTACTCAAATTTTTTACAATATTATCTGGGAACAAAAATTTGACATGTACAACAAAATAACATTTTTGCGAACGTCATTATATGAAAACGGACATTCTTTAGGTAAAGAGGTAGTGAACACAATAGTATGTACTGCTATCATTAGGTGTGGGGCGTATAAAACAGCTGTTGACTGTATACGTTATACAACTAAAATGTAACGATAATTTTAATCAAATGTCAGTTAATTGATCGGCACGATGATTTGCTCAAGACCTACATAGATGCTTTACCCATAACGTCAAAAAACTACCTAACATATCACTTTAAAGATGACGTAACACACACTTAAATGATTCAAAAGTAACACAAAAAACCCTTAAGGTACCCGAAACTACAAAAATCTACTTTATACACACCCTTGTCTTTCTCGTTTTGGCCCATATTTATCATGATAGGTATCAACAACCTTACGAAAATCGTAAGCGTCAGTTCTAGATATATCAACGATGTATTGTTTATAAAGAACTTGACGTTTTCTGACCACGTCGATCCTATAAACCCTTCGGAACATCAAGTAAAAGACAAAGCAGACACTTTCACATTACCTGCTTATATCGATTTTAACTTTAAAACATTCAGAAAATACCAAAGCATTGACAAAACCAAAATAAGAACTCTACATTTATACAATCAGGGACAAAATATAAAAAGAAAGATTTACACCGAGACCTTGAACAGGCGCAAGTAAAACAGACCAATTGTTCCGGAAGTGTAGACGTCTTCTGTTTCTATGACGATATCCGCAATGTAAAACTAGGTCACAATCAAGTAAATGCCATGACCTCAAAGCGAGAACTGAGGCATAATTCTCAATCATTTGGATTAAGAATTTTGGATTCCCACCTTATGAACCCTAGCATCACTGACGAGTCCTAGGAGGACGAAACAGCTGTATTGTGGAGTTTAATTAATTTTTTCGGCATGCTGTATCTATAACTAAATTTAAAAGGTGCAGAATATGTGTGTGTTACGTCATCTCACAACAAATAGGCATATTAATGAACAGATTAAACGGACACCTTTATATCACATGAAACACAGAATATTTCTCTATGATTCCAATATACGTGGTCAGTCTTTATCAACCTGCATCTCTCGAATCCCTGTGCAGATAGATATAACGAAAATCTCGATATTCACAGGAAGTCATATAATAACGAATCAACTGCAACATTTAAACTGAGCAACTTATAGACGACAATATCTAGTACATCGTCAGATTAACCGGAAGTGAAAATGAAATATTTGGCAAGATTGTTGTTACATACGTACCTGTCCTGATAAGCTCCTCGATAATTCAGCATCGCATGAAAACCGAAACAAATTAGCAAATGGCGGGGCACAGTTTGTTCCCTTAGAAATGCCAACAATTTGCTAGAATAGCTTTCCTTCAAACTAAAAAAGATACTGTCGACCCAGGAACTGAATCATATAACTAAAAATAAGTTACAGTCGGACCAAATAATGAACTGAACCATACAGCTGTTTCGGCCTTCTTAATCAGTCGGGAACGCTTAATAATTGTATAAACTATGTGTCAGTGTAACACGAATACCCCCACTGGCAACCAAGAAAATTAGAGGAGCTTTTTAGCACTATTGACATTTAAATGTGTGTACTCATAATCATAGTTATATGTGATATGTGTATTCTTGCTAAGTACTGGGTAACCAATGCTGAATTCAAAAGGTAAATAATATCGAAGGATGGTAGAGATCAGACAGAATTGTATATAGATTATATATATTCTAAACCCAAAATAATAACTATGGAAACAGGCCAAAATGATAGAACTTTGTTATTGCCTTATATTGATGAATGTAGAAACAAAAAGTGGAGAATACAGAAGTGTCAACAAAACCATAATCCTAATACAAAAGTTATAAATATATGGCCAATTGAAGTTCACTGTCGTCGAACGCCAGTCGAAATATTGTGCTATTTTAGGCATTTCAGTAAGGGTTATTTTTTTATTGGACAATCATCTTTTTAAACTTTTAATACACACCTTGTAAAAACAATGCTTAGAAGTATAATATAGATGATTTCTGGATATTTGTAACAAAATCTGTGTTGATTTAATCTATATATTTAGATTACGCAAATTTATAATTACTACACCACAATTTCCTTAAAAGGTCTATTAGCGTATCTTTGTTATAAATGATGAAATACACGGATACCTAAGAGATTCGTGCGCTCATATTGCGAGCTTTGGTGTATACGTATCTGTTTACAAGATTAAAGCATTGTGTTGCTCGTCTAGTTATTGTAAACAGTGCCATACCGGTTTCACCACGAAACTTGCCGATAAGGTCATGAAGTCCGCCACTTGACCATTTCCGCACCCCACTTCCATCATAATAAACATTACTGAAACACGTGTATGTGTGTGTCTGTGTATGATTTCACTGTTGGTATCACCTTTATTTTGGGTGTATATCAGTAAGAAAGTTACTATATATTGTTGAAATCAACATGTTTACATTGTTAAACGTTGTATTGGCCATAATATAGTCTTAATATAGTGTCCTCTGTATCTTTGTAAGAAGGACTTCAGCCCTCGTCTCTTTTGTGTACCGGTACCGTCCACCATGTTCGGGTCATACGTGCTCGAATCACGCGTTTGCGCATGGTGAAAAAGGGGCGTGTTTACGAAAGATAATATATGAATTACAACGGGTCGAAAAATTATATGACAGTATTTAAAAGTAATTATTAACAGCGTTCGCTGAAACTATCAATTTGTGTTAATTATTAAGTGAAAGTGTAAGTTTTATGGTATATATTTGGGAAACTTTGCATTTAATAAGATTTTTAAATAGTGATTTGTATCCATTTTGTTCTTTATGTGATGTTTGAGTGGCGCAGGCTAAGTCACAAAACTAACCTATCGATTGTGCTGACGGTAATTTTCTTGCATATTCCTTAAAATTACTTCTGTGGAAAAAATTGCAATCTAAATTTCCACACCTCATGAGAATTTATGCAGAAAATTATTTTGAGAATCTATAAAAGTACTAAGAGGAGGAAAAAAAAAACCTCAATAATTTTCCCTGCCATACGGACACATCTACTTATGAAGGAAAGTGGTGGGTATTAGTTAGCCATTGGCTTACAGATGTAGTTCTACTTGGTTGAGTGTCACACTGACACATTTACTTATAAAGGAAAGTGGTGGGTATTAGTTAGCCATTGGCTTACAGATCTAGTTCTCATTGGTTGAGTGTCACAATGACACATTTACTTATAAAGGGAAGTGGTAGATATTAGTTAGCCATTGGCTTTCAGATCTAGTTCTTCTTGGTTGAGTGCCATACTGACACATTTACGTATGAAGGGAAGTTGTGGGTATTAGTTAGCCATTGGATTACACTTCTAGTTCTCCTTAGTTGAGTGTCACACAGACACATTTACGTATGAAGGGAAGTGGTGGGTATTAGTTAGCCATTGGCTTACAGATCTAGTTCTCCTTGGTTGAGTGTCACACAGACACATTTACTTATAAAGGGAAGTGGTGGGTATTAGTTAGCCATTGGCTTACAGATCTAGTTCTCCTTGGTTGAGTGTCACACAGACACATTTACTTATGAAGGGAAGTGGTGGGTATTAGTTAGCCATTGGCTTACAGATCTAGTTCTCCTTGGTTGAGTGTCACACAGAACATCTACTTATAAAGGGAAGTGGTGGGTATTAGTTAGCCATTGGCTTACAGATCTAGTTCTCCTTGGTTGAGTGACACACTGACACATTTACGTATGAAGGGAAGTGGTGGGTATTAGTTAGCCATTGGCTTACAGATCTAGTTCTCCTTGGTTGAGTGTCACACTGACACATTTACGTATGAAGGGAAGTGGTGGGTATTAGTTAGCCATTGGCTTACAGATCTAGTTCTCCTTGGTTGAGTGACACACTGACACATTTACGTATGAAGGGAAGTGGTGGGTATTAGTTAGCCATTGGCCTACAGATCTAGTTCTCCTTGGTTGAGTGACACACTGACACATTAACTTATAAAGGGAAGTGGTGGGTATTAGTTAGCCATTGGCTTACAGATCTAGTTCTCCTTGGTTGAGTGTCACACTGACACATCTACTTATGAAGGGAAGTGGTGGGTATTAGTTAGCCATTGGCTTACAGATCTAGTTCTCCTTGGTTGAGTGTCACACGGACACATCTACTTATGAAGGGAAGTGGTGGGTATTGGTTAGCCATTGGCTTACAGTTCTAGTTCTCCTTGGTTGAGTGACACACTGATACATTTACTTATAAAGGGAAGTGGTGGGTATTAGTTAGCCATTGGCTTACAGATCTAGTTCTCCTTGGTTGAGTGTCACACTGACACATCTACTTATGAAGGGAAGTGGTTGGTATTAGTTAGCCATTGGCTTACAGATCTAGTTATCCTTGGTTGAGTGTCACACTGACACATCTACTTATGAAGGGAAGGATCGGGTATTAGTTAGCCATTGGCTAACAGTTCAAGTTCTCCTTCGTTGAGTGTCACACAGACACATTTACTTATGAAGGGAAGTGTCGGGTATTAGTTAGCCATTGGCTAACAGTTCAAGTTCTCCTTCGTTGAGTGTCACACAGACACATTTACTTATGAAGGGAAGTAGTTGGTATTAGTTAGCCACTGGCTTACAGATCTAGTTCTCCTTGGTTGAGTGTCACACTGACACATCTACTTATGAAGGGAAGTGTCGGGTATTAGTTAGCCACTGGCTAACAGTTCAAGTTCTCCTTCGTTGAGTGTCACACAGACACATTTACTTATGAAGGGGCGTGTCGGGTATTAGTTAGCCATTGGCTAACAGTTCAAGTTCTCCTTGGTTGAGTGTCACACTGACACATTTACTTATAAAGGAAAGTGGTGGGTATTGGTTAGCCATTGGGTTACAGATCTAGTTCTCCTTGGTTGAGTGTCACACTGACACATTTACTTATAAAGGGAATTGGTGGGTATTGGTTAGCCATTGGCTTACAGATCTAGTTCTCCTTGGTTGAGTGTCACACAGAACATCTACTTATAAAGGAAAGTGGTGGGTATTAGTTAGCCATTGGCTTACATATCAAGTTCTCCTTGGTTGAGTGTCACAAAGAACATCTACTTATAAAGGGAAGTGGTGGGTATAAGTTAGCCATTGGCTTACAGATCTAGTTCTCCTTGGTTGAGTGTCACACAGACACGTCTACTAATGAAGGGAAGTGGTGGGTATTAGTTAGCCATTGGCTTACATATCAAGTTCTCCTTGGTTGAGTGTCACACTGATACATCTGCTTATGAAGGGACATGGTGGGTATTAGTTAGCCATTGGTTTACATATCAAGTTCTTCTTCGTTGAGTGTTACACTGACATATCGACTTATAAAGGGAAGTGGTGGGTATTAGTTAGCCATTGGCTTACAGTTCTAGTTCTCCTTGGTTGAGTGTCACACTGACACATCTACTTATGAAGGGAAGTGGTGGGTATTAGTTAGCCATTGGCTTACATATCAAGTTCTCCTTGGTTGAGTGTCACACTGACACATCTACTTATAAAGGGAAGGGGTTGGTATTAGTTAGCCATTGGCTTGCAGATCTAGTTCTCCTTGGTTGAGTGTCACACTGACACATCGACTTATAAAGGGAAGTGGTGGGTATTGGTTAGCCATTGGCTTACAGATCTAGTTCTCCTTGGTTGAGTGTCACACTGACACATTTATTTATAAAGGGACGTGGTGGGTATTGGTTAGCCATTGGCTTAAAGATCTAGTTCTCCTTGGTTGAGTGACACACTGACACATTTACTTATGAAGGGAAGTGGTGGGTATTTGTTTGCCATTGGCTTACAGTTCTAGTTCTACTTGGTTGAGTGTCACACTGACACATCGACTTATAAAGGAAAGTGGTTGGTATTAGTTAGCCATTGGCTTACAGATCTAGTTCTCCTTGGTTGAGTGTTACACTGACACATCTACTTATAAAGGGAAGTGGTGGGTATTAGTTAGCCATTGGCTTACAGATCTAGTTCTCCTTGGTTGAGTGTCATACAGAACATCTACTTATAAAGGGAAGTGGTGGGTAATAGTTAGCCATTGGCTTACAGATCTAGTTCTCCTTGGTTGAGTGTCACACTGACACATTTACTTATAAAGGGACGTTGTGGGTATTAGTTAGCCATTGGCTTACAGATGTAGTTCTCCTTGGTTGAGTGTCACACTGACACATTTACTTATAAAGGAAAGTGGTGGGTATTAGCTAGCCATTGGCTTACAGATGTAGTTCTCCTTGGTTGAGTGTCACACAGACACATCGACTTATAAAGGGAAGTGGTGGGTATTAGTTAGCCACTGGCTTACAGATGTATCTCTCCTTGGTTGAATGTCACACAGACACATCGACTTATAAAGGGAAGTGGTGGGTATTAGTTAGCCATTGGCTTACAGATCTAGTTCTCCTTGGTTGAGTGTCACACAGACACATTAACTTATAAAGGGAAGTGGTGGGTATTAGTTAGCCATTGGCTTACATATCAAGTTCTCCTTGGTTGAGTGTCACACTGACACATTTACATATGAAGGAAAGTGGTTGGTATTAGTTAGCCATTGGCATACATATCAAGTTCTCCTTGGTTGAGTGTCACACTGACACATTTACTTATGAAGGGAAATGTTGGGTATTAGTTAGCCATTGTCATACAGATCAAGTTCTCCTTGGTTGAGTGTCACACTGACACATTAACTTATAATGGGAAGTGGTAGATATTAGTTAGACACTGGCTTACAGATCTAGTTCTCCTTGGTTTAGTGTCACACAGACACATTTACTTATGAAGGAAAGTGGTAGATATTAGTTAGCCATTGGCTTACAGATCTAGTTCTCCTTGGTTGAGTGTCACACAGACACGTCTACTTATGAAGGGAAGTGGTGGGTATTAGTTAGCCATTGGCTTACAGATCTAGTTCTCCTTGGTTGAGTGTCACACTGACACATCTTCTTATAAAGGGAAGTGGTGGGTATTAGTTAGCCATTGGCTAACAGTTTTAGCTAACTGTCTTGTATCTTCGACTTGTTGTTGAAGTTGGCCCTACCAGAACTATTTTCAATTCTTTGGATTTTTTGTCGAGAGTTTCTTGTAAGTTATCGCTCACGTTTACTTCGTTTTAGGCTTATTTTTACATGGTGATCAACTGAATTGGTTTTTTTTTCATAATATCCCAGAATCCCGAAAAAATTACTGAACTTACGTATATTGGGCCTTTAAGATATTTGGTGTTATTGATAGCGATTTAGATTTTTGACTCAAGAAGAGTGAAATATAACACATTTGTTAATGGGACAAAACAATAAGCCCGCTACCCCCCTGTTTTATGACTGCTTTAGAATGAGAAACTCATTTCCTTTTGATCAGAAAAAATATCTAAAAAAGTTAGTAGCCAGATTCTTTTTAAAGCATTTAATCTGCAAAAATTGAGGAAAAATTGACTATTTTCTCAATAAAAAATAAGAGGTAGGGGTAACTTAAATTTATTTTTTGAACTGAAAGAAAATTTAAACATTTTTTTCTTCCGTAATTAATAATAAAATATTATTTTTGTCAATTCTGCAAACATTCATACATATCACTTCACAAGTCGATATTGAATGAATTTGTCCTGCAATTGGCCAAAACAGCATTTTTCACATAAATCACGTGTTTTGCTCATTTTGGTATATTTGTTCGAACATAGCACAAAAACGAGTTCACTACCATTTATTTCTTTTTGCATTTTCTGCTTTGCAATAAACTCCCTTTTCAAAAATGCATATAAAAAAAGGTTAGTCGTCAGAAAATTTCGACTTTTCACAAGAGAGGATCCTTAATGACACTTCTGATTATTGTAACGTCACAATCAATGTTCTTCTTTGTGGCTCTTAAAACCTATCAGATGAACAAAACCGAAATATTTTTCATTCTGTGCAGCCTTTTATTAAAGCTGGTAATAGGTTTAGCAGTATTTTTTTCCTTTTTTTTTTCACCTCATGTCTCTATCTCTGTCTCCGTCTCTTCTATTCTTCACTTAATCCGTTTTCTATTCTATTCTTTTCATCTCTCCTCTTCTTAAATATTTACATGTACAAAACCTAATTTGATTAAAGTGTATGATATTGTATGTAAATATGTTATATTTATAATGTATGTACAATGTAAATATTTGGAGAAGGCGTTTCTGAGTTAAAATACAAGGCAACTGTAACTTGTGCTTGATCCCAATTGTTATAGAACAATAAAAATATGTTTGTATCAAATAAAATGAAATATTTTGTCTTAGTACAGAGTTGAAGATGACGTAACACACACATGTGCTGCACCTTTTAAATTTAATAATAGATACAGCATGCCGAAAAAATGAATTAAACTGCACCATACAGCTGTTTCGTCCTCCTAGGACTCTTCAGTGATGCTAGGGGCCAAAAGGTGGGAATCCAAAATGTCTAAACGAATATAGAAGCAGAAGGGTCAGGTGCGTAAAACCCCTTCAATTTATGAATTTAAAAATTAAATTAAACTAGTTATGTATAATTTAAAATCGTGAGCTACGAAAATGTGTAAATTATGTACCGTGTCACTACTCAAATGAGATAACTGTGGCTATGGATGCTCCAGTTGATATCAAGGATATGTACTCTTGTGAGCTTTCAGTCATGTTCAAGTCAATGTTTATGTCTCATTTAAAGATTTCATGTCATATTGAAGAATGTATGATCAATTTTAACAGCATATAATTATGCATCTGAAAATTGTGTCAAAAATATAAGTGTCTGCTGCTTGTAAAACTTTTTACGTGAATTTAAAAAAAAATACCAATTTGGCGGTCATTTTGAATATGCGTATTTCTGTCTATTTTATGCACTTAGCGAGTGGCCAAAATTTCACCATTTTGATGCTATATCGATCTCTTAAAAACATCAGCGTTTATCTATTTTTTAATTATAGTAAGCTTATTTTTGCTGTATAATTTTATAATGTTCAATTTTATAGAAATATTATGCAACAAAGTGGATAATTACACAATTTTTGTATTTTTTCACATATTTAGTGTAACTGGAACAGTTTTTATTTTTGAACCCGAAACTGTGAAAAATAACACAAATAATAAAAGGCAAAAAATAAGACCACTTACCCCCCATTTTCATGACGGTTTTAGAAAGAGCAACTCATTTTCTTTTCATCCGCCAAAATTAAAAAAAAAATTTATATCAAAAAAATTTTTATTAAGCGTTAAATCTGCAACAAAATCATGAAAAATGAGGATTTTCTCATAAAAAAGGGGGATAGAGGTAACTCAACGAGCATTTTGACATATCATCACTTTGCATTATCGTGCATGCCTTGAACTCCCTTATCCAAAAATTTATGGGGAAAAAAGTTTGATACAGGAAAATTTTAATTTCTCAGAGGTGTACATCCTTGAGTTACTTAATAGCTGTGTTTAGAGGGTATCATTGTTATTTCCCCGTGCTTGTTTCTTTAGAGTAGGGGAGAAATATATAAGAGAGATTATATTTGCTTGTCATGTTGTTTATGTTTAAGGCCCAATATACGTAACTTCAGGAAATTTTTCGTGATTCTGAAATATTCTGAAAAAATCCAGTTGATGCAAAAATAAGACCATGCAAAAATAAGCCTAAAACGAAGTAAACCTGAGCGTTATTAGAATTGAAAATAATTCAGGTGGGGCCCACTTCAACAACAAGCCGAAGTAAGAAGGCAGTTCAAAATGGGTGCGTGTTTACAAATACCGAGTTTTAACCGAGAGTCTGAATATAAGTTTCTTCTCTATATGAAGTGACTGACTAAGTTTTTTCTCTATACGGAGCGTCTGACAAAGTTTCTTCTCTATATGGAGAGTCTGACTAAGTTTTTTCTCTATACGGAGCGTCTGACAAAGTTTCTTCTCTATACGGAGCGTCTGACTAAGTTTCTTCTCTATACGGAGCGTCTGACTAAGTTTCTTCTCTATACGGAACGTCTGACTAAGTTTCTTCTCTATACGGAGAGTCTGACTAAGTTTCTTCTCTATACGGAGCGTCTGACTAAGTTTCTTCTCTATACGGAGCGTCTGACTAAGTTTCTTCTCTATACGGAGCGTCTGACTAAGTTTCTTCTCTATACGGAGCGTCTGACTAAGTTTCTTCTCTATACGGAGCGTCTGACTAAGTTTCTTGTCTATACGGAGAGTCTGACTAAGTTTCTTCTCTATACGGAGCGTCTGACTAAGATTCTTCTCTATACGGAGAGTCTGACTAAGTTTCTTCTCTATACGGAGCGTCTGACTAAGTTTCTTCTCTATACGGAGAGTCTGACTAAGTTTCTTCTCTATACGGAGAGTCTGACTAAGTTTCTTCTTTATACGGAGAGTCTGACTAAGTTTCTTCTCTATACGGAGAGTCTGACTAAGTGTCTTCTCTATACGGAGAGTCTGACTAAGTTTCTTCTCTATACTGAGAGTCTGACTAAGTTTCTTCTCTATACGAAGAGTCTGACTAAGTTTCTTCTCTTTACGGAGCGTCTGACTAAGTTTCTTCTCTATACGGAGGGTCTGACTAAGTGTCTTCTCTATACGGAGAGTCTGACTAAGTTTCTTCTTTATACGGAGAGTCTGACTAAGTTTCTTCTCTATACGGAGAGTCTGACTAAGTGTCTTCTCTATACGGAGGGTCTGACTAAGTTTCTTCTCTATACTGAGAGTCTGACTAAGTTTCTTCTCTATACGAAGAGTCTGACTAAGTTTCTTCTCTTTACGGAGCGTCTGACTAAGTTTCTTCTCTATACGGAGCGTCTGACTAAGTGTCTTCTCTATACGGAGCCTCTGACTAAGTTTCTTCTCTATACGGAGCCTCTGACTAAGTTTCTGTTCTATACGGAGCGTTTGACTAAGTTTCTTCTCTATACGGAGCGTCTGACTAAGTGTCTTCACTGTACGGAGCCTCTGAGTAAGTTTCTTCTCTATACGGAGCGTCTGACTAAGTTTCTTCTCTATACGGAGCGCCTGACTTAGTTTCTTCTCTATACGGAGCGTCTGACTAAGTTTCTTCTCTATACAGAGCGTCTGACTAAGTTTCTTCTCTATACGGAGCGTCTGACTAAGTTTCTTCTCTATACGGAGCGTCTGAATAAGTTTCTTCTCTATACGGAGAGTCTGACTAAGTTTCTTCTCTATACGAAGAGTCTGACTAAGTTTCTTCTCTATACGGAGAGTCTGACTAAGTTTCTTCTCTTTACGGAGCGTCTGACTAAGTTTCTTCTCTATACGGAGCGTCTGACTAAGTGTCTTCTCTATACGGAGAGTCTGACTGAGTTTCTTCTCTATACGGAGCGTCTGACAAAGTTTCTTCTCTATACGGAGCGCCTGACTAAGTTTCCTCTCTAAACGGAGCGTCTGACAAAGTTTCTTCTCTATACGGAGCGACTGATAACGTTCCTTCTCTATACGGAGCGTCTGACAAAGTTTCTTCTCTATACGGAGCGCCTGACTAAGTTTCTTCTCTATACGGAGCGTCTGACTAAGTGTCTTCTCTATACGGAGCCTCTGACTAAGTTTCTTCTCTATACGGAGCCTCTGACTAAGTTTCTGTTCTATACGGAGCGTTTGACTAAGTTTCTTCTCTATACGGAGCGTCTGACTAAGTGTCTTCACTGTACGGAGCCTCTGAGTAAGTTTCTTCTCTATACGGAGCGTCTGACTAAGTTTCTTCTCTATACGGAGCGCCTGACTTAGTTTCTTCTCTATACGGAGCGTCTGACTAAGTTTCTTCTCTATACAGAGCGTCTGACTAAGTTTCTTCTCTATACGGAGCGTCTGACTAAGTTTCTTCTCTATACGGAGCGTCTGAATAAGTTTCTTCTCTATACGGAGAGTCTGACTAAGTTTCTTCTCTATACGAAGAGTCTGACTAAGTTTCTTCTCTATACGGAGAGTCTGACTAAGTTTCTTCTCTTTACGGAGCGTCTGACTAAGTTTCTTCTCTATACGGAGCGTCTGACTAAGTGTCTTCTCTATACGGAGAGTCTGACTGAGTTTCTTCTCTATACGGAGCGTCTGACAAAGTTTCTTCTCTATACGGAGCGCCTGACTAAGTTTCCTCTCTAAACGGAGCGTCTGACAAAGTTTCTTCTCTATACGGAGCGACTGATAACGTTCCTTCTCTATACGGAGCGTCTGACAAAGTTTCTTCTCTATACGGAGCGCCTGACTAAGTTTCTTCTCTATACGGAGCGTCTGACAAAGTTTCTTCTCTATACGGAGCGACTGATAACGTTCCTTCTCTATATGGAGCGTCTGACTGAGTTTCTTCTCTATACGGAGAGTCTGACTAAGTTTCTTCTCTATACGAAGAGTCTGACTACGTTTCTTCTCTATACAGAGCGTCTGACTAAGTTTCTTCTCTATACGGAGCGTCTGACTAAGTTTCTTCTCTATACGGAGCGTCTGACTAAGTTTCTTCTCTATACGGAGAGTCTGACTAAGTTCCTTATCTATACGGAGCGTCTGACTAAGTTTCTTCTGTACGGAGAGTCTGACTAAGTTTCTTCTCTATACGGAGAGTCTGACTACGTTTCTTCTCTATACGGAGCGTCTGACTAAGTTTCTTCTCTATACGGAGCGTCTGACTAAGTTTCTTCTCTATACGGAGCGTCTGACTACGTTTCTTCTCTATACGGAGCGTCTGACTAAGTTTCTTCTCTATACGGAGAGTCTGACTAAGTTTCTTCTCTATACAGAAAGTCTGACTAAGTTTCTTCTCTATACGGAGTGTCTGACTAAGTTTCTTCTCTATACAGAGAGTCTGACTAAGTTTCTTCTCTATACGGAGAGTCTGACTAAGTTTCTTCTCTATACGGAGCGTCTGACCAAGTTTCTTTTCTATACGGAGCGTCCGACTAAGTTTCTTTTCTATACGGAGCGTCTGACTAAGTTTCTTCTCTATACGGAGCGTCTGACTAAGTTTCTTCTCTATACAGAGAGTCTGACAAAGTTTCTTCTCTATACGGAGAGTCTGACTAAGTTTCTTCTCTATACGGAGCGTCTGACTAAGTTTCTTTTCTATACGGAGCGTCTGACTAAGTTTCTTCTCTATACGGAGCGTCTGACTAAGTTTCTTCTCTATACGGAGTGTCTGACTAAGTTTCTTCTCTATACAGAAAGTCTGACAAAGTTTGTTCTCTATACGGAGAGTCTGACTAAGTTTCTTTTCTATACGGAGCGTCTGACAAAGTTTCTTCTCTACACAGAGCGTTTGACTAAGTTTCTTCTGTACGGAGAGTCTGACTAAGTTTCTTCTGTACGGAGAGTCTAACTAAGTTTCTTCTCTATACGGAGAGTCTGACTAAGTTTCTTCTCTATACGGAGCGTCTAACTAAGTTTCCTCTCTATATGGAGAGTCTACCTAAGTTTCTTCTCTATACGGTGCGTCTGACTAAGTTTCTTCTCTATACGGAGCGTCTAACTAAGTTTCTTCTCTATACGGAGAGTCTGACTAAGTTTCTTCTCTATATGGAGAGTCTGACTAAGTTTCTTCTCTATACGGAGAGTCTGACTAAGTTTCTTCTGTACGGAGCGTCTGACTAAGTTTCTTCTGTACGGAGAGTCTAACTAAGTTTCTTCTCTTTACGGAGAGTCTAACTAAGTTTCCTCTCTATACGGAGCGTCTGACTAAGTTTCTTCTCTATACGGAGAGTCTGACTAAGTTTCTTCTCTATACGGAGAGTCTGACTAAGTTTCTTCTCTATACGGAGCGTCTGACTAAGTTTCTTCTCTATACGGAGAGTCTGACAAAGTTTCTACTCTATACGGAGCGTCTGACTAAGTTTCTTCTCTATACGGAGAGTCTGACTAAGTTTCTTCTCTATACGGAAAGTCTGACAAAGTTTCTTCTCTATACGGAGTGTCTGACTAAGTTTCTTCTCTATACGGAGAGTCTAACTAAGTTTCTTCTCTATACGGAGAGTCTGACTAAGTTTCTTCTCTATATGGAGAGTCTGACTAAGTTTCCTCTCTATACGGAGAGTCTGTCAAAGTTTCTTCTCTATACGGAGAGTCTGACTAAGTTTCTTGTCTATACGGAGCGTCTGACTAAGTTCTTCTCTATACGGAGAGTCTGACTAAGTTTCTTCTCTATACGGAGAGTCTGACTAAGTTTCTTCTCTATACGGAGAGTCTGACTAAGTTTCTTGTCTATACGAATTGTCTGACTAAGATTCTTCTCCATACGGAGCGTCTGACTAAGTTTCTTCTCTCTACGGAGCGACTGACTAAGTTTCTGTTCTATACGGAGAGTCTGACTAAGTGTCTTCTCAAATTCTAACAATTTTTTTGGCAGAGAATTGACTTTTGAAGATGATTTCAAATAAAATAGTGTAGCACGACATGCAAATTATGAAACCATTCTCATACATGTACTCAAGCATGGACTTTTTGCTCAAGCCAAATTTCTTGTGATTCACTTAAAGGCCCAATATACGTAACTTTCGGCAAAACTTGAGGCGAAAATAAAGCCTAATAGCTTATGATATTTATAGATTTAGTTAAGATTAACATATATCAGCAATATTCAGGATAAATTCTTTCGCGTTACCGGTACAGAAGCAGTTGAAACACGCTATTTGTAAACACGCGTCAATTTTGAGCTATCTTCTACCTTCGGTTTGTTATTGGAGTGGGCCCCACCTGAATTATTTTCAATTTTTTTGGAATTTTTTGTCAATTGTTTCTTGTAAGTTACCGCTCAGGTTTACTTCGTTTAATGCTTATTTTTGCGTGGTTATCAACTGGATTTTTTTCAGAATTTTTCAGAATCACGAAAATTTCCCTGAAGTTACGTATATTGGGCCTTTAAATCGTGTAAAGTTATCAAAAATTAGATATAAACATTTAAATTATAGTAATTGGCATTAAGTATCTTCAAATTATCTTAAGATCGTGGACAAATTATTATTTCTAAATTGATTTATAAACGGAACAACAAAAGAGTCCTTATAAGAACAAAATCCATGTGTGAGCATGAGAACGGTTTCCAAACAATACGGGTCCTGGAAAGTTTTGTTTAGGTAAATAAACGGATGAAAGTACACTATTTACAAATGAAAAATGTTTTTTAAAAGCAATAAGCTGCACAGCACGACACTTTCTTAGGCTATAACCACAGGGACCTGAGAATTCGAAACTGACGAACACTTTGAGACACTGAAATTTGGCGTGTTTTGGGGGGAAATGGAGATTATTTCTGCGGAAGGAGGATACATTTGACTTTGATTTAGGAGGTTTGTAAAATAAAAATTATCCATCTTTTCAACGGTACCAAGCGTTGTTTCGTACCTCAACTAGAAATGTGATTTTTGATGCAAGATAGGTAGGTGGGGTCGATTTTTCGACCTGGAAAGCTTTCCACCCTTTACCTTTTATGAACATTGAGGGGGGGGGGGGGGCATTTTTATCGAAAATTGATCTTAACCCCCCAAATTGGTAAAATTACTCTGAAATTCCTATTCTAGGTCCAAAATTAGCTAAAACAAATTCTCAGGGTATTTTGAAGTTAAGGAACGTTGATGAAATCGGGGCCTGTTCAAGAAATAGATCAATTTTTCGGAACTCCTTTGCCTTTTTCTCTCAAAATGTTCAATGACCTTTATTTTGCTTTTGATATTGTCAAAATATAAATCTTATAATCATCCTACGCAATATGTCAAAATTTGAGTTATTCCTTCCTATTTTTTCCAGTTTCTAAAGTATAATTTTCCTGTGCAATTCTTACGAAAAATCTAGAGAGAATTTTTTTCCCGTCAAATGTTTAAATCGTTAAATATCTTCGAAATAACCTATAAATAATATAGTCCAGTTTTTATTTATTGCATAATTATTACGTGCTTTTAAAATTGCTTTCAGAAAAAAATGTGATTACACAAATCCTAATGAGCCATTTTAGGCTTTTTGATAAACATCTTTATTTAAGGATTTACTTCAATCATTTATTTTTTTATTTTTTGGAGGTACAACGTATAACACAAAAAAACGGAGTGTACTTGCGGTTTATAATGGTTTTTGTGTTATAATACTATAACAAAAATAAAATCGAGTTAATCCTTATAAATTAATCTTTATGTTGCTACATCAGCCAGTCAAAGGCGATACACGGTGAAGTCATTTTTTTACATTACAGGCTGATAACATATTTTTTAAGCCAATGAAAATGCTTGTTTCAAACAAAATTAAATTATTGCTATATCAATGGACGAAAATACGATAAAAATAGTTTGTTGTACCGGTCGTGTGAAATATTCTACAGGGACTTGAGGATTTGTTACAGATATGTATGACTAGCAAACTAATGTGTTTTTGAGTAATTTTGCACTTTTGATATTTCATGACCATTTATGGGATATTTATCGAAACTTGAACTAAACTCCCCAAACGTGTAAAATTACTTTAAAACTAGTTGTAACAAATTCTCAGATCCCGGTGCTATATTCGGGTAGCGTTTATATAACGTTACAGCAATCCTGACCAGAACTATCAAAATATATTTTGGAGAAATGGAGATTTGTTACAGTATAATATTTTTTGTAATATGCTGTTTTAAGAGTATGAAATAACTAAAAATATAACAAAAACATCACTCCTTCCTCTGTGAAGCCATTATTATTTTTGGCACCACTATCCGGATTTCGGACCAGACTTTTAGTCTCGCCTCAAAAAGACAACAATGGTGTAAATTGGACTTCCGGCATGTAAAACCCAGCAGCAGAAGCCAGTGATTGCTCTCCAGGATCAGACGGGTCTGCTCCAAAAATCCTAATTGGAAGGTTTGTAATCTCAATATGAGTTTAGGTTTTTTTTCGTTATTCAGTGTAGGCGAATATATATTTTTTGGAAATCCAATATTGTGGCCAGTGCGATCGATATTACACATTAGACATTGTACTATTGGTACAGTGGCGTTCGGGTTAGCATGCCGATGTAGGACTAAAAATAATCAGTGTCACATTGCTTTTCACACTCCAAATGGAACTAGGAAATTCGATATTAGTAAATATGTTGATATTTAGCATGCATTTCTGCCACTGAAATTTTCATATGGCTCTTATTCAGTTGGTATTTTTGGCATTCGAAGAGTGATTTTATGTCCGTTGTCGAACTGTTGAATGGCTACATCTACTCTACTGTGTGTTGTCTCAAAACGCATAACGTCCACAATAACGAACATTTCAGCATGACAAGTTCAAACTTTACCTCACAGTCCACTCCAGCAGGTAAATGTTGAATAATTTTGGATAATTTACTTTCAAAATATTTGTTGAATATGTCAAAATCTATAAGGCAAGCCTATATTGGTTTGAGGTTTTTACCCATTCAATACTATATTTTTATTTATACGGAGAATATATACTTTTACTACATCTATGAGTTAAATACAAGCAGGGATGTATATACATCCCTGATTTAAGTAAGGATATAATTATTTTAATTAGCGCTTGTCGCTATCTGTATTTATAAAGATATCTCTTTTAAAGTAAAACTATTAAAAAAAAAAAAGATTTCTTCATTTCAAAGAGATTTTTAATTATTCAAATTTGAGGTATATGCATTGAAAAGAGATATCTTAATTTCAAGCAAAGATATATACCCTTATTGAAATGTCATCATATACCCAAATGACTTATAATTATTGCCATATGAAACAGTATTTGTATCAAATATAAAAAACAAAAACATGTCAAAATTGTTTCACAAATATCAGTTCTAGGGAATATGTATATGGGTACATGACTTAATATGTATTGATTGATAATTTCTACCTTTTAACTGTTTCGAATTGATCAAAGTATGCGTCGTTTCCGAGATAAACTTTGTAACAAAAGATTTTGCAGTGACATGGTACAAAAAGGGGACACGTATACTTCCAGTGTAATAGTAAAATGGTAGTTTACCAATTTTGTTGAAGTTAAATGTCGATATTAGGACAAAAATGGCCGAAAATTCTTCAAAGAAAGATATTTATAACTGACCGGTACGTATACCATATAGATAATCTATAAACATGATTGACATCTGGAAACTTGTAGCAATTTTTTTTGCAAATTAATTTGTGCCACTCATATGATTTAACACATGATAGGCGTATCTAAAACCTGGTCAAATCCTGTGATAAGTTGGACTATGTAAATCAAGTACGCCTTTGTGTACTATTGATATAGAGTTACGTCCCTTGTTCACCATGTGGTTCCGGCATCTTGGGCGGACTGCCATGCCGACTGTGAGTCTGAATAAATGATCAACACTAGTCAAACAGTTGTCATCGTTTATTACAATTGGCGACGAGGAACATAGAACTCACGAGGACAGTCCGAAGATGGCTACGTTCGGGAAAATCGACGAATTCAAGGCTGATTCAGAGATTTGGAGCCAATACATCGAAAGGTTGGAACATTACTTCGTGGCCAACGATATCAACGACGCGGGAAAACAAAGGTCCGTATTGTTATCGGTGTGTGGTGGGAAGACTTACAAATTGATCAGTAGCTTAGTAGCACCAGACAAACCTGGCGATAAGACTTTCGTTGAATTGAACGAACTGGTGCAAAATCACCAACACCCAAAACCCTCAGAGATTGTACAAAGGTACAAGTTTCACAACCGATTTCGACAAAGTGGGGAATCGGTAGCAAACTATGTGGCAGAATTACGTCGGCTAACCGAAGACTGTAATTTTGGAGTGACATTAGATAGTATGCTTAGAGATCGTTTGGTCTGTGGAGTGAACGACGACAGGATCCAGCGACGACTGTTATCCATGGGTCAATTAACTTTTAGATTAGCGTTAGACACAGCTACGGCGATGGAAATGGCTAGTAAAAACGTGGCAGATCTTCAGCAATCCAAATCCTCTACCACACAGATAAATCGGATTCACGGCAAGCCCAAGGGTAATTATGAACACAGTGCTAAATCTAAAACCCACCAGAACAATGAAGAGAGGAATGAGTGTTTTGGATGCGGAGGTAAACATGCCAGATCAGACTGCAAGTTCAAAGATTCCGAATGTTTTGGTTGCGGCAAGAAGGGACATATCCTGAAAAAATGTCGGTCCGCAAAACAGAAGTCTCATTTCACAAAACAAAAACACAAGCCTAGTACCAAAGGTTCAAGTTTTGGGGACAAGAAACGTCCAACTCACTATGTAGAGGATAGTGATGATGAACAGGAGGTGTACTCGATGTTCCGTGTGTCGGAGGGTAGGAAAAAACCTTACATGGTGGACCTAGACATTGAAGGTCACACCTTGTCCATGGAAGTCGATACAGGGGCTTCGGCAACAATCGTAAGCAGAGCTACAGTCCGAGAGCAGGGAATTCGCGTGGCGTTCAAGAGGTCTGAGAAACGACTTAAGACGTATACCGGTGAGGAAATTCCAATCTTAGGAGTAGGTAAGGTGAATGTTTCATACAAAGGTCAAGCCGAACGTTTACCACTTGTTGTCGTGGAAGGAAGCGGTCCCAGCTTATTGGGGAGAGACTGGTTAAGCAAGATACGATAAGATTGGACCGAGATCGTACATGCCATTCAAACAGAGGTTCCAGACAGCCTGGACGATATTGTCCAAGAATACAGAGAGGTATTCAATGAGGAACTTGGCACAGTAAAAGGAGTAAAAGCCAAAATCTACGTGGAGCCAAATGTGAGACCGCGTTATTTTAAACCCAGACCTGTACCCTATGCACTACGTGACAAAATAGAGACAGAGCTTGACCGATTAGTCAAGGAAGGTACTATCAAGCCTGTGGAGTTTTCTGAGTGGGCAGCTCCAATAGTGCCTATTGTCAAAGAAGACAAGTCTGTGAGGATTTGCGGAGACTACAAGGTTACTGTTAATGAGGTATCAAAGTTGGACAATTATCCGATTCCAAAAATCGATGACCTCTACGCAACACTGAGTGGTGGAAAGGAATTCACTAAACTCGACCTGAGTCATGCTTACCAGCAGTTGGAGCTGGAAGAAGAGTCCAAACCCTATGTTACAATCAACACACATAAGGGCTTATACCAATATAACCGCTTACCGTATGGGGTGGCCTCAGCACCAGGGATTTTTCAGAGGACTATGGAAAACATTCTGCAGGGTATTCCGAGGGTCATTGTACGCATTGATGACATACTTGTGACCGGTGAAACAAAATCAGAGCACTTGTCAAATTTACAAAAGGTGCTTAAAAGATTAGCAGCCAAAGGGATTCGCCTGAAACAGAAGAAATGTATCTTCCTCGCGAAGGAAGTTGTCTACCTGGGGCATAGAGTGACAGAAGAAGGTATACATCCCATACCTGACAAGGTGAAGGCCATTCATGGCATGCCTTCGCCGAAGAATGTAAAGGAACTTCAGTCATTTTTGGGTATGCTCAACTTCTATAACAGATTTCTGCCAAATCTGTCTACTGTGTTGTCTCCCCTTCATGAACTCTTGAACCAGAGTACTACGTGGACGTGGGGGAAGCCACAACAAAAAGCTTTCGAACGTGCGAAGGAACTTTTGGTGTCGGCACAGGTATTAGTTCACTATGATCCGGCAAGACCTATCATACTTTGCTGTGACGCATCTCCCTATGGAGTTGGAGCAGTGTTGGCTTTGAAAATGGAGGACGGTACTGAACGCCCAGTCGGGTATGCATCGCGTACTCTTTCAACAGCCGAGAAGAATTACTCGCATTTGGAAAAGGAAGGTCTCGCGATCGTGTTCGGGGTGAAAAAATTTCATCAATACCTATATGGAAACCCTTTCAAGCTTTATACAGACCACAAACCACTGTTGGGTCTACTCAAGGAGGATAGGAGAGTACCAGAGCTCTCCGCAGCACGAATTCAACGTTGGGCCTTGACACTGGCAGCCTATGAATATACCTTAGTCTATCGTGAAGGACATAGGAATTACGCGGATGGACTTAGCCGCTTACCCATGGTTGAACATTCTAAGGAACCCCCTGTTCCAGGGGAGGTAATCAATGTAATGGAACAGATTCAGGACTCGCCAGTAGACGCGTCAAAGATAAAGTTATGGACAGAACAGGACCCTGTTATGGCCAGAGTCCTAAACTTGGTCAAATCAGGTTGGCCAGCTAAAAGTCCAGATGATTTACTCACACCCTATTTCAAGGTGCGGTCAGAGCTGAGCATCCAGGATGGATGTTTACTGAGGGGATGTCGGGTAGTCATACCTCTCAAAGGTCAAGCTACCCTGCTTCAGAATCTGCATGAGGGTCATCCTGGGGAGAACAGAATTAAAAGTCTTGCCAGAGGATATGTGTGGTGGCCAGGGCTAGATACAGACCTGGAGGAGACGGTTGGGAGTTGTTCTGTATGTCAGTTACACAGGAAACCCCCACCAGAGGCGCCACTTCACCCGTGGGAATGGCCAAGTCGTCCATGGTCTAGACTACATATAGATTATGCTGGACCATTCATGAACAAAATGATCTTGGTGATCATTGACGCACATTCTAAATGGATCGAAGCTCATGTTATGAACAGTTCTACGTCTACTGCGACAATAGAAAAACTCAGACTGACCTTCAGTACCCACGGATTACCCGAGATGGTGGTGTCCGATAATGGAACCTGTTTTACAAGTGATGAATTTAAACAATTCATGGATCAAAACGGAATCCAGCACGTCCGGAGTGCTCCCTACCACCCAGCATCGAATGGACTCGCCGAGCGGGCAGTACAGACCATTAAAGATGGAATTCGCAAACAGTCCGAGGGGACAGTAGAACAGAAATTAGCTCGATTTCTGTTGACCTATAGAGTAACACCACAAACGACCACTGGAGTGGCTCCCTGTGAGCTGCTGATGGGACGACGGATTCGGACAAAATTAGATTTTGTGCGGCCAGATCTTGGGTTAAAGGTTACCGAAAGGCAGGGCAAACAAAAGATGTATCATGACAAGTCGTCCAAGGATCGAACATCTACTTTTCATTCAGGGGATAAGGTATATGTAAAAAACTTTGCAAAGGGTCTAAAGTGGTTACCAGGGAAGATAGAGACGAGAACAGGTCCAGTATCTTTCACAGTGACTCTTAATGGAGGTCCCACCATCAAGCGTCACATTGATCATGTTCGGAAAAGAACAGACTACGGAGAGTGGTCACAGGAGAGCCCAGCTGAAGTTCCAGATATGGATCATGGGTTCGAACCACCATCGCTGAGTTCTGATGAACCTTCCATGGATGTCGCGACTCCGGTTAAACCGAGTACAGCTCCAATGACTTCTGCTAATCCGGGATTGACTCCAACGACACCAGGAAAAGTATCCGGCAGTAAGAAGAGTCCGAGGCCAGAAGCGAGCAAGACTCTGATACCAAATCGCCCAATCCGTGAGAGCAAGCTTCCAGGCAGGTTTAAAGACTTTGTGTGTAAATAGACTGTATTGAGTTAGATAGTAGAAAGATGGTTGTGATAAAGGGCAGAATAATCCCTAACAATCTTAAGATTTCAAGGCAGTCTACCTTGATTTCTATTAGATAGTTTTGTGTGTATTAGTTGGTTAACTTGTTTAACAGTGTTAAAATTGGTAGTTAGAAAAAATGTGTTATTTTTCCTGT
The DNA here is from genome assembly GCA_947623455.1 of Mimachlamys varia. Taxonomy (NCBI): domain Eukaryota; kingdom Metazoa; phylum Mollusca; class Bivalvia; order Pectinida; family Pectinidae; genus Mimachlamys; species Mimachlamys varia. Next base: position 41,198,766 of record OX392542.1, read on the forward strand.
GGCCAATCATTGATCACTACTTATATTCTAGTCAACTTTAACTCTACTGAGATGGTGCAAAATTATAATTAGGCAAAATGGACATGGATAAAAATAATGTGAAATATTATGTTTTTTATATACAATCTGTAATGTAAATCGAGTGCACCTAGTAGAACAAAACTAAGGGGTGAGGATTGTGATAAGTTGGACTATGTAAATCAAGTACGCCTTTGTGTACTATTGATATAGAGTTACGTCCCTTGTTCACCATGTGGTTCCGGCATCTTGGGCGGACTGCCATGCCGACTGTGAGTCTGAATAAATGATCAACACTAGTCAAACAGTTGTCATCGTTTATTACAAATCCGAACAGAAAAAGTATCTTGGAAACGACGTATTGAAATGAATTTAAAAGTATAGTATAATGAAGTATAGAAATCTGTGAAAATGTGAAAATGATCACTGGACATCTGTGGAAATGAACCTGATCATAGTATTGAAATATATATTGAAAGGCATAGTTATTAGAGTGATATATGACTGCATGGTTACATTAGCGTCTATAGAAAACAGTAAAATTAGGTTGCAAAAAGAAGAAAAATCACTTTGACATTGCTTCTTAATAGGTCAGAGGAGTCAGAAGGTTCAACAACTTCTGAAATACAGTTTGAAAGACATTGATATATAATTCAAATATTTAACTTCAGGGGTTAATCTAGGATTAGGAGAAACTACCCTTTTGTACTTAAGGGGGGGGGGGGGGGGAAAGCTCTTCAGAGGGGAATTTTTAATAATCACAAAGTTTCACTTTTTAAACTTTAAAGCATATTTTTCAACTGAAAACAGCAAAGGATAATCAGAAAAAAACAACAAATCTGGAGGATTTGGGTAGATATTGACATCCAAAATGAAGGAAAATTTAGCATTTCAGTAAATTTAACACAATTCTGAGGGGGAAAAAGGAGTAAAATTCTGAGGGGAAACTACCCATAAACGGTAGTAAAAAAGGCCTAGATTGACCCCTGAACTTGTATATGTAGTTGCCTCAGAAAGAGCCAATCAAATTTAAAGTTTGTGAAAAAAGTAAGTTTGAGTTACCTTCAACATCACAGAGATCAAATATGTTTAATCTTAATGTGTTCTTTACTTTAAAATATGACTTAATCATATATTTTAAACCTCTTAACGCTTGTTTCAAATGTGAGGTAAATACTAGGTTAGTGATACAGGCCATCTGGGCCTCTTCTTGTAGTTATTACTTGTGCATATTAACACAACTTTCTGATTTTCCTATACTGCTGCAGTTGGACATAACATGATTGGAATAAGAATGGAGAAAGTAAGACACTAACTGTACCCTATCCTATACAACTCCACCCTGTCACCCTAACACTGCCCTAGATCACTGTAGTTATCCTGTAATAAGCCCGTGGGCCTATATGTGTAAATACAATTTAAATCAAATTGGCAAGCTTATCAACTCATTCACCCCTGAAGACACTTTTGAATTCTTCTGGTTCAAAGGTTGGAATAGTTCATATGAAACTAAAGGGGTTAATATTATTAGTGAATTAATATATGGATACGAAGCTAGTTATCGAACGACTATATATAGGGGATGAGGGCAGACTCCAAATCTCCCTTCAGTTCTTAATGACACCCTATATATGCAGTTGGTCAGTGAAAAATTTATCTAACAAATTTAATTGCACCATGGACCTTTTTGCTGTATTGAAGCTAAACAATTTCGTTCAGAATGAAAAAAAAATGACAAAATCAACAGATGAAATTGAGTGAGTCTTTTGAAAAAAAATCCAGAACCTATTTCGGCCACCATGTTGGATTTTGGATATTGACATTCTATAGTCTTGAAGAGGGGTCACCAAACCATTGAATGAACAGGATTTTTGTTCAAGGTGATTTTTTTTTAATTAAGAGTCACTGACATCTGTCAAATGTGAAAGAAAATGGAGGACTAGAAACCTGCAGGCATCTTCAAGGGCTTATCACAGTATAAATACAGTATGTTTAACTCATACAACCCTGAAATGTTATAATAAAACATTCAGATCTGTGAATTGGAAGGGTTCAAATGTATATTCAGGGGTGAACTAGTTAGTTTTTGTTGACTGACCTTTCTGCACTTAATATTCAAGAAAGTGTATTGTGTTTTATCTCATGTTGTTACATATAAATTGTTGTGTGATATTTGAAGTAACAACCCATGATTCTATGAGATATATATAATCTACACAGCATATTCCTGATAGTGAAAGTATACCCAACATACATTCAATTGTTTTTTCCAGTTAATGAAATTTGATTTTAAACTAAACTGTAGAGAATACTGAAGCATCAATGAAACCATAATCCAAACACAAAAACAATTAAATTATAGAGCTATATAGGGACAAAAGTGAAAGATTTACAGGGAGACCCCTGCAAAAGTACAAGAGAACAAGAGAATAAGACCAATGCCCTTATTCATGAAACCGTACTCATGCGCTCAAGCATGGATTCTGTGCTCAAGCCCGCTTTCTTGAAACTGACCCGAATCATGTCGAAGAGTCAAAAAGTCATTGTAGATGTTAAAAACAGCTTTCGTCTTCATGCCTCTTTAACTCTTTACCAAAACTTTGACAAAATTAGATTGTTTAAATAATTTAAAGCCTGTGATAATCAGAAATAAGGCTAGAGCACAGTATCCATGCTTAAGCATGAGAATGGTTTCATGAATATGGGCCCAGGTGTTCCTGAAGAGTAACCATCTTCTGCTTACATAAACATGCAATTGTAAACCACAGTGCTGAATAAAGGGGAGGTAACTATTTAAAACGCAGTACAGAGGGACAGAGATCTCAGATGAAGGGGAGGTAACTATGTAAACCACAGTTCAGACGGACAGAGATTTCTAATAAAGGGGAGATAACTATGTAAACCATAGTTCAGAGGGACAGGGATCTATTATAAAGGGGAGGTAACTTTATGTAAACCACAGTACAGAGGGACAGAGATCTGTAATAAAGGGGAGGTAACTATGTAAACCATAGTGCACAGGGACAGAGATCTCTAATAAAGGGGAGGGCACTATGTAAACCATAGTACAGAGGGACAGATATGTCTTATAAAGGGGAGGTAACTATATAAACCATAGTTCAGAGGGACAGAGATCTAGTGGGGAGGTTACTATGTAAACCACAGTACAGAGGGACAGATATGTCTTATAAAGGGGAGGTAACTATGTAAACCACAGTACAGAGGGACAGAGATCTCTAATAAAGGGGAGGTTACTATGTAAACCATAGTACAGAGGGACAGATATGTCTTATAAAGGGGAGGTAACTATATAAACCATAGTGCAGAGGGACAGAGATCTCTAATAAAGGGGAGGTTACTATATAAACCATAGTACAGAGGGACAGAGATCTCTAATAAAGGGGAGGTTACTATGTAAACCATAGTACAGAGGGACAGATATGTCTTATAAAGGGGAGGTAACTATATAAACCACAGTACAGAGGGACAAAGATCTCTAATAAACTGGAGATAACTATGTAAACCACAGTACAGAGGGACAGGGATGTCTATTAAAGGGGAGATAACTATGTAAACCATAGTACAGAGGGACAGAGATGTCTATGAAAGGGGAGATAACTATGTAAACCACAGTACAGAAGCACAGATATGTCTATTAAAGGTGAGATAACTATGTAAACCATAGTTCAGAGGGACAGAGATGTCTATTAAAGGGGAGATAACTATGTAAACCACAGTACAGAGGGACAGATATGTCTATTAAAGGGGAGATAACTATGTAAACCATAGTACAGAGGGACAGAGATGTCTATTAAAGGGAAGATAACTATGTAAACCACAGTACAGAAGCACAGATATGTCTATTAAAGGGGAGATAACTATGTAAACCACAGTACAGAGGGACAGAGATGTCTATTAAAGGGGAGATAACTATGTAAACCACAGTACAGAGGGACAGAGATGTCTATTAAAGGGGAGACAACTATGTAAACCACAGTACAGAGGGACAGAGATGTCTATTAAAGGGGAGATAACTATGTAAACCACAGTACAGAGGGACAGAGATGTCTAATAAAGGGGAGATAACTATGTAAACCACAGAACAGAGGGACAGAGATGTCTAATAAAGGGGAGATAACTATATAAACCACAGTACAGAGGGACAGAGATCTCTAATAAAGGGGAGGTAACTATGTAAACCACAGTACAGAGGGACAGAGATCTGTAATAAAGGGGAGGTAACTATGTAAACCACAGTACAGAGGGACAGATATGTCTAATAAAGGGGACTAGGTAACTATGTAAACCACAGAACAGAGGGACAGAGATCTCTAATAACTGGGAGATAACTATGTAAACCACAGTACAGAGGGACAGAGATCTCTAATAAAGGGGAGGTAACTATGTAAACCACAGTACAGAGGGACAGATATGTCTAATAAAGGGGACTAGGTAACTATGCAAACCACAGTACAGAGGGACAGAGATCTCTAATAACTGGGAGATAACTATGTAAACCACAGTACAGAGGGACAGAGATCTCTAATAAAGGGGAGATAACTATGTAAACCACAGTACAGAGGGACAGAGATCTCTAATAAAGGGGAGGTAACTATGTAAACCACAGTACAGAGGGACAGAGATGTCTATTAAAGGGGAGATAACTATGTAAACCACAGTACAGAGGGACAGATATGTCTAATAAAGGGGACTAGGTAACTATGTAAACCACAGAACAGAGGGACAGAGATCTCTAATAACTGGGAGATAACTATGTAAACCACAGTACAGAGGGACAGAGATCTCTAATAAAGGGGAGATAACTATGTAAACCACAGTACAGAGGGACAGAGATCTCTAATAAAGGGGAGATAACTATGTAAACCACAGTACAGAGGGACAGATATGTCTAATAAAGGGGACTAGGTAACTATGTAAACCACAGAACAGAGGGACAGAGATCTCTAATAACTGGGAGATAACTATGTAAACCACAGTACAGAGGGACAGAGATCTCTAATAAAGGGGACTAGGTAACTATGTAAACCACAGTACAGAGGGACAGAGATCTCTAATAAAGGGGAGATAACTATGTAAACCACAGTACAGAGGGACAGATATGTCTAATAAAGGGGAGTTAACTATGTAAACCACAGTACAGAGGGACAGAGATCTCTAATAACTGGGAGATAACTATGTAAACCACAGTACAGAGGGACAGAGATCTCTAATAAAGGGGAGATAACTATGTAAACCACAGTACAGAGGGACAGAGATCTCTAATAAAGGGGAGGTAACTATGTAAACCACAGAACAGAGGGACAGAGATCTCCAATAAAGGGGAGATAACTATGTAAACCATAGTTCAGAGGGACAGAGATGTCTATTAAAGGGGAGATAACTATGTAAACCACAGTACAGAGGGACAGATATGTCTATTAAAGGGGAGATAACTATGTAAACCATAGTACAGAGGGACAGAGATGTCTATTAAAGGGAAGATAACTATGTAAACCACAGTACAGAAGCACAGATATGTCTATTAAAGGGGAGATAACTATGTAAACCACAGTACAGAGGGACAGAGATGTCTATTAAAGGGGAGATAACTATGTAAACCACAGTACAGAGGGACAGAGATGTCTATTAAAGGGGAGATAACTATTTAAACCACAGTACAGAGGGACAGAGATGTCTATTAAAGGGGAGATAACTATGTAAACCACAGTACAGAGGGACAGAGATGTCTATTAAAGGGGAGATAACTATGTAAACCACAGTACAGAGGGACAGAGATGTCTAATAAAGGGGAGATAACTATATAAACCACAGTACAGAGGGACAGAGATGTCTAATAAAGGGGAGGTAACTATGTAAACCACAGTACAGAGGGACAGATATGTCTAATAAAGGGGACTAGGTAACTATGTAAACCACAGAACAGAGGGACAGAGATCTCCAATAAAGGGGAGATAACTATGTAAACCATAGTTCAGAGGGACAGAGATGTCTATTAAAGGGGAGATAACTATGTAAACCACAGTACAGAGGGACAGATATGTCTATTAAAGGGGAGATAACTATGTAAACCATAGTTCAGAGGGACAGGGATCTATTATAAAGGGGAGGTAACTTTATGTTAACCACAGTACAGAGGGACAGAGATCTGTAATAAAGGGGAGGTAACTATGTAAACCATAGTGCAGAGGGACAGAGATCTCTAATAAAGGGGAGGGCACTATGTAAACCATAGTACAGAGGGACAGATATGTATTATAAAGGGGAGGTAACTATATAAACCAAAGTTCAGAGGGACAGAGATCAATTGGGGAGGTTACTATGTAAACCACAGTACAGAGGGACAGATATGTCTTATAAAGGGGAGGTAACTATGCAAACCATAGTTTAGAGGGACAGAGATCTCTAATAAAGGGGAGGTTACTATGTAAACCATAGTACAGAGGGACAGATATGTCTTATAAAGGGGAGGTAACTATCTAAACCATAGTGCAGAGGGACAGAGATCTCTAATAAAGGGGAGGTTACTATGTAAACCATAGTACAGAGGGACAGATATGTCTTATAAAGGGGAGGTAACTATATAAACCACAGTACAGAGGGACAGAGATCTCTAATAAACTGGAGATAACTATGTAAACCACAGTACAGAGGGACAGGGATGTCTATTAAAGGGGAGATAACTATGTAAACTATAGTACAGAGGGACAGAGATGTCTATTAAAGAGGAGATAACTATGTAAACCACAGTACAGAAGCACAGATATGTCTATTAAAGGTGAGATAACTATGTAAACCACAGTACAGAGGGACAGAGATGTCTATTAAAGGGGAGATAACTATGTAAACCACAGTACAGAGGGACAGATATGTCTATTAAAGGGGAGATAACTATGTAAACCACAGTACAGAGGGACAGATATGTCTATTAAAGGGGAGATAACTATGTAAACCACAGTACAGAGGGACAGATATGTCTATTAAAGGGGAGATAACTATGTAAACCATAGTACAGAGGGACAGAGATGTCTATTAAAGGGAAGATAACTATGTAAACCACAGTACAGAAGCACACATATGTCTATTAAAGGGGAGATAACTATGTAAACCACAGTACAGAGGGACAGAGATGTCTATTAAAGGGGAGATAACTATGTAAACCACAGTACAGAGGGACAGATATGTCTATTAAAGGGGAGATAACTATGTAAACCACAGTACAGAGGGACAGATATGTCTATTAAAGGGGAGATAACTATGTAAACCACAGTACAGAGGGACAGAGATGTCTATTAAAGGGGAGATAACTATGTAAACCACAGTACAGAGGGACAGATATGTCTATTAAAGGGGAGATAACTATGTAAACCATAGTACAGAGGGACAGAGATGTCTATTAAAGGGAAGATAACTATGTAAACCACAGTACAGAAGCACACATATGTCTATTAAAGGGGAGATAACTATGTAAACCACAGTACAGAGGGACAGAGATGTCTATTAAAGGGGAGATAACTATGTAAACCACAGTACAGATGGACAGAGATGTCTAATAAAGGGGAGATAACTATATAAACCACAGTACAGAGGGACAGAGATCTCTAATAAAGGGGAGGTAACTATGTAAACCACAGTACAGAGGGACAGATATGTCTAATAAAGGGGACTAGGTAACTATGTAAACCACAGAACAGAGGGACAGAGATCTCTAATAAAGGGGAGATAACTATGTAAACCACAGTACAGAGGGACAGATATGTCTATTAAAGGGGAGATAACTATGTAAACCACAGTACAGAGGGACAGATATGTCTATTAAAGGGGAGATAACTATGTAAACCACAGTACAGAGGGACAGAGATGTCTATTAAAGGGGAGATAACTATGTAAACCACAGTACAGAGGGACAGAGATGTCTATTACAGGGGAGATAACTATGTAAACCACAGTACAGAGGGACAGAGATGTCTATTAAAGGGGAGATAACTATGTAAACCACAGTACAGAGGGACAGAGATGTCTATTAAAGGGGAGATAACTATGTAAACCACAGTACAGAGGGACAGAGATGTCTAATAAAGGGGAGATAACTATATAAACCACAGTACAGAGGGACAGAGATGTCTAATAAAGGGGAAGTAACTATGTAAACCACAGTACAGAGGGACAGATATGTCTAATAAAGGGGACTAGGTAACTATGTAAACCACAGAACAGAGGGACAGAGATCTCCAATAAAGGAGAGATAACTATGTAAACCATAGTTCAGAGGGACAGAGATGTCTATTAAAGGGGAGATAACTATGTAAACCACAGTACAGAGGGACAGATATGTCTATTAAAGGGGAGATAACTATGTAAACCATAGTTCAGAGGGACAGGGATCTATTATAAAGGGGAGGTAACTTTATGTAAACCACAGTACAGAGGGACAGAGATCTGTAATAAAGGGGAGGTAACTATGTAAACCATAGTGCAGAGGGACAGAGATCTCTAATAAAGGGGAGGGCACTATGTAAACCATAGTACAGAGGGACAGATATGTATTATAAAGGGGAGGTAACTATATAAACCATAGTTCAGAGGGACAGAGATCAATTGGGGAGGTTGCTATGTAAACCACAGTACAGAGGGACAGATATGTCTTATAAAGGGGAGGTAACTATGCAAACCATAGTTTAGAGGGACAGAGATCTCTAATAAAGGGGAGGTTACTATGTAAACCATAGTACAGAGGGACAGATATGTCTTATAAAGGGGAGGTAACTATATAAACCATAGTGCAGAGGGACAGAGATCTCTAATAAAGGGGAGGTTACTATGTAAACCATAGTACAGAGGGACAGATATGTCTTATAAAGGGGAGGTAACTATATAAACCACAGTACAGAGGGACAGAGATCTCTAATAAACTGGAGATAACTATGTAAACCACCGTACAGAGGGACAGGGATGTCTATTAAAGGGGAGATAACTATGTAAACTATAGTACAGAGGGACAGAGATGTCTATTAAAGGGGAGATAACTATGTAAACCACAGTACAGAAGCACAGATATGTCTATTAAAGGTGAGATAACTATGTAAACCATAGTTCAGAGGGACAGAGATGTCTATTAAAGGGGAGATAACTATGTAAACCACAGTACAGAGGGACAGATATGTCTATTAAAGGGGAGATAACTATGTAAACCACAGTACAGAGGGACAGAGATGTCTATTAAAGGGAAGATAACTATGTAAACCACAGTACAGAAGCACACATATGTCTATTAAAGGGGAGATAACTATGTAAACCACAGTACAGAGGGACAGAGATGTCTATTAAAGGGGAGATAACTATGTAAACCACAGTACAGAGGGACAGAGATGTCTAATAAAGGGGAGATAACTATATAAACCACAGTACAGAGGGACAGAGATCTCTAATAAAGGGGAGGTAACTATGTAAACCACAGTACAGAGGGACAGATATGTCTAATAAAGGGGACTAGGTAACTATGTAAACCACAGAACAGAGGGACAGAGATCTCTAATAAAGGGGAGATAACTATGTAAACCACAGTACAGAGGGACAGATATGTCTATTAAAGGGGAGATAACTATGTAAACCACAGTACAGAGGGACAGATATGTCTATTAAAGGGGAGATAACTATGTAAACCATAGTTCAGAGGGACAGGGATCTATTATAAAGGGGAGGTAACTTTATGTAAACCACAGTACAGAGGGACAGAGATCTGTAATAAAGGGGAGGTAACTATGTAAACCATAGTGCAGAGGGACAGAGATCTCTAATAAAGGGGAGGGCACTATGTAAACCATAGTACAGAGGGACAGATATGTCTTATAAAGGGGAGGTAACTATATAAACCATAGTTCAGAGGGACAGAGATCTATTGGAGAGGTTACTATGTAAACCACAGTACAGAGGGACAGATATGTCTTATAAAGGGGAGGTAACTATGCAAACCATAGTTCAGAGGGACAGAGATCTCTAATAAAGGGGAGGTTACTATGTAAACCATAGTACAGAGGGACAGAGATCTCTAATAAAGGGGAGGTAACTATGTAAACCACAGTACAGAGTGACAGATATGTCTAATAAAGGGGAGGTAACTATATAAACCACAGTACAGAGGGACAGAGATCTATTGGGGAGGTTACTATGTAAACCATAGTACACAGGGACAGAGATCTCTAATAAAGGGGAGGTAACTATGTAAACCACAGTACAGAGGGACAGAGATGTCTATTAAAGGGGAGATAACTATGTAAACCACAGTACAGAGGGACAGAGATGTCTATTAAAGGGGAGATAACTATGTAAACCACAGTACAGAGGGACAGAGATGTCTATTAAAGGGGAGATAACTATGTAAACCACAGTACAGAGGGACAGAGATGTCTAATAAAGGGGAGATAACTATATAAACCACAGTACAGAGGGACAGAGATCTCTAATAAAGGGGAGGTAACTATGTAAACCACAGTACAGAGGGACAGATATGTCTAATAAAGGGGACTAGGTTACTATGTAAACCACAGAACAGAGGGACAGAGATCTCCAATAAAGGGGAGATAACTATGTAAACCACAGTACAGAGGGACAGATATGTCTAATAAAGGGGACTAGGTAACTATGTAAACCACAGAACAGAGGGACAGAGATCTCTAATAACTGGGAGATAACTATGTAAACCACAGTACAGAGGGACAGAGATCTCTAATAAAGGGGAGATAACTATGTAAACCACAGTACAGAGGGACAGAGATCTCTAATAAAGGGGAGTTAACTATGTAAACCACAGTACAGAGGGACAGAGATCTCTAATAAAGGGGACTAGGTAACTATGTAAACCACAGTACAGAGGGACAGATATGTCTAATAAAGGGGAGGTAACTATATAAACCACAGTACAGAAGCACAGATATGTCTATTAAAGGGGAGATAACTATATAAACCACAGTACAGAGGGACAGAGATCTCTAATAAAGGGGAGTTAACTATGTAAACCACAGTACAGAGGTACAGAGATCTCTAATAAAGGGGAGTTAACTATGTAAACCACAGTACAGAGGGACAGAGATCTCTAATAAAGGGGAGTTAACTATGTAAACCACAGTACAGAGGGACAGAGATGTCTATTAAAGGGGAGATAACTATGTAAACCACAGAACAGAGGGACAGATATGTCTAATAAAGGGGAGGTAACTATGTAAACCACAGTACAGAGGGACAGATATGTCTAATAAAGGGGACTAGGTAACTATATAAACCACAGTACAGAGGGACAGAGATCTCTAATAAAGGGGAGTTAACTATGTAAACCACAGTACAGAGGGACAGAGATCTCTAATAAAGGGGAGTTAACTATGTAAACCACAGTACAGAGGGACAGAGATCTCTAATAAAGGGGAGTTAACTATGTAAACCACAGTACAGAGGGACAGAGATCTCTAATAAAGGGGACTAGGTAACTATGTAAACCACAGAACAGAGGGACAGAGATCTCTAATAAAGGGGAGTTAACTATGTAAACCACAGTACAGAGGGACAGAGATCTCTAATAAAGGGGAGTTAACTATGTAAACCACAGAACAGAGGGACAGATATGTCTAATAAAGGGGAGGTAACTATGTAAACCACAGTACAGAGGGACAGATATGTCTAATAAAGGGGACTAGGTAACTATATAAACCACAGTACAGAGGGACAGAGATTTCTAATAAAGGGGAGTTAACTATGTAAACCACAGTACAGAGGGACAGAGATCTCTAATAAAGGGGAGGTAACTATGTAAACCACAGTACAGAGGGACAGATATGTCTAATAAAGGGGACTAGGTATAACCACAGGACAGGGCGAAAGGATGTTTAAACTAAAGGGAGTTAACTGTTTGATTAACCACATGGCAGGGGACAGGGATACTTGAACTAAGGGTAGGTAACTATGCAGGGCTTTTTCCAGGGTCTCATAGGGCTGGGGCTGATATAAGGCCCCTTTCTTAATGAGATATGGGCTTCAGTTTTCCCAATTTCAGATTTATTTTCTCAATCAGTTAATTTAAGGTTGTAATTTCCACAAAACTTATGAAAGCTATGTGAAAATGTTATAAAAAAAATTGTGTGCATTAAAAATATTGCAAACAATGGAGACAAAACGATATATATTTTGCAGTTTAATATCATATATATTAAAAGATGATTATTATTCAGAAACTGTTTTGTTGATATAACGATGATTTTTCCCAATTTCACTCAGGGACCTTTTCGCAATTTACCTAGAAAAAGCCCTGCTTTGTAAACCTCAGGACAAAGGGACAGTGAGCATTTACGTAAGGGGAGGTACATTTTGTACCTGTACTTAAAGCCACAGGACAGAGGGACAGCCCAGGCCAAAAAGAGGGATCCTTGGATTAAGGGGAGGTAACTTAATTTAAAACCATATCGTATGACAGAGGGAATTACTGGGATCTTTAATTAAGGGGAGGTAATTGTATGTAAAACCACAGAACAGAGAAACAGGGATCCTAAGGGGAGGTAACAGTATGGAAAACCGCAGGATATAATGACAGGGATACTTTGAGTTAAGGGGAGGCAACTGTATATCCACAGGACAGGGGAGGTAACTATGTAATCATTAAGTAAAATTTCCTAAATCCTTGTACTTGTTGTAATAGTTGTTTATTAAATTGTATGCTTGAAAACTTAAATAAAATTCTTATACACAAATACTTATTTTAAATCTACTGCCGTCAATAAATAAAGTTTTATTGAATAAAAGAAAGTGTGTTATTTACCTTATGGAGCAGTTTAGACGCTTCATGGTTTATATCATAGAAACTGAAATAAGCAATGAGATTACGAGTTACAGCCTTTGCATCATCGTTATCCAGGGTTACGATCACCTACGCTCTCTACACACCTGGAATATGATGATCATCGTTATGCAGGGTTAAGATCACATACTCTCTCTTCACCCCTTGAATATGTTGTGGCAAAATTGAAGGCACGCTCAGGTACAAAACATCTGACTAATCGCTATACCTGTCCTTCGTAGACTATATTACAAAGGAGTCGCAAACGACTTCAAAGCCTGTCAATTTTTACCTCTATGTGACCACAAGATTTTTTTTTATGTATATCAAAGGGTCGAACCAGTCTTCTAGTCTCATTGATAAAGGTGGTGTACATGGAGCCTTCAGCTTTGCTCTGACATATTTCAGGGGTATAGAGAGCGTGGTGATCGTGACCCTGGATATCGAGGATGCAGCCTTTGATGCCCATGGTGCATGATGAGCTTTTACTGTTGTCATTCCCTTGTGTTATATAATTATGTTGTGTGTTATATGTTGTGTGTTATATGTTATGTGTTATATGTTATGTATTTTGTGTAATATAGAACTGTTGTGATATATAGAGGTTACACAACGAGTGGTATGGAATTTGTTTCACTTGAGTTAATTATTTTCTAAAAGTTACAAAAGATTTTTTTTTGTCTCATTTTCAAAATATGCAGGCGTCATTTAAGTTTGTCAAACTTCAAATTTCATACACCATTGAAATGTAAAACATTTTGACTAAAGTGCTGATCAAAGATTTAGTCAATAACATCATATGTGATTGTCCTAGCTACACGTAGGTTTGAAGTCACAATGAGAAAAAAATAAAACTTATATAACCAAAACAAGTTAAGTTTCACAAGGGTCTAATTATACATTGTATGTAACTTCGAATTCACTGGATAAATAGCTATAGAACCTTTATGTGATAAATACGAGATATTAGTTAGATTAAGGGTTTGAATTTAACACTCGTGCAATCGCCAAATGTGAGTTAATTTCTGAAATTGCAAGTAGAAAATTATTGTACTTGTATTTTTTGGCGAGTCATGGGTATAATGCCTGTTGAAAGGTGTACACATTTTACAAATCTGTACACAATTGTTAGAAACGTCAATGAAAGTATAAAACCAATATACTGAACTAAAGCTGGTTCAGAATGCATCATAGTGCTTTCATTATCCACTTCAAAATTGCAAGCATGTTTCTAATTTGGCGGGTTAAAATTTAATCTACTCGTTACAAAATGTGAGTTGCTAAAAAAGTTTAATTCTACCCCTGAGATTGTATAATATAATATGAGACTTAATTACTATGAAATGTTTGAAGAAGAAGATACAGTGTATTGGAGGTCTAGACCGGTCGATCGTCCGCGACCAGATGTACTGTATAGCTCAATTGGTTGAGTGACCATCTAGAGTTTGGATATTCCCAGGTTCAAACTCTGGTCTGGCCATGCATTTTTCCTCTCGTGTTGCATCATCAGTTGTGCCCAACAAATACATGTATACCCATGGAAGGTGATAATAGGGTTTTGTGTGTGTGTGTTAGGGGTCAAAGACTTTGTTAAAGGTCAGGGAGGAATGTATTGGATCTAAACCGGGTCGATTGTGGGCATCCAGATATGAATAGCTCAATTGGTTGAACGTCCGTCTAGAGTTGGAAGGTCCTTGGTCCAAACCCCAATCTGACCGTGCCAGTCTGAGACCTTATTAGCCACTAGTCCTTTGCCCATGGCTAGTAAATTCTGGTTCGGACTAGTGGAGAGTCCTTGAATTTCAATATAGTTGTTATTTAACAAACATTATAGTTTGTTTGTGCTGACTAGTGCTTAAAAATGTTAATGTCACAGACTGCCGTGCATTTTTCCTCGCCTGTTACAAAGTATATCATACAGTATGGTCGGTGGCTTTTGATGGTTCATGTCTGCACTGACAGTATGTGTGTGCATGAACGTAGCAGATCTTTACAATGCTTGTGTTGATACTGAACCATCATACAGACATATATACAGTGCACTCCTCTTTATATCATGTTGCATATGTCAGACAAAAACATGATATTAACAGGTATGTGACATTAAGAGAAACATGTTTTTCCACTAAATTTAGTGCATTTCCAATCTCCATAACTGAAAGTAAGCTATTCAATGTACATATGAAGATGTTTCAATATAAATAGATAACATGATTTCAATTAAAAACATTTTTGGGGTTATTTTTATTTTCTATGCAACATTTTGTACAAGTTGTATATGAAATCAATGGGAATTACATCATTTTCTGGATATTTTATGTGATTGGTGAAAAAAACATGATATTAAGAGGAATTCACCTCCAAATACATGATATTAACCAAATAAAATTACATAGATTATATAGAGAGAAAAATGGTGCTTGGGAAAAAATGATATAAAGAGGAATGTGATATTAACAGGAGTGATATTAAGTGGAGTCCACTGTACTACACATTGTGCAAGGTCTTTCTGGGTTGGTTATATAGTGGTGTTAATGAGGGTGTGATTCATGTTCCTGTTTAATGTTAAAACATCTATTTTTTTGACATATGGGAATTTCTCATTAAAATACATTTTTCTATAATTTAATTTTGCCTATTCCCGAAATGTTATTTTTTTCAGGTTATTTTGTATACCGGGTAACCTCAAAAACCAGACAAAGCAAAAAGTGATGACGTCATATACCGCCATTTTTGGCGCAGTATTTTGTAATAAAACTTCTGATTGGTTGAAGCTGTTGAGCGGTGAAATTCATGCACATGGTTGTGGTTTTTGCAAAACCATTCTATTTTTGTCATAATTAATACCAAATCATTCTATAACATCTAGTTATGTCTTAGAAATGTATATTTAAAAAAGGAATTATAAGGAATGACCACAATTTTTTTGAGGGTTATACAGTATATTCAGAAAAAAAACTGTGTACACTTTTTTGCATAAACCGCTTGCAGATTTATGCAAAGTGCACAGTCACATTTTTTTTTTGTATATACCGTATAACCCTAAAAATATAGTGATCATTCCTTAAATATTTCTCAAGATATTTTTTTCTTTTTTTATATCTGTGTTTTTAAAGAACCCAAAATTGACACATTTGATGAAATACATATCAGCAATGTCTTGTTTACAAGTATATATATAAACATGGCCACTTTGTACATGCACCTGTATAATCTTGTCTTTTTCACCTGGGGCACTTACGTAACTCATCCAGGTAAAATCGCGTTCAGAACTCTTTGTAGTTTACAGATTCCTTTTGTCTAGGCTTGTTTTCATAATGTACATGTACATATACCATATGAATCACATACAGTACATGTATGAATTCTTTGTATCAATTAGACACAGGCCATGTAAAACTCGAGATCTGGTACCGGTTGGTATCATATATTACTTCCCCTGGAGGCTGATCCATTATTTTTGAAAGTTTAGATAATGGTCATTATGTAGTGGACAGGGCTTTTTCTGGGGTCTTTCAGGGGCCGATATATGGCCCAATTCCCAATGAGATTTGGGCTTCAATTTTCCCAATGTCAGGTTGTTTTCCCAATCAATTAACTAAGCTAATTTCCACTTCTTTTCTAAAAATTTAGTGAAAATGTAGTAAGAAAAAACGTGTGCACGACTGCAAAAATAATGAGACAAAAACAATGTTTTTCTTGCAGTTTAATATCATTTTAAAATATATTGAACTATTTTTGCTATGTTGGTGATATTATAAATACATGCCGATGATTTTTCCCAATTTCACTCGGGGGGCCTTTTCCCAATTCACCTTGAAAAAGCCCTGCCAGATCTAGACCAGGTTGCCAAACGAAAGGTGCATGGTCTAGGGTCTCTTGACGTTTGTCTTAGGGGGTCAAAGAATCTTTAAAGAGAGGGAGAAATGTAGCGGATCTAGACAGGGTCAATCGTTGGCGACCAGATACTTCGATGTAGCTCAATTATGGTTGAGCATCCATCCAGAGCTTAGAAGGTCCCGGGTAGAACCCCGGTTTGGCTGTGCATTTTTCCTCTCCTGTTGCAACTTTATATGTAAAAGATGTGGTAAAAGATTAGGTAATGCTTTACTAGTGGGAGCGGTAGGGAATTTCTGTTTTACTCATCATTATCAGCCGTAGAGCATGAAGATCGGGCTGTAGAGCCAAGGGTAGCAGGGTTCGAGCCCTACATGTAGCAAAAACAAAAACAAAAACAGAAGCCATGCATGTCCTGTACATGTATTTCATCCCAGTTCATCATATTGATCAACAAATTTACCAAATTACACTTTCACGTGAAAATCTGAAGCACATTTCTAGGGAAAAAGATTATAAATTAAAGGCGAGTGCGGCAGTCATGTGATCAGTTGTGGACATTGATTTGATGGTGACTCGGTAACCCGGTGTTGTCACAATTTTAAAAGAGGTTTTGATAAGCATCAGCACAAATTCAGTTATAAGCCTCTTTACTTTGAACTTGTATAACCTTGAAAACCTAATGTTTAAATTGCAGTATTTCGTTAGTCCTGGCAAAATTCACACTAAATATTCAAATTTGCTTATAATAATTAACTCAAATACTCGGCTAATTCAAAATGTTCTCACTGTCTTGCTGGCATTATAAAGTAACACAGTTCAACTGCAGTATGTTTGGTTCTCCTATTGGCTACTAATAGATTGGCCCATTAAGACCATTTAAGGTTCATGCAATCCTCTGGGCAGTAGATCTCAATATTGATATAACTGCATTGCATATTTTCTTAACTCCATTACAAGTTCACATTCTGTTGTGTTGATGGCTGTTGTTCAAACTCCTGAGTGATAATTGTAGTAATGTAAATATTATGCAGAACCAAAACTTGATAATATTGCAATAATTTCACAAACAAATAATACTCTTTGAGTTGGAGTTTTAAGAATTATAAGCTCGTTCAAAACTGTGTGATAGTTCATGATTATGGAAATCTTCCTGAGGAAAAGGTAGATATATACATTGCGTGATCTGCGTGAAAACATGGCTGAGTTATTACCGGACGATCAGGAGGTTCTGTGGAGACACAATTACGGTTCTACATCCGTACCTGTAAGTTGTTTTATATCCCAAACTGTTTTGTCTTGCAAATATAATAAGGTCTAACTTAAATTTTTAACTTTGAAGTGAAGATGTTAGTCGTGAGAACGTTGTTCATGTAAAAATATCAATAAAAACCTGTTCACAATATTGTGTATAATTATCTTACAGGAAATTAAAAGACATCAGAATTTAAGAGTATCCAGGATTTACAGAGCAATAATATTATACAATTAAAGCCTTTAATGAGGTCAATACAGTACATGGTTTTATCATCCTGAGAAAAAATATGGACTGACGACATATTATTCTGTAAATCTTGGATATATTCTAAAACCTGAAATGTACACAATGTATGTCTAGACAACTAAAACATGCTATTTTGACGATATACATTTGTATTACTTGTACTAGCGATTTGTGATGTAGGAAAACAGGGCTATAGATTTTCATGAAACTCCCCAGGATTGCAGTACTCGGCAAGATCTACAACCTGGCATGGTCTGTGTATTTGCGGAAATTCTTCTCTTCTCTCATTACATACATAGAGGATCAGTGTCGATGTAATAATGGAATTTATTAAACGATCGTATAACGTAATGGCTCGTGACACATTAAATTTTTTAATAAAATTCATAAATTTTATACGAGTGTAAGATTCTATTTATCTCATAACTTATATTTATGAGAAAATACACAAAAACTCTCAAATTAATTCTCTATAAGAAAGGCAGATTTGTTCTGTGACAGTACAATTTTCAGTACCGAGCCAATGATTTGACGTCATGATAATAAAGACATCATTTATTTATGACGTCACACTAGTGTTATATATTACATGTGTGTAATACCATTTTTATGACATGGTCGTATGACATGACTGGACGGGTCAGTTATGTGATAAATTTGTATTGTGTACACTAAGGAAATTAAAAGACATCAGGTAGTAGGAGTGTCCAAGATTTACAGAATAATAATATTCATAATTGTACCTGTGTTGACACAGTGATATCAATTCTCTAAAAGCTGTCAGTATTATCAGACTCTTTCATGACCAGCAGCCCAGGGTGTTAAAGATTGGGAAATTCCATTTGGGGATTTTCAAATTTGGCAAAATCCTAAAGCCGTGGGTTTTGCCATTTTTGGAAAACCCTCGGACGGAATTTTCCTATCTTGCACCTTTGGTCATGAAAGAGTATTTTTCTCTCATTCCTGAACCACCTGCCTAGTGAATAAACTCAAAAACCATTAAAATACCTTTTGACTTGTGAAAGGTTATGATTTCATCATGTCACCTTTTTCTCCTTTTGGCATCGGATTTTACCGTATTTGTAGCGTCACGTTATTGTCGCAATTGTGATGTCACATCGTGGATTTATTGCATGGGTAGATGTGTAAATACAACCACAGCAATCAAAGCATGTATTTCTCTAGACAAGCCAGTATTACACACCTAGAAATGAGAAATAAAATTTATGTTAGGATAAGTCTACCTGACATGTGGCTCTAATATGTTAAATTAAGCCTAAGCCCTTATAATGCTATACACTGTACGTTATAGATGTTTGGATGCTGTGTCTGTATGTATATAGTATAGCACTGAGGTTTAACCCGATCATTCTTCCCTCGAATTCCATAATGAAGTGTTCCAACCTTTGATTTGGAAGAGTTCAAATGGTCTGTCAGGGATGAACGAGTTAAATCACCTTCCGTCTCGGTGTCCGCGTCTCGGTGTCCTCGTCTCTGTGTCCTCATCTCCGTGTCCTCGAGAAGTTCGACAGGTGAAGATTGCTGCCTTAGTAAAACACTAGCTGCTAATTTCTTCCATGTTTATACAATGTATCAGATCCCGTGTATGAAGATCAAAGAAGGATTGATTTTATTAACCTTGTAACTTCACCATAGATACATAATGGACAAGACGACTGGTCCGAGAAACGACAAAATCCAGGTATTCTACTTAGTTATACGTGAAATGTGCTGATCAATAAGTTGATACACACTCAATGGATTGCTTGTCAGAAGTCCAGAAACTTATAATTTATAAAGGAGAGAGGTGTTTGAGGGGGCTGTGTGTGTTTGAGGGGGCTGTGGGTGTTTGAGGGGACTGTGGGTGTTTGAGGGGGCTGTGGGTGTTTCAGGGGGCTGTGGGTGTTTCAGGGGGCTATGGGTGTTTCAGCTGGCTGTTGGACTATTCAAATAATGCTGTGTCGCATTACATGTTGCAAACACAACATTTTTTGCACATTTTAGACAGTAAGAAGGGCTACCGTAATTTCCTGTGTATGACCTGCACAGCGGCATATAGCCCGCGGGATGTAAATTAAGGCATTTTTGAGGCTTTTGTAAAATAAATTCCAGATAACCTGCACTGGCAGATTGTCCACGGGTTATACATCAAATGTATACCTGGTGAGACAAGTGTACTTCGTATGTCACAATGTGACTTTGTGATTCATTATTTTGAATGTTGGAAATCAGAGACATATGATGGAAATATTTTGTTCATTTTGTAAATATATATGTTTATGAGTATAACTATAAAGCTCTATATTAACTTATCAATGGTATATTTTATTTACAAATAGTGTATATCTACATGTTGATAAAAGTGGAAACATTTAACAACGTATAGCCCGCATTATTTAATAATTTGGTTTAAAAAAACACAGATTTTTTAAGTCTGCACTGGTAGATAGCCTGCACTAGGCATCTTCTGATGTAAAAAATTGTATAACCCGCGGGCAATACACAGAAAATTATGGTATATCATATTTATTAGTTTTTATAGAAGCATACTTTCCTAACAAAACACATATTGATCATAATCCATAATATGTTTGTTTTTAAGAACCATCAGGGACCATTAATTTACTCGAACCATCTAAGATTAAAGTTTTGGTATATTTTTAGTTTCTACAATTTATTTTGTTACTTATTTCAACTATATGGAGTTTTATGATTATTTATGATTTCATCTTCCTACTGTATAATGATGCTGAACATAATACTGTGATTAGTTTAATTGGGTCAATTAAATATTGGGAACATTTTACATCTGTACCTCATATAAGGGACCAGTAGGTGTACAGTCTGTACCTGATATAGGGACCAGTACATATACGTTTACAGTCTGTACCTGATATAAGGGACCAGTAGGTACGCAGTCTGTACCTGATATAAGGGACCTGTAGGTACACAATCTGTACCTGATATAAGGGACCAGTAGGTACGCAGTCTGTACCTGATATAAGGGACCAGTAGGTACGCAGTCTGTACCTGATATAAGGGACCAGTTGGTACGCAGTCTGTACCTGATATAAGGGACCTGTACTGGTGTACAGTCTGTACCTGATATAAGGGACCAGTAGGTCCACAGTCTGTACCTAATATAAGGGACCTGTAGGTGTACAGTCTGTACCTGATATAAGGGACCTGTAGGTTTACAGTCTGTACCTGATATACGGGACCAGTAGGTCTACAGTCTGTACCTGATATAAGGGACCAGTAGTATAGGTGTACACTGTGTACCTGATATAAGGGACCTGTAGGTCCACAGTCTGTACCTGATATAAGGGACCAGTAGGTCCACAGTCTGTACCTGATATACAATGTAAGGGACCAGTAGGTCTACAGTGTGTACCTGATATAAGGGACCAATAGGTCCACAGTCTGTACCTGATATAAGGGACCATTAGGTCCACATTTTGTACCTGATATAAGGGACCAGTAGGTTTACAGTCTGTACCTGATATAAGGGACCAGTAGGTTTACAGTCTGTACCTGATATAAGGGACCAGTAGGTACGCAGTCTGTACCTGATATAAGGGACCTGTACTGGTGTACAGTCTGTACCTGATATAAGGGACCAGTAGGTCCACAGTCTGTACCTAATATAAGGGACCTGTAGGTGTACAGTCTGTACCTGATATAAGGGACCAGTAGGTCAACAGTCTGTACCTGATATAAGGGACCAGTAGGTCTAGATCTACAGTCTGTACCTGATATAAGGGACCAGTAGGTGTACACAGTCTGTACCTGATATAAGGGACCAGTAGGTTTACAGTCTGTACCTGATTTAAGGGACCAGTAGGTCCACAGTCTGTACCTGATATACAATGTAAGGGACCAGTAGGTCTACAGTCTGTACCTGATATAAGGGACCATTAGGTCCACATTTTGTACCTGATATAAGGGACCAGTAGGTTAAAAATACAGTCTGTACCTGATATAAGGGACCAGTAGGTCCACAGTCTGTACCTGATATAAGGGACCATTAGGTACACAGTCTGTACCTGATATAAGGGACCAGTAGGTACACAGTCTGTACCTGATATAAGGGACCAGAAGGTCCACAGTCTGTACCTGATATAAGAGACCAGTAGGTACACAATCTGTACCTGATATAAGGGACCAGTAGGTACACAATCTGTACCTGATATAAGGGACCAGTAGGTACACAATCTGTACCTGATATAAGAAACCAGTAGATTAACCGTCTGTACCTGATATAAGGGACCAGTAGGTCCACAGTCTGTACCTGATATAAGAAACCAGTACTGGTTAACCGTCTGTACCTGATATAAGGGAACAGTAGGTAAACAGTCTGTACCTGATATAAGGGACCAGTAGGTCTACAGTCTGTACCTGATATAAGGGACCAGTAGGTACACAGTCTGTACCTGATATAAGGGACCAGTAGGTACAAAGTCTGTACCTGATATAAGGGACCAGTAGGTACACAGTCTGTACCTGATATAAGGGACCAGTAGGTCTACAGTCTGTACCTGATATAAGGGACCAGTAGGTCCACAGTGTGTACCTGATATAAGGGACCAGTAGATTTACAGTCTGTACCTGATATAAGGGACCAGTAGGTTTACAGTCTGTACCTGATATAAGGGACCAGTAGGTTTACAGTCTGTACCTGATATAAGGGACCAGTAGGTCTACAGTTTGTGTACCTGATATAAGGGACCAGTAGGTCTACAGTCTGTACCTGATATAAGGGACCAGTAGGTTTACAGTCTGTACCTGATATAAGGGACCAGTAGGTACACAGTCTGTACCTGATAAAAGGGACCAGTAGGTTTACAGTCTGTACCTGATATAAGGGACCAGTAGGTCTACAGTCTGTACCTGATATAAGGGACCAGTAGGTCTACAGTCTGTACCTGATATAAGGGACCAGTAGGTCTACAGTCTGTACCTGATATAAGGGACCAGTAGGTTTACAGTCTGTACCTGATATAAGGGACCAGTAGGTCAACAGTCTGTACCTGATAAAAGGGACCTGTACTGTTGTACAGTCTGTACCTGATATAAGGGACCAGTAGGTCTACAATCTGTACCTGATATTAGGGACCAGTAGGTCCACAGTCTGTACCTGATATAAGGGACCAGTAAGTAAAACATTTTGTACCTGATATAAGGGACCAGTAGGTCCACAGTGTGTACCTGATATAAGGGACCTGAGTGAGTGAGTAGAGGTCTACAGTCTGTACCTGATATAAGGGACCAGTAGGTCCACAGTCTGTACCTGATATATAAGGGACAAGTAGGTTTACAGTCTGTACCTGATATTAGGGACCAGTAGGTCCACAGTCTGTACCTGATATAAGAAACCAGTAGGTTAACCGTCTGTACCTGATATAAGGGACCAGTAGGTCCACAGTCTGTACCTGATAAATGGGACCAGTAGGTCCACAGTCTGTACCTGATATATGGGACCAGTAGGTCCACAGTTTGTACCTGATATATGGGACCAGTAGGTCCACAGTCTGTACCTGATATAAGGGACCAGTAGGTCCACAGTCTGTACCTGATATAAGGGATCAGTAGGTCCACAGTCTGTACCTGATATAAGAAACCAGTAGGTTAACCATCTGTACCTGATATATGGGACCAGTAGGTCCACAGTCTGTACCTGATATATGGGACCAGTAGGTCCACAGTCTGTACCTGATATATGGGACCAGTAGGTCCACAGTCTGTACCTGATATATGGGACCAGTAGGTCCACAGTCTGTACCTGATATAAGGGACCTGAGTAGGTCCACAATCTGTACCTGATATAAGAAACCAGTAGGTTAACTGTCTGTACCTGATATATGGGACCAGTAGGTCCACAATCTGTACTTGATATAAGAAACCAGTAGGTTAACTGTCTGTACCTGATATATGGGACCAGTAGGTCCACAGTCTGTACCTGATATAAGGGACCAGTAGGTCCACAGTCTGTACCTGATATAAGGGATCAGTAGGTCCACAGTCTGTACCTGATATAAGAAACCAGTAGGTTAACCATCTGTACCTGATATATGGGACCAGTAGGTCCACAGTCTGTACCTGATATATGGGACCAGTAGGTCCACAGTCTGTACCTGATATATGGGACCAGTAGGTCCACAGTCTGTACCTGATATATGGGACCAGTAGGTCCACAGTCTGTACCTGATATAAGGGACCTGAGTAGGTCCACAATCTGTACCTGATATAAGAAACCAGTAGGTTAACTGTCTGTACCTGATATATGGGACCAGTAGGTCCACAATCTGTACTTGATATAAGAAACCAGTAGGTTAACTGTCTGTACCTGATATATGGGACCAGTAGGTCCACAGTCTGTACCTGATATAAGGGACCAGTAGGTCCACAGTCTGTACCTGATATAAGGGATCAGTAGGTCCACAGTCTGTACCTGATATAAGAAACCAGTAGGTTAACCATCTGTACCTGATATATGGGACCAGTAGGTCCACAGTCTGTACCTGATATATGGGACCAGTAGGTCCACAGTCTGTACCTGATATATGGGACCAGTAGGTCCACAGTCTGTACCTGATATATGGGACCAGTAGGTCCACAGTCTGTACCTGATATAAGGGACCTGAGTAGGTCCACAATCTGTACCTGATATAAGAAACCAGTAGGTTAACTGTCTGTACCTGATATATGGGACCAGTAGGTCCACAATCTGTACTTGATATAAGAAACCAGTAGGTTAACTGTCTGTACCTGATATATGGGACCAGTAGGTCCACAGTCTGTACCTGATATATGGGACCAGTAGGTCCACAGTCTGTACCTGATATATGGGACCAGTAGGTCCACAGTCTGTACCTGATATATGGGACCAGTAGGTCCACAGTCTGTACCTGATATAAGGGACCAGTAGGTCCACAATCTGTACCTGATATAAGGGACCAGTAGGTCCACAGTCTGTACCTGATATAAGAAACCAGTAGGTTAACCGTCTGTACCTGATATAAGGGACCAGTAGGTCCACAGTCTGTACCTGATATATGGGACCGGTAGGTCAACAGTCTGTACCTGATATAAGGGACCAGTAGGTCCACAGTCTGTACCTGATATAAGGGACCAGTAGGTCCACAATCTGTACCTGATATAAGAAACCAGTAGGTTAACCGTCTGTACCTGATATTAGGGACCAGTAGGTACACTGTTATATACATGTAAGGGACCATTACTGGTTTACCCTATAGTATAATTTATAAGGGTGTTCACATTCTGACCCGAATAACTTCCTGATAACATAATATTCGCAAAGCGGTGCAAATTTGAATGACTTGATCAGTATTTACACATGTCAGATGTGGATCCTGAAGGTTGGTTTAACCAGTAATTTGATACTAAGAGATGTCGCTGAAAGGTTTACAGCACAGGTAAGTCTATTTAACATGCAATATAAGTATTATACTACCTAGGCCGATATCCAATACAACTGCAAGGTCTGCTGGTGCAGTTTGGTTTAATATATTGTCCAATATAGTGGACACCCAATGCTGTAGATTGGTTTGTACTTTAATATGAGCTATACATTGACAATTGTTATGCCTCTGTAGGAATGTCATTTGAATCTATTTCAATCCGATTCGATTTGAAGTAGTTATACTGTTCAATGGAAGGGTATTAATATTCTCTGTTACAAAAATAAAACAAAAGAACAGAGAATGTGCCAAAGCATCTGGACCAAGACAATAATCTGAACTAAAAAAATTGAATAATAATGAGTGGCAATAAAAATTATCAACAAAGGAAAGATTTAAATTTCCGTGGAGACCCTTGTACAAGTACAAGATAATAAGATCAGATTTTCTGGAAGAGTGTCAGAAGCTTCTTCTTCATCGACGACACAGCCATGTTAATCAAGGTCAGATCCAAATAAATGTCATGGCCTCAAAGTGAGAGCAGAGGCATAGTTCTCAATCATAACAAGCATCTATAGCTGGCCATGACATACTTAAATGAGCATATTCAAATCCATCTTCATGATATTATACAACAAGGATACAAAACATAAATGTTCTCAGTGATCTTCACCTCGACCTGTATAAAATGAAAATTAAGTTAAAGTGAAAATATTTTTTTGCATTTTTGTCCAAAATACAAATGCAAATGATACAAATCTTTGGAGTCTCTTCTCTCTGAAGACTGGGGCAGTATTAAAGTAAATAGTGTCTATATTTGCAGGGATCACTTTGGGGCGAGATTTGGGGATTTTTACTCATACTTTTCCTGAAAATCTCATTAAAATTTCAAAATATTATTACTTTATATAGAAAATCTCATGGAAATTTTTCTTATCTCATAAAATCCCTCAAATTCTCCCATAGGTTTTAAGAGCCAGAATTATCCCTGTATTTGTGTAAAGTATACACACTCACCTACTTCAGGTATACAATGCATGTAGTGATCCAGCATAGCGTTATTTAGTTTACTTGTAAAATTTTGTCCCACTTATAGGTGTTTAATTCATGAATATTTATGGGATGGGTGAAGTGATGCATATACTGTGTAGTCTTATGTACATAATAGGTACCAGGATCCAGGGTATACTCGGAAGTGTAATAAAACCCAGTACAGGTTCAACAAGCCTTGTCCTGAGACTATAATTTAGATCGTCAATTCCACATAACTTGTACACAAATCCAAGGGAAGGATTTTGTCTGGATCTATTCTGGTAAAATAATACAAAGGTCACCATATTGGTAACACATTGAACATCAAACAATGGATCCGACTGAATATAATGCTCAGGTGAGAAAATAGGACTAACATATATATATTATATACATGATTGGGGTAGGTGTACAGTTGTGTCACTGTGAGTTATGAAGATGTGTTAAGTATAGAACTACAGTGGAGCTGGCTTGGTTCATCATCCATGGGCAACCTGGTCCGGGTTGTTTCATCAACATTCTTTAACTTAAGGGAATTTCTTTATTTAAAAATCTCCATAGGAAAGCATTACAGGTCAGTTAATTAAGTTTTTATTATAATAAGTGTTGCAGTATCTGTGATGTAGTATTCAAGTGTGGTGGCACTATAAAAGATGCCGTTGGAAACACGGTCCCACTACAAACCCAATTCATCTGCAGCACACACACATACATACACACACACATATGGAGATATTAGCCAGGTGGTATAGGACAAGTAGTTAGCGCCCGATAAGGCAGCTCCAGTGACCTCCTCAGAATTGTATATGATAGACCTGTATGTATTTATTGTATAAGAATTGTATATCGATGTACTGTAAAGAGCCTTAGAGTGGCTTATGATAGCTAGATAGGGCATTATATCAAATATTGTATATATTATTATTAAGTTAGGAACTTCCTTAATTCAGCTGATTTCCTGTGTAGATTTTTGAGTTAAGGAATAATCCCAAAAGTTAAGGCAGGTTGATGACACTGTGTGTACGGGCTGCTACAATACTCAATTGATCTCAAGACAAATTTCATGAACTGCAATGCTCAAATATCCCCTTACTAATAATATATAACCAGTATACTCTCCAAGTACATGTAGCTACATTTATACACTCGTTGTTTTTGATATTTTGATGTGATTTCTAAAATATTAGAATTGTGTAAGTCTATGTAACGGAAGGCGGAGATTTAATGACTTCATCTGAAGCTACAGATATTTCAAATGTTGCATGAATGAAGTATTTTAGAGTGTCTAGACTGTTTTAAATATTCCACAGAATCATGAGAATGTGGAGTCACTTTGTGTAGATCATGCATGATAATATAAATATTGTGAAATGTCGGACTGTTGACTCATTTAAAACAATTATCTGATTGTTTGAATTGCATTAATTAATGCTGCGCAAACAATTTTAATTCGCGGTCCTTCCAAATCTCATTTACTGTTATAACGTATCTATTATCACATTTTTGTCTCTTATATTATGTACATTTTGTCCATGTGATATGAAGTGTTGCTTGCTTTGCCATATTTTTATCTAATAAACTGTTTTCACTTCCTGTACGAAAAATGAACACGGAATCCGCATGGAAAAATTGAAAATCTGTAGGGAATCTGTACAGTTTTCCAAAACTTTGGCATTCTCCATGCGTATTCCATACCGACATGTATTCCAGGACTACATCTGTGTGGATTTTTCATTTAAATATCCATGCCTTAGAATTTTTTTCTGCATTACGGACGTATTTTATGCAGACGTGTAGATCCAGGTGGATTTTTGAACTTGAAAAAAAATTTAGTGCAAAATCTCCTGGATTTTTGAACTTTGCCACTTTTCTGGCACAGGTTTTTGGACTTAAAAGTTTTACAGACACTTTTTTTGGTGGATTTTCACCAAATTCATGCGGATACAGTAGAATTCCATGTGGAAAAAGAATCAGAATCTTCTATTTCCACCCGGATTTTCAGGAAATTTACGTACGTAATCCTGGTGTAGTCCGTGTCTACTTTTTCGTACAGGTCTAAGACACCGGTTGACACTGATGATCTACGTGCACCCGGTCGAGGAATAATTGTTAGTGAGCTATCTTAACTTCAGGTTTCAGTTTTACATTTAATAAAATGCTTTGATCAGTTTCCAGCACAGATCATTAACAATTGTTAATTGATTTTTGTTTTAGATTTGAAAAATGTACGATCAAAATGTTATAACATACATTTTGATACCACATCCTTTATGAACCCCTGTTGACCCCTGACCTTATATCAGCTCTCAGGCCATGCGGCCCTCAGGCCATGTGACCCTCAGGCTGATATCAAGGTACAGAGGCTGATGAAGGATGTGTGACAGTATATTTAACCTCTAAATTATTCCGACATTATTTATAAGACATTTGCTGCTAGGAAACTGTTTATGCTTACACCTCCATTATTCTATAAATAGATGAGCACCCAGGGCTACAAACGAACCAACTTCGAGGAAGATGATATCTCTAACAGTAGCAACCCTCCAGCCCTCGACTTCAACGCCGGTGTGGTGTTCAAGGGAGGACTCTCGTTATGGCAAAAGAAATCCATCTTGGAGAGGGTCCTTTTTGTTCTGACCATTGTGTTGTCGATCTCAGTCATTGTTCTGGCCATTGTATTGGCTTCAAAGCAGGCACATATCACCTACCTACAGAATTCAGGTAAGTATACACCGCTTTAATCAGACATTTTGTACAGGTGTTTGTCTGTCCTTTGTGTACAGGTACGTGTTTGTCCTTTGTGTACAGGTGTTTGTTTGTCCTTTGTGTACAGGTGTTTGTTTGTCATTTGTGTACAGGTTTTTGTCCTTTGTGTACAGGTGTTAAATTGTTTGTCCTCTGTGTACAGGTGTTTGTTTGTCCTTTGTGTACAGGTGTTTGTTTGTCCTTTGTGTACAGGTTTTTGTCCTTTGTGTACGATGTTAAATTGTTTGTCCTCTGTGTACAGGTGTTTGTTTGTCCTTTGTGTACAGGTGTTTGCTTGTCCTTTGTATACAGGTGTTTGTTTGTCCTTTGTGTACAGGTGTTTAATTGTTTGTCCTCTGTGTACAGGTGTTTGTCTGTCCTTTGTGTACAGGTGTTTGTTTGTCCTTTGTGTACAGGTGTTCCTTTGTGTACAGGTGTTTGTTTGTCCTTTGTGTTCAGGTGTTTGTTTGTCTTTTGTGTACAGGTGCTTGTTTGTCTTTGTGTACAGGTGTTTGTTTGTCCTTTGTGTGCAGGTGTTCCTTTGTGTACAGGTGTTTGTTTGTCCTTTGTGTTCAGGTGTTTGTCTGTCTTTTGTGTACAGGTGCTTGTTTGTCTTTGTGTACAGGTGTTTGTTTGTCCTTTGTGTACAGGTGTTTGTCTGTCCTTTGTGTACAGGTGTTTGTTTGACCTTTGTGTACAGGTGTTTGTTTGTCCTTTTGTACAGGTGTTTGTTTGTCCTTTTTGTACAGGTGTTTGTTTGTCCTTTGTGTACAGGTGTAAAATTGTTTGTTCTTTGTGTACAGGTGTTTGTTTGTCCTTTGTGTACAGGTGTAAAATTGTTTGTCCTCTGTGTACAGGTGTTTGTCTGTCCTTTGTGTACAGGTGTTTGTTTGTCCTTTGTGTACAGGTGTTCCTTTGTGTACAGGTGTTTGTTTGTCCTTTGTGTTCAGGTGTTTGTTTGTCTTTTGTGTACAGGTGCTTGTTTGTCTTTGTGTACAGGTGTTTGTTTGTCCTTTGTGTGCAGGTGTTCCTTTGTGTACAGGTGTTTGTTTGTCCTTTGTGTTCAGGTGTTTGTCTGTCTTTTGTGTACAGGTGCTTGTTTGTCTTTGTGTACAGGTGTTTGTTTGTCCTTTGTGTACAGGTGTTTGTCTGTCCTTTGTGTACAGGTGTTTGTTTGACCTTTGTGTACAGGTGTTTGTTTGTCCTTTTGTACAGGTGTTTGTTTGTCCTTTTTGTACAGGTGTTTGTTTGTCCTTTGTGTACAGGTGTAAAATTGTTTGTTCTTTGTGTACAGGTGAATGTTTGTCCTCTGTGTACAGGTGTTTGTTTGTTTGTCCTCTGTGTACAGGTGTTTGTTTGTTCTTTGTGTACATGTGTTTGTTTGTTTGTCTTTTGTGTACAGGTGAATGTTTGTCCTCTGTGTACAGGTGTTTGTTTGTTTGTCCTTTTGTGTACAGGTGTTTGTTTGTCCTCTGTGTACAGGTATTTGTTTATGTACTTTGTGTACAGGTGTTGAATTGTTTGTCCTTTTTCTACCCGTGTTTAATTCTTTGTTCTTTGTGTACAGCTGTTTGTTTAGAGCCGACATGTGTTCAGGTGTCCAGCTCCCTACTGACCGCGATGGACAGAAGTATCGACCCGTGTGATGACTTCTATCAGTACGCCTGCGGAGGATGGATCAAGTCTAACCCGATCCCCTCTGGACATTCTCGCTTCAACATGTTCAGCGTCCTCTGGCAGGCCAATCAGGTCATCATGAAACATGCAATAGGTACAAAATACATTATACCTTGATAATACCACTGGTACTTCACCATGTACAATAGGTACACATATATTCTACCTGGATAATACACTGGTACTTCACCATGTACAATAGGTACACGTATATTCTACCTTGATAATACACTGGGACGTCACCATGTACAATAGGTACACATATATTCTACCTGGATAATACCACCTACACTTCACCATGTATAATAGGTACACATATATTCTACCTCTATAATACACTTGTACTCCACCATGTACAATAGGTTCACATATATTCTTCCTTGATAATACCACTGGTACTTCACCATGTACAATAGGTACACGTGTATTTTACCTTGATAATACCACTGGTACTTCACCATGTACAATAGGTACACGTACATGTATATTCTACCATGATAATAACACTTGTACTTCACCATGTACAATAGGTACACATATATTCTACCTCTATAATACACTTGTACTCCACCATGTACAATAGGTTCACATATATTCTTCCTTGATAATACACTGGTACTCCACCATGTACAATAGGTTCACATATATTCTTCCTTGATAATACCACTGGTACTTCACCATGTACAATAGGTACACATATAATCTTCCTTGATAATACACTGGTACTTCACCATGTACAATAGGTTCACATATATTCTTCCTTGATAATACCACTGGTACTTCACCATGTACAATAGGTACACATATAATCTTCCTTGATAATACACTGGTACTTCACCATGTACAATAGGTTCACATATATTCTTCCTTGATAATACCACTGGTACTTCACCATGTACAATAGGTACACGTACATGTATATTCTACCATGATAATAACACTGGTACTTCACCATGTGCAATAGGTACATGTATATTCTACCTTGATAATACCACTGGTACTTCACCATGTACAATAGGTACATGTATATTCTACCATGATAATAACACTGGTACTTCACCATGTACAATAGGTACACGTACATGTATATTCTACCATGATAATAACACTGGTACTTCACCATGTGCAATAGGTACATGTATATTCTACCTTGATAATACCACTGGTACTTCACCATGTACAATAGGTACATGTATATTCTACCTTGATAATACTACTGGTACTTCACCATGTACAATAGGTACACATATATTCTACCTTGATAATACCACTGGTACTTCACCATGTACAATAGGTACACGTACATGTATATTCTACCATGATAATAACACTGGTACTTCACCATGTACAATAGGTACACGTATATGTATATTCTACCATGATAATAACACTGGTACTTCACCATGTGCAATAGGTACATGTATATTCTACCTTGATAATACCACTGGTACTTCACCATGTACAATAGGTACATGTATATTCTACCTTGATAATACTACTGGTACTTCACCATGTACAATAGGTACACATATATTCTACCTTGATAATACCACTGGTACTTCACCATGTACAATAGGTACACATATATTCTACCTGGATAATACCACTGGTACTTCACCATGTACAATAGGTACACGTATATTCTACCTTGATAATAACACTGGTACTTCACCATGTACAATAGGTACACGTACATGTATATTCTACCATGATAATAACACTGGTACTTCACCATGTGCAATAGGTACATGTATATTCTACCTGGATAATACCACTGGTACTTCACCATGTACAATAGGTACACATATATTCTACCTTGATAATAACACTGGTACTTCACCATGTGCAATAGGTACATGTATATTCTACCTGGATAATACCACTGGTACTTCACCATGTACAATAGGTACACATATATTCTACCTTGATAATACTACTGGTACTTCACCATGTACAATAGGTACACATATATTCTACCTTGATAATACCACTGGTACTTCACCATGTACAATAGGTACACATATAATCTTCCTTGATAATACCACTGGTACTTCACCATGTACAATAGGTACACGTATATTCTACCTTGATAATACCACTGGTACTTCACCATGTACAATAGGTACACGTACATGTATATTCTACCATGATAATACCACTGGTACTTCACCATGTACAATAGGTCCACATATATTCTACCTTGATAATACCATTAGCACTTTATACAATTTACTGTCAGAATGGAGAAATGGATCATGCTTTTGCTTAAATTATCAGTAGTAAATACTAAGCACTTTAAATTTGCTGGGGCAAAATTTCCTGTTTTTATTACGAAACATAATATTTTTTATATTTTTCACGTAGGTTAAATTTCGCTGTACACCTGCTTCCAATATTTTGCAGATCACATTTAATATATCATTTTAGTTTTAAGTCAGCACAAAGTCAAGTTTGCAGTGTATTTGCACTATATAATATAGGTTTTGAATCAGGTACTGTACAGTACAGCTTGGCAATGTGTGTGTGAATTTTGTATTGTGTATACACTGTCCCGACTGTTATACGCTAGCGACTTCACTCAAAAAAAAATAACTGCGAGGGAAATTGCGTATGACAGAAGTGGCATTTGAATAGGCAGGTCTGTTAGCAGTTCAGTGACTTTTATCCATTTTTGAAATACTACAATATCCCAACGTCTATTTTACTGTTGTTGAATCCCCAAATAATGATCAGTATTGACGTCATTGGCTTGTGACACTTCTCCATAGCATCAGCGATGTGCTTATTACTTCACTAGTGTTTAAAATTCGTGGATTTTTAGTAGAAATGCAAATATAGCGAAAATAAAACCCCTACGAAATATAGCTGCTATATATTACAGTAGTTTGAAATATTTTCTTGGAGTATCGGCCTAAATGGAATTAATTAATATGTTCTAGGCTGATATACTTCAAGTCAGTTGATAAACTTATTCACCCCTTTATAAGACACAGTTGGTCTTTTCCATTTGAAAGGGTGGAATATATAGATTATCAAGATTTTATCAAGAAAAGGTTTTGCTAGTACAGTCCACTCCTCTTTATATCATGTTGCATGTGTCAGACAAAAACATGATATTAACAGGAATGTGATATTAAGAGAAACATGTTTTTCCCACTAAATCTAGTGCATTTCCAATCTCCACAACTAAAAGTAAGCTATTCAATTAATGTACATATTAAACTGTTTCAGAATATAGATAACATTATTTCAATTTTAATTTTGGGGATATTTTTTATTTTCTATGCAACATTTTGTACATATTGTATTTGAAATCAGTGCAAATTACATCATTTTCTGAAGATTTTATGTGATTGGTTAAAAAAACATGATATTAAGAGGAATTCACCTCAAAATACATGATATTAACCAAATAAAATAACATAGATTATATATAAAGAGAAAAATGGTGCTTGGGAAAAACATGATATAAAGGGGAATGTGATATTAATAGGAGTGATATTAAGTGGAGTCCACTGTACCATCATGATCAGATTTCTGTTAAAAAATTGTGAATTTATAATTAGCTATGTGTGTTTGGGATACTGAATATTTTTCATGATTTCAGAACAACCTGTGAATGCCTCGGTGAATCTGTCCGAGTGGAAGGCACAGACTTATTACCGGTCGTGTATGGATGAGAACAAGACGATCGAGGACCTCGGTGCCAAGCCCTTGCTGGACCTTCTAAAAGTAACCATCAGTATAAAGATCTTTAACTCATTCACCCCTGAAGACACGTTTGAACTCTTCTGATTCAAAGGTTGGAATAGTTCATTATGATTTCAGGGGTGAATGAGTTCACCATTACAATAAAACAACCTTTAGTTTTCTCAAAGTGGCTGTGGCTGCTGTTAACTTAGAATAATGTCTCAAACAATCTTTATAGTAAAAATGTCCAATTATGGCGCTGTGCCTGTCGTCTGTCTAGCACCAGCAACTAGGTAGCTCCATATATAGCCTGGGTTGAAGGTGGAACCGTTTTCATTGTCTATAGATTAACTAACTAGGGGAGATAATCGAAACACAGGTTGAAAGTAGAACTGTGTTCAGTGTCTGTAGACTAACTGGCTAGGGGAGATAACCCAAACCTGGGTTGAAGGTAAAACTGTTTTTATTGTCTATAGATTAACTAACTAGGGGAGATATTCGAAACACTGGTTGAAGGTGAACTGTGTTTGGTGTCTGTAGACTAACTGGCTAGGGGAGATAACCCAAACCAGGGTTGTAGGTAGAACTGTTTTTATTGTCTATAGATTAACTAACTAGGGGAGATAACCCAAACACAGGTTGAAGGTGGAACTGAATATGGTGACTTTAGATAAAAAATGGCTAGGGGAGGGTCTGGATTTCAATTCCATACAGCAAAGTGATACATTTCTTTTCTCTTGTAATGGTACATAAGGTATTGGGGAGATTATATATAATAATTACCTTCTCCCAAATTTCAAGGTCACACATGTCCAAGGTCACACATGTCCTAGGTCACACATGTCTAATATGTATTTAAAGGCCCATTATACGTAACTTTCAGCAAAACTTGAAGCGAAAATCAAGCCTAATAACCTATTATATTTATAGATTTAGTTAAGATTAACTGATATCAGCAATACTCAAGGTGAATTCTTACGCTGTTACCGGTACAGCAGCAGTTGAAACACGGTATTTGTAAACATGCGTCCATTTTGAACTGTCTTCTACCTTCGACTTGTTGTTAAAGTGGGCCCCACCTGAGTTATTTTCAATTCTTTTGATTTTTTTGTCAAGAGTTTCTTGTAAGTTACCGCTCAGGTTAACTTCGTTTTAGGCTTATTTTTTTCATGGTCATCAACTGGATTTATTTCATAATTTTTCAGAATCCTGAAAAAATTCCTGAAGTTACGTATATTGGGCCTTTAAAATGTTTTACAGTACTGTACAACTAAAAGATGTAGAGTTATAATATTTTGCAAGAAATACATCAAAGTAAAGACAGAAGTGCTCTCGGGTTTTTCGAATGGATAAGATTGACTGACTTCCAATGAGGTTTAGAATATTTATGCTAAAATCTTCAGATTATTTCTACTGAAATTTCACAATGTTGTGTGGGTCCCATTCCAGACAAATTGTTTTGAGTAACATTTATGATTTATTGAAACTATATGTTACCACCGTGCCTGTTTTTTCTCTTGCAGAAGGAAGTTCCAAGTTGGTCTATTTCAGTCATCGACTCAAACTTTGACCTGCAGGACCTATTGGAGAGGTGTAAGAAGTACGGTGTGTCCACCTTGTTTGCTATCTGGGTCGGAGAGGATGACCGCAGCTCTACAAAAAACATCCTAAAGGTCGGTATAGTATGGCACAATCTGTAAATAAAATGTGCATTGATAAGGTTTCCTTACAAGTGTGAGCTGTAGGGAATTTATACACCCTATCTGAGGGAAAACAAAACTGGCTTGGCCCTAACTTACTTCTAAATGGTTGTTGATGAGCCATTAAACCCAAATAAAATAACAAGCAAACTTTAGCTCGGTTGTAGAGTATGAGCTAATTATGCAAGGGTCCCTGGTTCGTGCCCCAGTGACAACACTGTCTTTATTCCTTTTCATCATCCTGTTACAAAATATGTGGTCAAATAGTCTTTATATGTAGTGAGCATGGTAGTATAGCGGAAGGATGCCAAGCTTGTAACAAAAATGTCAGGGGTTTGAGCCCAAGTGACGGCACTGTCTTTATTCCTTTACCGTCATCCTGTTACACAATATGTTGTTGTCAAATAGTCTTTATATGTAGTGGGGCATGTTAGTCAAGTGGTAAGATGCTAAGCTTATAACTGCTGGGTCACGGGTTCGGGTCCCAGTGACGGCACTGTCTTTATTACTTTTCCGAAATATGTTACACAATATGTGGTTCCCATTTAGTCTTTATATGTAGTGGGCATGCTAGTCTAAGCTTGTAACTGTAGGGTAATGGGTTCGAGCCCCACTGACGGCACTGTCTTTATTACTTTTCCGAAATATGTTACACAATATGTGGTTCCAATTTAGTCTTTATATGTAGTGGGCATGCTAGTCTAAGCTTGTAACTGTTGGGTCATGGATTCAAGTCCCAGTGAAGGCAATCTTTATTACAGTTTGTCATCCTGTTGCACAATACGTGGTTCCCATTTTTAGTCTTTATATATAAGGGGCATGTTATTCTAGTGCTAGGATGCCAAGCTCGTAATTAACTGAAGAGTTGTGGATTTGAGATGTATGGGTTCGTTGCATTCCGTCTACATTGCTGATAAGTAATTGAGTATATGGCTTGACATTGTTAAAAATAGTTAACACAGGTCAGATATATATTACAGTGCACTCCTCTTTATATCATGTTGCATTTGTCAGACAAAAACATGATATTAACAGGAATGTGACATTAAAAGAAACATGCTTTTCCACTAAATCTATTTCATTTCAAATCTCCATAAGTAAAAGTAAGCTGTTTTATGTACATATGAAGATGATTTAATAATATAGATAACATTATTTCAATTAAAGATCGTTTTGATGGGTTTTTTTTTATTTCCTATGCAATATTTTGTACAAGTTGTATCTGAAATCAATGGAAATGACATCATTTTTTGGATATTTTATGTGATTGGTTAAAAAAAACATGATATTAAGAGGAATTCACCTCCAAATACATGATATTAACCAAATAAAATTACATAGTTTATATAGAGAGAAAAATGGTGCTTGGGAAAAATATGATATAGAGAGGAATGTGATATTAACAGGGGTAATATTAAGTGGAGTCCACTAGTGCCAACAGCTCTGGCAAAAGTAGTTTGACATTGGAGTCATGGAACATATATGTAGAAAAAGCTGGGACCAGAAAAATACTTTAAGTTAATTTGGGATTTCAAGTTTGACGAGTTTAAGATAATGAGGTGCCACTCTGTAGTGTTGTAAGGATGCGTCACCTGATAACGTTGGCCCTCAAACAAACAGAAATAATACTGAACTATTTACATTATTCCAGTTGGACCAGTCAGGGCTGGGTTTACCGGAGCGAGACTACTATCTCAACAAAAGCATTGACCAGGATCCGGTAAGTCCATCCTATAGTGTTACTCCATTGTCTTTATTAATTATTATTAGTCATTATTGATTGTGTGTAGGTTATTGCCGAATTTTGTCTGTAGGGAAATTAAAAAGTACATTTTATAAATGTATTGGATCCAGGCCAGGTCAATTGTCAATGACCAAATAGTATGGAAGGTCCTGGGTTCGAACCCCGGTATATCCATGCATTTTTCCTCTCCTGTTACATGCTCTTGGTGCCCAAGGAAATAGACCCAGGGAAGATGCTATATAGTCTTGTGTGTGTCTTTGGGGTCGAAGACAAAATACGACAGATGAATGTAGTGTACATGTATCTCTGTAGTGTCGTTTGGTGATGACTAGATAGCTTAATTGGTTAATTAATTACCTCTAGAGTTCGGAAGGTTCCCAGTTTAAACCCCAGTCTGGCTGTTCATTTTTCCTCTACTGTTACATAAAGAATATGTTTCAAAAATTGAAATAGACTTCTTTGTTGTAGAAGTAAAATTTATTTGAAAAGAAATTTGAAATAGTTTGTCTTGATTTCTTTATAATTGTCAACAATGATTGTAGAGTTTAATATCTAGAACAACTCAAATAGGGTATCTTTATATAGGATATTCTACATGAGTTTTCATTACATATGATATTTATAAAATGAGCCAAAGCGATTTCCAATCCAGCCAACTTCTGCTCTGGTCAGCTGAAATGAAAAAAAAATTAATACAAGTTTGATAAATCTTATATGTTATGAGGAGGAATGCAAGATATATATCAGTGTTCTCACTAAGTTTTGCAATAATTGGTTGACTTCAAAAGAATAGCCGGTTTAATTTTCACATTCGGTAATGTTGACATATATAAAATTCTGAAAAATAGCCGGTTCAGAGTTGGTGAATAACAGGCTACTTTTGCCGGCAACTGGCTTTTAATGAGAACCCTGTATATAGGACTTTTCCAAAAGTGTTGTTATTCCCCTTGATAGGCTACAATTGTGAATACAAGATGGACTTCCGGGAAGTGTTTTTGTGATGATTTGGTGCCATGTGACAATCGGATGACACAATTCCCATTCTTGACATCATAATTACATGGCGCAAATTTGTTTCAAAAACACTTCCCAATGAATTTGGCAAACAAGGGAGATAACAACACTTTTGAGATAGACTGATACCGTATTCGCCGTAATTAGTGCTAAACGTGCCTAAAAAATGGTTCCAAAAAAATGGTTACAAAGGATGAGCTTAATAGGATAATAAAACTGGGATCTGTGTCTAGGATCTAGGATGCATGTGTTCTCTTTATCAATGCCTTGTACATTATATAATAAACAATTATGGCCCTTTGTGGAGGGGGCGTTGGACTATGGAATTATGGGGTTCACGAAGGGTTATTTCCCTGGGGTTATTTCCCTCGATAGTTATTTCCCCCAAAGGTTATTTCTCTGTGGTTATTTCCCCAATGCTTCAATTTCGGTGAAATATCTCATTTATACAATGTCATGTGATCAGGTTTAATCCAATCAGGTCCAAGAAGATGAGGTATTATAATAATAATTAAACTTTCAAATTGGTAGTAACAAAACTGCTGGCTTAAAACTTTTGAGAGTGAACAGTTGAGCAGCAGATAATTCTTTAAAATTTCTTGCAGGTTTTGATTGCGTACCTGGAGTATATGACAGAGGTGGGAATGCTTTTAGGCGGTGAAGAGAACAGCACTCGCTCCCAGATGACAGATGTCATTATGTTTGAGACACAACTTGCCAATGTAAGTGCTAGGGCTGGGCGGTTTTACCGGTATAACGGTATACCGTGGTATACAGTTTTGATGGTACGTACCGTGGTACATTATTCCTGTACCGGTTTTTTGGGGACTTTCATTTAACTTATCAATTTGAAAGAACTATTTGTTACATAGATCAATTGGAATTCCAATATGGTTTAATAATAATTTCCTGTAAGTTTGCTGATCAACTAGGACAGACATAGCTTCACTCAAACAATATTAGAGGACAACACAACGAGAAACTTATGACAGGCCTCTTGTTGGTTGGCTTCAGAACAAAAACAGTCTGAGACCTTTAGCTAGCTCAAACATTCAATCAAGGTGGTATACCGTGGTACATACCGCATTATTTGCCTAAATACCGTGGTATACCGTTGTACGTTTGGTTTTGTGGTACCCAGCTCTAGTAAGTGCACAAGTCCTGTAAAAGTATAGATGTGAGCTATTTTAGAGCGTACAGTGTAGCAGGAAGGCTAAACTGAACAATAATGGCTTAAATACAGTTGAACCTCGTTATCTCATAGGCGTTAACCTCTGAAACCTCAAATGAGGGAGATCTCCCTCATTCCACATTTCCAATGAGGGAGAAAGTGCGTAAAATATGTCTAAAACTGCATTTATACCCAATTTGTTTTCCCCGTTTTATGTATCAAAATAATTTCAAAAAGTATTCATTTGATCCAGACACACCTGTTATGGGTCATTGCACAAACCCTGCAGTAACTAGGAGATCATTGGACCACTGGATGTAGATTTTGAGTTTGGGTGAGATTGGACTTAAATGAGGGAGATTTCGAGGGAGATTGGTAAATTATGGTCAAAATGAGGGAGTTTCCTCGTAATAAGGGAGGGTTAATGGGTATGTTAGAATATCTCGAAATGACGGGACCTTTGGAAAACCTCCGAGTTATCAAAGTACTTGATTATTTTAGTTGTTATCTAAGTACTGTAAAGTACTTCAGAGTAGCTTATGTTAGCTAGATAGGGCGTTATATCAATAGCTGTATACATGATCTGTAGCTGACTGGAGTAAAAACAGGTGTATGCATTCAAACCTCGATTAATCAAACTTCAATTATTCGAATTTCTCGATGTGTCGAACGTTTGTCAAAGTCCAATTTTTTTCATTATATAACACTATTAATTTACTTTTTATGAATCAAACTTCTATGTATCGAATTTTTCGCTGTAATGAAGTTTTAATCTGACCCGTTCGTTATGAAAACATTGAAAAGTACAACTAATAAATCGAAGTGAAAATTTTACCTGCTTTTAAATTAAACTGGGGCCCAGACTATAAAAGGAAAGAGGCGGAGCCTAAATTTGAAAATGTCTGGTTTTTAGCAGCAGTAAAGAGCCCAGACAATATTTTCAATAAAATCAGAAGTTTAAGAAAAATTAAAGAACAAAAATTCTCAAAAAATGTTGTGGGTAAAAATAAAGTTTCAGTGAACAATTATGCTTACTTTAGTATCATGAACATCTATTAAATAGTTAGAATATGCAGTATAAAAAACTGAAGTGAGGGAAATTTTGTAGAATTTGAAATTGCCCCCATTCTCTGTAAGGAAAATCTGACCTGAGATGAACTAACTCCACCTAGAATGTAAACACACAACAACATAAGCACGTGCTGTAGCACATGGTCAGTATATACACATACAGAAGGTCTCACTTACCTTGTATCTTAACAGCAATTAACCACAGAATATATCCCAAAATGTTTACTCTATTTATCCACACAGTTCCAAGATTCTCATTTCTGGACTATTTTTCTTAGTAATCTATCTCACCAAATTTAACCATGCTCCTCATCTAGATAACATGGTCCAGTATTTTTTTTATAATTTACTTTCCCTAATGTTGAGTTTCTGACATGTTTTCTGTGGAAATGATAACACAAGGTAAACAAAAATAATGCACACATTTACCATTTTCTAAACTGTCGTGCCTCCATCAAAAGGGTTACATCACTAGCACTTCCTGCCAAATCCTTTAGAAATGGGAGTGTCAGGTTCACTGCCCAGAGCTGTTGTAACCTGACCTGTACACATGGTGGTCAAAATTTGTTTCACACTGTTCACACTTTCTGATTTATCAGATCAATGCCCCATGATTCTCCACTACTCCTTCATCAAAATCAACGTTGTTACAAATAATGCTTCTATTGTTTGCACTTGTTCCTCACTAACTTTTATCAGTAGATTTTGTTTAGCCATTTCCTCATTTTTGGTAATAAATCCAACTGGGCAGAATGGGACTGGCACTTTATGTGGTCTGAAGGTCACCAGAAAGCGGGAAACTTGTCCCAGGTCAGGAAAGAAGGTACCATAAAACCAAAAATGTAGGGGTCAGAAGATGCTACCATATTGGACATAACTTCAAAAGTCAACATCTTGGAATGGTTGGGGTTAACTAAAATTTTTATCAATAAACAAAAATATTGTAACATTGTAAATATAAAAGTATCACTTTAGTGTCAAGCGATGTCTGTATTTTAACCCATCCAGTTACATAACATTCCAGCTTCCCCTACAAAACTAATAAACTGACCATTCCAGAGGATTCCATCCTTGTATTAAATAAATACTCAAAGAAGGGTGGGGAAGGATGATATTGCATTACACACACAAACACGTGGATTTATATATTCTTGTTTTAAAGTTAAATGCAACTAGATTAGACAATATGGATGTGTGAACAAAATATAAATGATAATACAAAACAATTTCTATGTATATGTTATATAATAATTATTATAATATTATAAGAAATTAACCAACCTACTATCCCTGCTTTTGAAACAATAATGAAATATGTACCCAGCCACATAGAGTTTGGTACAGAAAATTTGGTCACTTCTATTGTTTTACAAATACAGTGATTATTTTTTTATTACTTTTTTATTTAATGATGAACTGAACATTTTTTTCTGAATTAATACTTGTTGATTTATAACTAAACTCTTACACACATGTACACACAAGTGCTGGACATACATCACATATAAAGCTATGTGTACTGGTCAAGCCCACTGACTAGAGTATGTTTACATCACAGCAGCAGTAAGTTATAAATAGTACTGATAACAGTTAGGCCCAGCCTCCTCTAGGGGTCAAAAGGTCTGCGGTAGTTACTACCGCGAGCCCGGCTTTAAGTTAACAAACAAAACATTCTTACAAGATTATCACTTTACAAAAATTACAGTGTGTATTTTAGTATACTATTCTTTATAAATGTGAATCTACAATTTCTTATCTTGTGTTACGTTACACTAGCACCGCATCCGGCTCTCCTTATGTACAGTACATATATACATATACCTGGTATATGTCAATGTTCGTTGTTCGATATTAATGAGTCGAAGTCCCGATGTTTCGAAGTTTTCACGACGGTCCCTCAAAGTTCGAAACATTGAAGTTTGACTGTATTTAGAGGCATTGTCTTCCTTTCAGATAACAATTCCTTCAGAAGACCACCGAGATGAAGAGAAGATGTACAACAAGATCACGATTGAACAGCTTCAACAAAACATCACATTTGTAAGTGTTACACACTCCATTAATTATAAGGCCTAAACTTTGAAAGGAAAGAATTTTCAATTAGCATCTCGTCAAGAAGCTAGCACAAAGTAGTGTATGATTGTTCCAGCACCTGTTGTCGTTCATTCGTCAAGACGAACAAATACCTTAACTTGAAATTACAAATTTTCCTCCATTGTCAGTTCGTGATACCTGTCATACCCTGGAGGGGTGACAGAGAAATCTTGGAAAAAGAGGAGAAAAATCTGGGAAGGATGGGAAGATTTCTTTTCTTTTAAGGTGAAACATTACTGTTTGTTATGTAGCTTATGGTTGATCCAGCAACACGATAAAAAATATCAACTTGAAATTACAAATTTTCCTCCGTTGTCAGTTTCTGAATTATCTGTATCATACCCTATGAGTGCCAGAGAAATCTTGAGCAGGTAAGAGAGGTGTAAAATCTGTGAAGGATGGGAGGATTTCCTTTCTGTTATTAAAGGTGAAACATTGCTGTTTGTTATGTATACATATTTTACAGTGATATATAATTAAATACATTGAACTACACATAATTATAATGATATCAAATGGGAAAATGGGCGAAAATCTTACATGCTGTATTTATATTTGTGGATAATTGATCAAAATAATTTTTTATGCCCCTGCAATGAAATGGGGAGGGCATATAAAGTTACCCATGTCTGTCGCGTCGCGCCCTGTCTCATCACATCGTGTCCTGTCCTGTCCCGTCCTATGGTATTGTAACCAGTTTATTTAAATAACTACTGATCCGATTGTCTTCAAACTTCACATAAATAAAAAGCATGAAGAACTAATTTCATATGGGGACGGGGACATTTATGTCTCACAAACGTTTCTAGTTTTAAAAAATGGAACAATTTATTTATGATATGAAATTAAGAATTGAATTAATTCATTTGCCTCCAAAGACACATTTAAACTCTTCCAACTCATTGGTTGGATTAGTACATCATGTGACTGAATACTGCCTTCCCATTGGCTACACACATGGGTACTATAGCGATAGTGCCCGCTCACAGCTGGGCACTATCAAATTTGGCGCGATGTTCAACATCGTGAATCTATTATGACATCACTATTAAGTTACGT
This sequence comes from Mimachlamys varia, assembly GCA_947623455.1. Classification (NCBI taxonomy): domain Eukaryota; kingdom Metazoa; phylum Mollusca; class Bivalvia; order Pectinida; family Pectinidae; genus Mimachlamys; species Mimachlamys varia. The sequence continues at coordinate 41,243,381 of OX392542.1, forward strand.
CACTATTTCGTTGTTATACTGTTCTGCTAGAAAATAGCTGACTCTGGAAACGACCAAGAGCTGGCCATGGTCTGACACAATAAAACAAGTTTTGGTGTATAGGTACATGTACGTGTGTATTTAGACAGAAGGGTGATGTACTAAACCCATTATGGCCCTGTTGAGAGGGAACTATTGCTTCATAGTACATTTTGTATTGTAGAGGGATGGAATAGTGCCTGAGCCGAAGGTGAGGGCACTATCTCATCACGAGACAACTCTATGAGGCAATAGTGCCCTCTCAACAGAGCCATAATAGATAACTAGTTCATTATAAAGTTTCAGGGGTCATTAGGGGCTAATCTTTGAATATGAATTTCCTTTTTTAGATAAACTGGCTCCATGTTATCAACAGCTGCCTTTCTATGGCTGGCATTCACGTCACATCGTCCGAGAAAATGGTGTCTTACGCTGGAAATTATCTACAGGACATGGCGGAACTAGTCAACGAAACCATGAGGACAGAGAAAGGCAGAAGGTGATCTTATCCAGACCAATCATTAACACTCTATATATTTGACAGACCAAACATTGACACTCTATATATTTGACAGACTATATTAATTTAGTTTTTCCAGACCAATCATTAACACTCTATATATTTGACAGACCAAACATTGACACTCTATATATTTGACAGACCAAACATTGACACTCTATATATTTGACAGACCAAACATTGACACTCTATATATTTGACAGACCAAACATTGACACTCTATATATTTGACAGACCAAACATTGACACTCTATATATTTGACAGACCAAACATTGACACTCTATATATTTGACAGACAATATTAATTTGTTTTTCCAGACCAAACATTGAAACTCAATATATTTGACAGACCAAACATTGACACTCTATATATTTGACAGACAATATTAATTTGTTTTTCCAGACCAAACATTGACACTCTATATATTTGACAGACAATATTAATTTAGTTTTTCCAGACCAAGCATCGACACTCTATATATTTGACAGACAATATTAATTTAGTTTTTCCAGACCAGACATTGACACTCTATATATTTGACAGACCAGACATTGACACTCTATATATTTGACAGACCAAACATTGACACTCTATATATTTGACAGACAATACTTATTTAGTTTTTCCAGACCAAACATTGACACTCTATATATTTGACAGACAATATTAATTTAGTTTTTCCAGACCAAACATTGACACTCTATATATTTGACAGACAATATTGATTTAGTTTTTCCAGACCAAACATTGACACTATATATATTTGACAGACAATATTAATTTAGTTTTTCCAGACCAAACATTGACACTCTATATATTTGACAGACCAAACATTGACACTCTATATATTTGACAGACAATACTAATTTAGTTTTTCCAGACCAAACATTGACACTCTATATATTTGACAGACAATATTAATTTAGTTTTTCCAGACCAAACATTGACACTCGATATATTTGACAGACAATATTAATTTAGTTTTTCCAGACCAGACATTGACACTCTATATATTTGACAGACCAGACATTGACACTCTATATATTTGACAGACCAAACATTGACACTCTATATATTTGACAGACAATATTAATTTAGTTTTCCAGACCAAACATTGACACTCTATACATTTGACAGATAATATTAATTTAGTTTTTCCAGACCAAACATTGACACTCTATATATTTGACAGACCAGACATTGACACTCTATATATTTGACAGACCAAACATTGACACTCTATATATTTGACAGACAATATTAATTTAGTTTTTCCAGACCAAACATTGACACTCTATATATTTGACAGACAATATTAATTTAGTTTTTCCAGACCAGATATTGACACTCTATATATTTGACAGACCAGACATTGACACTCTATATATTTGACAGACCAGACATTGACACTCTATATATTTGACAGACCAAACATTGACACTCTATATATTTGACAGACTATATTAATTTAGTTTTTCCAGACCAGTCATTGACACTCTATATATTTGACAGACAATATTTGTTTGCCCTGGTTAAGGGTTATTTGACAGGCAAATATATTTATTTTCTCTAGATCTATAACTCTAGAGTTATAAAACAGACAATATTTGTTTTCTATGTTGAAGGGTTAAATTTTTGACAGACAATATTTGTTTTCTCTGTTGAAGGGTTAATATTTGACAGACAATATTTGCTTTCTATGTTTAAGGGTTATTTGGCAGACAATGTTTTTTTTCTCTCTTTAAGGGTTATTTGACAGACAATATTTGCTTTCTATGTTTAAGGGTTATTTGACAGACATTATTTCTTTTCTCTGTTTTTAAGGGTTATTTGACAGACAATATTAAGTTAGATTTTTCTGTTTAAAGATTATTTGACAGACAATATTAATTTATCTTTTTAGGTCACCTGAGACAAAGTCTCAAGTGACCTATTCTAATCGCCTTTTGTCCGTCGTCGTGCGTCGTGCGTCCGTAAACTTTTTACATTTTCGACTTCTCCTCCAAAACCGCTCAACCAAATTCAATGAAATTTTACAGGAAGCTTCCATGGCTGAGGGTGAACCAAAATTGTGAATTATATGGTCCCCACCCCCCCGGGGCATGCGGGGCGGGGCCAAAAAGGGTCAAATTGACTAAAACTTCAAAAATCTTCTCCTCTACTCTCAGATATGGTAGAATCAAATACTCTTCATAGATGGAAGGGTCTTAAGGTGCTTTACCAAAATTGTGAATTTCATGACCCTGGGGTCTCATGTTTGCCCGTTGGGAGGGGGTAAACTTTACTATAGTTTATATAGGGAAATCACATTTTTGACTATTATTTGTTGGATTTGTATTGGAATTCATTCTAACTTGTATCAAATTATCAGCATGGGATGACACTTTGATGGTATGTGCATGTTGGCCCTAGTTGACCCCCAGGGGCTGGAGGGCGGGGCCAAAAAGGGTCAAATTGACAAAAATTTCAAAAATCTTCTTCTCTACTCTCAGATATGGTAGAATCAAATACTCTTCATAGATGGAAGGGTCTTAAGGTGCTATACCAAAATTGTGAATTTCATGACCCTGGGGTCTCATGTTTGCCCCTGGGGAGGGGGTAAACTTTACTATAGTGTATATAGGGAAATCACATTTTTGACTATTATTTGTTGGATTTGTATTGGAATTCATTCTAACTTGTATCAAATTATCAGCATGGGATGACACTTTGATGGTATGTGCATGTTGGCCCTAGTTGACCCCCAGGGGCTGGAGGGCGGGGCCAAAAAGGGTCAAATTGACAAAAATTCAAAAATCTTCTTCTCTACTCTTAGATATGGTAGAATCAAATACTCTTCATAGATGGAAGGGTCTTAAGGTGCTATACCAAAATTGTGAATTTCATGACCCTGGGGTCTCATGTTTGCCCCTGGGGAGGGGGTAAACTTTACTATAGTTTATATAGGGAAATCACATTTTTGACTATTATTTGTTGGATTTGTATTGGAATTCATTCTAACTTGTATCAAATTATCAGCATGGGATGACACTTTGATGGTATGTGCATGTTGGCCCTAGTTGACCCCCAGGGGCTGGAGGGCGGGGCCAAAAAGGGTCAAATTGACAAAAATTTCAAAAATCTTCTTCTCTACTCTCAGATATGGTAGAATCAAATACTCTTCATAGATGGAAGGGTCTTAAGGTTCTTTACCAAAATTGTGAATTTCATGACCCTGGGGTCTCATGTTTGCCCCTGGGGAGGGGGTAAACTTTACTATAGTGTATATAGGGAAATCACATTTTTGACTATTATTTGTTGGATTTGTATTGGAATTCATTCTAACTTGTATCAAATTATCAGCATGGGATGACACTTTGATGGTATGTGCATGTTGGCCCTAGTTGACCCCCAGGGGCTGGAGGGCGGGGCCAAAAAGGGTCAAATTGACAAAAATTCAAAAATTTCTTCTCTACTCTTAGATATGGTAGAATCAAATACTCTTCATAGATGGAAGGGTCTTAAGGTGCTTTACCAAAATTGTGAATTTCATGACCCTGGGGTCTCATGTTTGCCCCTGGGGAGGGGGTAAACTTTACTATAGTTTATATAGGGAAATCACATTTTTGACTATTATTTGTTGGATTTGTATTGGAATTCATTCTAACTTGTATCAAATTATCAGCATGGGATGACACTTTGATGGTATGTACATGTTGGCCCTAGTTGACCCCCAGGGGCTGGAGGGCGGGGCCAAAAAGGGTCAAATTGACAAAAATTTCAAAAATCTTCTTCTCTACTCTCAGATATGGTAGAATCAAATACTCTTCATAGATGGAAGGGTCTTAAGGTTCTTTACCAAAATTGTGAATTTCATGACCCTGGGGTCTCATGTTTGCCCCTGGGGAGGGGGTAAACTTTACTATAATGTATATAGGGAAATCACATTTTTGACTATTATTTGTTGGATTTGTATTGGAATTCATTCTAACTTGTATCAAATTATCAGCATGGGATGACACTTTGATGGTATGTACATGTTGGCCCTAGTTGACCCCCAGGGGCTGGAGGGCAGGGCCAAAAAGGGTCAAATTGACAAAAATTTCAAAAATCTTCTTCTCTTCTCCCAGATATGGTAGAATCAAATACTCTTCATAGATGGATTGGTTTTAAGGTTCTTTACCAAAATTGTGAATTTCATGACTCTGGGGTCTTGCATCTCCCCCTGTGGAGGGGGTTAAGTTTACTATAGTATATTGGCAGAAAAAAACATTTTTTTGCATTATTTGTTTAATTGCCATAAGAAATGATGCAAATTTGGTTGAAATTATCAATATGACATGACTTTTGAGTAGTACGCACATATTGACACTGACTGACCCCCAGGTGCCTGAGGGGTGGGGCCTAAAAGGGTCAAATTGACATAATTTCAAAAATTCATTTTTTCCACTCCCAGATATGCTACAATGTATTGTTATAAATATTCATCTCAACATTCCCATATTTCTCTTTCATATCAAACATCAGGTGACCGTAAAGGCCCATGGGCCTCTTGTTTGTTTGTTTAAGGGTTAATTTTTTGACAGACAATTTGTTGGCTCTGGTAAATATTTATTTGACAGACAATATTTTTTCTCTGTTTAAGAGTTATTGACAATGTTCGTTTGCTTTTGTTATGACTTATTTGACTATAATTCCATTTGCAGGACCATGTACAACTACCTGATGTGGCATATCATTAAGTCTATGACATCTTACCTGTCTAAGCCGTTCCGTACTGCACAGAAGGTGTTGTCTGAGGCACTATCAGGTAGGTTACAAGGACAAATTATAATTTGATGTTGTTGTATATCACCTCATCACAACCTAAAGGTTGTCTCATAGCAGTTCACAAATTATTATCCCCCGCTTTCACCGTTTGTCTGTCTGTCCATCTGTCACACTTCGTTTCCATGCAATGACGGCTACAAGTGTTATCCGTTTTTCTTCAGCTTAGTTACTAGTGGTGTTCAGATGGTCGAAAAAAGTCGGAACTCGGTCGACTAAGAAATATAAGTAAGCGCTCGACTAGGATTTTCCATGCTTGATTAATCGGTAAAAAAATAAATTAATTAAAACAATCAATGAACTACAAAAAAATATGCCATACATCGTTGCAAAGTCGTCAAAGCGAACCAGGTCAGGCACGAGTGTACTGTAGGCCTAACAGGCAAAGAGTGGTATGTTAGTTTCGTAGTTTTGAACAAAATAATATATAATACAATGTAAGCGGATGATAATTAATAATGGAATAAATTGGGACACAAAGGAACATCTATCATCCTATTTGCATCATAGAAATATAATTATGAGTATAGGAAATGTTTCATCCAGTGTACGTACGAAACTATATACCCGGCATCGTTCCGTAACTATAAACAAAATGTCGGACACGATACACGGACATCTTGTCAGCAAGAAAAGAGCTCTTTTATGGTTGACACTATCATGTTTATGAACAAAAACATGGATTATTGGTAATGTTGTGGACTCAAGTTTTGTCAAATGTGTTTTCTAGTTCAATAAAAAGTTCATTCAAGTGTCCTGTGATTTTGTTTATGCAATTGTGTGTCATAAAACGGTTCTTTAATTAAATATGTTTGTCTTATTAATACTGAATAGTGAATAAGTCAATGTATAATTTCCTAGCTCTGATGTCTATACAATATGCACTATACAGATGATAAACAAGAAAACAAACCTTAAAAAACGACAATAAGCTTTATTTTCATCCAACAGGCACCTTTACATTGTATACAATAGGGCCTTAGCAACCAGCCAATATTGTTATCTGTGGTTAAAGGGCCTTAGCAACCAGCCAATATTGTTATCTGTGGTTATAGGGCCTTAGCAACCAGCCAATATTGTTATCTGTGGTTAAAGGGCCTTAGCAACCAGCCAATATTGTTATCTGTGGTTATAGGGCCTTAGCAACCAGCCAATATTGTTATCTGTGGTTATAAGGCCTTAGCAACCAGCCAATATCATTATCTGTGGTTATAGGGCCTTAGCAACCCGCCAATATTGTTATCTGTGGTTATAGGGCCTTCGCAACCCCCCAATATTGTTATTTGTGGTTATAGGGCCTTAGCAACTCGCCAATATTGTTATCTGTGGTTATAGGGCCTTCGCAACCCCCCAATATTGTTATTTGTGGTTATAGGGCCTTCGCAACCCCCCAATATTGTTATCTGTGGTTATAGGGCCTAAGCAACCCGCCAATATTGTAACCTGTGATTATAGGGCCTTAGCAACCAGCCAATATTGTTATCTGTGGTTATAGGGCCTTAGCAACCCGCCAATATTGTTATCTGTGGTTATAGGGCCTTAGCAACCCGCCAATATTGTTATCTGTGGTTATATGGCTTAGCAACCCGCCAATATCGTTCTCAACTCCCCTTGAACTTAAATCCTGATTGAAAGAAAGAAATAAGCCCCACAATTTTACCTTATTGACTCCTGAAAATTAATAAAGGACTATTCCATCCTTAAGATTGGAACAGTTCAGATGTGTCTCTAGGAGTGAATGAGTAACATGAGTTGGTGTGGTGTTGTAAGGTGTTTTGGTTTCGTTACCAGGTACGACGGGAGGTGAGGAGCTGTGGAGAGACTGTATATCTGACACGGACGAGACACTTGGCTTCGCCTTAGGAGCAATGTTTATCCGCGAAGCTTTCAATGGTGACAGTAAAGTAAAGGTAAGCTACATTATGTATCATATTAAGAAGGTATGTAAGTTGCTAGGCTGATAACATATCCAGTAAACAGTAATCTTGAAAATCTACATGCGAGTCTGTACTCATTAAATTATGATTGGACTGATAGAAATTGTGGAAATACTTCGATTTAGCATTGTGGGACCTGTTGTTATGCCCCACTAGATATTGGGGGGTATATGGTGTTACCCTTGTACCATTGTCATCAAATTTTGCATATATAATAAATCTGATGTCATGTTTCGCTCCTTGCTCTTTTTTTCCGGATCAAACATCCAAGATGGCCGCCATGGCTTCTGATTCTGGAGTAAGTGGGGTTTTACTGTATTCCTCGAACTATTGATCAGGCCCCCACGAGTTGGAGTAAGCAGGGTTTTACAGTTTTACTTTAGTATAATTACCACGGATGTGTGAATTGGTCATTGCACAAATATGCCAAAACTGATAATGCTCTCAAATTTGATTGCACCAAGTTAGGTATGTTTACATTATACTATAAAAATGTTTCAGCTGCTGGTATCGTTCAGATATGTGACTTATCTTCTTCACTGCTGGGTATAGTTTATGTAGTAAATTATATATAAACTTTATAATTCTGATTGCTTTCTTGTTATTGTATAATGATCATCTTTGACAGGCCGAAGCTATGATAGATGAGGTGAAGACAGCATTCAAAAATAATTTACCAAATCTGGGCTGGATGGACAAGGAGACGAGACTAGCAGCAGAAGATAAGGTAAGAATTCTGCACCAAATCTGGGCTGGATGGGCAAGAAGACCAGACTAGCAGCAGAAGATAAGGTAAGAATTCTGTACCAAATCTGGGCTGGATGGGCAAGGAAACCAGACTAGCAGTAAAAGATAAGGTAAGAATTCTGTACCAAATCTGGGCTGGATGGACAAAGAAACCAGACTAGCAGCAAAAGATAAGGTAAGAATTCTGTACCAAATTCTGGCTGGATGGACAAGGAGACGAGACTAGCAGCATAATATAAGGTAAGAATTCTGTACCAAATTCTGGCTGGATGGACAAGGAGACGAGACTAGCAGCAGAAGATAAGGTAAGAATTCTGTATCAAATCTGGGCTGGATGGGCAAGAAGACCAGACTAGCAGCAGAAGATAAGGTAAGGATGTTAGTAGCAGTGATGTATAGGAGTAATTACTTGAATGTTCAGTACCTGCAATGACAGTTAGTTGATGTTGATATTGTGTCATTCTCACAACATAATAACATATTATCATATTCAACATAATACTTTTTGTTGCAGTTTAAATAGTTGATGATTATATAATTGCATATATCATATTTAGCGCCCTGCGGTATGTTGTCTGTCTGTCCTTAAACAATTCTTGTGATCGTTATTTCTTGAAAATTACTGGATGGATCCTTCTTAAACTTCGTAAATATGCAGGTTCCCCTTGTTCCCTAGTTGTGCATTGTCCAGTTTTTAAGCTGATCCGCAACATAACATGGCTGATAGACGGCCATCTTGGATTTTGACAAGAATAGATTATTATAATATATTATGATCGCTATTTCATGAGAAGTGGTGAATGGATCTTTCTCAGATTTCATATATATATATATATATACAGGTTTTTTAGAGAATTTTTAAGAGAAATTTTCAAATTACATATATCAAACTAAGAATAAATATATACACTATAGAAGAAAGAAAAAAAAATCGAATTTTTTAAGACCAAATCAAACTCATCGATAGTGGGCGCCAAGATCCCTCCGGAACCTCTTGTATGTACTTATGACATTGTTTTATATTATTTTCAGGCGAATGCTGTGATTGACATGATAGGGTTCCCAGAGTACATTCTAAATGTGACCAAATTAAACGAGGAATACAGTCGTGTAAGTACAAATTATTAGTTTAACTTGTTTGTTTTCTCCGGTTTCACTGATGTTTTCAACACAGTAGAATCAACAGTAGGCCTTAACCACTCTCAGATCATTTTTAAATCCCTTTGTCTTCTGTACATCATATATTCCAGGTGTTAAATGATATTTGTTTTCAGAAAGCCAGAGCTGGATGAATCTTCCTAAAAATTAAAAAAAAAAACCTTCCTAATAATGTGTTGCTATTAACAATTTATTTCCACACCCAGATTTCACATGGAAACTTTTCCCTGTATTTGGTTTTATCAAGGGTACTCTTTTTGCGTTTTTGTAAGTACATAGCATGTTTATTAAGTTGAATACGGTATTGCTAAATAACCTTGGGTTTGTTATGCTACAATTGACAAATGATGAAAGTGTTCAGTTTAATCAAGATTTAAACCAATCACAGTTTAAAGGCTATATGCTTTTTCTTTTCAGCTTGCCATCAAAGAAAATGAGTACTTTGGTAACAATATCCGAAGTACTAAATTCCAGCTAACTAAGAATTATGAAGAATTACGGAAAACTCCAAAGAAAAATAGGTAAGTTAAAAAGATGAAAACCTAGATCCTATACACAACAGGTTACTTTAATTTTCAAAAGCTTTTGTAGTTTTGGGCTAAAGAATCCAAATTTCACTTATTGTCTTCATGAGTCAATGAAAATAGGGACCCGGACCATCAGTTGTTTCTTAGAATTGCAATTGAAAATTATTGATGAAATCCTGTCTAATTAGACTGTATGCATGCTTTAATTACTTGTAAAATAATTGTGATTTTCTGTACAATGTTTTTTACACTAAGACGGTAACCGCCTACAGTGTATTGCTACCACTTTCTATGATTACGCAGTCACATTCGGACAACCTCAGCTATTTCCCTAAATATTAAATTATAAATGTGATAAGAATACCAGAGGTGTTCCAATTGCTTCCAAACTATCTCTGATGCTCCCTGGTTGTTGTTGTTGACTTTAAAAACTTAAAATTCTATTGTGAAGATTCATACAAAACTGACAATGAAAAGGTATACAAATTAACTATTATATTCACTTTCTTGTTTATATAACAGTTTGATATTTAATGCCTTAACACTGGCGACTACAACACTGTTAATTTCCTCTGGGGCTCTAAGTTTTTACCAAACACTCTGAGTTTTGACCGTCCATGCTGACTTTTCACCAACAACTCTGACTTTTTCAGCATGGTCGATGAAAAGTCAACTTTTTCAGATTTTGCATTACATTTTATTTCTATTATGTACTCCATCCAAAATATCATATTTAAACTGTTTTTTCGCCTTATCTTTCTGTACTTTGATTTTTTTTGCCTCTAAATGATTCAAAATGTTCATTTTATTACAAAATTACATTACACAGGAGGGGAGGGGAGGGGGGTCATAGGGCCATTGACCCCCCAAGCCTAAAATTGATCCTTCCATGTTCTAGTTTGCTTTTAATCTTACACAGAATGGCCTCTCCTAGTTTTCTTATTGACAAAAATAGACATTGTACAAACCAAACAGGAATGTAAAGACATTTTACAGCAGACAACAAAACCAGTCATCCATATCGCCTACTAGTATTTCAGGTTTATCACAGGTAAATACCATAATAACAGATACAAGCCTCAATGGCTTCAGGACATTCATTACTTTGATTTTATTTTTTCAGTATTTTCAGTACTTTGATTTTATTTTTTCAGTACTTTCAGTACTTTGATTTTTTTTTCAGTACTTTCAGTACTTTGATTTTATTTTTTCAGTACTTTCAGTACTTTGATTGTTTTTCCTTTAGATGGAGTATGACCCCACCTACAGTCAATGCCTACTACACGCCCACCAAGAACGAGATTGTCCTCCCTGCTGGTGTACTACAAGCCCCGTTCTATGACGCTAGCTATCCAATGTAAGTAGCACTATATTATTATACCCGTACTTAAAGTAATCACTTTGTGGGTCTGTCTGCCTGTCCGGGACTTGTGTACAACAGATCTTAAAAACCTCCTGACAGATTTGGATTAACAGCAAAGTTTCACTTGATCAAGGTCTACACTGGATTAGATTTTGGTGGCCCGGCGTCCGTCCTTAAACAATTTCTGTTATCACCATTTCTCGAGAAGGACTGGACAGATCATTCTCAAATTTCATGTATATATGTTCCCCTTGGTGATAATATACAGTTGTGCTTGGTCCATTTTCGGACAGATGCGATAACCAATATGGCAGACAGGTGGCCATCTTGGATTTTGTTAGAAATAGTTTGTTGTCAGTGTTTCTTGAGAAGTACAAGATGAATAATTCTCAGTAGGTTCCCCTTGGTGCCTAGTTGTGCATGGCACATTTTCGGACAGATCCGATATACACAATATGGCATGGCCAACAGCGACCATCTTTGATTTGATTTGTTAGTAATGGTTTGTTGATGGCTATTTCTTGAGAAGTACTGGATGGATTGATTAATCATGAATTTCATCTATATGTTACCCTTTGTTTCATCAATATTTTTTTTTATTGAGAATAAATGGTATTGGTTTGGTAGTGTAACTAGATTTTTAATCTGTTAGTTGCTGGTTATCATGTTTTTCACTACTACAGTAAAGTGCACTCCTCTTTATATCATGTTGCATTTGTTAGACAAAAACATTATATTAACAGGAATGTGACAATCTAGTGCATTTCAAATTTCAATTACTAAAAGCAAGCTATTCAATGTACACATGAAGATGTTTTAATAAATAGATTACATCATTTCATCAATAAGTTTTTTTCGTTTTCTTATACAATATTTTGTACAAGTTGTATCTGAAATCAAATCATTTTAGATATTTTATGTGATAGGTTAAAAATTATGATATTAAGAGGAATTCACCTCAAAATACATGATATTAACCAAATGAAATATATTACATAAATTATATAGAGGGGAAAATGGCTTTTGGGGAGAACATGATATTAAGGGGAGTGTGATATTAACAGGGATGATATTAAGTGCCATTGGTATGTGATATTAACAGGGATGATATTAAGTGCCATTGGTATGTGATATTAACAGGGATGATATTAAGTGGATTTCACTGTATTATGTGTATGTTACAGGTCATTAAACTTCGGTGCAATTGGTGTTGTTATGGGTCATGAACTTACACATGGATTTGATGATCAAGGTAAGCATCCATTACTTAATATTTCAGCTGGAATCTTATTTTTGCTGAAAGCATTCCGCTTAATTATCATTGCGCTCATTGCATTTTCTGTTTACTGATTTCTACTGCAAGTATTGTGAGTGTGTCGATTCTCATTTTTCTGCTTTTCTGTTTAAATTTGATTACGCACTAAAATTTGAGTGTGGAAATATAAGGATATTTATAGTATTTCATTACACATCTCAAATACTGAGTACAAGATACAGCTTACAAAAAAAAAATCATTAAAAATTTGAATTGAAATATTCGTTCAAATTTTGTGTTGTTTTATATCAAAGTAATTTCCATAAATAAATGTTACTTTCTGATCAGAACATTGTTATTACTGCTGAGATATATACCACAATGACGAGTTAAACTTTACGGCTACAAGTTTACAGATCACCTGACTGAGCTAAAAACTAAAGCAAACTTCAAAAATTGATTTTATTACCAGCTAGGTAGTAGCTAAACTTAATTGATATATATAGAGGCTATTCAATGGATTCCCATGAAATATCAAATATATTGCACACGAGTGAAAATTAAAAAAAATCTGCCATACGAGTTTCTCAATTTACCAGTTTGGGAAATATTGGGCAGTATAAACATATATAAATCAGAGCCATTTTCTTTTTCTCTCCAGGACGGGAATATGATAAGAACGGAAACCTTCGACCTTGGTGGAATAACCAGTCCGTGGTTAGATTTCAGAAGCGAGCAGAATGCATGCAGAACCAATACTCTCAGTACAAGCTGAACGGAGAACATGTAAGATTTCTGTAGTTATCTTGAGTTGGGAACTTTGTTTAATTGATAGCTGTTGGTGATTAGCCTTGTATAACTGAGAATATTTCATTAACCTACCCTTGCATGAGATTTAATGGATTAATTCTACACCTACAAGTAGAATCAGGGGGATCTTCTTAAGTTGTCCTGTTCTGGTATCACCTCTATATTCTACACCTACAAGGAGAATCAGGGGATCGTCCTGTCCTGTTCTGGTATCACCTCTATATTCTACACCTACAAGGAGAATCAGGGGATCGTCCTGTCCTGTTCTGGTATCACCTCTATATTCTACACCTACAAGGAGAATCAGGGGATCGTCCTGTCCTGTTCTGGTATCACCTCTTGTATGAAATTACCTTTATCTCATTTGCATTTCAAAAACTAGAACTGTGTTTCTAAATTCAGCATTGAAAAAAGTTCATCATTGACATAATTACTCATAAAAACAGATTTTATCACTCTTATATTTCCGTTTACACTTTGCATTTTTGAAGTTCGAGGGTATTTTTTTGTCTGCAATACCTTGTTTAATCTGGAACATTGATAACTGTGCAGCAGGTTAAAGGTCTCCCAGGGGAGATAATCATGATCTATGTTCGACAACTAACAGGAATTCTGATGGACTCCCAGGGGAGATAATCAGGATCTATATTCCACAACTATCAGGAATTCTGATAGACTCCCAGGGGATATAATCATGATCTATATTCCACAACTATCAGGATTTCTGGTAGAATCCCAGGGGAGATAATCAGGATCTATGTTCCACAACTATCAGGAATTCTGGTAGACTCCCAGGGGAGATAATCGCAATCTATATTTCACAATGATCTGAAGTTCTGGTAGACTCCCAGGGGAGATAATCATGATCTATATTCCACAATAATCTCCAGTTCTGGTAGATTCCCAGGGGAGATAATTATAATCTACCGCAGGTATATTCCACAATGATTAGAGATTCTGGTGGACTCCCAGGGGAGATAATTATGACCTATATTCCACATCTATCAGGGATTCTGGTAAACTCCAGGGGAGATAATCATGATCTATTTCACAACTATCAGAAATTCTGGAAAGACTGCATACTGAATTCACAAAAATGAAAATTATAATTTTTAAATTGTAAATTTAGAGTAATACACAATTTTTTTATAATTAGAATGCTGAATAAACAGAGAAATTTATTGACATACGAACACTAGTAAGCCTATGCTGGCACAGCTTCATTCATCAGTCAGTCATTTTGTTTGAGGTCATGTTTTACTGATTATCAACTTGATCGTTTAATAATGAAAAGACCAGGGGTGGTATATGGTGTGTTTGTTAAATTCATAACTTCCAACAGTATATTTAAGATCACAGTGGACAAACTTATTCTAAATAACAATACTAGCACAGATCTGGTAGTGAGATAGTGCTACCAATATTGTTAAAAGAATAATCTTGAACTATTGTCCAGGTAGCATGGCTTAAATAAGTTTAAAAGGCTGAGAATTTCTAAAAAATACATAGAATGGTGATAATTGGCCAGTTACAGGCTCAGTTACGGAGCTATTGAGTTTGTTCATTGTAATGACCTTGACTCACTTTGAAGGTCATATATAGTGAAATGTGAATAAAATTTCTCGCGCAAACAAAGAAAAGAAAAGTTTCAGAGTTACTGGTTCCATGGTGATATTGAAGGTTAATTAAGTATAGTACAACCTGTCTAAACCGGTGCCTGTCTAATCTGAATACCTGTCTAGTTTGGTCCCAGCAAATCCCACTGAATTCATAACACACCTCTGCAAACTGGACTCCTGTGTAAGCCGACCACAAAATTGGTCCCAATGACATCCAGTTTAGACAAGTTACACTTTACTTAAAAAGTCAATTCAGCTTAATCATAGTCATTGTTTGACTTTTTTAAGGCCACAAAAATCAAATATGTTTAAAACTTTTAACAAAATGAATAACATTTTAATGAATAAATATTTAAATGAACAAGTTGTGGGTGATAGATTCTGATGGTTTTAGTGCAGTTTAAGCTATAAGTGTTGTGAGATTTATACTTGGTGAGAAAAATGGAGGCCAATTGGGCCTTTTGTTAATTGACATTTGTGATTATTTAAAATAAATACTGTTTTTTTGATAGATCAAAGGAAAGTTGACACTAGGAGAAAACATTGCAGATAATGGCGGCCTGAAGTCTGCATACCACGTAAGTCACAATTTGTTTCTATATCAGAATTACTAAGGGTGGTGATATCTAGCTACATTGTAGTAGTAGGCTGCAATATAGGGCTACAAGATGTAATTATCCTTTTTTTAGGTTACTGGCAAGGGGTAAAATAATTAAAATACTGTAAAAGATATAAGTATACTAATTTTATACTTGATTTATACCCAAATGCCCATTATGATGCCTTCTTACCAGTAGCATGGTTTGTTGAAGGGCTGCCATTAATTAGTTTGTTACTTAGACTTAATTGGCTGGGCCCAGTTGTTCAAAAGATGATTAGCTTAATCAGTGATTAGTGCAAATTTTAATTATCCTGTAACTTTAAAATGAAACCATAGATTTAATTACAACTTTGCAGATATTGACAAATACCTCATATTGTTAATTTACATACAAACTTTTAAGATTGTAACTTGTATATTGACAGAATTATTCAAGTTTGAAAAATGTTGTTAAATAGTGAATAAGCTAATCACCCTTTGAACAACTGGGCCCTGATGAGTTGCAGTTTTGCTTTAAGTCACTGCTACATGAATTTCTTCTCCAGATGGTCTCACCAACATTCTGCCAGCTTGGTCACTGGTGACACTAGTGATGTGGGAGTTACCTCCCCTTGTTTACCACAGAGATAGTGAACAAGGTGTCGTAACACTGACTGAGTCCAAAAATTCCCCAATCTCTGTTCATATGTGTCCCTAGCTGTTTGCATTAAGTATCTGGAGGACAAAATAATGAAGGGAGAAGTTTGATTTAGATTGTTTAATATACATGTATAAGATCTTGACCCACTTTTACAGTTATTTGAGTTAGATTGTTTAATACATACATTTATGTATGACCATGTCCCACTTCTTACAGTTATTTTATTTAGATAGTTTAATACATATGATCTTGACCCACTTTTACAGTTATTTGTTTCAATTTTTTTGAACAGGCTTATACAGATTGGATTTCACATCATAAAGATGAGCGCCCCCTACCAGCCATAAACCTAACGCACAGACAACTCTTCTTCCTTGGCTTCTCCCAGGTGAGTTATACTAATCACTGTCAGTTGTGGGAAAGGAAATGTACATATTATCGTAATTAATATGGGTTCTTTCCAGAGATTTATACTAATTACTGTCAGTTGTGGGAAAGGAATGGTACTATTGTAATTAATATGGGTTCTTTCCGGAGATTTATACTAATTACTGTCAGTTGTGGGAAAGGAATGGTACATACTATCGTAATAAATATGGGTTCTTTCCGGAGATTTATACTAATTACTGTCAGTTGTGGGAAAGGAATGGTACATACTATCGTAATTAATATGGGTTCTTTCCGGAGATTTATACTAATCACTGTCATTTGTGGGAAGGGAATGGTACATATTATCGTAATTAATGTGGGTTCTTTCCAGAGATTTATACTAATTACTGTCAGTTGTGGGAAAGGAATGGTACATACTATCGTAATTAATATGGGTTCTTTCCGGAGATTTATACTAATTACTGTCATTTGTGGGAAGGGAATGGTACATATTATAGTAATTAATATACCCCCAGCTACAAAGTTAGGGAGTTGACTTGAATTTGGTTGTCAGTCTGTCTGTGGACATATCTTGTCCAGGCCACTCCTCCAAAACCTGTGAACTGATTGTCGTCGATGAAGCAGAAGACGCTTACTCTTCCGGAACACCTGGTCTTGTTTGCTTGTGCTTTTAAAAGAGTCTCCATGTAAATCTTTCCTTTGTTCCTTTTAATAATATTTTAATCGATTTTGAGTTCGGATTATGGTTTTGTTGACGCTTTGGTATTCTCTGATTTATTTTTTGATAACACTTCCACAAATATTATTAAGGACTATGTGAAAATGGGCATGCAGAATTTCAGTTGCATTATGGTTAAGCTAAAAGGCAACCTATTAAAATCCCATGTGCAATTTAATATACCAAAGAGATATCATCCAATTGCAATCAGCTATTTGATTGTTTCCTAGGTTTGGTGCTCGACCAGTCTCAAGGAAGCTGACCACCTACAATTGTTGAGTGACTCCCACAGTCCCGCCAAATTCAGGTGATTAATTCCAGCATGTCTTTATAATACATTGTACCGTATTTGACCAGGAATAAGCCCCCACCCCCTGAGAAAAATAATTGATCAAAAGTAGGGAGGGGTCTTATTCACGAATACACCCCTGTTCACCGAAGTCCGCCATCTTGGATATTCTACTGTTTTGATCTAGAAACTCCATACTATACTAGTAATGTAATTTTAGTTCTTTGTTTTGTTAAAATAACAAGTTTGCAAAATGCACAACTAGTTCAAACATGAAAGTGTGGTGTTCTTAACACCAGCTAAACAATGTTTTATTTCAAGTTTAGCCTTAAAAATTTTTTTTTGCATATAGTTAGATATATATATATATTTTATGTTCAGACACAAAATTAAAAAGAAATTAACATGCTCTTTATTGAGAGAAAGACAAAATTTAGGGTGGGGGCTTATTCACAGGCTCCCATTCTGTTCCAAGAACCTTTGCTGAAGTGGGGAGGGGGCTTATTCGTGAGAGGAGGCTTAATCCCGGTAAAATTTGGTAATTAAAAATCCATGGTGACCTTGTGATGGTTATAAATATTTAAATAAAATATTCATGTGGTTCTTCATAATTTCTGTATAATACCACTCAAAAAATGCTTATTTTTCTGAATATTTTATAATGATATCATCACTTTTGTATCTGTGTTAACTTTTGGTCATTGTCTTTTATGATGTCATCAATGTTTGTTGTTTTGATGTAACCCTAGCTCACATTGATGACGTCAACAATAAAATCATTCTTCACCTGAAGAGCTTGCCAAAGCAATCAAAAGCACTTGTTTAAATCTGGGTTTGTTATTTTTTTTTAAATTATATATCATAATTATATATGGTTGGGATGAAAATAAACAGAATGCCTTGTCGTTATCAATAATCGTGTTTAAAAAAAGAAATAACTTTCGTCAGGTGTGGATATTAAGTGGATGCTATAAAATGGTCTTTGAATTGTTCATTTTGAAACCATTCAAGGTATCCTCTTGAGACTTATTTAGTGTACTGGCATAATCACAGATGATGTGCAGAGTATTGTCATTAGGTATAACATTGACCCCAACTTGTCCTCAAGGTCAAAGGTCAATAAATGCAAAACTTTCAGTCCATACCATCACTTTTAAACCGTTCAATTAGTATGTCTTGATGAAACTTAGAGTGTACCTGCATCATACCTGGGTGATGTGCATTGCACTTCCATTAGGTCATTGTGACTTGAATGGAAAAGTCTTATTTGTTCAAACGTTCAGGAGCATTTGTCCTGGCTGCAAATATCCAACCGTTAAAGAGGAGTCACATACTTTTTAAAAATCTCATGTTTCTATTTTCTAATGATCCTCTGATCAAAATCTTAATTTGGTTAAAAAATGCACAGAAGACAATATTTTGTGTTTTACTGTCGTAAAAAAAAATCGATCACAGCTATTTGTAACAGTCTTCTCTGTTGTATTGTAGAGTAATTGGCACCTTGTCCAATTCCAAAGAGTTTGCTGAGGAGTTCAAGTGTCCATTAGGATCCAGGATGAATCCCAAAGAGAAATGTGAGGTATGGTAAATTCCTCTGTCACAATCTCACCTATTGGCTGTGGTGCTGTATGTAAAAACCTCTCCCATTGGCTGTGATCCAGTATGTAAAGAACTCTCCCATTGGCTGTGATCCAGTTTGAAAAGGACCTCTTCCATTGGCTGTGTTGCTGTTCATGTAAAGATTTCCCCCACTGGCTGTGATGCTGTATGTAAAGACCTCTCCCATTGGTTGTGAAGCTGTATGTAAAGAACTCTCCCATTGGCTGTGGTCAAGTACAGAAAGGACCTCTTCCATTGGCTGTGGTGCTGTACATGTATGTAAGGAACCCTCCTATTGGCTGTGACCTAGTTATCATAAGGACCTCTGCCATTGGCTATAATCTAGTATTATAAAGATCTATGCCATGGCTGTGGTAAAGGACTTCTCCCATTGGCTGTGGTTTAGTATTGTAAGGACCCCTCCCTGTGGCCGTGATCTTGTATTGTAAGGACCTCTTCCATTGGCTGTGGTTTAGTATCATACGGACCCCTCCCTGTGGCCGTGATCTTGTATTGTAAGGACCTCTCCCATTTGCTGTGGTCTAATTTTATCAGGACCTCTCCCATTAGCAGTGGTGATGTACGGTAGTCTTCTTTCCCTTGCTCTGGTGCTGTGTGATTATTATGAAGATCTCTCCCATAGACTGGTACAGTATGGTAAAAAATTCCCATTGGATATATATGATCCAGCATTCCAGTTGTCATGGTACTATATTCAACTGCCAAGGTTCTGGATTTAGTTGTCATGGTACTATATTTTGTTGTCATGGTACCATATTTAGTTGTCATGGTACTAGATTTAGTTATGGTACCAGATTAAGTTGTCATGGTTCCATATTAAGTTGTCATATAACCTGATTTAGTTGTCATGGTTCCAATATTTTGTTGTCAATGTACCTGATTTAGTTGTCATGGTTCCATATCTAGTTGTCATGTTACGAGATTAAGTTGTCATGATACCAGATTTAGTTGTCATGATTCTATTATAATAATTATTTGTTATGAATTAAAGACTGGCTACTTGTATTAGTTGCTGTAGCAAAAGCAAATGATAACTACAGCAAATGATTGCAGATTTGACAAGAGGTCTTCATTGAAGTGTGAACAGCTAAGCTTATGATTTACAGAGTATGATTATCTGATACAATGGCAGCTCCTGAACTGCTGGGGCACCCAGTTTTCTATCATAATTTTATAGTAATGAAAGAAAATAAATATCTGAATTCAATCTGTATTGAAAATCGCAAGTAAAAGCTTATTATCGTGAAGTTGGCCAAGCTATATAATATGAGAGTGAAGTTTCCTTTTTGGAAGCATGTCACAATGAGACAGGACCTGAACTGCAATGTCAAAATACCAGAAGCCGTTATCAGTACCAAAGGAATCGCCAGGAAACAGCATTTACAAGGCTTATTAATTTTTTTTAAATGGTGAAAAAACTCATCGAAGTGATGGAAGAAAAAAATATCAAATATAGAGAAAAGATTTTATTTTAAATATCTATTAATTGATCCGACAGATTGTTATATAAACCATGTGTAGTATTTGTATAACATCCAAATGTTTTAATGTAAGTTTTGATTTGGTTTGAAATCACCATGGTAACCATGTCAATAATTAAAAAGAAATCTTATAATCACAATTATTCTTTCTTGCCACAAATTCATCGTTTTTAATAGGTAAAAAGGTTTATTTTAGTTTTGCAACAAAACATTTGTATGTCTAAGACAGATTCCATGTTTTTTTTTTTTGTTTCTGTTTATATATCATCAGTCTTGGGTCAAACACTCTAGACAGAAGCATATTTCATTCCTATAAGGACGATATTTTGGCTGTACCAGTTTCTTTGGTGAATACCTGGTAGATTTTAAATATTTTTCTGTAACAAATTAATGTTTAAGTCCACAAACTTTAATATTGTAATTTTTAATGATGTATAACAATTCAAATATAACTAATTGTGTGTGGACCACCATTGACTATCAAGGCCCCGGTTTCATCAACATTCCTAAACATATGGAAATGTCTCATTTTAAAAGTTCAATTGAAAAGCATCACTGAAGTTATTAAGTGGGAAATCTTAAGTTAATGAACTTGTCACAACTTCTTTAATGCTTTCTTTGGAAATCTTTAAGTTAAGGAATTTAATTAATAAGTTAAAATCCTTGAAATCCAGGGGTTACGCTCACCTTCACTCTCTACGACACTGGAAAATGTTATAGCAAAATTGAAAACTCTATGGTGTGGTACTTACCTTGTTGATGAGGCAAAAAGACTTGTTCGACCCGTTGTCGTATATCAAAAGAATCTCGCATAATGGTAAAAAAGTACAAGCTTTGAAGTCGGTCGCGGCTCCATTGTAATTGTCAAAAAAAAAAACAGGCATCATGTTCTAAGAGTGTAGAGAGGGTAGATGAGAGTAACCCCTGATATTTGAGGGAGATAAGTTAAGCAATATTCATGAAACTAGGACCAGAGGTAGCAAGTGTATCACAGTGAACGGGCATGTTACTGGTGTGACCAGAAATACTTAGAAATTGGGATATAACAAATTGATAAAGTTCTGGAAGGATAGTGACTGCAGCTGTGTAACATGATATACAGGTAGATAAAATGAATTCTCTTACATATTTCAGTGTCACTGACTGTTATATATAATAATTTTAGTATGTCAGAAAGTGATACTGTAAAGGTGGAGTTGTTGGCAACATGGGCATTTTCACTTAATTGACATCGTTAAATCTCTTTGAAAATGGTTATTTTCACGAGATAAGCAAAATGAACGGAATCCAAGCCGCTAGTTCATGGTTACAAATAATTTTAGCTGTACAACTTGTAACAACTTATGAGAATCTGAGCCCAGTTGTTCAAAAGGTTATTAGTTTAATCACTATTTAACGACCTTTTTCAAACTGTAATAATTCCGTCACTGTTCAAGGTAAAATCTTGAAACACTGCATGGGAATGGACATTATTATATATTTGATATCTGCGAAGTTGTAACTCAATCTATGGTTTCATTTTAAAGAAACAGCGCTAATCAATGATTAAGCGTATCAACTTTTAAACCACTGGGCCCTGGACGATAGAGCTGTCGGGAAAAAACAATATATGCAATATTTTACTTCTGTAAAACATTTTATACATAGAAAAATAAAACAATATTGGTAAATGGACAGAGTGTAACAAATACTTTCGCATGACTGACAACGCAAGCATGTCAACAGTTCGATCAGTTTAAAGGCTAAGAAAAAAATCTACACGTGAAAATATCCAGCTACATTGGTTGCTCGTTTGATGTTATATGAAATCCTATTTGTCTAATTATGGTGTTTCACTTCATTATTTGTGGTAATATTGATTTGTCATATCCAAGATTTGCTAGTATAAGATAAGCAGGTAGCACCCTTTATAAGCAGTGTGTATGGTTCCCACCTGTTGTAATGGATATTTGTTGTTTCTACATGATGTTGTTGTTGTTTACGGTTGTAATTTGATTATTTTGTTTTTGTATATACTTAGTGAAAATGTTCATATGGACAATGAGATCTGCATTTATGTAAATTCCCAGTCAAATGTTTAACCATTTTACGTCTGTCTGTTTGTATTGTCAATCTGGGTGCACGATAAATAGAATGGCGTCCATTAGGACGTATTAAATTTTTATCCGGCATCCAAATTGCATTCATTGACAAAATACAGTCTTACAGACGTTCAATGGTTATATTTACATTTAAGATACTTTGTTATACATAACAATGCCATTTTTTTGCCAATTTATTAATGTTTTTGTCCCAGTATGTTGGCATACTGGAAGAACTTTTTAAAATCACAATCACCTTAATGATAAACGGAAAGCTATAACCGTGTTATCTGAGGCGACGTGATAAACGTTGACGTAACGTGAATCAAAATGACGTCATGCTTTTATCCAGTGGTCTTGACTTCATCTGTGCTACGTACTCTGAATGCAGTCTTGATTAGCACTGAGTTAATGGGAATCCGTCATGTCAAATGTAAATATATGGTGATAACTGGCAGCCAGGTTAATTCTCTGTATCACCTTTTCTGGCATTGTACAAACTGATGAAGTTAACTGATTCCTTCATTTGAACATGTACCCCTTGGTTCTTTTTGCATTGATTTCTCAAAACGAATCTCATACATTAGAGAGTGGCCACTACAAATACGTTCGATACATTATTGTATAATTATGAATACATTTTTGGAGGCACGGTGTTGCATTTTTAAATAAATTTTGTTGTGTTAATCTACATGCTATGTTAAAACCCTTTGTTCAGCATTTATCGATCTGTTTTGTTTATACAATGCATATGTAGTGTACTTAATCTCCAAAACTGCCAAATTGTGTAGGCCAGTTGCTTGTGTTATTGTACGTGCTAAATATTGAAATATTAGGTCTCACTAGCGTATACAATGTAAACGTTTTTGCTAATCATATTTTACAAAGTCATAGATCTTAACTAAAGTTTACACCCAAACTATTACTCACAACTTTATGACTACGCTTACCGAAAACTTTCGATGGCCACTGTCCATCTTGGTCACTTTAGTGGTGGACGCTAGGTGGCGTGGTAATTACGTCACTCGATCGATGGGATGACGCAATCACACAAGAGTCTGCAGATGGTAAATCCCGTCATTGAGATTGGTATACATCTTTGTTTCATAACATTTCACCTGAGGTTTTAGGCAAAGGATTGATCATTGTAATTTTGTTTTCATAAATGTTTCTTTTTTCTTAACTATCATTCCCGATTTCAGTAGTCCCACACGTTTAGATGGTGCCATCAAATAAAACTTGAACATTATTAAATGAGGTTTGCACCTCTTGAAAATGTTATGTGATTGAAGGGTTGGTTAATCAATTTCTTTGTAAAACTTTCAACTGTAACATTCCATGTTTGGCCCATTCCTGTGTAAGTTGTGGTTCGACAGAGTCAGCGAATGACTTTTCTAAAGGTTTTCTTTTTCTTCTTTTTCTTCTTTTTAATTTGAAATGTTTTGCATTAATCACAGACCAGCCACCTACTTATCCATATTTATTACAAGATCTACTGGAATACAAATACTTTGTTATTAATGCATTTTTTAAATGGTGAGAAATAGAGATTATAGGGACGTGGCGTAACGTGATCATATAAAGAATCCCACCGCTGCCACCAAATGCATGACGTAATTACATGATCATGTAAAGAATCCCACCGCTGCAAATGCAACGTGCCGGTTGTCAACTAGTACTGGAAAAGCTAGCTTATCAGTAAGGCAGTTTTTCTTCCTCCTGTACCCTTCATGTAGCTGAACATTACGCTAGAAGATAACGAATGATGTGTATCATCCACTATATAGAAGGTCCTTCCTAATCCATCATTGCAGGTACTAATACATTATTTGATGAAACTGTATAAAACCGATTGGCGTGTAGTTTTAACTGGCGAGTTTTTTTTCCGATGAACTTTCCAATAATGATCTTTACTGATGATCTGCTGGATCCCATTATAGAAATCCAACAAAGGGTCAGTATCTTAGTGTTATTTAAAACCAGTCCCACTTTGACTTTTGTTCCATCTGATGACCTCTTTAAAGTCCCTGCTTGTTTAAAGGAATTCAGAATTAAATAATATCTTCCTGAGCAGTGTTTTCTCGGAGAGTTATTTTCCTGTACAGTGTGTTTCTCGGAAAATCGGAGATTTCTCCTGTACGGTGTGTTTCTCGGAGAGTCGAAGGTTTCCATTGTACAATATGTTTATTGGAAAGTCAGAAATTTTCTCGGTAAGGTGTGATTTTTGGAGAGTCGGAGATTTTCTCTGTACAGCATTTTTCTTGGAATGGAATGTCAGAGGTTTACTCTTATCGCGTCTCTCTAAAGGAATCAGAAAAAGTACAGATGCTGCAATTCCCTGTTAAGGTTAACTGCAAAATGCCAAGTACACGCCAGCAATGCATTAGAAAATTGTCTTACACATAGGTAAGGGGTAATTGATATACTTCATTTAATAATGACGGATGTAACTTCGTCCCTCTCATATAATCATACGAGATTATTGCTACAGCATGTGATAATTACGGGTGTAACTCCCTTATACTAGATAATTGCTCTACTTTATGTACTATTATCTAGTGTAGACTAGCCCACAGTTTTTGTTTTTCATTTAAGCATTATGATGGCTTGATATGATCTTTTTCATTATCTCCAATTATATTTTCTATTTATGGTTTTGTTTTATTAGAAATCCAGAACAAATCATGTTAATTATTACTTTTTTGTTTTGTGTTACATTTTTCGTAGACAATCTGATCTCCGATGTAAGCCTGATCTCAAACCGTAGCTTCCTTCTGTTAGATTAAAGTTGATCTGAATTGTTTTCGTATAGGTGCACATGCCAATCAACGTCACCCACTCTCTAAGCCTCCCACTCTGATGTAATTATTTTTTAACAAAATATCCCAATGGATTTTGTTTAAATTATTGGAAAGTGAAAAGAAATATTTCTTTCTTGTCAATCATGCTACCGTCGAAATTTCTCTATATCCAACTCGTATAACTCGAAAACTCCCTTTAATACGAAGCATTTCGTCGATTTGGAAATCGTATACCTCAAAGACCCCGTTTGATTATAATTTTTCTCGATGATCCTAGCCAAACCTCATATCAAAGATTCGAAGTCATTTAATTTGAATACTTTATTTAATTCTCTTGATAACTCAAAATTTTCCCATGGTACCACTGACTTCGAAAGAACGATGTTCGACTCTACCTTTACAATGAGAGCATTGTTTACTAGTAATTCGTTTTGTTGTCTCGCCTTTGACGATAGTCGAGAAAATCGAGACAAAGGTATTGCTTTTCCGGCGAAGGCCACGTCAGCATTTGCGTTGAAGTCCACTTTTCATTTTTGTACTTATCTAATTGAATAGAATTTTGGTCACATCATCCAAACTATCATACTTAACACCTCACCAAAATTTAAAAGAAATATTGTTACAGGTCTTAGTATATCGGTTAAAAAACATCGGAATTTTGAGAATTTGCGTTAAAGTCTACTTTTTTTTAAGTGTTACTGATATCTGATTGAATTGAAACTAAACGTACTTACTGATATCATCATACTTTACACCATACTGAAATTTGGGGGAAATTTATATGCAGGTTATGCTGTTTAAAGGTAAAAGAATATGAGTTTTTAGAATGTACTTTAGCCTCCACTTTTTATGCTGTTGTTGACATGTAGTTTAATTGAAACTTAGCAACGTTACTGATACCATCTGGCTGTATGTATTGCGTCATACTACTATGTTCCGTTTGGTCTTGAACGTCATTGACAAAGCGAGAAGGGCGAGACATATGATCACGCGTAATTCTTGTTAATATTCGTTTAATGTAGATGCTGGATAAGATGATATGTACTTACATAAAGTTACTTATCTTATCACTTATATGTATATAATTAAATTTCCATGGAGTGTATGCAGAATGCGGCTTTCTGATTGGTTGAGATTTTCTTTTCACACCTTTATGAAAAAAAAATCCGAAAATGGCGCTAAAATGTGACGTCACAATGCGGCAATTGACGTTGCGTATTGATTTGTAAAAAGAATCCGTTGTTAGATCTGTCAAATAGTACATAAACATGTTTTTAATTTGAAAATAAGTTTCAAAAATTAATTATAAGCGTGGATGTCATTTTTTTTTTTTTTTTAGTTTCATAGCGTTTGAAACATATTTTGCTTTTTAGCGGATGCTTTTGTAAGAATCCGCTACAGTTTGCAAACAAAATTGTTTTCATACACCAATGAAACTAAAAAAAAATTGTCATCAATGCTTTAATAAAATTGTTATTTATTTTGCTGTAATAGTGAATGAAAAGGGTTAACGTAAAACTACTACAGCTGTTTCCCGGAAAATATTATCTCATTGATGTGCTTCATATGGCATTAACATGTTAATATTGAGGTGAGGAAATGTCGCAATTTCTTGTTTGCATGCTTCCTGTAACGATAAACCACTTCAGATTGATTATGTTTTAGTTTCATTGAGTAGTTAGATAATTGTTATATTTTTTGTGATATTTTTGTTAATTAGGGCCCCGTATCGGAGATACGGGTGCCCTATAGTAATCACTCTGTCTGTCTGTCCGTCCGTCTGTCCGTCTGTCCGTCTGTCCGTCCGTCTGTCCGTCTGTCCGTCCGTCCGTCCGTCTGTCTGTCTGTCCACAAATTTTGTTTTTACATAATAACTTTGGTATTCATTGCCAGATTTGCATGAAACTTGGTCAACATGTTCAATAAACAAATATAAAACACAAGGTTGAATGCTAAGGTCACTGGGTCAAAGGTCAAGGTCATATTAGGGTAGAATTCAAGTCATACTGTATCGGATATCATTTTTTTGCGGGAGGGAGTAGGTTGGCGTGTGGGCATGTGGGGGATATCTACAGCCGCAATACGGGGCCCTTCCTGACCTGTCAGTGTTCTAGTTTTTTTTAACAAGAGAGATCTGTCTTCAAATTGTGACCATATTATTGATTATTATTTATATGTATTTTAGTGAATGAAAATAGCCATAGATCAAGAAGAAATCAGAAATGAAATCCGTTGTCATTGTCCGCGACTAACACTTGTATTGACATTTTTTTTCTAAAGCAATACAACTTTACATTGTCAATATCAAATCTGAACATTGTAGCTTTGTGTTCTTGGTGATATTTATGTTGGTGATGTTTTTGTTGATCTGGGCATGCGCACATGTTGTCAGGAGAATACCCGTGAAATTAATAATGTATATGATAGTATGTCATAGTGAAATACTTATAATTAAATTAAAACAAAATACCCAGCATCTCGTTATCTAGGGGTTA
Organism: Mimachlamys varia; assembly: GCA_947623455.1. Classification (NCBI taxonomy): domain Eukaryota; kingdom Metazoa; phylum Mollusca; class Bivalvia; order Pectinida; family Pectinidae; genus Mimachlamys; species Mimachlamys varia. The sequence continues at coordinate 41,271,259 of OX392542.1, forward strand.
CGCTCACTTTCGCTCTCTACACCCCTAGAGTATGTTAAAGCATAACTGAAGGCTCCGTGTGCTCCACCTGGTTGATGAGACAAAAATATTTGTTTGACCTTTTGATGTACATCAAACGAATCTTGTGGTCACATAACGTTAAAAATTGACAGACTTTGAAGTCGGTTGCGACTCGTTTGTATTCTAAAAAAGACGGATATTAGCCTAGCGATTGGTCAGAGTTTTTTTACCTGAGCGTGCCTTCAGTTTTGTCATGACATATTCCAGGATTTTAGAGAGGGAAGGTGAGCGTAACCCTGTGTCAGGATATCGAGGATGAACACTCAGAGGCCAATTTCTTTGTGAATTTTTACTGCTTGACATATCAAGCTGATATTCGGATACACTTTTCCAATGGAATTTTTACAAAATAAGTAGTATTTTGACAATTTTTTTTTATTGTCATTTCACGATGAAATATTGTCTTATATTATTGGTATTTTCCTTGCCACACTTGCCTGTGGATCAATTAGTACATAGTATTAATTATTGTTAAGGCGCCCATAAATATGTATTGTTCTAGTCATTAAATAATCAGGTATGCGTTGACACATTATACAATAGAAATCTCGTTTGGTATAATGTTGTGTAGAGATAATTATGTAATATTTTGAGTATGATGATGATGTTTAGTGTAATAACGATCTGTAGATGGTATGTGATGTCGATACAGGTACACAACTTTGTTAAATGTCAAGTAAATAGTACCTATATATTGTGTATTATAATGAAAATCGTTTTTGTATATAACTCTTCCCAGCTGTGATGTGACCAATAAAACTATAAAAAATCATTATCGTGTTTATCTTTTAATTACGAAAATACGTCCCATAAAACAATTCAAAGTTGTAATTATACACAATATCAAGTGCGTATTCGATCTTTTCAATATAAAAGAAATGTAAAATATGTGTTCATTTTATGAGATTTACGGAGTCTTCAGATTTTGTTTTCGATTTTGCTAAGATCTAGTGATCTAATATAAATCATAAATCCATGACGAGTTTCATATGAACTGAAATCGAGTGTACGATCTTACTACCATTCTTTGAACCATTGAATCGCTGATAGTCTTATTGTGACACTGTATAATCCTGAAGAGGGTGTTTGAATTTGGATTTTGAAAAACTTGGAAGACTTTCTGATAAATCTTGAGCACCCTTTCATCAAAAATGTTTCGTCTATAAATAAAAACAAATATCAGAGAATACCGAAACGCCAGCAAAACAACAATCCGAACTCAAAACCGATTTCACTTGGGGCAAAATATGAACAAAGGAAAGATTCACATTGAGACTCTTGTAAAGCGAATAAGACGAGGTGTTCCGGAAGAGTAAGCGTCTTCTGCTTCATCGACGACACGCGACAAGTAAATCTTGGTTACATCCAAGTAAACATCAAGACCTCGAAATGAGAACCGATTCATCATTCTCAATCAAAAGTAAGCAGAAAATAGCATCTCGATGCAAAGCCAATTATCTTAAAATCACCTACGAAAAATATCGAGAAAAACAGCTTAACAACACAATATTAATAAACTGGAAATAATACTTTTTGAGTGGATAGAATGAAAATCACGAACACGCTTCTAGTGACAGAAGTTCTGGTAGAAAAACTAGTGCAAGGGAGATAACCCCTACACCCTTAGATGTAACAGTTGAAACATGCTATAATAATTATACACTCAGATTAAAGGCCCAATATACGTAACTTCAGGGAAATTTTCGTGATTCTGAAAAATTCTGAAAAAAAATCAAGTTGATAACCATGCAAAAATAAGTCTAAAACGAAGTAAACCTGAGCGGTAACTAACAAGAAACTCTTGACAAAAAATCCAAAGAATTGAAAATAATTCAGGTGGGGCCCACTTAAACAACAAACCGAAGTTAGAAGACGGTTCAAAATGGACGCGTGTTTACAAATAGCGTGTTTCAAATGCTGTTGTACCGGTAACAGCAAAAGAATTCATCTTGAATATTGCTGATATCAGTTAATCTTAACTAAATCTATAAATATAAAAGGTTATTAGGCTAGATTTTCGCTTCAAGTTTTTCCGAAAGTTACGTATATTGGGCCTTTAAACAATATGTAATACTCTTGGCACCAGTATTGTGACGTATTTCAGCAATCAACGTCTCAGTTACGTATGTCGATGTAAAGGATAAATGATGTCGAAATACTTTATGGACGAAAGCGTTGTTGCAATGAAAATGTCCCAAAAACGTTTTAGGAATCACGTCGACATTTTTTTATTTCATTTTCAAAGATATATGTTTGCCGATTGAATTCCGTTGCTATGGAATCGTAAAAGTTCACGTAATGTGTAAATGAGTATTAAAGATATTGACTATAAATCACATTTATCGACTTTCTCGCCATGCTAATAACCTGATGAAAATATCGACCAAACATTGCTGTTAATTCGATATTCAGAACAGCGATACCGATATATAATAATTTGGATATCGACACGTAACGGTCGATATCTTTCATAGCTCTGAATAGTTATAGACATTAGGATGTACCTTTTACGAATCTATACGTTACAGCCATTGTATGGTCTTGTTTTGGTCCTGGCAGATTGAACACGAGTTCACAGATTTAACAGTTATCTCATTTGGGTAGTAGCACGGTATATAATATACACATTTTCGTAGTACACGATTTGAAATTATACAGAATAGTTACATTTTACTTATAAATTCCTAAATCATGAGTAAAGGGGTTTACGCACCTGACACGTCTACTTCTATATTAGTTTAGAAATTTTGGATTCCTATCTTTCGGCCCCTAGCATCACTGAAAGTCCTAGGAGGGCGAAACAGCTGCATGATGGAGTTGAATTCATTTTTTCGGCATATTGTATTTATTACTAAATTTAAAAGTGCATCATACATGTATGTGTGTGTAACGTCATCTTAAACGAATCTACCTCCCTTCTGATTCTACTATTGTTAAGATTTATAAAGATATATATTCTTCGAGTCCGATGACAATGACTCTTTGTCTACTGTCTACTGCTTACATATGTTCTACTCACTGTCTACTGTTTACATATGTTCTACTCACTATCTACTGCTTACATATGTTCTACTCACTGTCTACTGCTAACATATGTTCTACTCACTGTCTACTGTTTACTGCTTACATATGTTCTACTCACCGTCTACTGTCTACTGCTAACATATGTTCTACTCACTGTCTACTTCTTACATATGTTCTACTCACTGTCTACTATCTACCGCTTACATATGTTCCACTCACTGTCTACTGCTAACATATGTTCTACTCACTGCCTACTATCTACTGCTTACATATGTTCTACTCACTGTCTACTGCTCACATATGTTCTACTCACCGTCTACTGTCTACTGCTCACATATGTTCTACTCACTGTCTACTGCTCACATATGTTCTACTCACCGTCTACTGTCTACTGCTAACATATGTTCTACTCACTGTCTACTGCTTACATATGTTCTACTCACTGTCTACTGTCTACTGCTTACATATGTTCTACTCACTGTCTACTCTCTACTGCTTACATATGTTCTAATCACTGTCTACTCTCTACTGCTTACATATGTTCTACTCACTGTCTACTGCTTACATATGTTCTACTCACTGTCTACTCTCTACTGCTTACATATGTTCTACTCACTGTCTACTGCTTACATATGTTCTTCTCACTGTAAAATGTCTACTGCTAACATATGTTCTACTCACTGTCTACTCTCTACTGCTTACATTTGTTCTACTCACTGTCTACGGCTAACATATGTTCTACTCACTATCTACTCTCTACTGCTAACATATGTTCTACTCACTGTCTACTGCTTACAAATGTTCTACTCACTGTCTACTGCTAACATATGTTCTACTCACTGTCTACTGTCTACTGCTTACATATATCTACTCACTGTCTACTCTCTACTGCTTACATTTGTTCTACTCACTGTCTACTGCTAACATATGTTCTACTCACTGTCTACTGTCTACTGCTTACATATGTTCTACTCACTGTCTACTCTCTACTGCTTACATATGTTCTAATCACTGTCTACTGTCTACTGCTTACATATGTTCTACTCACTGTCTACTCTCTACTGCTTACATATGTTCTAATCACTGTCTACTCTCTACTGCTTACATATGTTCTTCTCACTGTCTACTCTCTATTGCTTACATATGTTCTACTCACTGTCTACTGCTTACATATGTTCTACTCACTGTCTACTCTCTACTGCTTACATATGTTCTACTCACTGTCTACTGCTTACATATGTTCTTCTCACTGTAAAATGTCTACTGCTAACATATGTTCTACTCACTGTCTACTCTCTACTGCTTACATTTGTTCTACTCACTGTCTACTGCTAACATATGTTCTACTCACTATCTACTCTCTACTGCTAACATATGTTCTACTCACTGTCTACTGCTTACAAATGTTCTACTCACTGTCTACTGCTAACATATGTTCTACTCACTGTCTACTGTCTACTGCTTACATATATCTACTCACTGTCTACTCTCTACTGCTTACATTTGTTCTACTCACTGTCTACTGCTAACATATGTTCTACTCACTGTCTACTCTCTACTGCTTACATATGTTCTACTCACTGTCTACTCTCTACTGCTAACATATGTTCTTCTCACTGTCTACTGCTTACATATGTTCTACTAACTGTCTACTCTCTACTGCTTACATATGTTCTACTCACTGTCTACTGCTTACACATGTTCTACTCACTGTCTACTATCTACTGCTTACATATGTTCTACTCACTGTCTACTGATTACAAATGTTCTACTCACTGTCTACTATCTACTGCTTACATATGTTCTACTCACTGTCTACTGCTTACATATGTTCTACTCACTGTCTACTCTCTACTGCTTACATATGTTCTACTCACTGTCTACTCTCTACTGCTTACATATGTTCTACCCACTGTCTACTGCTAACATATATTCTACTCGCTGTCTACTGCTTACATATGTTCTACTCACTGTCTACTATCTACTGCTTACATATGTTCTACTCACTGTCTACTGCTTACATATGTTCTACTCACTGTCTACTATCTACTGCTAACATATGTTCTACTCTCTGTCTACTGCTTACAAATGTTCTACTCACTCTCTACTATCTACTGCTTACATATGTTCTACTCACTGTCTACTCTCTACTGCTAACATACGTCTACTCACCGTCTACTGCTTGCATATGTTCTACTCACTGTCTACTCTCTACTGCTGAGATATGTTCTACTCACTGTCTACTCTCTACTGCTTACATATGTTCTACTCACTGTCTACTGTCTACTGTTTACATATGTTCTACTCACTGTCTACTCTCTACTGCTGACATATGTTCTACTCACTGTCTACTGCTTACACACGTTCTACTCACTGTCTACTGTCTACTGCTTACATATGTTCTTCTCACTGTCTACTGCTTACATATGTTCTACTAACTGTCTACTCTCTACTGCTAACATATGTTCTTCTCACTGTCTACTGTTTACATATGTTCTACTCACTGTCTACTCTCTACTGCTAACATATGTTCTTCTCACTGTCTACTGCTTACATATGTTCTACTAACTGTCTACTCTCTACTGCTTACATATGTTCTACTCACTGTCTACTGCTGACATATGTTCTACTCACTGTCTACTGCTGACATATGTTCTACTCACTGTCTACTCTCTACTGCTTACATATGTTCTACTCACTGTCTACTCTCTACTGCTTACATATGTTCTACTCACTGTCTACTCTCTACTGCTTACATATGTTCTACTCACTGTCTACTGTTTACATATGTTCTACTCACTGTCTACTCTCTACTGCTGACATATGTTCTACTCACTGTCTACTCTCTACTGCTTACATATGTTCTACTCACTGTCTACTGCTTACATATGTTCTACTCACTGTCTACTGCTTACAAATGTTCTACTCACTGTCTACTGCTTACATATGTTCTACTCACTGTCTACTGTCTACTGTTTACATATGTTCTACTCACTGTCTACTCTCTACTGCTTACATATGTTCTACCCACTGTCTACTGCTAACATATGTTCTACTCGCTGTCTACTGCTTACATATGTTCTACTCACTGTCTACTATCTACTGCTTACATATGTTCTACTCACTGTCTACTGCTTACATATGTTCTACTCACTGTCTACTGCTTACATATGTTCTACTCACTGTCTACTGTTTACTGCTGACATGTTCTTCTCACTGTCTACTGCTTACATATATCTACTCACTGTCTACTGCTAACATATGTTCTTCTCACTGTCTACTTTACATATGTTCTACTTACTGCTAACATATGTTCTACTCACTGTCTACTGTTTACTGCTTACATGTTCTACTTACTGTCTACTGCTTACATATGTTCTTCTCACTGTCTACTGCTTACATATGTTCTTCTCACTGTCTACTGCTTACATATGTTCTTCTCACTGTCTACTGCTTACATATGTTCTACTCACTGTCTACTGTCTACTGCTTAAATATGTTCTACTCACTGTCTACTGCTTACATATATCTACTCACTGTCTACTGCTTACATATGTTCTACTCACTGTCTACTGCTTAAGATGTTCTACTCACTGTCTACTGCTAACATATGTTCTACTCACTGTCTACTGTTTACATATGTTCTACTCACTGTCTACTGTTTACATATGTTCTACTCACTGTCTACTGCTTACATATGTTCTACTCACTGTCTACTGTTTACATATGTTCTACTCACTGTTTACTGCTTACATGTTCTACTCACTGTCTACTGCTTACATATATCTACTCACTGTCTACTGCTTACATATGTTCTACTCACTGTCTACTGCTTACATATGTTCTACTTACTGCTTACATATGTTCTACTCACTGTCTACTGTTTACTGCTTACATGTTCTACTCACTGTCTACTGTCTACTGCTTACATATGTTCTTCTCACTGTCTACTGCTTACATATGTTCTACTCACTGTCTACTGTCTACTGCTTAAATATGTTCTACTCACTATCTACTGCTTACATATATCTACTCACTGTCTACTGCTTACATATGTTCTACTCACTGTCTACTGCTAACATATGTTCTACTCACTGTCTACTGTCTACTGCTTAAATATGTTCTACTCACTGTCTACTGCTTACATATGTTCTACTCACTGTCTACTGCTTACATATGTTCTACTCACTGTCTACTGCTTACATATGTTCTACTTACTGCTAACATATGTTCTACTCACTGTCTACTCTCTACTGCTTACATGTTCTACTCACTGTCTACTCTCTACTGCTTACATATGTTCTACTCACTGTCTACTGCTTATATATGTTCTACTCACTGTCTACTGCTTACATATATCTACTCACTGTCTACTGTTTACATATGTTCTACTCTCTGTCTACTGCTTACATATATCTACTCACTGTCTACTGCTTACATATGTTCTACTCACTGTCTACTGCTTACCTATATCTACTCACTGTCTACTGTTTACTGCTTACATGTTCTACTCACTGTCTACTGCTTACATATATCTACTCACTGTCTACTGCTAACATATGTTCTACTCACTGTCTACTGTTTACTGCTTACATGTTCTACTCAGTGTCTACTGCTTACATATATATACTCACTGTCTACTGCTTACATATGTTCTACTCACTGTCTACTGCTTACATATGTTCTACTAACTGCTAACATATGTTCTACTCAATGTCTACTGTCTACTGCTTACATATGTTCTTCTCACTGTCTACTGCTTACATATGTTCTGCTCACTGTCTACTGTGTACTGCTTAAATATGTTGTACTCACTGTCTACTGCTTACATATATCTACTCACTGTCTACTGTTTACATATGTTCTACTCACTGTCTACTGCTTAAGATGTTCTACTCACTGTCTACTGCTAACATATGTTCTACTCACTGTCTACTATTTACTGCTTACATATATCTACTCACTGTCTACTGCTTACATATGTTCTACTCACTGTCTACTGCTTACTGCTTACATGTTCTACTCACTGTCTACTGCTTACATATGTTCTACTCACTGTCTACTGCTTACATATGTTCTTCTCACTGTCTACTGCTTACATATGTTCTACTCAATGTCTACTGTCTACTGCTTAAATATGTTCTTCTCACTGTCTACTGCTTACATATATCTACTCACTGTCTACTGCTTACATATGTTCTACTCACTGTCTACTGCTAACATATGTTCTACTCACTGTCTACTGTTTACTGCTTACATGTTCTACTCACTGTCTACTGCTTACATATGTTCTACTCACTGTCTACTGTCTACTGCTTACATATGTTCTACTCACTGTCTACTACTTACATATGTTCTACTCACTGTCTATTGCTTACATATGTTCTACTCACTGTCTACTCTCTACTGCTTACATATGTTCTACTTACTGCTAACATATGTTCTACATACTGTCTACTGTTTACTGCTTACATGTTCTACTCACTGTCTACTGTCTACTGCTTACATATGTTCTACTCACTGTCCACTGTCTACTGCTTACATATGTTCTACTCACTGTCTACTGCTTACATATGTTCTACTCACTGTCTACTCTCTACTGCTTACATATGTTCTACTTACTGCTAACATATGTTCTACTCACTGTCTACTGTTTACTGCTTACATGTTCTACTCACTGTCTACTGCTTACATATATCTACTCACTGTCTACTGCTTACATATGTTCTACTCACTGTCTACTGCTTACATATGTTCTACTAACTGCTAACATATGTTCTACTCACTGTCTACTGTCTACTGCTTACATATGTTCTTCTCACTGTCTACTGCTTACATATGTTCTGCTCACTGTCTACTGTCTACTGCTTAAATATGTTCTACTCACTGTCTACTGCTTACATATATCTACTCACTGTCTACTGTTTACATATGTTCTACTCACTGTCTACTGCTTAAGATGTTCTACTCACTGTCTACTGCTAACATATGTTCTACTCACTGTCTACTGTTTACTGCTTACATATATCTACTCACTGTCTACTGCTTACATATGTTCTACTCACTGTCTACTGCTTACTGCTTACATGTTCTACTCACTGTCTACTGCTTACATATGTTCTACACACTGTCTACTGTTTACTGCTTACATGTTCTACTCACTGTCTACTGTCTACTGCTTACATATGTTCTACTCACTGTCCACTGTCTACTGCTTACATATGTTCTACTCACTGTCTACTGCTTACATATGTTCTACTCACTGTCTACTCTCTACTGCTTACATATGTTCTACTTACTGCTAACATATGTTCTACTCACTGTCTACTGTTTACTGCTTACATGTTCTACTCACTGTCTACTGCTTACATATATCTACTCACTGTCTACTGCTTACATATGTTCTACTCACTGTCTACTGCTTACATATGTTCTACTAACTGCTAACATATGTTCTACTCACTGTCTACTGTCTACTGCTTACATATGTTCTTCTCACTGTCTACTGCTTACATATGTTCTGCTCACTGTCTACTGTCTACTGCTTAAATATGTTCTACTCACTGTCTACTGCTTACATATATCTACTCACTGTCTACTGTTTACATATGTTCTACTCACTGTCTACTGCTTAAGATGTTCTACTCACTGTCTACTGCTAACATATGTTCTACTCACTGTCTACTGTTTACTGCTTACATATATCTACTCACTGTCTACTGCTTACATATGTTCTACTCACTGTCTACTGCTTACTGCTTACATGTTCTACTCACTGTCTACTGCTTACATATGTTCTACTCACTGTCTACTGCTTACATATGTTCTTCTCACTGTCTACTGCTTACATATGTTCTACTCAATGTCTACTGTCTACTGCTTAAATATGTTCTACTCACTGTCTACTGCTTACATATATCTACTCACTGTCTACTGCTTACATATGTTCTACTCACTGTCTACTGCTAACATATGTTCTACTCACTGTCTACTGTTTACTGCTTACATGTTCTACTCACTGTCTACTGCTTACATATGTTCTACTCACTGTCTACTGTCTACTGCTTACATATGTTCTACTCACTGTCTACTACTTACATATGTTCTACTCACTGTCTACTGCTTACATATGTTCTACTCACTGTCTACTGCTAACATATGTTCTACTCACTGTCTACTATCTACTGCTTACATATGTTCTACTCGCTGTCTACTACTTACATATGTTCTACTCACTGTCTACTGCTTACATATGTTCTACTCACTGTCTACTGCTAACATATGTTCTACTCACTGTCTACTGTTTACTGCTTACATGTTCTACTCAATGTCTACTGTCTACTGCTTACATATGTTCTACTCACTGTCCACTGTCTACTGCTTACATATGTTCTACTCACTGTCTACTGCTTACATATGTTCTACTCACTGTCTACTCTCTACTGCTTACATATGTTCTACTTACTGCTAACATATGTTCTACTCACTGTCTACTGTTTACTGCCTACATGTTCTACTCACTGTCTACTGTCTACTGCTTACATATGTTCTTCTCACTGTCTACTGCTTACATATGTTCTACTCACTGTCTACTGCTTACATATGTTCTTCTCACTGTCTACTGCTTACACATGTTCTACTCATTGTCTACTGTCTACTGCTTACATATGTTCTACTCACTGTCCACTGTCTACTGCTTACATATGTTCTACTCACTGTCTACTGCTTACATATGTTCTACTCACTGTCTACTCTCTACTGCTTACATATGTTCTACTCACTGTCTACTGCTCACATATATCTACTCACTGTCTACTGCTTACATATGTTCTACTCACTGTCTACTGCTAACATATGTTCTACTCACTGTCTACTGTTTACTGCTTACATGTTCTACTCACTATCTACTGCTTACATATGTTCTACTCACTGTCTACTGCTTACATATGTTCTACTCACTGTCCACTGCTTACATATGTTCTACTCACTGTCTACTGCTTACATATGTTCTACTCACTGTCTACTGCTTACATATGTTCTACTTACTGCTAACATATGTTCTACTCACTGTCTACTGCTTACATATGTTCTACTTACTGCTTACATATGTTCTACTCACTGTCTACTGTTTACTGCTTACATGTTCTACTCACTGTCTACTCTCTACTGCTTACACATGTTCTACTCACTGTCTACTGCTTACATATGTTCTACTCACTGTCTACTCTCTACTGCTTACATATGTTCTACTCACTGTCTACTGCTTACATATGTTCTACTCACTGTCTACTCTCTACTGCTTACATATGTTCTACTCACTGTCCACTGTCTACTGCTTACATATGTTCTACTCACTGTCTACTGCTTACATATGTTCTACTCACTGTCTACTCTCTACTGCTTACATATGTTCTACTTACTGCTAACATATGTTCTACTCACTGTCTACTGTTTACTGCTTACATGTTCTACTCACTGTCTACTGTCTACTGCTTACATATGTTCTTCTCACTGTCTACTGCTTACATATGTTCTACTCACTGTCTACTGCTTACATATGTTCTTCTCACTGTCTACTGCTTACACATGTTCTACTCACTGTCTACTCTCTACTGCTTACATATGTTCTACTTACTGCTAACATATGTTCTACTCACTGTCTACTGTCTACTGCTTACATATGTTCTACTCACTGTCCACTGTCTACTGCTTACATATGTTCTACTCACTGTCTACTGCTTACATATGTTCTACTCATTGTCTACTCTCTACTGCTTACATATGTTCTTCTAACTGTCTACTGCTCACATATATCTACTCACTGTCTACTACTTACATATGTTCTACTCACTGTCTACTGCTAACATATGTTCTACTCACTGTCTACTGTTTACTGCTTACATGTTCTACTCACTGTCTACTGCTTACATATGTTCTACTCACTGTCTACTGCTTACATATGTTCTACTCACTGTCCACTGCTTACATATGTTCTACTCACTGTCTACTGCTTACATATGTTCTACTCACTGTCTTCTGCTTACATATGTTCTACTTACTGCTAACATATGTTCTACTCACTGTCTACTGCTTACATATGTTCTACTTACTGCTAACATATGTTCTACTCACTGTCTACTGCTTACATATGTTCTACTTACTGCTTACATATGTTCTACTCACTGTCTACTGTTTACTGCTTACATGTTCTACTCACTGTCTACTCTCTACTGCCTACATATGTTCTACTCACTGTCTACTGCTTACATATGTTCTACTCACTGTCTACTCTCTACTGCTTACATAGGTTCTACTCACTGTCTACTCTCTACTGCTTACATATGTTCTACTACTGTATACATATGTTCTACTCACTGTCTACTGTTTACTGCTGACATATGTTCTACTCACTGTCTACTGCTTACATATGTTCTACTCACTGTCTACTCTCTACTGCTTACATATGTTCTACTCACTGTCTACTGCTTACATATGTTCTACTCAATGTCCACTGTCTACTGCTTACATATGTTCTACTCAATGTCCACTGTCTACTGCTTACATATGTTCTACTCACTGTCTACTGTCTACTGCTTACATATGTTCTAATCACTGTCTACTGTCTACTGCTAACATATGTTCTACTCACTGTGTACTGCTTACATATGTTCCACTCACTGTCTACTGTCTACTGCTTACATATGTTCTAATCACTGTCTACTGCTAACATATGTTCTACTCACTGTTTACTGCTTACATATGTTCTACTCACTGTCTACTCTCTACTGCTAACATATGTTCTACTCACTGTCTACTGCTTACATATGTTCTACTCCCTGTCTACTGTCTATTGTTTACATATGTTCTACTCACTGTCTGCTCTCTACTGCTAACATATGTTCTACTCACTGTCTACTGCTTACATATGTTCTGCTCACTGTCTACTGCTTACATATGTTCTACTCACTGTCTACTATCTACTGCTTACATATGTTCTACTCACTGTCTACTGCTCACATATGTTCTACTCACTGTCTACTATCTACTGCTTACATATGTTCTACTCACTGTCTACTGCTCACATATGTTCTACTCACTGTCTACTCTCTACTGTTTACATATGTTCTACTCACTGTCTACTCTCTACTGTTTACATATGTTCTACTCACTGTCTACTGTTTACATATGTTCTACTCACTGTCTACTGCTTACATATGTTCTACTCACTGTCTACTGTCTACTGTTTACATATGTTCTACTCACTGTCTACTGCTTACATATGTTCTAATCACTGTCTACTGTTTACATATGTTCTACTCACTGTCTACTGCTTACATATGTTCTACTCACTGTCTACTGCTTACATATGTTCTACTCACTGTCTACTGTCTACTGCTTACACATGTTCTACTCACTGTCTACTGCTTACATATGTTCTACTCACTGTCTACTGTCTACTGCCTACATATGTTATATTCACTGTTTATTATCTACTGACTGCTGTCTATTCATTTGCCAACTGCTTCCTTCCTCTCTACTTTTCTTTCTCACTGCTCGTTGCCTAGTAACTACTCGGATTATGGTTTGGTTGGCCCTTCGATATTCTCTGGGTTTTTATGGTGTCACATTTACAATGTCAACGTTATTTTTTTCAAATATTATAATAATTTAATTTAGTTTGAAACAAGCTTTTTGATTGGTTTAAAAAATTATGGTATCAGTCCATAACGTAAAAATTGACGTCGCCGTTTATAATGTCGCTTTTGATTGGCTGATGCAGCAGCGTATTAATTTGTAAGAGAAAAGAGTCCATCAATAAAGTAAATTTTCACAGGGTATCTTTTTTTGATGAATTATTGTATGGGGTTATAACACAAAAAAAAACCGGAGTGGACATTCATCATAAACTGCTTCGCGGTTTATTTAGAGTATATACATACACTCCGTGTTTTCTCCTTTTTTGTGTGTTATACCTCCATAACATAAAAAAAAATATTCAAGTTAATCCTTATATATTGCGTAAAATTCATGAAAACGTCAAGTATCTTGCTGTGGTACCTAACTTGAGTATATATCATCAATACTTACATGGGAGTTGTACATCAAGGCGAGGGCGGGTAAGTCTCTTAGAGAGAAGAATGAATATAATTAATTAATGGAGCGGCCGTCGCGGACACTCCGGTGGACACTCCGTCCCTCCGGACAGATCGGCTCGCGCTTCAATGACTTTCATCAAAGGACAGCGGTCATCATGTCATCATTGCTGACAATATGTACACTGTGTGATAGAACAGTTAATCTACTTTCAGTTTCCTATAACAATACATTGTTTTGTTAAACTTATCTACTGTTTGATAACGACACTATGTTAGTATTGATTTCTGGTCTATCTGCAGCACGTATACAATATAATGTACACTGCGGATGGGATGGTAGGTTTCCCCAAATGCTGATTAACCATGAAGAATAAATCAGAATATAAACCTTCTCTTCTCTTACAAAAAAAAGCCCTGCGAGTACGATATCCCATTAAAAGACAGGACTGGGCACATATACGTACATAGTAATGATATATCGAAACCTCACCTGTTAGAGCTTCTAAACCTATTATGTGCTTGAGCTTTAAAATTCATACCAGTTGGAGCCTTAAAAACTTCAACAGTTTGAGCCTTCAGCAGCTGCAATGTTTGAGCCTTCAAATCTCTACCAGCTGGAGCCTTTAAAAACATTTCAGAAAATACCAAAACATCAACAAAACCACAATTCGAACTCCCAAAATCGATTTAACTAGGAGCAAAATATGAACATAGGAGAGATTTTCATGGAGACCTTGTAAAAGAACATGGAAAAGACTAGGTAATCCGGTAAAGTAAGCGTCTTCTGCTCCATCGACGATACTCGCCATGTAAATCTTTGTCACATTCAAGCAAATGTTATGGTCTCAACAGGAGAACTGAGACTTTATTATCAAGCACAACAAGCAGGAATAATAATGAGCATATTCACAAACGTCTATCTTCATACCATACAAGGGTGCAGAATATTTCTCAATGAGACCAAGACGGTGACCATAAAACTTACTAATAGTCTTCACCAACCTGTATCTCTTGAATCCCCTTGTCGCAAGTTTGTTTGTCAGCAGTTGACATCTTTCACGGAAATCTCGATATTCAGAGCAAGCCCTAGAATAACAAATCAATTGCGATATGTAAACAACACAGGATGAAGAAGTAGGAATGTTACTACATGTATCAAGAAAGGGAAAGTTCACGATCGGAAAATCGAAATCGTCACGTTTATCGTACAGTTAAGTAGTAAGCTGCCCGTGTTAGTCCTAGTTCAAGTAAGGATCCAGCTAAGGAGCTAATGTAGATGAGACGGTTGTGTCCTTGATTTAAAGTTCAGAAGGGTATATACGATCGACTAGATCAGAAATAGTCTTGTCGTCCACAGTCAACACGTCGTCTATATACCTGAAAGTAACATTGAAAGATTTGTCAAGGTTTTTGTTACACGTCCGATGTCCCTCGATAAATTCTGCCTCGAATGAAAGCATAAAATATGTCAGGCAGCCAAAAGTGGGGCACTGTCTGTTGGAAAACCTTTCATCCGAACTCAACAAAGATATTGTCAACCAGGAATTCAATCATTCGTACAATATCTTCTTCAGGCGGTATATTTCATTCTAGCTTTTGTTGTGTTTTTCACAAAGTATGCTCCAAGATGGATCATCACCATGTATTTGTATCGTCGTCCGCCTTTCTTGGAAAAGAAAGTTTTTAAAATGAGAGACCGAATACGTTCTTTCAGTTTAGTTTGTGGTATAGTAGTGTGCAAGGTGGAAAATTCAAATGTTTTGATACACAATCATATTTAAGATAGGGGTGCTCAAGACTGATCGGAATATCCAAATCCCGTTAATGCCACTCCTGGAGCTAACAGTATCAGAATAAGACTGAAGCCTGATTTAACGGTTTAATTATAGTAAGAAATGTCGATGAAGGCTTGGATGAGCAATGGTAATTTGCTAGAGAAAGAGCTAGAGATAAACGTTGCTTATATAACCCTTGTGCAGTTAAAGTATACAATATAAACGAGGTAGATCAGCGTCTTCCTCACTTACCCGTTGGAGCCTTCAAACTTCACCTGTTGATGCCTTCAAACTTCACTCAATGGTGCCTTCAAACTTCACTTATTGGTGCCTTCAAACTTCACTTATTGGTGCCTTCAAACTTCACTTATTTTTCGCCTTCAAACTTCACTGATTGGTGCCTTCAAACTTCACTTATTGGTGCCTTTAAACTTCACTTATTGGTGCCTTTAAACTTCACTTATTGGTGCCTTCAAACTTCACCTATTGGTGCCTTCAAACTTCACCTATTGGTGACTTCAAACTTCACCTATTGGTGCCTTCGAACTTAACTTATTGGTGCCTTCGAACTTCACTTATTGGTGCCTTCTAACTTCACTTATTGGTGCCTTCAAACTTCACTTATTGGTGCCTTCAAACTTCACTTATTGGTGCCTTCAAACTTCACTTATTGGTGCCTTCCAACTTCACCTATTGGTGTCTTCAAACTTCACCTATTGGTGCCTTCAAACTTCACTTATTGGTGTCTTCAATCTTCACTTATTGGTGCCTTCAAACTTCACCTATTGGTGCCTTCGAACTTCACCTATTGGTGTCTTCAATCTTCACTTATTGGTTCTTTCAAACTTCACTTATTGGTGTCTTCGAACTTAACTTATTGGTGCCTTCAAACTTCACTTATTGGTGCCTTCAAACTTAACTTATTGGTGCCTTCAAACTTCACTTATTGGTGCCTTCAAACTTCACTTATTGGTGCCTTCAAACTTCACTTATTGGTGCCTTCCAACTTCACCTATTGGTGTCTTCAAACTTCACCTATTGGTGCCTTCAAACTTCACTTATTGGTGTCTTCAATCTTCACTTATTGGTGCCTTCAAACTTCACCTATTGGTGCCTTCGAACTTCACCTATTGGTGTCTTCAATCTTCACTTATTGGTTCTTTCAAACTTCACTTATTGGTGTCTTCGAACTTCACTTATTGGTGCCTTCAAACTTCATTTATTGGTGCCTTCAAACTTCACCTATTGGTGCCTTCAAACTTCACTTATTGGTGCCTTCAAACTTCACTTATTGGTGCCTTCAAACTTCACTTATTGGTGCCTTCGAACTTTACTTATTGGTGCCTTCCAACTTCACTTATTGGTGCCTTCAAACTTCAATTATTGGTGCCTTCAAACTTCACCTATTGGTGCCTTCAATCTTCACTTATTGGTGACTTCAAACTTCACTTATTGGTGCCTTCGAACTTCACTTATTGGTGCCTTCAAACTTCACTTATTGGTGCCTTCGAACTTTACTTATTGGTGCCTTCCAACTTCACTTATTGGTGCCTTCAAACTTCAATTATTGGTGCCTTCAAACTTCACCTATTGGTGCCTTCAAACTTCACTTATTGGTGCCTTCAAACTTCACTTATTGGTGCCTTCAAACTTCACCTATTGGTGCCTTCAAACTTCACTTATTGGTGCCTTCAAACTTCACTTATTGGTGCTTTCAAACTGCACCTAATGGTGCCTTCAATCTTCACTTATTGGTGCCTTTAAACTTCACTTATTGGTGCCTTCAAACTTCACCTATTGGTGCCTTCAAACTTCACTTATTGGTGTCTTCAAACTTCACTTATTGGTGACTTCAAACTTCACTTATTGGAGCCTTCAAACTTCACTTATTGGAGCCTTCAAACTTCACTCAATGGGGCCTTCAAACTTCACTTATTGGTGCCTTCGAACTTCACTTATTGGTGCCTTCAAACTTCATTTATTGGTGCCTTCAAACTTCACCTGTTGGTGCCTTCAAACTTCACTTATTGGTGTCTTCAAACTTCACTTATTGGTGACTTCAAACTTCACTTATTGGAGCCTTCAAACTTCACTTATTGGAGCCTTCAAACTTCACTCAATGGGGCCTTCAAACTTCACTTATTGGTGCCTTCGAACTTCACTTATTGGTGCCTTCAAACTTCATTTATTGGTGCCTTCAAACTTCACCTGTTGGTGCCTTCAGAAACTTATCCGTTGGAGCCTTCAAAAACTCTCCTGTTGGAGCCTTTAAACTTCACCTATTGGAGCCTTCGAACTTCACCTGTTGGAGCCTTCATACTTCACTCGTTGGAGCCTTCAAACCTCACCTGTTGGAGCCGTCAAACTTCACCCGTTGGAGCCTTCAGCTTCATCTATTGGAGCCTTCAAACCTCAACTATTGGAGTCTTCAAACTTCACCTGTTGGAGTCGTCAAACCTCACCTGTTTGAGCCTTCAGCTTCACCTATTGGAGCCTTCAAACTTCACCCATTGAAGCCTTCAAACTACCCTCGTCGGAGCCTAAAAACTTCACTTATTGGTGCCTTCAAATTCACCTGTTGGTGCCTTCAAACTTCACTAACTGGTGCCTTCAAGCTTCACCTGTTGATGCCCTCAAACTTCACCTGTTTGTGCCTTCAGAAACTCACCTGTTGGAGCCTTCAATCTTCACCTATTGGAGCCTTCAAAAACTGACCTAAGGGGACCTTCATATTTCACCCGTTGGAGCCTTCAAACTTCACATGTTAGTGCCTTCAATTTTCACCTGTTGGAGCCTTCAAACTTTACCAGCTGCAAGTATCTACATGGTAGCAAATTACAAACAATGGTTACATAATTGTCCATAAAAAAGTCGTGGTACTGTAGTTTTTAGTTAATGTAAATTAACATCAAATCTTAATCTTACAGGTACCAAGTGTTATGGTAACACAAAGCGAGCAGATTTGTTGATTTTGTTTGATAACACAAAGCGAGCGGATTTGTTGATTATGTTTGGTAACACAAAGCGAGCGGATTCGTTGATTTTGCTTGGTAACACAAAGCGAGCGGATTCGTTTGTTTTGCCTGGTAACACAAAGCGAGCGGATTCGTTGAATTTGCTTGGTAACACAAAGCGAGCTGATTCGTTGATTTTGTTTGGTAACACGAAGCGAACGGATTCGTTGATTTCGCTTGGTAACACAAAGCGAGCGGATTTGTTGATTATGTTTGGTAACACAAAGCGAGACGATTCGTTGATTTTGCTTGGTAACACAAAGCGAACTTATTCGTTGATTTTGTTTGGTAACACGAAGCGAACGGATTCGTTGATTTCGCTTGGTAACACAAAGCGAGCGGATTTGTTGATTATGTTTGGTAACACAAAGCGAGACGATTCGTTGATTTTGCTTGGTAACACAAAGCGAACTTATTGACTTGTTTGTTACCTGAAGGCATTGCCAGGCCGTGTACTTGTTTGTTTCCTGAAGACATTGACAGGCCGTGGACTTGTTTGTACCCAGAAGACACTGACAGGCCGTGGACTTGTTTGTACCCAGAAGACAATGACAGGCCGTGGACTTGTTTGTACCCAGAAGACATTGACAGGCCGTGGACTTGTTTGTACCCAGAAGACACTGACAGGCCGTGGACTGTTTGTTTCCTGAAGTCTTTGACAGGCCTTGGACTTGTTTGTTCCCTGAAGACATTAGCAGGCCTTGGACTGGTTTGTTCCCTGGAGACATTGACAGACCGTGGACTGGTTTGTTCCCTGAAGACATTGACAGACCGTGGACTTGTTTGTTCCCTGAAGACAATGACAGGCCGTGGACTTGTTTGTTCCCTGAAGACATTGACAGACCGTGGACTTGTTTGTTCCCTGAAGACAATGACAGGCCGTGTACTGGTTTGTTCCCTGAAGACAATGACAGGCCGTGGACTTGTTTGTTCCCTGAAGACAATGACAGGCCGTGTACTGGTTTGTTCCCTGAAGACATTGATAGGCCGTGCACTTGTTTGTTCCCTGAAGACAATGACAGGCCGTGCACTTGTTTGTTCCCTGAAGACAATAACAGGCCGTGGACTTGTTTGTTCCCTGAAGGTATTGACAGGCCGTGTACTTGTTTGTTCCCTGAAGACAATGACGGGCCGTGGACTTGTTTGTTCCTTGAAGACATTGACAGACAGTGTAGAAGTTTGTTCCCTGAAGACATTGACAGCTGTGGACGTGTTTGTTCCCTGCAGATATTGACAGGCCTTGAACATGTTTGTTCCCTGAAGACATTGACAGGCCGTGGACTTGTTTGTTCCCTGAAGACAATCACAGGCCGTGGACATGTTTGTTCCCAGAGGACATTGACAGACCGTGTACTTGTTTGTTCACTGAAGACATTGACAGGCCGTGGACTTGTTTGTTCCCTGAAGACAATGACAGGCCGTGGACTTGTTTGTTCCCTGAAGACATTGACAGGCACTGGACTTGTTTGTTCCTGTAAGACATTGACAGGCCGTGGACTTGTTTGTTTCCTGAATGTATTGACAGGCACTGGACTTGTTTGTTCCCCGAAGACATTGACAGGCACTGGACTTGTTTGTTCCTGTAAGACATTGACAGGCCGTGGACTTGTTTGTTTCCTGAATGTATTGACAGGCACTGGACTTGTTTGTTCCTTGAAGACATTGACAGGCCGTGGACTGGTTTGTTCCCTGAAGGCATTGACAGGCCGTGGACTGGTTTGTTCCCTGGAGGCATTGACAGGCCGTGGACATGTTTGTTCCCTGAAGACAATGACAGGCCGTGGAGAAGTATGTTCACTGAAGACAATGACAGGCCGTGGACTTGTTTGTTCCCTGAAGACATTGACAGGCCGTGGACTGGTTTGTTCCCTGAATACAATGACAGACCGTGGACTAGTTTTTCCCTGCAGGCATTGACATATCATGCACTTGTTTGTTCCCTGAACAATTGACAGGCCGACGTGGAATTGTTTGTTTCCTGACGGAAATGGCAGGCTATAAACTATTTATTTCTTTAAATTGGTGATACTCCCGTATATCATGAGGCATATTTATAAAGTTACATAACTTCCAATAACTTAATCATGCATTTGATATTTATCAGTGACCCAATGTACAATATGTCTCATATCCTGCTGTCAATATTACATGTATCTAAAGTCCAGACTACTTTTGGGAGCTTTTCTCGGTGATATTTGGGAGCCGCGTCTACTCCCATCACCAGAGAGATGCGCGTGTATATGTTGGGTGTGTTAATCGATTGAGCAGACAGCCAATGGGAGAGCAGATTGCCCAGTATTTGGAAGGCTGTTGAAATGAAATAGCTTTGGTAATATATTCACTCGATGATGTAGAGTGTGGGGTGTTCGCGGAAATGACTTGCCAACATGTAAACTCTTACTTACACTAGGGCATATTTACACGTGGAATTCGCGATCGCCGACGATACAGGGTTTGAATAACATAATTTGTCCCCCTGGAAATTTTAAGTTAGAAAGCACCCCGGAACATTAGTTAATTGGAGCCAGTACCAATACTTCGGGGAGAAAATGCCACCTATTAATCACTAGTGACGATAAAGGTCAAAGTATTCTACGATACGGTACGGATACGTGTCCCGCCTCAATGATTGGTACTGATGCTGGGGTGCTGATGTAACCAGCGACAGGAGGCGGAGTTGGCGCCGTAACTACGGTTCGTACAAATGAAGATAGGAGAACAAAGTGCGTATCTTTTCGATGGAAAGTTGTTTTAACTTATGGATTCGTTTTAAAAAGGTAGTGATCAATTTAGCAATTTGACGGATATTCAAAAGTTTTTTTAACATAAAGTATCCGTATTTATTGATTTAGTGTAATCGATATTGTGAGCAAAAGAAATTATTTGTTTTGACAACGAATCTGTATGAATATTTAACGCGTCAACAAACATTTAATAAGCTGAATGTTGTGTAAATCACATGGTGTTCAATATCAACATCGATGGCGGTATCATGATGTACGACACAATTACGTCATGAAGCAAAAGGTACTTGGCGAATTTCAAATATGATTAGTGGATGACATCACCAGTTAGTGTATTACGTCATCAGTTAGTGTATGACATCACCAATTAGTTAATACGTCAACAGTTAGTGTGTTATATCACCAGTTAGTGTATTACGTCACCAGTTTGTGTATGACATCACCAGTTAGTGTGTTCTATCACCAATTAGTATATTACGTCACCAGTTAGTGTATTACGTCACCAGTTTGTGTATTACATCATCAGTTCGCATAAGGCCTTCCTACGGACGAATATTAATGCAACTGTGAAAATATCATGTAACTTGAATTTAACAGAATTATTCACACTTTGACTATCGGATTAACTGGAATAAACCTGTTTTAATAGTATGTGATGGGCAGAGGGAAAGTTTTAATGGTAAAACAAAAACAAAAACGTGCAGCTACATCTTTAATGAATGAATTGACGAAGCATCTACTGGTGTAGAGTTATTGATAACGTGATGCCGGCTGATACACTTTGACTGGAGTTAGGAGCAAACATCGGATCCTAAAGATCACACGCTCGTATCAAACATTCAGAGGGAAACGAACGAACGATGATTAGCTGTTAAAACTACCGCTATCAGAATCGCTGCTCAATATTTGCGATTTCTACTCAGCCAGTACCCTTTATGTTTTGTGTGGGTTTATGTGAACCAATGACTATAACCTCAGTGTAACAAACTGGGAATTCCTTGATGATATCTAAAACGTATTGATGCTGTTCAGTGCAGGGCTGGTTCCGACTTTTTAATGCCAAAGTCCAACTTTCAGCTTTGAAGTGTGAACTCTTAATGACGTACGCAATCTCTCGGATTCCGTAGGCGAACCAACTGCAACCCTGTCCAAGAGCTTCCGCAAATGATCGCAACAGGATTAGATCCGTGCGGACAAACATAGAGATCACCAAAATACATAAAACAAATGTATTTTTGATGGAAATTAATAAAAAGTCGAGGGTGGATATTCAATGAAGAATGGGAGGTGACAACGGTGTGTAAAGTGGACGCATTTTTGTGTAAATTCGATAAATCGGATTATAAAGAATCCAGGGAGTGATACAGTTCATCAACATGAGATGTATGACAATCATCCGGGCCCTACTCGTGCGCGTTCTGTTCGCCGCTCATGGTGTGATAGCAATATGGCGACTGTTCATGGTCATTCGGAAGCCCTGGTGCTGGTACCTAACTGGAGCACTGGGCGGACTATTACTCGAGACGATCATTACTCTGACAAAGAAAAAAGGCAAAGAGTGGAAATGGTACGTATCAATATTAGTCTTATTTCGCTATTTTACCAAATAATTTACGCTTAAAAGTAAAAGGCAGGGCAGATCGTTTAAAAGACAAGAACAATCGAAACTAAGTACTGTAAAAATAGATATTTTCGCGGTAATTTTATTTTATCGGTTTTCGCGCAGAAAGTATTGCTGTAAACTATGATGGCGATAATGTGCGTTTGGATAGGCTGCTTATGTAACAATTAGCATGGTAACATGTAAATAAAATATGTCAGAAACTTGCAATTCACTAAAATTTGATTGCGTCAAATTAAGTACATAATCAGTTTTATTATTAAAAATCATCCTTAAAAGAGGTCAAACACGAAAAGTATTGACGATTAAGAAATGTTGAGGGGGGGATTATGTCAAATCGAACCGACATCATACTAGAATCGAAAGGAAAATAATTATACGCCATCAGTTTAGAATTACAGTAACTGTAATAGAAGTGTCAATAGACAATAATTACAGATAATAGAGATGTCAATAGACCAGAATTATAGATAATAGAGACGTCAATAGACCAGAATTATAGATAATAGTGACGTCAATAGATCAGAATTATAGATAATAGAGACGTCAATAGACCAGATTTATAGATAAAAGTGACATCAATGGACCAGAATTATAGATAATAGAGACGTCAATAGACCAGAATTATAGATAATAGAGACGTCAATAGACCAGAATTATAGATAATAGAGACGTCAATAGACCAGAATTATAGATAATAGAGACGTCAATAGGTCAGAATTATAGATAATAGTGACGTCAATAGACCAGAATTATAGATAATAGAGACGTCAATAAACCAGAATTATAGATAATAGAGACGTCAATAGACCAGAATTATAGATAATAGTGATGTCAATAGACCAGAATTATAGATAATAGTGACGTCAATAGACCAGAATTATAGATAATAGTGACGTCAATAGACCAGAATTATAGATAATAGAGACGTCAATAGACCAGAATTATAGATAATAGAGACGTCAATAGACCAGAATTATAGATAATAGTGACGTCAATAGACCAGAACTATAGATAATAGAGACGTCAATAGACCAGAATTATAGATAATAGAGACGTCAATAGACCAGAATTATAGATAATAGTGACGTCAATAGACCAGAATTATAGATAATAGTAACGTCAATAGACCAGAATTATAGATAATAGAGACCTCAATAGACCAGAATTATAGATAATAGTGACGTCAATAGACCAGAATTATAGATAATAGTGACGTCAATAGACCAGAATTATAGATAATAGTAACGTCAATAGACCAGAATTATAGATAATAGAGACGTCAATAGACCAGAATTATAGATAATAGAGACGTCAATAGACCAGAATTATAGATAATAGTGACGTCAATAGACCAGAATTATAGATATAGTGACGTCAGTAGACCAGAGTTATAGATAATAGAGACGTCAATAGACCAGAATTATAGATAATAGAGACCTCAATAGACCAGAATTATAGATAATAGTGACGTCAATAGACCAGAATTATAGATAATAGTGACGTCAATAGGTCAGAATTATAGATAATAGAGACGTCAATAGACCAGAATAATAGATAATAGTGACGTCAATAGACCAGAATTATAGATAATAGAGACGTCAATAGATCAGAATTATAGATAATAGTGACGTCAATAGACCAGAATTATAGATAATAGTGACGTCAATAGACCAGAATTATAGATAATAGAGACGTCAATAGACCAGAATTATAGATAATAGTGACATCAATAGACCAGCATTATAGATAATAGAGACGTCAATAGATCAGAATTATAGATAATAGTGACGTCAATAGACCAGAATTATAGATAATAGTGACGTCAATAGACCAGAATTATAGATAATAGAGACGTCAATAGACCAGAATTATAGATAATAGAGACGTCAATAGACCAGGATTATAGATAATAGTGACGTCAATAGACCAGAATTATAGCTAATAGAGACGTCAATAGACCAGAATTATAGATAATAGAGACGTCAATAGACCAGAATTATAGATAATAGAGACGTCAATAGACCAGAATTATAGATAATAGTGACGTCAATAGACCAGAATTATAGATAATAGTGACGTCAATAGACCAGAGTTATAGATAAAAGTGACGTCAATAGACCAGAATTATAGATAATAGTGACGTCAATAGACCAGAATTATAGATAATAGAGACGTCAATAGACCAGGCTTATAGATAATAGAGACTTCAATAGACCAGAATTATAGATAATAGTGACATCAATAGATCAGAATTATAGATAATAGAGACGTCAATAGACCAGAATTATAGATAATAGAGACGTCAATAGACCAGAATTATAGATAATAGTGACGTCAATACACAAGAATAATAGATAATAGATACGTCAATAGACCAGAATTATAGATAATAGTGACGTCAATAGACCAGAATTATAGATAAAAGAGACATCAATAGACCAGAATTATAGATAATAGTGACGTCAATAGACACCAATTATAGATAATAGTGACGTCAACAGACCAGAATTATAGATAATAAAGACGTCAATAGACCAGAATTATAGATAATAGAGACGTCAATAGACCAGAATTATAGATAATAATGACGTCAATAGACCACAATTATAGATAATAGTGACGTCAATAGACCAGAATTATACATAATAGAGACGTCAATAGACCAGAATTATAGATAATAGAGACGTCAATAGACCAGAATTATAGATAATAGAGACGTCAATAAACCAGAATTATAGATAATAGTGACGTCAATATACCAGAATTATAGATAATAGTGACGTCAATAGACCAGAATTATAGATAATAGTGACGTCAATATACCAGAATTATAGATAATAGTGACGTCAACAGACCAGAATTATAGATAATAGAGACGTCAATAGACCAGAATTATAGATAATAGTGACGTCAATAGACCAGAATTATAGATAATAGTGACGTCAATAGACAAGAATTATAAATAATAGAGACGTCAATAGACAAGAATTATAGATAATAGAGACGTCAATAGACCAGAATTATAGATAATAGTGACGTCAATATACCAGAATTATAGATAATAGAGACGCCAATAGACCAGAATTATAGATAATAGAGACGTCAACAGACCAGCATTATAGATAATAGTAACGACAATAGACCAGAATTATAGATAATAGAGACGTCAATAGACCAGAATTATAGATAATAGTGACGTCAATAGACCAGAATTATAGATAATAGTGACGTCAATAGACCAGAATTATAGATAATAGAGACGTCAATAGACCAGAATTATAGATAATAGTGACGTCAATAGACCAGCAATATAGATAATAGTGACGTCAATAGACCAGAATTATAGATAATAGTGACGACAATAGACAAGAATTATAGATGATAGTGACGTCAATAGACCAGAATTATAGATAAGAGTGACGTCAATAGACCAGAATTATAGATAATAGTGACGTCAATAGACCAGAATTATAGATAATAGTGACGTCAATAGACCAGAATTATAGATAATAGTTACGTCAATAGACCAGAATTATAGATAATAGTGACGTCAACAGACCAGAATTATAAGATAATAGAGACATCAATAGACCAGAATTATAGATAATAGTGACGTCAATAGACCAGAATTATAGATAATAGAGACGTCAATAGACCAGAATTATAGATAATAGAGACGTCAATAGACCAGAATTATAGATAATAGAGACGTCAATAGACCAGAATTATAGATAATAGTTACGTCAATAGACCAGAATTATAGATATTAGAGACATCAATAGACAAGAATTATAGATAATAGAGACGACAATAGACACGAATTATAGATAATAGAGACGTCAATAGACCAGAATTATAGATAATAGAGACGTCAAAAGACCAGCATTATAGATAATAGAGACGTCAATAGACCAGAATTATAGATAATAGTGACGTCAATAGACCAGAATTATAGATAATAGTGACGACAATAGACCAGAATTATAGCTAATAGTGACGTCAATAGACCAGAATTATAGATAATAGAGACGTCAATAGACCAGAATTATAGATAATAGTGACATCAATAGACCAGCATTATAGATAATAGAGACGTCAATAGATCAGAATTATAGATAATAGTGACGTCAATAGACCAGAATAATAGATAATAGTGACGTCAATAGACCAGAATTATAGATAATAGAGACGTCAATAGACCAGAATTATAGATAATAGAGACGTCAATAGACCAGGATTATAGATAATAGTGACGTCAATAGACCAGAATTATAGCTAATAGAGACGTCAATAGACCAGAATTATAGATAATAGTGACGTCAATAGATCAGAATTATAGATAATAGAGACGTCAATAGACCAGAATTATAGCTAATAGTGACGTCAATAGACCAGAATTATAGATAATAGTGACGTCGATAGACCAGAATTATAGATAATAGATACGTCAATAGACAAGAAATATAGATAATAGAGACGTCAATAGATCAGAGTTATAGATAATAGAGACGTCAATAGACCAGAATTATAGATAATAGTGACGTCAATAGACCAGAATTATAGATAATAGAGACGTCAATAGACCAGAATTATAGATAATAGAGACGTCAATTGACCAGAATTATAGATAATAGAGACGTCAATAGACCAGAATTATAGATAATAGTGACGTCAATAGACCAGAATTATAGATAATAGTGACGTCAATAGACCAGAATTATAGATAATAGAGACGTCAATAGACCAGAAGTATAGATAATCGAGACATCAATAGACCAGAATTATAGATAATCGAGACATCAATAGACCAGAATTATAGATAATAGTGACGTCAATAGACCAGAATTATAGATAATAGAGACGTCAATAGACCAGAATTATAGATAATAGAGACGTCAATAGACCAGAATTATAGATAATAGTGACGTCAATAGACCAGAATTATAGATAATAGAGACGTCAATGGACCAGAATTATAGATAATAGAGACGTCAATAGACCAGAATAATAGATAATAGTGACGTCAATAGACCAGAATTATAGATAATAGAGACGTCAATAGACCAGAATTATAGATAATAGAGACGTCAATAGACCAGAATTATAGATAATAGTGACGTCAATAGACCAGAATTATAGATAATAGTGACGTCAATAGACCAGAACTATAGATAATAGTGACGTCAATAGACCAGAATTATAGATAATAGTGACGTCAATAGACCAGAATTATAGATAATAGTGACGTCAATAGACCAGAATTATAGATAATAGAGACATCAATAGACCAGAATTATAGATAATAGTGACGTCAATACACCAGAATTATAGATAATAGAGACGTCAATAGACCAGAATTATAGATAATAGTGACGTCAATAGACCAGAATTATAAATAATAGAGACGTCAATAGACCAGAATTATAGATAATAGAGACGTTGATAGACCAGAATTATAGATAATAGTGACGTCAATAGACCAGAATTATAGATAATAGAGATAATAGTGACGTCAATAGACCAGAATTATAAATAATAGTGACGTCAATAGACCAGAATTATAGATAATAGAGACGTCAATAGACCAGAATTATAGATAATAGAGACGTCAATAGACCAGAATAATAGATAATAGTGACGTCAATAGACCAGAATTATAGATAATAGAGACGTCAATAGACCAGAATTATAGATAATAGTGACGTCAATAGACCAGAATTATAAATAATAGTGACGTCAATAGACCAGAATTATAGATAATAGTGACGTCAATAGACCAGAATTATAGATAATAGAGACGTCAATAGACCAGAACTATAGATAATAGTGACGTCAATAGACCAGAATTATAAATAATAGTGACGTCAATAGACCAGAATTATAGATAATAGTGACGTCAATAGACCAGAATTATAGATAATAGTGACGTCAATAGACCAGAATTATAGATAATAGTGACGTCAATACACCAGAATTATAGATAATAGAGACGTCAATAGACCAGAATTATAGATAATAGTGACGTCAATAGACCAGAATTATAGATAATAGAGACGTCAATAGACCAGAATTATAGATAATAGAGACGTTGATAGACCAGAATTATAGATAATAGTGACGTCAATAGACCAGAATTATAGATAATAGAGATAATAGTGACGTCAATAGACCAGAATTATAAATAATAGTGACGTCAATAGACCAGAATTATAGATAATAGAGACGTCAATAGACCAGAATTATAGATAATAGAGACGTCAATAGACCAGAATAATAGATAATAGTGACGTCAATAGACCAGAATTATAGATAATAGAGACGTCAATAGACCAGAATTATAGATAATAGTGACGTCAATAGACCAGAATTATAAATAATAGTGACGTCAATAGACCAGAATTATAGATAATAGTGACGTCAATAGACCAGAATTATAGATAATAGAGACGTCAATAGACCAGAACTATAGATAATAGTGACGTCAATAGACCAGAATTATAGATAATAGTGACGTCAATAGACCAGAATTATAAATAATAGTGACGTCAATAGACCAGAATTATAGATAATAGTGACGTCAATAGACCAGAATTATAGATAATAGAGACGTCAATAGACCAGAACTATAGATAATAGTGACGTCAATAGACCAGAATTATAGATAATAGTGACGTCAATAGACCAGAATTATAGATAAAAGAGACATCAATAGACCAGAATTATAGATAATAGTGACGTCAATAGACACCAATTATAGATAATAGTGACGTCAACAGACCAGAATTATAGATAATAAAGACGTCAATAGACCAGAATTATAGATAATAGAGACGTCAATAGACCAGAATTATAGATAATAATGACGTCAATAGACCACAATTATAGATAATAGTGACGTCAATAGACCAGAATTATACATAATAGAGACGTCAATAGACCAGAATTATAGATAATAGAGACGTCAATAGACCAGAATTATAGATAATAGAGACGTCAATAAACCAGAATTATAGATAATAGTGACGTCAATATACCAGAATTATAGATAATAGTGACGTCAATAGACCAGAATTATAGATAATAGTGACGTCAATATACCAGAATTATAGATAATAGTGACGTCAACAGACCAGAATTATAGATAATAGAGACGTCAATAGACCAGAATTATAGATAATAGTGACGTCAATAGACCAGAATTATAGATAATAGTGACGTCAATAGACAAGAATTATAAATAATAGAGACGTCAATAGACAAGAATTATAGATAATAGAGACGTCAATAGACCAGAATTATAGATAATAGTGACGTCAATATACCAGAATTATAGATAATAGAGACGCCAATAGACCAGAATTATAGATAATAGAGACGTCAACAGACCAGCATTATAGATAATAGTAACGACAATAGACCAGAATTATAGATAATAGAGACGTCAATAGACCAGAATTATAGATAATAGTGACGTCAATAGACCAGAATTATAGATAATAGTGACGTCAATAGACCAGAATTATAGATAATAGAGACGTCAATAGACCAGAATTATAGATAATAGTGACGTCAATAGACCAGTAATATAGATAATAGTGACGTCAATAGACCAGAATTATAGATAATAGTGACGACAATAGACAAGAATTATAGATGATAGTGACGTCAATAGACCAGAATTATAGATAAGAGTGACGTCAATAGACCAGAATTATAGATAATAGTGACGTCAATAGACCAGAATTATAGATAATAGTGACGTCAATAGACCAGAATTATAGATAATAGTTACGTCAATAGACCAGAATTATAGATAATAGTGACGTCAACAGACCAGAATTATAAGATAATAGAGACATCAATAGACCAGAATTATAGATAATAGTGACGTCAATAGACCAGAATTATAGATAATAGAGACGTCAATAGACCAGAATTATAGATAATAGAGACGTCAATAGACCAGAATTATAGATAATAGAGACGTCAATAGACCAGAATTATAGATAATAGTTACGTCAATAGACCAGAATTATAGATATTAGAGACATCAATAGACAAGAATTATAGATAATAGAGACGACAATAGACACGAATTATAGATAATAGAGACGTCAATAGACCAGAATTATAGATAATAGAGACGTCAAAAGACCAGCATTATAGATAATAGAGACGTCAATAGACCAGAATTATAGATAATAGTGACGTCAATAGACCAGAATTATAGATAATAGTGACGACAATAGACCAGAATTATAGCTAATAGTGACGTCAATAGACCAGAATTATAGATAATAGAGACGTCAATAGACCAGAATTATAGATAATAGTGACATCAATAGACCAGCATTATAGATAATAGAGACGTCAATAGATCAGAATTATAGATAATAGTGACGTCAATAGACCAGAATAATAGATAATAGTGACGTCAATAGACCAGAATTATAGATAATAGAGACGTCAATAGACCAGAATTATAGATAATAGAGACGTCAATAGACCAGGATTATAGATAATAGTGACGTCAATAGACCAGAATTATAGCTAATAGAGACGTCAATAGACCAGAATTATAGATAATAGTGACGTCAATAGATCAGAATTATAGATAATAGAGACGTCAATAGACCAGAATTATAGCTAATAGTGACGTCAATAGACCAGAATTATAGATAATAGTGACGTCGATAGACCAGAATTATAGATAATAGATACGTCAATAGACAAGAAATATAGATAATAGAGACGTCAATAGATCAGAGTTATAGATAATAGAGACGTCAATAGACCAGAATTATAGATAATAGTGACGTCAATAGACCAGAATTATAGATAATAGAGACGTCAATAGACCAGAATTATAGATAATAGAGACGTCAATAGACCAGAATTATAGATAATAGAGACGTCAATAGACCAGAATAATAGATAATAGTGACGTCAATAGACCAGAATTATAGATAATAGTGACGTCAATAGACCAGAATTATAGATAATAGAGACGTCAATAGACCAGAAGTATAGATAATCGAGACATCAATAGACCAGAATTATAGATAATCGAGACATCAATAGACCAGAATTATAGATAATAGTGACGTCAATAGACCAGAATTATAGATAATAGAGACGTCAATAGACCAGAATTATAGATAATAGAGACGTCAATAGACCAGAATTATAGATAATAGTGACGTCAATAGACCAGAATTATAGATAATAGAGACGTCAATGGACCAGAATTATAGATAATAGAGACGTCAATAGACCAGAATAATAGATAATAGTGACGTCAATAGACCAGAATTATAGATAATAGAGACGTCAATAGACCAGAATTATAGATAATAGAGACGTCAATAGACCAGAATTATAGATAATAGTGACGTCAATAGACCAGAATTATAGATAATAGTGACGTCAATAGACCAGAACTATAGATAATAGTGACGTCAATAGACCAGAATTATAGATAATAGTGACGTCAATAGACCAGAATTATAGATAATAGTGACGTCAATAGACCAGAATTATAGATAATAGAGACATCAATAGACCAGAATTATAGATAATAGTGACGTCAATACACCAGAATTATAGATAATAGAGACGTCAATAGACCAGAATTATAGATAATAGTGACGTCAATAGACCAGAATTATAAATAATAGAGACGTCAATAGACCAGAATTATAGATAATAGAGACGTTGATAGACCAGAATTATAGATAATAGTGACGTCAATAGACCAGAATTATAGATAATAGAGATAATAGTGACGTCAATAGACCAGAATTATAAATAATAGTGACGTCAATAGACCAGAATTATAGATAATAGAGACGTCAATAGACCAGAATTATAGATAATAGAGACGTCAATAGACCAGAATAATAGATAATAGTGACGTCAATAGACCAGAATTATAGATAATAGAGACGTCAATAGACCAGAATTATAGATAATAGTGACGTCAATAGACCAGAATTATAAATAATAGTGACGTCAATAGACCAGAATTATAGATAATAGTGACGTCAATAGACCAGAATTATAGATAATAGAGACGTCAATAGACCAGAACTATAGATAATAGTGACGTCAATAGACCAGAATTATAAATAATAGTGACGTCAATAGACCAGAATTATAGATAATAGTGACGTCAATAGACCAGAATTATAGATAATAGTGACGTCAATAGACCAGAATTATAGATAATAGTGACGTCAATACACCAGAATTATAGATAATAGAGACGTCAATAGACCAGAATTATAGATAATAGTGACGTCAATAGACCAGAATTATAGATAATAGAGACGTCAATAGACCAGAATTATAGATAATAGAGACGTTGATAGACCAGAATTATAGATAATAGTGACGTCAATAGACCAGAATTATAGATAATAGAGATAATAGTGACGTCAATAGACCAGAATTATAAATAATAGTGACGTCAATAGACCAGAATTATAGATAATAGAGACGTCAATAGACCAGAATTATAGATAATAGAGACGTCAATAGACCAGAATAATAGATAATAGTGACGTCAATAGACCAGAATTATAGATAATAGAGACGTCAATAGACCAGAATTATAGATAATAGTGACGTCAATAGACCAGAATTATAAATAATAGTGACGTCAATAGACCAGAATTATAGATAATAGTGACGTCAATAGACCAGAATTATAGATAATAGAGACGTCAATAGACCAGAACTATAGATAATAGTGACGTCAATAGACCAGAATTATAGATAATAGTGACGTCAATAGACCAGAATTATAAATAATAGTGACGTCAATAGACCAGAATTATAGATAATAGTGACGTCAATAGACCAGAATTATAGATAATAGAGACGTCAATAGACCAGAACTATAGATAATAGTGACGTCAATAGACCAGAATTATAGATAATAGTGACGTCAATAGACCAGAATTATAGATAATAGAGACGTCAATAGACCAGAATTATAGATAATAGTGACGTCAATAGACCAGAATTATAGATAATAGAGACGTCAATAGACCAGAATAATAGATAATAGAGACGTCAATAGACCAGAATTATAGATAATAGAGACGTCAATAGACCAGAACTATAGATAATAGTGACGTCAATAGACCAGAATTATAAATAATAGTGACGTCAATAGACCAGAATTATAGATAATAGTGACGTCAATAGACCAGAATTATAGATAATAGAGACGTCAATAGACCAGAACTATAGATAATAGTGACGTCAATAGACCAGAACTATAGATAATAGAGACGTCAATAGACCAGAATTATAGATAATAGTGACGTCAATAGACCAGAATTATAGATAATAGAGACGTCAATAGACCAGAATTATAGATAATAGAGACGTTGATAGACCAGAATTATAGATAATAGTGACGTCAATAGACCAGAATTATAGATAATAGAGATAATAGTGACGTCAATAGACCAGAATTATAAATAATAGTGACGTCAATAGACCAGAATTATAGATAATAGAGACGTCAATAGACCAGAATTATAGATAATAGAGACGTCAATAGACCAGAATAATAGATAATAGTGACGTCAATAGACCAGAATTATAGATAATAGAGACGTCAATAGACCAGAATTATAGATAATAGTGACGTCAATAGACCAGAATTATAGATAATAGAGACGTCAATAGACCAGAATTATAGATAATAGTGACGTCAATAGACCAGAATTATAGATAATAGAGACGTCAATAGACCAGAATTATAGATAATAGAGACGTTGATAGACCAGAATTATAGATAATAGTGACGTCAATAGACCAGAATTATAGATAATAGAGATAATAGTGACGTCAATAGACCAGAATTATAAATAATAGTGACGTCAATAGACCAGAATTATAGATAATAGAGACGTCAATAGACCAGAATTATAGATAATAGAGACGTCAATAGACCAGAATAATAGATAATAGTGACGTCAATAGACCAGAATTATAGATAATAGAGACGTCAATAGACCAGAATTATAGATAATAGTGACGTCAATAGACCAGAATTATAAATAATAGTGACGTCAATAGACCAGAATTATAGATAATAGTGACGTCAATAGACCAGAATTATAGATAATAGAGACGTCAATAGACCAGAACTATAGATAATAGTGACGTCAATAGACCAGAATTATAGATAATAGTGACGTCAATAGACCAGAATTATAAATAATAGTGACGTCAATAGACCAGAATTATAGATAATAGTGACGTCAATAGACCAGAATTATAGATAATAGAGACGTCAATAGACCAGAACTATAGATAATAGTGACGTCAATAGACCAGAATTATAGATAATAGTGACGTCAATAGACCAGAATTATAGATAATAGAGACGTCAATAGACCAGAATTATAGATAATAGTGACGTCAATAGACCAGAATTATAGATAATAGAGACGTCAATAGACCAGAATAATAGATAATAGTGACGTCAATAGACCAGAATTATAGATAATAGAGACGTCAATAGACCAGAATTATAGATAATAGTGACGTCAATAGACCAGAATTATAAATAATAGTGACGTCAATAGACCAGAATTATAGATAATAGTGACGTCAATAGACCAGAATTATAGATAATAGAGACGTCAATAGACCAGAACTATAGATAATAGTGACGTCAATAGACCAGAACTAAAGATAATAGAGACGTCAATAGACCAGAATTATAGATAATAGAGACGTCAATAGACCAGAATAATAGATAATAGTGACGTCAATAGACCAGAATTATAGATAATAGAGACGTCAATAGACCAGAATTATAGATAATAGTGACGTCAATAGACCAGAATTATAAATAATAGTGACGTCAATAGACCAGAATTATAGAT
Organism: Mimachlamys varia; assembly: GCA_947623455.1. Lineage (NCBI taxonomy): Eukaryota > Metazoa > Mollusca > Bivalvia > Pectinida > Pectinidae > Mimachlamys > Mimachlamys varia. The sequence goes on from OX392542.1 coordinate 41,307,504, forward strand.
AATAGTGACGTCAATAGACCAGAATTATAGATAATAGAGACGTCAATAGACCAGAACTATAGATAATAGTGACGTCAATAGACCAGAATTATAAATAATAGTGACGTCAATAGACCAGAATTATAGATAATAGTGACGTCAATAGACCAGAATTATAGATAATAGAGACGTCAATAGACCAGAATTATAGATAATAGTGACGTCAATAGACCAGAATTATAGATAATAGTGACGTCAATAGACCAGAATTATAGATAATAGTGACGTCAATAGACCAGAATTATAGATAATAGAGACGTCAATAGACCAGAACTATAGATAATAGTGACGTCAATAGACCAGAATTATTCCGATTTTAAGACTCTTTTATAACCAGGGATATGAAATAAGGTAAATTCCACCCGAGGGGTTTTCAAGTTTGGTAAAACCTCAGAGTTTGGTAAAACCTGAGATTTTGCCGAGGATTTGCCAAATTTGAAAACCCCAAGGTAGGAATTCCCTATCTTTCACCTCTGGTCACGAAAGAGTATTTTTTTCTCATTCATACTACCTGAATAAGCTCAAACATCATCAAAATACGTTTTGATTGGCTACCATTTAGAAAATATCAACTTTTCCTGGTCGCTTTTTTGACGAAAACGAATCAGTCAGCGAGATTAAACATATCGCATGTTTGCACCGAAAAAATCATCTCAGCTTTTTTGGCGCCAGAGTTTACCGTTTTGTGACGTCACGTCAGTTTTGAGCTATTGCGACATCACGTCGCGGGATATGCTATTTAAATAGTTTTTTAGCTTTCTTACATGGGCAAACTCTATCCAACATGACAATATGAGGGAAACTGATGTAAACAAACTACTGTAAACAAAATGCACTGAAGTGCAAGCATATCATGTGATATTTCATAAACTGATAATGTATATACAATGTTTTCATTTATTTATGTGGTTTTTTTTTCATCGATTTTGCCATCATTATATACTTGGTCATTGACAATAAGCACATCATACCGGATTTGACTATATACTGGGTGTTGATTATGAATATGCTATACTTGATTTTTAACAAATCAGAGAATACCGAAGCGTCAACAAAACCATAATCCGAACTTGAAATCGATTAAACTAGGGACAACATATGAGCAAAGGAAAGATTTAAATGGGGACCCTTGTAAAAGTACAGGATACGATAATAAGACCAGGTGTTCATCAAAGACACCCGCCATGCAAAACTTGGTCATATCCAAGTAAACGCCAATAGCAAGTCCTCAAAATGAGAACCTAGTCTTCATACTCAATCACAAAGTAATCATACTTAAAAACGTCCATCTTCATATCACACGGATATAAAATTTTTCTCAATAAGACAAAGATGGCGACCATAAAACTTGCCCATAGTTCTCATCAACCTGCATCTCTCGAATCCCTGTATGGTAAGTTTGTTTATCAGTAGCAGACATCGATCGCGAAAATCTCGATATTTAGAGCAAGCCCTAGAATAACGAATCGACAGCGACATGTAAACACCATAGGTTGGAGAAAACATGATTCCTCGTTTTACAATGTTAGGTATCTGATGTAACCAAATCAACTTGTAAACTGGTAAATTGCACGTGTTGGAACCGACAGGTGAGGTTGATAGTGTTAAATAACAACAGATAGAATCGGAGGGAACGCTTAAATAAATCAAGGTCTTACACCTATTCATAATAAAACCCCGGCCTGACGACGCAAGGATTACTTGCAGTTAAATTGCATCAGTATCGGGTAGAAAATCACAACATTGACCACGTGTTAAACTTTTCTGTTAAATGTTACCAGGGGCAACACAATTGTGTTTTGATAATGTTCCCGAAGATGAGCCGCTGGAGCTGTTTGGTACACTGGCGGTAGTACAGCCCCTATCGTGGTAGATATAGTGGTAGGCTGTATGTAGATTTACATAGAGACTTCACCACCTGAGGAGTTCCCTTTGAAGAAGTGATTTATCTCTAAATCTGGCGTCTCTGGGGTTTACCAACAGCTCAGTTTATTTTCTACAACCCACTGTATCTACGTGAATTAGGACAACTATTGTATTACTCCGAGCATCCGAGATATACAAGATCTTACAGCATTGTCTAACTAAGGATTTGGTTTATTTTGTTTTACGACCTATTAACAGCCAGGGTCATTTAAGGACGTGCCATATTTTGGAGGTGGATGAAAGACGGAGTACCCGATGAAAACCACCGACCTACGGTCAGGACCTGGCAACTGCCCCACGTGGGCTCGGAACTCGCAACCCAGAGGTGGAAGGCTACATGTAGTGGTAGAATGTCGGAACACCTTAACCACTCTGCCACCACGACACAGAGGTGGTGGGCTAGTGGTAGAATGCTGGGACATCTTAACTACCCGGCTACCGCGGCCCAGGGGTGGAGAGCTAGTGATAGATTGTCGGGACACCTTAACCACTCGGCCACCGCGGCCCCTTAATATAAACTTTATTTCATTCAATATACATCCTTTACATTCAATACAGCGAACACATAGATGGCCCACATAGATAGACACATAGCGAACACATAGATGGCACATTGTAAATTTTCCATTTGCCTCTTATAAAATTAAAATGAATCTAAGGTAACTTTTTACATGATATTTTATCATCATCTTGACTTGTACATGAGTGTGAATGTAATATGGAATTTGTTAAACGAGTTAGATAATTAAACATGTCTCAAGACTTTAGGCGAGTGACATACTAAACTATTTTACAAGATTAATGAATTCCATATTACATTGACACGAGTGCAAAATTCTATTTATCGTATAACTTATACTCATGAAGAAACAAAAACTATCAAATTTATTTCATTTTAAGAAAAGCAATTTCTACTTTCACGGTACACTTTTTTCGAATGAGACAATCATATGACGTCATAAAGATGTAATTTTTTGATGACGTCACAATAGTACTATTATAAATGTATGATAGACCATATTTATGACATGGTGGTATGACATGACTGGACGGATCAGTTACGTGATAAAAACAGTAACGTGCTTTTCCCCTTAAAGTACATTTAAATTTGATGGTCAGAACTGTTGTTGAAACAAATGTTGTTAAAATATATTCCTCTCATATAATTTATCAACGAATATTAAGTTTTAGTATTAAGTATTTTTCCTGATATTTCACAAGTAATAAATGTAGATGTATATATAGAGGCTATTCAATGGTTTCCTGTTAAATATCAAATATATTTCACGAGTATGGCCGATTTTTTTTAAATATTTTCACGAGTGCGTAGCACAAAATAGTGCGCAATGATATCGGACCGAAACTTATAACATCACTAGTGATGATATAAGCAGTAATGATATAAGTTTTATCACGCTCATATTTTCTGATATTTCACTGATAAAAATGTAATAAAATTAAATAACCGCATTAAACGTACAGTGTACATATACAGCGTACAACATTCAATATACCTATCTACTGTTCAGCCACTCTGGCCTCTCAAGTATAGGGGGACCACCATCCATGTATTAATATATAATCGGAGGAAGTTTTCTAAATCTGGGAGCCACGGACTCCTTTAAAGCGGAAATGTTCAAACCACACTAATCTTCTCGGTTAACTATGAAGATCTAATACTGCCATAATCAAACTAATTGAATCTGTTGGTAATACACAGACACCGGTTTATTGAGATAATTGATTGGCGAATTCCCTATAATCATTGTAGAAATTAGGTACGCATGTTACACGTGTTTGATAACGGATGTTCGATGTTTTCTTGGTTCACTTGTACTTAAGCTTCTGAAAGATATGGCCATATCAAAATCTGTTTATAATCGCGTATCATTAATAAAGATGATTACATATTGTGATTAAACATAAACATTGCATCAGTTGTCTGTTGTAAATGATTATTTATAAGAATCAAAGATATGCAGTATTGTACCTCTACCTTAAAGAACACAACTGTTTGATAGTAAATACTTATAAGTGGAACTTTTATTCCGTTTATTTACGACCTACTCGGAAGTTGAACTTATTGCTGTCGAAGTAATTATATATATCATATATGTAGAATATTATCGACTTTAGTTAGGTTATGTGATTAACTTTTACTTTTCAATGCTATATAGAGACCTGTCACGTTCTATTGTCAAATTATATTGTACGTCGTATTGTCACATCCTGATGTCACAATGTATTGTCACGTCCTACTGTTCCGTTATATTGTCACGTTATATTTATTGCTCCGTCGTATTGTCACGTTCTATTGTTCCGTCGTATTGTCAAGTTATATTGTTCCGCCGTGTTGTCACGTTCTTTAATTGTTCCTTCGTATGGTCACGTTCTATTGTTCCTTCGTATGGTCACGTTCTATTGTTCCTTCGTATGGTCACGTTCTATTGTTTCTTCGTATTGTCACGTCCTACTGTTCCGTTATATTGTCACGTTGTATTTATTGCTCCGTCGTATTTTCACGTTCTACATGTATTGTTCCATCGTATTGTCACGTTCTATTGTTCCATCATATTGTCACGTTCTATTGTTCCATCGTATTGTCACGTTCTATTGTTCCATCGTATTGTCATGTTCTATTGTTTCGTCGTATTGTCAGTTTCTATTATTTTAAGTATTGTCACGTTCTATCGTTCCGTCGTATTGTTACGTTCTATTGTTACTTTCTATTGTTCCGTCATATTGTCACGTTTTATTGTTCCGTCGTGTTTTCACTTTCTATTGTTCCGTCGTATTGTCACGTTCTTTAATTGTTCCTTCGTATGGTCACGTTCTATTGTTCCTTCGTATGGTCACGTTCTATTGTTCCTTCGTATGGTCACGTTCTATTGTTCCTTCGTATGGTCACGTTCTATTGTTCCTTCGTATTGTCACGTCCTACTGTTCCGTTATATTGTCACGTTGTATTTATTGCTCCGTCGTATTTTCACGTTCTACATGTATTGTTCCATCGTATTGTCACGTTCTATTGTTCCATCATATTGTCACGTTCAATTGTTCCATCGTATTGTCACGTTCTATTCTTCCGTTGTGTGTTTTCACGTTCTATTGTTCCGTCGTATTGTCACGTTCTAATAATATAATTTTGTAATTTCTCGTGATATCTCTACTGTTGGCCACCTAGATGACACATCTACTACCGTGACATTCTTGTTTGATAAACGTGTAACACAGATAGAACGTCCATAACATATACACCGTGATATAACGCTTTATATCGTTTGGTTTGTATATAATAATTACAGATATTCTCTCGCCACTGTACAGGGAACGGCTTAACACCTTACCACAAGATTTCAGAACAGCCATGTACATTCTGACGGCCACGTCGTCAATGTAACTGAGTCTGTAATTCGATAGGCCACCCGCCGATAATGTGACAACATTTGTCATTGGTCTAAGCCTGCTTGAATATAGAGTGACCTCCCCTGGGCAGGCCACTATAAGTTCATCGATAATCGATAAACTAGTACTGCAATATGTCGGGCTAATGGACATAGTTTGATTATAGAAATGTGCACAAGGAGACCGTCCAGTATAGGGAGTCAGATATATAGGGTGGGAAAGTTTGATTTTAGAATTAACTATTCAATAAATTCAGCTCTTATATTGATTGTACATATCGTTTCGATATCGTAAGAAGGAAAATGCAATTTCTTTCCTTTCTAGTGTAGACAACCTAAGGGTAGTATTTCACGTGTTTCGAAATGACATAATAAATTATTATAAGTAGTATCTTTTTACTGTTTCTGGCATTTTGTCTATATTCGGGTATAGGAATGAAGCAGTAAAAATTATATTTCCGGTCAGATCGAACTTTTACCAGGCGCGAACTCTATGCGCAGAATTCTCCACTTGACAACCTGTTCAAGCGTTTTGGTGACAGCTGATGATCACGAAGGCGAGTAGGTTCGGGGAAATAACAGAAGACGATCAACTGGAAATGCTAGATATTTACATTTATTGCATCGTCTGATCGGGTGACTAGTCAATAGATCAATGCTTTTTTGGGAAGAGACAAAACTATAGCTATCGTCCCGAGGTTAAATGGAGAGGGGGGGGGGGGGGGCGCTTAGGCCTGGTGGACTGTTTGCCCGAGCCCGCTAGGCCGAGGAAAAAGATTTACAGCGCTTCCCTGTACCGAAATACAGTATCATTTGATAGTACTAACTAATCTAGTACTAACTAATCTAGGTTCCCCGAATAGCCATGACACAATTGTATCATGTGAACCGGGGTTCTGCCGAGGTTGAGGCAGTTAAAATTTTTAATTGGTGGTATAAATAATAGTTTGCAGGTAGAAAATTAAACAAATGAACAAAATAATTTAACAATTACGAACTTACCATACCGTCGTCCGCGTTTCACAGGTGAGTAATTAGGTGTTATCGACAAGATTAGTTCTTTGGGGTTTAAAGCTACTGCCAGCCTCGGGTTGTAATTAAGTTAAATATTTCTTGAAACCAAATCACTAACAATCAGCAGGTAAAACCAAACTAGTCAGTAGAGAATATGCTGCTTTACAGACAAGGGGTATGAGAAATCAATTTTCGATAAAAAACCATCCCATAGAATGCCGCCACCCCCACCCCTTGGTGTTATATGAGTGTACCGTATTTTACCGGGAATAAGCCCCCTCTCGGGAATAAGCCCCCTCCCTAAGCTACTATGGTTCAATGCCAAGGATTAGGGTGGTTGCTCTGGAATAAGACCCCCCCCCCCCTGAAAACAGGACATTTAAAAATATATATGATCTAATATGATTAATATATGCATGTATATTATATATAAACATACACGTCAATGTGGAGTGCATTTTTGTCGAAAATTGGTCTACTCACCCCCCCCCTCTCCCACACCCCTCCCATACCCCTTCCACAAAGTGTAAAATTAATCTAATCACATTAGTTTATGTCAAAAACTACAAAAGGACGCGACGAATTGCGTATGATTATATATACAAACTACTGTATATAAAAAAGTTGAGGGGACACTTCGAAACAAAATCATCTTACGGGATCTACCGGAAGAATAACATGGCCACGTGCCCCGGTTCCATTTTCATCGTTGACACTTGAAACCAGTTTCATTTTTCTAGGGGTCGATTTTCAACGTCTCCCCGGTACAAAGTGATTTAGCAGACATCACCGAATTGTCGTCAGTGCCTTTTACGTTTGGTTTATTGTATTTATAATAAACCTTGTCAAAGCTACAACTAGAATCCCCAGCCGGGCTGTATCCGCAGTAACAGCCATTCATAAATACACTCTGACAAATGATGAGCGTCACTGCACGGCTGGTGAGAAATCCAGTTGTCCGATTTGACGAGGATTACCGCAGATTCCGGAGCCATAACGTACACCGCGTCCGTACTGACGAGTTATTAGTGTGTACCGGTAACCCGGATCGTAGTGCTTAAACGCCTGTCGTACATCGTTCTACAGCGTTGAGTTATTTACTCCTACTTATTTGTCGGAGAAGTTTTTCATCAGGGCGTACTGTATGATTTATGATTGTGTGTAAACAAGCTACACATACTCGGTGTAATTCGATTCATAAACACAGGAGGGTGAAACTTCCTATAGTACCCCGGTACACGTGTCAAATGCTGAAATGTTTACATTATTTAACATTGGCCCGGTACACGTGTCACGTACTGAAATGTTTACATTATTTAACATTGCCCCGGTACATGTGTCACGTGCTGAAATGTTTACATTATTTAACATTGCCCCGGTACACGTGTCACGTGCTGGAATGTTTACATTATTTAACATGGCCCCGGTACACGTGTCACGTGCTGAAATGTTTACATTATTTAACATGGCCCCGGTACACGTGTCACGTGCTGAAATGTTTACATTATTTAACATTGCCCCGGTACACTTGTCACGTGCTGAAATGTTTACATTATTTAACATTGCCCGATACACGTGACACGTGCTGAAATGTTTTTATTAATTAACATTGTATCGGTACATGTGTCACGGTCTGAAATGTTTACATTTTTTACAATTGTCTGTATACACGTGTCGCGTTCTGGGATGTTTACATTATTTAACATTATCTTGATACATATGTCACGTGCTGAAATGTTAACATTATTTAATATTGCGTCGGTACAGGTGTCACGTGCTGAAATGTTTTCATTATTTAACATTGTCTCGGTTCACGTGTCACGCGCTGAAATGTTTACATTATTTAACATTGTCTCGGTACACGTGTCACGTTCTGAACTGTTTATATTATTTAACATTGCCACGGTACACGTGTCACGTGCTGAAATGTTTACAGTATTTAATATTGCCTCGGTTCATGTGTCACGTGCTGAACTGTTTATATTATTTAACATTGCCACGGTACACGTGTCACGTGCTGAAATGTTTACATTATTTAACATTGTCTCGGTACATGTGCCACGTGCTGAAATGTTTACATTATTTAAAATTGTCTCGGTACACGTGTCACGTGCTGAAATGTTTACATTTTTTAACATTGCCCCGGTACACGTGTCACGTGCTAAAATGTTTACATTTTTTAACATTGCCCCGGTACACGTGTCACAGGCTGAAATGTTTACATTATTTAACATTGCCCCGGTACACGTGTCACGTGCTGAAATGTTTACATTATTTAACATGGCCCCGGTACACGTGTCACGTGCTGAAATGTTTACATTATTTAACATTGCCCCGGTACACTTGTCACGTGCTGAAATGTTTACATTATTTAACATTGCCCGATACACGTGACACGTGCTGAAATGTTTTTATTAATTAACATTGTATCGGTACATGTGTCACGGTCTGAAATGTTTACATTTTTTACAATTGTCTATATACACGTGTCGCGTTCTGGGATGTTTACATTATTTAACATTATCTTGATACATATGTCACTTCTTTAAATGTTAACATTATTTAACATTATCTTGATACATATGTCACGTGCTGAAATGTTAACATTATTTAATATTGCGTCGGTACAGGTGTCACGTGCTGAAATGTTTTCATTATTTAACATTGTCTCGGTTCACGTGTCACGCGCTGAAATGTTTACATTATTTAACATTGTCTCGGTACACGTGTCACGTTCTGAACTGTTTATATTATTTAACATTGCCACGGTACACGTGTCACGTGCTGAAATGTTTACAGTATTTAATATTGCCTCGGTTCATGTGTCACGTGCTGAACTGTTTATATTATTTAACATTGCCACGGTACACGTGTCACGTGCTGAAATGTTTACATTATTTAACATTGTCTCGGTACATGTGCCACGTGCTGAAATGTTTACATTATTTAAAATTGTCTCGGTACACGTGTCACGTGCTGAAATGTTTACATTTTTTAACATTGCCCCGGTACACGTGTCACGTGCTAAAATGTTTACATTTTTTAACATTGCCCCGGTACACGTGTCACAGGCTGAAATGTTTACATTATTTAACATTGCCCCGGTACACGTGTCACGTGCTGAAATGTTTACATTATTTAACATTGCCCCGGTACACGTGTCACGGGCTGAAATGTGTACATTATTTAACATTGCCCCGGTACACGTGTCACGTGCTGAAATGTTTACATTATTTAACATTGCCCCGGTATACGTGTCACGTGCTGAAATGTTTACATTATTTAACATTGCCCCGGTACACGTGTCACGTGCTGAAATGTTTACATTATTTAACATTGCCCCGGTACACATGTCACGTGCTGAAATGTTTACATTAATTAACATAACCCCGGTACACGTGTCACGTGCTGAAATGTTTACATTATTTAACATGGCCCCGGTACACGTGTCACGTGCTGAAATGTTTACATTATTTAACATGGCCCCGGTACACGTGTCACGTGCTGAAATGTTTACATTATTTAACATTGCCCCGGTACACTTGTCACGTGCTGAAATGTTTACATTATTTAACATGGCCCCGGTACAACTGTCACGTGCTGGAATTCTTACATTATTTAACATGGCCCCGGTACACGTGTCACGTGCTGAAATGTTTACATTATTTAACATGACCCGGTACACGTGTCACGTGCTGGAATTCTTACATTATTTAACATTGCCCCGGTACACGTGTCACGTGCTGAAATGTTTACATTATTTAACATGGCCCCGGTACACGTGTCACGTGCTGGAATTCTTACATTATTTAACATTGCCCCGGTACACTTGTCACGTGCTGAAATGTTTACATTATTTAACATGGCCCCGGTACACGTGTCACGTGCTGGAATTCTTACATTATTTAACATTGTCTCGGTACACGTGTCACGTGCTGAAATGTTTACATTATTTAACATGGCCCTGGTACACGTGTCACGTGCTGAAATGTTTACATTATTTAACATTGCCCCGGTACACGTGTCACGGGCTGAAATGTGTACATTATTTAACATTGCCCCGGTACACGTGTCACGTGCTGAAATGTTTACATTATTTAACATTGTCCCGGTACACGTGTCACGTGCTGAAATGTTTACATTAATTATTTAACATTGCCCCGGTACACTTGTCACGTGCTGAAATGTTTACATTAATTATTTAATATTGCCCCGGTACACTTGTCACGTGCTGGAATTCTTACATTATTTAACATTGCCCCGGTACACTTGTCACGTGCTGAAATGTTTACATTAATTATTTAACATTGCCCCGGTACACTTGTCACGTGCTGAAATTTTTACATTATTTAACATTGCCTTCGGTACACGTGTCACATGCTGGAATGTTTTCATTATTTAACATTGCCTTCGGTACACGTGTCACATGCTGAAATGTTTACATTATTTAACATTGTCTCGGTACATGTGCCACGTGCTGAAATGTTTACATTATTTAAAATTGTCTCGGTACACGTGTCACGTGCTGAAATGTTTACATTTTTTAACATTGCCCCGGTACACGTGTCACGTGCTGAAATGTTTACATTTTTAACATTGCCCCGGTACACGTGTCACGGGCTGAAATGTGTACATTATTTAACATTGCCCCGGTACACGTGTCACGTGCTGAAATGTTTACATTATTTAACATTGCCCCGGTACACGTGTCACGGGCTGAAATGTGTACATTATTTAACATTGCCCCGGTACACGTGTCACGTGCTGAAATGTTTACATTATTTAACATTGCCCCGGTATACGTGTCACGTGCTGAAATGTTTACATTATTTAACATTGCCCCGGTACACGTGTCACGTGCTGAAATGTTTATATTATTTAACATTGCCACGGTACACGTGTCACGTGCTGAAATGTTTACATTATTTAACATTGTCTCGGTACATGTGCTACGTGCTGAAATGTTTACATTATTTAAAATTGTCTCGGTACACGTGTCACGTGCTGAAATGTTTACATTTTTTAACATTGCCCCGGTACACGTGTCACGTGCTGAATTGTTTACATTTTTTAACATTGCCCCGGTACACGTGTCACGGGCTGAAATGTGTACATTATTTAACATTGCCCCGGTACACGTGTCACGTGCTGAAATGTTTACATTATTTACAGTGTAACATTGCCCCGGTACACGTGTCACGGGCTGAAATGTGTACATTATTTAACATTGCCCCGGTACACGTGTCACGTGCTGAAATGTTTACATTATTTAACATTGCCCCGGTATACGTGTCACGTGCTGAAATGTTTACATTATTTAACATTGCCCCGGTACACGTGTCACGTGCTGAAATGTTTACATTATTTAACATTGCCCCGGTACACGTGTCACGTGCTGAAATGTTTTCATTATTTAACATTGCCCCGGTACATGTGTCACGTGCTGAAATGTTTATATTATTTAACATTGCCCCGGTACACGTGTCACGTGCTGAAATGTTTATATTATTTAATATTGCCCCGGTACACGTGTCACGCGCTGAAATGTTTACATTATTTAACATTGTTTCGATGCACGTGTCACGTGCTGAAATGTTTACATTATTTAACTTTGTTTCGATGCACGTGTCACGTGCTGAAATGTTCACATTATTAGCTCACCTGGCTCGAAGGGCCGGTGAGCTTATTCCTTGGCGCGGCGTCCGTCGTCCGTCAACATTTCCTTTAAATTGCTACTAGTCATTAAGTACTGCATTGATTTTAACCAAAATTTGTCGTAAATATCTTTCGGCAGATTGAAAAAGATTTTGTATAAATGCTGACCATGGGCCTCACTTGGGTCGGAGGTGCGGAGCCCAATACGGGAAATAGAGGAAAAGCCTTTTTTCATCGCTACTAGTCATAAAGTACTGAATAGATTTGAACCAAATTTGGCCAGAAACATCCTTTAGAGGAGGTAAACAGATTTTGTATAAATGGTAAAAGCATTTATTATGTTGTCTTGAATTGTCGAATGTCTATATAATTGAGAGGATGCAGTATGTTCGTACGTGTGTCGATTTAAAGTGTTACCTTACTGAAATATACTGCCGACGGTCCCAAGTAGAACATCCCACCGGTCACATCATACATGTACTAACAATAGGTGAACCAGCAGGGAGTACTAACTCTGTGAACAATATTTTGAATTTCTTGAGCCAGGGAACATAACCCAATGCCTTCCTCGCATTGGCCAACGCTCAAAGATTAGACATTGCCCGTGGCTATGTATACTGTATACTAGTATAGAAGATCGGTTTGTCGTCTATCGGTACAGGAGCACCGGCACTTCAGCTACAATGACCAACATGGACAACTTATTAATTAGCTGTACGATAAACTTTTCCGGTCATGACGTTTCCGTTTCTTGGTAGTAAAGTGTACATGTCGCAGTTCATTCGTTATTCTAGGATTGCTCTGATATTGAGACTCAGAGCAAGTTTTATGGCCGCCATCTTAGTTTCACTGAGAAATATTCTACTTACTTAAATGATATAAAGAAGGACGTTTTCAAATATTCTCACTAGTATCCCTGCTTGTTATTATAGAGAAGTATACCCCAATTCTCACTTTGAGGCCATGCCATTTTCATGATATCTGAATTATTTGAAAGCCTAAACCTAACAGGAAATGATGTTCCCATGGTATTGTTAATAATTATGATGACTTTAATTATCTATATGCGATTTGTAACAAAGAAATAAGTTTTTAACTCCCACGGCTCATTTAAATATTACGTCTCTGTTTCTGGCTGACCTCTCGCGTGTATACACATACATTCGTGCTATACCTCTCTGTGCTTGACACTCGTTAACGGATCGCGGAATTCCGGGCATGGTGTACTTTGCTTATACATGTATAATCGCGCATAGCCAAATAACTCTGATTTTGATTTTACACGTAGTGTGTTAACGAAACAACATTCCATGTACCAATTCACTAGATCGAACTATCCGACTCCGCCCATCTTTATTCGTACACGTAGGAAGTAACTTGCAGGAATTTCGGGTTTGAAGAATTTCCCAGACGTTTAAAAAATTAACGTTATGATACAACATGGATAGGATAAAGTATATTATAATGTTCGTGTGGTCGATGCACGTGCGATCTGTACACGTCATTTGGTGCGCGCGCCATCATGCTGAGCTGTGGTTCTGGAGATTAACATCGTTTTCTTTCAACACAGCTTGGTAAATTCATTTTACAGAGCAATCGGTATAAGATAAAAAGAAACGATATTTTACATAAGAATATGGCCTAACGTCAGCAACATACAACCACCAGGAGATTTTATTTTGTAAAATGCCCCATAATTTAAATAAGATTTTGTTTCTTATTTAAAATGTTTATTTCTGTAATAACAGCTTTGCATTTCCCAGAGAAGTTTACCTAGCGGTGAAATAAAAGTTTTACAAGACAACTTGAAAGACATCTTCTAAAAGTATCGTGATTACGTACAGGATATGCTTGGATAAAGAACAAAGAAGACGCCTCTAGCAGGGACTTAGTAAACCCGTTCACCCCAGAAATGTTTTAGTGGACTATTCCAACATTTGAATTGGAAGAGTTCAAATTTGTCTACGAGGGTGAATGAGTTAATACTCGTACAATGAAACAACCGACCAGTTTGGATCATAATGTCCAATGTTCTAAAGCCGTATAACTTTAAAATGCGAAAGCCCATACCGACCGGGTACTTCTATACACTTTTGAAGTTAAAATTGTAGAGGTCTACATGTATTCAAGCCATGATACTTATTTAACTGCTTTTGTAGTCAAAAGTGTTCCGCGTTACACTTTTGCACGGTACATATTTAAATACTTTTGTAGTAAAAAATGTACCGCGTTACACGTTTGCATGTACATATTTAAATACTTTTGTAGTCAAAAGTGTACCGCGGTACACGTTTGTATGGTACATATTTAAATACTTTTGTAGTCAAAAGTGTACCGCGTTACACTTTTGCACGGTACATATTTGAATACTTTTGTAGTAAAAAGTGTACCGCGTTACACGTTTACATGGTGCACATTTGGATACTTGTAAAACTCCATCGTATTCGGCTCGAAATGGCCAAAGAACACTTTTAATTTTCTGATCGCTGTAATAAAGTCTTAACATGTACTTCCTTATTCAAACATGTACTACAAACGTGTATCGCGGTACATAGTGTTTAAATGTGTACCCTGACCCAAACCGGCAAGTACACCTTTATCCAGTATCGTAGTTAAATGCATAACGGGAAAAAAGTATTACGGTAGACGTTTGTCTACAAAAGTGTTTAAATGTGTATCATGGCCCGGATCGACTGCAAACATTTATAAGTTAAATCAATTATAGCTGCGCGGCCTACACGGACAAAAACATTAAATTTGCACTGTTTACATCACATGGGCTTTTAAATGTGTACCGCTTAAATTTATAACGCGGTACATTTTTTTTATATTTAAAGTAGTCAAATATGTACCACACAAATGTGAAACGCGGTACACTTTTAACAAGTTGTTAAGGCAAGAATGTACCATAGCCCGAACCGGCCGGTACACTTTTAGCTACAAACGTGTATACAAGTGTCCGACCGGTATTGGCTTTGTTATTAAAAAACTATCATGAAAACAATAGGACATTTTGGTTTCAGACCGCGCCCTTCATGTACAACGGGCTAAAACACGGTATAGCCAATAGTCGACGATGCTTACAATCCTCGTTATCTCGTGGGCCTATATTTAGAACACATTTGAATGCATTAGCACTTTAACAAAAATGTCTTGAACGTAGGAGAAACACTTGATCGATTGTGAGATTATACAGGTCGTATTTAGTTGATGTACATTGTATCATTTGTTGGGGTAATACTATACTTATATTACACTAGAGTTTTATATTTATTACTTAGATTAAATATTTTCTGTTGGGATGTA
This sequence comes from Mimachlamys varia, assembly GCA_947623455.1. NCBI lineage: Eukaryota > Metazoa > Mollusca > Bivalvia > Pectinida > Pectinidae > Mimachlamys > Mimachlamys varia. The sequence continues at coordinate 41,322,848 of OX392542.1, forward strand.
CTCGGTATCGCAGTGGAGAGTGTTGGATCCAGGCATGCGCAATGCACGTTTATTTATTTATTTTTTGTTTGTTTATTGACAAAGCCAATAAGCGTAAGACAGAAGGTGTAAGAGGTAGGCGAGTATGTTTTCGCTATTTCTCTCACAGCAGGTAAAACGATACGGCGCGAATCTGCTTCATGGATATGAAACTGCAAATGTTTTACAGGATAATTGCAAACACGAGCATTTTTTTTCTTTTATCGGCTGCTATACCCTGACAATTCTAAAACACAGGTACCTCGTAAACCCATAAATCTTTTTTCCGCAAAAATTCCAGAACGCAATCACTTCAAAAAGTACGAAAACAATTACCTCAAAAACTACAAGATACACGTATTTCGAAAACTTACAAATACAAGGACCTAAAAAACCTCGAAACATGGTTACATTAAAAACTCCGAAACATGGTTACATTGAAAACTCCGAAACACGATTACAATGAAAACTCCTAAATATGGTTACATTGAAAACTCCAAAACATGGCTACATTGAAAACTCCGCAGGACCTCAAAAAATCTCGAAACATGGTTACATTGAAAACTCCGAAACACGATTACATTGAAAACTCCGAAACATTGTATACATTGGTTATAGTGTACATTGAAAACTCCGAAACATGGGTACCTCGAAATTTTAAAGCACTAAAGATATTTTTGGGAAAAACAGTCAAGCAAATCTTAACGTACAATAGAAACTATGCGCGGTGTGAAAATTGGGAAATAAAACCTGATTTGCATTTCTGGGCCAAGTTGTTCAAAAGATGATTAGCTTAATTAATCACGATTTAACGACATTGTTCAATCTTTAATAATTCTGTAAATATACAAGGGGCGATCACACAGTTAGGCATGTAAGTTAACTTTACTAGACATTTAATTTGATATCTGAAAAAGTTGTAGATACAATTTTTAGTTCAATGGTTTGATTAAAAAAAAACAGGAGAAATGATATTCGTACTAATCACTGATTGAGCTAATCACCTTTTGAACAACTGAGCCTTGGGCCCAGTTGTTCAAAGGGTGATTAGCTTAATCACTATTTAACGACATTTTTTAAACTTGAATAATTTTGTCAATATACAAGTTACAATCTTAAACTTTTGTATATAAATTTACAATATTAGGTACTTGATATCTGCAAAGTTGTGATTAAACATATGGTTTCGTTTTAAAGTTACAAGATAATTAGAATTTGCACTAATCACTTATTAAGCTAATCACCTTTTGAACAACTGGACCCTGATGTTTATTTCCTCTATGCAATAAACAGAAATACACTTAGACTTTTTCATTTGATAGAAATCTAAACTTAATAGAAACTTATTAGTGTTCCGTATTAAACGAGAACTTGTGCAGAAGTATGTACAGCAGTGGTCCACCTGTTCGTGATAAAATAAAGATAGCGAGCACTGTAAAAGGAACGACCTGGTACGGATGATGATAGTTTAAACATCTCTATCTGATAAAAACCTGACATGTTATTTAAGAACATGTAAAACAACTAAAGAACTTTCAGCTATTCCACGTATCTAGTGTAGGATCTGCAGAGCAGAAACATTCACGCTACACAAAGCAATCACCATACATGCTTCGTATCAGTAAAAAACGTACATATCTTATAATCTTCCTGCGTACAGAAAGAAGTTCATCTTTTTGAAATATTTTTGTGTATTATAACATCATATGTTGACGGCGGGTAGCTCTATCAGTAAAACAGAAACATTGGTATGTGGAAACATAGTACTCTGTTAAACTTGGGGTTTATTTGTGATAATTGGTGATAAAATATTCCCGAACACAAACCTGGAGATATATATATATATATATACCGCCACTGAGGGATCATGCGTCCGCAGAAATACATTTGTATATATTTATATGTTGTATACATGTAATGGCTTCCGATTAACTAAGTTTTAATCTTGACTGCATTCACAGTAGTATAGATGCCATTTTAGTGCTATGGTGACCTACAAGTACGCTACGTCAACGCTTTGCACGCCGACTCGGATAACGCGTAACATTAAGGTAAATGTGATTTTTAAATAAACTCTTCTATATGTTAATATACAAGGACAAAATCCTTTATAAATTGGAAAAATTACATGATTATGCATTATAAAATATCTGAAATGTAAATATACATCATATTGTATTTATTTACTGCTGTTAAATGGGATCAACTTGTAACTGTACATTTGTAGATTGTAGATTCCTACAAACACACGAAATGTTTGTTTTCTTTTCGTTGAGAATACTGAACAGAAATGATACTGTAAAAATGGAATTATTCGCGGTATGGAAATTTTCGCTTATTTCGCTGGAATTAAATCTCAACAAAATATATCCACATGCAAACATACCATACATTTGAATGTCGTATAGTATTATAGGCACACAACACACAACACCATGACTGACAGCGGGAACATTTCCTCATCGCGAAAAGAGTGGATGCTGAGTAAGCGAAAAATTCCGCTCGCGAAAATTTTGACTTTTACAGTACAAGCGTTTAGTAGCGGGAAGCCATAAACTCAAGCTTATGGAAACACAAACAGCAAGACACAATTAAGAAGTTGTACTAGGCAAGGCGATATATTAATGATTGTGCATTACAGTGTGCTCATTGTAAACATCTACATTGCAATCACTTCAGCTTCATAAGCGGCTAAAAAACAAGCTTGAAGAAACAGAATATACCTATTATATAAAAAATAATTGTTAACAGATTTTTTGAATACATCGAAATAACGGCTTTTTATCAAGTGAAATCGTTGACGTCATAGGTGTGATGATAACATGGTTTTCTGATAGTCTCTACTTTACATCAAAGGCCAATATGATGTCTATTTCGCTGAAGGTTAACAGGACTGATGAATTCTGTGATGAAGTGTAATTCATCAAAATCCTTTCCAGTAATTAAACGGTAATTGATTTAATTACCGAACACGTAAATTACATACATATTGATCACAAGGGATGGAAAACGAGCTTACTGCGGATACAACAATCACATCTTTGTACTTAAAAGTACCGTTCCAAAATTATTCGGTCACGTCATAATTTTTAGAATTTAATTCATGCATTCAGATAAATCTTTAACTAATTCGTAGGATTTTGTTTTTCAGCAGATTTTCTTAAATTTAACTAGAAATGTTTTACATACTTTTCACATACTTCGTTTTGAGAAATAGATAAATATATGCACGGCATTGAAAGTGTGACGCCGTTTTGCTCTTTATTCTTACTTAATACTACCGCTGCTAAATTCATTAAACTGTACTATGCAATATCGATTGAATTCGGAAACAAAACAAATGTACAAATCAGAGGAATCAGTAAATAATTCCCTACATGCATGTGAAATTTCAATAAATTCCTTTTAAAAAAGTCATAAAAGGTCATTGAAAATATGTCAAAATTCATGGAAAATATATTAAAAATATGACATGACCGAATATTTTTGGAACGCGTACATGTAAGTGAACGGTTGTTTGTTTCAGTAGTGTTCGTTTCAGTGGTGTTCGTTTCAGTACTGGGTAGTTTGATTATCCATCAGATGGTACTATCACAGACAAGAAACAAACATACCTACTCTCATACCCGTAATTTATTCTTACACACATGCCAAATCAAATAAAATCTTAAGGTATTGATAAATTAAGCTTTGTTTGATTGTTTGATAAAACTATTCTAATTAGCTTTACCAATTAAAATTTGGAAATGAAATTTAGAAATCGAATCCCTTCTATAGAACCTGACAGACCTCGTCATCCATATTGAAGTGTGTCCCCTGCGACCTTATGACATTGATGACACACCAAGGCGTAACATACACGTATCTTCAAAATATGCCGCCATTGTATCGACGTCAAATATAATACAATAACGCCCAATGTTAGGGCGGCACATGCTGAATAGTTTACATGTACTTAAATTTACTGATCAATACTATTGCATGGAATGACCTTGAACCTTGAACCGGAAATAGAATACAGTGCCATCCGAGTTTCGTGGCGGCGCATGGTGCATAGTTTATATGTACTTAGAGAATGACCTTGAATCAAGTTATGTATTAATGTAATTAAGATAGTGTGACCTTGGATATATAACGGTAGACCTTTTATAAGTGAGTTCCTATTATAATAATTACATCGTGGCTGTGAACGTGGTATTACCGCTGGTCGTCTGGGTGACTAATTATGGCGGTGCCACATCGCGATGACCGGATCTACGATCGATATTCTAGCATTAAATCGTCAGATACGTTTGTTTGTTTACTGACACCAAACCAAACTAATATCAGAAATATAGGCATGTTAGGGAAACGGGGTGTTTGTTTCATTACAACAAAAATCAAAGGTCATCTACTTAGAGGTCAGATGATTATATATCCTACACTTGTACCACGCGATTGTGTGATATTGTATGAGGAGACCTTGGTAGTCCGTGATTGTATGAGGAGATCTAGGTGGTCCGTAATTGTATGAGGAGACCTAGGTGGTCCGTGATTGTATGAGGAGACCTAGGTGGTACGTGATTGTATGAGGAGACCTAGGTGGTACGTGATTGTATGAGGAGACCTAGGTGGTACGTGATTGTATGAGGAGACCTAGGTGGTCCGTGATTGTATGAGGAGACCTAGGTGGTCCGTGATTGTATGAGGAGACCTAGGTGGTCCGTGATTGTATGAGGAGACCTAGGTGGTCCGTGATTGTATGAGGAGACCTAGGTGGTCCGTGATTGTATGAGGAGACCTAGGTGGTACGTGATTGTATGAGGAGACCTAGGTGGTCCGTGATTGTATGAGGAGACCTAGGTGGTCCGTGATTGTATGAGGAGACCTAGGTGGTCCGTGATTGTATGAGGAGACCTAGGTGGTACGTGATTGTATGAGGAGACCTAGGTGGTAGGTGATTGTATGAGGAGACCTAGGTGGTCCGTGATTGTATGAGGAGACCTAGGTGGTCCGTGATTGTATCAGGAGACCTAGGTGGTCCGTGATTGTATAAGGAGACCTAGGTGGTACGTGATTGTATGATGTGACCTTGGTGGTACGTGATTGTATGAGGAGACCTAGGTGGTCCGTGATTGTATGAGGAGACCTAGGTGGTCCGTGATTGTATGAGGAGACCTACGTGGTATGTGATTGTATGATGTGACCTTGGTGGTATGTGATTGTATGATGTGACCTTGGTGGTCCGTGATTGTATGAGGAGACCTAGGTGGTATGTGATTGTACGAGGAGACCTAGGTGGTCCGTGATTGTACGAGGAGACCTTGGTGGTCCGTGATTGTATGAGGAAACCTAGGTGGTATGTGATTGTATGATGTGACCTTGGTGGTCCGTGATTGTACGAGGAGACCTAGGTGGTCCGTGATTGTACGAGGAGACCTTGGTGGTCCGTGATTGTATGAGGAGACCTAGGTGGTCCATGATTGTATGAGGTGACCTAGGTGGTCCATGATTGTATGAGGTGAACTTGGTGGTCCGTGATTGTATGAGGAGACCTAGGTTGTACGTGATTGTATGAGGAGACCTAGGTTGTACTTGATTGTATGATGAGACATATGTGGTCCGTGATTGTATGAGGAGACCTAAGTGGTCCATGATTGTATGAGGTGACCTAGGTGGTCCCAGATTGTATGAGGAGACCTTGGTGGTCCGTGATTGTATGAGGAGACCTAGGTAGTCCGTGATTGTATGAGGAGACCTAGGTGGTCCGTGATTGTATGGGGAGACCTAGGTGGTCCGTGATTGTATGGGGAGACCTAGGTGGTCCGTGATTGTATGAGGAGATCTAGGTGGTCCGTGATTGTAAGAGGAGACCTAGGTGGTCCGTGATTGTATGAGGATACCTAGGTGGTCCGTGATTGTAAGAGGAGAACGAGAACTAGGTGGTCCGTGATTGTATGAGGAGACATAGGTGGTCCGTGAATGTATGAGGAGACCTAGGTGGTCCGTGATTGTATGAGGAGACCTAGGTGGTCCGTGATTGTATGAGGAGACCTAGGTGGTCCGTGATTGTATGAGGAGACCTAGGTGGTCCGTGATTGTATGAGGAGACCTAGGTGGTCCGTGATTTTATGAGGAGACCTTGGTGGTCCGTGATTATATGCGGAGACCTAGTTGGTACGTGATTGTATGAGGAGACCTAGGTGGTCCGTGATTGTATGAGGAGACCTAGGTGGTCCGTGATTGTATGAGGAGACCTAGGTTGTCCGTGGTTGTATGATGAGACCTCACTAGTCCGTGATTGTATGAGGAGACCTAGGTGGTACGTGATTGTATGAGGAGACCAAGGTGGTCCGTGATTGTATGAGGAGACCTAGGTGGTCCGTGATTGTATGAGGAGACCTAGGTGGTCCGTGATTGTATGAGGAGACCTAGGTGGTACGTGATTGTATGAGGAGACCTAGGTGGTCCGTGATTGTATGAGGAGACCTAGGTTGTACGTGATTGTATGAGGAGACCTAGGTGGTCCGTGATTGTATGAGTAGACCTAGGTGGTCCGTGATTGTATGAGGAGACCTAGGTGGTACGTGATTGTATGAGGAGACCTAGGTGGTCCGTGATTGTATGAGGAGACCTAGGTGGTCCGTGATTGTATGAGGAGACCTAGGTGGTCCGTGATTGTATGAGGAGACCTAGGTGGTCCGTGATTGTATGAGGTGTCCTAGGTGGCCCGTGATTGTATGAGGAGACCTAGGTGGTCCGTGATTGTATGAGGTGTCCTAGGTGGCCCGTGATTGTATGAGGAGACCTAGGTGGTCCGTGATTGTATGAGGAGACCTAGGTGGTACGTGATTGTATGAGGAGACCAAGGTGGTCCGTGATTGTATGAGGAGACCTAGGTGGTACGTTATTGTATGAGGAGACCTTGGTGGTCCGTGATTGTATGAGGAGACCTAGGTGGCCCGTGATTGTATGAGGAGACCTTGGTGGTCCGTGATTGTATGAGGAGAACTAGGTGTTACGTGATTGTATGAGGAGACCTAGGTGGTCCGTGATTGTATGAGGAGACCTAGGTGGTCCGTGATTGTATGAGGAGACCTAGGTGGTCCGTGATTGTATGAGGAGAACTAGGTGTTACGTGATTGTATGAGGAGATCTAGGTGTTCCGTGATTGTATGAGGAGATCTAGGTGGTCCGTGATAGTTTCTTTATCACAAATTGAATATTTTTCTTTGTTCAAATCTTAATTGAAAGCTTATACATATTCCATTGAAATGGTTTTTAACATGTTTACTATGTAATGTAATATTGACATATATGATCTGATCATTCGTCTTATATAATATCAATTATAAGTTTATAGTATCATAACATTAAAAAACTATTCTATATACTTTTAAATAGTTCAATTTGACTTTTTTTTTATTCTAAATCATTGATGTTTTGATATGAATGTTATAAATCATATATATGGTTTTTTATCATTAGCCATACCTATTAATTGTAATCTTACACCGGTGCATCCTAATGACGTTATCTCACCGGCCATGTCTTGCACTCTAGCTATACGGCACAACCCATTATGCGTCAGATATGACTTTAATTATGCTGAATGCGCACGCGCACTTTTTGACGTAAATTCCAGAAGTTCATTGAGGTTGATCTACTCGATTACGACAGAGCATGCGCATCGCGTCTGTGCTCTGTGATCGTGAGAGGCGTGGCCAACCAAAACGACAGACCAAGACTTTAAAAAGTTAACCTTGTATGAGTTGATGATTACAGAACAGACTAAAACAAGATACGAGAAGCTAGCAAACCAACAACCTGAATGCGTATTTTTTTCTATTCAAAATTATTAATACATAACTTTGTCTTAATGCTTTGCTTTCGGCTGTCCGTTTTTAATTTTCAAAGATGAAATTTCCTTCTCGAGCGTTTTTGGTCCACCATATTTGTTTTTAACACAAACAACTGTTTCGAAGACCATGGTTATTTTGTGACTCGATCAAATGAGCATTTAGAACCATTATTTATAGCAAAATAAGAAAAAAATAGAGAATACCGAAACGTCAACACAACCATAATCCGAACACAAAATCGAGTAAACTATTGGCAAAATACGAAAAAAAGGAAAGATCCATATCGAGACCCTTATAAAAGTACAAGATAATAAGACCAGGAGCTCCGGGAGAGTAAGCGTCTTCTATTTCATCGACGACACCTGCCATGTAAATCTCGGTCAAATCAAAGTAAACATCAAGTACTCGAAATGAGAACCGTGACATCATTGTTAATTACAACAAATACACACACTAATAAACATACTCAATACTAAATGAACATGATGAAAAAACGATAAAAATATTATTCATCGAACACAAAATGGTCAAGTTTCGTTCAAGATAATATTATAATCCTAACAAAAAACAATTCTTACTGTTGTCTAGAAGGTAATCGTTTGAATATTGCCCGTGGTTATTTTGAAAAGAAGTTACACATTTATATCATAAATCGGACCCGACATAATTAGTAGCACTGGGTAACGGTAACCAGCGACAAATCTAAAATAATACTGTAAAATATTCAACAAAGATAATTAAAAAAAAATACAAGGCTGGTATCGAAGAACTTTTTATTTTTCTAACTCGTGTTAAACAAATAAACATTGAAGGTTCGATACAGATAAGCATGTGCTATCCATTGGTGAGCTGTCAAAACTGGAATTCAGTTAATAGTTCTATAAATGATATTGCTCGACGAAATAGTGAAAATGTTAAAAAAAAAATAATAAGGATGATAGTGACGATATGTCATTAATGAATATAATGCCACGGTATGTTACGTAATAGTACAATTACGTAACACAATATGAATTAATATTGATACCATAGGTTAAAATGTATTACTGATACTAATTAGATTATTAATTAATATATAATGTCCATCCTGTTCCATCATGTATTAATGTCACCCATTTCTACAGTCGAACCTGTTATAAAGGACACCTCTATATAAAGGACACATGTCTATAAAGAACATCATCAGACCTACTCAGTTAAAGTTACTATATAAAACCTGTTATAAAGGGCACTTCTATATAAAGGACACTTGTCTATAAAGGAAAGACTCATCAGACCCATCCAGTTAAAGTTACTATATAAAACCTGTTATAAAGGGCACTTCTATATAAAGGACACTTGTCTATAAAGGACAGACCCACTCAGTAAAGTTACTATAGTCAAACCTGTTATAAAGGACACCTCTTTGTCTGAGCTGAGCTATATGTTACAACAGTCTCTCCTAATCCTGTTACACTGTTACAACACATTAATCTAATGCTCCACAGTTTTATTGAGGTGGATAATGGCATGGCGTGTACAGTTAGGCTGATAGAGTCCATTTCCATTTATCGTCATTATTATCATAAAATATATCAGTGTCAGTACTAATGGTAGGTGATCATTGGTAATGTTACATAAACACAAGACACACCAACACTTGACACTATGTCAGTGTGTACTGGGCTGTACTGCCCTCAGACACTTACACACTATGTCAGTGTGTACTGGGTTGTACTGTCTTCAGACACTTACACACTATGTCAGTGTGTACTGGGTTGTACTGTCTTCAGACACTTACACACTATGTCAGTGTGTACTGGGTTGTACTGTCTTCAGACACTTACACACTATGTCAGTGTGTACTGGGTTGTACTGTCTTCAGACACTTACACACTATGTCAGTGTGTACTGGGTTGTACTGTCTTCAGACACTTACACACTATGTCAGTGTGTACTGGGTTGTACTGTCTTCAGACACTTACACACTATGTCAGTGTGTACTGGATTGTACTGTCCTCAGACACTTACACACTATGTCAGTGTGTACTGGGTTGTACTGTCTTCAGACACTTACACACTATGTCAGTGTGTACTGGATTGTACTGTCCTCAGACACTTACACACTATGTCAGTGTGTACTGGGTTGTACTGTCTTCAGACACTTACACACTATGTCAGTGTGTACTGGGTTGTACTGTCTTCAGACACTTACACACTATGTCAGTGTGTACTGGGTTGTACTGTCTTCAGACACTTACACACTATGTCAGTGTGTACTGGGTTGTACTGTCTTCAGACACTTACACACTATGTCAGTGTGTACTGGGTTGTACTGTCTTCAGACACTTACACACTATGTCAGTGTGTACTGGATTGTACTGTCCTCAGACACTTACACACTATGTCAGTGTGTACTGGGTTGTACTGTCTTCAGACACTTACACACTATGTCAGTGTGTACTGGATTGTACTGTCCTCAGACACTTACACACTATGTCAGTGTGTACTGGGTTGTACTGTCTTCAGACACTTACACACTATGTCAGTGTGTACTGGGTTGTACTGTCTTCAGACACTTACACACTATGTCAGTGTGTACTGGATTGTACTGTCCTCAGACACTTACACACTATGTCAGTGTGTACTGGGCTGTACTGCCCTCAGACACTTACCCACTATGTCAGTGTGTACTGGGTTGTACTGTCCTCAGACACCTACACACTATGTCAGTGTGTACTGGGTTGTACTGTCTTCAGACACTTACACACTATGTCAGTGTGTACTGGATTGTACTGTCCTCAGACACTTACACACTATGTCAGTGTGTACTGGGTTGTACTGTCTTCAGACACTTACACACTATGTCAGCGTGTACTGGATTGTACTGCCCTCAGACACTTACACACTATGTCAGTGTGTACTGGGCTGTATTGTCTTCAGACACTTACACACTATGTCAGTGTGTACTGGATTGTACTGCCCTCAGACACTTACACACTATGTCAGTGTGTACTGGGCTGTATTGTCTTCAGACACTTACACACTATGTCAGTGTGTACTGGGTTGTACTGCCCTCAGACACTTACACACTATGTCAGTGTGTACTGGATTGTACTGCCCTCAGACACTTACACACTATGTCAGTGTGTACTGGGTTGTACTGCCCTCAGACACTTACACACTATGTCATTGTGTACTGGGCTGTACTGCCCTCAGACACTTACACACTATGTCAGTGTGTACTGGATTGTACTGCCCTCAGACACTTACACACTATGTCAGTGTGTACTGGGTTGTACTGCCCTCAGACACTTACACACTATGTCAGTGTGTACTGGATTGTACTGCCCTCAGACACTCACACACTATGTCAGTGTGTACTGGATTGTACTGTCTTCAGACACTTACACACTATGTCAGTGTGTACTGGGTTGTACTGTCTTCAGACACTTACACACTATGTCAGTGTGTACTGGGTTGTACTGTCTTCAGACACTTACCCACTATGTCAGTGTGTACTGGGTTGTACTGTCTTCAGACACTTACCCACTATGTCAGTGTGTACTGGATTGTACTGTCTTCAGACACTTACACACTATGTCAGTGTGTACTGGGTTGTACTGTCCTCAGACACTTACACACTATGTCAGTGTGTACTGGATTGTACTGTCTTCAGACACTTACACACTATGTCAGTGTGTACTGGATTGTACTGCCTTCAGACACTTACACACTATGACAGTGTGTACTGGGTTGTACTGTCTTCAGACACTTACACACTATGTCAGTGTGTACTCTTTATAAAAGACACTTGTCTATAAAGGAAAGACTCATCAGACCCATCAAGTTAAAGTTACTATATAAAACCTGTTATAAAGGCCACCTCTATATAAAGGACACTTGTCTATAAAGGATAAACACATCAGACCCACCAAGTTAAAGTTACTAAATAAAACCTGTTATAAAGGACACCTCTATATACAGGACACTTGTCTATACAGGATAGACTCATCAGATACACGCAGTTAAATTTACTATTTAATTGACTTCTGTATAAAGGACAATTGTCAATAAAGGACACATTTGCTCTGCCTCTATGGTGTCTTTTATGGCCAGGTTTCACTGTATATATACAAATGTATATGTTTTCTTTGCACTATATTGTTGACGCAAGTACACGAGAAGCCTCGGTTGGGGAAACCCTTTGGTCTGAGTAACTGTTTCCCGATAGCAAGGCCACTACGCAAACTGATATATGTACATACAGTGCTACCCCTAACGAGGGATGGTACATACAGTGCTACTCTTACCGAGGGATGGTACATACAGTACTACCCCTACCAAGGGATGGTACATACAGAGCTACCCCTACCGAGGGATGGTACATACAGTGGTACCCCTACCGAGGGATGGTACATACAGTGGTACCCCTACCAAGGGATGGTACATACAGTACTACCCCTACCGAGGGATGGTACATACAGTGGTACCCCTACCAAGGGATGGTACATACAGTGGTACCCCTACCAAGGGATGGTACATACAGTGGTACCCCTACCAAGGGATGGTACATACAGTACTACCCCTACCAAGGGATGGTACATACAGTGGTACCCCTACCAAGGGATGGTACATACAGTGGTACCCCTACCGAGGGATGGTACATACAGTGGTACCCCTACCGAGGGATGGTACATACAGTGGTACTCCTACCGAGGGATGGTACATACAGTGCTACCCCTACCGAGGGATGGTACATACAGTGCTACTCCTACCGAGGGATGGTACATACAGTGCTACCCCTACCGAGGGATGGTACATACAGTGCTACCCCTACCGAGGGATGGTACATACAGTGCTACTCCTACCGAGGGATGGTACATACAGTGCTACTCCTACCGAGGGAAGGTTCATATAGTGCTACTCCTACCGAGGGATTGTACATACAGTGCTACTCCTACCGAGGAATGGTACATACAGTGCTACCCCCTACCGAGGGATGGTACATACAGTGCTACCCCTACCGGGGGATGGTACATACAGTGCTGCTCCTACCGAGGGATGGTTCATACAGTGCTACCTCTACCGGGGGATGGTACATACAGTGCTACTCCTACCGAGGGATGGTACATACAGTGTTACCCCTAAAGAGGGATGGTACATACAATCCTACTCCTACCGAGGGATGGTACATACAATGCTACTCCTACCGAGGGATGGTACATACAATCCTACTCCTACCGAGGTATGGTACATACAGTGCTACTCCTACCGAGGGATGGTAATACAATGCTACTCCTACCGAGGGATGGTACATACAGTGCTACCCCTACCGAGGGATGGTACATACAGTGCTACCCCTACCGAGGGATGGTACATACAGTGCTACTCCTACCGAGGGATGGTACATACAGTGCTACCCCTACCGAGGGATGGTACATACAGTGCTACCCCTACCGAGGGATGGTACATACAGTGCTACCCCTACCGAGGGATGGTACATACAGTGCTACCCCTACCGAGGGATGGTACATACAGTGCTACTCATACCGAGGGATGGTACATACAGTGCTACCCCTACCGAGGGATGGTACATACAGTGCTACCCCTACCGGGGGATGGTACATACAGTGCTACCCCTACTGAGGGATGGTACGCACAGTGCTTCCTCTTCCGAGGGATGGTATATACAATGCTACCCCTACCGGGGGATGGTACATACAGTGCTACCCCTACCAAGGGACGGTACATACAGTGCTACTCCTACCGAGCGATGGTACATACAGTGCTACCCCTACCGAGGAATGGTACATACAGAGCTACCCCTACCGGGGGATGGTACATACAGTGCTACCCCTACCGAGGGATGGTACATACAGAGCTACCCCTACCGGGGGATGGTGCATACAGTGCTACCCCAACCGAGGTATGGTACATACAGTGCTACCCCTACCGAGGGACGGTACATACAGTGCTACTCCTACCGAGGGATGGTACATACAGTGCTACCCCTACCGAGGAATGGTACATACAGAGCTACCCCTACCGGGGGATGGTACATACAGTGCTACCCCTACCGAGGGATGGTACATACAGAGCTACCCCTACCGGGGATGGTGCATACAGTGCTACCCCAACCGAGGGATGGTACATACAGTGCTACCCCTACCGAGGGATGGTACATACAGTGCTACCCCTACCGAGGGATGGTACATACAATGCTACCCCTACCGAGGGATGGTACATACAGTGCTACTACCGAGGGATGGTACATACAGTGCTACCTCTACCGAGGGATGGTACATACAGTGCTACCCCTACCGAGGGATTGTACAGAGCTACCCCTACCGGGGGATGGTGCATACAGTGCTACCCCTACCGAGGGATGGTACATACAGTGCTACCCCTACCGAGGGATGGTACATACAATGCTACCCCTACCGGGGGATGGTACATACAGTGCTACCCCAACCGAGGTATGGTACATACAGTGCTACCCCTACCGAGGGATGGTACATACAGTGCTACTCCTACCGAGGGATGGTACATACAGTGCTACTCTTACTTAGGGATGGTATAAACTGTGGGACCTCTCTATAAAGACAACCTTAGGGACCGCACCAAAGTGGTCTTTATAGCGGGGTGGTCTGAATACGGAGGGTGACCATTCAGACTTATTTCTCTGAAAGCCACTTTTTGACATATATTTGCATGGTCCATTAACTAATATATAGGATTTGTAATGTTTAACACACAGTAATTATAACTTTTTAGCCAATTTGACACCAAAATACAGCTTACTGATCATGATCTGACACTTTACATGTGTAAACAGTGGAATACACACCAGTTGACTTTGTGTTTGGTCGGTGGTCTGAGTGGTGAGGCGATACTAAGTGCATTTGGGATTTTTCAAAATTGGTCTTGAACGATGTGGTCTAAATAGTGAAGCTTAAAATACAAAAAAAAATATAGCAGAATTTTTGAGACTGAGATGAAGTGGTCTTAATTCTGATGTGGTCTTTAAGCGAGGTTCCACTGTAACAATATTATGGAACTTTTGCTGATCCTCAAACACATTTACATTTTTAGTATTGACACATTTGAGATAGAAGACATATTACACTTGTAGTTTCAATGCGGCAATATCGTTTTGCTTTCTAACAAACGAGTTCATATACAATGTACGGTACCAGCTTAAACTTGTATTTATTTTGTTTTTAAATGTCCATACAAAAACGAAGCAACCATCACTCAAGGTGGTGAATATGAACAATGGTTTTTGTTATATATTGAACTGATCTTGTGAATTCCGGTCCGGATAATTCGGTAATTAGACACGCCCTACATGGCAAGTATTAAGCTGATCAATAGTAATAAAAATAGTTCGATACTCGCCATATTTGTGAGTTTTGCGTGTTTTGTTATATGCGATGTCCAGTTGGTCACGACGCAATAGTTTTTGAAAACGTTCACTGCACTTTTGATTACATATTCCTCATTCGTACTAACTGAATCACTCTTCTGTGAAACAACATTACTGAAACGATCGAACGGAGCTTTCAAGCGGCGCGGGGGATTTTTTCGAATCAAACTCGCGACGGGTAACAGTTCGTCCTGACCGGGAAAATCGTTTCAACTGTTTCACCTTCACCTCTACAGCCTTATATACAGATATGATTTTGCCGACTGCGATCTCTTATATCCAAAATGCCGAATCTGAGATGCAGATTTTTAGGTGGAAAATAGTCGGCGTAGAAATTAAAAAAAGTTCCTTCTTTATCGACGACATCTGTCATGTAAACATCTAAGTTTTCATGTCCTCAAAGTGAGAACTAAGATATTTTGTTTTTCAATCGTAATACTTAGGCATACCAATGAGCATATTAAAAAAAAACGTCAGAAAAAGTTTGTTCCTGCTTAAACTAAGGGACGATGTCAAATGTGTTTTGATAACTAGTGAAATCTAAGAGATTCACTGTATGTAGCTAACCCCCTATCATCAAAATCAACTACGCATGGTAAAATATGTACGGAATCGAATGTTCACGACGACGGAGTAGACCATGCTTTAGATGTCTATACGATCACGGATTTCAAATGTAGTATATCCCGCTTCATCTCACAACTCCAAAGTCGTTTACTGAATAGATGGAATAACATATATAACATGGTAGTGTTTGTAGATAGGGTTTGCAGTCGTTTGAAATCTATATTAACACATGATTTTCGTATTATTAATGAAAAAGAAAGAAAAAAAAGAGAGAAAAAAACATAATTTGCAGAAAAAAAAACAAAAAATATTAAAAATGAGTCCTTTTGTAGACCTACGCATGCGAACAAGGAAAAAATAAAATAAAAAGGCACAGGTATCCAAGAGATACGGGGTTTTGAAGATTGTTAACCGGTATCTTTGTCTCATTGAGAGATATTCTGTATGCGTGTATGATACATGTATGAAGGTGTACATTTTTGAATATGCTTATAAGGATGCATACTTGATGCCTCAGTTCTCATTTAGAGTGCCTAACATTTCTTTGATGTGACTATAGATTTATATGGCGGGTGTCGTCGATAAACCAGAAGACGATTAGTATTCCGGAAAACTTGGTCTTGTTGTCTTGTACACTTTCAAGTTCTCTTTGTAAATACTGTTCTTTCTTTGTTCTTATTTTGTCCCCGAATTAATTTATTCTGAGCCGGATTACGGTTTTGTTGACGGATGTGATAGTACCGCTGTAACCTATATAGATGTGGTCCTGTTGCCGGATATACTGTACCGTGCCTTATATGGAAAGAATGGAAACATCTATATTGTGCTATATATTCTTTGTATGTCCAGCCCTTTTCAATGAATTTTCCTGACTTTGTTTCTGGGTGGATTTTGAGTTGCCGTCGTGTATTTATGGAGCAACACAGACTTATCTAAAATTTATAGAGGGCGAGGGCGGAGCCCGAGCCCCCTATATAGTTTACTGACCCTCTATGGCTCTATAGAGGGTCAGTTAGTGACCATATAACGAATTTGTCGCATCGAGGACACTCTTTAAACACATTACAGATGAACCGAAATTAACTTCACGATTCTAGAAGCCATTTTTCAAAGATACAACCCATTTGATTTTCGAAGCGGTGGAAATTGTCGTCGCCATTAAATCAAACTGACCCTCTATAAAACTGGTAGCGCCATCTAACGTGCCAAAGTGACCCTCTATAGAAAAATAGAGGGTCACCACGTGACGTCTCTCAACCAATGATTTCATGACACTCTAGTCCGATGTGCGATAAAACTTGTTAAGCTCTCCGACCTGACCTTAATTTCATGTCATGCCATGACCACCTAACCTATAGGTGTTGATATGCAAAAAATAAATTTTTTTTGCATAAGGCCACCACAAGGCCCAAATTGGCCCCTTTGGGCTGATTTGTTTTGTCTTACCCCACAGTGGTAAGGATCTTAAAAATAATATGTCAAAGACAAGAAAGGTAAGAAACTTGCCACTCCGGTCAATGTTTTTATTTTATTTTACCCAAGAGTGGTAAGGATATCGCCCTTCTGGATTATATTTTTGTTTTATTTTACCCAAGAGTGGTAAAGATCTTGCCCCTCCAGTTAATGATTTTATTTTATTTTACCCTAAAGTGATAAGGACCTTGCCCCTCCGGTTAATATTTTTATGTTATATTACCCAAAAGTGGTAAGGATCTTAAAAATAATATGTCAAAGTCAAGAAAGGTAAGAATCTTGCCCCTTCGGTCAATGTTTTTATTTTACCCAAGAGTGGTAAGGATATCGCCCCTCCAGTTAATGTTTTTATTTTATTTTACCCAAGAGCGGTAAAGATCTTGCCCCTCCAGTTAATGTTTTTATTTTATTTTACCCAAAAGTTGTAAGGATCTTGCCCCTCCAGTTAATGTTTTTATTTTATTTTACCCAAGAGTGGTAAAGATCTTGCCCCTCCAGTTAATGTTTTTATTTTATTTTACCCAGGAGCGGTAAAGATCTTGCCCTTCCAGTTAATGTTTTTATTTTATTTTACCCAAGAGTGGTAAAGATCTTGCCCCTCCAGTTAATGTTTTTATTTTATTTTACCCAAGAGTGGTAAAGATCTTGCCCTTCCAGTTAATGTTTTTATTTTATTTTACCCAAGAGTGGTAAAGATCTTGCCCCTCCAGTTAATGTTTTTATTTTATTTTACCCAAGAGTGGTAAAGATCTTGCCCCTCCAGTTAATGTTTTTATTTTATTTTACCCAAAAGTTGTAAGGATCTTGCCCTTCCAGTTAATGTTTTTATTTAATTTTACCCAAGAGTGGTAAAGATCTTGCCCTTCCAGTTAATGTTTTTATTTTATTTTACCCAAGAGTGGTAAAGATCTTGCCCTTCCAGTTAATGTTTTTATTTTATTTTACCCAAGAGTGGTAAAGATCTTGCCCTTCCAGTTAATGTTTTTATTTTATTTTACCCAAGAGTGGTAAAGATCTTGCCCTTCCAGTTAATGTTTTTATTTTATTTTACCCAAGAGTGGTAAAGATCTTGCCCTCCCAGTTAATGTTTTTATTTTATTTTACCCAAGAGCGGTAACGATCTTGCCCTTCCAGTTAATGTTTTTATTTTATTTTACCCAAGAGCGGTAAAGATCTTGCCCTTCCAGTTAATGTTTTTATTTTATTTTACCCAAGAGTGGTAAAGATCTTGCCCTTCCAGTTAATGTTTTTATTTTATTTTACCCAAGAGCGGTAACGATCTTGCCCTTCCAGTTAATGTTTTTATTTTATTTTACCCAAGAGCGGTAAAGATCTTGCCCTTCCAGTTAATGTTTTTATTTTATTTTACCCAAGAGCGGTAAAGATCTTGCCCTTCCAGTTAATGTTTTTATTTTATTTTACCCAAGAGCGGTAAAGATCTTGCCCTTCCAGTTAATGTTTTTATTTTATTTTACCCAAGAGTGGTAAAGATCTTGCCCCTCCAGTTAATGTTTTTATTTTATTTTACCCAAGAGTGGTAAAGATCTTGCCCCTCCAGTTAATGTTTTTTTTTTATTTTACCCAAGAGTGGTAAAGATCTTGCCCCTCCAGTTAATGTTTTTATTTTATTTTACCCAAGAGTGGTAAAGATCTTGCCCCTCCAGTTTAATGTTTTTATTTTATTTTACCCAAGAGTGGTAAAGATCTTGCCCTTCCAGTTAATGTTTTTATTTTATTTTACCCAAGAGTGGTAAAGATCTTGCCCCTCCAGTTAATGATTTTATTTTATTTTACCCCAAAGTGGTAAAGATCTTGCCCTCCGGTTAAGGTTTGAAAGAAAAATTTACCCCCGAGTGATACGGATCTTGCCCTCCGGTTAATGTTTTTGCGTTATATTACCCCAAAGTCGTAAGGATCTTGCCCCTCCGGTTAATGTTTTTGCGTTATATTACCCCAAAGTGGTAAAGATCTTGCCCCTCCGGTTAATGTTTTTGCGTTATATTACTCAAAAGTGGTAAAGATCTTGCCCTCCGGTTAATGTTTTTGCGTTATATTACCCCAAAGTCGTAAGGATCTTGCCCCTCCGGTTAATGTTTTTGCGTTATATTACCCCAAAGTGGTAAGGAACTTGCCCTCCGGTTAATGTTTTTGCGTTATATTACCCCAAAGTGGAAAGGATCTTGCCCTCCGGTTAATGTTTTTGCGTTATATTACCCCAAAGTGGTAAAGATCTTACCCTCCGGTTAAGGTTAGAAAGAAAAATTTACCCCCGAGTGATAAGGATCTTGCCCTCCGATTCAAATTTTTTAAACTTTACCCCAAAGTGGTATCTTGCCCTCCGATTAAGATTTTTTAAAAACTTTACACCAAAGTGGTAAGTTTTTTGTGATGACACTTTGATACCACGTGGTTCCGTGCGTGATTTCTAAATCATTCGATCACTTGTCAATTTCAGCCAGATGAAATATTAGTTACTGTTTGATTCCTCTGATACTTTCTATAGCTCGGTGTCAACGTTGTCATGGTGACACTGTCACGTGGGGATATTCCAGTCATTGCTTTTTACATTAACACAAGACAACACTAATTTAATGGCATTGTCATAACTATCTGAGCATTAATTTAATTATTTCCACAACAAATTCTGTATTATTTTCTGTTTTTTTTTTTGTATATATATATCAATGTACAAACCACACCATAGATAGACAGCACGCGAAAGTGAAATTTTTCATTCTGAATGATTAATGATAAAAAATTAGATATGAGAAAAATATACATTACGATGTTCAGGGGGTGTTTTTTGTCCAGGTTTGGTTCTACTTCATATTGCAGACGGTATGATATGTACAATGATTTGAAGAATACCCCTGCGATACATTTTAATTTAAGTTTATGGGTTTGATTAGTGACATTTCAGTTATATAATAGGTAGTGTTCATTACACACTATAACAGGGATAATTCGTTACCCCGGGGCCGTCTATAACAGGGAGTGTTCATTACACACTGTATCAGGAAGTGTTCATAATCCGGGGCAAACTATGACCGGGAGTGTTCATCACACGCTATAACAGGGAGTGTTCATTATACACCATAACAGAGAGTGTTCTTCACACACTATAACAGGGAGTGTTCATCACACACTATAACAGGGAGTGTTCTTCACACACTATAACAGGGAGTGTTCATCACACAATATAACAGGAGGTGTTCACTGCACACTAAAACATGGAGTGTTCATCACACACTATAACAGGGAGTGTTCTTCGCACACTATAACAAGGAGTGTTCTTTGCACACTATAACAGGGAGTTTTTATTGTACACCATAACAGGGAGTGTTCTTCACACACTATAACAGGGAGTGTTCATCACACACTATAACATGGAGTGTTCATCACACACTATAACATAGAGTGTTCATCACACACTATGACATGGAGTGTTCATCACACACTTTAACATGGAGTGTTCATTACACACTATAACAGGTGAGTGTTCATTGCACACTATAACAGGGAGTGTTCATCACACACCATAACAGGGAGTGTTCATTGCACACCATAACAGGGAGTGTTCATTGCACACTATAACAGGGAGTGTTCATTGCACACTATAACATAGAGAGTTCATTACACATTACAACAGGGAGTGTTCATTGCACACTATAACAGGGAGTGTTCATTACACACTACAACAGGGAGTGTTCATTGCACACTATAACATAGAGAGTTCATCACACACTATAACAGAGAGTATTCATATATACATTTGTAACACCACCACAGGGAGAATTCGTTACCCCGGGGCCGTCTATAGCAGGGAGTGTTCATTACACACTATAACAGGGAGTGTTCATCACACACTTTAACATAGAGTGTTCATTGCACACTATAACACAGAGTGTTCAATACACACTATAACATTGAGTGTTCATTACAAACTGTACTATGGAGTGTTTATCAGACACTAAAACATGAATTGTTCATTACAAACTGTAACATTGAGTGTTCATTGCACATTATACCATAGAGTGTTCATTACAAACTGTAATATGGAGTGTTTATAGACATAAAAACATGGATTGTTCAATACAAACTGTAACATGGAGTGTTCATCACACACTAAAACAAAGAGTGTTCATAACACTATAACAGAATCACTTGATAAAGGCCTTACAATTAATGTGTGAACCCCCATTAATAATTTCCAGAAATAACAACTACACAGTGCCTTATCGAACGTTCGGAAACTACGAGAGCTCTGTGAAAAGTACAGTATAGTCTTATGAGAACACGAACTGTTGTAATGTGACAGAGACGAGGGTGTACTTGTATCGGGTTATAAATATGTTTTAGTTTTCTTATTTACAATTTTTTACCGTCAAATATAGGAGCAGTGATTGAATTGCTATGCAAATATAACTCCCATTAGAATAAGTATAGGCTCCAGAACTCCGCCAACAGCCGGGCGAGTTGTGTTACAATATAATTAGATATTGCATTTTGGAGCTTCATTTTACATAACCTAACGAGAATGGCCATTTTACTGTTCAATATTGCACGTATAATTTCATAAAGTGATGTTTATTTGTTATAGAAATACTTCCCCTGATTTTACGTCCTGACCACGTTATGTGTTTGTTATTAACTGATTTCTGGCCTATAACGCATTGAAATGCATACGCGGTCACATATCTTGGAGCAAAACATGGTAAACACATGTTTTTGTAATTTTATTAGAATTTGTTTAATGAATAGCACCATACGTAAATTAAGACTGGTACAATTTTTTTTTATTCTGTAAATATGTTTTTACTTCCAATTTATTGACTAAACGTCCATCTCCATCTTAAAGATATCAAACGGGCTATACGTCACCGGTGTTGCTTCAGCACACACGTCTGTATGCTAAAAGGAAAACTAATTCCACGATGAAAGAACCAGACATGACTTTGGATAAAAAAACCAAGTTTATTAATATGATATTTTAAGCTTGGATGAAGAAAATAGTTAATCAACATGACTTTTTAAAGTTTGGAGGAAGAAAATAGCATATTAATACGACTTTTTAAGTTTGGATGAAGAAAATATTTCATCAATATGACTTCTTAAAGTTTGGATGAAGAAAATAGTTAATTAATATGACTTTTAAAGTTTTGATGAAGAAAATAGTTTATTGCGACTTTTAGAGTTTGGATGAAGACACTAGTTCAACAATGACTTTTTAAAAGGAAAATGGTTCATTATCAAGTGCAATAACTAGCAATTTTCTACATTGTGTATTTTGTACATTGATCATGTCGAGCGCTTGACTTATTATCTCGAGCGCTTGACTTGTTATTTCGATCGCTCGACTTATTATTGGTCGACTTGTTTTCTCGAGCACGTGACTAATTATCCCGATCGCTCGACTTCTTTTCTCGAGCACTTGACTAATTATCTCGATCGATTGACGTAGTATTTACGGCTTAGATTGTATAAATCATCTAAATATGTTAACTTTAAAACCATGTACAGTAAAAGGGGAGTTGTTCACGTCATAGTGAGAAAAGATGATGAGCAATTGATGTATACATGTATGTATCACATGTATTGAATTTAAGCGCCTGACAGATTTTTTTTTACAGAAATTAAACGCATTGATAAACTGGTGTATTCACAATACTTGCTGATATATAGAATACATATATACACACTCTGTAATCAGTGGAATTATAATTTAGCAGAGTCCTTTCAGCGAAAAAAGATCGCTAAAATAAGATTGCCCCTAAAATATGTACATTTATAGCTTATGGCATGAGTCAATTTCGGGACGAAAAGTTTTATACATATGTATTGTAATGTAATTAGTATTTTGGTGTTTTATGTTTTTTTTTTGTATGTTTACTTGTAAAGAGAAGAAAATCAAGAGGAAGAGTGATTGAAAGGAAAGAGGCCTCCCGTGTGGGGTTACATGATGTAAGAGGGATGATCCCAGGGCACCCCAACCCTGGCATCTCTCCAAACAAAGCTGAGGCATTAAAGTATATTTTTGAACCTACAAAAACCCCCAAGAAACTCGAGATTTTGCTCTAACATTTTGTATTTTTTACTGTTCCAGGTTTTGTCCAAGTGTGTTTTTCTACCTCGGGAGTGTAGTTCCCGCGATCTGGTTTCTCGAGCTACACGAGATGGAGGGAAGGATTGCCCTGCGGGAAGGCAGTTCCTTAACTAACAGTACTGGAAATGTCTTTCATGTTGCTGTGAACCGAACAAATAAAGAAGACCTTAGCGTCAACATCGAAGGGGTAGGTAAATTTCAGGTCATACAAATAATGTACAACATTTGATAAAGCGCCCTATCTATCTAGCATAAACTACTCTGTAGCTCTTACAGTGATATTTAATTCTGAGGACTTTGCAGGAGCTGCCTTATCAGGCGCGGGGGATGTATTGTGTTCTGTAGGTTGTGGTGCCGTGTTTCCAATGGCATCTTTTATATAGTACCATATCAATTAAATGCTACAGCGCATATTCTGCATCACCAACAAGATAAAACGCTTTATTTGTCAAACGTTGTGCAACAGTATACGTAAAAAACGAAGCATGCGCAGATACCATAATAAAGCAAAACACAAAAAAAAAAAAAAAAAAAATAAATAAAACACACACACACAATAAAAATTACGAATTTGTGTTACGTAAAGGCGAAATAGAGCAAAAAATTATACGACAGATTAAGTTTGGCATTTCATCAACAAATTATCGATGACATTATACAATATGTAAAAGTTGTAACCCTGCTTTGGCGAAGAGTAAAAGGTTCTACCGTAGAGTACGTAAGAGAGCCGAGATACTTATAGGATAACATATGTAATATTTAATGATAGGTTAGATAGGTAAGCAGTATTGACATTTAAACGTAATGACAAGCTGTAATTTTGTTCTTGCGCAATCAAATTTTAGTGCGGCACACTCACAATATTTGCCGTGGAGTGTAAAACCATTAGACAGTATCTGTATTAAGCGCAATCTTACTTAAGTGGATTGCTTTCAGCGCTAAAATCGTTTAAATAAGGTAACTTTGAAATAATAACGTTCATAGCATTAACAATAATATAGGATGGTAAGTAAACTACATGTACGTGTACATGTACAAACGAGCAATAGTAACGAGAATTCATCACGAACGACAGGTCATTGGAAAATTATTTTAGTGTTAAGTAAAGAGGCGACAAAGGTCATCTAAACGTGACCTCTTATGGGATGTTGTCGGATCCTTGTAAAACGGAGTGAGAACAAGGATCTGTATTTCAATAAGATTGCCAATAACATTTAAGATAAATTGAAATTGATCCTTAAATAAAAACAAGAATGCTAATTAACTATTATCAGAATCAAACACCTCCTACCCATAACATGGCTTAATGCTCGGTATATAAAGGCCGTAAGTAACGAGAACTGCGAGAACTTAACGAGAACTGCGAGAACTCAAAATAGGAATGCTATCCAATCCTCTAAGAAAGCAAAACAAAAAGCTGTCATTCGGGAATTGTTACGTCGGGAAAGGTTATGACCTTCTGACAGACTCGTAAATTCGTTTACTTTTTCGCCAATAACTGACTGTAAATTAAACCCCCCTCTCTCCCCAGTAATATATTACCACGTGTAGTCTATATTTCCGTTCACGGTCTCGCTGTTAACGACGAAAAAACGTGCGTTATTTAGCACATGATAGACAAGAGTAGCACATAAGTCTTCCGAATGTCTTTCCATTTCACGCCTGCTTACATTCGGAAACCGACAATAACATATGTCTTTCTTTTCCGACTCCATTCTCATATATAAAAATAATCTGGGCAACTGGTGGGGTCTGTTTTATTCCGACCCAAACATATACACTCTCGAAACACGTTATGTCGAAGTCGACGGAACTGAGAGAAAACTTCGAATTACGGAGTATTCGAGTTACGCAAGTATGAATTAAGATCGGGACCAGCGAAAGAGTTCGAATTAAACATACTTTTCGAGTTATTTTTTATCATATGAGTCTAAGATAACGAGGTACGACTCTGTGTTGCTATACGGGACCGTACAATGGTCAAAAGATAGAATTAAGTAAACAAATGATGAATTCCTTTATTTGTCAAGCTTTTTTTTGAGGGGGGGGGGTTCTACAGTTTAGCGAGAGCAAATGTATTATAGATAGCATGTAAAATAAGGCAGGTATATAACAACACCTAATTAATGGTAATGTTTTTTATGTGTGCATAATGAACAATAAGTACATGGGCCTTATCTGTCAATAAAAACCTTCATTTGTACATGTATATATACACTTTTTATGCTTATTGCGATTCTTTTTAATCCATTAATGCAGTAACATTGTTTGACCCTGTGATCTTGTAAGCGTGTCAAGTCCTGGGTTGTCGGGTGGCGCAGTGGATAGCGCACTTGCCTTTCACCAAGGCGGCCGGGGTTCGTTTTCCTACCTGACATGGAAACATATGGGGGCCATATACATGTAAGAGAGCCAATAACCAAATTGGTAGTCCTTCAGCCCGGTTTGCTTCCTGTACATGTCTAATATCAGTACCCTTAGATTTTTTTGTTATTGAGAAGAGGTCATTTAAAGATTTTAACATTTTTGACATTCGTGACCTTGAAAATGGGTCTAGGTAATTCATATCGAAAACTAGAAATATGTGAGATATAAATGTCCTCTGTCCCCATATGAAGTTAGTTCTGTAAAATTTCTTAAAACTCGGACAATATTTTGTTTTTGATCAATCAGAGGCCACGATATATCGCCCATTTTGATTTTCACAAAATGAATACTGCCATTGCCTTCGTATTGACAGTCTACATATACGTCCCCAATTTCATTTAAATCTGACAATATTTAAATTTCAACCAATCAGATGGCTTTTTTAGAGGCCATCCTGAATCGTAATGCCATGTGTTTTGTTTATAGTGAGTATTGTCACATTAGGATCCCTCCCAGCAAGTTTCATAATTATCTGAAAAGTAGAAAACTATTTATTACAGGATATGTTTTTAGCCGTTCAGAGGCCATGGTGGCCATCTTGGATGCTTGATCTGGAAAAAAGAGAAAGGTGCACAACAAGACACCATGCTTATCATGTATGTGAAGTTTGATGATAATCGCATCAGTAGCCATTTTAATAAGCTGGTGACATAACCACAGAACACGGGAAGAACACATTTGACCCCTGTGACCTTGAAGTAGGTTTAGGTCATTTATTTGAACAACCATGGTAGTTTGTTTTATACCAGCATACTACATGCAATATATAAGTATCCGGGGTCTTTCGGTTATTGAGAAGAAGTTGTTTGGGTGGGTTAACTGTTTGACCACTGTGACCTTGAAATTGGATCAAGGACATTCATTTGAGCAAATTTGTTAGCCTTACTTCACAGTATGCTAGAGATAGAAAAAAACAGTACCCCATGTTTTCTGTTATTTAGAAGAGGCTTCCTGAAGTTTTTAAGACATTTGCCCTCTGTGATTTTGCAAGCAGGTCAAGGTCATTCGTTTTAACAAACTTAGTAGCCCTTCATCCCAGCATGCGACATGCATGCTATCAGTACCCTTGGCCTTTTGAGTTGCAGTTGAGTTGGCTAAATTCGAACCACATTATCTCAAGGTTGATAGAACAGATAGAAAAAAACTTCGAGTTATCTGAATATTCGAGTTAAACAGGTTCGAATATTCGGTATGAAGAGAAATATGAGTTCGAGAAAACAAGGTTGACTGGTATATAAATTGAACGAAACTAACATAATTTGCAGATGTGTAGAAATTGTAGATATTACAAAGATTGTTGATTAATTGACGATGTAGGGATTGTTGATTTACCCACCAATCTGTTTTCTCTGTATAGCTACAGATCACCATTCCACTTGCCATACCCGCCAACCTGTGGCTCAGGATCCTAGAACAGTTCCTGCTGCTGATGTTGATAGTTGGCAGATGGCTGCTTCCTAAAGGTTCCCTGTCACATGACCAGCTATCTCAACTCTTATTGGTCTACGTTGGAACAGCTGCCGATATAGTGGAGTTCTACGAAGCTTTCAGCGAAGAACTGGTAAATACTCGTAAATTATACCTATGACGTCATCATGAAGAGCCTTGATTTAAACTTTGAAGCTTAATATCTATGTTAATATTTATTGAATGATGTTACAAAGTGGAAATATTGATCATTTGTATTCGAAGTCATATAAGATGTAACACGGGTTCTGTAACACGATAGAAAGTCATTTAAGATGTAACACGGAATATGATTGGTCAAACGAAATAATTTGAAAATACGCAATCACGTGTATCTTCCTCAGGTAACTTTGCGATAATTGCAATTCATTTTTCGGCATACTGTATCTATAACTATATAAAAGATGCAGCATGTGTGTGTATTACGTCATTGTTACGTATGGATGACGACTGATAATTACAGGAACGACCTGTCATACTCGCGTAAATTCTTACCCTATTCTGTATCATGTTTTTTTTTGTTTTGTTTTGCTTTCTCTCTCTTTCGCTCTTGGTGTCGCCAGTCAAACTCACTTTAAGACAGTATAAACAATTTTGCTACGAAATACCGTCCAAAAAATCTCAAATGGCGAGTACAGTACCGCAACCTGCACACGACACAGGGAGGCAACATTGTATTCGCACGAGTTTATGTGTCGTGAATTTCGCAAATGTGCTCAAACCGTCATAAATTTTTTGAGATTGTAACCGTCACACCCATGCTCATATTTGTCTCTTCACCTCGACGTGATTTGTAAACGCTAACAACATAGATTATGTTTAAAGTGCTTAACATCTCGTTGCTACATATTGTAGTAGCAACAAACTCTCTCCACTAACTTGTTGTGGAGTGTTACGAAATTAAAAGAATGTTTAATCCACGAAATTAAACCCTTGTGAATCAGTTCTAGAAAGAAAATTGTGAAATTTTGGCGTAGCTAAATTAAACAAATACAATAATGTATATGTATATGGTAGATAGCAGATAAGTGGGAAGGGCATTATTGCAGAAAGCATCGTACAATTGTAATAGGATTACTATTACAATAATAAATACCTGGTTAATATGCAAAAAAAAAAAAAAAAAAAACTCCCGTTTTTAATGGTTTAAACGTAGCTGATGAAAATCAATTTAGCTTTTTGCTTATATTCATGATGAAACCTTTCATATTTATACGGTACAGTTTACATAAAGCCGTGGTGAGCGAGTGGTTAAGGTGTCGGACCTTCTGCTACCACTAGCCCTCCACCTCTTGGTCGCGGTGGCCAAGTGGTTAAAGTGTCTGACTTTCTGCTACCACTAGCCTTCCACCTCTGGGTCGTGGTGACCAAGTGGTTAAGGTGTCTGACTTTCTGCTTCAACTAGCCTTCCACCTCTTGGTCGCGGTGGCAAAGTCGTTAAGGTGTCTGACCTTCTGCTACCACTAGCCCTCCACCTCTTGGCTGTGGTGACCAAGTGGTTAAGGTGTCTGACCTTCTGCTACCACTAGCCCTCCACCCCTGGGTCGTGGTGACTAAGTGGCTAAGGTGTCTGACTTTCTGCTACCACTAGCCCTCCACCCCTGGGTCGTGGTGACCAAGTGGTTAAGGTGTCTGACCTTCTGCTACCACTAGCCCTCCACCCCTGGGTCGTGGTGACCAAGTGGTTAAGGTGTCTGACTTTCTGCTTCAACTAGCATTCCACCTCTTGGTCGCGGTGGCCAAGTCGTTAAGGTGTCTGACCTTCTGCTACCACTAGCCCTCCACCTCTTGGCTGTGGTGACCAAGTGGTTAAGGTGTCTGACCTTCTGCTACCACTAGCCCTCCACCTCTGTGTCACGGAGACCAAGTGGTTAAGGTATCTGGCATTCTGCTACCACTAGCCCTCCACCTCTGGGTCGCAGTAGTCAATTGGCTAAGGTGTCTGACCTTCTGCTACCCACTAATCCTCCATCTCCGGGTCGTGGCGACCAAGTTAGTTAAGGTGTCTGATCATAACCTTCTGCTACCACTAGTTCTTGGTCGCGTTTGCCTAGAGGTTAAGGTGTCTGACATTTTGCTACCCACTAGTCCTCCATCTCCGGGTCGTGGCGACCAAGTTAGTTAAGGTGTCTGATCATAACCTTCTGCTACCACTAGTTCTTGGTCGCGCTTGCCTAGAGGTTAAGGTGTCTGACATTCTACTTTCTACTACAGTACCACTAGCCCTCTACCACTAGGTCACGGGTTTAATACCTACACTAGGAGTCGTCAGGTAATGACCGTTACCCGGTGTTTTTCACCAGGACCTCCCGACTTTTCAGACAACCATTACAACCTGGCATGTCCTTAAATGACCAGAACCCTTAAAAAGGCGCTTAACAGACACAAGAAAAAAACAAACAATTGCATTACGCCCAAATCAAACACTGGCTTGATTCAGACCTGTTTTGACTTTCATCTTCGTTCGCCTTGTTCGATACTCTGCTCCACCTTACATGTCTTGTTGGGAAATATATTTTATCTGTCATTCATTCCCGTACAAAAGTGTATTATTTCAACGCTTTGGCAGAAATTGACTTTGAAATAAATCTATACCAGCTATATCAGACCGGGGTATAAGGCACATTGCAGTTCGGCGTGTATTTCCCACTTCGGAAATCAAATCGGAAATCCTCGGAATACTACTGGTCAAAACAAGGTTTTGTGTAAACATATCTTAGCTAGGTTTACTCGTTCATTTCTTACTTCTGATATCCCAACGACGGGAAAGAAACATTTGCTTTAAGAACAACGATCATTACCATGTAATTGTGAATAGATCACTCAGATAGGATTATTACTGTTTTCTTTAGTTAGAAAGAGTTCATACATAGAGAGAGAGAGAAAAAATAAACAACAAGTACATCTTAGAAAAAACTGTACTTGTTTGTTTAAAAGCTCTATCCTGGCCCAGCGCTGATGTTTTTATATGATAATGTCTGTAAACTCTCTGTGTACAAAGTGCGAGCACACCGCTTCTCGGTCTATAGTGGTGAGTGAGAAGGTTTAAACATAAGCATTTTGAACAATATGGACATTTCTAGATATAGAGACAGAAAAAAGTCCCTTGAAAGATACTTTTTGTAATGAAAAAAATATTGCATCAGTCTCTCCTTCCTTCCGTTCCTTGGACAGTTAGTCCTATCTAGCCAAACCGTAGTCCTACCTGGCCAAACCGTAGTCCTATCTGGACAAACCGTAGTTCTACATTGACAAACAATAGTCCTACTTTAACAAACTGAAGTCCTCCATTGACAAACAGTAGTCCTATCTTGGGAAACCGTAGTCCTACCTTGCCAGGTAAGACTACAGTTTGTCAATGTAGGATAACGGCTTGTCAAAGTACGACTACTGTTCGTTAAGGTAGGACTATGGTTTGTCAAGGTAGAAATACATTTTGTTAAGGTAGGACTTCGGTTTGTTAAGGTAGAAATACATTTTGTTAAGGTAGGACTTCGGTTTGTCAATGTAGAAATACATTTTGTTAAAGTAGGACTTCGGTTTGTCAAGGTAGAAATACATTTTGTTAAGGTAGGACTTCGGTTTGTTAAGGTAGGACTTCGGTTTGTCAAGGTAGAAATACATTTTGTTAAGGTAGGACTTCGGTTTGTTAAGGTAGAAATACATTTTGTTAAGGTAGGACTTCGGTTTGTCAAGGTAGAAATACATTTTGTTAAGGTAGGACTTCGGTTTGTTAAGGTAGAAATACATTTTGTTAAGGTAGCACTTCGGTTTGTCAAGGTAGAAATACATTTTGTTAAGGTAGGACTTCGGTTTGTCAAGGTAGAAATACATTTTGTTAAGGTAGGACTTCGGTTTGTTAAGGTAGAAATACATTTTGTTAAGGTAGGACTTCGGTTTGTCAATGTAGAAATACATTTTGTTAAGGTAGGACTTCGGTTTGTCAAGGTAGAAATACATTTTGTTAAGGTAGGACTTCGGTTTGTCAAGGTAGAAATACATTTTGTTAAGGTAGGACTTCGGTTTGTTAAGGTAGAAATACATTTTGTTAAGGTAGGACTTCGGTTTGTCAAGGTAGAAATACATTTTGTTAAGGTAGGACTTCGGTTTGTCAAGGTAGAAATACATTTTGTTAAGGTAGCACTTCGGTTTGTTAAGGTAGAAATACATTTTGTTAAGGTAGGACTTCGGTTTGTCAAGGTACAATGTAGGACTGCTGTTTGAAAATGTATGTCGTCGGTTTATCATCGTTTGACAATGATGTGTCAAAAAAGGACCAGAATTTAGTTAAGAGCGGCATTTAAATCTTCATATTGTTTCTTTCAATTTCCATTCACTCATTTCCTTGGTATTTCAAACGCATCGTCATCTGATGAGCTTAGCCGCTGTACGAGTATAACCGTTTTGACGTCAGCTGCCATCGCTTAACCGACAAGACTTGTAACTTTCACATTTCACAGAGTGATTTCTTTCAAAGGAAGATGTTCTGTCAATCTTAAAGATAACCAAAGCTTATCTAACATGCTGGTATTCAAACTCAATTTCAATGCATCATTTTCCAACGACAATAGAGCTGCTCAATATATAGTGCATTGCTTTTGTTGACTTTTAAAATGAAATAGATCGTGACTCTGATAAAACCTAAATAAGATCTTTGAAAATGCATCTGACTAACGTTTATAAAGGTCTAGCCTCCTAAGATATTAAGACATGCATTTAAACGTGCTATATGTGACGTGTTGAGGTGATAGGTACATTGTCTATTGGCCGCGCTGGCCATGTGGCTAAGGCGCCCGGCATGTTTTGGTGGCGGCGGTGGCCAAGTGGTAAAGGTGTCTGACATTCTGCTACGACTAGCCCTCTACCACTGAGCCGCGATAGTCAAGTGGTTAAGATGTTTGACATTCTGCTACCACTAGCCTTCCATCGCTGGGTCATAGTGGCAAAGTGATTGAGGTGTCTGATTTTCTATTACCACTCGCCTTCTACATGTTCCACTATGTCGTGGGATCGAGGCCAACGTGGGGCAGTTGCCAGGTTCTGGTCGTTTGTCGGTGGGTTTTCTTCTTTCTTCAGGCACTCCGTTTTCCCTCCACTACCAAAACTGGGTACATCCTTTATTGATCATTGTTGTTACATTGTAATAAAACGTAATACACAAACAAACCAGACATATACCTAGGTTGCAATTATGATTACCCACATGTAGTCCTAGTCATGTTGAACAATAACCTCTGTTGTGATAACATTATACTGTGTATATTTAATCATAGACTGTTTTCTTTCCAGGTGATGTACAATCGTCTGCTGTGTTATATTATACTGGGGATATGGACTTTAAGTCTATTACAGTTTACGCTGGTGCTGACCGCGACGCGCGCGCGCCGTGACCAGTCCGGGGTACCGTCAGCGAGTCACTCGGAGGAAGATAAGGTCGGATGCTGTAATCCGGAGATCTATGGAATCGTGACGTCGATTCTGATGCAGGATTGTCCGTTCCTGGTAGTACGACTTTTGTTGATATTTAAATATGGCGTGATCAGTTATACCAACATGTTTTTCACGTCCAAAAACTCGCTGGTAATAGTTCTACTAATGTACCGGGTAATAGTTGTACAGGGGGAAACACGACGGAAAAAGGAAGAAATGAAGAAGAGTAATTCAGCTATTCGTCTTAATGTACCAAATAACATCGGCGGATTCGGGGGTCGAATTGATCATCAGCTTTATATGAAGCCGAGTTGCAGTGCCCCAAATGTGTACAAGGCTACCCAGTCAGATAGTCTACCTAGATACAAAAACTCAGCGGTACACGACCGCCGCAGCGATCCGATGGACAGTACAAAGTTGTACGTCCAACCAGCAAGAGGAACACCGCCAAGGTCTCCCTCCAACTGTAGACCTATCCCCCGAATCATCAGATAAGTCTCCATCCAACTGTAGACCTATCCC
Organism: Mimachlamys varia; assembly: GCA_947623455.1. Taxonomy (NCBI): domain Eukaryota; kingdom Metazoa; phylum Mollusca; class Bivalvia; order Pectinida; family Pectinidae; genus Mimachlamys; species Mimachlamys varia. The sequence goes on from OX392542.1 coordinate 41,356,104, forward strand.
CCGAATCATCAGATAAGTCTCCCTCTAACTGTAGACCTATCCCCCGAATCATCAGATAAGTCTCCCTCCAACTGTAGACCTATCCCCCGAATCATCAGATAAGTCTCCCTCCAACTGTAGACCTATCCCCTGAATCATCAGATAAGTCTCCCTCCAACTGTAGACCTATCCCCCGAATCATCAGATAAGTCTCCCTCCAATTGTAGACCTATCCCCTGAATCATCAGATAAGTCTCCCTCCAACTGTAGACTTATCCCCCGAATCATCAGATAAGTCTCCCTCCAACTGTAGACCTATCCCCCGAATCATCAGATAAGTCTCCCTCCAACTGTAGACCTATCCCCCGAATCATCAGATAAGTCTCCCTCCAACTGTAGACCTATCCCCCGAATCATCAGATAAGTCTCCCTCCAACTGTAGACCTATCCCCCAAATCATCAGATAAGTCTCCCTCCTACTGGAGACCTATCTTTCGAATCATCAGATAAGTCTCCCTCCAACTGTAGACCTATCCCCCGAATCATCAGATAAGTCTCCCTCCAACTGTAGACCTATCCCCCGAAGCATCAGATAAGTCTCCCTCCAACTGTAGACCTATCCCCCGAATCATCAGATAAGTCTCCCTCCAACTGTAGACCTATCCCCCGAATCATCAGATAAGTCCCCCCTCCTACTCTAGAACTATCCTCCGAATCATCAGATAAGTCTCCCTCCAACTGTTGACCTATCCCTCCAATCATCAGATAAGTCCCCCTCCAACTGTAGACCTATCCCCCGAATCATCAGATAAGTCTCCCTCCAACTGTAGACCTATCCCCCGAATCATCAGATAAGTCTCCCTCCAACTGTAGACCTATCCCCCGAATAATTAGATAAGTCTCCCTCCAACTGTAGATCTATCCCCCGAATCATCAGATAAGTCTCCCTCGAACTGTAGACCTATCCCCCGAATCATCAGATAAGTCTCCCTCCAACTGTAGACCTATCCCCCGAATCATCAGATAAGTCTCCCTCCAACTGTAGACCTATCCCCCGAATCATCAGATAAGTCTCCCTCCAACTGTAGACCTATCCCCCGAATCATCAGTTAAGTCTCCCTCCAACTGTAGACCTATCCCCCGAATCATCAGATAAGTCTCCCTCCAACTGTAGACCTATCCCCCAAATCATCAGATAAGTCTCCCTCCTACTGGAGACCTATCTTTCGAATCATCAGATAAGTCTCCCTCCAACTGTAGACCTATCCCCCGAATCATCAGATAAGTCTCCCTCCAACTGTAGATCTATCCCCTGAATCATCAGATAAGTCTCCCTCCAACTGTAGACCTATCCCCCGAATCATCAGATAAGTCCCCCCTCCAACTGTAGACCTATCCCTAGAATCATCAGATAAGTCTCCCTCCAACTGTAGACCTATCCCCCAAATCATCAGATAAGTCCCCCCTCCTACTGTAGACCTATCCCCCGAATCATCAGATAAGTCTCCCTCCAACTGTAGACCTATCCCCCGAATCATCAGATAAGTCCCCTCTCCTACTCTAGAACTATCCTCCGAATCATCAGATAAGTCTCCCTACAACTGTAGACCTATCCCCCGAATCATCAGATAAGTCTCCCTCCAACTGTAGACCTATCCCCCGAATCATCAGATAAGTCTCCCTCCAACTGTAGACCTATCCCCCGAATCATCAGATAAGACTCCCTCCAACTGTAGACCTATCCCCCGAATCATCAGATAAGTCTCCCTCCAACTGTAGACCTATCCCCCGAATCATCAGATAAGTCTCCCTCCAACTGTAGACCTATCCCCCGAATCATCAGATAAGTCTCCCTCCAACTGTAGACCTATCCCCCGAATCATCCGATAAGTCTCCCTCCAACTGTAGACCTATCCCCCGAATCATCAGATAAGTCTCCCTCCAACTGTAGACCTATCCCCCGAATCATCAGATAAGTCTCCCTCCAACTGTAGACCTATCCCCCGAATCATCCGATAAGTCTCCCTCCAACTGTAGACCTATCCCCCGAATCATCAGATAAGTCTCCCTCCAACTGTAGACCTATCCCCAAATCATCAGATAAGTCTCCCTCCTACTGGAGACCTATCTTTCGAATCATCAGATAAGTCTCCCTCCAACTGTAGATCTATCCCCCGAATCATCAGATAAGTCTCTCTCCTACTGTAGACCTATCCCCCGAATCATCAGATAAGTCTCCCTCCAACTGTAGACTTATCCCCCGAATCATCAGATAAGTCTCCCTCCAACTGTAGACCTATCCCCTGAATCATCAGATAAGTCTCCCTCCAACTGTAGACGTATCCCCCGAATCATCAGATAAGTCTCCCTCCAACTGTAGACCTATCCCCCGAATCATCAGATAAGTCTCCCTCCAACTGAAGACCTAACCCCCGAATCATCAGATAAGTCTCCTCCAACTGTAGACCTATCCCCCGAATCATCAGATAAGACTCCCTCCAACTGTAGACCTAACCCCCGAATCATCAGATAAGACTCCCTCCTACTGTAGACCTATTCCCCGAATCATCAGATAAGTCTCCCTCCAACTGTAGACCTATCCCCCGAATCATCAGATAAGTCTCCCTCCAACTGTAGACCTATCCCCCGAATCATCAGATAAGTGTCCCTCCTACTGTAGACCTATCCCCCGAATCATCAGATAAGTCTCCCTCCAACTGTAGACCTATCCCCCGAATCATCAGATAAGTCTCCATCCAACTTTACACCTATCCCCCGAATCATCAGATAAGTCTCCATCCAACTTTAGACCTATCCCCCGAATCATCAGATAAGTCTCCCTCGAACTGTCGACCTATCCCTCGAATCATCAGATAAGTCTCCCTCCAACTGTAGACCTATCCCCCGAATCATCAGATAAGTCTACCTCCAACTGTAGACCTATCCCCCGAATCATCAGATAAGTCTCCCTCCAACTGTAGACCTATCCCCCGAATCATCAGATAAGTCTCCCTCCAACTGTAGACCTATCCCCCGAATCATCCGATAAGTCCCCCCTCCAACTGTAGACCTATCCCCCGAATCATGAGATAAGTTTCCCTCCAACTGTAGACTTATCCCTCGAATCATCAGATAAGTCTCCCTTCAACTGTAGACCTATCCCCCGAATCATCAGATAAGTCTCCTTCCAACTGTAGACCTATCCCCCGAATCATCAGATAAGACTCCCTCCAACAGTAGACCTATCCCCCGAATCATCAGATAAGTCTCCCTTCAACTGTAGACCTATCCCCCGAATCATCAGATAAGTCTCCCTCCAGCTGTAGACCTATCCCCCGAATCATCAGATAAATCTCCCTTCAACTGTAGACCTATCCCTCGAATCATCAGATAAGTCTCCCTCCAACTGTAGACCTATCCCCCGAATCATCAGATACGTCTCCCTCCAACTGTAGACCTACCCCCCGAATCATCAGATAAGTCTCCCTCCAACTGTAGACCTATCCCCCGAATCATCAGATAAGACTCCCTCCAACTGTAGACCTATCCCCCGAATCAACAGATAAGTCTCCCTCCACCTGTAGACCTATCCCCCGAATCAACAGATAAGTCTACCTCCAACTGTAGACCTATCCCCCGAATCATCAGATAAGTCTCCCTCCAACTGTAGACCTATCCCCCGAATCATCAGATAAGTCTCCCCCCAACTGTAGACCAATCCCCCGAATCATCAGATAAGTCTCCCCCCAACTGTAGACCTATCCCCCGAATCATCAGATAAGTCTCCCCCCAACTGTAGACCTATCCCCCGAATTTTCAGATAAGTCTCCCTCCAACTGTAGACCTATCCCCCGAATCATCAGATAAGTCTACCTCCAACTGTAGACCTATCCCCCGAATCATCAGATAAGTCTCCCCCCAACTGTAGACCTATCCCCCGAATCATCAGATAAGTCTCCCCCCAACTGTAGACCTATCCCCCGAATTATCAGATAAGTCTCCCTCCAACTGTAGACCTATCCCCGAATCATCAGATAAGTCTACCTTCAACTGAAGACCTATCCCCCGAATCATCAGATAAGTCTCCCTCCAACTGTAGATCTATCCCCCGAATCATCAGAAACGTCTCCCTCCAACTGTAGACCTATCCCCCGAATCATCAGATAAGTCTCCCTCCAACTGTAGACCTATCCCCCGAATCATCAGATAAGTCTCCCTCCAACTGTAGACTTATCCCTCGAATCATCAGATAAGTCTCCCTCGAACTGTAGACCTATCCCCCGAATCATTAGATAAGTCCCCCCTCCAACTGTTGACCTATCCCCCGAATCACCAGATAAGTCTCCCTCGTACTGTAGACCTATCCCCCGAATCATCAGATAAGTCTCCCTCGTACTGTAGACCTATCCCCCGAATCACCAGATAAGTCTCCCTCGTACTGTAGACCTATCCCCCGAATCACCAGATAAGTCTCCCTCCAACTGTAGACCTATCCCCCGAATCATCAGATAAGTCTCCCTCGAACTGTCGACCTATCCCTCGAATCATCAGATAAGTCTCCCTCCAACTGTAGACCTATCCCCCGAATCATCAGATAAGTCTACCTCCAACTGTAGACCTATCCCCCGAATCATCCGATAAGTCCCCCCTCCAACTGTAGACCTATCCCCCGAATCATGAGATAAGTCTCCCTCCAACTGTAGACTTATCCCTCGAATCATCAGATAAGTCTCCCTTCAACTGTAGACCTATCCCCCGAATCATCAGATAAGTCTCCTTCCAACTGTAGACCTATCCCCCGAATCATCAGATAAGACTCCCTCCAACAGTAGACCTATCCCCCGAATCATCAGATAAGTCTCCCTTCAACTGTAGACCTATCCCCCGAATCATCAGATACGTCTCCCTCCAACTGTAGACCTACCCCCCGAATCATCAGATAAGTCTCCCTCCAACTGTAGACCTATCCCCCGAATCATCAGATAAGACTCCCTCCAACTGTAGACCTATCCCCCGAATCAACAGATAAGTCTCCCTCCAACTGTAGACCTATCCCCCGAATCAACAGATAAGTCTACCTCCAACTGTAGACCTATCCCCCGAATCATCAGATAAGTCTCCCTCCAACTGTAGACCTATCCCCCGAATCATCAGATAAGTCTCCCCCCAACTGTAGACCAATCCCCCGAATCATCAGATAAGTCTCCCCCCAACTGTAGACCTATCCCCCGAATCATCAGATAAGTCTCCCCCCAACTGTAGACCTATCCCCCGAATTTTCAGATAAGTCTCCCTCCAACTGTAGACCTATCCCCCGAATCATCAGATAAGTCTACCTCCAACTGTAGACCTATCCCCCGAATCATCAGATAAGTCTCCCCCCAACTGTAGACCTATCCCCCGAATCATCAGATAAGTCTCCCCCCAACTGTAGACCTATCCCCCGAATCATCAGATAAGTCTCCCCCCAACTGTAGACCTATCCCCCGAATTATCAGATAAGTCTCCCTCCATCTGTAGACCTATCCCCCGAATCATCAGATAAGTCTCCCTCCAACTGTAGACTTATCCCTCGAATCATCAGATAAGTCTCCCTCGAACTGTAGACCTATCCCCCGAATCATTAGATAAGTCCCCCTCCAACTGTTGACCTATCCCCCGAATCACCAGATAAGTCTCCCTCGTACTGTAGACCTATCCCCCGAATCATCAGATAAGTCTCCCTCGTACTGTAGACCTATCCCCCGAATCACCAGATAAGTCTCCCTCGTACTGTAGACCTATCCCCCGAATCACCAGATAAGTCTCCCTCCAACTGTAGACCTATCCCCCGAATCATCAGATAAGTCTCCCTCGAACTGTCGACCTATCCCTCGAATCATCAGATAAGTCTCCCTCCAACTGTAGACCTATCCCCCGAATCATCAGATAAGTCTACCTCCAACTGTAGACCTATCCCCCGAATCATCAGATAAGTCTCCCTCCAACTGTAGACCTATCCCCCGAATCATCAGATAAGTCTCCCTCCAACTGTAGACCTATCCCCCGAATCATCCGATAAGTCCCCCCTCCAACTGTAGACCTATCCCCCGAATCATGAGATAAGTCTCCCTCCAACTGTAGACTTATCCCTCGAATCATCAGATAAGTCTCCCTTCAACTGTAGACCTATCCCCCGAATCATCAGATAAGTCTCCTTCCAACTGTAGACCTATCCCCCGAATCATCAGATAAGACTCCCTCCAACAGTAGACCTATCCCCCGAATCATCAGATAAGTCTCCCTTCAACTGTAGACCTATCCCCGAATCATCAGATACGTCTCCCTCCAACTGTAGACCTACCCCCCGAATCATCAGATAAGTCTCCCTCCAACTGTAGACCTATCCCCCGAATCATCAGATAAGACTCCCTCCAACTGTAGACCTATCCCCCGAATCAACAGATAAGTCTCCCTCCAACTGTAGACCTATCCCCCGAATCAACAGATAAGTCTACCTCCAACTGTAGACCTATCCCCCGAAACATCAGATAAGTCTCCCCCAACTGTAGACCTATCCCCGAATCATCAGATAAGTCTCCCTCCAACTGTAGACCTATCCCCCGAATCATCAGATAAGTCTCCCTCCAACTGTAGACCTATCCCCCGAATCATCAGATAAGTCTCCCCCCAACTGAAGACCTATCCCCCGAATCATCAGATAAGTCTCCCTCCAACTGTAGACCTATCCCCCGAATCATCAGATAAGTCTCCCTCCAACTGTAGACTTATCCCTCGAATCATCAGATAAGTCTCCCTCCAACTGTAGACCTATCCCCCGAATCATCAGATAAGTCTCCCTACAACTGTAGACCTATCCCCCGAATCATCAGATAAGTCTCCATCCAACTTTACACCTATCCCCCGAATCATCAGATAAGTCTCCATCCAACTTTAGACCTATCCCCCGAATCATCAGATAAGTCTCCCTCGAACTGTCGACCTATCCCCCGATTCATCAGATAACTCTTCCTCCAACTGTAGACCTATCCCCCGATTCATCAGATAAGTCTCCCTTCAACTGAAGACCTATCCCCCGTAACATCAGATAAGTCTCCCCCAACTGTAGACCTATCCCCGAATCATCAGATAAGTCTCCCTCCAACTGTAGACCTATCCCCCGAATCATCAGATAAGTCTCCCTCCAACTGTAGACCTATCCCCCGAATCATCAGATAAGTCTCCCTCCAGCTGTAGACCTATCCCCCGAATCATCCGATAAGTCTCCCTCCAACTGTAGACCTATCCCCCGAATCATCAGATAAGTCTCCCTCCAACTGTAGACCTATCCCCCGAATCATCAGATAAGTCTCCCTCCAACTGTAGACTTATCCCTCGAATCATCAGATAAGTCTCCCTCCAACTGTAGACCTATCCCCCGAATCATCAGATAAGTCTCCCTTCAACTGTAGACCTATCCCCCGAATCATCAGATAAGTCTCCATCCAACTTTACACCTATCCCCCGAATCATCAGATAAGTCTCCATCCAACTTTAGACCTATCCCCCGAATCATCAGATAAGTCTCCCTCGAACTGTCGACCTATCCCTCGAATCATCAGATAAGTCTCCCTCCAACTGTAGACCTATCCCCCGAATCATCAGATAAGTCTACCTCCAACTGTAGACCTATCCCCCGAATCATCAGATAAGTCTCCCTCCAACTGTAGACCTATCCCCCGAATCATCAGATAAGTCTCCCTCCAACTGTAGACCTATCCCCCGAATCATCCGATAAGTCCCCCCTCCAACTGTAGACCTATCCCCCGAATCATGAGATAAGTCTCCCTCCAACTGTAGACTTATCCCTCGAATCATCAGATAAGTCTCCCTTCAACTGTAGACCTATCCCCCGAATCATCAGATAAGTCTCCTTCCAACTGTAGACCTATCCCCCGAATCATCAGATAAGACTCCCTCCAACAGTAGACCTATCCCCCGAATCATCAGATAAGTCTCCCTTCAACTGTAGACCTATCCCCCGAATCATCAGATACGTCTCCCTCCAACTGTAGACCTACCCCCCGAATCATCAGATAAGTCTCCCTCCAACTGTAGACCTATCCCCCGAATCATCAGATAAGACTCCCTCCAACTGTAGACCTATCCCCCGAATCAACAGAGAAGTCTCCCTCCAACTGTAGACCTATCCCCCGAATCAACAGATAAGTCTACCTCCAACTGTAGACCTATCCCCCGAATCATCAGATAAGTCTCCCTCCAACTGTAGACCTATCCCCCGAATCATCAGATAAGTCTCCCCCCAACTGTAGACCAATCCCCCGAATCATCAGATAAGTCTCCCCCCAACTGTAGACCTATCCCCCGAATCATCAGATAAGTCTCCCCCCAACTGTAGACCTATCCCCCGAATTTTCAGATAAGTCTCCCTCCAACTGTAGACCTATCCCCCGAATCATCAGATAAGTCTACCTCCAACTGTAGACCTATCCCCCGAATCATCAGATAAGTCTCCCCCCCAACTGTAGACCTATCCCCCGAATCATCAGATAAGTCTCCCCCCAACTGTAGACCTATCCCCCGAATTATCAGATAAGTCTCCCTCCAACTGTAGACCTATCCCCGAATCATCAGATAAGTCTACCTTCAACTGAAGACCTATCCCCCGAATCATCAGATAAGTCTCCCTCCAACTGTAGATCTATCCCCCGAATCATCAGAAACGTCTCCCTCCAACTGTAGACCTATCCCCCGAATCATCAGATAAGTCTCCCTCCAACTGTAGACCTATCCCCCGAATCATCAGATAAGTCTCCCTCCAACTGTAGACTTATCCCTCGAATCATCAGATAAGTCTCCCTCGAACTGTAGACCTATCCCCCGAATCATTAGATAAGTCCCCCTCCAACTGTTGACCTATCCCCCGAATCACCAGATAAGTCTCCCTCGTACTGTAGACCTATCCCCCGAATCATCAGATAAGTCTCCCTCGTACTGTAGACCTATCCCCCGAATCACCAGATAAGTCTCCCTCGTACTGTAGACCTATCCCCCGAATCACCAGATAAGTCTCCCTCCAACTGTAGACCTATCCCCCGAATCATCAGATAAGTCTCCCTCGAACTGTCGACCTATCCCTCGAATCATCAGATAAGTCTCCCTCCAACTGTAGACCTATCCCCCGAATCATCAGATAAGTCTACCTCCAACTGTAGACCTATCCCCCGAATCATCCGATAAGTCCCCCCTCCAACTGTAGACCTATCCCCCGAATCATGAGATAAGTCTCCCTCCAACTGTAGACTTATCCCTCGAATCATCAGATAAGTCTCCCTTCAACTGTAGACCTATCCCCCGAATCATCAGATAAGTCTCCTTCCAACTGTAGACCTATCCCCCGAATCATCAGATAAGACTCCCTCCAACAGTAGACCCATCCCCCGAATCATCAGATAAGTCTCCCTTCAACTGTAGACCTATCCCCCGAATCATTAGATACGTCTCCCTCGTACTGTAGACCTACCCCCCGAATCATCAGATAAGTCTCCCTCCAACTGTAGACCTATCCCCCGAATCATCAGATAAGACTCCCTCCAACTGTAGACCTATCCCCCGAATCAACAGATAAGTCTCCCTCCAACTGTAGACCTATCCCCCGAATCAACAGATAAGTCTACCTCCAACTGTAGACCTATCCCCCGAATCATCAGATAAGTCTCCCTCCAACTGTAGACCTATCCCCCGAATCATCAGATAAGTCTCCCCCCAACTGTAGACCAATCCCCCGAATCATCAGATAAGTCTCCCCCCAACTGTAGACCTATCCCCCGAATCATCAGATAAGTCTCCCCCCAACTGTAGACCTATCCCCCGAATTCTCAGATAAGTCTCCCTCCAACTGTAGACCTATCCCCCGAATCATCAGATAAGTCTACCTCCAACTGTAGACCTATCCCCCGAATCATCAGATAAGTCTCCCCCCAACTGTAGACCTATCCCCCGAATCATCAGATAAGTCTCCCCCCAACTGTAGACCTATCCCCCGAATTATCAGATAAGTCTCCCTCCAACTGTAGACCTATCCCCGAATCATCAGATAAGTCTACCTTCAACTGTAGACCTATCCCCCGAATCATCAGATAAGTCTCCCTCCAACTGTAGATCTATCCCCCGAATCATCAGAAACGTCTCCCTCCAACTGTAGACCTATCCCCCGAATCATCAGATAAGTCTCCCTCCAACTGTAGACCTATCCCCCGAATCATCAGATAAGTCTCCCTCCAACTGTAGACTTATCCCTCGAATCATCAGATAAGTCTCCCTCGAACTGTAGACCTATCCCCCGAATCATTAGATAAGTCCCCCTCCAACTGTTGACCTATCCCCCGAATCACCAGATAAGTCTCCCTCGTACTGTAGACCTATCCCCAGAATCATCAGATAAGTCTCCCTCGTACTGTAGACCTATCCCCCGAATCACCAGATAAGTCTCCCTCGTACTGTAGACCTATCCCCCGAATCACCAGATAAGTCTCCCTCCAACTGTAGACCTATCCCCCGAATCATCAGATAAGTCTCCCTCGAACTGTCGACCTATCCCTCGAATCATCAGATAAGTCTCCCTCCAACTGTAGACCTATCCCCCGAATCATCAGATAAGTCTACCTCCAACTGTAGACCTATCCCCCGAATCATCAGATAAGTCTCCCTCCAACTGTAGACCTATCCCCCGAATCATCAGATAAGTCTCCCTCCAACTGTAGACCTATCCCCCGAATCATCCGATAAGTCCCCCCTCCAACTGTAGACCTATCCCCCGAATCATGAGATAAGTCTCCCTCCAACTGTAGACTTATCCCTCGAATCATCAGATAAGTCTCCCTTCAACTGTAGACCTATCCCCCGAATCATCAGATAAGTCTCCTTCCAACTGTAGACCTATCCCCCGAATCATCAGATAAGACTCCCTCCAACTGTAGACCTATCCCCCGAATCATCAGATAAGTCTCCCTTCAACTGTAGACCTATCCCCGAATCATCAGATACGTCTCCCTCCAACTGTAGACCTACCCCCCGAATCATCAGATAAGTCTCCCTCCAACTGTAGACCTATCCCCCGAATCATCAGATAAGACTCCCTCCAACTGTAGACCTATCCCCCGAATCAACAGATAAGTCTCCCTCCAACTGCAGACCTATCCCCCGAATCAACAGATAAGTCTACCTCCAACTGTAGACCTATCCCCCGAATCATCAGATAAGTCTCCCTCCAACTGTAGACCTATCCCCCGAATCATCAGATAAGTCTCCCCCCAACTGTAGACCAATCCCCCGAATCATCAGATAAGTCTCCCCCCAACTGTAGACCTATCCCCCGAATCATCAGATAAGTCTCCCCCCAACTGTAGACCTATCCCCCGAATTTTCAGATAAGTCTCCCTCCAACTGTAGACCTATCCCCCGAATCATCAGATAAGTCTACCTCCAACTGTAGACCTATCCCCCGAATCATCAGATAAGTCTCCCCCCAACTGTAGACCTATCCCCCGAATCATCAGATAAGTCTCCCCCCAACTGTAGACCTATCCCCCGAATTATCAGATAAGTCTCCCTCCAACTGTAGACCTATCCCCGAATCATCAGATAAGTCTACCTTCAACTGTAGACCTATCCCCCGAATCATCAGATAAGTCTCCCTCCAACTGTAGATCTATCCCCCGAATCATCAGAAACGTCTCCCTCCAACTGTAGACCTATCCCCCGAATCATCAGATAAGTCTCCCTCCAACTTTAGACCTATCCCCCGAATCATCAGATAAGTCTCCCTCCAACTGTAGACTTATCCCTCGAATCATCAGATAAGTCTCCCTCGAACTGTAGACCTATCCCCCGAATCATTAGATAAGTCCCCCTCCAACTGTTGACCTATCCCCCGAATCACCAGATAAGTCTCCCTCGTACTGTAGACCTATCCCCCGAATCATCAGATAAGACTCCCTCCAACTGTAGACCTATCCCCCGAATCAACAGATAAGTCTCCCTCGTACTGTAGACCTATCCCCCGAATCACCAGATAAGTCTCCCTCCAACTGTAGACCTATCCCCCAAATCATCAGATAAGTCTCCCTCGAACTGTAGACCTATCCCCCGAATCATCAGATAAGTCTCCCTCGTACTGTAGATCTATTCCCCGAATCATCAGATAAGTCTCCCTCGAACTGTACACCTATCCCCCGAATCATAAGATAAGTCCTTCCCCCCAACTGTAGACCTATCCCCCGAATTATCAGATACGTCTCCCTCCAACTTTAGACATATCCCCCGAATCATCAGATAAGTCTCCCTCCAACTGTAGACCTATCCCCCGAATCATCAGATAAGTCTTCCTCCAACTGTAGACCTATCCCCCGAATCATCAGATAAGTCTCCCTCCAACTGTAGACCTATCCCCCGAATCATCAGATAAGTCTCCCTCCAACTGTAGACCTATCCCCCGAATCATCAGATAAATCTCCCTCCAACTGTAGACCTATCCCCCGAATTATCAGATACGTCTCCCTCCAACTGTAGACCTATCCCCCGATTCAACAGATAATTCCCCCGTCTAACTTTAGACATATCCCCCGAATCATCAGATAAGTCTCCCTCCAACTGTAGACCTATCCCCCGAATCATCAGATAAGTCTTCCTCCAACTGTAGACCTATCCCCCGAATCATCAGATAAGTCTCCCTCCAACTGTAGACCTATCCCCCGAATCATCAGATAAGTCTCCCTCCAACTGTAGACCTATCCCCCGAATCGTCAGCCAAGATCTCCCTATATTCCTCAATAATCTCTCATTTGATACAGGTATCGATAGAAAGGTCTGATGTCACAGCCTCAGATTGTTGATATCTAATATTATGGTCAGACAATTTGTTTTGTTATCAAATCATTAGAATTTGTATGATTACTGTTGTACAGGGTTTAAAATTTCAATAAATCTCCAAATCACCACGTGTCCTCCCTGCGTCTCGGTTGATGTACTTGACCTAGTGTAAATTGTGCTGTATCATGATTTGGTTACATAATAAATAAGATGAACTATATGTGTATTTTAGAATCATTATTTCTATCACATAAATCACTGGTTTACTGTACATGTGTAATGTAGTCTTCATGCAATTTCATTTTTCCGATATTCATTTCATGTATGGTGAGATTTATAAACACTTTTGTCAATTATGAAATAATACATTTATTCTTTAACTGTACTGTCACTCCAATAACTGATGGAATGGTCATAAATACAATGTAATATTATACAATTATTGACTGTTTTTAAGGTTAATATGAGGATTTGTCGACCTTAACAAGGTGATGTTCCCCGAGGCCGGAGGCCGAGGGGAACATCACTTTGCGAGGGGAGACAAATTAAACTATTTCTTTAGGTCTTGAAAGTCGAAGAATTTCGACCTTCAACACAGTCATTAACTGTTTTGTTATATGACACATAAATAATAAAAAAAATCAATGAGTCTCTCGAACTCACCAGGAAGAGCCTTTTCAGCCAAATACTCTCGGAATATCCGCAATGCTGATTCTGTGGCTCGTTTGGTATTCTTTGCATCTTTGTCAAACAATATCTTTTGCAGATCTTGCTGTGTAACCGTGGCAAATCTGCTTTTGTTTTGCTCATGAAGCACAGCACCTTCAGTGTCTGCAATTTTTGTTGACAACGGAAGTGCCCGACGATCGACTTTCCGGCTTTCTGATTGGTCGAAAATACCAAATCGTCTGGGAATTCCCTGATACTATTTTTAGTGTATGTGTTGTTAACTTCGCGTGCATTTTCAGGTTAATATCGCATTTTGTCAAAACCTCTAGCCTGCCTTTCGGCCAATCAGAGAGAAGTATTCACCAAGTCATATAACAAATTACATTATCTGTTACGGCAGTCATGCAATCATGAATACAATGCAGTTTATAACAATATATGTTACGGAAGTCATGTAAATCATGAATACTCTGTAATATTTAATTTTATCTGTTACGGCAGTCATGTAATCATGAATACTCTGTAATATTCAACTTGATCTGTTACGGCAGTCATGTAATCATGAATACAATGTGAATCTAACATTATCGTTCACAGAAGTCATGTCGTCATAAATACATTGTAATATCTAATATTGTCAATTACACAAGCCATATTGTCATGAAGACAATGTAATTTCAAAAAATGTCAGTAACTGAAATCATGTTGTCATAAATACAATGTAATATCAAAACATGTCAGTAACTGTAATCATGTTGTCGTGAATACAATGTAATATAAAAAACATGTCAGTAACTGTAATCATGTTGTCACGAATACAACGTAATATAAAAAAAATGTCAGTTGCTGAAATCATGTTGTCATGAATACAATGTAATATAAAAACATGTCAGTAACTGAAATCATGTTGGCATGAATACAATGTAATATCAAAACATGTCAGTAACTGTAATCATGTTGTCATGAATACTCTGTTATATCTAACATTTTCAGTTGCGGAATTCATGTTACCATTAATACACCATAACATCAAGCATTGTTTTAGTCACAGAAGTTATGTCGTCATAAATGCATCGTAACATTCAACATTGTCAGTGATAAATAGCATGTTGTCATAAATACAATGTTAAATGTAGAATTTTACTTACAAGCGTCATTTTGTCCTAAAGCAATGTAATATCTAGCATTGTGTATCACATGATTCATGTTGTCATAAATACATTGTATTGTCTAACATTGTCAGTCACCGAAGGTTTTATCAATACACTGTAACATCCCACATTTCCATCGTAAGATATAATAAAAAGATAATACCTGGCTTTATTTGAGACACATATGACGAGGCCTACGTAACACGTCATGTTTGATATCTCAGATATAGGTGTCAGGTTGTCTTTAATGAGATTTTTGTCATATATAGGTGTTATTGAGTTTATAGGTAAGTTTTAGATTCCATTAATTCATTGTATGATTGATTTTGTCATAAATCACGACACAACACTAGTTTTGATTGAGAGAAACTTAAAACGTTTGTTTATGATATTTGAATAAATGCATATTCATCCATTAAAATCTGAAATCCTTTTTTACTTTTGTTTTTTTTTCTTGAGATTGGAATGATTACTATGTCACCTATAGCAACGAAGGTAATTGTACTTACAAGAATATCCCGGAAAATTATATTCATCAATGGAGAAATATCTACTCGTTCCATGAAATGTATCTGTGTTTTCCCGATAACAATTATTTCCAAAACATCAAAACCCAAACAAAGACGTTGCAACACAACCAGATGATGGCACAACACTGGTGAAAACAAGACCATGAAACAACGCCAGTGAAAGCAAGACCATGAAACAACACTGGTGAAAACAACAATGGTAAAAACAAGACCATGAAACAACGCCAGTGAAAACAACACCATGAAACAACACTGGTGAAAACAACACTGGTGAAAACAAGACCATGAAACAACGCCAGTGAAAACAACACCATGAAACAACACTGGTGAAAACAACACTGGTGAAAACAAGACCATGAAACAACGCCAGTGAAAACAACACCATGAAACAACACTGGTGAAAACAACACTGGTGAAAACAAGACCATGAAACAACACTGGTGAAAACAACACCATGAAACAACACTGGTGAAAACAATACCATGAAACAACGCTGATGAAAACAACACCACGAAACAACGCTGGTAAAAACAACACCACGAAACAACGCTGATGAAAACAACACCACGAAACAACGCTGATGAAAACAACACCACGAAACAACACTGGTAAAAACAACACCATTAATCAACACTGGTAAAAACAACACCATGAAACAACGCTGGTACAAACAACACTGGTGAAACAACGCTGGTAAAAACAACACTGGTGAAACAACACCATGAAACACCACTGGTGAAAACAACACCATGAAACAACGCTGGTAAAAACAACACCATGAAACAACACCATGAAACAACACTGGTGAAAACAACACCATGAAACAACGCTGGTAAAAACAACACTATGAAACAACACTGGGGAAAACAACACTATGAAAAAATACTGGTGAAAACAACACCATGAAACAACAATGTCAAAAACGACACCATAAAATAACACTGGTGAAAACAACACCATGAAACAACACTGGTGAAGACAACACCATGAAACAACACTGGTGAAGACAACACCGTGAAACAACACTGGTGAAGATGACACCATGAAACAACACTGGGGAAAACAACACCATTAAACAACACTGTCAAAAACGACACCATGAAACAACGCGGATGAAAACAGCACCATGAAACAACACTGGTGAAACCAAGACCATGAAACAACACTGGTGAAACCAACACCATGAAACAACACTGGTGAAAACAACACCATGTAACAACACTGGGGAAAACAACACCATGAAACAACACTGTCAAAAACGACACCGTGAAATAACACTGGTGAAAAAAACACCATGAAACAACACTGGTGAAGACAACACCATGAAACAACACTGGTGAAGTCAACACCATGAAACAACACTGGCGAAGATGACACCATGAAACAACACTGGGGAAAACAACACCATTAAACAACACTGTCAAAAACGACACCATGAAACAACACTGTTGAAGACAACACCATGAAACAACACTGGGGAAAACAACACCATGAAACAACACTGTCAAAAAGACACCATGAAACAACACTGGTGAAAACAACACCATGAAACAACACTGGTGAGGACATCACCACGAAACAACACTGGTGAAGACGACACCATGAAACAACACTGGTGAAAACAACACCATGAAACAACACTGGTGAAAACAACACCATGAAACAACACTGATGAAGACGACACCATGAAACAACGTTGGTAAAAACAACACTGGTGAAGACGACACCATGAAACAACACTGGTGAAAACAACACCATGAAACAACACTGGTGAAAACAACACCATGAAACAACACTGATGAAGACGACACCATGAAACAACGTTGGTAAAAACAACACTGGTGAAACAACACCATGAAACAACACTGGTGAAAACACACCATGAAACAACACTGGTGAAACAACACCATGAAACAATAATGGTGAAAACAACACCATGAAACAACACCATGAAACAACACTGGTGAAAACAACACCATGAAACAACACTGGTGAAGACAACACCATGAAACAACACTGGTGAAAACAACACCATGAAACAACACTAGCGAAAACAACACCATGAAACAACACCATGAAACAACACTGGTGAAAACAACACCATGAAACAACACCGTGAAACAACACTGGTGAAGACAACACCATGAAAACAACACCATGAAACAACACTGGTGAAGACGACACCATGAAACAACACTGGTGAAAACAACACCATGAAACAACACTGGTGAAGACAACACCATGAAAACAACACCATGAAACAACACTGGTGAAGACGACACCATGAAACAACACCATGAAACAACACTGGTGAAGACGACACCATGAAACAACACTGGTGAAGACGACACCATGAAACAACATTGGGGAAAACAACACCATGAAACAACATTGGGGAAAACAACACCATGAAACAACAATGTCAAAAACGACACCATGAAACAACACTGTCAAAATAGCAGAAAAGATAATCATCAAAAAGATATCTTGATTTTTGCTCAAGGAGAGTGCTTTTTTATTTCAACAGATTCTCTTTAAACATTTAAGTAATAAAACAACTGGCTAGTCTATAAAGTAGAGATTTGAAAATGTATTAAAGTCAACAGTGGAAGGGAGGTAATTCAAGTAATGCTTTTGGTATAAATCCTTTGTGTCAAAAACCAACAGTAAAAGGGAGGTAATTCAAGTAATGATTTCGGTATAAATCCTTTGCGCCCAACGTCAACAGTGAAGGGACATCCTCGATATTCTACAAGATGAGTGTGCGGATCGTAACCCTTGGCTAGCGAAGATGGTGAAGGGAAGGTAATTCGACAAATGATTTCGGTACAAAGGCCTTTGCTCGATCCCAATGATTCACACGGAGTGACATAAACACGATAGAAGATTTAGCTGATAAATTAGTGACACAGTGAGGTAAGGAACAAACATAATGTCGCCTATAAAATGTTCAAACACCTACATATATATCTACTTCTGAGAACCTTCATACAAGAGTAAGGTGTTTTTTTCGATAGCCTAAAAATGTTATTCATAAATTTTAAATGGCAGTACTCATTTGTTTTTGATGATCATTGGCTGAGGGCAAAAGAACACACAAATATATGACGTAATTGTGTCTTTGTTTTCAAATATGAAGGTACACTTACAAATCATTTAAGATTAAATTTAACGTAGGATGGTCGGGTGTTGCAGTGCGCGCTAATTTTTCTGTATCTTCTTAAAAAAGTGATTAATTCTTTTCACAATTAAGAACTCTTAGTCATTTTCTTCATCTAGCTATAATGAAATTATAGAATGCAAATTAAACAAGTGTATAAATAAAATCTAAGCATTTTTTTATTTCGGAAAATTAAAAAAAAATTAAAAAAGACACAATATCACGGACAATGTACTATCAAGTAGTTACAGAAATTGCCTGACAACAAATATGCATATTATCCAGAATCGCGTGCAGTCCTGTCGTCTAGTTTGTTCATAAATGAATTATTTGCTAAATCAGTTATAAAACTTGTCGAAGTTACCTCTAGTATCATTCAAGGATTGGTAAATATTATTTAACATCATTTCCCAATCTAATGACTGATCTAGCTCTAGCTCGTTCTTTTTTAAACTTGTAAGAGTTACCTCTCTTAGGCCATTCGTGCTGTGGTAACCATGTATCAAAGGCCCAACCTTCGGCAAAACTTGAAGCAAAAATCTAGCCTAATAGCTTATTATATTTATAGATTTAGTTAAGATTAACTGATATCAGCAATATTCAAGATGAATTATTTCGCGGTTACCGGTACAGCAGCAATTGAAACACGCTATTTGTAAACACGCGTTCATTTCGAACCGTCTTCTACCTTCGGTTTGTTGTTGAAGTGGAATTTTTTTGTCCAGAGTTTCTTGTTAGTTACCGCTCAGGTTTACTTCGTTTTAGGCTTATTTTTGCATGGTTATCAACTGGATTTTTTTCCAGAATTTTTCAGAATCACGAAAATTTCCCTGAAGTTACGTATAAAGGACCTTTAATGATCCATCACCAATGGTGAATTTTTATAATTCATAAAATATTAGACATAAAATCCCTTTACCGACAAAGAAATGAACGAAGCGATTATCTGATGATCGAGGTTTTCGCCTACAAAGCCATTTGGGAATATTTCGCGTCACAGGGACCTGAGAATTTGTTAGAGGTTGTTTTTGATTTAAATTAGGGTGTTTAGAGCAATGTTGCACATTTTAGGATGGGATGGGGTGGGGGCGGGGGATGGGAGGGGGTAGATCACTTTTTCGGTAAAGATGCTCCTCGCTACGCTAAGGCTAAGCACTTTAGGTTCAAGATATTAGCTGTGACAACTTCTCATGTCCCTGTGCTCCTATTTTTTATGTTTGGTTGTCAACATAACTGACGTCATCAATAATGGCACACACACCGTAAATAGTGAAGGCTCAAAACATGTCATAGAAGTCTGATTATAATCATGTCCGTTAGCTTTCGAATCACGAAACATCAAATTTCAAGTCCAGTATGATTATGCATCATATATTTGTCTTATTGGTTTATGTCTAGAACAAAAATACCATGTCATTCTCATCAACTTTCTTTCCTGTCAGTTCCGCGCTCTTGTATACAAATATAAAATCTGTTGATGATATCACATTTTATTCCTTTATAGTTTTACAGAGTATTTTGCTCACACACAAATCGCGTTTGGGTATTCTGGAGTACTAGTGTAAGTCAATTTCTCAGAATTTCATAATGTTTATCTCAAAATGGGGTAACTTACTAGTTAGTTTAAATAATATTTATTTGAGAATAAGTAATACAGTACAATAAATCAAAAGTATACAAGAGGATTTGGTAACAAGCTTAGAGCTTATGTAAAACCATCTCCTTATTAATGATAGACATGGATATAAAGTAGAGAGAACATGGGAATGCTGACGTTAAACAATAATGTTACCGTCCGAGTACTGTTCATGTTTTCATAATTACATATAATTAAATTTACAACACACAATAAAAGACTAATGTAATAAAGTTACGTTATAGGTACTATGTATTTTACATATGAGAAAACGACTGATCTAAGTAAATACTATGTAATCACTTAAGGACTTTGTAAGCTTTGACTAAGCATATCTATATAGATATATGTAAAAATAAAAAACGACAAGGACATGTATATATATTGTGAGACGTAAAGGTACATACATACATTATGATCCGAGTAGATACTATGTAATCACGGAAGTACTTTTTAAGATTTGACTTGGCATAACTATAAGTATTGTAAGACATAACAATACACATGTTCGAGAAATGCGATACATACATACATACATACATAAATACATACATACAGCATACATACATACATACATACATACATACATACATACAATATGACTTGATTACACAAAACGCTCACTCTTCATTATAAATTCTTGTACTGCCAATATAATTTCCTCGTTGTTTTGAACTGTAAGGTCTGGACTTCCCCAGAGTAAACAAGCCGTATCTAAGTCATAGTTTAATGCATATATACATTGTTCTCTTATATCTGTATACTTCTCACATGCAAATAAGAAATGGAAGTTGTCTTCGATGTATCCACATGAACAAAAAGGATCATCATTAAGATTTTTTTCAAAAAAGATGTGCTTTTAAGCTACTACATTGTAACCGGAGTCTGGTGTGATAAATTTGGGCTTTACGGTTTCCACAGGATAGATAACTTGGCAATTTATTTCTGTCTCTATCGAGATATTTTTTTAGGACTGACATGGATGCATTTTCTCTAATGGTGGAGGGTAAGTTGTTCCATAGATGAATAGTGGTTGGAAGGAATGAGTTTTTGTAGGAACTGGTATTAGTTTTGATGATGGATAATTGGTTTGATTGTCTAGTTCTTTGCCTATGTATTTCAGAATTTCTTCTTGGAAGTAAGTTAGAAAGGGAAGGAGGAGTGTGATTATGAACCATGTTATGAAGCTTAATTATCTTATGTTTTTCCCTACGTTCTGCTAATGTGTCCCAACATGTATCTTTATATAATAGTTCACTACTTACCAGTTTTGTTGCTCCCGTAACTATTCTTGCAGATTCTTTGTGGATTAATTCTAGTTTATTTATAAGGAAAGCTGGTAAAGAATCCCATACAACGTCGGCATATTCGAGTATAGGCATTATATATGAGAAATATATACGTTCCAAGGTATTTCGGTCAAGAAGGAATTTAAGTTTGCGGAGGACTGCTAGCCTTTTTGATACTTTAGAAATAATACAATCTACATGGTTAGTCCAACTTAATTCAGAGTTGAAATATACACCTAGGTGTTTGTGTAATAAAACTTGTTTTATATTCGTATTGTCCATACTAAGTTGTGGAAGATTACATTTTGAAATTTTCTTACTGACTAATAACGACTCCGTTTTATTTGTATTAAACGTAACTAACCATTGAGTGGCCCATGTATGAATTTGGAAAAGATCGTTATTTATAATATTGGCTGAATAAATTGCATTATCTATTACGAGATAAAGAGTAGTGTCATCAGCGAATAATTTGATAATGCTGCTAATATCCGAAATTATATCATTTATGAATATCAAAAACAACAGGGGCCCTAATATAGAGCCCTGAGGAACGCCAGATTTAATAGTACTGTAGTTTGAAAATTCACCATTTACCACAACTCGTTGTTTCCTATCAGAAAGATAACTTTTGAACCACCCTAAAATATTTCCCTCAAAGCCTGCTTTCTGTAATTTATAGAGAAGACCCTTGTGCCAGACGCGATCGAACGCCTTACTTATGTCAAGAAACACAACCTGTACCTCCTTGCCACAATCTAAAGCTTTACCAATGTCATTTGTGATAATCAATAGTTAATTAATAGCAGAATCGCCACATCTAAAACCTGACTGGTGCTCAGTAAAAAAAGAAGAATCACGCAAAAAATTATGAACATGTTTAAAAATGCACCTTTCCATAACTTTGCCTATTATACTCATTAATGAAATAGGACGATAATTGGAAACAGCACTTGGGTCGTCTTTTTTAAATATTGGGATAACATTGGCATTTTTCCATATTGCAGGGTAATATTGATTATGTAACGATTTGTTAAAAAGATTACAAAGAGGCCCTATTAATTGTCTTTTCCCTTCTTTTATAAGTTATGGTCCCGAGGCTTTAGAAGCATCTATAATATCAATGGCGTCAGTCACGTCTTGATCTGTAATATTTATATTATCAAGCATTCTGGTGTTGGTGTCACTGATAATTGGTAGGTTGTGATGTGAATCATCAAGTACAGTCTGCTGGACAAAATAGTTATTAAGTACATTGGCTTTTTCTTTATCATTTGTGTATTCTATGCCATTGTAAATCAGTGTAGGTATGTCGGTTGATTTGCATGAAAACTGTGTAAGAGAGTTCAACATTTTCCACCATTTTCTAGACGAACTAGACGTAAATTGAAGATTAGAAGACATTTTTTTGTAAAAATTATGTTTTGCATTGCGGATAGCACCAACACAAGTATTTCTTATTTTTCTGAAGGTTTCCCAATGTAGGGGGTTTCGTGTGTGTTTAGCTTTAGCATGGATTCTTTTCCTATTTCTAATTAATCTGCGGATACTATTGTGCATCCAAGGGGGATCGCGCTTTCGTAATGTAATTATTTTATTTGGTATGGTGTCTGAGGCTATTTTTAAAATCGTCGTTGAAAGAAAATCTGCAGTATTATCAACTGATAGTGCTTCTGTATCGTTCCATGTGACATTATTCAATTTATCCCGATAATCACTAAAATCACAATCTTTATATAACCATATACGTCGTTTAGTGCATTTATTATTTGGTGAACGTTTAAATTTCAAATAAGCATATATAGGACAACGGTATCTAAGATTACTATAGAGAAAAGGATCACCTACGTTAGCATATTCTACAATATTGTCATTATTAACAAGGATGACATCAAGTAAAGTACTCGAGGTTTCAGTAAAATGTGTTGGCTCAGTAATTAACTGCTTTAAATCAAATTGGTGCATGATATTTTTAAGGAGACAGTTACTCGTTATTAACATATTGTCATTTAAATCTCCAGTAGTCAGGATGTTTGTAATACCTGTATTAAATGCAAGTTCTATAGAAAAGTTGATCATGTTCCAGTAGTGGTCGTTAGTGTTTGGTGGACGATAAAAAGTACCAAGTAACATTTTCTGTGATTTCAATTTTAATTCCAGCCACACACTTTCAATATTCCTAATCTCGAGATCTTTACGCCGTTTTACTATTATTTTTTTTCCGAACGTAAACCGCCACACCGCCTCCAACTCTATCTGGTCTACTATGACAAAAAGGTGGATAAAAATCGTCGTGAATTAAATCGTTCAACGTCTCGTTAATGGGATTTAACCACGTTTCAGTGAATGCCAGCACGTCATACATATTAAGTTCCGTAAAAAGCACGTCAATTTTTGGTAAAATGCTCTGTACGTTATAATGTACAAGACTTATATGTTCATCAGCTGTAATCGGACCGGGATTACTTTCGACATCGCCACATTGTACAAGGAGACCGTACAGAAGTAAGAGGATGTCTAATAATAAAACAGAAATAAGTAAGACATACCGATATGTACGTAATTCAGTGACATGTGCTTTGTTTGAATCTTTTATGATTACTCCATTGATATATAGAAAGATGCAGGTAATCACAGGTAAAGCTTTCCATCTATAGCGGAATATTAGATATGCTGCTAGCACAGTCAGTGGATCTAGTCGTTTATGTAAAGGTACGGAAACGGATTTGTCGTAGAAGGCGCCGATTTTGATTCGATGACTTATCGCATCAGGCGGCATGATCAGGTAATACCAGAAACGTAGAAGAGGTAAGTATATTTAAAAATCGTGCCTTCTGCGGTATAGTGTTTATATAGACTTTGTGAGTAATACAGAATTTTACAAAAACAGTATCCATGATCAGTACTCGGAGGTAAAGCATTCCAACAACAACAACAACAAAGATATGTACATTTTATATGTATAGAAAGAAGCAAAAAAGGGAACATATGGAAACATTTTGCACCACAGAGTAGTTTAAGGTAAGTATTATTAATGTGAATTTTACTTTGCTAGAGCAAGCCACTAGTCTATTTGTTTTATATCAAATTATATTCAAATGTCAAACAGCAACTGACTGCAACACTCACATAACGCTGCCAGTATTCAGCGTGCGGGATGACAACTAGTTTCAACTCTCTTTCAAAGTC
The DNA here is from genome assembly GCA_947623455.1 of Mimachlamys varia. Classification (NCBI taxonomy): domain Eukaryota; kingdom Metazoa; phylum Mollusca; class Bivalvia; order Pectinida; family Pectinidae; genus Mimachlamys; species Mimachlamys varia. Next base: position 41,380,577 of record OX392542.1, read on the forward strand.
CGTTGAGAGCTGAAACAAGAATAAGCTAAAAACCAGGATATCATAAAGGGTAAGTGAAGACAATCAGTAGCAGTAGTACTTATTACAAGTTATATTTTATCTCTCATTCACTGGCACTTGTGTTTGAGACACCGTTCTTAATAAGGGTCATTGCTGGGACATGGCCGTAGGGTACAAGATCGCTCTCACGTTGAATTGAAACCTTTTCACCGGACCCGGAGAGATTTTTTATAAAGATTTTCCCGTCAATCGACCAGGTTTGCAGAATCTTTTTGGACTTCACTAGTTGTCTGGCATGGAAACAGATGGAGTTTCTAATCTTAGTAAGATCCTCATTTACCATTATGTTCTTACAAGACGGAATTTCCTTGAAATGTTTCCTCGCCATCATAAGACCGCGTTTTGCCTCGCGACTAGCCAACCGAGCAATGATTTGTCGTGGTTTGTTATTCCTCCGCGGTCCAACACGATGAGACCTAACTATGTCCTCTGGTTTGAGAACAGCACCAGGAAGTTTGCTGACCGCGTCAAGAATCATCTCCGTTGTGTTTTCAACTCCATTGGACTCCTCGAACCCGGAAAATCTGACACATTCCTTACGGCTGTATTGCTCAAGGTCATCTAATTTATATTTAAGATCATTATTTTCAGATTTCAGTACATTGATTTCGGCTCTAAGGGGCATGATTTCGTTGTTTACCATAGCCTGTATATCGGGTAATATCAAATTTCGTACACTGAGAGCAATGCGTTGAATGTCAATGTCAGACAGGCTGAATGCGGGAGGCTGAGGGCCGGGGGTTGACATTAGTTGTGGTGCGAGGTTTTGGACCTGGGAAACACCTTGAGAGGAGGGCATCATGGGCGATCCATGAAAGTTGAGTTGCTGAGGCGGGATATAGTTCATAGCCATGACCGGACTTTGATTTTTCGTAGTCAAATAACTGCCATTTAATATGGCACCGTTATTAATTAATGAGCTATCGTTTTTAATCTTTTTTGGTGATCTCGATTTCGACGACGATGTAGATTGGTGTGGACGTTCTCTTTTACCAGTGTTTATTATAATGCTCATGTTACATTAGCAATAATCATACGGCAATACGCATGCAGTATAATTCAATGTATACACACTCGGGGAATCAGGGCCGCAGGTGAGTTGTTTATCAATCTATAAATAGACACCAAGACGAGATCGTAACAGGTAACGTGGACATAGCAGAAAGTCAGTGAACTGTGACACAAAACCAGTATAGGAAATGTTATAAGATATTGTAGCATCAAAATACAGACATTTTACCAACTTTCCTCCTCCTCACTGCTACCTCAGCGACTCCTGTTTCCCCCACCATTTGAATGACACTCCATGGTGCAGAAATGAGAGAAAACTTCACATATTTATCGGAGCTCTGTTTAGAGTGTCCACTCTACTTGCTGACATTCATTACTTACTAGTTATATCTTCTTACTAAACTTCGACAACAAATAAAGTTCAAGTGATCTTTTAGACAGTAAAAACTCCTTTGGTTTTGCAGAAAATTTTAAGGAAATAAAAATGAGAAATACCAAATAAAACTCAAATACTAGAATTGAAATGTCAAAGGTGAAAGATCGGTACCGGAAAAACAAGGATTGAGACAGTTCACCGCGAACGAAGCCCTGAAAAAGGACTAATCGTCTTTAAATAGGGATTAATGATTCACGGCTTAAGAACAAAGAAAACTAACCTTCACTAAATGCATTTTGTTATCCACGTGGTAATGAGAGCAAATCTCCCATGGGCGGTATAAACCCTATTCAAATAGAACGACTCATTACGAATAACGTTTTTTTTCAAAATCTTTCCGTTGTAATCTGTCACCTTGGGGAGCTATCGACTTCAGTTCAAAGAGTTCAAAGAAGAGGAAAACGACATGACCGTAAAGCCAGACATAAATATCAATGTTTGTAAATTACATCGACTTATACATGTAAATGGTTGTACCACTGTTATAAGTAACGTCAATAATTAAAACATAATCTTACATAATAATAATAATTAGCTCGTGTTTGGACCAAATTCCAAATGAAATACATTTTCTGAAGGCAAATGTGATTCTAAGAACAAAAATCAAGGTCTCGGTTGTGTTAAATAACCAGAAAGTACCTTAAAACGGCATTTTCCGCTAAATTTGGCCCATTTCTGCTCAATTTCGCTGCCGCCATTCGACTAATTATAGGAATCTCAACATGGTACGAAATCAAACATTTTCTACATTTTTTAAAACCTTAATTGTTTGGACTATTAAACAACAACATATTTTATTCACATCAGGATTTATTCTTTAACATACTGATGCTTTAGTTATATTTTTATTATCGTTTTCAATATTGAAAAAAACATTTCTTATTATTTTTTTGCGAATCGGCACTGAACGCGGCACTCGTCACATCTCGGCCGATTCCGTAATACCGGAATCGGCCGAGGTTTGCCGAATGTGAATGCGGGAACAAGTAATGGTGACGTATTTCGGAAAAGTCACGTGATTGCTCGTATAAAAATAGAACCGGAAGCACATGTCATATCAGGTAGCTCTATAGGGTCGCAGCGGTAAACATGGCAGCCAGACGAAACCAGAGTCGCATCAGGCTCAAAGGAAGACTAGCCAACTCGGAACAGATGCATCGGATCAACAAAAAGATCCCACCAAAGAATACCAAGACCATGGTTTGACGAACGAAGCGATGTGTGGTTGCATTGAGTTGACAGTACTTTTCGGGAAAACAAACTGCAAAAGTTTTGTTGGCGAGATAATTTACGGTAGGCCTACACAATGTATACCAATGCAAGTTACCATTACGTACATAACATGTCCGTGCAGTGTGTGTCAGTAGCTTGGATCCCGCAGGAAAAAGAACTTCAAACTAAAGTTTTGACACCGATTCAACAGTGTATCTACATGTAGGTAGGTAGGCCTAACAAACTAATGATAATATACAAATGTAACAATACTTAAATAATATGTAAACGGATTATCCGTGATGGAGAGCGCAGTTATAGGCCTACATGTACATGTACCACAGGGACCTGAACATTTGTTACTGCAAATTTAAACTACTTTTGGACTTAAACTAGATGTTCAGTCTAATTTTACACTTCTGGGTGGGGTTACATTTGTGTGCATTTATAGGAGGTTTCTAAAATAAAAAAAAATATCCATCTTTCCAATGGTATCAAGCGTTTTTTCATACCTCAACTAAAAATATGATTTTTGATGAAAGAAATGTAGGAAGGGTCGCTTTTTCGACATCGAAGTCTTTCAACCCTTAGCCTTTACAACCATTTTAAAGCTTAGCCTGAGGGAGCATTTTTATCAAAAATAGATCTAAATCTCCCAAAAGTGTAAAATAACTTTAAACACCTTAGTTAAAGCTGACAATGCAAGTTAAAAAGCTTTCTTGTTAATATTCTCATTGTTGTGATTAAACCGCACGGCGACACTTCTTTAGACCTATATAGCTAGCAATCACATACTTTATTATTATTGTTTTACGATATTTTCGATCAGTATCATTGACATGGATATTGAAGGTGTAATTATAACGATATTATACAATATGAGCAAAATGAATAAAAAAAAAAACATTAGATTACGCCAAAATTCGAGCGAATAAAAAACAAGTACATAAATGACAACTGATAAACCTACCTTAGTATTCAATTGGAACACCATGTCGCTAAGAGTAATCAGTTCGTGCACGTGTTTTACATAATCTAGACTATGCTCGCGTGTTACACTACATTTTCATTACAAGCGCTTTAGTGGCAAGGCGTAATATTATAGGTAGTATTAGGAGCGAGTACATACATTCTGTTCGGAACGTTTTGCTCTGCTTCCGAATGTAAAATCAACATGTCATTATGTATACATAGGTCAGTGTTATTCCTGGGTATTTTGGGGAAAATTCAATTTGCCAAATTGGGAAAAAAATTAGCGTGAACAGGTAATAAATTGGGAAAAAATTTAAACCCAACCACACTCATTAAATGTTCCATGCTAATTAATTTTACAGTGAACCTTTTAACTTTATGGTATGGTAAACAATGAAAGCAAAGAACTGGGAGTTACATGGTGAGTCGAGTCTGAGTCACAGACTCACTCACTGATATTTCTTTTAATGATTTTTATTCATTATAACATCATGTGCGTGTCCTTTTTTTCCGGATTTTGAAAAGTCATAATAATTGGGAATTTTAAAGTTGATTTTGGGGAAAATAACACTAAAACGCTTTGGGAATGGGGTCGTTTGGCGTACCCAGTTATATAGGCAAGAAAAACACTGTAGGTGAAGGGACAGCTAGGGTGTTTTCAGTTTTATTTTTTTTTATTTTGCTTTGGCACACGATTTATGATGGTGTCTGAGAGAGTGACCATCTTCACATAACTTCAACTTCAAGGTAAGTGTGTGTTGGTCATTCCAGTTTTGTAACTCCAGTGTCACCTGTTGTGTCCACAGGTGTGTTGCACTTTGCACGTCCAGTGAAAACCGGTTTGACAGGCAGGGTGCCTTTTATACCCAGGGAGGCCGACTCTCGTTTCCAAGCAAGGCAAAAACTAAAATGTCTGCCTCTCCTTAGTAACCTGTTAGGGGGCATCTCAGAAGCTTTCTAAAATATTACTTTGCCGTATTTTTTTTTTCAACAAAAAAGCTTTTTAACTTGCATTGTCAGCTTTAAGGTCCAAAACTGGCTGTAACAAATTCTCAGGTCCCTGTGATATGTACGGTATATTAGCCTTAATAGGCAGTTTGTATGAACAATTTTATGATAGTACATTAAAGTGTAATCAGGTTTGGAATAGAGCGTATTCTGACACGAATCTTCATTTCAACATCAGTTACTCATCCCTTATTTTCTATTATATTCTTCCTTTATGATAATGATATGAGGATGTAACATTTTTCCTGTGACAAATTGAAATTAAATCTTCCCATTGTTCCCAGTTTAAATACACAAATGAACAAACTGCATACATGTTGTTGTTATGGTCCATATATAAGAGGAAATATTTAACCCTATATAATTTAATTTTGCCTATTCCCGCAATGTTAAACTTTTTCAGGTTATATTGTATTATAACCTCAAAAATCAGACAACGCAAAAAGTGATGACGTCATATACCGCCATGTTTGGCGCGGTATTTTGTAATCAAACCTCTGATTGGTAAGGTTGTTTTGCGGTGAAATTTATGCACATGGTTGTGTATTTTGCAAATCCATTCCATTTTTGTTATAATTAATACGAAATCATTGTATAAGACTTGCGGAAATGAAATTATAAGGAATAACCACAATATTTTTTTAGGGTTATACGGTATATACCAAAAAAAACTGTGTGCACTTTTTTGAATAAACCGCTTCGCAGATTTATGCAAAGTGCACACATTTTTTTCGGTATATACCGTATAACCCTAAAAAATATTGTGGTTATTCCTTAAATATTCAAACAACAGAAAAAAACAAAGCATTTGACCCAATATTTCGCTTCCTTTGCAAATGACCTGCATATTTTTTTGAGTTGACTGGAAAATGAATAGGCCTAACTGTTACATAATCAATTTGCGTAATTGTGGTCAAAATATTTCTAGGTCCAGCATTATTTTTAGTTTTTCTTATTGAACCAATAGCATTGAATGAGTTTGGGATGATTTTATTTTAACCATGATCACTCTACGTGATGACTTTGCATTTTTTTTAAAATGATATGTCCTTTAGGTTAGACTCTATATAGGCCTAGTTATTTAACAAGTTGTGTCTAGCAGGCCCAATCTCTGTAATGTACATGTTGTCCCGATGCATGGATGTTAAAGATCAGCCTATAACGCAGAACGCAGACTTATAATTACCGTTCCTTTGAAGGGTCATGTGACATCAAATTTACGATAAATTTATTATAATTATAAATACACGAGTCAGAAATTTCTCATAGCCCACCCTTTTACCGCACATTATTATTATTGGCTTCAATACATTTATTTTCTTAAAGTTGAATTTTATTGCAGATATCCATAAAATGTTTAAAAGTATAAAATGGCGGGAGACTGTGTTTATGAATACTCCTTAACATTTTATAAATACATTTTTATTGTAACATGTCCCTGTGACTGATAAATATAAGGGGTAGTTTTAGTTGTTGGAGTCCTGGAGTTAACAAAATAAAGGGAGATAACTTATATTGTTTAAATTTCAGGTCTTATTGGTGTCAACACTGGAAAGATTGTGGACTTTGACTTGAGAACAAGAAGCTGTAGTGTGTGCCAGTATCATCTTGGAAGGTCCAAGACAGTTTCAAAACATTAATGCAATGTTGATTGGACAGGTTTGTAGAGTTAGTCAAAATTGTATATAGATCATTTTGCGTATCTATAAAACTGACTTGTACGAGACCATTCACTCTTAGTTTACTCTTATTACCATGAGACTGTGTGAAAAACTTTTTATTTTAATTCAACTATATACAGAAATGTACAGTTAAACCAGCTGTCTAAACCCAAAGTCACTGGGACCAAAACTATTAGTCTGTTGTTTAAACAATTGTCGGTTTGTATTAGAGGTAATATATGTATAAGTTCCTAGAACTTGGCCATATATTAAACAGGAATTCCTATTACACAGCAGCCAGTTTAGTCGATGTCAAGTGGTAGGGTAAGGGTATTTGATAATTTTGCCTACTTTTGATCAATACCACATACAGTGTACCCTCGTTATACCGCCACCTTTCGTCCACAGCAATTATGGCGGTATAACGAGGGTGGCGATAGTATCAAATTATGAAAATTATAACCATGAATTAAATTGCATAATAGATTGCATTTCCAACATTTTATTAAAAACGAGCTAAGTACTATATATCGTAACATATCGTCATATAGATCTATATTGGCACAAATTTATATCTGAAACATGCCATTCCAAATAGACACTAAAGAATTCCTCGATCTCCAAAAACAGAACAATATGGCATTATTGTCGATGGAAATACATAGGGATTCGGGACGTTGTATTTTAAAGGGTGTGGTGCACGTGGATGGCGGTATGTGAGGGTAGCGAACTTAACGAGGGAATTATATAGGACAGAAATCTGTTCTAGAGGTTTAGGTGGCGGTATGCTAGGGTGGCGGTAGATTCGGGTGGCAATGGTCGAGGGTACACTGTATTTTTTCATATTTTTTTTTTTTTGTATCAAAAAGGAGAACATGGAAATTCATATATTATTTCCAACTCTATATATATAACATTATGACTTTCTACAGGTTAATAGATATGACCAAGTCTTTGGAAACAAGAGTATCTTCTGCTGGGATGCAAAAGAATGAAGGATACAGTTGGCTGGACAAGGTAAGTGTTGGCTTCACAAAAACCCTCAATTTAGTGCAATATCTCAAAAAAGTTGTCTCTGTATAATGTATATCTTAAGTTTGTTGTACGATTTGTATTTATTTTTATACTGACTGATCATGACCTGAGCCAAAATTTCATTTGTAACTTTCTGATAAAATTTGTCTTAATTTTACAAGATAAACACTTCATATTTTGTCAAGAGAAATGTCAAGGTCATTACTTCTCTTTAGGTAAGGGTCAAGATCTATATGAAGATTAAAGTTTAGTGTTCTACAAACATATCTTGGGTCAATATACATTTGCTAAGTACTTGTATAGCTGTCTATTGTCAATTTTGTATATGTATATATGTGAAAATTTGGAAACTGTATGACAATATTTTTTTTCTCAGGTGAATGAAAAACCTTGCTTTCTCCTGGAAGTGTAACTAAATCACATGGGGTACACAGGGACTGGATTAGGAATAACACCAGTGTTTTGAAGTCTACATTTTCTTAAAAACAAAAATGCATCTTAATAAAGGTAAACAATATGCAATTCAGATAAACTTGATCCAGGGATATTCTGCATGATGTCCGAAGCAAAGCAAACTAAAAAGACTCTCATTGGACAATGTTAATGCAATGATGTCATCAATAGACCAGGAGTTATGTTAGAAGAGATTTCGCTTTCATACTCAAATGAAAAGCATTTCTGCTGTTATAGTTCATATATTGAGTTTCAGTGCAAATAGTACATAATTTTTAGCAAATGAATACACTATATACATTTGTAATTGCATATTATGTTTAAAAATTTTATAACGTAGGTCTGTGCCATATTTCAAGGTTAAGGTTAAACTAAAATTTATCATTTTAAATGAAAGGAAGTCTTCCGAAAAATAAATACTTTACGACTGATAATTGGATTTTTTCTTTGTGAATATTGCATTTTGTGTGAACAGGGAGATAATTAGATTGAATTACCTCCCTTGTATACAAAGAAACGGGTCTCAATATGATAATATGCTACAGAGAACACCTAAATGTATATATATGCAAAACGTTTGAAAAAAAAACATTGATAAGAATTGTTTTGCTTGAATCACCCAGCTTCTCCTTTGAAGGGGATTTTCTTTCAAAGTTCTGCTTAAGACTCATAAATCACGTTGACATATTTCTGACAAATACAATGTTTACATGATTTTTATGCCCCTGTCATGAAATGGGAGTGGGGGGGGGGGGGGGCATATAGTGTATCCATGTCCGTCCCGTCCAATGGTAATGTAACCAGCTTATTTAAATAACTACTAATCCGATTGTCATCAAACTTCTTATGTGTAATAATTAAGCATTTACAACTAATTTCATATGGGGGAAGGGGGGGCATTTATATCTCAGTCATTTCTAATTATTAGGCTTGGTTTATTTTGTCCTATTAACAGCCAGGTCATTTAAGGAGGTTTTGGAGGTGGAGGAAAGCCTGAGTACCCCAAGTAAAAACCACTGACCTACGGTCAGTACCTGGCAACTGCCTCGCATTGGTTTTGAACTCGCAAGTTCTCAGGGTTGGAGGGCTAGTGGTAGAATGTCGGAACATCTTTAACCAATCAGCCACCACAAGGACTAGTTAAACCCATTGGTACAAATATATAGCACCACTGTGTCATGATAAACCGGAAAGAGTAATTGACATGTCAAACTAGCAAAATTATCTCGGAATGAAGTAATCTATCAAAAAATAAATTTCATCCTTAATGTTACTGGTTGCAGGGGGGTTGTGTAGAAATACAAGTACTTTTCCTAGCCATCTGTCTGCCCACTGAAGTTTGTCAGCACTTCTTTCTTTCTTTCATAAATTTCCATCAAACTTGAGTGTGGAATTTCTAGACACCCGTCAAAAATGATGGGATGTATTATGGTATGGCGTTGTCCGTCTGTTCGTCGTAAACTTTTATTTGTCCGGAGATCTCCTCCTACAGTGTTCAACCGATTTCTTTAAAAGTTGCTAGGCCTGACCACCATGACATTAAGTTGTGTTTTCTTGATTTACAGTTTGATTTGACAATTTTCACTAGAGTTATGGCCCTTTGGGACATAATTTCGTCCATTATGTAGAAAACGTCAGAACTTTTTGTGTTTTTTTCAATTCCTCTAAAATTTTGTTATGGTACTTCGAAAAGCTATAACATTTACATCTATTACAGGTTTTGTTGAGTTATTTCAACTTTTTCGCGTAACATCATTTCATAGTTTAATATAGGCATTATGTAGACAATGCATTTCTGTCGTAAGCTGTTATTTGTCTGGAGATCTTCTCCTACAGTTTCCAATTGATATCTTTCAAATTCGCAAAGCTTTATCATCATGACATGAAGTTGTGTTTCCTGAAAGACAGTTTGATTTGACAATATTTACTAGAGTTATGGCCCTTTGGAACTTGTATCTGATGCAATTTGGGGCATTATGTAGAAACTTTTTTTGTGTTTACATACCATTATACTTCCGATATGGTACGACAGGCGTATCATGCCTCTGCCCATGGTGCTCTTGTTCGCTTAGACAGCCTCCAAACTGTTAGCAGTGTGGGAATGTTTGTGCTGTCAGTCTTCTGTTTAGCAATGTGACATATACTATCCACTGTAGAAATTGAATGGTATCAAATATTTTCGCGTGTGGATACAATGTACATCTGGGAAAATTTATTGGCAGCGATATAAGCGAAAATTTCCAAACCACAAAGGATTTCACTTTTACAGTACTAGCACAAATTCGAGAATTGTCAGCAGTTGAATGGTTTTTCTTTACTAATGGATTTCCATCAAACCACACAATCTTATAAATACAGAGTTAAAAATTCTTTGACAAGTTGAAAGTTTCAGTTTCAGGGTTGTCGGGTCAAGGTCACTGTTGCTTTTTTTAGACAATAGTTGTCATCACTGTAGCGGCTTTGTTTCTTCATGGATTTTCACCAACTTCACACACATGTAGAGGATTAACATGTCTTGGACAAGTTCAAGATTCAAGGTTGTTTGGTCAAGGTATATTAAAATCGGCATACACATATTGCATATATTGGCTTATTTTATTTGTGGAATGGTTCAGAATGCCAGTGGCTCTGCGATTCGGTTGCCTCATTTTAATGCCAACTCATGAACTTGTCTTTCAAACTTATTCATCCAGATTTCTACTTATGTTACTACACACAAACTTTGAAACTGTTTTGTGCAAGTGTATTTAAAGGCGATACTAATATAGCTGATTGAACTGAAATGAAAATTTGTAAATTCCGGAATATTCGAAAAGTGTATGAAACATATCTAGAGCGTTAAAATTGGTAACATTCCATTAAATGTTATATTTTCTCAACTGATGAGATAACCGGACACAAAGATAACATGCTATCCCATCATTCCACTCCCAGTTTGAAGTAATGCCGAACAGCGTTTCTTGCATTAGTATTTAGTTTAGCCACCTTCAGATGATACGTTCATCATTCCAGTACACTGTAAGATTATGTTCGGTAAAGCTTGTAATAATAATAATAATAATAATAAAATCTTTTATTTAACCAGGGTTACATATTTAGACAAAGTCTAGTTTACAATATGGCCCTGCAGCAAATGTAAATACAAACATGACATAATTTAAGATAACAATATCACAATTAAGTAAATGAAGTAACCATCACAGTCAATGGAATTAAAAATTAGAAATCCTATAGAATAAGTAATTTAATAATGAACGCTTGCATATCACACAAACATTACTCATTGGTATGGTTAAACACTGTCATAGTTGGATATATACATACAATGCTAATATAGCACAGGGTAAAAATTGACAGGATATACACTAATATACATATATGTAGTGTGTATTAAAATAAGACAATGAAGTCAGTAATGTAAAAAAATTCAGAAAAAAAAAAATAAAGAAATTGAAAAATACATTTGTGTTCGGATAGAAAAAATAGTTATATAATCTTTTAAAATATCGATATAAGGGAAATAATCACAGATATAACCATATACTATATATTCATCCAATTGATTCAAAAACATAAAAGAAAGGTTTAGAAATTAAAACATGAGACTTGTTGTTATAAAAAGACGGCAGTAAATAACTAAGATTTTGTGAAATAGTGCTGCAGGTATCTGCTTTTAAAAATTCCTACACTACCCGAGTCTCTAACTGTATCAATAGTCCCATTCCATAAAACTGAACATGTATATACAAATGACCGCTTGAGATAATTGGTTCTTGCAGATGGAGCATACAGTTTGTTTGAAATAGAGGCTCTTGTTGTTCTTCCATTAACATTTTTCACACAAGAAAAAATATTTGCTAAAATACCTGGTGATTCACAATGTAAAATTTCATAGCAAAGAACCATTTTTCTAAAAACATAAAAATCTGCTATTGGCATCCATTTTAGTTTTTCAAAGAGGGGCCTGGAGGGAGTAAGAATATCTTTAACATTTAGCAATATCCTGGCTGCCCTTTTCTGTAATTTAAAAATTCGTTCTATATGGAATTTGCTACTTGGTTCACTCCAAACAGTTGAGCAGTATATAAAATGGGGAAAAACGATACTGCTGTACACTTTCATGATAACATTGTTTGACATAAATGGCCTTAGCCTTCTTAATACACCAATTTGTCTTGATATTTTCTTCGTTATATATTCAATATGCTCTTTCCAAGATAGACAACTATCGATAAAAACTCCTAGTAGTTTTGCACAGCTAACAGTTTCAATTGTGTAATCACCTACTTTTAAAACCAGTTGCCGACACCTTGCGAGCTTTTGAGAGGACCCTATAATCATACATTGGGTTTTAGCTAAATTCAGACTTAACTTATTATCCTTCATCCACTTAACTGTATTTAAAATATCTTCTGACATTTTTCTTCCAAACTTTCTACTGTTTTCCCCCTCACACTCTTGGATGTGTCATCTGCATACATCATAGCTAAAGAGTGTTTTAAACATTTTGGGTAATCGTTAATGTTTAAAATTAATAATAATGGCCCTAAAATAGAGCCCTGGGGCACACCAATATCAATTGGGAGAAAATCTGACAGTACACCGGAGAAACTTACAGCTTGTGTCCTCCCAGTGAGGTACGATTTGAAAAACTTCAAGGCTGAAATTGATACGCCATATGCCTTGAGCTTGTGCAAAAGAACATTATGGTTAACCGTGTCAAAAGCCTTACGAAGATCAATAAAAACAACACCTGTAAGATACCCTTCATCAATATTGTTTAGCCATGTATCTACCACACTAACCAGAGCAGTCTCTGTTGAGTGGTTTGGTCGAAAACCAAATTGGCTCTCACTTAAAAGTTTATTTGAAGTTAAGAAATTGTAAAAAGTATTGTGCACATGTCTTTCTAATATTTTACTTAGACCTACCAATACAGAGATCGGTCTATAATTGTTTGTAGATGTGGGGTCACCTGCTTTAAAAATAGGAGTGACCTTTGCTCTTTTCCATTCTGAGGGAAAGACACCTTTAGATAATGACATGTTTAATAAAAAAAGTAAGAGGAGATACAATAGATTCCCCTGCACATTTCAACAGTTTGACAGATATACCATCTATACCCGTGGCTTTGCCATCAGGCATGTGTTGGATTTGATTGCGTACAAATTCTGCTGTTATACTAGGAATACTATATGGAGTCTCTATACCAAAGCTCTCAATGTCTGGAAGACTATTGTCAAAATGTTTACCTATGTTGGTACTGATATTACAGAAAAATTTGTTGAAGTTATTGGCTACATCAATTTTATCATCTATCAAAGTTCTATCAACACTGAGATTTACTGTAGAATTAGATTTCTTACTGGGAAGAAATTCTTTAATTTTTTTCCAAATTTCTTTTGAATTCTGAGAGCATTGCATAAGAGCCTCGTCTAGATAATGTCGTTAAACAAAGAAATTACATAGTAAGAGGACGATAAGACCTCTAGTTCCGAGAGTATAAGCGTTTTCTACGTCATCGACTCTTTGGAAAACTCCTATTTATTTGTGTCAATAACAAATAAACAAAAACCTATATCGTTACTATGCACCAAAATAGCAAATACAGTAAATACATAAGACGCTTACTCTTCCGGAACACCCGGTCTTATTCTCCTGTACTTTTACAAGGATCTCCATGTAAATATTCCCTTTGTTCATATTTTGCCCCTGGTTTAATCGATTTTGAGTTCGGATTATGATTTTGTTAACGCTTCGGTATTCTCTAATCTATTTGCCCGAAATTGAAATTTGTCAGAGAGAATCAGTACTTAGCCATCTTATCATACTATTAACATAAAACTATTTCCTTCAGTAATCACAAAGACTTGCTAAATTGAAAAGCGTATGCAATGGCAAAACTAAATCCATTGCATTTCATTAAACAAAGAAATTACATAGTAAGAGGACGATAAGACCTCTAGTTCCGAGAGTATAAGCGTTTTCTACGTCATCGACTCTTTGGAAAACTCCCATTTATTTGTGTTATTTATAAAGGTCTATGTATATTTATATTATATTTTTGTTCTATTTTTTCATAAACATCAACTTTATGTTACATCATCATCATGTGCAGTCCGTCTAGACCACTACAGCAAGAGCACACCATTCCTGTGTTGTATTCATTGCACTGGTTACCTGTACGATACAGGTCACAGTTCAAAATTTTGGTGAAAACATACAAGGCACTAGACAGAACAGCCGATCTTGTAAACGATAAGCATAATGATAAAATAAAATATCTATATAGTGCTCTATGTAATTAGTAGAATTACTCTTAATCACTTCACAATATGTGGATTATAATATCAAAGTGGATATAAATACATAGATAAAAAAAACAAAAGTCAGTATATACATTGTACATGTACATGTCGTCTTACTAGAGAGCATAAAATGCAGACGTGAAAAGGTGCGTTTTCGAATGTTTCTGAAATCGTGCCAGAGTATTCTTTTTCGTTTTAACTCTGTATCGGCGGTCGGAGACAGAATCATTGCTGTGTATCCAAAAATCTCTGACGAATAAAAGTCGGTGCTTTGGGAGTTTTGGCTATGCTTTGGATTAGCTTACCATCTGCTATAAGAGAAACAGAAACGAGCAATTATAAACACAGATGACATGTTCATACTATTTTTGTTTTCATTTATATGCACATTGAAATGATTGTATTCTTGTTGTATATATCATTGTATATACACTTTGTTTCCTTTAAAACAATTATGAAACATATCAGCAAACTTATATTAAACAATCTTGGTGGCCCGGATGTTACAACGCGAGGGGTATTATTGTGGGAGGAAACAGGAGTTCATAGAGAAAAAAAACACGTGGTCTGGCAGGTGACCCCATACCTTTCCATGTCCGGTCGGGGTATCGAACCTCGGCCGCCTGGTGTCAGTATGCTGTCCACTGCACCACCCGACCACCTAACTTAGAATTGTGATTGTAAGATTTTCTTTGCGTATGAACATGTATTATCAATTATATGGTGTGAAGCGGTTCAGCGCGAATATATAAAAGTTGCATACAATGTACTTATATTTGATATTATTTTCTGAACGGTATCATGATGGCGACCATTATGCCCCCTCCCTTTACCATCCATGTAAATCGATGAATGCAGTTTTCCCCTCAGCAATCGACATAATTCAAGAAACTTTTTCTAAGCAAGTATATATTTAAACACCATTTCAACTGCGACACGTAAAACAGACGAACGGAAAGTCAAAACCGTCCCATTTTTCTTTCAGTTTGCAGTAAGCCGTCACTTTTCATCATGTCGGAAACAACAGAAAGAACGTGCAGATGAGAAGTCCGAATCATGCCCTTGATTTCAAACACAGGCGTGTACATACCATCAATATGGCTGTTTATCATATTTCAACGAAATCACATAGCATCGGCGACATGGCTAAATATGGACTGTTGGCATTCAAATGGGAACTAACTGTGCCCCATTTTTGGCATACGAGGCTGAATTTGTCGAGGGGCTCATCAGGACTGATAACAAAAAACCTTGCCAATCTTTCAATTTCACTTTAACGTATATCGAATATGTGTTGTCAATAAACAACAAGAAGTTTGCAGACCTAGTCGATCGTATATACCTTACTGAATTTGAATTAAAGACACAACAGACTCTCCTATATTAGCTTCTTACCTCGATCTTTATTCGATCTTTTTAGTGATATGAAGATGGACGTTTTTGAGTATGCTCATTAGTGTGTTTACTTGTTGTGATTGACAATGATACTCGGTTCTCATTTTGAGAACTTGATGTTTACTTGGATGTGACAAAGATTTACATGGCGGGTGTCGTCGATGAAGCAGAAGACGCTTACTCTTCCGGAACACCTGGTCTTAGTCTCTTGCAAGGGTCTCCATGTAAATCTTTCCTTTGTTCAAATTTTGCCCCTGGTTTAATCGATTTTGAGTTTGGATTATGATTATGTTGACGCTTCGGTATTCTCTTATTTTATTCATTTACTAAAACTATGACCAACACGGGCAACTTTCTACTAAGCTGTATGAAGTGTGTTTGTCGCAGTTGATTCATTATTCCAGGGCTTGCTCTGAATATTGAGATTTTAGTTATATATGTCAGCTGCTACCCAACAAACTGAAGGCACAGGGATTCGAGAGATGCAGGTTGATGAAGACTATGGGCGAGTTTTATAGTCGCCATCTTGATTTCATCGAGAAATTTTCTGTATCTTTGTGTGATATGGAGATGGACGTTTTTGAATAATATTATGCTCATTATTATGCATACTTGCTGTGATTGACAATGATGACTCAGTTCTCATTTTGAGGATTGGTGTTTACTTGGATGTGACAAAGATTTACATGGTGGGTGTCGTCGATGAAACACCTGGTCTTTTTATCCTGTACTTTTACAAGGGTCTCCATATAAATATTTCCTTTGTTCATATTTTGCCTCGAGTTCAATCGATTTCAAATTCGAATTATGGTTTTGCTGACGCTTTGGTATTCTCTGATTTGTTTTAAGTATATCTTTAGTATTATTTCTTTGGAAGAATGAACACAAGAGTATTATCATTGCATTTTAAATAAAATTGACAACTAGGTTAAGATGTTGAATTTAATCAGTCCTTTTTATTGTTTATTTGATTATGTTTATATATCACTTGTTCATAAATCAGTGTTAGTATATACAACCGAATAATATTCGCCTAACACAGTTTCGGTATTAAATAACGCAGAAGTTGTGAAATAGTTTTCAAATAATTCTAAAAAAACGTATTTTATAAATGTTCTAAATACATTTTATGAATGTCTTTCTCCTGTGATTTTCTTTTCAAATATATAAAAAGTGAATTTGACTGGCCTAATTTTAGTACATGGTCGTAATCTACAATCATCTCGTTTCAGTCAGTTTTACTGTCAGAGAAGTAATACATGTTAGAAAGCATAGTGCTTTAAACAGGATTCAATGTAAGTTTAACTCTTTTGATCTTGTTACAGACTGTGATAGGTTTTATTTGGTTCTCGTCCTGCATCAGCTCAAACTATGACGAAACAATATTGTTTCCTTTAGTAAATATTCTTGTTTATGTAAGTCTATGTTACATGCAAATAAAATAAGAGAATACCGAAGCGTCAACATAATCCTAATCCAAACTCAAAATCGATTAAACAAGGAATACTGGAATACTGACTGATATTTCATACTAATGTTGTATTTGTTATCCATTCTGTAAGTGAACCCTCGGATCTGTAGAACTGGAAATAAAATAGATAAATAAAAGAATTAACATCAATAAGCGCGCCATCTGGTGGTGACATCAAACACTATGAAGCCTACATCGAAACGTTTGTACTCCTGAGCCCAGAGTCCTGAGACTGTCTCCCGAGGGAATAATTAACAGCTAAAGATCTTTATTAGAATCATTAGAAACCTTACGCAATATTAATCAGTCGATTCCAATGTCTAGAACACCCTCGGGCAACATCGTTACGTCAGATTGTTTGTCCAGCGAGAGTAAGTGGCCAGGATCGTGTAATTAGTCGTTAATTATCGATTAAGAAGTCTCACACACTGATAGGGATATATGTAGTCTACAAACCGACATAATGGTATTAAGAATGTTCCGGAAATTCGACACGAGACTGTGGTAACTGACACATGAAGATTGTGAGATTGATTACCAACACTTTGAGGGTATGATAAAATGACGTAACACACAAATACATGCAGCACTTTTTAAATAGACATTGACAAAAAAATAATAAATAAAAAAAAAAAAAATAAATAATTGAAAAATTGGAGAATGCCGAAGCATCACAAACCATTAACTTAACACGAAATCGATTAAACCAGAGTTACAATATGGACAAAGGAAAGAAATGCAGAAGGATGACTTGGTTCTCACTTTGATGACTTGATGTTTACCTGAATGTGACCAAGATTTACATGGCAGGTGTCGTCGATGAAGCAACAGACGCCTACTCTTCCAGAACACCTGATCTTATTATATTGTTTATATTTTGCCTTTAGTTAAACCGATTTGATTTCGGACTATGGTTTTGTTGGCGCTTAGGTTTTCTCATGTGGGTTTTGTCATATTAAATACATAACTATTATATGCAATGAAATTCGTTTGATATAACTTTTTTACATTTCGTAGTTCTTAAGACTGGTTTTATGGTGGCTGTTCCTAACCTCTTTTTACTTTAACATATTAGCACCAATCAGCCGGGAAAGTAGAATGCTTAATCTTCAATAAAAAGTGACGTAATGTCCCTAGCGATAACCATGTGACCTGAACCACCAGTCGTAATTGGGTGTTATGAGAAAATTGATATAGGAGACGTGGCAGATCCACCTTGCTACCTAGTAAAAAATGCCACAGACAATCGGCTTATATAACGTGTGTTACCAATATTAAACATGTCACTTCAAACAGCATTAACAGGTGGCATGATGGCTCGTTCTCATGATTTGTCTTCATGGTTCAGTTTTCTGTATTCAATTTGTGTAGTATAGCCTGTATTTTCACGCTGTAACGCATTGACCTAATTTCACGCAATGGTCGTGTTGTAACTGCAGATGTGGGCGAGGTACACGTTCTTAATTCTGAAACACCAAGCAGACGATACGGTCAAGGGGCTGTGAATAGAATAATTAAAAACAGAATTTACTAATGAGAGCAGCAAGCTTAACTTTAGCATCGTGATTAAACTTCTTTACAAGTAAAATCTCAAACTCGCACATGACGGATTGTGCGGATTTGGATAAATTGCCCGAGGGAAATTGATGCGTTAATGCTCTTCCAGGAACATGGTAATTTAAGGTAGGACTGGGAACAGTTTTTCAGACGTTCGATAACGTTTTCCCTGCCTTAATGGCTCAGAGGTAAAATAAAAGTTAGATAATTGAGTACAGTTATATACTTCGTTTTATTCAGCTGCCGGAGGAGTAGGTTTTTGCAGTATAGCATAGGGAGTATTCACGTGTATTCTAATAATGCGTTGAGGCGGTCATGGCTGGTGGCTAAGGTTTGTAAACTCTGTAGCTTTAAATCAAATACAACTTCTCACCCGAATCACGTTCTTCTAAGGTATTGTACAAATTTTCTTATTTTTGTATTCATCTAGCTAGAATATAAACAAATCAAAACAGTATTTTTCAAAGAACCTCCCGAATGTCATGATTGTGAACCACACGGGGTAAGAAAATTCAATAATCATGAACGCCATTGCACAAAGTCTTTAAAAAATAAAAAAGAAGAAAATGAAGTCGATAAAAAGCCTGAAGCAGGCTAATTTTGGAATCTCAAGAAGAATCAGCTGTTTTCATAATGAACAATTATCCAAAACGCCGTATTCTCCTTTTCTACATCTGCGTCAGAGACGGGAGATATGGGGCTAGATGTTCATTTGGATTTATTTGTATTTTTTTCTCTCGGCATTTCTAACTACTGATTTCCTCAAGAGAAAATTCTATAAATACATCTGAATCACGAGGAAAAAACCCTGGCTATTTAGTATAATGAGCTTCATTTTTTTCTTTTCTGTTTTCTTTTTTTAGCCAAAGTGTTTCTCGTGACAAATTAACAATAATTAATTGTAAACTATATTTTCCGTGGGCTATGGCAGTACAATTGTCTATCCTGATTTGTATAACCATTCACAATATGACTTTGCTGTGCAAGGGTCTGCTTAGCTCCTCTTTTATTTCCTGGCGGAATTTTTAGTTCTTGCATTGTCTTCAGTCATTTGAGCACTGCTCTATACCTGCGGCCCTCATTGTATGATCGTAAGAGGCGACTAAACTTAGAATCTTATCTTTTCCATTCTATCTAAAAGTCTAACTCCTTCCTAATGTCTCCCTTGACACAGCTTCACTTTTGACCTCTAGTTAAGCGGTCGCCCCTGTGAGGAAGGCTGTGGGTTCTGTCCCTTTGCCTAGATATACCAGTCTCTAACAATGGTAGTTACAATTCCGTGTTTGACGCGAAGCATTATTGGAGTGAAGCGACTGCTTCGCCCTTTGTCAGTATAATGTGACCGGATGGGGTGTTCTGCTGGGGGCCTTCGGCAGAATGCATCATGTGTGTTACATGTAGCACTTTAAATCGGGATTCGTATTATCGCAAGGGATTTACACGAAAATACAGCAACCTCCCAAATACACACGCACTGATCACATGCATATACCAGAAGTCCGTCGTTAAATGACCTTGGCTGTTAAAATTCGAAAGAGCAATCGAACCAAACTAAAGAAATACTGGTTTCGTGTAAAATGTTTCCTAAGGGCACTGACCCTACTTATTATTTATATATAAAAATGACTGATTCATTTATTGATAATATTGACTGATCGACATACATGTATTGATGATATTGATTGATCCGTTAATTGATGATATTGATTGATCCGTTAATTGATAATTTTGATTGATCCATGAATTGATAATATTGATTGATCCGTTAATTGATAATATTGATTGATCCGTTAATTGATAATATTGATTGATCCGTTAATTGATAATATTGATTGATCCATGAATTGATAATATTGATTGATCCGTTAATTGATAATATTGATTGATCCGTTAATTGATAATATTGATTGATCCATTATTTAATAATAAATTTCATGTGAATTTATGTTTTAGTTGCTTTTTACATTAGTATTTTTTTGTTCAAATTGTGAGAAAAGTCTTATTCAATGGTCTTAATGTAAATAATTTGAGTTCTGATAATGGTTCTGTTGACGCTTTTGTATTTTTTGGGTTTTTTCTTATGACAGATTGCTAAAGGACCTGAAACCTGGTATTTCCTGCCAAGGTGATTAATTAGATATCTTAGAAGTTATCTTATGAGATACGTTTAATTTTGGTGTTCCATAACACAGTCGTCAGACTGACGACGACATCCTGACTTTAATTTTTAAAAATGTATTGTTATATCCCGCAAACAGTTGGACGATTATTAAAAACGACACAGTCCATACATACATACAGACACTAGACAAACAATCAGTGAATACGCAAGCTCAACAAAACCATAATCCGGACTCAAAATCGATTAAGCTAAAGGCAAAATAGGAACAAATATAGATACAAGAGAATAATCACTACAAGTAAGCATACTAAAAAGCAACTCAAAAACGCCCATATCAGACAAAGACCCAGAATATTTCTCTATGAGATCAAGATGGCGACCATAAAACTTGCCCATCAACCGTCATCAGTCGTATCCAGGTGCCGTTAGTTTGTTCGTTAGCAGTTGACATCTATCAACTTTTTTCTTTGCGTATTTCTTGGATACAATGCGTAAAGAACCTTGGTTACTGTATAATTAAGGTTTACAAGGATATTCTGGAAAACATAAACGTGTATACTATAAACACACATTGGTAGAAAAAAAATCGGGGAATGCTAAAGCATCACCAAAACCATCATCCGAACTCAAAATCGATTAAGCTAAAGGCAAATTAGGAACAAAGGAACGATTAACATAGAGACCCTTATAAAAGTACAAGAGAATAAGACCAGGTGTTCTGGAAGAGTAAGCATCTTCTTCTTCATCGGCGACACACGCCATGTGAATCTTGGTCACATCCAAGTAAACATCAAGTTCTCAAAATGAGAACTGAGTATAATTGTCAATCACAAGTAAACACACAAATGTAACTTGTTCGGTTATGTTGGTTCTGGAACATTCTATATATTCTCAAAGGACATTTGATTTTTATAAGGTATTTATAAGCATATTTAACCTGGACCTGTGCTATTTGGTCAGAGCACCTGGGGATTTCTATACACATTTACTCTGCCTTATACAGATTTGAGCTACATCATCTTATCGGAATAAGACATACCGTTCGCCATTGACAATTTTTTTTTTTTTTATGATTTGTAAGTATCATTTATTGTTTGTTATTGAATTGTAAATACAAAGTTTAAATTTAAAAAGATTCTTTAATTTTATTTTTGTTTTACACTAGTTTATTTCTGACCGTGACACTTTAAAATAAAAACGTATAATTCCGTAATGTTTGAGTAGTGATTTTTACTTCTTTGCAATGAAAATGTAACACAGGTTATTAGATGTATACATTTTGACTGTCCTTATAGAATGCTGTATGGTATAAGTATCAGTATCGTGCGATAAGTAAGTGTTTTTGTTGCAGGGTTTTACTTCTGAGCGTGATTGTTAAGCAGTGTTCGCTTCGTTATAGCTGACAAGTATTCGGTAATGATTGGGTTTATTGAGCAGTTTTCCCGGTACATCGGTTTCCTTCAACAATAAGATGTCAAGAATGATAGATATATAATGAAAAAAATAAAGAAAACTTTATTAAACAATTTCAGTTTATATCATGTCCTTGCGAATAGCTTGCAAAAGTGTACGTAAGGGGAAAAATAGAGAATACCGACGCGTTAACAAATCATAATCCGAACTCAAAATCGACTAAACTAGGAGCAAAATATGTACAAAGGAAAGATTTACATGGAGGCACTTGTAAAAGTACAAGAGAATAAGACCAAATGTTCCGGAAGAGAAAGCGTTTTCTGCTTCATCGACGGTACCCGCCATGTAAATCTTGGTCACATGCAAGTAGACAAGAAAAACGAGTATCATTGTCAATCACAACAAGTATGCACACTAATGAGCATTCTCATAAACGTATCATATCGTACAAAGATACAGAATAGTTCTCAATGAGACAAAGATGACACAGATACTTTTACATCTGTACAGAATGAAATAAATTCAATCAAAATGCGGATTAAGTTAGCTTATCAAATGTTACTTTACTGTGATTGATCCTTATTGTTTTGTCATAGTTTCTAGATCAGTGTTATTTCCCTTTACGACGCTCTCCACTTTCTTCAATTAGCAGACCAATGCAAGAGTGTCATGGTTTCCTTCCATACCATTGCTTCGCAGGATAAGCGGAATTTTATGACCATCCGAAATGCTCCCAATAGTCTTTGGACTAGTAACAAATGACTGATAATTTTCTTCGTTGCCAATGTAGTAATAAATCAAGTTATTAATGCTATTACTCATATCATCCGTTCCCAGAGCTCATGAGGGTTGTTTTGGAAGCCATGTCCCCTATAGGCAAATTAAAAGTTTTTCACTATTTGATAACACCTTTGCCAAAGGCTGTCTACATTCACCCACCACATATCATCTTGATTACGTATCCGTATTAAGCGTTTCTCTGACATCTGGCCTGCAGGTCACACTGACCACTCACGTGACAAACGTACGCGCTCTTTTAAGCGATAATCAACTTGATTATGTTATACTTGATTAGGGACCAGTTTCGTTGATACTGATCACGTGCGATTGGTGGAAAACCCTGTGTGCTCTAGTAATCAGGCATGAATTCCTACCTAACGGGTCGTATGTTATTGACCCCAAGTGTTACGGGGCGTTGTTAACAGGTCTCGTGTAAGATTCTTAGACAGAAAATCGGATAGTTCTGTCTCGTCTATATGAAACCATCGTCGGAAACCCACTGTACACTTCTCTGACGTTTGCATCCCGTGGGCTTGAATGGAAAGAAACTCTCGTTCTCGTACTAAAATAGTAACCAATCATATCGATAGTTTCATCCGTGACTACATACAGCCGGGACATCAAGCCGGGCAATCCCGTCACCGTCTGTCAACAAAATTTGTCGATTGTGTAATAATTGTGTCGATTGTGATTAAAAAATAAAGTCCTGCTATACGGCGATTGACATCGGCGTCATACCTACACTGTCCGTGGTCACAGTAAAATGATCTTACCGAGTGCCACGAGAAACGACCATTCTGATTGGTCGAAATCTCCGAATAAATTTCTATTCGGGGAAACGAAGGTTTACACCGATTCTGGCCCACGGGATACAAACGTCAGAGAAGTGTACCGTGGGTTTCCGACGATGATATCAGACCAAAGATTATTACCACATAATTATGTAGTCATACATATCACATATTTAGTCATAAATATCAAATATTTAACCTGTTGTGTGATATAAATGTGGACGTTTTGGAGTATGCTCGATAACGTGCTTATTGATTGACAATGCTCGGTTTTGAGGACTTGATGTTTACTTGGATATGACCAAAATTAACATGGCGGGTGTGGTCGATGAAGCAGAAGACGCTTACTCTTCCGTAACAACTGGTCGTTTTCTCTTGTAATTTTGCAAGGTTCTCCATGTAAATATTTCCTTTGTTTATAATTTGCCCTTAGTTTACTCAATTTTGAATTCTGATTATGGTTTTGTTGACGCTTCGGTATTCTCTAATTTCGATTTTTTCTTGGTATCTCGTTGTATTAGAGGGCGTTCACACTTCAATCGTTAAGAAGAAAAATGATAAAAACAGTTTCCTTACAAAACGAATTGTTCATGAAAACTTAAACTTGAACGTAAAATTCATTGCGTGGGAATTGTTTGTATTCTGTTCCTTCTCCCCTCTCCCTGTTTGTTCTCTCAACAAAATCATAATCCGAACTCAAAATCGATTAAACTAGAGGCAATACAGGAACAAAAGAAAGATTTACACGGGTCTCTCGTAATAGCATAAGAAAATAAGACCAGGTGTTCCGGAAGAGTAAGCGTCATAAAGATACAGAATATTTCTCAATGAGACAAAGATAGCGAACATTAAACTCCCCAAAGTTCTGATCAACCTGCATCTCTCGATCCTTGTGTTGTTAGTTTGTTTGTCAGCAGTCGACATCGATCACGAAATTCCCGATATTTAGAGCAAGCCCTAGAATATCGAATCAACTGCGACATGTAAACACCATAGGTTGGAGAAGCAGGGATGTTACTATCAAGAAATGGAAAGTTCACGATCGGAACATTGAAATCATCACGTTTATAGCTTAGTTGTAAGTTGTCCACGTTGGTCGTAGTTTAAGTAGAGATCGAGGTAAGTATCATTCTGATCAACTGATATTATCTGTCGTTGACCTATGAACCCACTTAACATACTGGATGTCTTAAAAGTAAGTCACAGAAGTAGGTCATACATGAAGTTTATCAATTTCATATTTAACCGGCCACGTGGAACTACAATGTATGCACTTTTGAAACACGAAACTTAAGGTCACTCGGTCCCTTTGGCAATATCCATGGGAATTACATGAAATTTCACTCGAACATTCAATAGTGTATGAAGAACAAATATTGGTATTGCTATCGGCCGTAAAACATCATCGATCATTTTTGGGTGAAAAATTGAGATTTTCTGGAAAAACATCGGAACGTACGAAATCATAAAATGAAATATATTTTTCCTATGTTATGCAATACTTGCGTTGTATACACGTATAAAACAGAACAGGGAACAGAATGCAACAATTTAACATATCATATAATTTTTAATCAACAAAACAAACACATATATACATAATATTTATAAACATTTTCAGATTTAAGTTACTCCGTTCTCATAAACAGTCTCTGTCGAAGGTTCCGTGTAACTGTGGTCATGGTTAACATTCCTCGACTGTTCACTCACAAAATCACAATTTATGCCTTCGGGTGTCGCAAGAAACTGTCCATTTATATCGCGGAGACGACCGCTATCGCCCATCGTTGCTGCTCAAATGTTTACGTTGTTTACACGATCTTACGCAACTCCTTTACTGGAGAGTTCCACTGAGTGTACGGTGAATTTCTTACCCGAGACCAGTATCATATTTTTCATTCGGATGTGACGTTTCTATTTCCGGCAAAACGGACATGCTTTTGCCAAGAACGACAAGCAACGGACCGAGAGACCTTAAATCGAAAATATTGAGAGCAAAGCAATATTTTCTGTTCCAGATTCAACTGGCAAAGGATGTACAAACCACGTGAGTTCGGACGTAAGCGATATACCTAGAATGTGAAGCCGTTTGAATTTGAATTTAAATCCCACGATCTACTGCATCAGAAGTTTAAACGGCTTCACTAATAAAGATAGAAACTTGGATATCCAGTTTGGATGCTGAAACACAGTCTGTTGTAATTTGGTATACACATTATGGCTTTTCCCCTATTTTTTATGAAAGATCGCATTCGGTATAAATGTTCATGGAGTATTGTAAGTAAGTAAAAAATGCATTCGTTTATTTAAACAAAACACCGTATATGATTATACTGTCTGTTTGTTTTCCCTAGAATAGCCACACAATCTGCTTCTCGTTTATTCTTCTGTAACAAAGTCTGGTGGGCAATGTAAACGCTCAGTGAATATTTCAGTGATTGTGACGCATTCGTATTTCACGTTATGTTTGCATATGTCAGCAGTAAATAAAAACTGATATCTATCTGGCATTTATAGGTTTCTGAGGGTAGTTTGTAAAGAGTTGAATATCTATCTTAACAGACAGGCTTGATTTCCTTAAATACCGTCAAATACCAACTTATATCATCTGTTTTCTCGTCAAGTCTCGCGTAGTGTCGGAGAATGTATCAAAAGTAAAGATGGTTGTCTCTATGATTACTCAGCATTCCTTGAATCAGGCTTCTGTCACGACTAAGATGACGTTTAATAGTTCCTGTCCTTATTTGGTAAAGACATTTACGGCAGTCGGTGCCCTTGTTACAAACTCCGTCATCCATCTTGAATTCTCGAAACGTGTGTCTGTAACCATGGTAACTACATGTAGTAGTTAAACACAATCTTGTATTATTACGCATCAACTAATACAAGGGTTTATTGTATGGTTAACTCTTTCGGCGCCATATTACCTTTTTAACATATTGGCTCAGCGCCAAATATTAATTACTAATATTTTAAACATTAAAGGAATTTTAATTAACAATGTATGTTTTTTCTTATTTGTTTGTGTAGAGACATGCTACTTGGTGGATATAAAGTTCAGATGATGCTTTACCAAATACACCTCATCACAGGTCATTCAAGGTCAATCAAGGTCATGTAACCTTGGCAGCCATCTTGGATTTTCATAATTTGATAAATTTGTTGATTTTACAGCTATATTTTTTTTTCACTTATCTGTAGGTTTCAATCTATATTATGAGTGTCTGTATATATATCTACTGATATAATGAAGAATATAAGTGGTGGCAGGCATATATTACAATAGGAAATAAAGTTACCAAAACATGTAATTCTGACATAATATATATATTTATTGCTAAATATAGATTTATACTTAACACTTTATAGCATTGTTTTAGTTGGTGTAGGAACATGCTACTTGATGGATATAAAGTTCAAATGAAGCAAGCGCTGTATCTTTTGGACATTGTTCACATTCAGTCAAGGTCATGCGACCCTGGCAGCCATCTTGGATTTCCAAAATGTTATGAAAATCTTAAGATTATTGTTTTCAAAATGTCGACTATAGTCGACTTTGGCGCTCGTCCTCGCTGTCGACAAAAGTCGACTTTGGCGCCGAAAGAGTTAATACCTAACCGAGTCCGATGATATTACGTCTACGCTATAAAACGGACACTTGTTTATCTCCCTTATAAGTACAATTAACATCCGTTAGAGGTCGTGTCAGTGTACTGCTGGTGGACTAATCCGATTTGGTCTTACTTTGGGTGACCAAGCTGTTTTGTCAAATTAGATTTTCTATGGCTTTCCCGGCTTCTGCCACCTCACGTATCCAACCCCTGACAGATCTTAACTCGGCAAGCTCTCAAACATACAGTATTCCTTGTTTATGCTTCTCCGTCGGCAATTTCGTGGCATTATTTCAACGCAGTGACGGGATAATTAAGATGGACAGCATAAACACACAGTGGCGAGTAGGAGTGAGTGGTAGTACGTAACCATACAGTGGCGAGTAGGAGTGAGAGGCAGTACGTGAACACACAGTGGCGAGTAGAAGTGAGAGGTAGTACGTAAACACACAGTGACGAGTAGGAGTGAGAGGTAGTACGTAAACACACAGTGACGAGTAGGAGTGAGAAGAAGTACGTAAAACACACAGTGACGAGTAGGAGTGAGAGGTAGTACGTAAACACACAGTGACGAGTAGGAGTGAGAGGTAGTACGTAAAACATACAGTGACGAGTAGGAGTGAGAGGTAGTACGTAAACACACAGTGACGAGTAGGAGTGAGAGGTAGTACGTGAACACACAGTGACGAGTAGGAGTGAGAGGTAGTACGTAAACACACAGTGACGAGTAGGAGTGAGAGGTAGTACGTAAAAACACACAGTGACGAGTAGGAGTGAGAGGTAGTACGTAAACACACAGTGACGAGTAGGAGTGAGTGGTAGTACGTAAACACACAGTGGCGAGTAGGAGTGAGTGGTAGTACGTAACCATACAGTGGCGAGTAGGAGTGAGAGGTAGTACGTAAACACACAGTGGCGAGTAGGAGTGAGAGGTAGTACGTAAACACACAGTGGCGAGTAGGAGTGAGAGGTAGTACGTAAACACACAGTGACGAGTAGGAGTGAGAGGTAGTACGTAAACACACAGTGACGAGTAGGAGTGAGAGGTAGTACGTAAAACACAGTGGCCAGTAGCAGTGAGAGGTAGTACGTAAACACACAGTGGCGAGTAGGAGTGAGAGGTAGTACGTAAACACACAGTGGCGAGTAGGAATGAGAGGTAGTACGTAAAACACACAGTGACGAGTAGGAGTGAGAGGTAGTACGTAAACACACAGTGGCGAGTAGGAGTGAGAGGTAGTACGTAAAACACAGTGGCCAGTAGGAGTGAGAGGTAGTACGTAAACACACAGTGGCGAGTAGGAGTGAGAGGTAGTACGTAAAACACACAGTGACGAGTAGGAATGAGAGGTAGTACGTGAAAACACACAGTGACGAGTAGGAGTGAGAGGTAGTACGTAAAACACACAGTGGCGAGTAGGAATGAGAGGTAGTACGTGAAAACACACAGTGACGAGAAGGAGTGAGAGGTAGTACGTAAAACACACAGTGGCGAGTAGGAGTGGGAGGTAGTACGTAAACACACAATGGTGAGTAGGAGTGGGAGGTAGTACGTAAAACACACAGTGGCGAGTAGGAGTGAGAGGTAGTACGTAAAACACACAGTGACGAGTAGGAGTGAGAGGTAGTACGTAAAACACACAGTGACGAGTAGGAGTGAGAGGTAGTACGTAAAACACACAGTGGCGAGTAGGAGTGAGAGGTAGTACGTAAACACACAGTGGCGAGTAGGAGTGAGAGGTAGTACGTAAAACACACAGTGGCGAGTAGGAGTGGGAGGTAGTACGTAAAACACACAGTGGTGAGTAGGAGTGAGAGGTAGTACGTAAAACA
Source organism: Mimachlamys varia (assembly GCA_947623455.1). Taxonomy (NCBI): domain Eukaryota; kingdom Metazoa; phylum Mollusca; class Bivalvia; order Pectinida; family Pectinidae; genus Mimachlamys; species Mimachlamys varia. The sequence continues at coordinate 41,409,706 of OX392542.1, forward strand.
CACAGTGACGAGTAGGAGTGAGAGGTAGTACGTAAAACACACAGTGACGAGTAGGAGTGAGAGGTAGTACGTAACACACAGTGGCGAGTAGGAGTGAGAGGTAGTACGTAAACACACAGTGACGAGTAGGAGTGAGAGGTAGTACGTAAACACACAGTGGCGAGTAGGAGTGAGAGGTAGTACGTAAAACACACAGTGACGAGTAGGAGTGAGAGGTAGTACGTAAAACACACAGTGACGAGTAGGAGTGAGAGGTAGTACGTAAAACACACAATGGCGAGTAGGAGTGGGAGGTAGTACGTAAAACACACAGTGACGAGTAGGAGTGAGAGGTAGTACGTGAACACACACAGTGACGAGAAGGAGTGAGAGGTAGTACGTAAAACACACAGTGACGAGTAGGAGTGAGAGGTTGTACGTAAACATACAGTGACGAGTAGGAGTGAGAGGTAGTACGTAAACACACACAGTGACGAGTAGGAGTGAGAGGTTGTACGTAAACATACAGTGACGAGTAGCAGTGAGAGGTAGTACGTAAACACACAGTGACGAGTAGGAGTGAGAGGTTGTACGTAAACATACAGTGACGAGTAGTAGTGAGAGGTAGTACGTAAACACACAGTGGCGAGTAGGAGTGAGAGGTAGTACGTAAAACACACATTGACGAGTAGGAGTGAGAGGTAGTACGTAAAAACACACAGTGACGAGTAGGAGTGAGAGGTAGTACGTAAAACACACAGTGACGAGTAGGAGTGAGAGGTAGTACGTAAAACACACAATGGCGAGTAGGAGTGGGAGGTAGTACGTAAAACACACAGTGACGAGTAGGAGTGAGAGGTAGTACGTGAACACACACAGTGACGAGAAGGAGTGAGAGGTAGTACGTAAAACACACAGTGATGAGTAGGAGTGAGAGGTAGAACGTAAACCACACAGTGATGAGTAGGAGTGAGAGGTAGTACGTAAAACACACAGTGATGAGTAGGAGTGAGAGGTAGTACGTAAACCACACAGTGATGAGTAGGAGTGAGAGGTAGTACGTAAACACACAGTGATGAGTAGGAGTGAGAGGTAGTACGTACACACACAGTGACGAGTAGGAGTGAGAGGCAGTACGTAAACACACAGTGACGAGTAGGAGTGAGAGGCAGTACGTAAAACACACAGTGGCGAGTAGGAGTGAGAGGCAGTACGTAAACACACAGTGACGAGTAGGAGTGAGAGGCAGTACGTAAACACACAGTGACGAGTAGGAGTGAGAGGCAGTACGTACACACACAGTGACGAGTAGGAGTGAGAGGCAGTACGTAAACACACAGTGACGAGTAGGAGTGAGAGGTAGTACGTAAAACACACAGTGGCGAGTAGGAGTGAGAGGCAGTACGTAAAACACACAGTGGCGAGTAGGAGTGAGAGGCAGTACGTAAACACACAGTGACGAGTAGGAATGAGAGGTAGTCCGTAAAACACACAGTGGCGAGTAGGAGTGAGAGGTAGTACGTAAAACACACAGTGGCGAGTAGGAGTGAGAGGCAGTACGTAAACACACAGTGACGAGTAGGAATGAGAGGTAGTCCGTAAAACACACAGTGGCGAGTAGGAGTGAGAGGTAGTACGTAAACACACAGTGACGAGTAGGAGTGAGAGGCAGTACGTAAAACACACAGTGACGAGTAGGAGTGAGAGGTAGTACGTAAAACACACAGTGGCGAGTAGGAGTGAGAGGTAGTACGTAAACACACAGTGACGAGTAGGAGTGAGAGGTAGTACGTAAAAACACAGTGACGAGTAGGAGTGAGAGGTAGTACGTAAACACACAGTGGCGAGTAGGAGTGAGAGGTAGTACGTAAACACACAGTGACGAGTAGGAGTGAGAGGTAGTACGTAAAAACACAGTGACGAGTAGGAGTGAGAAGCAGTACGTAAAACACACAGTGGCGAGTAGGAGTGAGAGGTAGTACGTAAACACAGTGACGAGTAGGAGTGAGAGGTAGTACGTAAAACACACAGTGACGAGTAGGAGTGAGAGGTAGTACGTAAAAACACAGTGACGAGTAGGAGTGAGAGGTAGTACGTAAACATACAGTGACGAGTAGGAGTGAGAGGTAGTATGTAAACACACAGTGGCGAGTAGGAGTGAGAGGTAGTACGTAAAACACACAGTGGCGAGTAGGAGTGAGAGGTAGTACGTAAAACACACAATGACGAGTAGGAGTGAGAGGTAGTACGTAAACACACAGTGACGAGTAGGAGTGAGAGGCAGTACGTAAAACACACAGTGGCGAGTAGGAGTGAGAGGCAGTACGTAAACACACAGTGACGAGTAGGAGTGAGAGGTAGTACGTAAACACACAGTGACGAGTAGGAGTGAGAGGTAGTACGTAAAAACACAGTGACGAGTAGGAGTGAGAGGTAGTACGTAAACACACAGTGACGAGTAGGAGTGAGAGGTAGTACGTAAACACACAGTGACGAGTAGGAGTGAGAGGTAGTACGTAAACACACAGTGACGAGTAGGAGTGAGAGGTAGTACGTAAACACACAGTGGCGAGTAGGAGTGAGAGGTTGTACGTAAACACACAGTGGCGAGTAGGAGTGAGAGGTAGTACGTAAACACACAGTGGCGAGTAGGAGTGAGAGGTAGTACGTAAACACACAGTGGCGAGTAGGAGTGAGAGGTAGTACGTAAAACACACAGTGGCGAGTAGGAGTGAGAGGTAGTACGTAAAAACACAGTGACGAGTAGGAGTGAGAGGTAGTACGTAAAACACACAGTGACGAGTAGGAGTGAGAGGTAGTACGTAAATACACAGTGACGAGTAGGAGTGAGAGGTAGTACGTAAACATACAGTGGCGAGTAGGAGTGAGAGGTAGTACGTAAACACACAGTGACGAGTAGGAGTGAGAGGTAGTACGTAAACACACAGTGACGAGTAGGAGTGAGAGGTAGTACGTAAACACTTAGTGACGAGTAGGAGTGAGAGGTAGTACGTAAATACACAGTGACGAGTAGGAGTGAGAGGTAGTACGTAAACACACAGTGACGAGTAGGAGTGGGAGGTAGTACGTAAAACACACAGTGACGAGTAGGAGTGAGAGGTAGTACGTAAACACACAGTGACGAGTAGGAGTGAGAGGTAGTACGTAAAACACACAGTGACGAGTAGGAGTGAGAGGTAGTACGTAAACACACAGTGGCGAGTAGGAGTGAGAGGTAGTACGTAAACACTTAGTGACGAGTAGGAGTGAGAGGTAGTACGTAAACACACAGTGACGAGTAGGAGTGAGAGGTAGTACGTAAACACACAGTGACGAGTAGGAGTGAGAGGTAGTACGTAAACACAGTGACGAGTAGGAGTGAGAGGTAGTACGTAAATACACAGTGACGAGTAGGAGTGAGAGGTAGTACGTAAACACAGTGACGAGTAGGAGTGAGAGGTAGTACGTAAAACACACAGTGACGAGTAGGAGTGAGAGGTAGTACGTAAACACACAGTGGCGAGTAGGAGTGAGAGGTAGTACGTAAACACACAGTGACGAGTAGGAGTGAGAGGTAGTACGTAAACACACAGTGACGAGTAGGAGTGAGAGGTAGTACGTAAACACACAGTGACGAGTAGGAGTGAGAGGAAGTACGTAAACACACAGTGGCGAGTAGGAGTGAGAGGTAGTACGTAAAAACACAGTGACGAGTAGGAGTGAGAGGTTGTACGTAAAAACACACTGTGGCGAGTAGGAGTGAGAGGTAGTACGTAAAACACACAGTGACGAGTAGGAGTGAGAGGTAGTACGTAAACACACAGTGACGAGTAGGAGTGAGAGGTAGTACGTAAACACACAGTGGCGAGTAGGAGTGAGAGGAAGTACGTAAACACACAGTGGCGAGTAGGAGTGAGAGGAAGTACGTAAACACACAGTGGCGAGTAGGAGTGAGAGGAAGTACGTAAACACACAGTGGCGAGTAGGAGTGAGAGGTAGTACGTAAACACACAGTGGCGAGTAGGAGTGAGAGGTAGTACGTAAACACACAGTGGCGAGTAGGAGTGAGAGGTTGTACGTAAATACACAGTGACGAGTAGAAGTGAGAGGTAGTACGTAAACATACAGTGGTGAGTAGGAGTGAGAGGTAGTACGTAAACACACAGTGGCGAGTAGGAGTGAGAGGTTGTAGGTAAAAACACACAGTGGCGAGTAGGAGTGAGAGGTAGTACGTAAACACACAGTGACGAGTAGGAGTGAGAGGTAGTACGTAAACATACAGTGACGAGTAGGAGTGAGAGGTAGTACGTAAACACACAGTGACGAGTAGAAGTGAGAGGTAGTACGTAAACACACAGTGACGAGTAGGAGGGAGAGGTAGTACGTAAACACACAGTGACGAGTAGGAGTGAGAGGTAGTACGTAAAACACACAGTGACGAGTAGGAGTGAGAGGTAGTACGTAAACACACAGTGACGAGTAGGAGTGAGAGGTAGTACGTAAACACACAGTGACGAGTAGGAGTGAGAGGTAGTACGTAAACTCACAGTGGCGAGTAGGAGTGAGAGGTAGAACGTAAAACATACAGTGGCCAGTAGGAGTGAGAGGTAGTACGTAAAACAAACATTGACGAGTAGGAATGAGAGGTAGTACGTAAAACACACAGTGACGAGTAGGAGTGAGAGGTAGTACGTAAACACACAGTGACGAGTAGGAGTGAGAGGTAGTACGTAAACACACAGTGTCGAGTAGGAGTGAGAGGTAGTACGTAAAACACACAGTGACGAGTAGGAGTGAGAGGTAGTATGTAAACACACAGTGGCGAGTAGGAGTGAGAGGTAGTATGTAAACACACAGTGACGAGTAGGAGTGAGAGGTAGTATGTAAACACACAGTGACGAGTAGGAGTGAGAAGTAGTACGTAGAAACACACAGTGGCGAGTAGGAGTGAGAGGTAGTACGTAAACACACAGTGACGAGTAGGAGTGAGAGGTAGTACATAAAAACACACAGTGGCGAGTAGGAGTGAGAGGTAGTACGTAAACACACAGTGGCGAGTAGGAGTGAGAGGTAGTACGTAAACACACAGTGGCGAGTAGGAGTGAGACGTAGTACATAAAAACACAAAGTGGCGAGTAGGAGTGAGAGGTAGTACGTAAACACACAGTGGCGAGTAGGAGTGAGAGGTTGTACGTAAAAACACACAGTGGCGAGTAGGAGTGGGAGGTAGTACGTAAAATCACACATGCATGTATTTCAGCTATATTACCTCCCTTGTGTGTATTTCAGCTCTAGCACCTCTCTTGCGTGTATTACAGTTTAATTACCTCACTGTGTGTGTTTTAGCTCTATTACCTCCTTTGTATGTATTTCAGCTCTATAACCTCCCTTGTGTGTATTTCAGCTCTATTACCTCCCTTGTATGTATTTCGGCTCTATAACCTCCCTTGTATGTATTTCAGCTCTATAACCTCCCTTGTATGTATTTCGGCTCTATAACCTCCCTTGTATGTATTTCAGCTCTATTACCTCCCTTGTATGTATTTCAGCTCTATAACCTCCCTTGTGTGTATTTCAGCTCTATTACCTCCCTTGTATGTATTTCGGCTCTATAACCTCCCTTGTGTGTATTTCAGCTCTATTACCTCCCTTGTATGTATTTCAGCTCTATTACCTCCCTTTTATGTATTTCAGCTCTATTATCTCCCTTTTATGTATTTCAGCTCTATTATCTCCCTTGTGTTTATTTCAGCTCTATTACCTCCCTTGCATGATTCAGCTCTATTACATCCTTGTATATATTCTAGCTCTATTACCTCCCTTGGGTGTATCCCAGCTCTATTACCTCCCTTGGGTGTATTTCAGCTCTATTATCTCCCTTGTGTGTTTATCAATTCTATTACCTCCCTTGTGTGTATTTCAGCTCTATTACCTCCCTTGTGTGTGTTTCAGCTCTATTACCTCCCTTGTGTGTTTATCAATTCTATTACCTGCCTTGTGTGTATTTCAGCTCTATTACCTCCCTTGTGTGTGTTTCAGCTCTATTACCTCCCTTGTGTGTTTATCAATTCTATTACCTCCCTTGTGTGTATTTCAGCTCTATAACCTCCCTTGTGTGTGTTTCAGCTCTAGTACCTCCCTTGTGTGTATTTCAGCTCTATTACCTCCCTTGGGTGTATTTCAGCTCTATTACCTCCCTTTTATGTATCCCAGCTCTATAACCTCCCTTGTGTGTGTTTCAGCTCTATTACCTCCCTTGGGTGTATTCCAGCTCTATTACCTCCCTTGGGTGTATTCCAGCTCTATAACCTCCCTTGTGTGTGTTTCAGCTCTATTACCTCCCTTGGGTGTATCCCAGCTCTATTACCTCCCTTGGGTGTATTTCAGCTCTATTACCTCCCTTGTGTGTTTTTCAGCTCTATTACCTCCCTTGTGTGTATTTCAGCTCTATTACCTCCCTTGTGTGTATTCCAGCTCTATTACCTCCCTTGTGTGTATTTCAGCTCTATTACCTCCCTTGTGTGTATTTCAGCTCTATTACCTCCCTTGTGTGTATTTCAGCTCTATTACCTCCCTTGTGCGTTTATTAGTTATATTTCTTTCCTTGTGTTTATTCCAGCTGTAATACACCCCGAATGAGTTGTACTATGCAAATGACGATTTTGGAATCCAACAAGGTTTTAAAAACGAATTGTTTTTTTTTCTCTTTGGATTGTCCTTGATGTCCATACACCATGAAACCTTTTCGGTGTCTATTTGAAAATGTTCGATCTATTTATTTAAATTGTTGAAACCTAATATGGCATAAACACCAAAAAGCCCCAGCGTTTTGGCAACATATTGTTTTTTTGAACGCAAACTATTTTTTCGTACTTCAGTCTATAAAAACATTTGCCTTCACTATGCATGACATTGGAAGGAAGCAAATGTAAATCTATAATTATAACAATACTCAGGACCCGTTCTCTCGTAGTTGTTAGTTTGTCGGCAAGACACGTTCGTAAAATGGTGTCCAGCATTTAACTTTCGTAAAATAAAATAAAACACATTCCCGTACAAAACTAGCATTCCGTCTAAATATCGAGTATGTTCGTAACGGTCGTTTTCCTGATTATGCATCCAAGCAATTTGTAAGTTAATAGAATTATTCTTATGCAAAAGTGTCAAAACGTCCATGCAACTGCCTAAAGGAAAATCCTTTTCGGACGCATCTCATTAAAATACAGATCCTCACTATCACTATCGTGTGTAGGATCTGACAGCGACTGATAGAAGGTCATGTGCAGATGACCTTTGATATTTCCATATCTTGAAAATGAACAGCCAATCAAAATGCACTTTGTAAATGGTGGTCGGCAGACGAACAAAAATGGCGGTCGATCGAAGCGAAGCATTGTTTTGATTCTTTCTGAAACAAGTTTCAACTTTTGATTTGTATATTTGTTTTTATCATTTCTTTACCTTCAGCTGTTATTTCTATTCGGACAAACAAAAAACTACAAATCAAACATATATTGCCTAAAAAGAACACTCGCCTTGCCGTTAGAGATCGCTGAACTGGGCGCCACCATTTTTGTATAAAGTCTTCGGGTTTCTCGCAACTTTACTCTTGACTTACGATGGGTCTAGAAACAAATCGAAACGATCTTTCCACATTCTGAATCTGCTAAACTGTGATTTTATTGGTTAATGCACATGCCATATATTGGTCGCTGTCAGATCCTAAACAGGATAGTAATAGTGAGGATCTGTGTTTTCGGACAGTCAACTTATCAGACAAATCTAGCCTTCTTGTATATTTTCACTTTATAATGAATTACGTTCTATGTGATTTGTTACATTTTTTGCGTGTGAAATATAGAAAGTTATCATACTGATAAAACTTATATATTTCACTGCAGTGATGAACAGTGAAAATATAAGGTTTTGCGGTGAAAATATAAGATTTTGCGGTGAAAATATAAGGTTTTGCGGTGAAAATAAAAAAATTTGCGGTGAAAATATAAGGTTTTGCGATGAAAATAAAACATATTGCGGTGAAAATATAAGATTTCGCGGTGAAATATAAGATTTTGCGGGGAAAATATAAGGTTTTGCTAGACCTTCTGTCCTGTTGTTGACCCGATAGGTTATGATTTCGACTGATTGGCCTAGCTACTTTTCAGTAGTCAGGAAAATAAACAAAATAATAAAAGCATTTTTCGAAATTTAATAAAAAGAAAATCCAACGGTTTGCTGTTTAATATCAAATTTGTTTTAATCGTATGGCATATTATCTTCTATTTTCACGAGTGCCTGTGTCGTAAAACGTTCAATATACTCTATGTGGCGAAAAACAAGTTTGAAACTAGGCCAAGATTGTCAAGTGAAGGTGTCTGACATTTTGCTGCCACTAGCCCTTAACCACTGGGTCGGGGCGGCCAAGTGGTTAAAGTGTCAGACATACTGCTACATCTTGTCCTCCTCCACTGGGTCGAGTTGGCAAAGCAGTTAAGGTGTCTGATATTGTGCCACCGCTAGCTCTCCACCACTGGTAAGCGGTGACCAAGTTGTTAAGGTATCTGACATTCTGCTACCACTAGCCCTTCACTCTTGGGTTATGGTGGCCAAGCGGTTAAAGTGTCATACATTCTGGTTCATCTTGCCCTCCACAAATGGGTCGTGGTGGCTAAGTGGTTAAGGTGTCATAATTGTGCTACCAGTCATCCACCACTGGTTAGCGGTGACCAAGCGGTCAAGGTGTCTGGCATTCTGTTTCCACTAGCCCTCCACTACTGGGTCGTGTTGACCAAGCGGTCAAAGTGTCTGGCATTCTGTTTCCACTAGCCCTCCACCACTGGGTCGCGGTGACCAAGCGAATAATGTGTCTGGCATTCTGTTTCCACTAGCCCTCCACCACTGGGTCGCGGTGACCAAGCGAATAATGTGTCTGGCATTCTGTTTCCACTAGCCCTCCACCACTGGTTAGCGGTGACCAAGCGGTCAAGGTGTCTGGCATTCTGTTTCCACTAGCCCTCCACCACTGGTTCGCGGTGACCAAGTGGTTAAGGCTTCCTATATTTTACCATCACTAGCTCTCCACCCCTTGGCCAAGTGATTAAAGGTGTCTGACATTCTTCTTCAACTAGCCGTCCACTACATGACCAAATGGTTAAGATGTTTGGCATTCTGCTACGTCTAGCCCTCCACCTCTGTGTCACGGTTCGAGGCTTGCATAGGGCTGTCGCCAGGTACTGGCCAATATATGTTCAGTGGCTTTTCACAGGAACTGTTTTTATTCCTCAAAATTCTGGCACGTCCTTAAATAGCCATTGCTCTAAGGCACAAATACACCAAACCAAACAAAAGAAATTTGCTGTGTTGTACTATCTTAAATGGTTTATTTCAAGGGAGACAACTCATAAGATTTTTTTTTAATTTTTAAACTCTCCAAGAAAACAGAAAGGGAGGCGATTCAAATGAAAGCTCAGCACAAGTCAACTACAACACTTTTTGTTTTCCTCGACGCACACCAGGCGAACCACACATATTATATTATAATATACATATTCATCCACGACATTGCCAGTAAGTCGGAAAGCCGTGACAACTCAAGAAGAATTTTTAATCTCACCTGTGGATTTCTGCAGAGTACGGAGTATCTATGCAAAGGACATGGCTTACGCCATGTAATGCAATAATGAAGGTGTTCCGTAAGTAGCTGTGACACCAACATAGTTTGCTATATATCCAACCGTGTTACTGTGTACATATACATGTAGCGAGCTATGGTCCGACAACCCATTGGGAACAATGATAAAAAAACAAGAACAAGTTGATAATTTTGGATGGCGACGACATCATGCCGTAGGGATGGTTGACTGTGTAGGTTCACACGCTGTCATAGTAACTTGAATACCCCCGGGGGAACCCTTATCCTCGAATGTGGTAATCAGTCAACAGAGTGGCTACATAAATATAATAAAACATGGAAGACACTGTTCTTACTGGAATATAAAAACACAATGATCCATTTCACAATTGATGTAGCATATACGAGATGTGTCAGTGTGTCATTTTGATTGGATGTTATAACCGATATAAACACCAAATCCGTGTATCAACACCCAAACCTTTATCTATAATTGATATAAGGAGTTCTTAGGTGAATCTATGACATGCTGACGAAGGGTTTGGTTTAGTTGATTGTTTTATGTCATATTAACAGCCAGGGTCATGTAAGGACGGCCTCCCGTTGTATCCCGCGGGGTTGATGCGTGTGTTTAAAGCGTTAGTAATCTTGGACGCTGCGGTATGTTCGTTTACGCCTTCTTGCAATAGTCCGGATATTTGGCGATTTGAAGTGCTACCACACTGAAGTATGCTGTCATAGGCCCCAAGTAGAACACCGAACCCGAACAAAGTATACTGACAACGGACGAACCAGTCGATCAACTCCCATAATGCTGAGTTTCAAGCAATGAGTATTAATGACGCCGGCATGTATTGCCCGGGGGTCAGAATCCATAACCTTTCTCACCGGAATGAACGCTTAACTGTAGACCAAAAGTGGGGTAGTGTCAATGGAGCCAATAGGAAGGAAGGAAGGACGGAAGGAAGTAACATTGTTTAGAAAGAATGGAAAAGATAAGATCCAATCTAGTCGCCTCTTACGAACATGCAATAAGGGCAGAAGATACAATTTATTACGCCCTACCACCAGGGCAGATGCTGATGAAGCACATATTTACATTACCAGCATGACAAACACTTAGTTGAAAAAACATCACGTTGAGTCCAAGATCCGTGCTACTAAATGGGCCAATAAACAATTGTTTCCCAAGTTTGTCTCATTTAAAAAAAAACCCAGCTTTTTTTAGGGAAGATAAAAAATCAAAAAAATGAATAACAAGCATATTATATTTAAGTGGTTTGGATTAGAAATTTTGGATTCCTACCTTTTGGCCCCTAGCATCACTGAAGAGCTTGCCGAAAAAGCTGTACATGTTTGATGCAATTAAATTAAATGCATTTTTTTGGCAATGGTATCTATAACTTAATTAAGAAGGTGCAGCATATGTGTGTGTAACGTCATCTTAAATAGATACAGTACGAAATAACGGTTAAATAGATGTATAGATAAACAATGGATTAATCAAAGGGAAGTTACTCACAATTCAGTTTGTTTATAAAGAGGGCATATAGTGGTTCTCGAGACGTAGCACGTGGGTTAATTATGACGTCATAGGTCAAGCTCGTTCAGTGAGAGTCTTGTCGCTCCCTTCGAATAACATGGAGAACGCTCCTGCGTCAAACGCGCATATAACTAATTATTATCATTGGCGGCAATGTTATTCAAACGAAGCTGTTCCGCCAATGTCGTTCAAATACAGACGCATATACAAATGTAGCGGGCTTCATTAAAGACCGACCTTTCATAGAACTATGAAAGTTAAAAACTGACTTTCAATCCCTATGTATTTTTTGTTCTTTTATAACAGGTGATGCATAAACAAGTTCTGTAGTGTATACAAAAGATGTTAAAAATGATAATTTTGTTGAACATAATCGCATATTTATTCATTTTGTGCCTGTAACAAAAATAGAAAAAAGACAAACTCCTGAAGCATGGAGAAAGAGATAATTGCAACGCACATGAGTTGAAGATTTCTAAGTTGGTTTTCAACATTCCGAAGACAACGCGTTTGTGTGACGTATTTCCGGTTTCCTTCTGAAGGGATACTTCAGGACGAAAAAGAAAATCAAAAACAAAATCAAGGGGAAGCAACTCAGTTGACGCATGCATGTGTTACCATTTAATAGCTCCAGTATTTGATTGCCAGTTTTCATTATAAAAATCTGACTGTAGTCATGGAATTGCGTATTTCACACTTTTATATACGATTTTTTTGTAGTTTTATTAACTATGAATATATACAGTTGTCATTGTTATTGATTTGAAAATATCAAAATTATTAGTTGAAATATTTGGTAATATGACAATAAAAATGGTGTTAATTCAAAAGCGTGAACCAAGCCATTGTACACGTCACTGACCAAACGTGTCATGCCGATTTGATTAAACGACGAAAACACTATAATTTTAACCATGAAAAACAAAATAATGTTTCTATCAAATCATGTGCTTTGAAAGTTTTGAAAACAAACAAAAGTAAAGACCACAAACGCAGACTGAAAGTCGCGTGGCTGGTAATCTGTGAACTAGAAAAATACATTAACTGTTGAGTGTTCGAGGCATTGCAGGACTTCTAGTGCGGAAAGGGAAAAGGTTCATACATGTGATCATTGTTTAAACTTTACAGTAATATGATTTACATAGAGTATTATAATCATCACATGGAGCCCATTATATGTATTCTAACGATCAATATTTCCCTTAGATCACAATGTCTTGTCGCTAATACAAAAGAGTATACCCGGTGATGAAATTTAATTTATTTGTTTAAAAGTAAATTCGCCTTGGACGATTTCCCATTAAAATTGTCGATCTTGTGAAGTTGGATTTTTGTGAAAAAATAAATGTGTCTACACTGTAAAACAGATTTTATCATTTATTGCTTCGGTGCTTGGTGCAAAGCATTCATGAGCATTTCACGCCATCTTGCAAAAGGTCATGTTGCAAGAACAATATAATCAGTCGAAATATCAGTATATATTTCAAGTGTCCAAGATAAACAAGAAACAAACATTTTATGGAATAAGATTTAAAACTGATAGATGAGTCGATCGTTGTTTTACAGCGATTGCATCAATCGAATTATTTGCATATTACAAGCGTTCATAGTTCAGCTAATTTGGAAAACAATTTACGGAAAGAGACATGCATATTTTTCGGAATTATCCCTCAACATTTGTTGTCCGTATATAATGGTCTATTTTCTGCTTAAGGATCTTCTCTTGTGAAAAGTCAAAATTTTCTGGCGACTAACTTTTTTTCTGATGTACATTTTTGAAAAAGGGAGTTCATTGCAAAGCAGAAAATGCAAAAAAGAAATATATGGTAGTGAACTCGTTTTTGTGCTATGCTCGGTCAAAGATACCAAAATGAGCAAAACATGTGATTTATGTGAAAAATGCTGTTTTGGCCAATCGCAGGACAATTTCATTCAATATCTTCCAGATCTGTAATCAGATATGTATGAATGTTTGCAGAATTGACAAAAGTAGTATTTTCTTAATAATTATGGAAGTAAAAGGTCTTCAAATTATTTTTTTTCTCAAAAAATAAATTTTAGCTACCCCTACCCCTTATTTTACAATGAGAAAATACTCCATTTTTCATCATATTTTGCAGATTTAATGCTCTATAAAAAAAATTCTGGTGACAAACTTTTTTATATATTTTCCAGATCAAAAGGAAATGGGTTTCTCATTCTAAAGCAGTCATAAAATCTGGGGGGGTAGCGTGCTTGTTTTTTTGTCCCATTATCAAATGTGCTATTTTTCACTATTCTTGAGTCAAAATTCAAAATAGCCTCAGTTACACTAAATATCTGAAAAGAAAAGCAAAAATATGAACAAAATATCTTTTTTGCATAATATTTACTTTATAATGAACATAAAGAAGTTGCACAGCAAAAATGAACTTGCTATGATGAAAAATGGCGACACACTGATGATTTTAAATCATAAATTAAGCTAAAAAAACATAAAATATTGGCCATTCGTGAAGGGCAAGACATGCATAGAAATACTTTTTTCAAAATGGCCGCCATTATTACCATTTTTTTAAAATTCATCTAAAAAAAATTCTACGAACAACAGACATTTGATTTTTTGCTACATTTTTCAGATGCATATTTGCTATCAAAATTGATAATTCATTGTTAGATATTACAAACATATCTCACATGAGGTCAAAACGAGATTTGAACGTGATTGAAACCTCACAAGAGCAGATCCTTAACAGTGACATTCAGCTATAAAGTGTACACGATGTTTAACCTGTATACTGTGCAGTATTCCCTGACAATGATATATTGATAGGTCTCAAATCACTCAAAGAACATTTATGATAGCTCTGCTTTATAATCATGTGATTGCGGTCACTCGCTTTATATATCTTTGATTAGAACCCTTCTTATCGCAGACTAGTAGCTTACAATACATGTACAAGGTTTATTTGGCGAGAGTTAGAAAAGACGATATGGCAACCTCTGGCGAGTTATCTTCGTCTTTTCATCCCGAGCCAAAAATATACATTGTACCTTGTATTGTAAGGTGCTAACAATGTATTCAGTTTATCCTCCAATCATTTAATACAGGTGTTCACGTAAAACTAGGCAAAAACGCCATTCGCCGGCATTGTCGCGTAGGAAAATATCCAGTCAGGCCTATTTACAACTTTCAGAAGGTCAAGACGCAATAAAATATAATTTTGTTTTGTATGGGTACAGAAAATACTAGTAACTTATCGCATAATTATGTGTATGATAGAAATACACCGATGTATTTGATTTTCGATAAGTAACCGTTTAATGCCATGTTTAACCCATAAGTCAATCAAGAAATACTTTTTACATTAAGTAGTCCCCTCAGAAATTGGAAAATGCACGTGCATTGTATTGAAGGATAAAGTATTTTGTTTTGACGGATAAAGCGGCGCTTTATCCGCCTTAGTTATCGGCCGATATTTGTGGTGGTTGCAGGATAAATAATATTAGTATGTCAATTATTTATATTTTACACATTTGAGTTAAAACAATATAGTTTATGTTTAATTATAATAGTTCGAGGTTCTTATATACTGCTTTATACCACCTACCGGTAACATGATAAACTCAATATCATGATCTGACAGTATGTGAGGAACTTGAGAACGAATTTTCTTATGCTACAGCACTTGTGAACGTATTTTCTCAAAAAAGAACGCCTGCTCGTGATTACATGCATGTCATTCCCGGAAATAGTATCCTACCAAAAGTGCTCCACAACACCATGTTGAAACACCATTTCAAGCGTAAATATGCATATAAGAAAGTCAATGGCGATATCTTTGTTTTTTAAATATATATTTCTTTTCACATAATTTTAGTGTTCACGGTATTCCTCCGTGCAAATTTTCTGTTTGTTTACGTTTGCAAAAGACAGATCGCGATCGATAGCCCTAGAAGTCGTTTCAAAGCTATGGTGTTTAACTGACACTTTTTATATCTAGAAATATATACGGTAGTAGTATATAGATGATAAACAGTTTATCACACAATATTTTCAGCGTTTGTCGCTCGAACAATTTTTCTCATCGCTCACACGTGGATACAATCTCTAGTCCACCTGCGGTGGTCTCTAGATTTTATCCACGTACTCGCGATCAGAAAATGGTTTTCACGACAAACCCTGAAAATACAGTGTGCTAATCTGTTATTACCACAACCTTAAAGGCCGTCTCAAAGTGGTTCACAAATTATTATCTTTGGTAATAGGGCCATAGCAACCAGCCAATACCATCTCAACTCCCTTGGGAACATACAACCGGTGCTGCCATTTCGGCGCTCACGGTTAGCATTCTACAATTTCTAGCACTACCCAATCACGTACTCATTTACAGCTGAAAGACTGAAACAAACAAAGTAAAGTATCTTGCTCAAATATACAACACAAGTGCGGTGACCGGGACTCAAACTCGCAACCCTTCGACCACGAGCCCGGCGGCCTACATTGTACCACTGGACCACCGTTCCTCCCCGATAAATACGCGTATAGTATACGTGACATAAGTATTTTACTGATACGGGACGTGGCCGGTCTGTCATCCTTACCGGTTTACTAAAGGTCATCAAACCTCCTATCTGCCAAACCAGCCACATCTGTCACAGGGTGGTCGTTAACTCAAGCTGAAATTGGGAAGACTGGTAAGAGAAGCCCAGAGACACGACGAGCAATCACCTCGTAAAAATAGGCTGACTTCATATCCGCGAAAAGGAGGCTGATGATCCCGCCAACAACGTTTTAATTAATTGGCTAATTAGGGAATCATTAAAGATGCATAGCAACGACGTTATTACAAATTGATTTTAAATTGGGTGAAAATTGGTACAAGGAACTGTTCAGTTGACAGCAAAATACCGTCATACATTGTAACATCACGGCTTTAGACCTTACCCATCTCTATACTTCTTCCCCAACAAAAAATTTAAGATGGAAATAACAATTCAACTACAACGTACATTCCCAGTTCCGTTGAAATGTAATTATATTTATCCGACTTACAAAACCATGTTATCCACTTGTTTTCTGAATTGGAGGAATATCACATGATAATACTAATTCGACATTAAAGGTCAAGGTCGCAGTTGAGTAATTACAATGCACTGAATTCACCACATCCTCGATATCCAGAGGTTACGTTCATCTACGCTCTCTACTCTCCTGGAAACATCCTTGTTATCCAGGGGTTCCGATCACCTACGCTCTCTACTCTCCTGGATTATGTCATGGCAAAACTGAAGGCTCGCTCAGGCAAAAAAAATAAATAAAATATATTAAAAAAACCCTGACCAATCGCTAGGCTGCATGCCTGTCTTTTGAAGATTACAAAGGAGCCGCAACCGACATCAAAGCCTGTCAAATGTTACCGTAATGTGACCACGAGATTATTTGATGTTAATCAAAGGGTTGAATCAGCAACAAGGCGGCGCACACATAATAGCACATGTGTGATATGCAGGTGTTCAATATTAATAAATAGTATAATTTTATTATTCTGGTAAATGTGATATATGCCAATATGCGCTGCTGTGTTATACCTGTATAACCCAAATATTTTATTTACATTGTTGTAATTTCATACTAGTTTGTCTGTGATAGTGTACAGTTTTTGCATGTCTCTATGTATTTTGTTTATTACCTTGTTTTATATTTGCGTTTTACTATGTTTGTCGCAGAAAAAGCGTTACAGCGCTAATGTTGCTTGTTTTACATATGCGACTTTAAATAAAGCTTCTTGTATCTTGTATCTGGTATCTTGTACACAAACTTCAGTTTTGTCATGACATATTCCAGGGGTGTAGAGAGTGTAGGTGATCGTAACCCCTGTCGAGGATGATTCCAGGGATGTAGAGAGCGTAGATGATCGTAACCCCTGGAAATCGAAAATGATGCCAGGGGTGTAGAGAAGGTAGATGATCGTAACCCCTGGATATCGAGGATGCTTCCAGGGGTGTAGAGAGCGTAGGTGATTGTTACACCTGGATATCGAAGATGACTACACAACGATAAGAAAAAACGATTAAATTGATACTCGTGCTTCATCCCACTATATACATCAAGTACGTACGATCCGAGGACAACGACCCGAAACGAGTATTAATACAAGGTTAACCAACAATGCATATCACGCCGAGCTCTCGTTTGGACGAGAGGTTATAGAAAACTTGTTGGCGTTATTTATTCGATCTGATTTACCTATTTTATCACGTTTCGGATAAATCACCTAAAATTATGGAGACATATAAAAGGAAGTAATGCCGATAATATATACCATTTATAAATCGCCCTGTATAATCTGTAAAATTATTCTTAAACGCTTCACCAATCGTGGTCTATAGTATTAGTTGGAATGTACAAGTATGTAACAGGAAAGAGAATAGTGTGCATCCACCGGGGATCTAACCCCTGATCCCCAGGTCCCTAGTTGTACACCCTACCACTGACATTTCCTCTATCCCGAAGCTCGAAGACGACTTAAATCCTATATGTGTAGTTCGAATCTGCCACACCACTCCCCTTTCTTTATTGTGTTTGCCCCAGTCCCCACAACCTAGGTTCTTACCAAACTTCCACCAGAGAGACGGCCATAGACAACATTTTAACAGGAAAGAAAATAGTGTGCTTCGATCAGGGATCGAACCCCCGATCATCAGGTCCCTAAATCCCCATCACCTAGGTTCTAACCAAACGTCCACCAGAGACACGGCCATAGACAACATTTTAACAGGAAAGAAAATAGTGTGCTTCGATCAGGGATCGAGCTCTCGGACTCTCTACCTTTGAGCTGAAGGAATATTCTCTCTACCTTGAAGCTAAAAAACGACATTAATCCTATGTACAATTCAAATCGGCCACAAGTATAAGTTTTTAATCACTCATGTTTATAGGGTCCCTCTCGATATCCCCGATTCACGGTTTGTGTAGTGTTGTTAGAAGTGTGATTTAAAAAGAAAAAAACACAAAAAAAAAACTCTAGACAAGAACATTGAAATAGAAGAAAAGGTTCCAACTCATTCATAATGAAATCTTTTTTCCACGGACTACATTTCAAAGTCTCCGTTCCAGGAAAAACGCACATGAAAAGTTTCCGCCCCTCTAAAGGAAGCACGAGCAAGGGTCTGTTCTGTCCATTCAGTAATCCAGAGCGTCTTGGAGCTACATTTTGTTAAATTTTCATTCGTAATTATTTTCGTATAAAGTAAGAAATGGGAAATTGAAAAAATATAAGCATTAAACTGTGGTTTATACTATATATTCCTGTAACCAAATAGGTGTTCATATTACCTATCATAACTTGAAACAAAATGTAATTTAATGCTTAAATGACCTGTACTACGTGTCCTTTGACCTTTTCATCATATCTAATAAAAAATCGGAAGTCATTTTTTCTGCAAAGGTCATATTCATGGTAAAGACCTAAATAGAACTACGTGTATATGAACTTTATAGCACCTAACCGCAGACTGCAGCGGTATATTCGGCAGAGGATTAAATCGTAATAAACCACAAAAATAAAGTTTAGAGAAAATGGGAGAAAGTAAGATTGAAACTATGACTTGGACCAAACGTGTTTCGTTTAGAAGATAATACTTATAAGAAAAGAAAAATATAAATCTCAAACTAGCTTAAAACGATCTTAAATAATGAGTAGCCGAATTAATTTGACGACTTTATTGGCATTTCGTACCTGTCCTCAGAAATAACTTTACTGGTCATGCTAAATGCTCCTTTCTCAATACTTATTCATCAAGGTACAGGGAATGTTGAAATGGATTTTTGAAATATTTGAATGTTGCAAAACCTCGACCAATCAGAAGCCATCTTGTGCAATAAGAAAATTTGATCTTCACGTTAAAGCACTCAATGTTTCGCCCGAGGAAACAAAAAAGGTGTATCACCCTAGATACGTTACAGCCAGATCGGGGCTACGACTGCATTGGGTTCCCGAGGTAATGCTGACGTCACGAACGCATGTGGCTATATTAGTCCAGCTAGTCATGAGACGAAGACGTTTGGTGTACAGAAAAAGTATAAAACTCAATATGTCCCCAAACGATTATTTTGCTTATACAGTGACCTTCTTTCAATAAAACATGAGAATCTCCAAACGATTTTATTTTTCCCTTGCCATCATCAATGTTGTTAGATTAATATTGAAACCCTCTAGAATGAAGAAACATAATTGGTTACTGTGAATGACACAGCCAGCAACTCGTCAAGGGGAAAATAAAACTCAATATTAGGAACTCGCTTTATCAGGAATGAAGTTTGGGAAATTGCTTCTTTAGATTTAGAAAGTCCATAAAAGCCGACAAAAACACATCGAAACCATAAAGCCGTCACATACGATTAGAATGTCACTTCACTTGCTACATATACGGTCATATAAAATATGTGTAAATGGTTTACAATGTTAAGGAAGAAGTCGAAAATGTAAAATATTACGCACTCAGCACGACGGACGGCGGACGAAGACGGGCGGAAAGTGATCGGTCACTTGAGGAAAGCCTCGATTTCAAGTCTTACAACTACTTGTATACTACGATCCAATATTTGTCTCAAAAATACACATAAAAAGGCACGTGATCAAAAGCTGTTGGTCAATCGATTTCGTTTAACATAAATGAACAGCATGTATAATTGATAGGTGTACTAAACTAAGATGGTCACGTGACAATGTGTTCCGAGCAGAATAAGCAGCACGTGGACATGTTCGAAATCTATATACACGAATTCACAGTCACCAAACAACATTGACCCCGTAAAAATGAGCCTGGGGCTGCGTGCGCAGTCTCTTGTAAGGTAATGTAATTATTACAATGTATACTCAAATCGTAGCGCTTCACATAGCAATTTGTCACTCTCTAATCGGATCAAAGCGCATCACCAAAACATGACCCTAAACAATATTAGAACCAAACAGCGCCTTGTGCTGAGGAGAGATGAGTACTGTACCCTATCAGTCTCAGAGGAAATTAAATGCCAGTGTAATTGTAAAATTATCAACTGTAATTGTAAAATAATTAACTGTAATTGTATTAAACTGACATATCAAATATATCTTAAAACTACAGAAAATCGGCCTCCAATGCAGCTACATGTAGCCCCAAACATACTACAGGTAGATAACATAAGCCATATTTTACCTGCAAGATAAAGTAAGAGTTATGCCCCTTTTTATTTTGCTATATGTTTGTTTTTACAACATTTGTTTGTACTTAATTTTCCTGGTATTGTTTTTGAAGCATTTTTAATGAAATTTTGTACACTTATAGAGAATCGATTCATGTTTCATCCGATAATATTTTCACTGTTTTCCGATGTGTGTGACCAGAGAAATCATAATTTATTTACAACATCTATTTTTGGACGCCATTCTAAAAATTTTTTTGTAGTGTCATATAAGAAATGGCGTCACATGGAAATAAGCAGTATATATATATGTCATTCTGTATAACTCCATAAATACACCACGGGGAAAATGAATAAATATAATGAGAAGAAACGAAGGATATTTAAATATGCAAAAACTGACAAAATATTGTCAAAATCTCTCCATAAACATAGACAGGAAAATTAGCTAAAAAAGGTTGTATTTACAAAGATTATATGGCAAAAGGAAAAAAAGAAAATTTTTGACCTATAATTATAGAAACTATAAGTTCTTCTGGTCTTGTACTATGTCCTCCGACATTTTTTCAATATCCTTGCTGGACTAGATAGGCTTTGATGGTGTCTCGCCGACAACTTTTGCATTTGTTTTCCCCTTTCTCCATTGGTGGCTGTAATCGTAATCACAGAGTTGTATGAGATCAGTGGTAAATATGATTGGACTATTGATTACTTAAATATTGAACTGCTTTCAGTTGGCATTCATAGACTATATGAATGCCAATCCGACAAAGGCAAATTCAATGAAGCGCTGGAGTTGTTTTTGTCCAGTTGGAATTCATTTTGCCTATTATGCATATTCAGCAGTTCAATACTTATATTCACCATTTTAAGAATCTGTTCATCTTATAAATATAATCAATTTTTTCATTCATTTTTCAAATAATGTATCTGTCGTGTATGCTTGTTAATTGAAAAGAACAGCCATCGCCTGAGGACGGTAAATGGAATCTTACGTAACAATTATGACCTTATAAATGATGACCACGTGGGTTTTCTCCTGGTTCTCCCGTTGCTGTCCACATTTAGAATCCCTTGCGCGCTCACATCCGGGCCAACAACAATGTTGAAAATGTTATATGTTGAATAACTTGTTGTAAAATGCAAAAAATAAATATTTGGCTTTGAAGTACTAGAACGTTTGAATATAAAATTTGCATACACTTAATGCAATGAAATAAGTCTCCATTATCTCGAAGTCAGGGAAACTATCCAAATATTCGAATTAAAAAGTTAGTTCGAATGTGTAGTGTAACGTTTGGACGGGACCGACGAGGTTCGACTGTAGCTGGAAATTTCATAAAACCAGACATCAGAAGCATACAATTATGTAATTATCTAAAATGATGTTTCCCACGACTAAAACATATCCAAGAGACATTATATCACTATAATTACTTTCTACTCCAGGAAAGAAATCTGGCGACGCCATAAAGTGCTTAGGAAAATGTGAAATTCAAAAATTGGAGAGTGGGCCTTGGGAATCACAACATTAAACCTCAAACAAACTGCGATATCCACAATTACAAAAAAAACAAAAAAAAAAAACAAAAAAAAAACAAGCAATATTCTTCCTGTTAAACAAACTACAAATTAAAAGTCGTTTTCCCCTGATAGCATTGAATTATAGAATCAAAGCCTAGACTAATTGAACCGAACCGTTTTTCTCGAAGGTTCAGAAGAATTTAAGCAAAAATTGTGTTTCTGTTCTTGCCTATTTACGATAACGGTAGCCTATGGGACGTGGGACGTATCCACCATGTCAAGTTACGCATGCAATGTACAACTTAGAATTATTATCTCTTCCAGGAAATATTTAACTTTTTTTAATGTCAGATATGCTTTCGACCTTTCCTACACTAAAGTGCTCTATATCAAGCATTTCTTTTTATCGCTTGGACAATTTTGTTACAGTGTGTTTATACTTTGGTTATGTAACTTCCAAAATGAATTATCCATGATATACAATATTTTTCTGCCAAGGATTTCAAAGCTCAATGTTTTGTCGAAATGCATGTTATCTTGTTTTTTTTTTCTGTTTCCGATTTGATTCATGAGAGGAATTTCCTGGCCGTGATACATCAATACGTTTGCTTTGTTCTAATATTGCATTCTAATATGGTTGATAAGGTGGATTTTTTAGTCCCCGAGGTTTGCTGGAGCCTCCATAGCCACAGTTAATTTTATTTTAGTAGTGGCACGTTTCCTAATATACACATTTTCGTGGTACACGATTTGAAATTTTTAATAGAATAGTTTAATTTTACTTCTAAATTCATAAAATAAAAGGGTTTTACGCATCTAACCCTTCTGCATTAGGTTAGAAATTTTAGATTCCCACATTTTGGTCCTTAGCATCACTGAAGAGTCCAAGGAGGACGAAACAGCTGTATGTTGCAGTTTAATTCATTTTTTCGGCATACTGTATAATAATAATACTATTTTTAAATGGTGCAGCTAATGTGTGTGTCACGCCATCACCAATGACTAGAAGAAGGTCTATACATCTACATTCTTGGGATGATATGTGAAACCGTGTATTAACGCTCATACATACAAGGTAAATAAAGTATAAGTAAATCCCCGTTAACCGTAGATCGTATTTGCATAAAACCCGATACATTGACAAAAGACGTCTGACCCCCGTAAGAGGTTATTTGATTCCAGCTAATTGTGAGAAATGAGAGCCGCGAGCTTGACCCTTCGAGCCGGACAGATTTACCCTCCGAGTCGCCCATATCAGAAAAATGTCCATCAAACGTGTTTGTTCTTTATCGGAAATAATTAGATCTTTTATGAATTTCCATTCGTCATACATATGCAAGGGAAATACGGAGTCGTTTTACAACAACACTGCTTTGTTTGGATGACATTTCCGTTCTTTCTTTCATTTTAACTCTAAAGATTGGAAATATCCGACTTTTAAACGAGTCAACAATTCTTTTCTAAACCCACAGCGCGTGCTTCTAAGCTATCAGACGACGGAATAGATTTCAGAGCTGTCCATCTTTAAGGCAGCGAAAGTTTCGTATTTGATAGGGAAGTATATTAAGTGACATGCAACTATCTGAATCAAATAATGATCTTGATAGAGAAGTGAATTATAGACCTGATCTGATACGATGTCTAAGGCCCAGGGCTGCATGTGTTCATGCGATATATTGGGGTCCATGTAGCCGGCAAACCAGAAGAAAATTGACCTCCAATATACGGAATGGGCTAGCATCGATCCACGCTACTTATGCACGGCATACACTTGTAGTGGTGCCATTTATCATCCTTCTTCCCATCAGTCTTTTGCGGTACTCTGTCATACAGCTAACCGGACTAAAGCTGTGACATACGAGATGTTTGTTGTGTGTTGTACAGAGGATCTAAGGAGATTTATTAAAATCCAAAACAACACCAAATTGCACCGGTCAGTGAGGTTCCAAAGGAAGCCATCTTATTGAGCTGGCCTCTCCATTTCTAGCGATCTAAAACAGCGTTGCATGTTAGGTGGTCGAGTGGTGCTGCTCATAGATCACTTGACTTTCACCAAGTCGGCCGGGGTCACCTGTCCCCACCATGTTGGTTTTCTCCGAGTACTCCGGTTTCCTCCCACAATAAGACCCTTCGCGCGATAACATTCGTGCCAACAAGAGTGATTAATATAAGTTGGATATTTTGTTTCGACGATGAATCAGAAAACGCTTACTCTTCCGGAGCACCTGGTCTTACTCTCTTGTAAATTTACAAGAGTCTCCATGTAGATATTTCCTTTGTTCATATTTTCCCCCTAATTTAATTGATTTTGAGTTCGGATTTTGGTTTGGTTAACGCTTAGGTACTCTCTAAAATTGTTTCATGAATATTGTAAGTTTATATTTTAAATAGCGTCACATAGTGTATAGTCTCTATTTCATCCTTACAGCCAAATATAGAATATTGTTCTTTCCTTTATCAATTTGTATTTATTTAACGAAAAACAATGCCACTATGGTTGTACACGGAGAATGAGAAACGCTTGTGTTTATGTCACGTTTTCTAGTCAAAAGATCTTGATTCTGATACCCAAGGAACGGTGACCTTTAGTTTGTTTACCGTTTAGCCGGTGTAACGCAATCACGTGACCGTGTTTGTGGCACAATCTGTGAGATTATTACATGGAGCAAAGTCAATATCTGAGAAAAAACACATCTGTGTTGGATTTGTGCTGTAGCGTCAGATTACCGATAGTGTTTACTCGCCTCAAACCTCACTTGATGTTCTGTAGAATTTGATTGAGATTTTAATTGCTTGTCTTTTCAATCTCGGGTTTCACACTTATGCTGTGGCCCAGGGTTTTTGTTTATGAATTTGCGAGCTTTTAATAGATGCAAGATTTGATTTTGTTTATTTTCTAATCATAGAACTTGTACCTTAATGTATCTGGAGTGCTGCACACCGGGCCCTTGGTAATATGTTCAAAGTGCACCACATCCCAACGCTGGCACCTTTTTTAAACGAAAACATAGAGAATGTAGCCGGTCGCGTATCTGACATCTAGTTAACGCTCAACCTTAATGGAACACGCTTAATCAAGTTGTGTTTTTGTTTGATTATTTGAATTGATAAGTCTTCATAACAAAATATGAAAAAGTCGAAATATGGAGAACATTTTCAGAGCTATTTTAACACGAATTTTAATAACATCACTAACATAGCTAAAACCAAGAACCGAATAGGTGGCGTTCATCAAGGACCTGTACATGTTTATATGTATTAAACCGTCAACAATGTCATTCATGTGCTTCCGTGAAAATGTAAATGGTTGAATGAGCCCCAACCCCCTCCTATCCGGGTAGGATATGTTTGTACAGAAGCTGATCCAAGGGCATCACCCTGGCAGATCGTGGTAGATCCATCATGGAAGATCAATCGTTGAAGATCCATCGTGGTAGATCCATCGTGGAAGATCCATCGTGGTAGATCCATCGTGGTAGATCCATCGTGGTAGATCCATCGTGGAAGATCCATCGTGGTAGATCCATCGTGGTAGATCCATCGTGGTAGATCAACCGTAGTAGATCCATCGTGGAAGATCCATCGTTGTAGATCCATCATGGAAGATCCATCGTTCAAGATCCATCGTGGTAGATCCATCGCGGTAGATCCATCGTGGTGGATCCATCGTGGTAGATCCATCGTGGTAGATCCATCGTGGTAGATCCATCGTGGTAGATCCATCGTGGTAGATCCATCGCGGTAGATCCATCGTGGTAGATCCATCGCGGAAGATCCCTCGTGGTAGATCCATCGTGGTAGATCCATCGTGGTAGATCCACCGCGGTAGATCCATCGCGGTAGATCCAATGTGGTAGATCCATCGTGGTAGATCCATCGTGGAAGATCCATCGCGGTAGATCCATCGTGGTAGATCCATCGCGGTAGATCCATCGTGGTAGATCCATCGCGGTAGATCCATCGCGGTAGATCCATCGTGGTAGATCCATCGTGGTAGATCCATCGTGGTAAATCCATCGCGGTAGATCCATCGCGGTAGATCCATCGTGGTAGATCCATCGTGGTAGATCCATCGTGGTAGATCCATCGTGGTAGATCCATCGTGGTAGATCCATCGTGGTAAATCCATCGTGGTAGATCCATCGTGGTTGATCCATCGTGGTAGATCCATCGTGGTAGAGCCTCTATTTATACCTCTGTCGATACTGTGCTAAACAAGCAAGTCCTTGTGACAGGAAAAGTATCAAAGAAAAAAAAGAAAAAAAAAAGAAAAAATAATGAAAATTATAAAGAAAAAAAGGTACTCAAGATTGATCGTAATTATTTTGAGCTTTTTCAGGCCGGTCAGATTTGAGCATGTATTTATCTTTATAGATGATGGACGCTGTTCTATGTCTGTACTGTCTATATTACGTCTTCGTTTATATTTGTTTCTGTGATAAAAACAAACAAACAAACAAAACAAAACTGACGTGAAGACTTGAAGTAATACAGCTTGCTGAGAAAGAAAAGACCTAGAGAGCACTAACCTAGGAAACTGAAGGAATATTGACATGCTTTAAACTTAATCATTACTGTGCAACACTAGAATCATTCAGGTGTAAGTCAGCCTCAAATCGACAACCGCGTTCCTCGCTCAAAAATCACGTCAATGTCCTCTTATTGATTGATATTGAAGGAATGTATGAAAGGTTGAGTTAAAAAAAAATAAAAGAACTTGGCGTTGGAATTTCAATGATAGTTGACTTCATTTTGAACGCTAGAGAGTCGATTTTCTATTGAACCCAAGTCAATCTGTATCGTACATTCAAGGGGCCGCGGTGGCCGAGTGGTTAAGGGGTCTCGACATTCTGCCACTAGCCCCCAACATTTGGGTTGCGAGTTCGAAACCCACGTGAGTCAGTGTTCAAGTACTGACCATAGGTCGGTTGTTATTCTCCAGATATTTCGGCTTTCCTCCATCGCCAAAACCTCGCACGTCCTTAAGTGACCTTGGCGTAAAAAAAGAAGAACCAAACCAATCGTGCGTTTATATTTCTTTAAGTCGTGGTCTTTGTGTCTAATAATCTACAGGGTGTTAATCGCTCAAGTAAAACTCTTTTTCTGCGCATGCGTGTTCCACCCCACCCCCCTCCCCTAACCAACATTAAGAGCAGTTGGAAATCCGTTTATTAGATTGAAATAAGCATGTTTGGCATTAAACGAGGCTCTCCGTTGTTTATGTGGCGTTTATTTAACTGATAAATGCACAATTTAAATAAGTAAAGATGTAAACACAGCGAAACAATCAAGATAGATGGGAACCCCGTGGCTATTTGGAATCATCCACAGAAACGGCTAATGATTTGTCGAATGAGAATAATGGAAAAGAATGTAGGAGTTAAGACAGAATGTATTATACTTTAGAACAACCTTGGAATGTCAGGACGAACATTAACGCCACCTGGTGGTGTAACAGTATGTTTAACTGTTGAACCAATGAAAGAAAAGACTTCATTGTTAACTCCTTTTGAAGATAGTGCATAGAAAGACGAGCGTGTGGAGCGGACGGTTTATTTGTTCACTTTGTTGGAATTGAGTCACAGAAAAAAATTACAGAATCCTACTGTTGAAGAAGGAAAGCTGTATACATTTGCACCATAAAGTGGGATTATGTTAATTTCAAAATATACATGTACAGTTAACCGAGCACAGTGTCCGAAAGTCAGTCAAGGACAAGTCCACGAAACAGACCAGGTAAATAGCAATTTGATAAAGGGCCTCACACAAGTTGGTTTAAATGCTTTGTCACACGCACGTTTGTTTAAATGCTTAGTCACACGCACGTTTGTTTATATGCTTAGTCACACGCATGTTTGTTTACAGACTTGATCACACGCACGTTTGTTTCCATGCTTGATCACACTTACGTTTGTTTACATTCTTAGTTTCTTAGATTCTACGCACGTTGTCAATCGATGTTAAAAACAAACTTGTTTCTTTTCGAAGGTAAACATTAATCATACATCAAAGCTGAATTACACACAAGTTTGTTTTTTCTCGATGCTTAGTCATCCGACTTTCGGTTGACATAGTAAAGCTGAACATTATGTTTAAGATAGTAAGATTACATGTTAAGAAATCTCCAAATCAAGGGGTGAATTCTTGATTGTCTAACCTGAGGGTAAGGAAATCAAGAATATCACCCCAAGAAAACGAGCGTGTGGAGCGGACGGTGTATTTGTTCACTTTGTTGGAATTGAGTCACAGAAAAAAATTACAGAATCCTACTGTTGAAGAAGGAAAGCTGTATACATTTGCACCATAAAGTGGGATTATGTTAATTTCAAAATATACATGTACAGTTAACCGAGCACAGTGTCCGAAAGTCAGTCAAGGACAAGTCCACGAAACAGACCAGGTAAATAGCAATTTGATAAAGGGCCTCACACAAGTTCGTTTAAATGCTTTGTCACACGCACGTTTGTTTAAATGCTTAGTCACACGCACGTTTGTTTATATGCTTAGTCACACGCATGTTTGTTTACAGACTTGATCACACGCACGTTTGTTTCCATGCTTGATCACACGCACGTTTGTTTCCATGCTTGGTCACACGCACGTTTGTTTACGTGCTTAGTCACACGCATGTTTGTTTACAGACTTGATCACACGCACGTTTGTTTCCATGCTTGATCACACTTACGTTTGTTTACATTCTTAGTCACACGCACGTTTGTTTATATGCTTAGTCACACGCATGTTTGTTTACAGACTTGATCACACGCACGTTTGTTTCCATGCTTGATCACACGCACGTTTGTTTCCATGCTTGGTCACACGCACGTTTGTTTACGTGCTTAGTCACACGCATGTTTGTTTACAGACTTGATCACACGCACGTTTGTTTACATGCTTGATCACACGTACGTTTGTTTACATGCTAAGTCACAGGCACGTTTGTTTACATGCTTAGTCACACACGTTTGTTTACATGCTAAGTCACACGCACGTTTGTTTACATGCTTAGTCACACGCACGTTTGTTTACATGCTTGATCACACGCACGTTTGTTTACATGCTTGATCACACGCACGTTTGTTTCCATGCTTGATCACACGCACGTTTGTTTACATGCTTAGTCGCACGCACGTTTGCTTACATGCTAAGTCACAGGCACGTTTGTTTACATGCTTAGTCACACACGTTTGTTTTCATGCTAAGTCACACCCACGTTTGTTTACATGCTTAGTCACACACGTTTGTTTACATGCTTGATCACACGCACGTTTGTTTACATGCTTGATCACACGTACGTTTGTTTACATGCTTAGTCGCACGCACGTTTGCTTACATGCTTAGTCGCACGCACGTTTGCTTACATGCTTAGTCACACACCTTTGTTTACATGCTTGATCACACGTACGTTTGTTAACATGCTTAATCGCACGCACGTTTGCTTACATGCTTAGTCACACACGTTTGTTTACATGCTTGATCACACGCACGTTTGTTTCCATGCTTGATCACACGCATGTTTGTTTACATGCTCAGTCACACACGTTTGTTTACATGCTTGATCACACGCACGTTTGTTTCCATGCTTGATCACACGCACGTTTGTTTACATGCTTAGTCACACGCATGTTTGTTTACAGACTTGATCACACGCACGTTTGTTTGCATGCTTGATCAGACGTACGTTTGTTAACATGCTAAGTCACAGGCACGTTTGTTTACATGCTTAGTCACACGTACGTTTGTTAACATGCTTAGTCACACGCACGTTTGCTTACATGCTTAGTCACACGCACGTTTGTTTACATGCTTAGTCACACACGTTTGTTTACATGCTTAGTCACACGCACGTTTGTTTACATGCTTAGTCACACACGTTTGCTTACATGCTTAGTCACACGCACGTTTGTTTACATGCTTAGTCACACACGTTTGTTTCCATGCTTGATCACACGCACGTTTGTTTACATGCTTAGTCACACACGTTTGTTTACATGCTTGATCACACGCACGTTTGTTTACATGCTTAGTCGCACGCACATTTGCTTACATGCTTAGTCACACGCACGTTTGTTTACATGCTTAGTCGCACGCACATTTGCTTACATGCTTAGTCACGCACGTTTGTTTACATGCTTGATCACACGCACGTTTGTTTCCATGCTTGATCACACCTACGTCGTTTACATGCTTGATCACACGCACGTTTGTTTACATGCTTAGTCGCACGCACGTTTGTTTACATGCTTGATCACCCTCACCTTTGCTAAGATGTTTAAATATCCCCTGCATGTTTTTTTGGTTTGTTAATTAGATTCTACGCACGTTGTCAATCGATGTTAAAAACAAACTTGTTTCTTTTCGAAGGTAAACATTAATCATACATCAAAGCTGAATTACACACAAGTTTGTTTTTTCTCGATGCTTAGTCATCCGACTTTCGGTTGACATAGTAAAGCTGAACATTATGTTTAAGATAGTAAGATTACATGTTAAGAAATCTCCAAATCAAGGGGTGAATTCTTGATTGTCTAACCTGAGGGTAAGGAAATCAAGAATATCACCCCAAGGGTTGGGTATTTCCCTGTCACAGGAGAGAAGGAGATGATATTTTTCTCCCATAATTTTTTTTCAAATGCAACACAATGCTGACGTGACATGATTGAATTGTTGACTAGGCGTGACGGTACTGTTGTCGTGACCTCAATATAATATTGTCCGCTCGTGCTATCTGTAATTCTTAAGAGATTGGCAGACAAATGTTAAACCGGTTAACGAGGAGAAAAATCAGTGAATGAAATGATAATATGATGTTCTGTTCAGAAATAAAACCATTTTTATTGCTCAATTCATGCTCTACAATTTAGCATCGCTTTTGCCATGATAGGCTAGCTATTTGTTGTGTAGTTGGCTACCTGTAGATAGGAAAAATCAGTAAGCAAATATTGCAATAAAAAGCAGCTGATACAATTATAATGCCATCAAAGGGAAATTGCTTCATCCTTGTTCCCTAGCGTTAGTACCATTCAGGTTAATTGTTTATGTCAATAAACCCGCAACGTACATGAAATAACGATGAATAAATTGTTACGAGGCAAAGAAAAAAGATCCATGGCCACTGTGTCTCATAGGTGATATATCTTCGGGAGTAGATTCACCTTCTTGGAAAGGATGCTGCCTTCGGGATATTAGTTAAATTTGCCAAGAGGATTCCTCAACGGTCGCAAATTGAATTTTACCCAAGAAATACTGCTTTAGATATCGAAGTGTGTTGAGGCGATTTTATTTCAAACCTACATTTTATCGAGGCAATATTACGCCATATACAAATTCTTCCGAGGCGATATTTCAAAAAGATATTGCTTCGTCAAAATAACAACACACAATCTAAGACAAGATTCTCTCACAGTGTTGATGCTATATATTTTTATTGATGGAATTTCTCTGTCAGATCTCAGTATCATTCCAATATTGATACATGTTTTCATGTTTGTTAAAAGGACACAATAAACCAATTAGTGAGTTGATGAATTAATTTTCTTGTGTTTTATTCCCTTTGGTGTCTCATTCTCATTAAGCGGAAGTTTAACATGACAATTAACAGGGAAAAGCCATTGGTTCTAATTATCAAGATAATTGAAAACATAGAATTGCGATTTTTCATTTTTTTTTTTTTTTTGCAATTTTCAACATTTCGCAATTAAGTGACAGAAATAAGAAAAACATCATAAAAACCATCTATGAAATAGCTGATTATTAGGTATGAATGTTTGTAATTTCTGCGTTGGATTTATTTGTCGTGCAAAACAAACAAACCTATAAGCTGTATCTAAGCAGGATTATTCAAACGTTTAAAGTAATACATAAATACGGTACAGAAAGGAAGCTGTCATTCAAGTAAAAAAAGACAATACCACATAAAATGAATTAAACAATAGGCTCGTATTTGTCAACATTCAGCGGAAACATAGGAAGTAAAAAATACACTACACATAGAAAAGTAAATTCATTAAAACTGTCCCATCTTAAATTGCCTCGTGCTGAAACCATTAAGGTTATGCTCAGGCCATGAATATTGTTGTATATCAGTTTCACAAGTGTGCAGCATTTGCCTTGTTGAACACACAGATGGTCAAAGAACAATTTATTTCTAGAGAAAAATACACATTACTCGAGAGTTGGTAGACGAAAGTTGACGAGGGCGGAGGACGAGAGCTGACGAGGCTGGAGGACGAGAGCTGCCGAGAGCGGATGACGAGACTTGGTAGCTTATAGCTTAGCACGCGAGTTGGTCGACGAAAGCTACATGTACCATGGTCGAAAGACGATAGCTGACGGGGGCGGAGGACGAGAGTTGGTAGACGAGAGCTGCCGAATGGGGAAGAGGACATCTACCTTTTACATTTCACGTCATTGGAGAACACATCGATGTATACCAAGATTGGTGTCGACAATTATCATGTATGTATGGGTAAATCCCTGCCAATTTGATTTAAGTGGGGCCTTGGGAGGAGGCCGAGAGTTGGTAGACGAGGGCAGATGACGAGAGTTGGTAGGCGAGAGCTGCCGAGGGCGGAGGATGAGAGTTGGTAGACGAGAGCTGCCGAGGGCGGCGGACGAGAGTTGGTAGAAGAGAGCAGGCGACGAGAGTTGGTAATCGAGAGCGGAGGACGAGAGTTGGTAGACGGGAGCTGACGAGGGCGGAGGATGAGAGCTGGTAGCAGACTGCTGTCGACAATTAACATGTATGTATAGAAATAACGTAACACACACATATGATGCACCTTTTAAATTTAGTAATAGTAATAGATTTAACGGTAAATCCCTGTCAGATTTGATTTAAGTAGGGCCTTAGTTTAGTGACTGAGTTGACATATGAGAATATCGTTAGCCTCATCTTTCACCATCAAATCCCTTAGATGTACCGTTGATGAGTCCCCGCGGAACCGTTCTAAAGAACACGCTTCCAGCAAAATTATATTGTGTTTTTCTGTGTCTAGCGACATAGTTTTATATAGTTCGTCCTTCATGCCTACATATATAAAGTAACAAGATAAAGTAAGACTGTTATCGTACAAGCTTACAGTAAAACTCTATTATACAGCACCTACAGTCTCACACAAACATCAATTTACCATGTTGGCTTGTCTGTTTTCTTTGCCGCTTGCGTCATAACGCCATGCAAACTAATATAACCTGCCATATTAATATAATGATATAACACCAAAGCGCCAAAGCTGAATAACGAAAAGACGAAAACCTGCAAAGGCGATATAATGAAAAAATGCTTAACCGAAGTGTTTTCCCCCTTCCTCATGTAAGTGTTATTTAATTTTTAAGCATAGTCGCCTTTTCCTTTGGTGGTTGTTTGTCTTTGTATTATTATTTGTTTCTCGCTTGGCTTTATTTTCGACGAACAAGCGAAACAAACCTAATGTCATTAATCAGCCACCAACCATACCAGATGCAAATGATACTGATGATGTTAAATTGACGAAAAATATCGGGTATTGTTGAGTTTTTTAACCACAAAAACCCCCCAGAACCCAGAATGTTCAGATTTTCACAAAATCATTCCTAAATAACAACCATTATGTAAAAGTTTTAACGAATTTTCCTAGTCAAATACAGATGGATGGAGCCTCATTGATTTGGTCCCTGTGTGGTAAGCATCATATTTACAGTCATCTATAGTTATTGGTTATATTTTCTCTTTAAGAATCTGAAAGTCATCAATACATCACAATATTGTAGCAAAGAGATCGTTCACATCCGTTAACAGGAAAATATTTAGCCGAGTCCGTCATTTCAGATATACAGGTAAAGTCGCATTAAAACAAAATCAGAGAACACCGAAGAGTTAACAAAATCATAATTCGAACTCAAAATCGATTAAACTAGGGGCAAAATATTATCAAATGAAAGACCAATATGGAGATCCTTGTAAAGTACAAGAGAATAAGACCAGGTGTCCCGGAAGAGTTCACCCAATGCTTCATTTTGTACACAAAATCCGATTTTCTCAATGCCACACAAGAATGAGCTAGATATAGGAATTATGCAATTTTGTCATAACCCTTCATAATCTGACACCCTTAACTGCAACTTCATTGACAAGTAAACAACCACAACCGCCGTGTGCAGAAGACGACGCATAACTCAGTTACAATGCAGGTATTACAATGTATACATTCTACACGATAACGTGACTATTTTAATTTTCTGATTGTGAACTTTCCCTTTCTTGACTTCAGGTCTCCAACCTATGGTGTTTGAAAGCCGCGGTTGATTCGTTCTTCCAGGGCTTGCTCTAAATATCGAGATTTGCGATTTGATAGATATCGGCTGCTGACTAAAACTTACTATACAAGGATTCGAGAGATGCAAGTTGATGAGAACTATGATCAAGTGTTATGGTCGCACTTCTGGTCTCATTTAGAAATATTTGGTATCCTTGTGTGATGTGAAGACATTTTTTGGTATGCTCATTAGTTGTGTTTGGGAGGATGACCCAGTTATAACTTTGTTCACTCGACGTTAACATGGTAATGTACTTGTGACCAAGATTTACGTGGCGGTCGTCGATGAAGCAGAAAGTGCTTACTCTTCCAGAACATCTGGTCTTATACTTTACAAGAGTTTTTATGTTTTTTTTGCTCTTGTTTAATTGGTTTTTGGTTTTGTTGATGGTTCAATATTCTCTGATTTTTTTTTCAATTTTCGAGGGTTGGGTGTAATTTGTACTTCATGATCTAACACTGCAGGTTGTATCTGGGATATAAGTACACTGTACAAATTATGGCTGAATCATAGGTTATAAAAAGTCTATGTACTGTTGAGAAGATAAGTCCCAGCTAGATCGTTGTCACCTTATAATGACATGTGGGTGAGCCCGCTTGTGGTATCCGAGTTGTGTGAACTGTTCTGATCAAACCATTAGTCGCGCACTTTTTATAGACAAGGGCTTCATTTACATGTACATTTCAAACACAACAGTAATCATAGAACGCACACAGAGGACTTTGACGGAAGGCTTTCTCCCGTTTCCGGATCAAAGCCGTGAGCTTGGGTGCAATGATTCCTACAAACTGTGTACTTTTGTACTCGGTAATTTCTCCTGTCAATGTATGTGACTATTTTATACTAATATTGCGTGTTAATTGACTTACGTACAGCTTGCTATCAACACTTGATTTTTATTAACAATGAATATAAACTTTAATTTGTCCAACCTAAAATTTCGTAATAGAAATTTTTAACATTGCAATCTTCCCGGGTGATCAAATAAGAAAAAATAGAGAATACCAAGCATCAACAAAACCATTATCAGAACTAAAAATCGATTAAACTAGAGGCAAAATATGAACAAAGGAAAGATTTACGTGGAGATTCTCGTAAAAGTAAAAGAGAATAAGACCAGTGTTCCAGAAGAGTAACGAATCAACTGTGAAATGTAAGTGATATTTCAGTAACATTCATGTTTGTTTACGTTAATATAGTTGTTCTAGTCTGTATTGTATTGTGTTGCGTGATGTATGGTATTCAAAGTCCTATCAACGAGTTCGCAAGCAGACTATATAGTATAAGTGTCATGCAGATGAATATAAACACCTTGAAACATACCGCTCAATACAAGACATTACCATTAGTGCAATGTATATTTGGTATTTCGCAGTAATTTTGATCTCTGCTTCTCCATCCTATGATGTTTACATGTCGCAGTTGATTCGTTATTCTAGGGATTGCTCTGAATATCGAGATTACCGTGATAGATGTCGACCGCTGACGAACAAACTTACGGCACAGGGCTTATTTTTGTGCTTACTTGTTGTGATTGACAATGATGACTCGGTTCTCATTTTGAGGATTGATGCTTACTTGGAAGCGACCAAGATTTACGATGTACATGGCGGGTATCGTCGATGAAGCAGAGGACGCTTACTCTTCCGGAACACCTGGCCTTATTGACTTGTACTTTCACGAGGGTCTCCATGTAAATCTTTCCTTTGTTCAAATTTTACCTCTAGTTAATCGATTTTGAGTTCGGATTATGATTTTGTTGACGCATTCGAACTTTCTTTTCTTTACATAGTGGGACTTTACATTTTAATTGTTAACTGTTTTTATCACAACAGCAACATAATCGCCACAACCATCATTACCAACAACAACATCAGCAACAGCAGCAAAACAAAAGCAGCAGCAAAAACCTTAAGGTCTGCAATATTTATTAATATGAAATGCACATTGCTCCAACCTCGGAGCATCCCTCCGTTTATCTATATAATTTAGCAGAAATATCGTGCATTGATCCACTGTGGTTCGTAACACATGTCTTAAACACACCCAATGATTGAAAGATTGCCATGGGAAACATACTCAGGCATATATGTTTCTTAAATTTATGACGAACCCCTATGCTAGGATTCCATAAAATCGAATGATATTTTGTCTTTCAAATCCAGCTTCCACAAATAAACGCCCTCGTGGGAACAAGGTCCAAAATAATCAGGGAAAACCGACGCTTCAAGTAGAAAACTACAATCTTAACCAAAACAACGTATTTACATGGAAACCCAAATAAAAGTACAAGAGAATAAGACCAGGCGTTCAAGATAATAAGCGTTGTCTGCTTCATCGACGACACCAGCCATGCAAATCTTGGCCACATTCAAGTAAACCTTAAGTCCTCAAAGTGAAAACAGTGTCATCATTCTCAATGACAACAAGTAGGCACACTAATGAACACACTCAATACGCCCATATTCATATCACACAAGGATACAAAATAGTACTCAATGAGACAAAGATGGCGACTATGTACCTGGTCAGAATTCTCATTAATCTCCATCTCACGAATGATAGTTTTTTAAGCAAACATAATGGTC
Source organism: Mimachlamys varia (assembly GCA_947623455.1). NCBI lineage: Eukaryota > Metazoa > Mollusca > Bivalvia > Pectinida > Pectinidae > Mimachlamys > Mimachlamys varia. Next base: position 41,446,434 of record OX392542.1, read on the forward strand.
GGTAGATAGTTTAAAGCATAAATGGACACATTTGCTTGTAATATCTCAAATGCCGAAAAACTTATGAATGATGATGTAACACGCACATGTGCTGCACCCGTTAAAATATTATTTATTATTTCAGATTATTTTGCATTGTAAAGTTTTTGTCTCAAAAATAGATCACTAGATGAAAGTGATATCATAAATTCTTTTATTTCTGCGGCGAAGAAGCGTACTCGCAATGGTACACACTATCACTGGTAGCACAAAACGGTGTTAATTGTCATTTTTCTTTCGTATAGAGCATATAAGCAACAAACAATTTTTGTTTATAGATACAATACTTACTTACGATCGGTGAATACACTAAAATCCATCACTACAGTTTACAGAATAAGATGGAATTGTATATATTTTACTTTAAAGCAAACTAGGCATTTTACCCATTAGGGTAGCCTCATATTATTAGCTCCCGGACGAATGTCAACACCCGTAAAAAAGGGTAAATACACACACCCCTCCCCCCCCCCCCTAAAAAAACCCCTGTACATTTAAAGTAATAAAACTATCGAGTTAAATTGATTAAATGTCATTATTCTTGTTTTATATCAAAGTTTAATGCTTATTTTGTGCCATATTAATCCGGCAGTCGATATAACAGCAGCGAGCATGCTTTCAACTTCAAACCAAAAACATACTCTCAACATCAAAGAGGAGAACATGCCGTTTTCATTACATTAATAGCATTCATGTTACTGTATACAAGCATGGATCTTAAACGGGAACAAAACGTGTATGCATTCATGTAAGCATGGCCTGCTTACAGTGTAATAAAAGAAATTTAAAAAATCGAAAAAAACCCGACATTCATATGAGCATGTGCTTCACGTTTGCATGGCCAGGAACGACTACAGATCAGAGACTATCCGAAAGGATTTGAACAACCCGGCGAATGCAATGTGGATATTGCTGAATTATATCTAGAGACTCTACTAGACATTATTACATTTGCCGATGCAGGTATTTCCGTTGTTTGCGAGTGATTTTCTTTTTGCACAAAATGTTTTTGCATTTACACGTGTTGTATAATGGATCATTGCGTGTGAAAATAATAATTAATCTCATATTACAAAACAGTTATTTAATTTTAATAAAATTTGATACAAGGATCAGTCATCCGGCCCCGCTGAACCCACTTTATCTCGGGGTGATACATTCTTGTATTAACCTTATAAAAAGTCAATAATTGTATAATAATGTGTTTTTGTTGCACTATATAACCTCATAGGAAGCAAGCATGCACAGCCCAAGAGCAGAACGCCAGGTCAAATCGATAGAACGCCAGTGTTCGTCAATAGAACGCCAGGGTAAGTGGATAGAACGCCGGTGTTCGTCAATAGAACACCAACGTAAGTCGATAGAACGCCAGGGTTAGTCAATAGAACGACAGGGTAAGTCGATGGAACGCCAGGGTAAGTGGATAGAACGCCAGGGCAAGTGGATAGAACGCCAGGGTAAGTGGATAGAACGTCAGGATAAGTGGATAGAACGTCAGGGTACGTAGATGGAACACCAAAGTAAGTCGACAGAACGTCAGGGTAAGTGAATAGAACGCCATGCCATGGTAAGACGGTAGAACGCCATGATACGTGGATAGAACGACAGGGTAAGTGGATAGAACGTCGGGATAAGTGGATAGAACGCCAGGGTTAGTCAATAGAACGCCAGGGTAAGACGGTAGAACGCCATGATACGTGGATAGAACGTCAGGATAAGTGGATAGAACGTCAGGATAAGTGGTTAGAACGCCAAGATAAGTGGATAGAACGGCAGGGTAAGTGGATAGAACGCCAGGGTAAGGGGATAGAACGCCAGGATAAGTGGATAGAACGCCAGGGTAAGTGGATAGAACGTCAGGGTAAGTGGATAGAACGACAGGGTAAGACGGTAGAACGACAGGGTAAGACGATAGAACGCCAGGGTAAGTGGAAAGAACGCCAGGGTAAGTGGATAGAACGCCAGGGTAAGTGGATAGAACGCCAGGATAAGTGGATAGAACGCCAGGGTAAGTGGATAGAACGCCAGGGTAAGTTGATAAAACGCCAGGGTAAGTGGATAGAACGTCAGGGTAAGTGGATAGAACGACAGGGTAAGACGGTAGAACGGCAGGGTAAGTGGATAGAACGACAGAGTAAGTGGATAGAACGCCAGGGTAAGTGGATAGAACGCCAGGGTAAGTGGATAGAACGCCAGGATAAGTGGATAGAACGACAGGGTAAGTGGATAGAACGCCAGGGTAAGTTGATAAAACGCCAGGGTAAGTGGATAGAACGTCAGGACAAGTAGATAGAACGTCAGGGTAAGTGGATAGAACACCAGGGTAAGACGGTAGAACGTCAGGGTAAGTCGATAGAACGCCAGGGTAAGTGGATAGAACGGCAGGGTAAGTGGATAGAACGCCAGGGTAAGTGGATAGAACGGCAGGGTAAGTGGATATAACGCCAGGGTAAGTGGATAGAACGACAGGGTAAGTGGATAGAACGCCAGGGTTAGTTGATAGAACGCCAGGGTCAGTCGAGTTAATACTATTATCGAGCCGAGAGACAAAAACAACTTTAAACTTACACTTCGACAGAATATCTTTATATACTCTCTTAGTTATAAAGCATATACATAGTATATTAAATGACTTTCCATTTTGTATGAGATTTAAGAAACGAGTCTAAGAAATTTTCAATTTACCTGTAACGATATAAAAGGAAAAATTCAGACGAGTCGTGTATAAACCATATTTGAAATGAAATCGAGATATGTTTGTAGCCAATATTTCTATCAGAGAGAGCATCGCCATTAAAGCCATCTCGCAATATCTTTATTAAAGCGTATTATTGGAATTTATAGGAAAAGGAAGTAGAAATTCTCCCCTTTAGTAGGTACTTAAGGCAACAGTTTACTGTTATACGTATCACAGCGTGCATCGAAATACTAAAGGCGACGATTGATAAAAAAAAATTGAGCCATTCAAGAAAGCGCTATTGTATTGCACAGTACAAATGTCAACATATCTCACATTTCCGTGTGTATACGATACAGCTGATCAGGGTGAGAATAGTGTGCAGTTAATTTATATTTTACACTCCATTTCACGTGGCGTGACATCACAACGGCTGATCAAACGTAGTGTCATAGATTTTGAGCTGTCGTGATGAAGTGTGTAATGTAGGGAAATTTCACTCTCGATATTTTAAGAATTGGTCAAACCCTCAGTTAGTAATCTCTATCTAACACCCCTAAAAATGAAAGAATCTTATAATATTATATTAAACAGGATTATCTCAGGTTTTCCACATTTGCTGGCAAGGTCAAACATTATTAATCCAGTGTAATGTATTGTTATATTATAGATATAAAGGATCTTACACGAGTGTCGATATAATATGGAAATTATTAAACGGGTTCAATGATTTAATATGTCACGAGCCTTTAGGCGAGTTACATATTACACTGCACATTATTTAACGAGTTTAATAAATTCCGTATTACAATGTACATTGACACAAGTGTAAGATTCTATTTATCACATAACTTATATGTATGAGAAAATACACAAAAACTCTCAATTAATTCTCAATAAGAAAGGCAAATTTCTTCTTTGACGGTTCGATTATTACTACCGAGACAATCATATGACGTCATCTTTTTATGACGTCACAATAGTGTTATTACACGTGTGTAATACCATATTTATGACATGGCCGTATGACATGACTGAACGGGTCAGTTATGTGATAAATCTCTTTTTGAGACTGGTATGTGAAATACCAAATCTACTCCTCGTGTCTTGAAGCCTGCTAATTCAATGAACGCTGATTTCTGGAAACTGTCGGTATTCTCGGTTCCGCTTGTCTCTGTTTTACTTTTTCTTGGCGTACCAGTTTTGGATGAGGAGAAAAAAATTAACTAGGTTTAACTAGGGAAGACTTTACACGAATACCATTGGAAAAGAGAATAACTCCAGGGGTTCCAGAAGAGTAAACGTGTTTTGCTTAATCGACGACGGCGCAATGTAAATCAAAGTCAAATCCAAGTTAAGTTCATGTCCTCAAAGTGAGAACCGAGTCATCATTCTCAATCACAAATAGTAAGCACACTTATAAACATATTTAAAAACTCCAACCTTCATATCATACAGAATTACACGATATTTCTCAATGAGACCAAGATGGCAAACATACAACTTGCTTATAATCTTCATGAACCTGCATCACTACTCGAATTTCTGTGTAGTAAATTTGTCAGCAGCCGACATCTGTTACCAATATCTCGATATTTAGAGCAAGAGCTAGAATAAGGAATCAAATGCAATATGTTAACGTCATCAGTTGGAGAAGGCAGGTGCTACAATCAAGAAAGGGAAAGTTCACGATCGGAAAATCGAAAGTGCTGCCCATGATGCTCATCATAGTTTAAGTAAGATAATCAGCTGAGTTGTTGTGTCCTTGATTTCAAGTTCATAAGTAAACTTCTTGTTCATCGACAACACATCGACGATTCATCTCGAAGGGAAATCAAAATATTTGGCAAGGCTTTTGTTACCATTCCTGAAAAGCTCTCCCACAAATTCAGCCTCGTTTGAAAACAAGATCAGCCAAGATTGTGGCATAGCTTTTTCTCATATAATTGCCTACTGGAAAATCTTTTCTCCAAACTCAAGAAAAATATTGTCAACCAGAAATAAAAGCAATCGTTCTATTTCTCAGTATAACTCATCTAAGCTTTAGTTGTATTTTTCAAAAAGTATAGTCCAAGATTGCTCGCACCAATATATATTTGTATCTTTCAAATTTCAATTTCTTTTTAATTACAATGCATCAAAGAAGTGTATCTTTGTCTGACTTATGGTAATACATGTGAAGCCCGGAGCTAAACATTGAAACAAAATGATCTACTGGTTACTGGATGAATTGATAGATAAACACGAATAATCCCTCAAGTATAAATAACATTTCTATTTTTTTCAAATAGAGAATACCGAAGCGTCAACAAAACCAAAATCCGAATCGATTGATGATGACATAACATACACATTTGCTGCAACTTTTAAATTTAGTAATAGATACAGCATACCGAAAAAATGAATTAAACTGCACCATACAGCTGCTTTGTCCTCCTAGGGCCCTTCAGTGATACTAGGGGCCAAAAGGTGGGAATCCAAAAATTCTAAACTAATGTAGAAGCAGAAGGGTCAGATGCGTTAAACCCCTTTAATTTATGAATTTTGAAGTAAAATTAAACTAGTTCTGTATAATTTCAAATCGTACTACTCAAATGAGATTTAACCCTAAACCTAACCCTAACTAGAGGCAAAATATGAAAAAGGAAAAGATTTACATGGAGACCCTAATAAAAGTACAAGATAATACGACCAGATGTTCCGAAGGGTAAGTATCTACTGCTTCGTCGACGACAGCCGCCATGTATACCTAGGTCACATCCAAGTAAGCATCAAGTCCTCAAAGTGAGAACCGTGTCATCATTCGCAATCACAATTAGAATTTAACATACCGAACGAAAAGCATATCTTTAAAAATGTAAATAATACTGGAAATTACAGGAAGACATTTAATGTCCCTTGGGATGTCATAAACACCATTAATATACCACGTGATCACAATGGAGAAAGAGTCTCGCTGTCATATGTGTCAAATTTTCCACGTAAACTCGACAAACGTCAAATAGATTGTCTATTTACGTGTACAGTACTATCTTCTCTCTTGTATCTCACTATCTACAGTACGCTCTGCTCAACATTTCCGTCTGTTGGCAGTCCTCCATCACTTGACCTCCGTGTCATACGACAACATCAAAATCTATGTTTTATGTAATGACTATTTTACACAACCAAAATATGCTTTATGTGACGTTTCGATGACTACTACGATGTGTACCCGGTCACCTCCATCAGACTAATGCCCAGCAAAGCGTATGCACACAACATGTGTAAAATGTGTACGAGTTGGTAAATGACAAATCGGTCATTTCATCTACGCTGTTGGGCGTATGTACAATTGTTAAGTTATTGTACCAAAATGACTAGATTCAACTACGCTTTGTTTATGACTTGGTCATAGATTTGCTAGAGTCTTTGAGCCCCCTTATCTCGATTTAGAATCGCCAACTGCGGCGTATCCAGATGGCTTCTTTGATCTGCCGCCTCAGCAGATTGCTCTCTCTGTCTAGCACTTCTGAGTTTTCCCAGTCAATCACATGACTTTTCTGTATAGCATGGCCTGTGACTGGCGATTTGTTTATCTGAGACTCCGCCTGCTTCTGTTTTCAAATATATGCTATTTTGACAGTTTTGCAATAATGTTAAATATACATATACGACTGTCTACAGAGAAGCCGCCCCCGAGATCATGACATAATCCTAAATTTGTGCTTAGCTAATCACGTATGACATTATGTTTTACAAAGTTGTTTATGAATGGCTAAGTCACAACTGAAATAGCGCACTCAAAATAAAGCACAACATCGACTTTAAATGGATAATTACGATGATGAATAAGCGTTCAAACAATACTTACTGCAGAATCTTAGTTAGCAGAATGAAGCAGGATTCCTTTAACACTAAATCGCAAAAAATATATACCACTTAAAATATATGTTGATATTATATTGGTTTTATTGTGACTAGTACGGATTCGATATGCAAACATGTCAAAAGGAGGCACGGTAGTCTAGTGGTAGGACGCCGGGCTCGTGATCGAAGGCTTGCACTTTCGAATCTCGGTCACTGTACATTTGTTGTATCCTTTGGCAAGATACTTTTTCTGCGCTTATTCCAGTGAACTCAGTTGAAAATGAGTGCTAGAAATTGTATAATGCTAAATTTGAGCGCCGAAATGGCAGTACCGGTTGTATGCTCCCCAGGGATTTGAGAACGATATTGGCTGGTTGCTAAGCCCCTATTACCACGGATAATACTTTGTGAAACGCTTCAATAAAACGGTATCAAAGTGCCTCGAAATAATTATCAATTTATAATCATTAAAGGATATGATTACAAGCTTAAAGCTTATGTTACTTCCGCTATGCTGTGATCTCCTGACAATACTTATAGGTACACTGTATAGCGCCCCCTCGTGGTTACCATCGAATGGAGTCAGTCGTGACATCTGATAAGGATGGACGACGCATCGATGATACTACACGGAATGGCATATCAAAGATAAAGCCATATCATTTCGTACTTGCTACATCATTGTTTCCGGTCATTTCACAAAAGTTGAACGATTTAAAGCGATGGAGCAATAATTGGATACTGCCTCACAACATAAACATTAATGTATTGATGCCTATCGTCTAAACGGTGCGTTAGAGGTTTAACTGATCTCATGAATGCAATTATTGTTTTTAAGATACGAGACAAGTGAAAACAGAAAACATGTAAAAACAAAAATAGAAAAAAAAAATCGTCACCAAATCCGCATTCCAAACTTTAAATCGATTAAAAACAAAGGAAAACTTTGTATAAGACCCTTGTAAAAGTTCAAGAGAATATGAACAAGTGTTCCGGAAGAGTAAGGCCTTCTGCCTCATCGACGACACCCGCCAAGTTAATATTTAACACAAATCCAAAGACAGTGCAAACTTCACGGCCCGAAAGCGAGAACCGAGGCACAATTCTCAACCACAACAAACAGTCATACTAATGAGCTTACTCAAAAACATCAACCCTCATAATTATCACACAAGGATGTTGAACATTTCTCTAAAAGACCAAGACAGCGACTATTAAACCTGCTCATGGTCTTCTTCAACCCACATCTATCGAATCCCTGTGCCGTTAGTTTTCTTGTTAGCAGCCGACATCTATCACAAAAATCTCGACAGAGCCAGTCCTAGAGTAATGAATCAACTGTGGCCTGCAAATACAATGGGTTGGAGAAGCAGGGCTGTTACTTTCAAGAAACTTCACGATCGGAAAATTGAAATCGTAACGTTTATCACATAGCTTAGTTGTAAGCTTTCCATGTTGGTCTTTGTTTAAGTACATCAGCTGATGAAGGGGGGTCGGTTGTTTCCTTTGATATGGCTAGTCCATACAATGATTACTACTGGGGCAGAACGACAAATCCAGGGAAGGACAAGCTGTCAACATACTTAGTAGATAAATAAAATAAAATAACAATTGAATAGCAAATAAATTAATCACGGAAATTCTTTAAAAAAAAAACTAAAGAAAACTCATGCCCATGGGAGCCAGTTTGCATTCTTAAAATATTCATTGCAAAGTATTTCATATAATATTAAATTTTTCTTAACTTTGCTTTTTATATCAATGTTTAGGCATTTGGTTCTTTACCTCGTCAATGCCATCCTCGATATCCAAGTGTTACGCTCATCTACGCTCTCTATATCCCTGGAATATGTGATGGCAAAACTGAAGGCACACTCAGCTAAGCTGCCTGCCTGTCATTTGAAAATTACTAATGATCCGCAACCGACTTTAAACTTGTCAATTTTAACCGTTGTGTAACCAAGATACTCTTTAAAGTACATCGAACGGTCGAACCAGTATTTTTGCCTAGGCCACCAACACGATGGCTCACACGGAGCCTTAAGTTTTGCCATGACTTTATAAAACTTTATCGAATATTATTTTGCTTTTAATTCCGAATGAATTCTCTCGACCTTTTGATTTATTTTGAAATCTGAAATAATGTCGATATTCAGATTCTCTGGACATTTGATATGTTTTTTCCTAAAACCTTGTATTGATCCAGATATATCTTAAATAATAGACCTATTCTCACACAGGATGGCTCTTAATCCTCTCACGCTGAATTGATACTCTGATAATCTTACATGTTGAATCGGTCTTACATTACATAATTTACCAAAAAGATGATATTATTCAACACTGCACACAATCTTACATTTTTTAATACACATACATACCTGTTTCATTCGCATACGTGTGTACCCAACTACATTACACCTCACATTATTTAGATAATACATTAAATATTCATTACGTACTAAATAAATAATAATTAAACACTTATTAAAGGCCCAATATACGTAACTTTCGGCAAAACTAGAAGAATAGATTAAGCTTAATAACTTATTATATTTATAGATTTAGTTAAGATTAACTGATATCAGCAATATTCAAGATGAATTCTTATGCAGTTACCGGTACAGCAGCAGTTGAAATTCTGAACTGTCCTCTAACTTCGGCTTGTTGTTGAAGTGGGCCCCACCTGTATTATTTTCAATTATTTTCTGTCAAGAGTTTCTTGTTAGTTACCGATGGGGTTTACTTCGTTTAAGACTTATTTTTGCATGGTTATCAACTGGAATCCCGAAAAAATTGCCGAAGTTACGTATATTGGGCCTTTAAATTATTAAATATTAATCAAACAGCAATCAAAAATCAAATAAACAACGATTAACAATTATTAAATATCCGGCTATCAGCCGTTTTGGCTTTTATATTATTTTCCAAAACAGCTTATGTGGTGCAGTTCAATGTATGTCTGTTGTATATCGTTATTTGGATCAGATACTTTTTACTTTAACACTTTGTGTATTTTGGATCCTTTATTTCAGAACTTGGCAAGTGACATTTGTTAACACGTTTCCTCTGTATCGGGGACGTTACGCGGTTAATGAACATGCTGATGTTTCCGGAATCAAATCAGAAGACGGGCAATCCCTCGAGATATCAGGCTAGTGCAGATGTACTTGTCCTGGCTCTTCAAAGTGGCACCCCTATTGCCTAGCGACCTGTTCTCAGTTGTTCAAAGGATGATAAGCTTAATCAGTGATTAGTGCAAATTTCAATTTTCCTGTAACTTTAAAACCAAACCGTTGAATTAGTTGCAACCTTCCAGATAACAAATATCTAGTACAGACAATATACATGCAAAAATGTGCGATTGTGCCTTGTATTTTGGCAGAATTATTAAAGGTTGATAAATGTCGTTTAATAGTGATTAAGCTAACCAACTTTAAAATAACTGATAGGATTGCATTGTAACAACAAGTGTAATATCATTTTCGAGCTCCTGGTTACATATACAATGTTAATGTATAAACATTCGTTTAACGAATGTTTATCTTACATAAAACTATCTACAATCAAATCTCGAAGTCGGTGGTTCCCCCGAAAAACGTTGAGTTATGCGCGTATTCGAGTTAGGTACGTTCGAATACTGTGTGAATTCTGACAGGGACCGGCAAAATACAATAATGGGCCGTGGTGGCCAAGTGGTTAAGGTGTTTCGACATTCTACCACTAGCCCTCCACCTCTGGACCGTGGTGGACCACTGGTTATGGTGTTTCGACATTCTACCACTAGCCTTTTACCTCTGGATTTGGAGTTCGAATCCCACGTGGGGCAGTTGACAGGTTCTGACCGTAGGTCGGTGGTTTTTCTTCGGGTACTCCGGTTTCCTCAAAACCCAAAACCTGGCACGTCATTAAATGACCTAGGCTTTTAATAGGACGTAAAACAAAAATAAACCAAATCTTAAAACAGGACATGTTTTACAAGGACACTGGAAAACTTGTATTCTGACTATATCAAATAAATGTAAATAATACATAGATATTGACAAATATGTCTAAGCTCATTTACCTTCAGTAATGTTGAGCGACGGGTTCAGTTCACAATTTTGAACAACAATCTAATTGATTGAATCACGAGGATAGTACATTTCCTGACCCAGATTCCGACATTTCTTTTAGAAAAGAAAGCCAAAAATGGGGACCCTTGAGGAAGAATAAAAAAAAAGATAAGGTGATGAACACTAATAAGCGTATACTGCGTCATCGATACCGACATACAAATCGAAGTCACATCCAATAAGATGTGGGTAGTAGACAAGCATTGGTTATATCATAGACACCTAACAGTATGTCAGTTATAATTTCTGTACGAGAGGAGCAGTGCTACTTCTAGAGCACGTAGACCGAGAGAAGTTAGCTCCGCCCCTCGAGTATGATAACCGACATATTGCGAGATTTTTATGATGTAACCGACTGTACGATACCCATTTGTTGAGATTGAGTACTCGCCTTGAAATCGACACGGACCTAAATCCTACCTATTTTTGTTTTTTTAGTCTTTTCCGTCGGGCAGGCCTTTGCCGTTTAGAAAATTGTAAAAAAAAAGCATATGATATACATAATGTTAATAACTAATTTGTTTATCTATGTGTATTATTTTAGAATCGCTGGAGTCACGGGAATCAAGGAAATATGAGCTGTAACTTTCACTCGGTTAAATATAGCAAGCTGCCCCGAGCTATGCAAAGTGTCGCATAATCACTGACGTTTCATAGAAACGCGCGAAATGGTGGACTTTCAGCCTCATTACGGAAAGCAATGTTGCTCTTTCAAATCGCCGCATTTAGATACTACATTAACTGACCAAAAGTCGATCAAGTTTTATACAAGACAGACAGGACTGTGAAATACAGAGAGATTCGCCCTTCAGGGCATATTGTTCAACGAAAAAATAGCATTAAGGAGAATTGGTGGTGATGATTCCCAAGCTGAGACTGCACTGTAAAATTCATTGCCCTCTATGGATATAACTCAGACCAATAAAATAATTACCAAAGTTTCTCTTCCGGGTCATATAAAGGCTTGTTAAGCAGTCAGGTCCCCGGGAGGTTTTGCTTGTAGAATTAGTTTCTTTGCTGTTATTCCGGATCTCATAGGATACGTCAGCCAAACTGTCTATTACAACTACTCCGAAAAGTGTCAGTAATTGCCACTGGGAATGTTCGCTGGCCGAGGTTATCAAATTCCCTATCTTAATGAGAAAGGAAAGATGTACATAGGATACAAATCTTGTTGAAATTACAGTACTATCTGAAGCATTGATTTTTATTTTTTTTTTTTTGGGGGGGGGGGGGGGGGGACTGTTTCGTCAGAAACTACATATACGTCAAGGCACTGCAGAAATACAATTTGACTACTACATTCTGTCACAGAAGAACATATAGGAACAATTTCATTATTGCGTTGACGTATTACCCCCTCGGTGTCTATTTGACATTATTACAGGCATTTAAGCTAAAGTTGTGCTGGCGTATCTACATTGAATGTATACTAACTGTCCGATGACATGGAATGTTATACAAATATATCATGGGTGTCTGTGCAATAGTCCAGAATATTTGACACGAGGTACTGGTAATCGACCGATGTTCTATTGTACAAGGCCGAAGGTCGATTACCAGTACCGAGGGTCAAACAGTCTTGACTATTGCACTGACATCGATGATATACTTGTTTTATTACATAATCACTTAAACACACTTTGAATCACTGAAATTGTTTATTTCATTAAAATGTTTTTGAATAATAGTATGTCAATTTTATAATGTATCGCGTGAAGTCTGGTATGTATAAAAAGAAAAGGGTAAACATTCCATGATCTGAGTAGTAACAACAACAATATTAATCCGCATTCATTGGCAACTCCAAATCTCAACTTTCCTGTGGAGGTCGTCACGCCTGTTGTCTGGCAGCACTGTCATCTGATTGACTTCTTTGACGCTTGAAATGGTAGGAAACGTCACGTGGTGTTCAATAGTTCGCACGTGACCGTGCAATAGTCATTTGAGCTGTGCAATAGTTCATTTTACTAGTAAATGGTTCAGAATATAGCTTATGCGTATAGTTAAGGAAAATCAAACGCATTTTGTAATAAATATAAATAACCATCAAACTATCTTTTATCTCAGTACTCATGTGTGGATGCAGGCACGGTTTAATATTTAACCTGAACGTTTCATGATCTGGCATGTCCTTAGCTGTAAATAGGACCTTAAACACCACAAGCGAAACAAGGGGTTGGGGGTTAGGGGGGGGGGGGATCCGAACTCAAAATCGATGAAACTAGAGGCAAAATATGAACAAATGAAATATTTACATGGATACCTTTAAAAAGAATAACAATACAGGATAATACGACCAGGTGTTCCGGAAGAGTAAGCGTCTGCTGCTTCATCGACGACACCCGCCGTGTACAAATTGGTTACATCAAAGTAATCATCAAGTCCTCAAAGTGAATACGAGTCATCGTTCTAAATCACAACAAGTTAGGACACCAATGAGTATACTCAAAAACGTTCATCTTCATATCACACAAAGATACAAAATACTTCTTAATAAGTCATTATATAGATGACGACCAAAAAACATGCTCATGGTTCTGATAAACCTGCTTCTCTCAAATCCTTGTGTAGTAAGTTTGTTTGCCAGCAGTCGACAAACCGCTGACAGAAGATCGCGATATTTGGAGCAATCCCAGAAGAGGACCTTAACCCAAACAAGCGAAACGAAACCTTAACCCAAACAAGCGAAACGAAACCTTAACTCAAACAATCGAAACGAAACCTTCACCCAAACAAACGAATCGAAACCTTAACCCAAACAAGCGAAACGAAACCTCAACCAAAACAATCGAAACGAAACCTTCACCCAAACAAACGAAACGAAACCTTCACCCAAACAAGCGAAACGCAGCGAGAGAAATGCAATAGCAACAGACCAATACTGCAAGGTACACGTAGGCATACACGACTTCGTCAAGATTTGGTCAATAAGAATCAGCATTTAAAGCTGACTGTATTGAAATGGAACCGGTCTAGTTCACGTCTTTAAATAAACTAATACATATATAATAGAGAGTCACGTTCGATAAACATACAGAGATCACGATGGATGAATACTGTATGTAATGTAAATCAAATGATGTTAAAGACACTTGTTTTGTAAAGAACATTTAAAAACTCGATTTTAGTACAGCTGTGCATATCTAAAAAAACCAGATAATTTTACATCGAATCTCATACATTGTATTGTAACAATTATACGAAAGCAAAAAAAATAATTAGAGAATACCAACCCATAATCCTAACTCGATTAAGATCATACTATGAACCGAGGATAGAGTTGGGAATAAATATATATCTGTTTAAAAAACCCCACAAACGTGTTTCATTGTAAATAAGATATCAGTATATGAACTTTATCATTATGCCATTGTGTATAAAGTATCTGTATAAATACAAACTTCATTGAGGTAAAATTAAATATGTATACAAGCAACAAACTTCATTGTGTATATGATATTTTTAAAACATCATGTTAACATGGCGGTTGCCGTTGATGAAGCAGAAGACGCTTACTCTTCCGGACCTATCCTTATATATTTTTTTTGTATTTTTACAAGAGTATCCCAATATTTTCTTTGTTCATATTTTGGCCCTGGTTTAATCGATTTACGGTTCGGATCACGATTTTGTTAACGCGTCGGTATTATCTTATTTATTTTCATTGTGTATAAGATGCCTGTATAAAAACTACATGTAGAAATGTGCATAAAGTAACTATACAAATTTTATGTTTTAGTATGTATAAAAATACATGTTTAAATAAGTACATGTTTCATTGTGTGTAAACTATCTGTATAAATAAGTACATGTTTCGATGTTTATAAGACGTCTGTTTAAATAAGTACATGTTTCAATGTATATAAGACGTCTGTATAAATAAGTACATGTTTCAATGTTTATAAGACGTCTGTATATATAAGTACCTGTTTCGATGTTTATAAGACGTCTGTATAAATAAGTACATGTTTCAATGTATATATGACGTCTGTATAAATAAGTACATGTTTCAATGTATATATGACGTCTGTATAAATAAGTACATGTTTCAATGTATATATGACGTCTGTATAAATAAGTACATGTTTCAATGTATATAAGACGTCTGTATAAATAAGTACATGTTTCAATGTTTATAAGATGTCTGTATATATAAGTACATGTTTCAATGTATATAAGACGTCTGTATAAATAAGTACATGTTTCGATGTTTATAAGACGTCTGTATAAATAAGTACATGTTTCAATGTTTATAAGACGTCTGTATAAATAAGTACATGTTTAAATGTTTATAAGACGTCTGTATAAATAAGTACATGTTTCTATGTATATAAAACGTCTGTATAAATAAGTACATGTTTCAATGTATATAAGACGTCTGTATAAATAAGTACATGTTTCGATGTTTATAAGACGTCTGTATAAATAAGTACATGTTTCGATGTTTATAAGACGTCTGTATAAATAAGTACATGTTTCAATGTATATATGACGTCTGTATAAATAAGTACATGTTTCAATGTTTATAAGATGTCTGTATAAATAAGTACATGTTTCGATGTTTATAAGACGTCTGTATAAATAAGTACATGTTTCAATGTATATAAGATGTCTGTATAAATAAGTACATGTTTCTATGTATATAAGATGTCTGTATAAATAAGTACATGTTTCAATGTATATATGACATCTGTATAAATAAGTACATGTTTCTATGTTTATAAGATGTCTGTATAAATAAGTACATGTTTCTATGTATATAAGATGTCTGTATAAATAAGTACATGTTTCAATGTATATAAGACGTCTGTATAAATAAGTACATGTTTCGATGTTTATATGACATCTGTATAAATAAGTACATGTTTCGATGTTTATAAGATGTCTGTATAAATAAGTACATGTTTCTATGTATATAAGATGTCTGTATAAATAAGTACATGTTTCAATGTATATAAGACGTCTGTATAAATAAGTACATGTTTCGATGTTTATATGACATCTGTATAAATAAGTACATGTTTCGATGTTTATAAGATGTCTGTATAAATAAGTACATGTTTCTATGTATATAAGATGTCTGTATAAATAAGTACATGTTTCAATGTATATAAGACGTCTGTATAAATAAGTACATGTTTCGATGTTTATAAGACGTCTGTATAAATAAGTACATGTTTCGATGTTTATAAGATGTCTGTATAAATAAGTACATGTTTCAATGTTTATAAGACGTCTGTATAAATAAGTACATGTTTGAATGTTTATAAGACGTCTGTATAAATAAGTACATGTTTGAATGTTAATAAGACGTCTGTATAAATAAGTACATGTTTCGATGTTTATAAGATGTCTGTATAAATAAGTACATGTTTCAATGTTTATAAGACGTCTGTATAAATAAGTACATGTTTGAATGTTTATAAGACGTCTGTATAAATAAGTACATGTTTGAATGTTAATAAGATGTCTGTATAAATAAGTACATGTTTCAACGTTTATAAGATGTCTGTATAAATAAGTACATGTTTCGATGTTTATAAGACGTCTGTATAAATAAGTACATGTTTGAATGTTAATAAGACGTCTGTATAAATAAGTACATGTTTCAATGTTTATAAGACGTCTGTAAAAATAAGTACATGTTTCAATGTATATAAGACGTCTGTATAAATAAGTACATGTTTCAATGTTTATAAGACGTCTGTAAAAATAAGTACATGTTTCAATGTTTATAAGACGTCTGTAAAAATAAGTACATCTTTAAATGTTTATAAGACGTCTGTATAAATAAGTACATCTTTAAATGTTTATAAGACGTCTGTATAAATAAATTAAGTACATGTTTCAATGTATATAAGACGTCTGTATAATTAAGTACATGTTTCGATGTTTATAAGACGTCTGTATAAATCAGTACATGTTTCGATGTTTATAAGACGTCTGTATAAATAAGTACATGTTTCAATGTATATAAGATGTCTGTATAAATAAGTACATGTTTCAATGTATATAAGACGTCTGTATAAATAAGTACATGTTTCAATGTATATATGACATCTGTATAAATAAGTACATGTTTCGATGTTTATAAGATGTCTGTATAAATAAGTACATGTTTCGATGTTTATAAGACGTCTGTATAAATAAGTACATGTTTCAATGTATATAAGATGTCTGTATAAATAAGTACATGTTTCAATGTATATATGACGTCTGTATAAATAAGTACATGTTTCAATGTATGTAAGAGGTCTGTATAAATAAGTACATGTTTCGATGTTTATAAGACGTCTGTATAAATAAGTACATGTTTCAATGTTTATAAGATGTCTGTATAAATAAGTACATGTTTCAATGTTTATAAGATGTGTATAAATAAGTACATGTTTCAATGTTTATAAGATGTCTGTATAAATAAGTACATGTTTCAATGTTAATAAGACGTCTGTATAAATAAGTACATGTTTCAATGTTAATAAGACGTCTGTATAAATAAGTACATGTTTCAATGTTAATAAGACGTCTGTATCAATAAATACATGTTATAATGTATATAAGACGTCTGTATAAATAAGTACATGTTTCAATGTTAATAAGACGTCTGTATAAATAAGTACATGTTTCAATGTTAATAAGACGTCTGTATGAATTAGTACATGTTTCGATGTATATAAGACGTCTGTATAAATAAGTACATGTTTCTATGTATATAAGACGTCTGTATAAATAAGTACATGTTTGAATGTTAATAAGACGTCTGTATAAATAAGTACATGTTTCGATGTATATAAGACGTCTGTATAAATAAGTACATGTTCGATGTATATAAGATGTCTGTATAAATAAGTACATGTTTCTATGTATATAAGACGTCTGTATAAATAAGTACATGTTTCAATGTATATAAGACGTCTGTATAAATAAGTACATGTTTCAATGTTTATAAGATGTCTGTATAAATAAGTACATGTTCGATGTTTATAAGACGTCTGTATAAATAAGTACATGTTTCAATGTATATAAGACATCTGTATAAATAAGTACATGTTTCTATGTATATAAGACATCTGTATAAATAAGTACATGTTTCTATGTATATAAGACATCTGTATAAATAAGTACATGTTTCAATGTTTATAAGATGTCTGTATAAATAAGTACATGTTTCAATGTTTATAAGACGTCTGTATAAATAAGTACATGTTTCGATGTTTATAAGACGTCTGTATAAATAAGTACATGTTTAGATGTTTATAAGACGTCTGTTTAAATAAGTACATGTTTCGATGTATATAAGACGTCTGTATAAATAAGTACATGTTTCAATGTATATATGACATCTGTATAAATAAGTACATGTTTGAATGTTAATAAGACGTCTGTATGAATTAGTACATGTTTCGATGTTTATAAGACGTCTGTATAAATAAGTACATGTTTGAATGTTAATAAGACGTCTGTATAAATAAGTACATGTTTCAATGTATATAAGACGTCTGTATAAATAAGTACATGTTTCAATGTTTATAAGATGTCTGTATAAATAAGTACATGTTTCGATGTTTATAAGACGTCTGTATAAATAAGTACATGTTTGAATGTTAATAAGACGTCTGTATAAATAAGTACATGTTTCAATGTATATAAGACGTCTGTATAAATAAGTACATGTTTCAATGTTTATAAGATGTCTGTATAAATAAGTACATGTTTCGATGTTTATAAGACGTCTGTATAAATAAGTACATGTTTCAATGTATATAAGATGTCTGTATAAATAAGTACATGTTTCTATGTATATAAGATGTCTGTATAAATAAGTACATGTTTCAATGTATCTATGACATCTGTATAAATAAGTACATGTTTCTATGTTTATAAGATGTCTGTATAAATAAGTACATGTTTCTATGTATATAAGATGTCTGTATAAATAAGTACATGTTTCAATGTATATAAGACGTCTGTATAAATAAGTACATGTTTCGATGTTTATATGACATCTGTATAAATAAGTACATGTTTCGATGTTTATAAGATGTCTGTATAAATAAGTACATGTTTCTATGTATATAAGATGTCTGTATAAATAAGTACATGTTTCAATGTATATAAGACGTCTGTATAAATAAGTACATGTTTCGATGTTTATATGACATCTGTATAAATAAGTACATGTTTCGATGTTTATAAGATGTCTGTATAAATAAGTACATGTTTCTATGTATATAAGATGTCTGTATAAATAAGTACATGTTTCAATGTATATAAGCCGTCTGTATAAATAAGTACATGTTTCGATGTTTATAAGACGTCTGTATAAATAAGTACATGTTTCGATGTTTATAAGATGTCTGTATAAATAAGTACATGTTTCAATGTTTATAAGACGTCTGTATAAATAAGTACATGTTTGAATGTTTATAAGACGTCTGTATAAATAAGTACATGTTTGAATGTTAATAAGACGTCTGTATAAATAAGTACATGTTTCGATGTTTATAAGATGTCTGTATAAATAAGTACATGTTTCAATGTTTATAAGACGTCTGTATAAATAAGTACATGTTTGAATGTTTATAAGACGTCTGTATAAATAAGTACATGTTTGAATGTTAATAAGATGTCTGTATAAATAAGTACATGTTTCAACGTTTATAAGATGTCTGTATAAATAAGTACATGTTTCGATGTTTATAAGACGTCTGTATAAATAAGTACATGTTTGAATGTTAATAAGACGTCTGTATAAATAAGTACATGTTTCAATGTTTATAAGACGTCTGTAAAAATAAGTACATGTTTCAATGTATATAAGACGTCTGTATAAATAAGTACATGTTTCAATGTTTATAAGACGTCTGTAAAAATAAGTACATGTTTCAATGTTTATAAGACGTCTGTAAAAATAAGTACATCTTTAAATGTTTATAAGACGTCTGTATAAATAAGTACATCTTTAAATGTTTATAAGACGTCTGTATAAATAAATTAAGTACATGTTTCAATGTATATAAGACGTCTGTATAATTAAGTACATGTTTCGATGTTTATAAGACGTCTGTATAAATCAGTACATGTTTCGATGTTTATAAGACGTCTGTATAAATAAGTACATGTTTCAATGTATATAAGATGTCTGTATAAATAAGTACATGTTTCAATGTATATAAGACGTCTGTATAAATAAGTACATGTTTCAATGTATATATGACATCTGTATAAATAAGTACATGTTTCGATGTTTATAAGATGTCTGTATAAATAAGTACATGTTTCGATGTTTATAAGACGTTTGTATAAATAAGTACATGTTTCAATGTATATAAGATGTCTGTATAAATAAGTACATGTTTCAATGTATATATGACGTCTGTATAAATAAGTACATGTTTCAATGTATGTAAGAGGTGTGTATAAATAAGTACATGTTTCGATGTTTATAAGACGTCTGTATAAATAAGTACATGTTTCAATGTTTATAAGATGTCTGTATAAATAAGTACATGTTTCAATGTTTATAAGATGTGTATAAATAAGTACATGTTTCAATGTTTATAAGATGTCTGTATAAATAAGTACATGTTTCAATGTTAATAAGACGTCTGTATAAATAAGTACATGTTTCAATGTTAATAAGACGTCTGTATAAATAAGTACATGTTTCAATGTTAATAAGACGTCTGTATCAATAAATACATGTTATAATGTATATAAGACGTCTGTATAAATAAGTACATGTTTCAATGTTAATAAGACGTCTGTATAAATAAGTACATGTTTCAATGTTAATAAGACGTCTGTATGAATTAGTACATGTTTCGATGTATATAAGACGTCTGTATAAATAAGTACATGTTTCTATGTATATAAGACGTCTGTATAAATAAGTACATGTTTGAATGTTAATAAGACGTCTGTATAAATAAGTACATGTTTCGATGTATATAAGACGTCTGTATAAATAAGTACATGTTCGATGTATATAAGATGTCTGTATAAATAAGTACATGTTTCTATGTATATAAGACGTCTGTATAAATAAGTACATGTTTCAATGTATATAAGACGTCTGTATAAATAAGTACATGTTTCAATGTTTATAAGATGTCTGTATAAATAAGTACATGTTCGATGTTTATAAGACGTCTGTATAAATAAGTACATGTTTCAATGTATATAAGACATCTGTATAAATAAGTACATGTTTCTATGTATATAAGACATCTGTATAAATAAGTACATGTTTCTATGTATATAAGACATCTGTATAAATAAGTACATGTTTCAATGTTTATAAGATGTCTGTATAAATAAGTACATGTTTCAATGTTTATAAGACGTCTGTATAAATAAGTACATGTTTCGATGTTTATAAGACGTCTGTATAAATAAGTACATGTTTAGATGTTTATAAGACGTCTGTTTAAATAAGTACATGTTTCGATGTATATAAGACGTCTGTATAAATAAGTACATGTTTCAATGTATATATGACATCTGTATAAATAAGTACATGTTTGAATGTTAATAAGACGTCTGTATGAATTAGTACATGTTTCGATGTTTATAAGACGTCTGTATAAATAAGTACATGTTTGAATGTTAATAAGACGTCTGTATGAATTAGTACATGTTTCGATGTTTATAAGACGTCTGTATAAATAAGTACATGTTTCAATGTATATAAGACGTCTGTATAAATAAGTACATGTTTCAATGTATATAAGACGTCTGTATAAATAAGTACATGTTTCAATGTATATAAGACATCTGTATAAATAAGTACATGTTTCAATGTATATAAGACGTCTGTATAAATAAGTACATGTTTCAATGTATATAAGACGTCTGTATAAATAAGTACATGTTTCTATGTATATATGACGTCTGTATAAATAAGTACATGTTTCAATGTATATAAGATGTCTGTATAAATAAGTACATGTTTCAATGTATATAAGACGTCTGTATAAATAAGTACATGTTTCGATGTATATAAAACGTCTGTATAAATAAGTACATGTTTAGATGTTTATAAGACGTCTGTATAAATAAGTACATGTTTCAATGTATATAAGACGTCTGTATAAATAAGTACATGTTATAATGTATATATGACGTCTGTATAAATAAGTACATGTTTCAATGTATATAAGATGTCTGTATAAATAAGTACATGTTTCAATGTATATAAGACGTCTGTATAAATAAGTACATGTTTCAATGTATATAAGACGTCTGTATAAATAAGTACATGTTTCGATGTTTATAAGACGTCTGTATAAATAAGTACATGTTTCGATGTTTATAAGACGTCTGTATAAATAAGTACATGTTTAGATGTTTATAAGACGTCTGTATAAATAAGTACATGTTTCAATGTTTATAAGATGTCTGTATAAATAAGTACATGTTTCAATGTATATAAGACGTCTGTATAAATAAGTACATGTTTCAATGTGTATAAGACGTCTGTATAAATAAGTACATGTTTCAATGTATATAAGATGTCTGTATAAATAAGTACATGTTTAAATGTTTATAAGACGTCTGTATAAATAAGTACATGTTTCAATGTTTATAAGACGTCTGTATAAATAAGTACATGTTTCGATGTTTATAAGACGTCTGTATAAATAAGTACATGTTTCAATGTTCATAAGACGTCTGTATAAATAAGTACATGTTTCAATGTTCATAAGACGTCTGTATAAATAAGTACATGTTTCAATGTTCATAAGACGTCTGTATAAATAAGTACATGTTTCAATGTTCATAAGACGTCTGTATAAATAAGTACATGTTTCAATGTTCATAAGACGTCTGTATAAATAAGTACATGTTTCGATGTTTATAAGACGTCTGTATATATATTACATGTTTCGATGTTTATAAGACGTCTGTATAAATAAGTACTTGTTTCGATGTTTATAAGACGTCTGTATAAAATGAACATCTGTATAAAGTTCGGCCATAGTGTGTTGGGTTTCCGTATAAAAATATAGTTTATAGTGGGTAAAATATCCGTTTTATTGTGTATCAAATATCTGTTTAAAATCGTCATTTGTTCCTGTATATAAAATATCTGTATAAAAAAACTACATACATTTATTTAGTATCAAATATCCGTATGAAATCGTCATTTGTTCCTGTATGTAACACATCTGTATAAGAAAAACTGCATACGGTATTTTATTTAGTATCAGATATCTGTATGAAATCGTCATTTGTTCCAGTATATAAAATATATGTACAGAAATTACGTACATTATTGTATTGTGTATCAAATACCCGTACAAATCGTCATTTGGTCTTGTATATAAAATATCTGTACAAAAACAACATACAGTATTTTATTGCGTATGGAATATCTATGAAATCCTCATTTGTTACTTTATATGAAATATCTGTATAAAAAAACTACATACGGTTTTTTATTGTAATGAAAAGCCTGTATAAAATCTTCATTGTTACTGTATAATAAATATATGTACAAAAACTACATACAGTATGTTATTGCGTATGGAATATCTGTGAAATCGTCATTTGTTCCTGTATATTATATATCTGTACAAAAACAACATACAGTATTTTATTGCGGATGGAATATCTATGAAGTCGTCATTTTTTCCTGTATATAAAATATCTGTGAAAAAAACCACATTTCTTATTTATATAAATAAAATATCTGAACAAAAACTATGTTTCATGTTCAGTGATTTAGTGATTTCCCTCCATCTGACATTTATGTATGGAAATGGAGGGTAAACAGGGTTGATATTATCTTGTTGTTTTCAATGGTGTCACATTTTTATTAATGCCTGAATTTGATACAAACGCGATGTGTTTAATTCGATGAGCTGCCCATTAGTTGTGAGTGATCCTAAAAGCTCTCTATTATATTGGGTCTTATGTTACCCAATTCCCTGATTTAGACAGAACGGAGCAACTTACATCAGCAGAACGCCGAGCTGCCGTCAGCACCATGTGTCCAGTCTTATCGAAAGTGTTTATAAAAAAATATTAAAATGTATCATGTTGTAAAGTAGATATTAAAAACAGTGTGATATCCACATCCTGTGGTAGGTGTCAACATGTGACATGCGATCAGGTGTTCGTGCAGCAAGCTAACACAATTACAACACCCGTAACCTGACAGCGCAACTCGCGTCAGCGCAAGTGTTATATTTATGTAGAGGCTTTTAAGGTTAAAGTAATAACAATTATAAATCACAAGCGGTTAATACTGTTTGTGTCGAGTTAGGCACTACCCTGACACCAATGTTGTTTATAGTTGGTGTCGTCTTCAGCTTCAGCTTCACCGAACAATGTACTACATTACAAACACCAACACGTTATTGAACATTTTGAAGCGGAGTGAAAATCAGATATATTCTTGGTTAGAATGGCCAAATTGGTATAACGTTTTTATTAGATATTGCAATGTAGCGCGGAAATTTTCACAAAGAGCATCGACAAGCTTTTATTTGATCCATTACTGTAAAACTTTATTGCAGAATATCGAATTGATTGGTTCCTAACGCTGTTAATTATTGGGCAGAACATTTAATAATGTTTTATCATTCCATATACATTTATTTGATTTCGTTTAATGGTACGGTGGGCATATATCATATCGCGGTTCGTCCCATAGACGCACTGGAATCAGACGAATTATTACTACTCAAGGGTTGATTATGGGTGTCGACTTTAACGTGTCAACCGAAAACGAAAAATACGTTTATCTTCCGTGGTAGTGTCTTAAGTTTAATGATACAGCTTGGCCTTTTATTAAACAATCGGGGAGGGGACATGTAACATGTAAGTTGTCCCGACCTAGCCCTCCACCTCCGGGTTGCAAGTTCGAAACCCACGTTTGGCAGTTGCCAGGTATTGACCGTGGGTTGGTGCTTTTTCTGGTTATTCCGGCTTTCATTCACCATCAAAACCTGGCACGTCTTTAAATGACCCTGGCTGGTAATAGGACGTAAAACAAAAATAAACCAAAAGGTTACTTAAATTAAAGACTGAGAGGCCCGAACAAAGTCTGATCAGAAAGCATGTTTTTACTTAAGTGGAAGGTTTATTTCTGGGGATGGCCGACTGAAGTTTAGGTTCCGAAATATTAACAAGAACTCAACGTTTAATTGGGCGCTCTGCTTGATACCCAACCAAACCTTCAAACTTCATCGGGTTTTGTTTTCATGCGATGCTTGTTAATCAAATAGAGAGTCACCAAAAGCCTTGCAAAGTCTTTCAACTTCCCTTTTAAATATATATCGATTGCATGTCGTTCTTAAATTCCACAGTAAAACGAACTGAATATTCCTGTACAAAATCGGTTCATCGGCATTTCTTCTGATGTTTATTTACCTACACAGACAGCTTTCTAATAAGCGTTTTGGGGTTGAAAATTATTTCAGTATATGAGTGTGTATGTCTAATAAACGTTTAGGGATAGACAGTTATTTCAGTATATGAGTGTGTATGTCTAATAAGCGTTTAGGGATAGACAGTTATTTCAGTATATGAGTGTGTATGTCTAATAAGCGTTTAGGGATAGACAGCTATTTCAGTATATGAGTGTGTATGTCTAATAAGCGTTTAGGGATAGACAGTTATTTCAGTATATGAGTGTGTATGTCTAATAAGCGTTTAGGGATAGACAGTTATTTCAGTATATGAGTGTGTATGCCTAATAAGAGTTTAGGGATAGACAGCTATTTCAGTATATGAGTGTGTATATCTAATAAGCGTTTAGGGATAGACAGTTATTTCAGTATATGAGTGTGTATGCCTAATAAGAGTTTAGGGATAGACAGATATTTCAGTATATGAGTGTGTATATCTAATAAGCGTTTACGGATAGACAGTTATTTCAGTATATAATTGTGTATGTCTAATAAGCGTTTAGGGATAGACAGTTATTTCAGTATATGAGTGTGTATGTCAAATAAGCGTTAAGGGATAGACAGTTATTTCCGTATATGAGTGTGTATGTCTAGTAAGAGTTTAGGGATAGACAGTTATTTCCGTATATGAGTGTGTATGTCTAATAAGCGTTTAGGGATAGACAGTTATTTCCGTATATGAGTGTGTATGTCTAATAAGCGTTTAGGGATAGACAGCTATTTCAGTATATGAGTGTGTATGTCTAGTAAGCGTTTAGGGATAGACAGTTATTTCAGTATATGAGTGTGTATGTCTAATAAGCGTTTAGGGATAGACAGTTATTTCAGTATATGAGTGTGTATGTCAAATAAGCGTTTAGGGATAGACAGTTATTTCAGTATATGAGTGTGTATGTCTAATAAGCGTTTAGGGATAGACAGCTATTTCAGTATATGAGTGTGTATGTCTAATAAGCGTTTAGGGATAGACAGCTATTTCAGTATATGAGTGTGTATGTCTAATAAGCGTTTAGGGATAGACAGTTATTTCAGTATATGAGTGTGTATGTCTAATAAGCGTTTAGGGATAGACAGTTATTTCAGTATATGAGTGTGTATGTCTAATAAGCGTTTAGGGATAGACAGTTATTTCAGTATATGAGTGTGTATGTCTAATAAGCGTTTTGGGGTTGAAAGTTATTTCAGTATATGAGTGTGTATGTCTAATTAGCGTTTAGGGATAGACAGTTATTTCAGTATATGAGTGTGTATGTCAAATAAGCGTTTAGGGATAGACAGTTATTTCAGTATATGAGTGTTATGTCTAATAAGCGTTTAGGGATAGACAGTTCTTTCAGTATATGAGTGTGTATGTCTAATAAGAGTTTAGGGATAGACAGTTATTTCAGTATATGAGTGTGTATGTCTAATAAGAGTTTAGGGATAGACAGCTATTTCAGTATATGAGTGTGTATGTCTAATAAGCGTTTAGGGATAGACAGTTATTTCAGTATATGAGTGTGTATGTCTAATAAGCGTTTAGGGATAGACAGCTATTTCAGTATATGAGTGTGTATGTCTAATAAACGTTTAGGGGTAGACAGCTATTTCAGTATATGAGTGTGTAATTCTAATAAGAGTTTAGGGATAGACAGTTATTTCAGTATATGAGTGTGTATGTCTAATAAGCGTTAAGGGGCAGACAGCTATTTCAGTATGTGAGTGTTACAGTGTTTATGAGTGTGTATGTCTAATTTTAATTGAACGTCATTTATTGTTCCGAATTCTATGAAGACGTTGGGAAATGCTCAAAGATAGAGGAGCAAATGAATATAGAAGATGTCATTTATTAATGTTTCTTTTTATACTCGACGTCACTTTCTGGGTTTTCTCTTTGCTGACGCCTGGTCTGACTGCCTTCTACAACTAACCAGTGTGCTTACTGACATGTGTTAGCTTGCTGTGATTGAGAATGATGACTCGGTTCTCACTTTGAGATCTTGATATTTACTTTGATGTGACCAAGATTTATACATGGCAGGTGTCGTCGATGAAGCAGATGACGCTTATTCTTCTGAAACACCTGGTCTTATTACATTTGTTTCTTGTACTTTTACAAGAGTATCCATGTAAATCTTTCATTTGTTCATATCTTACCCCTTGTTTAATTGATTTGGAGTTTGGACCATAGTTGTGTTCAACGCTTCGGTATTGTTTAATTTATTGTAAATTTATTTCGGCAACTCAGGCCTTTGCGTTAAAGCTTCGTAACGTAATATGATAACCGTACAGATAACATATTTTTGATTCAAACTAGATGACATAGAGATGAAAGTCATATCTGAGAGCCCAGCCGTTGAAACATAAAGTCAATACGATAAAAGGATCCACTGGAGTACCAAATTTATCATAGAGTCTGCCCCAAGGGCAAAATTTTATGAAAAAAAACAGTCAAATGAAAGAGAATAGCAGGTCGACATGAAAGCCTAAATAAACTAAGACCACATTAGGCCATAACTTTTTATTTGTTACAAATCGATTGCATACAAAGTTTCAAACCTAAAACAATGAAATGTCAGGAAGGGCCCTGTGATGTGGTTCACATTAAAGGCCTCACGAAACAACATTAAAATGTGACCTTGACCTTGGATGAGAAAGTTAAGGTTAAATTAAAATTCAATTTAATAGTGGTTATAATTCAAACAAATTTTTTGGGGAGGGGGGATTACCGGCAGAAGATACATTGTAGGTGTGTGTTTTTCCGACCTATAGAGATACAGAAGTTGACAGCGTACATAGCATTGTTTGTACATTGCACATACATTTGTACTACTTAATAGTTTGTTATATCATGGACAGGCAGCCTGTAGATTATCTTATTTTCTATTTAACTGCAAGTTCAACCTAGATATATTGAAATAAGATTACGTAACACACACACATGCCGCACCTCTTTTAATTTAGTAATAGATACAGTATGCCAAAGAAATACATATTTTATTTTGTATGAAATATAGAAAACAATAAATAGGTACCGTATCATTTCAAATCGGGTACTACGATAGTGTGTATATTATGATATCACCATGCCACTACTCAAACAAATACAACCAGCTAAGCTCACTCATTTATCAAATTATTACATAAAATGAATACTTATGTAATACTTCTTGTAAAATCATAAATTAAAGGGGGTTTAAGCCTCTGATCCTTCTGCTTCTACATCAGTTTAGAAAATTTCGATTCCCACCTTTTGGCCCTTAGCATCACTGAAGAGTCCTAGAAGGACGAAACAGCTGTATGATGCAGTTATCTATTACTAAATTTAAAAGATGCAGCATGTGTGTGTGTTACTTCATCGTACAAGATTTCAAGCTGTGTTATTTATTATATATACTGTACAAATTACTGTCCAATTTTTCTTCTTTAAACACGTAAAAATATTGATCACTGATAAAAAAAACCCCACACAGTTTAGGTATGACACGTAGAAAAATAATATAAAGTGCATGTATATGGCGTGCCTTGCCTCAGACTGGTAATACCATATTTGGTGTTATATCACTGAAATTGATAACTACTTATCTGTCTACCAGACGGACGCTATCGTCATATCGGCATGATAAGGGTGTCAATCTCGTAAAAATCTTCCACTCTGAGACTTACCTTATAAATTGAATGTTTATAGAAACGTATTTGAGTAGTATGTATTAGATTAACAGGGTGTCATTCAAAGGTACAATCACGGGATTGTCTTACGGAGTAAAACTGTAACATATTGACTACATTAACTTGAATAGAACATAGCAACATATATACGAACAGGGCTTCTTCCAATGAAGATCTTGGTTTTTCGTGGTGCGGACTCAAGTATTCTTATTTGTTTGTCGAAGAGAGCCGATTTAATATTTAGAAAGCAATGCTTTATGAGTTTGACAACAGTTTTCTTCGAAATGAAGTAGTCACATTATCTGTTGAATATTTATCTAATGTCAATTATATCGTTACACGGAGAGTAAAAAATGGGATACAAACGCCAGAACGATTTGTTTCGAAAAATCGACTATACAGGGTATGTAAGAATGAGTGTTATCTATCTGGTAATATGACGTTTTCATGTTTCTGGTATAAAACACCTGTTCTTACTTCGAGGACGTGACATTATCTTTGATTTTACCAAGATTTACATTGCAGTTGTCGCCGACGATGTCTTCGAATCTCCCTTTAAATTTTGAGTTCGGTTTACGGTTATGTAGTCTGTTACTGTCTGGTTCTTCTACAATATCAAATGTTGTTTTCTCGTGTAAAACGTATAGCACGGGAACAACAACAAATATGACGTATGATTGGTCACTCTTTGTCCTTCCTTTCTAGAGACGGCGATACTGATTTATTTTGTATTGACGCTACATACGTATTCGGGTGACTTATTTGGACAGCGATTGCGACGTTTGTGTGTTAAATTCGAGGACAGGCAGAAAACAACAGATTCAACTGTCCACAAGGAAGAGAGCTTGTTTATCAAAAAATACTTTGAGGTGGCAATTATCGAAAACGCAGCCTCTATGAAGCTAAAATAGATGACAAAACTAGACCCATACAATTATCAGCAGCTACTCTAAGAAGGCATTAATTTGGTATCGAGATTGACGTACGGTGCGCGTCACACCGTGTGCTTAGCTCTACAGGGGACACTGTACTGCTATAAAGTTGCTCCCCCATTCCTACGTACTAGCCATTCTCTATATCCAGGGGTTACTCTCATTTATGCTTCCTACACCCATGGGATCATTATCGATATCCTGGGGTCACGCTCATCTACGCTCTCTACAATCATAAGATCATTATCAATATCCAGGGGTAACGCTCACCTACGCTCTCTACATCCTTGGAATTATTATCGATATCCAGAGGTAACGCTCATCTACGCTCTTTATACCCCTGGAATCATCCTCGATATCCAGCGGTTACGATCACCTACACTTTCTACACCCCTGGAACCTTATCAAGAACCAGGGGTTACGCTCATCTACGCTCTCTACACTCATGAGATCATTCTCAATATCCAGGGGTTACGCTTACATAACTCTCTACAACCCTGGAACATTCATCGATATCCATATGTTGCGCTCAACTACATTTTGTACGCTCTCTATATCCATGGAATTATCTTCGATATCCAGTGGTTATGCTCCGCTACGCTCTCTACACCCCTGGAAGCTTCCTCGATATCCAGGGGTACTGTCAACTACGCTCTCTTCACCCCTGGATCATTCGTCAATATCCAGGGGTACTCTCATCTACATCCCTGGAACCACCTGCGATATCAAGTGGTTACGCTCACCTACGATCTCTACACCCCTGAGGATTGTCATGGCAAAATTGAAGGCCATCTCGGTGATAAGGCAAGAATAATGGTTCGACCCTTTGATAAGATCGGAATAACATCGTGGTCACATAACGATAAAAAATGACAAGATTCAAAAACGGCTGTGGCTCGTTTGTAATCTTCAAAAGAAAGGTATCAGCCCGGTGATTGGTCAGGGAATTTACCTGACCATGCCTTCAGTTTTTCGATGACATATTCCAGGGGCGTAGAGAGCGTAGGCGAGCGTAACCCATGGATATCGAAGATAGTTCCAAGGGTGTAGAAAGCGTTTGTGACATTAACCAAAGGAAATCGAGTATACGTACGTATTAACTGAAAACATATTTTGTTGTTGTTATAACTTGTTTCTTTTCGTTTTATTTATTAGTTTAATCTTGGATAAGACGTTCAGTTGATATAAAATGGAGTACGAAGACGTGGACAATTCGGAATATGCTTTCCTAAAGTGGCGCGAAACGCCGAAGGGTATGATCAGTAAACACTTTGTCCATTTCCGATGCTTTCACAGGCACGAACGCTTCTGGGAAATGGAGGCTTATTACAATCTTAAAGAATGTGATGGTGAACTCTATGTTATCTGTATTAATAAATGCAGGGTTCAAATGAAACATAATTTTCCGTTTTCATGATTTTTTTCAATGTAGTGAAGATATATTAAAGGCCCAACATACGTAACTTTCGGCAAAGATTTAGCGAAAATCAAGCCCAATTACTTATTATATTTATAGATAATAGATTTACTGATTTCATCACTATTCAAGATGAATTGTTACGCTTGTATCGGTCAACAGCAATTGAAACTTTGTATTTGTAAACACTCGTCGATTTTGAACTGCCTTCTAACTGCGGCTTGTTGTTGTAGTGGGCCCCATAAAAACCATTTTCAATTCTTTGGATTTTTCTGTCAAGAGTTTCTTGTTAGTTATCGTTCAGGTTTCTTCGTTTGAGCATTATTTTTGCATGGTTATCAACTGGATAATTTTTTCAGAATTTTTCAGAATCACAAAAAGTTCTCTGAAGATGCGTATATTGGGCCTTTGAATACTACATGTATATATCTTGTTGTGGATTCATTGTTTTCTTCAATGAGTTTCAGTTGTCAAGTTTAACTTAATTGATGTTGTGAATAAGTGATTGTTTTGTCGCATTTATAATACACTTCAATGGTTTTACAGAACAAAGCAATTCATATGATTGTTATTGCAGCAAAAGGCAAAATTGCAGTGAACAAATCCAAAATTCTAATTTTCGCTGTGTGATGCCCCACGCTTTCTGATGTATTTTTTCTGATGCAATATTTGAGTTGTGCAACTCACAAAAAGGACGCTTTTATGGCGATGGGTATATGATAGGGAAATCCAAAACATATTTCAAATATGGTAAAATCCTAAACTTGGCAATGGTTTTGCCACATTTGAAATTTGTGTGAAACATGCACTGGCTTACCTACAAAGTTAAGATGGTGCGCTACTGCGCACAATTCAATATGTAGGTGCTACTGGCTATCATTTTGAAATTATCAGCTTTTTTCCCGAAAACAAATCAGTCGGCGATATCAAGCATGTGCGTTCAGAAAAAATATGTTATGTTTTCCAGGTGTTCGGTGCATAAATCGTCAACGGTTTTATCTTTATCACATTATCTTTGCCGAATAGTGGCGTGACGTCATGTCATTGATTAGCCATTATGATGATACGTCACGTGAAATGGGTGTAAGATAGAAATTTCCTACAACCCCCGTTTGACAGCTATACCTTATACACATGGCCCTTTCGATATATTTATTCTATTTGTATAAGACGATGAAGCAAAAATAATAAATAAAATTAATGATTAAAAACAAAAACAAGACTACACGTTGTGACAAATTGCGTCGTATTCATAGTGGAAATACGATGGACGATCTCAGAAGAAGAAAGTTGATATTCTATCGAATGGTAAGAAAAATGGTACAATCATAGTCATATAATGTATTAGCAAAAATCGCATATGCTCCTCCACCCCCCCCCCCCCCCTCTCTCTCTCTCTCTCTCTCTTAAAAGCTATTACCTCGAAAGCTTAGTAACAACATATAGTAAACTATTTAGTTATGTAAGCCCTATTATAACGTGGCATTATTCATTGAAACAAGTATGGTACATTTCCTAGTTAATTAACAAATGGCGGCTGCGTTCTACAAATGCCCTAACGATTTTACAATCAGGTAGGCAATTCACATATTTGACGCAGTTTTGCAGGTTACAATAAAATGATCTTTATTCCCAGGCTAAATGATCTAAATATGCTTCTTCCCACTGAATTGTCTGGTTGTTTTGATATTTCAGTCGTCGCAGCTATATTTATCACCAGCTCCGGTTAGAGATTAAACACAGCTATGATGGTATTTTGTTACAAATAATCTTATCGTCCCTTATGTTCGTTTGTGTGTTTACTTGTTGTGATTGACAACGATACTCAGTTCTCATTTTGAGAACTTGATGTTTACATGGCAGGTGTCGTCGATGAAGCAGAAAGCGCTTACTCTTCCGGAACACCTGGCCTTATTCTTTTGTAATTTAACAAGGGTCTCCATATAAATCTTCCCTTTGTTCATATTTCCCCCTGGTTTATTCGATGTTGAGTTCAGATTATGATTTTGTTAACGCTTCGGTATTCTCTTATTTATAATTCTTAAAAAAAGTCATTTTAAAAAAGAATGAAGTGAATTCTAAGGAAGCAAAAAGCTACAAAATCAATTGTGAACATTTTATTCTGTCTCAATATTTACTGGCACTATACTAATCTAAAGAGCAGGACAGGCCATCTCTTTATCTCAAAGATGACGTAACATACACACATGCTGCACCTTTTAAATTGAGTAATACATACAGTATGCCGAAAATATTAATTAAACTGCATCATACAGCTTAGGACTCTTCATTGCTGTAGGGGCCAAAAACATACTACAGATACCAAGGACATATGCAAATTCCTCCTTTACACCTGGACACAATGGAACTTCCTATCGTCAGCACCAAGTAAAACCACAACACTGAAGGAATACAAGACCATTATCCCATTCTTATCCCCTGAGGTCGTAAATTCATTACCATAACAACATCCCATGTTTTCCTCTTACAATGTTATATCACATACTCAAGTTAAAAGAAACAAAAAGAAAGAAACACAGACAATAGCCTATCCCCAGAACAATTCAAAAAGGATAAAATATTCCTGTAAAATTAATTGGTTATTTGATGTTTTCCTATATAAGATTGTTTGCTGTCCTTCTAGATATGGAGTAAGTCACTTAGCCATTCCATCTTCTTCTCCTAATTATCTTAGAATGGATGGACAATCACAGGAATTTCAAAATAAAAAAAAACCAAGAACAATTACTAAAATAAAGAAGAAAAGAATTCAAATATTTAAAAAAAAATATCCATATGGAATTTCATTGATTTGAATTCCGGCTATATTTGCAATATAGAGAAAAGCTACCTTTATTTGTCAGTGACCAGTTGTTCAGGGAAGTCATGTGCATGTGTGATATTTGTGTGGAACATTGATAAACATACTCTGTCCATTGGTGCTATATAAGTCTACCAATGATATCTCGACGTGAATCCGTCGACATTTTCGGAATGAGGAGGGCTAGTAACTACGAACTACATTGAATATTTAATCACAGTATAAAACTTGATACTGTGAATGTGATAACTTGTTGTGATTGACAATGATGAATTGCTTCTCATTGTAAGGATTTATGCTTTCTTGTATGTGACCGATATTTACATGGCAGGTGCCGTCGATGAAGCAGAAGACGCTTACTTTTCCGGAACACCTGGTCTTATTCTCTTGTACTTTTATGAGGGTCGCCATGTAAAGATTTCCTTTCTTCCTATTTTGCCTCTTGTTTAGTCGATTTTAAGATCGGATAATGGTTTTGTTAACGCTTTGGTATTCTCTTATTTTTTGACGGCCCAACGTTTTCTTTGGCATTACCAAGATTTATATGGCAGGCGTCGTCAATGAAGAAGAAATCGCTTACTTTTCGGAACACCTGGCTCCTTTGTTCTTATTTATTCAAGGGTCTCCGTGTAAATCTATTTTTTGTTCATATTTTGCCTCAGTTGAATTGATTTTGGGTTCGGATTATGGTTTTGGTGACATTTCGGTATTCTGTTTATTTCAAACAATTATGAATACATTTCCTAACAAATGATTACGTATGTTTTTATACCGAAATGAAGATGAATATAGGATCAGGAATATGTGTTTTTGAATCAGACCTGCATCGTTAATATAAAGAACCGTAAAGCAGTTTGTCAACCTGAATTTATACGAGTGTGAGTTTTTCACAAATTCAATCCTTGCTTTAATCTATAAGATTCCCAAGTAACATTTCTGGCCATTGAAAATACGACTTGTACATGTCTTTAAATGTGTATCTGTACCCTTATGTTGTGTAATTGACAAGCTGCAAGCTTTTAAAATGAAACCTTAATTGATACTATAAAAGTCCATTGAATCCCTTTCATCTAACTGCATCCAACCAAACAAAGGTTGCTTTCAGTCATTTTCTCTTGAGTCGCTTGAAATCAATGCCAAAACATAGAAATGTGCTGCTTGAAGATGACAAAAATTCTGGTACCAATTAAAATAACATTTGGAAGTAATGATTACATAGTCGGAGATCGTGTACTTGATGTTGTTGTGTGACTTCAATTTTAGGGACAGATTTGCTGTGTACAGCACAACATGCTTCTAGTAAATTGATTCGGCTGGTGAGCGCATAGATTGTGATTTTACGGAAATCGTTTAAAGTTATTTCGATCTAAACAGACACAGATTCAGGTCATGTATATATAGAGGACGCTTAGAATATGAGGAGATGCCTGGGGGATTAGGGTGCACCAGGGATAGTAGAGGACATCGATGTTATAAAGAGATACCAAAACCATTGGGAGATAGCACAGCTATAAGGGAATACCGAGAATATTAGAGGATATTGATAATATAAGGGGAAATATGAAATATTTGAGTACATTGGAGATATGTTGGGATACTTAAGAAATTAGACGATATAGAGGAGATACAAGGGCACACCGGGATAATTAAAGGAAATCGAAAATATAAATATATACCGGGAAAATTCGAAGATATCGAGGATGTAAATGGGTACCGGGAATATACAAAGAATTCCAGACTATTAAAGGACAAAAAGGATATAAGGGGAAACGTGTCGTAAAAACGATGCCCAAGTTTTACAGGATATTAGGGCATCTCAGTCCAAAGTACTCATGAAACGATTACGTCATCAGTTTAGACTAAAAACGTCATTTACTGCAAAGCAGATAGCATGACGTCAATCCACCAACATCTCAGGTACGTGGGGGAATTACAGAGACCATTCGGGAATACGTTGAACTCAAATAGTCTTTGTTCTATTTGTATATAAATGATGTGTTTGCCTTATTTCTCTCTGTAATACAAACTTAAAAGTATCAAGACAAAAGAAGTATTCCCGTCTAGGAAAGGGTATAACACGTTTAGTTTCTACTTTTATAGCTCCATGATCTACACAAACACGTTCACCAAAATTATAGACGGAGACCATGAACTCCTTAAAGGCATTATGGAAAATCTTTCAGGCTTTTTATCGATGTGTTCGTTTCTTTGGTCTCTGATCTTGACAAACAGGGATACGATTGTTTCGTTATTTAATCGGCTGCGAACTGTTGGTGCCTAAAATATGTTCCGTTAAATGTGTTTTACCAAACATCTATTATACCCCTCGGCAATCTGTCAGGAAGAGAATTGTCCAAACCACAAAGCGGCTATTGAGCTATCGAATTTAGTACCTATGGGGATATACCTATATTCTTTTGGAAGAATTAACGGTGTTTGTACTCGTTGTTTGATCTAGTTTATTTCATCCATTTGCCAAGGTTGCGGTGGCAAATGGTCAAGTGGTTAAGGTGCCCCGACATTCTACCACTAGCCCTCAACCTCTGGATTGCGAGTTTGAAATCTACGTGGGGCAGTTGCTATGTAGTACACTGTAACCGTAGGTCGGTGTTTTTGCTCAGGGTACTCCGGCTTTCCTCCACCTTCAAAACAAGGAACATCATTAAATGATCCAAGCTGTTAATAGGACATAACGCAAAATAACCAAAATCAGACCAAGTTCCAACACTTGGGTTTTTTTATACATTCACCATTAACTATATTGGAAAGCATGATTCTTATCATCCATAGAACTAATGTGTAATACTGAGATTTTCGTGATATATGTCGACTGCCGACAAACACACTTACTTCACAGAGATTCGAGAGATGCAGCTTGATCAGACCTATGGACAAGTTTATAGTACACCTTGTCTTATTCTCGTGTACTTTTACAAGGGTCTCCATGATAATCTTTTTTTTTCATAGTTTGCCCCTTGTTTAATTCGTTTTCAATTTGGATTACGGTTATGTTGACGCTTCGGTATTCTGTTGGTTTATTATTATTTACTCCAATACATCTTTCAAAACTGAAACGGATTTTTTCAACGTAGTCAAAACCAATCAATCACTGTTAGAATTACAATTTGCAGCGTAAACTGTTCAAACGTTTCTTACGGTAGCTACCTTATATTTCACCTGTACTATTCCAATCATCTGAATTCCATGACCACAAGATGAATGTGACACTTCTGGTTTGCAATGACTCCGCAATATTTCAGTTGAAAGGTCGGGTTAACATTTGCCCCCCCCCCCCTCCCTCCACCAAACTTCGATTTCTTCTGTTGGTTTGCTCTCTATATGTCGTGATCTTCTATTATAGAGCCCGTCTTCACAAAATTTCCATGAATACATAGGGCTTATCTGCTTATCTGCAGCAGTTGAACATAGAT
This sequence comes from Mimachlamys varia, assembly GCA_947623455.1. NCBI lineage: Eukaryota > Metazoa > Mollusca > Bivalvia > Pectinida > Pectinidae > Mimachlamys > Mimachlamys varia. Next base: position 41,483,783 of record OX392542.1, read on the forward strand.
TACCTTAGAATGACTCCTCCTGCAGCATGTTCATGTTCTTCATCCCCATATTGCTATGGCCCAGCTGGACACATAGTAACTGGCAATCTAAAGATCATCACCAACAAAAAGCTACGGGAGCTTTTCATGAAAGGTCCGAAGTATCGCGAGACTCCATCCATCAAATGGAATGTGAATTTCAAAATTCTCATGGACTCTATGGAAGATTACGCCTGACAATGGGCTAAACGTGAACATGCTGAATTGAATTCACTTTCAGAGTGTGTTAAATCTATCAGGTTCTCTTTTCAGAAAAGAAGAAGCAGTTTGTGATACAAAATGAAAATGAAAAACACAAGTCGATCTTTCTTGACCCCGATGTTCGAACAACACTCAACGACCTACATGACAAGTATGTGATTGTGTCTGCAGACAAGGCATCTAATAACCTGATCCTAGTTTGCAAACACTATTACATTCATTGTTTGCAAAAAGAACTGGGCCTGCTTGATAACAAAGGTAACCCTACTTACGCATTAACCGGTTTTTCGAAAGATGAAATACTTTTCAATCACACATCAGTATTGCAATCATTCAAAATACCCGTTGATGATAAAAACGCTGACTTACCTCGGCTATATTGGAAACCTAAACTACACAAGGATCCTTATAAGCAACGTTTTATCGCTGGTTCGTCTCATTGCTCAACCAAGCCATTATCAAAACTTCTTACTACCATTCTTAGTACCGTTAAAGCAGGGATTCAGTCTTATTATGACACCGTATACTCCAGAAGTGGCATTAATGGGATGTGGATTTTGAAAAACTCAAAAGATCTTCTGATCAGTCTTGAGCACCCCCTTCTCAAAAATGTTTCGTCCATCAAAACATTTAATCTTTCCACCCTGTACACTACCATACCACACGCCAAACTGAAAGAACGTCTTCGGTCTCTCATTATAAGAGCTTTCTTTTCCAAGAAAGCTGAACGACGATACAAATACATGGTTGTGAGCTATCTTGAAGCATACTTTGTGAAAAACACAACAAAAGCTAGGTTGAAATATACTGAGGAAGATATAGTACGAATGATTGAATTCCTGATTGACAATATCTTTTTTAAGTTCGGAGGAAAGATTTTCCAACAGACTGTTGGCATTCCTATTGGCACTAACTGTGCACCACTTTTGGCTGACTTGTTTTTGTTTTCATACGAGGCTGAATTTGTCGAGGGGCTTATCAGGACGTGTACAAAAACCTTGCCAAATCTTTCAATTTCACTTTCAGGTATATCGACGATGTGTTGTCTATAAACAACAAGAAGTTCGCTGACCTAGTCGATTGCATATACCCTACTAAACTTGAGATTAAAGACACAACAGACTCTCCTACATCAGCGTCTTACCTCGATCTTTACTTAAACTATGACCAACACGGGCAACTTACTACTAAGCTGTATGATAAACGTGACGATTTCGATTTTCCTATCGTGAACTTTCCCTTTCTTGATAGTAACATCCCTGCTTCTCCAACCTTTTGTGTTTACAGGGCTTGCTCTGAATATCGCGATTTTCGTGATAGATGTCGACTGCTGACGAACAAACTTACGGCACAGGGATTTACATGGCGGGTGTCGTCGATGAAGCAGAAGACGCTTACTCTACCGGAACACTTGGTCTTTTTTTCTTATGCTTCTACGAGAGTCTCCATGTAAATCTTTCCTTTGTTCCTATTTTGCCCCTAGTTTAATCGATTTTGAGTTCGGATTATGGTTTTGTTGACGCTTTGGTATTCTCTGGGTTTTTTTCTTAACCACGCACCTCATTCCCACACTTACATGTATCACACGACAGATAGGAACACTGGATGGTCACAAATGCGTTACTTAATAGTTCATTATGAAATCTTACATAGGTGTCAATGAGTTAACGATGATCATAGATAAGATATATATGTACATTGTTTTACAAATATCATCACTCGCAACTTTCATGATTTGCCTCTCTCGTGTGAAAACCAAGATATTGAGACTTTATGTAGCATCAACAATCAGCTTTGTCGGCAAAAAATATAATCAGTTCCATTCTAGCTTTATTACAGTAAATATTGTCAGAGCCCTCACTTTTCATTGTCAATAACAAGTCTCCAGACAACTTAACTACAATATAACCCGCTCATCACATCCTCGTTTTACAGATATAAATTAAAACACTTGCCCTCGGGACACGTATTATGATGTAACTGTTTGAAGCTTGTTTGACAAGACTTTCCGGTTCATCAGCTTCTCCTTGGAGTGTTAAGCGGCTGTTTAATAGCGTTTCCTGGAGAAGGATCACGATTAACTGCTGTTTTAGTTTGTCAAGTTCTAACCTTTAAACATTTCAACAAACAGACATCAAATCCTTGACGCAAAGTTTCGCTACATCCTGTTTATTGTTTTCTATTACAAAGCAATTACCGTAGCCCACTGGGTGATTCTGTCAATCTAATTGACTTGTAGGGGTTTGACAAGACTATTTAATTAATGCAATCTACACATCACACACTTTTTTAATCTCAATTGCAGGAAACAAATTGAACTGGTATCGGTTTCAACATGCGACACCATCGATACCAATCAAGTTTTGTAGGAGGAGGGCCTGAAAACTGTATCATAAAGTAGCATTCTCATTTCCATGTCAGCACCTATCCACAGTCGATGGAAATTGACCGAAGCAGGTGTTCATTTTCTGGGAGTTCCTTAGCATTATCTCAGCCTAATCACACGTTTGGGGGAAACGCCAGTGGTGGTCGGCATGTTTGTAACTGTTTTGCGCCTCCAGCTATTGAAAACCTAGTACGTCTGTGCTGTTAATGACATTTCTACAAACCCCAGACATCGTCTCTTCCGCTGTTTTAGATCCCGTAAATGTATGTGGATACGGAAGGTATATAGTGTAATTTGGCCGGTAATACCATAAAACCGACGCTCTATGGTTAAAGCGCAAATCCTAGTCGACAACAACCTTCTGTAATGTGTTTATCGTGACATCGTCACCGCTGAGATACAAACCACATTGTGGACATACTTTACTGTTAATGAACTTGGTAGCGGGCGATGTAATTATAAGCGACATCTCCCTAACAACAAGACGCAGCTCAGGTTCTGCTCCTTGATTAGTCAGTCTTCATCATGTAACAAATCGCACTGACACGCATGCACTTCACGTGCATATCATGTGAATAAGATATCGATCTATCAAAACCGTCTAGAACATAAATAAATATTTCAGGTTGTGTCGAGCGGAAAAAAGTAAGAATCGCTTTTATCGGTTAACAACCTCTACTAATGTAGCTTGTATAGACAAGAGGACACCATCCAGTCCTATGAGTATGAGTCGGTGTCAGTCTGAATACAGACGTGATAACACATGTCTTACATGTAAACAGTACTGCAATGCCTTGCAAATATGTAAACATTGAATTTCTGTCAGATTGTATTTAATGGCATTATATATATAATTAATTTTCCATTGATTGTATGCAGAATGCGGCTTTCTGATTGGTTGAGATTTTCTTTTCATACCTCTATGAAAAAAAATCCGAAAATGGCGCGAAAAATGTGACGTCACAATGCGGCAATTGACGTTGCGTATTAATTTGTAAAAAAGAATCCGTTGTTAGATCAGTCAAATTGTACATAAACATGTTTTAGATTTAAAAATAAGTTTCAAAAATTAATTATAAGCATTGATGTCAATTATTTTTTAATTTCATAGGGTTATGAAAAACAAAATGTTGCTTGCAAACTTTTGTAAGAATCTACTACGCGGATTCATACAGTTTGCAAACAAATTTTTTTTTCATACCCCAATGAAACTAAAAAAGATTATCATCAATGCTTAAATATATATTGCACACTATAATGCAATTTTTTCCCAAATTTTGAAGTTTTTTTCTGCTTGTATGTTAACTTCATCGACGAGCTTTCAGAAAATCATAATCAGCTGAATATGTAACGTAAAGCTAAAATGTGTGGTATCTGAGGTGAAATGCTAAGCGCTGACGTAATGTTGGTTACATGGCGCCATAATGACATCACAATGTTGTCTGGTGGTCTAGACTGCATCTACATTCTTGTAAATACGATCCAAATTAGCATTAAGTTTATGGGAGGCCATATCGAAATGTAAAATATTAGCAGAATGAACACAATTTGAGAGGAGTTTGCCATCAATGTTAAGGATATCAAAAACATGGGCAAATCTTAAATTGTGTAGACAACTCCTAAGGATATAATGGTAATATGGTCAGTCTGTCGATTGGTTTTATCTAGTTCTTGGATGACGAGACAGCTGTATGGTGCAGTTTAATTTATTACTTGGCTCGAGTGTATCTAAATCTAAATTGTAAGATGCTACTCAGGTGTGTGCATTATTTACATTCCTTAGAGATCGTAGAAGTTAAACATTGCTGGTGGACTTTATGTCCAAGAGGTTTGCCGTAACATGTACGCCACGTTTAAATTCATTCCAATATACATTTAAAATCAGTAAATATTTGAAATTTACGACATTTCTTTAATCATAAAACAAGTGTAGATTTTGTACTTCTCTTTCTAGATTTTGACATTTTTGAGGTCGGTTAGTTTCTGCAGTCTCCCCAAAGATTTCGATTTTAGACCCAATGCTCACAGACGAGTCCTAGAAGGACGAAACAGCTGTGTGCTGTAGATTAATTTATTATTTGGCTGGATTGTATCTTATTCTAAATTGAGAAGTGTCTTTTATACAATTCTTAGATAGACGTCTAGCCAACGAGGTTATTCCCATTAGATATATTTTGTTTGTGTGTCGAGTATTTAATTAACAATAATTAACGTATTCGTTGCATCAATTTATTTTATTTTTATTTATTGGTTTGTGTCAATATGCATAAACCAATATATATATATAATATTGGGGCTACTAAAATTGATCAGAACATCTGTAAATTCATAACAGGGTATATTTATTGAGACTTTTGGAAGTAATTATAAACACTTTGATGTCAATCACGATAAAATCACTTTGTATTTACTAAAAAGTAACGACTTTATAGCCTCAATCCACATTCCTTTGGGACCTGATTACAACGTACTGATGCGTATTGTTCGTTGCAGGATTAATGTCAATCAGTCATAATCATATACCAGTTGGTCATAAAGTTGCGAAAATAAAGAGCTGTATGTTTTTGAACAACGACATGAACGAATAACCACATTAGTTCACAGTTACCTAATTATTTTTTTTCAACCAAAAACAAATTAATATACCGACATTTTGTATGCGCGTGTGTGAGTCTAGTTAAAACATCCGGACCGGAGTTCCAGTACGGAAATAGTGGGTCTTTTGCAGATATTTATAGGCAATATGGTTAATATATAAATTGCTGTTTAAAGACAACGATTGATATTTTTTGTGATGTTACCAGCCCTGGAAGATCCATCAATAGATTAATCTTCATATGAAAGCACAAACAAATTGGTCGGAGTAATTTTGTCACCCGTGAAGTATTTCTTACAATATTGTCATCAGTATAGCAACCGTTGGCCTTTGTTTTGCTTTTTCGATATCTTTAATTTCGTCGGGTGAAATATTTGTAGCTGTAGAGAGGATATTTAATTTTGACCAATATGTTCATTGATATTTTCAAAAGCCACAAAACAATTGTAAGTCTGATTTTTGCTGACCTAGTTTGCTGACCTAGTTTGCTGATCTAGTCAATTGAGGTTAAAGACACAACAGACTCTCCTACATCAGCTTCTTACCTCGATCTTTACTTAAACTATGACCAACACGGGCAACTTACTACTAAGCTGTATGATAAACGTGACGATGTCGATTTTCCTATCATGACGTTTCCCTTTCTTGATAGTAACATCCATGCTTTTCCATCCTAAGGTGTTTACATGTCGCAGTTGATTCGTTATTCTTTGGCTTGCTCTGAATATCGAGACTGCTGACAAACAAATTTACAGCACAGGAATTCGAAAGATGCAGGCTGATGAAGACTATGGGCAAGTTTTATGGTCGCCATCTTGAACTCATCGAGAAATAGTCTGCATCTGTATGTGAAATGAAGATGGACGTTTTGGAGTTTGCTTATTAGTGTGTTTACTTTCTACGATTGACAACAATGACTCGGTTCTCACTTTGAGGACTGATGCTTATTGGATGCGATTCTAAATTTACATGGCGGGTGTCGTCGATGAAACATAAGACGCCTACTCTTCCGGAACACAACATCTTATTATCTTGTATTTTACGCGGTTCTTCGTGTAAATATTTTCTTTGTTTCTATTTTGCCTCTAGTTTAATCGATTTTGAGTTCAAATGATGGTTTTGTTGACGCTTTGGTATTCTCTGATTTGAATTTTTATTGACACGGTTAATGTTGTTGGGAGTTCAGAGAAGACCAGAAATGATGAGCAGTTCTAAAAGCAAGTAAAACAATGCTTTCGATAACAGTTCTTGGAATCTGAATCTGAATGTTCATATCCTTACTATCAACATGTATTCGGAAACGTTGCAATACAGAAGAGCGCGTAGCTAGTATTTACATACAGGGTTTCATCGACAACCATTGATCTATCTGCAGGAAGGTAATATAATAGTGTTTATAGACAAAGATTAATTTATCAGAGGCTTTTTCAGCAGAATGGTATACCTAAATGGCATCTCTTTGAGTGCGATTTGGACATTGAGGTGAACTAAGATATCGAATTAACTGCAACATATAAACACGATACATATGTAAGTTGGAGAAGCAGGGATGTTTCTATCAAGAAAGAGAAAATACATGCAGATTGGTGTTTTGTTTGCGTTAAGATTCAATAATTGTATTCCTTGTTGATTGATGGGCCTAATATATTTTACATGCGATAAACGTGTATTGTTTTGTCTATAATTTTGCGTAGACTTCAACAACCAATCAATACATTTAAATCATCATTTAAGATGAGAGTAAATTTCATTCGAAACTTCAGACCTTTTATGAAAAGATCACATAGCTTTGTATAAAATTACCTGAACTCAAAGGTAATTTTGTATGATGGTATATACGCTTAGACTTTTGATGCATAATGTCAAGGATGTTGATGGCATCCATCCAAAATCAAAAGCTGCTGGGCGTGATATTCAATTAGAGAAATAGTAGTTGATACAGGCTAAGAGCAAGGTCTCTTGGCGCCATCTTGATCTCATCGAGAAGTATTTTATATCCCTGTTGGATATGAAGGTGGGTTTTTGTAATATGCCTACTTGTTGTGTTGAAAATAAAACCTAAATTGTCAATTTAAGGACATGACATGAACTTAAATTAAGGCAGGTGTCATCGATGAAATCATCAGAGGAAGCTTACTCTTCCGAAATAATTAATCTTATTCATTTTTTCAATGGTATCCGTGTTAATTTTGAGGACCTGATCTTTACCTGCATTTGACGTAGCTTTACGTGCATGGCCGGTGTCGTCGATGAAGCACACAACGCTTACTCTTCAGGAACACCCCATCATATTATCTTGTACTTTAACAAGGGTATAAATGTAAGTCTTTCCCTTGTTCATATTTTGCTCCTAGTTTAATCGATTTTGAACTCGCATTGAAGTTTTGTTGACGCTTTAATATTCTCTGAAATTTGCATATTTAATGGTTAATTTGTTTCATTTTTGTGATAGGATTATCCCGAAGCATGGAATCAATTATTCTGACAGGGGGATGACGATATCTGAAACTTGGGAAATGATCCTCTTACAAAGACAAATGGAGATTGTGTGATGTCAAGGATACAATAATTAAGGTGAAGAGATAGATTTTCTGTGATACCATTTACAATTACATGAATGAAATACGTTCATTTAGATTTCGTATTAACAAAGAAAGCTAAAATCTAAAATTTAAATATAGAAGTAGACTCATTCTTATAATACATTTTTATAAACATTGTATTCGACCTAATAAATGCATAGTAAACGGTTCGTGTAACAAATATAGAAGGAAATGCTTGCAATGTTGTTGTTCTCTGGAATATCGTATTTGCAAATCGGCGAGGTAGGGTAGGCCACTCAAATGACAGAGCCATGGATTATCACACCGGAGACCAAGGTTCGATTCCTGGTTGTGGCACTCGACAGGTATGGGCTATTAAGATAAAGGAAATCTAAAGAAAAGATCGGTGTGGTTTGGAGTTTAATAATTTAATATGCCTAACGTATATGTCACTCAGCTGACGAAGCATATATTCGATTCCTTGATGGGGCACTCGGTACGAGAGCGTTTTCCCTGAACCGTTACAAATTCATTGGATCTTTTCTGAACGCCATTCTTCAATTTCAATTTCAATAAATTTTATTGTCCAAAAGACAAATAGATCGGGCAGCAGGCATAGCCTATTTAAGCCCTCTCCAAACAAAGTAACAAACAGTGGTACAAACATAGACATAAACATGACAACACTGAACACATACAAATAATTTGAACGCATTATATAAATAATCTAAGTGGGGGAAACAACTACTAAATTGTATTTGAATTTTAATAAAATTAAATAATTGAAACTTTAACCTTTTATTGCGACACCAAAGATAAATAGATATGTACATCATGTACAAGCAATCATCCGAAAAGAAAAGATTTTTTTTTATTATTATTATTGAGCTTCATGTATAAACATTTAGTGGGACTAAATTACCTTACACAACAGATACAGGCCAGAAAAGTCTATTGTGTAATACACAAGGCCATCCACTGATGAGTTTGGAAATTCAATCCCACTAAATAGTTCAGTTTATGCACTAAATACAGGTTAAATCAAGAAGAGCATATTAAAAAGCATTGTATAATTTTTTTTATGTAGTTGTTTCCCAATTTTAGCAAAATAGTACAACTGGTCTTCTGAACCCAACCCCCCCCCCCCCCCGGGAACATAATCGAGACAGACGAATTGGATGGGAGCTGTTTACATCCTCAGTATTCAAGTGGTCAATAACAAGAAATAAAATGAAGAATTAAGAGAAATGTAAACAAAAAATACAAAAATGTAAGGTACCATTATTATTGGAAACCAGAAGATATTGTATTGAGGAAATGAGAATTGAATGAATGTAAATGAAATGTACTATAGGAATGAATGAAAGAATGAGTGAATGAAGGAATAGGAGTAGGAGTGAAAAAAAGAAAAAAAAAAAAAAAAAAAATTCAGTGATACTTTCATTAAGCAGTTTTAGTTGGATATCTAGAATCTTCTAGTTCTTAAGATGTAATCCGATACAGAAAGAAGAATATGTTTATTCGTATTTTCATCACATCTCTCACAACCGTTTAGGATGACATCTATTGTTAAGTGGTTATGAGTATCATGGAATATATTTTGAAAAAGTATAGTACGAGGTTCAGCATATATGATACAATCAAGGAAATAGTGGGATGCTGTTTCATATCTAGAACCACACGAACAGGCAGAGGACTCAGTTAGATAGTCATTATAAATGTCATTATTTAAGTTACTAGCCTCATTTCTTAACTGACATAGAATTATATTAGTTTGTCGATTTCCGAAATACTTAAAGATATCAGTTGTTCTTGTGTTTGAGTTTGGAGTAGGTGTAATTAATTTTTTGAACTGATAGGAGGAGCGAATAGTTTGGAGATCAGAAGAAATGTTATTCATATCATTAAACATAGATGGAAAAAAAACTATTATAATACTTAGTAGTTCGGCAAAGGGGTGGATCGAATATTCTAACTGATCTAAGATTGTACCTATCTGGTCTAGTATTATGGAAATATGGCTCTATAATTTCTTTCAGATAGTATGGAGTCTGATTAGTCATAATCTTGTACATCAGCATCATTTGATGTTGTTTTCGCCTACTTTCAAGAGAGACCCAGCCTAATTCTCTGTACAAGATATTGTGGGGGGTGCCTCTACGCAGTCCTGTAATTATTCTAGCCGCCTCTAGTTGGATAGATTCAAGAAGGTTTTTTAGATTTTGTGTGCAATTACTCCAAACAACATCTGCATATTCAAGTATGGGTCTAATATATGATATATATATTGTAGTTAATGACTGTCTGTCTAGTTTATTTTTCATCATTCTTAAAATATTAATTCTTTTATATGCTTTCTTATAGATATCATATATGTGGTCATTCCACTTACAAATGTAGCATCATCACTGAACGTTAAACCAAGATGTTTGTGTATTCGACTGACAGTAACCGGTTCATCATAAAAATAAATGTCTGGGTGAAGATTCCATTCTTCGCTCACATACTTACTCTGGAGGACAACCTTGCTACCGGCACCATTTCGTCAGCTGATTAATCCATTAGATTGTTGCAGTCTTTTCATTAACGCAACAAAACAGGCGCGGTCTGAATAATACAAAAAATGTAAAAACATACCAACAACATTGGAGTATTTATTTTAGTAATGTGAAAGGTTCTCTTTCCTACAACACATATTCTCCCTTTACCCCAATGACTGATTCTAGATACTGTATAGTTGCTTATACTTGTGAGGGTTTCACTTTCGATACATTCGCAAACAATTTCACCTCGTGAAAGTAGTGTACTGTGGCTATATAATCTGGCAGTTCTACTCGTTTGTGACCAACTAAACAGAATCCCCGCGGATAAAAACGTGATATTTTACATTTGATGAATTTAGCAACTAGCAGAAGGCGAAAGTGTTAACCAAAGAAACATTGCCTTGACCGCAGGATGAATGTTGATGGTCGTTACGCGCCTGATCACACTCTCAGATAAATAGTATGTGTCTTTTAATTGTTTGCGTTCAGATGATACAATGCTAGTCTTACCATTTATGCAGATGATGCTTACTCTTCCGGAACACCTGGTTTGATTCTCTTCGTGTAAATTTTTCCTTTGTTCATATTTTGCCTCTTGTTTAACCGATTTTGAGTTCGGATTATGGTTTTGTTGACGTTTTGGTATTATCTTATTTTGTATGGGACCTTGTAATATGTCACAGCTACAATCGACGTCCTAACAATATCAGCAGCAGTCACCCGACCTGTCGGTTGTATTCCCTAGTAATACATGCTACAGGTAACGACTCATCGCTATGTCGCTACTCTTGTGCTTATGGATGTTTCCAAAGAGAATTGAAATTGTATTGAAGTTACAAAACTGATGATAACTCCTAAATGAGGCTACAGCATACTCAAACATATCCATCATCAAATCACTTAAAGATACAGAAAATTTCTCAATTAGACAAAGATGGCGACCATAAAACTTGCCCTTAGTGCTGATCAACCTGCATCTCTCGAATATTTGTATTGTTAGTTTGTTTGTCAGCAGTCGACATCGATCACGAAAATCACGATGCCTAGAAAAATCCCTAGAATTTCGTAAACACCATAGGTTGGAGAAGCAGGGATGTTACTAAGAAATTGAAAATTCCCGATAGGAAAATTGAAATTATCACGTTTATCGTATAGCTAAGTAGAAGCTGTCCATGTTTATTGTAATCCAAGTAGAGATCGAGGTAAGCGGTTGATGTAGAAGAGTCTGGTGTGTCCTTTATTTCAAGTTCAGAAGAGCATATACAGTTGTGGGATCGCACAACGTTACACGATGTGCGGTGTGCGCACGATGGGTGAACGGTGTATGCACGATGTGCGAACGATGCGATCATGGGCGATTATTTCTAAAGCACATGTTGGCGCACGATAAACTAACATTGTAGTATGATGACAATCGCGGTTGATGTAAAATGAGAAATGGTTAACACTAATATACGGTTCGCGCTAATTGTTTAAGCATATATCTTTATTTTAACTACATACATTAGCTGGTATTTTTATCTATATATTTCTTAGTATTAGGAATAGTCTTTTTGTAGTTTTTGAAACAAACCAAATAGACACATGTAAACTTTCAACACATATTGATAAGTTCTCGTTCAGGTAAATATTGCCAGTTTTTAACAAGTTATACCTGCACATAGACCATATATGTAGATGCGTCTTGCCCAAGATGGTTCCCCCATATTTTTTCATTCCGTATTATTTATCGACCAATTGTACCAAATCGTGCGTGTGTGCGATTAGAATCGCACACATCTAATCGCACACATAAACGCATGATCTTTAGATCGTCCAGTTGTGCACACCATGGGCGAACGGTGTGTGCACGATGTATGCACGATAAACGCATGCAGTGTTTGGTGCGTTGTGCGTTCCCACAACTGTGCGATGGAAGTGGTCAGCAAACGTCTTGTTTATAGACATATCGATATCTCTGAAAGTAAAATTAAAAGATTTGGCAAGGTTTTTGTTACCTGTCCTGATTAGCTCCTCTACAAATTCAGCCTCCGAACTCAACAAAAATATTGTCGACCAAGAATTCAATCGTCCTTATTATATCGTCTTCAGTATATTTCCTTTTAGCTTTTGGGGTGTTTTTTCACATATCTCAATACCATATATTTGTATCGTCGTCCGCCTTTCATAACGTGAGATATCAGACGTTCTTTCAGTTTGGTATGTGGTATGGTAGTGTACAGGGTGGAAAAATCAAATGTTTTGATGGACGAAACATTTTTGAGAAGGGGGTACTCAATACTCATCAGAAAATCTTTTGAGTTTTTCAAAATCCACATCCCATTAATGCCACTTCTGGAGTATACAGGGTCACAATAAGACTGACACCCCGATTTAACAGTACTACGAATGGTAGTAAGAAGTTTTGATAATGGCTTAGTTGAGCAATGAGACGAGCAAGCGTTAAAACGTTGTTTATAGGGAACCATGTGTAGTTTAGGTATCAAATATAGGCGTCAGCGTCTTTATCCTTAACGGGTATTTCGAATGATTGTAATACTGCTGTATGGTTGGAAAGCATTTCATCTTTCGAAAAACCGGTCAATGCGTTGGATTACCTTGGGTACCAAGCAGGCCAAGGTCTTTTTGCAAACACTGAATGTAATAGCGTTTGCAAACCAGGATCAGGTTATTAGATGCCCTGTCTGCAGACACAGCCACATACTTGTCATGTAGGTCGTTGAGTGTTGTTCGAACATCGGGGTCAATGAATATCGAAATGTGTTTAGTTTTCATTTTGTATCGCAAACTGCTTATTCTTTTCTGAATGAAAGACCTAATAGATTTAACTCACCCTGAAAGTGAATCCAATTCAGCAAAGTTAAGCAATTGGTTTAAGAAGATTCGAGATTCTATATAATCCTATTGCAAGCCAAATGACCTTGGTTATATCATAAAAATAAAAATATGCCATATGAAAAAATCCAGACATCATTTCGGCGTTTCAATAAATTTCAGAATAGAGCTGAAGATTTGTTTGTGATAAATAACATTTGAAGAAGGCAAGCATAAAATGCCCGAAAATTGGTTCTCTGTAAGATTATGTATATGATAAGTGACAAGTTTAAATCTTCGTCGTGCGTTGATTAAAGTCAAGGACAACTGTGCATATTATACGTCTTCGTTATCTATTTATTCAAATGAAGCTGTATTGCTTTCGATTCCCCAATGTCTCATTATTTAGAGAAAGCCTCGGTAAAGATTTCCCAGTTTGGGCTTGGCTGTGTAAACTGCCGTTGACTGGTCATACATTCCCTTCGCCAATTGTCAGTGCAAGTCACCCTTATTCTTTACGACAAGACCGATCGCATTCAGGTTCCAAAAATAGCAAATATTGACTTGCACTTTTTAAGTAAACCAGCACTTATTGAAATGTATAAATCGATTCGAATTTTCTTTGTACGAGCTTATTTTGACAATAACTTAATAAATATAAAAGTAAGAAAGTTGACCGGCTGTTAATAACATGCTTCCTATACATAAAAGGGTTGATACTGATAACTATGGTTCATAAGCATTGACATCTGTATTAGGAAACTTTGTCTATTTTTAATAGCTTAATCTGAAGCATCGAACCAGTAATTTGATAAAGTATATTTCCCAAAAAATACATCAGACACCCGCAGCAAAATACCGCAAACAGTGGTCTAATGTTACATGTAGGATACCGGGCTTGCGATCGAAGGGTTACGAGTTCGAGTCCGACCTCGGCACTTGTTTTGTAGCCTTGTTCAAGTCTACTGAGCTGTCAATGAGTTCGTTGTTGGGCAATGCTACAGATTATAGGATTCTAGCTGTGAGCACCGGGATGACAGCACCGGTTGTATGCTCCCAAGGGAGTTGAGAATGATATTGACCGGTTGCTAAGACATATTGACCGGTTGCTAAGACCCCAGCTAACACTTACCCTATAAACACGGATAAAAAATGTGAACCGCTTTGAGACGACCTATAGAATGTGATTATGTGTTTCATTGTATGTAAGAACCTCAAATTATAGTAGTATAAGATTAAACGTATACGTCAGGTCTGGTCTATGTAAAACAATAGTATACCTGTCTTTAAAGAAAAATCGCTATTATGTTTAAATAATTTAAAGTTTTCGCGTTTAATACTTTTTTAGCCTAGTAAGGGTTCAACTCGTGTACCTTCCAAAGTAAGAAAATGATAATAAAGAAAATCATAATTTTACCACCTTTAGTGATGTCATCAGCCAAAATTTACCATCCTCACTGCCGATTTATTACTTCACTAACCAAACTACTGCTTATGAGATATATACCAAAACTACACAACGATCATTTCCCGTCCACCATCTTATTTTTACAATTATACATAGCCACTGTCTGACTTCTCGATCGTGCGTATGTTTGTGTATTATGATTGAACAGAAATGGCTCTAGTTGGTTTTCGGAGCATTTGAAGTGGAGAGTAACTATTTTAATATCATTTCGCTCGAATAAGTATACCCCCCCCCCCCCCCCCCCCCCCCGATATGAAGCTATTAGGGACCATGCGTGTGTATCAGTTCAAATTCGTTGTTCAGTGGCAATACGTGTTGTCATGTTTACCTCTGTAGTGCCAATAGGGGGCCATTTCACGGTGCTGGATCTGATGCTTTGATGCACAATACATCTAAAAGAATATGTGACATTGATGACGGTATTGCATGTTTGGCGGCAATAATCGTGTTTCAACTATACTTGTCAAACAACTTGAAGGAAAGTTATTGGGTCAAGAATTTTACGGGATTACCTCCGTGGTAACTAAATCAGGTCTTATAGTGCATAGCGATTCAAACATGTCGCTCTTATGACAATTCTAAAGGTCATAATACCGCCATATATTTTACAATTATTCATCACATTATCACAGCTCCATGATTTAATTGAGTTTATTCTCTCAAGGGAGATAATAAATCTAGAAAGCGTGAGCGGCGATCGTTACAGTTGACAAAGATTGATTACCCATATCGATAGTACCACAGGGAAGCATACAAAAATGCTGATTTTGTTTTTAAACACACAGCAATTAAAAACTTATTTTTTGAAAATATTCGTTTCCTTTATCAAGCAATGAGTGTAAATGACCGTGGTCTCAAATTTGCCGATTTATATTTTTTACCCAACCGACCCTTCTGCTTCTACATCAGTTTAGAACATTTCGATTCCCACCTCTAGACTCCTACCATCACTGATGGGTCCTAGAAGGACGAAACAGCTGTATTGCGGCAGTTTATTTCATTTTTTTATACTGTATCTGTATAGATTATGTGTATGTGTGTGTTACGTCAACTGTAAGCACTCTAACCTGATTCAGGTAATGTCTGCTGCCAAACATCTTAATTACGTAGTTAAGAATACAGCATGAATACATCCATTCACGTGAATTACTTATAACGTGATATATAGGTCTTGTTAAATGCGAGTCTTGCCGCTCCGTCTCCGAAAATAGACCCCCCCCCCGCTTCAAACGCTCAAATGACTACTGTAAATTGTTGGCGCCAATTTTGCTCAAATTATGACTGTTCCGCCTATGTCGTTTAAAGAACGGCGCAATAACAAACGTAGTTAATTAACAAGTTGTTTAACAAAACAGAAATTTAATTAAACAATTGTTCAATTGAGGTGGTCGGGTGGTGCAGTGGATAGCGCACTTGCTTTTCACCAA
Organism: Mimachlamys varia; assembly: GCA_947623455.1. NCBI lineage: Eukaryota > Metazoa > Mollusca > Bivalvia > Pectinida > Pectinidae > Mimachlamys > Mimachlamys varia. Next base: position 41,499,800 of record OX392542.1, read on the forward strand.
GGCGGCCGAGGTTCTTTTTTTTTTTTAATATAAACTTTATTTATTTTACAACAATTATGAAACAAGCTATACAACTTATATTAATCACTCTTGTTGGCCCGGATGTTAGCGCTCGAGGGGTCTTATTGTGGGAGGAAACCGGAGTACCCGGAGAAAACCCACGTGGTCGGGCAGGTGACCCCGTACCTTTTCACGTCCGATCGGGGAATCGAACCCCGGCCGCCTTGGTGAAAGGCAAGTGCGCTATCCACTGCACCACCCGACCACCCGGCCGGGGTTCGATTCCTCGACTGGACGTGAAAAGGTATGGGGTCACCTATCCGACCACGTGGGTTTTCTCCGGGTACTCCGGTTTCCTCGGCGGCGAAATCGCATTCGTTTATGTCAAAATGATTATGTTATAATAGTCATGTACTGATTGTACATCTATTGTCTGCGTTTCCGATTTCGTGGTTAGTTTAATACATAGGTGTTTGCCATCAAAATATAAATGTTTAAGCATTGAACTGTTATCAAATTTTATTCATATTGACTGTATACTGTTTAAGTGACAGTTCAATACTTATATTTACATTGATAGAGATTAGTTTCAACTTTACCTAATGATGCGTTAAATTTGCCGCTTATTAGTCACTGACGTCATATTTTAGAAATAATGATATAAAACATAAATAGTTTTGCAAAAACCAAACTTCTTTTGAGTCACAGTTTGTGTGAAATTGTCATAATAAAAATGGTTTTCTAATCTTAAACTGTATGCTACTCATGTGAAATTGATTATATCGGGCATTGATATTGATGTGTTAAGCGTGACGCGACTGCTGTATTCATACACTCACCTTATCACTGTAAATATTATAGTATACAGTCTATGAATAAAATTAAGTTTGCTATCGTTAGATAGGCAAATGCAATACAGAATTTACAGAATTATGAATTACATTAAGGATATAAAACAGTGTCGTCAGTAACACCAAATATATTTCATACGTGGTGCTAATATTTAATAGTCCGCAGCATGAGTGAAAAATATCAAAATATTAGCCACACGAGTGAAATATGTTCGTTTTATTGTAGATATTGTTAGATATTGTGTTTATTACATTTTTATAGCAAAATCTACCGGGGCAGCTTTTGATTTTCCCAAATGTCGTTTGTAAGCAGCGGTTTGATTGGTCAAATTATTTTTCAATTGGGAAAAATACAATATATTTGACAATGATACTCGGTTCTCATTTTTGGAACTTGATGTTTACATGGCAAAGATTTACACGGCGGGTGTCGTCAATGAAGCAGAAGACGCTTACTCTTCCGGAACACCTGGTCTTAATCTCTTACAAGGGTCTCCATGTTTCCATCTTTCCTTGGTTCAAATTTTTGCCCCTGGTTTAATCGATTTTTAGTTCGGATTATGATTTTGTTAACGGTTCGGTATTCTCCAAAATATTTTCACTAGAAAATATCACTTTTATAGATTGAATAATTTTCTATATTTCACAGGTAAAATGTAATAGAATTTGGTTTACTTACGGCATTTAAGCAAATGCAATACAGATTTTACATATATCACTGTAGTACCGAAATCAACTGGTGTAATGTTAGGGGCAATGAGTAGTCTGTAGCCAGTGTCATTATACTGTAGGACCTTTGTAACTCTTAAAGCCACCGCTGGCATACTCCAAGGGCCGTGATACAATTAACAGGCTTAGTACGTGCACTTCTCATAGCTGACCCCTCCAATACCTTGGCCGATTAATTGGCTTTTTGACAGAAGTAAGTGGGCTTGTCCTGGTCTAAATTCCCATTTAATGGTCACGCTAGCATCTCCTTTAGATTGTTGATTGTTGTCGGCACGTACTGCTTGATTAAACACTGTATTAATGCCCCCGTATCGGGACGGTTGAATAGTGTGCTGCTTTATCACAAAGCAATACTGTCACAGCCTAGCATGTATCCATCCTAATTACTTCTAGTCAACAAGTACAGTAGATTGACACTTCTACGAAAATGTTTTTCTCAGCGTATTCTGTAAACTTAAATCTGACCAGAGCACATTTAGTGAGCTTTCCAACAGTATGGATCAGCCGAAAAAAATGCTTTACCCTTAGATATACATTCCGAAACATTGCTTAGTACATGTACCATCAAAGTTGGTTTCCTTGGCTATACATTTAACCCAAATAAATCGATAATGCAGTTGTTGCCTAATTAGCGAATTACGTGACTTAATTACTAAACTAAGAACGCATATTGTCACAAAACAGATAAAACAGTTATTTATTTAAACGAAATAGAAAAAAGACTTGAACAATAAACTAAATACCTAAATAATGAAAAAGTAAATATACTGCCGATTGTATATATTTTTAGCATTTTGTGACACAAACCTACGTTTGTTTTATGAACAAATGACATTTTCAATGTCTTCCATATCCATTCCATTAAAAATTATTGCGTATAGAGAGTTTTATCACTTAACTGAACCCTGCCCACAGATCAAACTTTACAATTTGTGCAAAGTGTTGATTTGATTAAATTTGACATGCATCACACACCAATGACTTATTGAGGGATAGTGGATATACAAGGCCATCCCGTTGCACTCCAAAAAAAATACATTGTAAAACAATCCGTAATATGCATACAAAAAACATCAGAGAATACCAAAGCGTTAAAAAACCTTAATCCGAAATTAAAATCGATTAAACTAGAGGCAAAATATGAACAAAGGAATATTGACATCGATACCTTCGTAAAAGTACAAGTTATAAAGAGCAGGTGTTCCGGAGGGGTAAGCGTCTTCTGCTTCATCGACGACACACGTCATATAGATCTTGGTCACATCTAAGTAAAATTAAAGCCCTCAAAATGAAAACCGAGTCAGCAGTCTCAATCTTACCACGCACACTAATGAGCAGATTTAAAAACTTCATATCGTACAAGGATATGAAATACTGTCCAGTAAGACAAAGATGGCGACCATAAACTTGTTCACAGTCCCCATCTACCTGTATCTCTCACTACAAAATTATCGAGAAAGCTACATAGAAAACACTTGTTGAATTTCTGTTTTAGCGGCGACTTAATTTTGCGAATAATACGGTCATAAATACTATGTACAGTATAGTACTCATATAGTTGGAATACCTCTGATTGAAAATATTTCGCGGCGATCGATTTTCCCGAATTTTAATTAACCGCGAAATTCGCATATATTAATCGCATGCAAAAATAACATAGTTTACAGCGTCTTAATGTCATATTGAAAAAAAACAATGTCTCATTTAGATATCTATGTTTATAGCCAAACTTTGTTGTGACGAAGATGTTTTTGTCCAGCAATCTTTAATATATTAGAGCTTGCCGCCTCCTGAGGATGTGATTTCATTTTGTTGACTGTTATGAAGCCATGCTGAAAATGAATATGGTTTCATAGATGATTGTCTTGGAAAAGAGACACGTCATGAAAGTTCACTGTACTGATGATGCTGACGAATATTTCAACCTTTGAAACAGTATGTTATATATATATATATAATGAAAAACCATTTTGGCTCACAGAGATAGCAGATCAACAGCATCCTTCTACATTTATTACAAAATGCGTTAAAAAACAAATCGCTGCAGGTTGTCAACAACATATAACGTTGCGGGGTGTCAACAATGTATAACATTGCAGGGTGTCAACAACATATAACATTGCAGGGTGTCAACAACATATAACATAGCAGGGTGTCAACAGCATATAACATCGCAGAGTGTCAACAATATATAACAGTGCAAGGTGTCAACAGCATATAACATTGCAGGGTGTCAACATCATATAACGCGGTATGGCGGCAACAACATATAACTTTGCATCAACAACATATAACACAGCAGTACTGCAAAATATATAATGCTGCAGTGCGTCACAAACATTACACTGTAGTGCTACAAAAATATATAATGCTGCAGTGCGTCACAAACAACACACTGTAGTGCTACACAATTATATAATGCTGCAGTGCGTCACAAACATCACACTGTAGTGCTACAAAAATACATAATGCTGCAGTGCGTCACGAACATAACACTATAGTGATACAAAAATATATAATGCTGCAGTGCGTCACAAACATCACACTGTAGTGCTACAAAATATATAATGCTGCAGTGCGTCACAAACATCACACTGTAGTGCTACAAAAATACATAATGCTGCAGTGCGTCACAAACATCACACTGTAGTGCTACAAAAATATATAATGCTGCAGTGCGTCACAAACATTATAATGTAATGCTACAAAAATATATAATGCTGCAGTGCGTCACAAACATATTACTCTACAGTACTGTAAGGCGTCAACAAAACCATAATCCGAACTCAAAATCGATTAAACTAGGGGCAAAATGGGAACAATGGAAAGATTTACATGGAGATTTTCGTAAAAGCACAAGAGAATAAGACCAGGTGTTCCGGAAGAGTAAGCGTCTTCTGTTTCATCGACGACACCCGCCATGTAAATCTTGGTCACATCCAAGTAATCATCAATACTCAAAATGAGAACCGAGGCATCATTGTCATCACAACAAGTAAACACACCAAAAACAAACTCAAAAACGTCCATCTTCATATCATACAAAGGTACAGTATATTTCTCGATGAGATCAATATGGCGACCATAAAACTTCCCCACAGTCTTCATCAACCTGCATTTCTCAAATCCCTGTGCCGTAAGTTTGTTCGTCAGCAGTTGACATATTTCACAAAAATTTCGATATTCAGAGCAAGCCGTATAATAACGAATCAACTGCGACATGTAAACAGTATATGATGTTACTATCAAGAAAGGGAAAGCTCCCGATCGGAAAATCGAAATCGTCACGTTTATCATACAGCTTAGTAGTAAGTTGCCATTGTTGGTCATAGTTTAAGTAAAGCGAGGTAAGAAGCTGATGTAGGAGAGTCTGTTGGGTATCTAATCTCAAGTTCAGTAAGGTATATAGGATCAACTAGGTCAGCAAACGTTTTGTTGTTTTAGCAAGGTTTTTGTTACCCGTCCTGATAAGCCCCTCGACAAATTCAGCCTCGTATGAAAACAAAAACAAGTCAGCCAAAAGTGGTGCACAGTTAGTGCCCATTGGAATGCCAACAGTCTGTTGGAAAATCTTTCCTCCGAACTCAACAAAGATATTGTCAACTAGGAATTCAATTATTCGTACTATATCTTCCTCGGATTATTTCAATTTAGCTTTTGTCACAAAGTATGCTCAACGATAGCTCACAACCATGTATTTGTATCGTCGTTCACCTTTCTTAGAAAAGAAAGCTCTCATAATGAAAGACCGAAGACGTTCTTTCAGTTTGGCGTGTGGTGTGGTAGTGTACAGGGTGGAAAAATCAAATGTTTTGATGGACGAAACATTTTTGAGAACGGGGTGCTCAAGACTGATCAGAAGATCTTTTGAGTATTTCATCCACATCCCATTAATGCCACTTCTGGAGTATACAGTGTCACAATAAGACTGAAGCCCTGAGTTAACGGTAGTTTTGGCAATGGCTTGGTTGAGCAATGAGATGAGCCAGCGATAAAACGTTGCTTATCTTAAGGATCCTTGTGTAGTTTAGGTATCCAATACAGCCGAGGTAAGTCAACGGCTTTATCATTAACGGGTATTTTGAATGATTATAATACTGACGTATGATTGGAAAGTATTTCATCTTTCGAAAAACCGGTAAATGCGTAAGTAGGGTTACCTTGGTTATCAAGCAGGCCCAGTTATGTTTGCAAACAATTAATGTAATAGTGTTTGCAAACTAAGATCGGGTTATTAGATGCCTTGTCTGCAGACACAATCACATACTTGTCATGTAGGTCATGTGTGAGTGTTGTTCGAACATCGGGTTCAAGAAAGATCGACTTGTGTTTAGTTTTCATTTTGTATCGCAAACTGCTTATTCTTTACACATAATGCTGCAGTACGTCAAAAACATATTACATTTTTACTTCAGTGCAGTGCTGCGACAACATGCAGTTCGACTTCATGTCAAATGTATAAAGATTATGCGTAATAGTACCACGTGATTGATCCATTATAAGTGTTGTTTGGCGCAGATGTTTTGTCAGATTAACTGGCAAATGATAACCGTTCAGAATCACACATTTTAGTATTCTCATGAACCGTTTTCGAACATAAAATTCCCCGCCCTGTTATACACAGTAACCTTTAGACAAACACAAAGTAAGTTCCGCTTTTGTGCGGGCCGTCCCTATGATTTAATTTCGCCTCCTTACTTTCCTATTATTTTTTCTCTTCAGGACATCATTGTCCGGCAATTATCATTGCCTTTCTCTAGCTGCGGGTTTTGCCTCCTAACTAACCCTTGCCGGTACCTAAATTCTGCTTCCATATTCCTGTGACAATCTTTTTTTTTTTTTGTAAAACACGTTCGGTGCCCTTCGATGTTGTGAGGCATTGACTTTGGAAACAAGTATTTACAGACACTAACTCTTGTGAAGTTATAGATAACAAGAACGGCCCTTAATACTTTGACAGATAGAATATGTTCTATTTAATCGTCATACTATGGACACTGATATAAAAAGCCCGATAACGATTAGATAAGACTATCGATTTTACGATATTGTATATCCGTAAGAGTCTGCATTGTCTATATGAAAACCCTTATCCGAGTTAGAAATATCTAGGTGTAGAAAAATGGATTAGTCGGCTGAAAATAGTCTCAGACATATACTTTATCAAATTAGTCAGTAAAATGTGCTAATTTGACAATACCCCCATTCTTATTGGAATTAAATATATTTGTTTACATCTATACATATGTATGATGACACACAAATGTACCAACACACTGTCTATATGAATACACTTTGAATGACAGATAATAAAGTTGTCTGCTAGGACGACATTTATATTTATCCTTCGCCAAAAGTGTATTCATATCGACTGTATATTGCCATTTGGTACCTGTAATAGACCATTTCCGGAATGAATAATATAGTTCCTCATGTAGTCATTCATGAGACACACAAATTAGCGTGGACATGAATTAGCGCAATCGAGAGGTTCAAATCCGTAATATCAGAAAAATCTTCGTCTCTTAAATGTTACACCAACTCAACATCGACTACGTATATACACTTGTTCCACAGGTAAGTCACTAGTGAACTGTTTTCATTGAAATTATAATTAAATTTTTAGTCGTTCGGTTGGTGCCGACTTTATTTATGCATTTACATTACCTTTTACAACAATACCTGAAAATGAATTCCGTAAGATCAACAGACCTTACCGCTTTAACGAAGCAAAGGACTAGTATTTGACAATGCTTTCATCTTGACCATGTTGATTAGCCTAATTACTATACAAACACATAATTAAACCAGGGAGAGGGCTAGGTGCAAATCTATCAACACTTTGCACACGAGTCCCGAGGCATGAAGCTTATGACAACAATTGTCACAGGTGTTTATTTTAGCGCTGTACTTGAATTAGCGCTGCACAAACAGCACGAAGAGCGCTAAAATTAAGTTACCGCTGAAATAAATATGTTTACAGTATGTAAATTTGTCTTGATAATTTCAATGCTTCAAATCTATAATCTGTAAGTATTTGCTATTCCTATGACTTTAATAATATCGGGCATAAATATTAATTTGTAAAGGAGGTATTCTGAATTTTTCTTTGCATTAAATTTTTTTCTGGTTTTCATTTTAAGATAAAGGCGTTTATGGCATGACAGAAATGGTATGCCAGTATGTTCTTTTTTTGCACTATTATCGTTCAAAGATACCAATATAACATAATAAGTGATTCCATGCAAGTTTGTAGTTTTTACCAATTGCAGGATATCTTCCGAATGTGTAATCCGAAATGTATGAAAGTTTGCAGAAATGACAAGAATAGTATTTCTTGTAAGTTAAAGAAGCAAAAATTCGCAAACTTAACTTTACAGAATTAAAAAAAAAGATAATAAGGAAAGCAATTTGAGCAAACCCTACCCCTAATTTTTAATGAGAAAATACTCATTTTCCCACCATTTTTTGCCGATTTAATACTTAATTAAAAAGTTCTGCAATTATATGTTTTTAATATTTAGTAGGCAATTACGGTAAACGGATTCTTCTGTCTAAAATCATCATAAAATATCATATATTATTTGTGTTATTTTTCACAATCCCTTGCATACTATTTCTATATTTTTTATCATTATAAAGTTGAACAGCAAACGTGAGCTTGCTTTAATAAACAATTGATAAACACTGATGTTTAAAAAGATCGATATTGCATTAAAAATGCGAAATTTCGGCCTTTTGCGGGGTGCGAAAAATACATAGAAATATGCATTGTCAAAATGTAGCCGCGGAATCGTTTTTTTAAACTCATGTAAAACACTTTTACAAGCGACAGACACATATATTTTAACACAATTTTCAGATTCATATATGTTATTAAAATCGATCATACTTTATTTAATATAGCATACAATCTTTAACTGAAATTTAAACGAGACTTGGACTTGACTGAAACATCGGAAGAATACATTATATAGCGTGACGCGGTTCTTGTATTCATACACTGACCTCATCACTGTTAACTGTAGTATACAGTCGACACATTCTGTTTTACGAAACGGCATACAAACAACTGCAATACAGAATGTAAACATATAGAGATATAATTGCATTACGGATTAAGGCCATTGACTTCCGCCTAGCTGCTTGATATATGAGATTTAATTTTTGAAATTTAGTTACAATGCCGACGCTAAGTCAAATCATACGCATTAAGCATTTATGCAATTTCTCTGCTGGTTGATGATTATTTTATCCAGGAACATACTTAGTCCTCGGGAATATAACCCTGGCCAGGGACATAGTTCGTGGCGTATATGTATATTTTCTCAAAAGTTGTTTTAATGTAAGATATATAGAACTATTATAATTGCTATTAGAATAGTGTTTAAATAGATCACACTTAAGAATTACTATAGCACACAGAATAATAGTATCATATAGGATGTTCGATAAATGAAACTATAAAACACACGTTAACAATATCATACAGCAATATCAGATTTAAAGAAATATTAATATAAACTCTCTTAGGGAATCGAACCCAGGTGGACTTGCTGAAAGGCAAACGCGCTGTCAACCGCGCCACCCGACCTCACTGTTATATATATATAGGTAAAGTATTATCAGTTATGTAGAAACATGAAAGACACAATAACAGTATTATGTATTCATTGTACAGTTAAATATACTATATCATATATATAAAGTAAATATGAAATAATAGCATAAATGATAATAGCAGTAGTAGTAGAACTGCCATCAGAAGGAAACTATTACCCCTCCCCCGGAGATGCCGGTAGTTTATAATCCTTGACTGACCTTGACGGTCAACATACAGAAATTGAAATTTTCGTGAGAATCTGTGAATCTGAATGTTAAATAATGAGATTACCGGACAAGTTACCGCGGACGACAGACAGACAGGATGATTCCAGTTAACTTCTCCCCCAACAAACTTCGTTGGGAGGGGGTATAATAATAATATACAAGGCATTTATGTAAGGAAAAAACGTTTTCAATGTTAAACCACACGACACTCATATACAACATTTAATAAATAGATCAAGTAATCATAAATTTTACGAATTTCTTTCTAATATAGCATATAGATCGATAATTACTTTTTTAAATTGGACTTTTTTATCAAGCCGTTTTTTTAATTGTTAAATACATGAATCATTCATATGTGTTTAAGTTCCTTAGATAAGGACCAAGTATTTAAATCTTCAATGAATATAGACGAATTTTAATATTACCACTTGATTGTGTTTGCGTAATATAAATTCCTAGTGGTATTGCTAGAAAACATCCGATTCCAACTATTTATTCACTTTATATACTGAGTTGGTTTTGTACACAAACAGGAATTTGAAACGTAATTTGCGAGCTTTCGAAAACGTCTGTTTCCTTTGTCAAGCAAAGAGTGCAATAGCCGAGTGTCGGTGTTCTGACCGCTGAAATCAGTTCACTACCCAAAATAGGGCGAGTTAGAGAAGTCAGCTGTCAAAAACGTAGCTCGACAGGTAGACAGAGGGACGGGTTACGTTTTTGACAGCTGACTTATCTAACTTGCACTATTTAGGGTAGTGAGCGGATTGCAGCGGTCAGAACACCGACACTATGCTATTGCACTCTTTGCTTGACAAAGGAATCAGACGTTTTCGAAAGCTCGCAAATTAAGTTTTTAATTCCTGTTTGTGTACAAAACAAACTCAGTATGTATCATTCATACCAAACTGATGAATCTTATTCCTAATTATTATTCACTTGATCAATACATGCAGGTTGCATATGTTAGGGTTTTGATATAGGTTGATAAACTAACCATAGAGACTATTCGTGCATTATCTTAGAGAACAATTGCACTTTAATTAACATACGGTAGACAAAATGAAAAAAAAAATTAATCAGTTAAATATTTCAATATGTAATAATGAAAAAGAATGGAAATAATATTAAATTTGATAATAGACAATGGACAGGATTAATTATTAAAACTATATATACTGTCAATGTGTACTTTAAAAAAATACGAGAATACCAAAGAATCAACAAAACCATTGTCCCAGCTCTAAATTGATGCAACTAAAAAACAAAAAAATATCAACAATGGATAGGTATACACGGAGACCATTTAAACATCACAAAAACTAAGAAATACAGCAACGTATTTTTTTTACAAATCAAAATTACCCACATGTACTGTGTGACCCATACAACCGGAACATTTAAGATCGAGATTACAATATCCTATTAAACAATAGCTGATTGGCTGTTTTAGTTTGTGAGCCTTATAACAAAACGGTTATTTGTAGTAACAAGCAATAAGATCATTCTGTATGTATAAAACGAACCAAAATGTTACTCGAACACAGATAATATTAAAAGAAAAAAAAACTACAAAAAAACAGGGGAAAAAGAGAGAGAGAAAAAGAAAAGTAATACGGGAATACAAACTGAAATTTGCTGAAGGCTTACCAATCATGTATAGAACCTACCAGGTCATCGAGGAGACGTCACTGCACCAGGTTTCTATGCCCGAGGACAGTGTCTGGGACTGCTTCTTATTGTAGTTCGTTTAGTATAGCGATGACACTTTGTTCAATCCCTCTATCTTTAATCATTGGCAGGGGCTCGGATGTCAGATGCAGATGCTCTCATTGAAACAATTAGGCTGAAACGTACGACCCGCTGGGCGGTATATCCGTAATCCACTTAGACTGTGCTTCCTTTAAGCCCAGAACCATGGCAGGTATATAATACATACAAACGGAAGTTCTTTGGAATTCAAAATTGAAAGAAATTTGATTCAATTTTATGGAACGTCTGTAAAGAAAGCCCTAGGGATTTAACTTGATATTTGGCATACAATGTATATATGTAAGAAAGAATCACATTAAATGTTTTGTTAAAAGATTCCTTGTAGAGAAATTTAAACTAGGTTAGCTTTCTATCTTTCGTTTTATTTTTGTTGATTAGGTGGATGTCGCCAAGTTTTACACCCATGCTCTAAATATCGAAATTTTTGTGATAGATCTCGACTGCTAACAAACACAATTACTTCACAAGGATTTGAGAGATTCAGGGTGATTAGAAATATGAGCAAGTATTATGGTCGCCATCTTTGTCTCATTGGTAATATTTTGTACCCTTGTGTGGTATGAAAATAGCCTTGTTTCCGGTATGCTTATCAGTGTGCTTAACTTTGATTGACAATGATGATTCGATTCTCAATTTGAGGATTTGACGTTTACTTGGATGTGACGAAGATTTATATGACGGTTGACGTCGATGAAGCAAAACATGCTTACTCTTCCAGGGCACCTTGTCTTATTCTCTTGCACTTTTGCCCCTAGTTTTCATGTAAATCTTTGCTTTGTTCGTGTTTTGCCCCTAGTTTCAATGTAAATCTTTGCTTTGTTCGTGTTTTGCCACTAGTTTTCATGTAAATCTTTCCTTTGTTCATGTTTTGCCCCTAGTTTCATGTTTATTTTTCCTTTGTTCGTGTTTCGCCCCTAGTTTCCATGTCAATCTTTCCTTTGTTCATGTTTTACCTCCAATCGATTTTGAGCTCGGTTATGGTTTTGTTGACCCTTCAGTATTATCTGATTTTTTACTGATAAATTAAACATCATAACAAAAATGAATATTAAGAAAAACAAAACACATATATCATGTCATTCGAGGTGTTGTTCCCCGCCCAAATAATATATTCCCTTATTGTTTCTTTATTTTGTCCTAATTATCTTCTGTCTTCCGTGTTCCTTTTCCTATGTTACCTGTATTTTGGCTCCATTAAATTTCTCTTTTTACTTCAATAATTTCATTCGGACATTTTTGTGCGTCTCTATCCCCCTCCTGAGCAAGCTTGTTTCAAAGGGAACAAAAACTTAAGCCTTATCCCTATCTCTTACACGACCTCGCATAGTACTATATTTAAATACTATTATAATTATTAGATATGACACACTGATCAAGAGAATAAGTCGTTATTGGTTTATTTTACAAGAAAAAACTGAATATTTGCATTCTATGTTAATCCATCAAGCTCTTCCACTTGCGCCACTCGCTTAAACCTTCACATCTGAATACACGATATAGTCCTAAAATGTTTCCCGTCGTTAACAAACACGGATATTGCATTAACAGTTTAAATGCCCCTATAACTACAACAGGCAGAACTGTTTACAGCCTAATTGGATATCCGGATATCCACATGGGATATTTGAGATCTATGGGTCATCGACCGGGGACATTATTGGTCAGGTGTGTGGTCTGCACTCATTCGGACCAATGAAAACTGTCAAACCTAAGCGTTTGATAGAACCTAATTAGATACATTCGAATGGGATACTTGGGGCTCTTGGAACATCGACCGGGGACATTATTCGGTCAGGTGTGTGGTGTGCACTCATTCGGACCAAAGGAAACCGTCACACCTAAGCGTTTGATACACATGCTCGTTGGTTTGTCGGTAATAAAATAAAAAAGAAAGCTGACGAGTTTATTTTACACAGTCCGTTTTTGTTATTTAATTTTTTTTATTTATGCGTTGGCCTTGCCAGTAATGGAATAAAAAAAACGGATTTTATTTTAGAATTCCGTGTTGTTAATATTTACATTGTATGTGTTTGAGTGCTAGCCTTGTCAGTATATAATAAAAAAGAAAACTGGTATTACTTAAAAAAGTCCGTTTTCATATGTACATGTCTGTGTGCTTGTCAGTAACACATGTTCTGTTCCTGACACCTTACATGGACGTCGTGTCCAGCATGTAAAGTCCGTACAACATGCTGGTACGGAGTTCCCTTAATTACTGAGTAAAGCGACAGATGTTTCCCATAGCAATCCCGTGATTGCATCCAACACAGGTGCGAGTCTCCACTCATCACAATCACTACAGATATATTTCAATCTTGCAGAAAAAAAACAAACTGATAGAGCCTTTATGGAGTTTTCAAAAGCCTTTGATTAATTTGATCTTTAAAGAATTTTTCGAACGCTCATGTTTTGTAATAAATTCCCAAAATACTACCTAAATACAAAAACTTTCTTGGAAATCGAAGCCAAAGGGTAGTTGTTCAGTTATGTCAGGCGGACCCTAGAGCTCTGGTTGTTGTCCCTGTTTATTATTAAGGTTTATACATTATTTACCAAATTCACTAAAAAAAAGGTCAAGCACTTCTATTTGTTGACAAACCGATTATTTACAGTTGTGGTAACGCACAACGCACCAAAAAATGAGTGCGTGTATCGTGCACATATCGTGAACACATCGTTCGCCCATGGTGCGCACAACGGGGCGATGTAAAGATCGTGCGTTTATGTGTGCGATGAGACACACACGCACGATTCGGTAAATTGGTGGATAAATATTACGGAATGAAAAACATATGGAACCCTCTTGTCGAAAAACTATATAATTTCGCATCATATTTATTGAGATTATGTTAATTTTACAATATACATTAAACAGTTTTACAGTGACTAGGGGAAATAAACCAAACCAAGCAACTGTACTCAGATTTCCTTAGCATGCGGTATTGACCAAATCCACTGGTGACCCATAGCCATGGTGCCTGCTAATGGTATTATCAGTGTTATTACCCTATAAAGTCAATCCTGTTAAACCGCTTACCTTTTCACACGTGAGTTGGAATATATCCATTAATTATCCCGTACAAATGACGTGTTTATAGATGGCATTATAACTTAATCTGTCAAAGTCACTTATCAACTGATATCGTCTGTCAATAAATCAATTATACAGTGACCAACTCGGAGAGGTTTCTCTTGGATTTAGGGTTTAGCAGCAAACAATATCAAGGTTCGTATGCTGATTCAGGCAGTTTTGATGAAAAAATAATTCTGTCATTGTCCATGGTATAATTAATTTACAAATAGCATTCAGTAACCTTCAATAAGGCTCAAATTAAATTGTCTTGCATACAAAATGTACATTATTGAAAAAACTCGTGATTGCTCTGAACCTCTTTTAGTAAATAAGGTGTGTGTGGGGGCAGAGGGGGTGCATACAAGCCGAAACCTTTTATTTTTCAAAACAGTTGGGTTTAATTTCAAATTTAAGACGACTAAAGTGGATATATTATTAACCATGCCACCACACATAGGAGATAACTCTGTAATGTGTAATGTATGTATATTTATTACAGTATATTTATCTAAATTTTGACCGATTTTTAATGAGTACAGTTTAAGTGAAGCGCCCCAATAACATAAAATGAATACCGAAACGTGAACAAAAATATAATAAAAAAATAAAAACAAAAAACGATTAAACTAGGGACAAAAATGAAAAAAGGAAACGTTTTTTAAAGTGACCCTTGAAAGCCAAAGAATACTAACAGGTCTTCCGGAAGAGAGTGTATTCAGCTTCATCGCCGTCACCACAAAGTATATGTAGTTAAACGATTAGTTTTGCCATAGATGTCAAACACTTACCACATGAGAGTAAAAACACCATCAATTATGAGAGTATAAATGATGATTTATGAGAATGAAATCATGGCTAACCACAGAACTAGTTTAAGTTTACTTCTAAATTAATAAATTAAAGGGGTTTTACGCACCTGGCCTTTCCGCTTCTACATTAGTTTAGAAATGTATAATTCCAACCTTTTGGCCTCTAACATCACAGTTCTAGGATGACGGAACAGCTGTATGGTGCAGTTTATTTTATTTTTGTTCGGCATGCTGTATCTATTACTTAATTTAGAAGGTACAGCATATAATTATACGCTTATATATAATTCATACGGAAACCTCTCTCGCCCACTTTAAAGGCCCAATACATGTATACGTAACTTCGGCATACTGTATCTATTATTAAATTTAAAAGGTGTAACATATGTGTGTGTTACGTCATCTAACATGATAGGGGTGGCATACTCTGCTGGTGGATTTTTTAGTCCTTATAAGGTATGCTGGAGTCGTCATGGCCACAATTATCTCATTTGTGGAGTGGCACGGTACATAATATACACTTGTTCGAAAAAACACGATTTGAAATTATATAAAACTAGTATAATTTTACTTCATAATATACAAGTTAAAGGAGTTTTAACGCACCTGATCCATCTGCTTCTACATTAGTTTAGAAGTTTTGGATTCCAACCGTTTGGTTCCTAGCTTCACTGAAGAGTTCTTTGTTACGTAAACTTGCATAATAGGGGGTGACAGACTCTGCTGTTTGATGTTTTAGTCCAAAAGATTTGCAGGGGCTTCATAGCCACAATTATCCCATTTAAGTAGTGGCATGGTACATAATGTACACATTTTGGTAGTACATGATTTGAAATTATAAAGACTAGTTTAATTTTACTTCTTAATTCAATAATTAAAAGGGGTTTACGCTCCTGATTCTTTTGCTTCTACATTAGTTTAGAACTTTTGGATTCCAGCCTTTTGGCCCCTAGCTCCAGGAGGACGAAACAGCTGTATGGTGCAGTTTAATTCATTTTATCGGCATGCTGTATCTATTACTTAATTTAGAAGGTACAGCATATAATTATGCGCTAATATATAATTCATACGGAAACCCCTCTCGCCCACTTTAAAGGCCCAATATACGTAACTTCGGGAATTTTTTCGTGATTCTGAAAAATTCTAAAAAAAACATCCAGTTGATTACCATGCAAATATAAGCCTAAAACGAAGTAAACCTGAGCGGTAACTAACAAGAAACTCTTGACTGAAAAATCAAAAGAATTGAAAATAATTCAGGTGGGACCCACTTCAACAACAAGCCGTAGTATGAAGACAGTTCAAAATGGACGCGTGTTTACAAATACCGAGTTTCAACTTCTGCTGTACCGGTAACCGCGTAAGAATTTATCTTGAATATTGCTGATATCGGTTAATCTTAACTTAAGCTATAAATATAAAAAGTTATTATGCTTGATTTTCGCTTCAAGTTTTGCCGCCTTTAAATGTAAAATCTATGCCCGTTAACGTTTGGCATATGTGGCACTTGAAGGCCACAAAGTGCTGAGTCAAAATTGACCAAGGTCCAACTTATGTGATTTTGCCACTTCATATTTGCTGTGCACTGTTTACGTACGACTTATTTGACTCTGAGAAGATAATTATCAATTTACGAAATAGCCTGCTGACCGTAAAACATAATGCGATTCTATGCTTACTGACGCCAAACATTGTGAAAGAAGTTTACTAGTATTAAAAAATATATAACGAAGCTCGTATTCGTTCTGATATGATACAAGAAACATAATATAATTTTTGGACTTATTTGAACTACCACTATTACCGAAAAGTCCTTGGCAAAGAGGAAGGCGCTGATGAGTCACCATCAGCACATGACCGCCACAGTCATCAGGTTTGTTATCAAACTTGCTGTGTTGGCATCAATTGAATAGCTCCAGATTATGTAGTTTTCAAAGC
Source organism: Mimachlamys varia (assembly GCA_947623455.1). Lineage (NCBI taxonomy): Eukaryota > Metazoa > Mollusca > Bivalvia > Pectinida > Pectinidae > Mimachlamys > Mimachlamys varia. Next base: position 41,516,803 of record OX392542.1, read on the forward strand.
GAAAAACTTATGTTAGTTATAGATCTCCCGTTGAGACTTCGTTGCGACTTCCATACACCCTTGAGATAGGCATGAGACGCAACAAACCTAGTTTCTTCTAAAAGGTAAACTTTTAACAATAGGAATGGGGCTTTATGGTTTTGTAACAACATTTACGATACAAATGCAACCCCGTCTTGCGATCGACAACCGTCTGGGATTGCTCTATATTTAGAAAAAAAACATTCCCCGAGGGGAATCATTTAATCGTCTTGATTCAGCAGTATTTTGAATCCTTCCGTTCGGGTACAGACTCTTCTAAGTGCTCCATTGGGGTATTACTTAGTCTTTTGGTTTCCTAAATTAAATCAAATTATAATACCCGCGTACTTACAAAATCGTCGGTATACATTTAAGATGTTTACTAGTAAACATTTGCTTTTCACTAATACATTGTTCAGGACACGTATTGATAAAGAAAACCATGTAAAAGCAATTGTTAGCGAAAGAGGTTGGGTTTTAACTCTCCCTAATGTTGCTAGAATACTTACTTTGATTTTGTTTTACGTACTAGTAACAGCCAATGTCATTTAAGGACGTGTCAGGTTTTGGACTTGGAAGGAAGCCGGAGAACCAGAAGAAAAACCACAGACCTTCTGTCAGTACCTGGCAACTAGCAACCCAGAGGTGAAGGGCTAGTGGTAGAATGTCGGGACATCTTAACCACATGGCCACCGCGGCCCAGAGGTGGAGGGCTAATGGTAGAATGTCGGGCCACCTTAACCACTCGGCCACTGCGGCCCCTTCTGAAATTACTTAAACTTATCAAGAACTGTAATAAACAATCTACACTTGTATCTATACTCGTCAATTCATCCAGTTACAAATGATTGATAGTGCCTATGTTCTTTCCGCATTGTACAATGCAACAGATGAATAAATGACAGAGGCTGATTCTAGTCTCCAATATTAAGTTCTGCTATAGTTATTACATTACTTCATATCCTGCAGTATTCAGCAAGGCTGAACTTTGTAACATCATCATCTATCTCGGTAGTTAACCAGGTATCTTACTCGCTGCAGGATATTTATTTTATTGAACGCTGTCCCTCTGGTGCGACAAAATGGTAATGTTTACAAAGAAAAGATCTTGGAAAACGACAAAGATAACTTAATCCGAAATCAAACGTTAAAATGAAACAAAATCGAACAAAGGAAAGATTTGCACGGAGACCACTGAAAATCTTGGGCATCCAATTCATGTTGCGACTGTAGCATTGTTCTCAGTAAGTTGTCTTGTACTTGTACTCCCCATGTTTGACTTTCGCCATTTTGCTGCTTACGGTTAACATCCAGGATGTGCCTATTGTGTAAAATCCTTATCAAATATCTCCTCCATATAAGCAGTGACAGATAATAATAGCCTACATTGGCTAAATATTTACTACAGTTTTCCCTGATTGTGCTCCTGTTGCTGAAACGGAGAGTAGGAGTTGATTGGTAGATTGGTGTGAAAAACACAACAAAAGCAAGGTTGAATTATACTGAGGAAGACATAGTACGAATGATTGAATTCCTGGTTGACAATATCTCTGTTGAGTTCGGAGGAAATATTTTCAAACAGACTGTTGCCATTCCAATGGGCAATAACTGTGCTCCCCTTTTTGCCGATTTGTTTTTGTTTTCATACAAGGCTGAATTTGTCGAAGGGCTTATCAGGACGGGTAACAAAAACCTTGCCAAATCAATTTCACTTTCAGATATATCGAAGATGTGTTATATATAAAAAGTTTGCTGACCTAGTCGATGGTATATACCCTACTGAACTTGAAATTAAAGACATAACAGACTCTCCTACATCAGCTTCTTACCTCGATCTTTACTTAACCTATGACCAACACGGGCAGTTTACTACTAAGCTGTATGATAGACGTGACGATTTCGATTTTCTGATCGTGAACTTTCCCTTTCTTGAAAGTAACATACCTGCTTCTCCATTCTTTGGTGTTTACATGTCGCAGTTTATTCATTATTTTAGGGCTAGCTGTGAATTTCGAGATTTTCGTGATATATGTCAACTGTTGACGAACAAACTTACGGCACAGGGATTCGAGAAATGCAGATTAATGAAGACTATGGACAAGTTTTATGGTCGCCATCTTGATCTCATCGAGAAATATTCTGTATCTTTGTGTGATATAAAAATGGCCGTTTTTGAGTTACTTATTAGTGTGCTTACTTGTTGTGATTGACAATGATGACTCGAATCTCATTTTGAGGATTGATGCTTGCTTGGATGTGACCGAGATTTACCTGGTGGGTGTCGTCGATGAAGCAAAAGACGCTTACTCTTTTTGAACACCTTGTTTTATTCTCTTGTACTGGTATTCATGTGGATCGTTCCTTTGTTCCTATTTTGTCTCTAGTTTAATTGATTTTGATTTCGGATTACGGTTTTGTTGACGCTTTGGTATTCTCTAATTTTGTTTTGATCAACATAGTGGGTGTCGTCGATGAAGCCGATGACCCTTTCTCTTCAGGCACGTCTGGTCCCATCTTTTTGTACTTTTATAAGAGTATCCGTGTAAATCTTTCCTTTGTTCATATCTTTCCCCTTCTTTAATTGATTTTGAGTTCATTTTTGTTGACGCTTTGGTATTAATATTTTGGTGTTTTCTACATTGTACAGTGCTAATGCGTTTCCCTTTCTGGATTTGGACATTTCTTTCGGCCAATGTTATTTCCATAGTTACCCTTTAGGCCTCACTTTTGTGGCCCTTTCTTAGAATCAATGAAGACTCATGGACTGACTCACAGCTGTCTGGTGCATTTAAGGACATTGGTTTACTCGACTGTATCTTATAAAACATAAAGGTGCTGGTCGTTTGTATTTCTCGCACACAATCCTTTTACAGTACATGTATACCAAACATGGCTGGTGGTTTCGTGATCTATGCTATTAATATCTGTATATTCCTCTTACCCAAAGTAAATCTTAGACTTCATTAGGTGTAAACATCAATTGAACATATAAAGGAAAATAGCTGGCGTTTAATATATGTCGGAAAGCTGCACTTACTAGCTTCTGTCTAATAAAGTTTTCGCATACAATGATTTCGATCGTAAACTTGCGTGAATGTCACGGTGAAAACCGATAAAATGTTAGCTCTGTCTATTGTGTTGTTTGATCCCTAGTATTTACATCTCTATGTGGGAATCACTTTAATGGAAAACGATAAAATATTTGACAGATTTGATCTTTCATTTATTTGAAAGTTAGCGTGGACTTTTAATGGTGAACGTTTCTGCACACTATGCTAGTTATGAATGCCTGAGTTAAGAATCGGTGAAGATTTCTTCCCCGTGGCCGAACTTTACGGCAATATCCATCATTCTCGCTCACGCGACATGTGGAATCATGTTATCATCAATAAGTTACCAGTTTACCCATAAATAACACATTAAATAGTGCATCGCTTGTTTATCATCAGCCTTTTAACAATAAGTCTGGTTTCACTGAATTAGTATAACCCTAACCAGAAAAATTGACACATCATGGTGTTTCTTGTATTGTTTTCATTAGAAAAAAACATTCTTATAACGCGTTGGTGGTAATGACCTTTTGATCAGGGTTAGGATTCGGGTAAACAATAACTCTATGCATTTATGGCCACATTGGTAGGTTGATATGAATGTTTGACTACCCGAAGCAGTCATAATCCCCCGAGGGCATAGCCCGAGGGAAATAATACTGCTGAAGTAAGACAAACCATCATACATGTATTACCCTACCAAGAGGGCCATAAATGGTTTATTATAACGAAGAAAAAAAAACACGTACATGTATACGCCAAATTGAGTCAACAAATAATGTTTTTGATTCCATTTTTGAAAAGTTTATCGATGTTTGTTTACACACTGAAACCAACAAGAACGACAACTCTTGCGAGAATCAGAAAAAAAGGTTGCCATAGGAGATTGTGATCCAGGGTAAATACGATTTTTTATCAGCCCTAGGGAAAACACGATGCTTTGTAACGCCGTCATGTGACGTGTTTTAACGAATCAGATTTAGAGGAATCGAGATGAGGTATACTTATAACATTTATTCGTCTAATGACACCCTCACTTTTTCATTAAAATATCCAAGGTTATAACGTATCTCTTACTAATAATGGTGATTTCACTAACGCCTTTATCAGGGTTAGGATCAGCTCAAACTCTAACCCTAGCCTGGTCATTTAAACCAACCCTAGCCTGGCCATTTAACCCAACCTTAGCCTGGTCATTTTAACCCAACCTTAGCCTGGTCATTTTAGACCAACCCTAGCTGCGTTATATTTTCATATCAAAACTTATAGGCATTCATATAATTCCCCGTATAAAGGAACAGTAAAAATGCTTCTCCTAAATGCTCTTATCAACATTAAGAGAATGCATGGAAATTAAACAAACTTATATGCAATTGTACAAATGTACATTTGAAATAACGCAGAAATTGGATATTACGAAATCCATTGAATCATAAGGCTCGTGCGCCTCCCTTATTAGTTTGAACAATTGTCTGACTGCTTTTTTTTCCTTGATCGCCTCCTAGGTAGCACGTTTATGCTTCAAAAGCATCACTTTTAGGCCCTAGCACCACTGACGAGTCCTAGAAGGATGAATCTGCTGTTTGGCGCATTTTAATTTATCCTTTGTTTCGTCTGTATCTTGTTCTAAATTGTAAATGTGTTATTCTCGTGTGTTCTTTGAACAATCTTTTCAGTTTTTCAAATGCGAAATTCATCATAAATTTCACATTAATTTCATTTGAATCTAATGTGAATTAATTTTTACATGCATATTGCTTTGTTCAAATTTCAGGTGAATTTCACGTGAAATTCGGAATTTCTATTTTACGTGAAGGGTCTTTTCACGCGAAATTCACATGGATAAACATCGGCTGTGTATACTTGTTTCCGCTGTGAATATATTAATGTATCTGTTCACTGTTGATCATTTTTAGTGTGTTTGATGTTTGTGTACTTAAAAGATTTGACAAATGAGCAGTTTATCATCTTATTTTAAAACGAAAGTTGTATCCTACAATTTGCTCTTTTCCATCACAAACAAATGGTTTTTATCAGGAAAATCTGCCATGTATCAAAACAAGTAGTTACTGAATACGACCTTCTAGTTTGTCACCAACATCACGTGATATGGCATTATTTACGATATAATGGGTACATTTGTACAATTGCTTGTCATGTATGACAAATGGTTATGTCTGTTTTATATTTGTAGTGTGGTCTATACATTGTATACGCACAAAACGTTAAATTGTTTATGATGAATTCGACCATATGGTACGCAATTACACTTAATAACGTCGGACTGAAATACATGTCGGGCAAAGAAGATGGTTATACACCATAAATAAGCTAATTGTTATTGTCAGGAATTTAAGATATGATAAACGAGATTACAACAGAGTCTGGACAGTGTATATATATTCGCAGCATCATCTTATTGGTTTCTACTCCAACTTTGTCAACGTTTAGAATAAAACTGAAAGGAAAATGAGTTTCAAAGATATATCTAATAAATATACCGGCCTTAGATTACCCTGCGATATCCCGAATGTTTCCGTCAAGTTTTGAGTTTGTTGTCCCTAATCTACAAGGGTGTGTGATTTATTTTCCAATACATTACTGTCATAAGTATTGAACTGGTATTTTAAAGTAATACAATGCCATGAGCCTGCTTCCAAACATGAGTGATTTCCATTTATCTGTATTGGCAGTTTGGAAATGGAAGTATCTTATAACGTCTGTCGTTGTGTCCGGGTCCTTGTTGATACCATCTGTCTTATCTGTCTTTATAAAGTCCTATCATATGGACATGGTTTCCGAGGATTGAATAGTGATGAACTGGGGACGCAGTCTATCTGTGTTTTGAGTGAAGATTTCATTTCAAGTTAGCTTATCGTGTCTTAGTAATACTTCTTAATTTGCAAATAAGGCATTATGCTGCATAGCGACTTTCTGCCTGAGACTTGTTCCAAGGGGTTAAATTTGTGGATCATAAGATCATTGTGAAAACCTAGAATATATAGCCACGGTCAGAAACAAGATCCCCTAGGTCTTCATTCCGCAAATATTGATGCATTCGCGAGTCTTGTGAATTTAAAAGTGAATCTTGTGAATTTAAAAAGAGCATAGATATTAGCAACTTGGCAGTATTCAATCCAACTGAGTTACTTCTCCCTGCTTGTCGCTCAGTATTATTGGAGTGATACAACTGGTTCACCTGTTGTCAGTATATTGTGACCAGTTGATATGTTCTACTTGTGGCCTTCCTTCGGCAGTATATTTCAATGTGGTAGCACTTTTCATCGGCCAAAGATCTGGACTATCGCAGGGAGACTTACACGAACATACCGCTACCTCCCAAATATACACACACTCAACACATACACTCACATAGCTTACACGATCATACCGCTACCTCCCAAGGATACACATGGCATACATGGTTGTTAAATATAATGGCCGCCATTGCAATATCATTGGATGATTTGAGGATGGACGAATTTGGGTGTTGTCGTTAGTATGTTTACTTGTTGTGATTGCGGGTTGTTAAGTTTGTGACGTATTTTAGGAAATTACCTAAATTTAAATGGCGGAAGTCGTCGATGAAGCAGCAGACGCTTACTCTTTCGGAACAATTGGTCTTGTTCTCGTGTTCCATTTCTATTTCAAAGATCCCGTGTAAATCTTCCTTTTGATCGTATCTACCATTTGTGCAACCGATTTTGAGTTCCGATAATGGTTTTGATGGTCAACGCTTTTGTATTTTTTAACGAACCATTATACATGTTTAAATCTAATTATTTCTAATAATCATAAGAATCATAACGGCATCGTATATATATGAATAAACCAATGGGCGTAGATAATAAATCAGAGAATACCGAGGCGTTAACAAAATCATAATCCGAACTCAAAATCGATTTAACCGTGGCAAAATATAAACAAAGAAAAGATTTATATGGAGACCCTTGCAAAAGTAAAAGAAAATAAGACCAGTTGAACCGGAAGAGTAAGCGTCTTCTACTTCATCGACGACACCCGCCATGTAAATCTTTGTCACATCCAAGTAAACATCAATTTCCCAAATGAGAACCGAGTATCACTGTCAATCACAACAAGTAAACACTAATGAGCATACTCAAAAATGTCCGTCTTCAAAGTCACTATAAATGGTTATTACTAGTGTACAATCGATGAAGTGGAAAGGATCCGACGTGATCAACTTATTTGTGATTTACCAGCTTTTTCATTGACATTCCTTCATCATTTTAATGGTTTACAAAAACAACAGAAAACATAGCTAGTTTTTGTGTCAGAAACATAACCCCCACACAATCTGACCCTAGTATCTCTCACGTGATCAAACGGATAGCTTCAATGAAACGCAACTTATGCAGTTCCGAACCACAAATATCAGCACGAAACGATCAATATGTCTTCCGCGACCAAACACGGCCCCCACCTAGGGCCATACACTATCCAATAAACCTTGTAAGTGTATTTGTGAACTCTTTGTGTGTGGCGGTTTTGTGAACTCTGCCTCCTTTATGTTCTCTGCTATGTATTCCATTTTGCAGGATCGATTTTCTAAACTAATACACAATTTGAGATTGATTGAGAAAGAATTTCATATTTCCCATATTAGTAAAGCCTGTTATATAAGCCTCTTATTGACAAGATTTAATAAGATTACATTTCAGCGAAACTTTTAATGGAACAAAACCACTTCAGGTTTAATGTATAATAATGCAACCATCGTATATTTTCATAGAAATTCGATAACACCATTTCAAAGACAGATAATTTAGGATATGGAAGTCAATAAAGGGAACTCGGACTTTCTGCTAGCTGAACACCAACGATGTTACGGAAAAGTGTATTTCATTCTCGAGAGTAACCTTATGTCAAAGTGCAGTTAGAGTACAGGAACGATCGATGCATGCGCCTGTTACAGTATATTTCTATGTGAAAAATAAGTCAATTAGCCCTTGGCCACAGAAAACAAGATATGATTTTTTATTTATTTTCATTTCTACAAAATGAAACAGGCTGACGTTCTTCGTATGTTTTTAGCATTAAAATATGATAAAGCAGTATGTGAATACGTTTATTGTGAATATTATAGTGTGGTCATGTACATGTACTTTAAAAAATGATCATATAAATGTATTGGCAGATAATGCAACTATTTTGTGTAGTAAAGAGAAAACTGATAGCAATACAAATACTGTTCATGAACCGGGGACGGTTACCAACATTTCAATGATAAAAATCCGGAATGTAGTCAGACCAACTGAATCACCTAATATGTGTATCCCCGTTTTGTTAGTACAGAAAATAAACATGTCTTGCTCTACCAAGCAAAAGGACCGCTCACATGCGCTATCACCCTCGATATCCATAGGTTACGAGTATCTACGCTCTCTACACCACCGGAACATGTCATTGCAAAACTAGCAAACTGAAGGCTCCGTGTGTGCCACCTTGTTGATGAGACAAGAAGACTGCTTCAACCCTTTGATGTACGTCGGGTAACTTGATGTAAGTGTACATTGTCAAACAGTAATTTTTTTATTTTCTATTTCAGTTTCGTCTTACTGAAATATTGGAAGCCCCTTGCAATGAATCTGGTCCTTTGTGGTGTATAAGCAATTTTCTGGCCCCACTGCCATGCATATTGATTGTGAGCTAGACACCAACGCAGAAAATGTGATCGTTATCGATATTGCAATGTTACATAATGAAATTAATGACTTTGATTCACGTTTCTATTCTTAGTTTGGTCACAGTGATAGACCTGGAACACATTTTTATTGTAAAGTGATATTCATGTTCCCTTTCATGAGACGCGATGATTAAATTTGGGTAAAAGCAATTTTAATGAAGTCATCTGCTGGATACTCCTTTATTGTTTTTTTTTTCTTTTTTGTTTTTTTCTTTCTGTTTGCTTTTTTTTCAAAGAATTATTTCATGAAATAAACCCCCTGTGACAATTCGTCCTTAACCAAATAATGATTATACATGCATTTCTGAATAGAATATTTTTCTTTTCATACAATTTTCAACACAACTTGATCAGAATGAACGGCGCTGCGGTGGCCGAATGGTTAAGATGTCCCGGCATTCTACCACTAGCCTTCTACCTCTTGGTTGCGAGTTCGAAACCCATTTGTAGTAGTTGCCAGATACTAACTGTATGTCGGTGTTTTTTTATTCGGGTTCTCTGGTGTTCCTCAATCTCCAAAAATCTGGCAAGTCCTTGAAATTTGAACCTGACTGTTAATAGGTTGTTAAAAGAAAATAAACCAAACCAAACCAAACCAAACCAAATAATGACGAATTTCAGGACCTAAATATATCCTCGGGGAATTAAGTGGTAAAGCGTGAATGCTCGTATGAAAGCGAAAATAAAAATAAAGCAAAGCAGTTACATTTTATAAAATCGACTCAAAAATTGTATAATGGAACACCAATACATATTTTCCTGTACGTCTAAAGAAATGTTTAACGAACTTTTATTTCAAAGGGAATTCTGGTTTAGAGAGAAGCATTTGTGGATAAATTAGGTTTGATATAGAATACAGGCAATGCTCTCATATTTTTAAAATTTAGCACTGAAATGTAAATAATGTAAGCAGTTCTAGGTATAATGGGAGATAATTACAGAAAACCACCAAGCTGTCCCGATAGTCGTAAACATGCCAAACGAGTGCCAGGTACCTTAATAAAGTCACAAACCGCGTTTGAAAAATAGTGGAAATAGGAGGGACCAACAGCAAGGCACCTTGGCGTACACCTGTAAATGTACAAATAAAGAAGGGGCGGTAGCGGCCAGACTTTGCGCTAATCAGAAAAATGGGGTTGAAACCGCATTCGGTCATACGCGCTCATGTAAATTTATATTGTTGTCGAGGAATATGTTTGGGGCACATAAAGCGTAGGTGTCCGTCAGAAAAAAACCCAGGGTAAAACCATCAAAATAACAAAAACAAATTAAAATCTAACTATGTATTTACAATTAAATAACAAATAATACATAATACAACTCTTCACCGGTGAACAATATATGCCCAATGTTATGCCCCGTGGAATGTCCTAGTCCGACAAGATGATGTAGTTCAAATCTGTATTAGGCAGGGTGAAGGTGTGCGGAATCCCAAGGTGTATAGACGTAGTGCTCTTACCAGATAGCACAGGTCCAGCTTATATATACGTTTAGTTACCTGGAATGTTTTAGTAGAAGTAATCAAAATGTTCTTGTAGAATATCTAGAGTGTTCCAGATCCAATATATCACAAACGCGTATTTATCAAATTTGTTAATTGTAAAATCAGACGTTTTCTAAAAATTCCGAAGCGTTAACTAAAACCATAATCCGAACTCAAAATCGATAAAGCTAGGGGCGAAGCATTAAAAATTAAAGATTTATATGGCGACCCTTGTAAATGTAGTAGAGTAAAAGGCAATGTGTTCCGGAAGAGTAAGCGTCTTCTGCTTCATGAACGACACCTGCCATGTAATTCTTGGTCACATTCAGGTAAACATCAAGTCCTCCAAGTGAAAACCGAGTCGCTGTTTTCAATCACAACAAGTAAACACACTTATAAACATACTTAAAAACGTCCTAACGTGAGACCTGGATTAGAAATTCACAATACACACAAATATTATAAAAAGAAATGGTTTTTAAATGTTAGAGGTAAATCCTGGATGTAACTATCCAAAAAGGGAAAGTCTATAAAACGAAATCACTTTTTCGATATTATGGACTTTAGCTGCCAGAGAAATGTAAACTGAACTTGGGAACTTAGCCCAGGAATCGGAGGGATCACGGCATGCCTTTGTTAACACTTGAAATGATCATTATTCATATTTTTCAGTTTAGTTGTTTTGTTTTTCCAAACCAAAGGAAGTTACGACGAAATATTAGTTGTTCAAAAGCATTGTTATAGAATACAAATAGTAAAACGAAGACTTTTTATTACGCTCATTAATAGTACCCGTGATTTCGTTGTTACTGTACCAGATCTTGCTATGATATATTACAGTGTATTTGTCGTTAGTGAACCCGATCTTGCTATGATATGTTGCTTCGTTATGTCGTTGTTACTGAACCCGATCTTGCTATGATATGTTGCTTCGTGATGTCGTTGTTACTGAACCCGATCTTGCTATGATATGTTGCTTCGTGATTTCGTTGTTACTGTACCTGATCTCGACATGATAGTTTACTTCGTGATTTCGTTGTTAAGAAGAACTATTCGTTGTGATGTGCTCCCTTGTGGGTCGTTTATTATTGTACCAGGTTTCGTTACTGCGATGAACCGCTGAATGGAGCACGCTTAATATCCTGGTTCCCCAAGTTAATTCTTCCTGTTCGATGTTTGTATATGTATATTTATATTTTGCCCAAGCTGAATCGATTTTAATTTCTGATGTATAGTTTGTGGCGACACACTTGTCATTCCGTCGCCTTCTTGTTGAACATTTGCTGCGTTTTGGAATAGAAAGTATACTTGGTCCAAAATTAGTCATCAAACCTTAATCCACTGCAATGACTTCTTAAAACCTCCAATTAACTAGAATCTTGGCTATGGCTAAGTGAAGCATTAAAGTAGACATTTGTCCTACATCATCAATTATTTGCAAAGCTCACATATAATTCTTCATTTAAGGATAATAAGGCATACGCTGGCGGTATTTTCTGCACATCATGCATAAAGTTTGAGGTTATTTTTGAATATATTTCATGTTAAAACTATAAGAAATATGATAGAAGAACATCCGTATTTAAACAGTGTAGTACGAAGATGAAACATTAGTTCGTAAAATCGCAGCCATTGCATCGTTGCTTTTTTGATACCCTGTGGAACTGACGTATTCATAACTATACAGTTTTGTTTTTTAAGTTGATATTTTTCTGCTGCTTTAATCAATCTATAAATCCTACTTTGTCAATAAAAACAGTCGCAGGATTGGTCATGGAAATATTTCTATACAATCTTTTTGCGAATGGACTCGGGAAACGAAGCTTAAATTAAGGATGATCAGAAAATAATGAACATGTTCGGATGTTTTGTACATAAAAAAGAGAAATCACAACTAGAGATTGAGTGTATGAGCAGGCCATACAAAGTAGTCTAAAATGGAAAAAGATAATTTACAACGTAAATTACACCGTACATATATTTAAAATGTGCAGCATATGCGTGTGTTACGTCATCTTTAGATAGGAAAAAATGAAATAAATCAAGCATTACACTTTAACATTGCCCTTATGATTATTGAGAAGAAATTGTGGAAATATTTTAACACTATCAACTCATATGACATTGAAAATGAGTTAATGTGATCCCTTAATACAAACTTCGTAGTTCTTCATACATGCATACTGCAGCCTAATATTAGTATCCTGGGCATTTTTGCTATTGACAAGACGCAAGGTTGCGTTAAGTCGTTGCCGGCCGGCACATACTAAGCTCGTTATTCTTCAAGCTGGTGAGCTAAAGTTTTATTTAAACTTTAATCATATAGCTGTCTGATGCAGTTTAATTCATTTTTTTCGACATACTGTATTTATTACTAAATTGAAAAAGTGCGGCATATGTACGTCATATTTTAAGTCGTGAAAAATGGATTAAAAATCAAGTTAAAGACACAAAGTAAAACAAATTACGCCAAATAAAATGACTTCAAACATAATTACTACAAAATAGATCAATCAATTTGAAACTTCAACGTCTAAATGAATTGTTACAAATGACAAGCAAACAAAAAAGTTCTTAATGAAACAGCTCCAAAACAACGCCTTACATGCGAAAGCAACTCATTGTTAAGAAAAATATTATTTTTGTTGAAAACTGTTAAAATGATATTTTGTAAGCATAAAGCTATACAGAATTATTCTAAAACACCACCGAAAACAACCCGAAATAGGACGACTCCAAAACATTCAATATGAACATTTAGCTATTTTTTTGTATTTTTAATTAGAACTACTATTACATAAATAATTTTCTGTTAATTTTTGTACACAAATACTTTGAAATTGAGCACTTTGAAATGTGATATTTTGATGTCATAAATTTTAAGGATTTGTATTTGTTTATGGTGTGTTATTTTTTAGCTGTATTTTAGTCTTAATACAATTAAAATTATCAAAATGCACACTGGTTCAAGTTTATGTTTTTAATACATACATTTCAGTAATACCATTCCTATTCCATTTAAATATTATCGAAAATATGCCCCTCCCTTGTCCAATCCTGCATTTTCAAGAATTTTGAGGTATATGGGGAATAAAATCGATTGTAACTGACAAATAGACTATCGTTAGGAATTTACTATAAAGTACTTGTTATCCTTTTTATTGGATAACAGCTTAATATGTACATACGGTGTGTTATGGAACTTTCGGATGGCAGTGTATATTGAATGTTATAAAGTAAAAACTTTCAAGAGGAACAACTCATTTATATTTCATGAAAATGTACGACCAAATGAAGACTCTGGATATCTTGTAAATACTTGTAGAGTTACAAAACCTCGATGTTAAAACTCTACAGTCATTCCCTAAAATTATCAAATGACGTCATCAAAACCAATCCACCTGCTAAATAACTTACACTAACGTAAGACGAAAAGTCTATGACGGCATCCGAAAAAGCAATTTCCGAACTGTTATAATCCAATAACACCAGTGATCCACGTACAAATGTAATGATGAATGAAATAATATGTGTTATATTAATATCAAATCATTTATATACTGAAAAGACAGAGGCCTTTTTCACTGCTGTTTCTTTACGACGTCATCCGAAAAAGCAATTTTCCAACTGTTATAATCAAATAATACGAGTGATCCACGTACAAATGTAATGATAAATGAAAAAATATGTGTTATATCAATAAACTTTAAAGACAGAGGCCTTTTTCACTGCTGTTCCTTTATGACGGTGTTACAACTGTGACGTCACTAATGCGGTCCCGCCTATCAAGGTTCTCATTGGTTCATTTTTATGAGCGAAGCCTACATATACGTGTAGTTAAATTTGTTCAAACTTGATTCATTTGTAAGCCCCGCCTATAAATATTCATGAGGAAGTAGTCCTCTTTCTTCCAGGGAGTAGTCCTCTCTCTTCCAGGGAGTAGTCCTCTTTCTTCCAGGGAGTAGTCTCAAATTAAGGAGGGAGAAGCCCTCTAATGGAGAGTTAAGTGATTTCAGGGAAAGGGGAGACTTTTCCGTATTAATATTATGTAGGGAAAACCCAGTAGAGTTATAATGAATCTAATTTTAAGATAAAAGCCTATTGCCCTCCCGAAATAAACTTTTATCTTAAAAGTAAATACCTACTCCCAAGATAATATTAGCATATCTTGGGAGTAGGTATTTACCTCATAACCAGTCACACAATACCATTACTCAAAGCTAACAAAATAGTCCAGTAGTTAGTTCCTAAAACACGAGTTGACTTACCTCCCCTGGGTCTACCTACTCTCACAACTATCAACAGTATTTGCTTGTTACTACATTAAAGAACGACGGTAAAAGTTAGCGATTATCCTTCTCCTCTGTTAACAATGAAATTAAAGGCAAAATCAAATACCATAAATTTCAGATAAAAACTATTCGCTCTAGTTTAATGACCCAATTGTGAGTCATCTCGGCAGAGCGCAATCTCTCTCGGAATAAATTGCGGTCTTTTCGCTCACCTACGCAGATATTCAACCCAATTTAAAGATTCCTGAAGAAAATGCACTTGATGAGCTTAATCAACAGATAAACAGATGATTGAAATTGGAATTAATCAGCAACAATGCTTTGAATGTGACTGGTCTGTCACCACGGCTGTAGTGAAAGACTATCCACATGAATAGACCCCTCCCCTTCTTTAAGGGTCTGACATATAAATCTCCAACCAAGGAGATGATGTTTTGGTTGTATAACCCGAGGCTCTGCTGAGTGTTACACAATCAGATTTATCATCCTGTCACACCTTCAAGGTAAGGGATGATTTTTTCACTCATGTTCAAGTTCATTTATTACCGTTGGCCATTCCGCCCATAAGTGGAAGGAACAACATGTGATTAATTTGGATAGCATGCATCATACAACATACACTCTATCTACCCTATGTTATTGTGAAAGACGGACAACATGTTTATATAATAATGTTAATAATTACACTCTGGCTTTGTTGGTTACATATAGATATCTTGCTAATTTACGAATTTCGCTAATATTGTTAACACATAGTAGTTAATTCAGTTTGTACATTGACGGTTGCGCAAGTAAAAAGGTTTCGTTTTTTTTTTCTTAAAGAATGAAAACTTTTACATACTAGGATAAAATGATACTCATCTTTTACATCTTGATGCCAGTTAGCACAATGGCTTTGTTCTCTTGGTATTTTATTATATCTACCTGTCTCGACAGCTAATTTATGAGCAGACGGGCGTAATTTGGTAAGACAATTTTGATATTTCACAGGTAAAATACTTGGTCAAATAAAACTGCATAGTAAAATTATCAGCCTAATATTGATAAAGTACGCATTTTGACGAGGTTTCAAGTAAATCTCTAATGCTGATCAAAAAGTCTTGGTTTATCAGTAAAAGTACGTTTTACATTTATAAGAATGTAGAGCCCAGTTGAAACAATTCCCAGAAGTATTGTGACATAAATCGGAGTAGGCAGTGTTTAAGATACTGTTGTTCGAGTTCATTATGTTGCACCAGTACTTAATCATTCTATATTTTCTAATACATTCCATTAGGTATCGCCCAAGTTCAAAATAAACCATGGCATTGTCAGCATATTTTTGTAACTTTAAAAATATTTTTACAAAACATTAAATATATTCTCTCAAGGTCCATCGCCTTAGATGCTCCCCAAACTTCACCAGCGTAATTTATTATACTACAAACATATGTATCCAACAGATTCAATAGGGTTGTCCAATTAAAACTCATACTGAAACAACCTTGGTCAGCTAATTGATTTTGCAAATCGTTAAATTTATTGTTAAATTTTAACTTAACTCCAAAATAGCTGAAAAAGTCTACAATTTGTACTGCTTTTCCATAATATGACCAGGATTCATTCTCTTTTATGTGACCCCCATTTCTAAATACTACTATTTTCGTTTTTTTCTGTATTTACAGGTAATTTCCACTCGATTGAATAGTCATACAGATTATCTAAAAGACTTTGCAATCCTTCCACTGTTTCAGAAAAAATTACAAGATCATCTGCAAACAGAAGGAGAAATAAGGATAATTCCCGAAGTCGTAAGCTGTAGCACCTTTCTCAATAAAAGAAGTTTCGAAGTCGGAAACAAAAAGTGAAAACAAAAGAGGTGATAAAAGTTCCCCTTGATGAAACCGACATTGTTTTCAAAGTAATTAGAACGTTTACCATTTAGCGAAATGCAGGATTTGACCAATTTATCAAGCGACTTAATCACCTGTAGAATATTACCTCGAATGCCAAACCTAGACAACTTACGCCATAAACGTAATCTATCTACAAAGTCAAACGTTTTTTTTAATCTTCAAAACAACAGTACAAACGTTTCTTAGACGATAACGTTTTGGTTATTATTGAATGTATAGCATCAATAGCATCAAGGTTGCTCCAGGTTGAAAACCGAATAGGGCATCGGTTAAAATTTCGTATTTTTAGGAAACATCATATAGGCGTTTATTAAGAACAGAAGTTCACAAAGACAACTAATCAAACTAATTTCACGAAAATTATTTGGATCGTTACAAGCTGCTTTCTTAGGAACAGGAATAATTATAGCCGATGCCCAATTAGTGGGGAAACAACCAGCAGCAAATATATTGTTAAACAATTCGTCAACACTGGCATATCATTATGCATAATATTAACGAAAGTATCAATACAACACAATTTAACGTGATTTAATTGTTAATTTGTCGTGGTACTGTTGTCGTGACGTCATTAAATTGTTGTCGTGACGTCATCATATTGTTATTGTTACGTTTTTGCATTGTTGTCAACTCGTGATATCTGTCATACCCTAGGGGGTGACAGAGAACTCGTGGACAGGTAAAAGAGGAGAAATATCTGTGAATGATGGGAGAATATGTATTATAATGGCATTAGCATACAACGTTCAACTTTAGGAGGGTATATCCTGACATCAAAGTCTGATACGCAGTTTTTTCACCACGTTTCCCCTAACTCTTTTCTAAATTCTCCCGTAACGATCCCTATTTACACCATTATTCTTAAGCTATCATTGTATTAAATGGTTAAGATAACAGATTTGTATAAGTGTATTAACACCTGTTTTTGTCTACCCTTCATTTATGCTCAATTACGCTTGAATCATGTTTTATATGTAAAAACATGTGAATAAAGCAAAATTTACACAAACTGATTGAATTAACTGTGCTGAAATGTCAGCTAAAGATTCTGTATCATTTAGCTCAAAAACGCATATCTTGAAGATTCGGTCTTTGTAAAGTGTTGAATGAATAGCTTTCTATTTAGTTAAGGTTGCTTTCGAACACATGTGACCTAAATGACCTCCTGATAAATTATGACTTTATAATGTATATTTTCTGTAAATAGTTCCTAACTTTTTTGTTCATATAGTGAAATATTTGGATACCGATTCCATTTCAAAAGGTGACGTAACACACACTAATGTGCTGCACCTTTTCAATTTAGTCATAGAAACAGTATGCCGAAAAAATGAATTTAACTGCATCATACAGCTGTTTTGTCTTTTCAGAACTCGTCAGTGATTATAGTGGCCAAAAGGTTGGAATCGAAACGTTCTAAAAACAAAATGTAGAAGCAGAAGGGTTGTGCGTAAAACCTCTTTAATTTATGAATTTAGAAAAAGATTAAATTACTTCTGTCTAATTTTAAATCGTCGATTATGAAAGTGTGTATATTATGAACCTTGCCACTACTCAAATGAGATAACTGTTGCTATGGAGGCTCAAGTCTACCACCTCCTATCCTGATGAACCTAATGAACGTGAAATCGGGCCAATTAATCGACAGCAGGATCATTGCATAGTTCCTACTTTCTCCATTGTTACAAACTTTAAACATTCCAAGGCACTGAATGCAATGCAGGAACGCATTGGTTGGTATCAGTGCGATTATTTTAACCATTCATTTCTCTGTATATCAAACTCGTCAGTTGCTTTCAAATGTCTCTAGAGTTGATTAGTACGTGAACAATGTTACTGGAAGGTATTCTCAGGGAACGTTCACAGAAATGAAATATCATATTATATTTACATCGTCGATGAAGCAGAAGACGCTTACTCTTCCGGAACACCTGGTCTTATGCTCTTGTGCTTTTACGAGAGTCTCCATGTAAATTTTTCCTTTTGTTCCTATTTTGCCCCTAGTTTAATCGATTTTGAGTTCGGATTATGGTTTTGTTGACGCTTTGGTATTCTCCAATTGTTTTTACAGTAAAACCGCGCCCCTGAGGACCTGATCAATATTTCAAGAAATACATGATACTCGAGTTATCCAAAGTTTGCTTAATATGTACGGACTCGGTCGGAACCAAACGAACTGTTCGACGAATGAAGGGTATTCGAATAAATTGTTTTTTTGAAGTTATAGGAAACTAACAGGTTTACCATCCCTTTTTATTACATAACATAAATATTGGTCACGAGGGTCATTAAAAACAGTTTCTTTCAAATGAAGACTTTTGAAAGGAGGGATGACCAGTTCCAAAGACTATACGGCGACCATACACCAAGCACATCCAGGGCATCAAATGTAACCAGCGCCTAGAGACAGCAACATGACGTTAGAATAACAATCGAGAGCGAGGCACAGACACGTGGTATTAGGTCGGACAGAACGCAGATCTTGATTTAAGTCTACTAATTGAAGCGGAATGATCTGCAAACTATGGGTTAGGTCTGATATCCGTGGAATTCTGGGCGTCAACCGTAAATCAAACGCTAAGCAGACTCCGTAACCTCGTCAGGCCAGTAATTATAACGCGGTAATCTCGTGGTAATCACGTGATAATGACGCGTTATTTTCCCGTAGCTGCTCACATGACCTTCAGTTACAACCATTCCTAGACTGGGGTAAAGCTCTGCCATCGACTTACATGTCTCATGTCGACGAAATTTTCTTAGATGTTGACATAAACAAAATAATCAAAAATAATGTTTTTTTTTTTAAATGTTGACATAAATCGACATATCATCGTACATGAAACTGTCACGTGATATTTTAATACTGTAAAGATGACGTAGTACACACATATAATACACCTTTTAAATTTAGCAATATTTACAGTTTGCCAAAAAAATAATTAAACTAGATCATACAGCTCTTTCGTCCTCTTCAGTGTTGCTAGGTGCCAAAAGGTTGGAATACAAAATTTCTAAACTAATGTAGAAGCAGATGGGTCAGGTGGGTAAAACACCTTAAATTTATGCATTTAGGAGTAATATTAAACTAGTTATGTATAATTTAAAATCGTGAACTACGAAAATATGTAAATTATGTATTGTGTCACTACTTAAATGAGATTAACTGTGGCTATGGAGGCTCCAGCAAACCATATGGAAACAAAGAATCCACCATCACAGTCTGCCATCCCCTGTGAACTAACTAATTCTGCCCAACAATAAAAAATACACGACAAGGTAGCTTACAATTAACTCAATCGAAAAATACTCGGGAATAGTATAACTTCCTTTGATGTCAATTGCTGAAGTCAGGTGTGAGGTGTATGTTTTAATTACTTCATACGTATCGTTTTGATTTACTCAAAGCTATCACATTTCTATAGAGCTTTTCATTCCCTAGCTGTATATAGAAGTAGCTCCGATCTTTTATCAATGTGGTAGATCCGTGTAATGTAATCAAATGTTATGTAAGACTTTTGTGACCCGTCGTTAACAACCAAGAGCTCGTCTCCTGTCAATACAAATGTGATTTATTCCCTTCTCATCAATCAGCAGTGCTTTAATGTGCCCGACATAAGTATAACCAGGGAAGCTTGATAGCAGGCCTCTAGAGATAAAATTGTCTCTTTTTAGGCTTCATTAGGGCTGGTGTCTCAGCAGATGGCGCTGATCTCCAACTTTTAGTTACTTGCTTTACCGTCGCAAGGCTACTGTTACAATTTTGCCATTGCGACATTGTATAGTATAACCTTGCTCAAACTGATGTCTTCACCAAATGTAAGTATTTGAGATGTAAGACTTTCATTCACTCTAAGTGACAAAATCCGAGTACATGATATTTATGTTTATCACATTTTTCCGAACCACGAGCATCCCTGGAACTTTCATACGAACTGTATGTTTAAGTGATATGAAGATGGACGTTTTTGAGTTTGCTCATTAGTTTGTTTTCTGTTGTGATTGACAATGAAACTCGGTTACTTGGAAGTGACAAAGATTTACACGGGCGGTAGTCGTCGATGAAGCAGAAAACGCTTACTCTTCAGGAACATCTGGGCCCGTATTCATGAAATTGTTCTTATGCTTAAGCATGGATTTTGTGCTCAAGTTAGTTTTCTCGAAACTCGTATAGAAAAATGTAATGATCAAAAAGTCAATTGTTATTATTGAAAACAGCATTCGGCTTGATGGATCTTCAATGTTTCACCAAAACTTTGACAAAATAAGAGTTTTTTAATAGATTATAGCCAGAATAAGAAAAAAAGGCTTGAGCACGAAATCCATGCTTGAGCATGAGAACGGTTTCATGAATACGGGCCCAGGTCTTATTCTCTTGTACTTTTACAAGGGTCTCCGTGTGAATCTTTCCTTTGTTCATAATTTGCCCCTGGTTTAATCGTTTTGAGTTCAGATTATGATTTTGTTTACGCTTCGGTATTTTCTATTCTATATTCAACAACTTAACACAGAAACATAATAAATTCTGCATAGTCTCTTGATTGCCACACATACATATACATACATACACATGTTCAAAAGTTGTAAAATGTGATGGTTAACATACAATGTGCATATGTTTACTTACATTTAACACCCAAAGAAATCTGTTCTGATCTGTTGGCTATGCACAGTCATACGTGTCCGTAATTCATTTTCAATTAGGCCAATGTAGAAATCATTACACTTTTTACAGATCATGGCATAAATTACATTTCTTGAAAAACAATTCATTTCAGACCTTAATATATTTCGTTCCTGCATCCATTTTTGAATGTATAGTTTTTATCTTGAAATACAATTCATTTCAGACCTTATTTCGTCTTGAAATACAACTCATTCCGGATGGTTTATTTTCAGTTTTGCCCTTTTACAAAATGTCAACAGCTGTTTAAATTACGTCATCTTTATTTTAAAGAGTAATCGAAGAAAATATGTTTATAAATGTATTTAAACCTACACTGAATTCACATTGAAATATTTTTCTATTTTTTGTTTTGTTTCATAATGTGACGAAAAAAAAGGAAATAAATATGTGAATGTCCATTCATAGTTATTTCCCTCATTGATTGTTATATTGTGACATCATCAAACAATGCTTTTGGGACGTCATCACTTTTTGTATATGCCGTTATTATGACGGCGTCATTTTGTGATGTTTACTGGTTAATATGCAAATGTTTTAATGTCACAATAAATCCTCATTCCTTTTGATGATCTGTTGAGCGAAAGCGCTTGAGAAAACTCAGTCATCTGCTTTGTTTATTTTAAATCATACATACACATATAATATATTGATGCATCATCATTTCATGTACTTTATACATTGATATCGTTTTATACGTTTTCTTCAACGTCATCAAATCATGTGCTTTCTCCAATATCATTTTTCCATCAGCCTCGTCATTCTTTGTGCTTTCCTCACGTAATATTGATGACGTTATCATTTCAAATGATTTCGTTTGTAATATTGATGACGTCATCACTACATGTTCTTTCTTCAAAATTGTTTCAATAAAGATACAATATATTACACCAATCTGTTCGGAAAACACGGAGAATTTACCTGTCCGTGTCGATTTGATTATTTGAAAATTGCTCAGCGATTCGATTAGTTGAATTTCTGCTTTCGGCTAACACTTAGCCGAAATGCTTATTTTTGCTGTTTAATTCCAGCTATATTTTATTAAATTTCTAATATTAGTTTATGTTAAAATAGTCTGAGGATACCGAAGCGTCAACAAAACCATAATCCAAACTCAAAATCGATTAAAAGGGGAATAAAATAGGAACCAAGGAAAGACTTACATAGAGACAAGTGTAAAAGTGTAAGAGAATAAGACCAGGTGTTCCGGTAAATTAAGCGTATTCTGCTTCATTGCCGAAACCCGCAATGTAAATCTAGGTCAGATTAAAGTAAACCATGGCCTTGAAAAAACTTGTGGAAACATAACAAAAAAGAAACCATTAAAAAAATGTCCGCTTATTTCTCTAATACTGTCATTAATGAAATGCATACGATACCTCCAAAACGAATAAAATTTAGACCTGTTCCAGTGGGTAGTTTTGAAATTATGATTGTTCTCTTCATTTTTTTCTACATCAAACAATGATTTACTCACTGTCGTTTGAATGAAGACACGCGTCTCTGTGTCGTTGTTAAATTTAATATCTAGATAGATAAAAATATATCATCCGTTTAACATGCAGGTGCCAAGGGATTGATACGACATATATAAGTTCATATAAAGAAAGATAAAACCAATGCTATATTGATCTAAGCACGGAAAGATAAACTGTGTTTGACATCAACGGCTTGAAACAAAAACATATTGGTCCTAAAATTTCTAGGGAAGACGCTTTTGAAACGTTCTGAGCAAATCAGAAATAATGCATACTCTACATACAGATGAATTGTATATGAAATATAGATATGGTAGCACAATTTAAATACTGGAATGTAGCCATGCTTAACTACAATGGACCTGGATTTTGGGCAATTCAGAAAATAATACATAACCTTCACATAGGTGATGTAATGTGTGTAACATAAAATAAATATACACTTATTTAAGTTATCTATAAAAATAAATATAGATATTCTGTTTACGACGCTGGCATAGAGAAAGATGACGTAACACACTGCACCATTTAAAATTAAGTACTAGATACAGTATGCTGAAAATGAATTAAACTGCATTATACAGCTTTTTCATCTTTCTAGGACTCTTTAGTGATGCTAGGGACCAATAGGTGGGAATCAAAATTTTCTAAACGAACGTAAAGCAAAAAGTGTGTATTATTATAAACCGTGCCACTACTCAAATGGGATAACTGTGGCTATGGAGGCTCCAGGAAACCTCGCGGACAAGAGAATCCACCAGCAGAGTCTACCACCCCCTATCCTGAAAGTGGACGTAGCCTTTTTACACTGAAATACATCTGCATCTGAGTAAGCACGCAGGTGATGTGTATTATATAAAATAATAATATTAATTTAATAATTTGAGTACTAGAAGGTAGCCTTTAAATACCACTGCAATAGACTTGGAGGTGGATCTGATAGATTAGATTCATTCTCGTGTTAAAACACATGTATCGGGCCGTCTTCCCAAAAGGGATATTAGGACAACAATAACTGCTGAATTTGTGTATGTGTACGTATTATACCATGGATCCAATGACAGATAAAGGGTTAAAAGCTGAATTTGTCATATAGACCCTGAAATTGTCTTAAGATTGGAATAAGTCATGCACAGTTGAGTATAGCGTTATAACAGAGCCTAAATCTGGATATAAGAGACAGGGAAATAATATTGGTGAGGTGATATAGTGTCTGGCTTAACCGCCCAGATATAGTGTTTACTGTGTAGGTAGGGTCGTTGATTATTTCATTTATATCAACAAAAACAAAACATAATAAATACAAAGCTCTTGCGATTAGGCAGCAGAAACCTTGTACTATACGATAAAAATCATCAGATAATACCGAAGCGTAAACAAAACGATAATCCGAACTCTAAATTAAAAAAACAAGGGGTAAAATATGAACAAAGGGAAGATTAACAGGAAAACCCTTGCAAAAGTACAAGATACTAATTTATGACCAGAGGTTCCGGAAGAGTAAGAGTACCTTTACTTTAAAACTGACTGCAAATTTTAGTCTTGTACAATAATAATAGAGTAAACCTGTTTGTCAATGGTCAGTCCTCTATCTGTGATGCCTAACCTTCAGTCCATATCTTTGATGCCTAACCTTCAGTCCCTAACTTTGATGCCTAATCTTCAGTCCCTATCTTTGATGCCTAATCTTCAGTCCCTATCTTTGATGCCAAACCTCTTCGTTTGTGCCAAATCATGTGTGCCTATGCGTTACTACATGTTATATTTGCGTGCACCAATGCCGGACAAGACGATGTCAATATAATGGATTAAAATGTCTTATAATTGCTGTACCATCTGACCCGTTGACCACTTCCGCGTGATCTCGTTTCCCTGAGTGACCGTTCGATTGTACACTGCCATGTATAATGGAGTGGTCAATCAACGTGCATGTCGACTCGAACGGGCTAAGAGGTTACCAATCAAAATGCTGTCTATTTTAATTGTGTTTCAGACAAGAAAATGAACAGCTGCAATGCATCTTGTTCTTGACACGCAATTGACTAAAGGAGTCTTAATCATTCGTCACAAGTAGATTGTGTTCCTTGTGACTTAGCGTGAGCTCACATCTGCCACTCACTTCAAATAAATATAAAAATCATATACCTCATTTGATATAGCGCCCTATCTAGCTATCATAAACTTCTCTAAATTGTTCAACATTACATACATTTTGGTTATTTATTTATTTGGTTTTGTTTTTTTAAGTCCTTTTAACAGCTAGGGACATTTAAGGACGTGCTAAATTTTGGTGTTGGAGGAATGCCGGAGAACCCGTAGAAAATGCACTGACCTATAGTTAGTATGTAGCAACTGTCCAATGTGGGTGTATAAAAATAAAGGGATACCGGGGCAATTTTGTAACACTTGATGTTCAGCAAAAAGGCAGAGGCATTCCGAAAAAAAGATAAGTTTTATGTTTTTAAGCAGAGCCAACTCCCTTGGCCATTGATATAACAAGAACTCATCTTTCAAATTCAATCACGTAGTTTGCAGATTGGAACACTAACTAGTAAACCCTTGAGAATTATCATCAGTATGAAATACATTGCCTTTTTTAAGCTCGCGTGGACCAATTTCAAAATAGCATGTCCTAATAATTTATGTTTGTTGAAACAATCCCCATGGATGCGCTTTAAACTTTCTTTTCTGATAAGTATCTTCAGAATATTTGGAATCCTGGAAAAGCTACCTGTCACCCACAGCAGAATCTGAAGATAGGAACATTACAACTGCAAAGACTATTTTTACATCAAATACAAAAGTGCAATTGTAAAATTGCCAATCAAGTTTCATCAAATGCCGCTATTGGAAAGTAACATCCTCCCGTTTTCAGGGGTTTTGATTGTTTCCGTAGCATTTCTAACTGTAAGTATTTCGTAAATTGAATCAATATGCCGCATTATGTGTTAAGAACACATCAAAAATGTTTTTTTATATTTCTGTTATCTTAATATCAAATGAATTCTACGTTCTTTCGATAAAGTTCTGTATATTGGTTTCATCTGATGCACACCGAAGTAACACTGATATTATGCTGGTTCTAGGTACATTTACATAAGTTTGAAAAGCGATAGAAACGAAATATTGATCAGAAACATTAATAGAATGCTTACACCTTTGTAGAAAAACAAACTTCATTATCTGTCAGGTTTATTAAAGAAAGCTGCCAGCTTCATATCACACAATACATTTGTAATAATAATAATATTGTACAGCATTATACAGCTCTCTATATTTTGTGAATTACTCTACAGCGCTTCATAGCATGCGGATAATGTTTTTACTTGTAATGCACAAATAAAACAAGTCTGCATCATGTTATGCTCACTTATTGGCAGAACGAACTCAGCTATAAGAAAAGAACGTAAAGATAAACTCATTTACCTCTTAAAATCCATAATGAACTATTCTAACTTTTGAATTGGAACAGCCCAATGTGTTTTCCAGGGGTGAATAAGTTATGGTTGAAGGCAGGCTACACTGTATAGAGGATATCTAACAGTGTCTTCTGTAATACCAAATACATTTCAAGAGTGGGGCTAATATATTGATAATTTTCACAAAAATATCAAAATATTAGCCACACGAGTAAAATATATTTGGTATTGCTGAAGATACTGTAAGATGTTCTGTTTATTTCATTTTTATAGCAAAATATACAGTGACAGCTTTTGATTTTCCCAAATGTCGTTTGTAAGCAGCGCTCTGATTGGTCAAATCATAAAAATTGATATACTATATATTTTTTTGCTTAACATAAGGTTCATCGAACCCAATATTGTAAAGTGTCAAGGGTACCTCTCTTTCATTAAGAACTTTTTCAGTATACAATTTATGAATTCAATTATCAGATGTTACAGTGTATAATCTGAATCCGAAGTCCAATACCGCTCCTATCGGCACACTTGGCGTCAAACGCTGTCAAACAATCTAGACCTAGGGGTCAACCATGGCTGACACTCCGGACAGGGCAGTTGTTGCCTTCTGTTCGATCTTTGAACTAGGAATGAGTAGTACGGGGAGTGACTCGGTCACGTTCTTTTAAACATTCATCGGTCTATTGTGAATGCGGCATTGCATGTTTATTTGTTGACCTCGACGTTTTACAGTGGACGCATAGTTCTTTACCAGCGTAATTTATATGACCACCCCTAAACGAAGCAATCTATGGACAGTTGACAATTTTATTGTTCCGTCGGCATCGTGCTGATTGATTACCACGCCAAGGTTATGTGGCAATATCATATTCAATGCTTTGCTAGACACACAATTAAGATGAAACCTGCTACATTGATATAGTGTGGACGCCGCTTCTAACACAGCACCCATTAAGGGCTTCTCCTGGCTAAAATCGATGGTATTTTGATATTTTATGCAATATCTGTTACATTAAAGGAATATTTAATATATTTGGAATCGTCAACAAAGTGGGTAGACGAAATTCAAGTTGTAAACAACATTAGCCGAACCCTTTATCATTATAGTATGATTAACGTTTGTCCTTCGTGATCATTCAGTTTCAATTGACAACAATTTAGTACAGTAAAGTTAAGTCAGTAAATGCCGAGAAATGCCTTTCGCCTCTTAAAAGTTCTGCCAGCAAAGTCACATGTCACACCATCACTATGGTGACCCTGATAATACCTGGAAATACGCTGGTAGCTGAGTGGCAGTGACGAGAGACGATAATCCAGTGCCTATTAATTACATACATGTGTGACTAAGGCAATGATACCCACACAGAAAAAAAAACTGGACCTCCAGGTTGGGTTTTTTGAAGGGACGAAATAAAATGCTTACAGAAACCCAAGATGCAAAAGCAAGGTCGGGAAGAATAAACCCAGTACATGTAATTAGGGGTCGTATGTGAGGTGAGTTGACAGTCAAGTCAATCAAGTACTTTGTTCAATTGTATTATTACTCATATAATAATAATATAATAATATATATCATTTATGTAGCGCTCTATATAATTTGTAAAATTACTCTAAAGCGCTCCACAACATTAAGATAATAATTTGATACTTACAATGCATAAATAAAGAAGTTATTACAATCTAAGCTAATGTGATAATTTAAAAAATGCATATAAATACGAACTAGATAAACAGTGTCAGTATATTTATACATGTCGTCTAAGTTAATACCCTTATATGCAGATGTGAAAAGGTATGTATTCAGATGTTTCTTGAATTTGGCTAGAGTCTGTCTAGAAGGCGAAGGGATCGTGGCTAGGGTGCCTGAATCAGGTTCTCCAACATTCTGCTACTACTAACCCTCCACTTCTATGTCGGGACCTACGTGGAGCAGTCGCAAGGTCCTGGCTGTTGGTCGATGCTTTCATTCTCTAGAATCTCCGGTTTTCCTCCACCAGTAAAATCATCCACGTACTAGCTGGTAATAGGATATTAAACATAATCAAATCTTATCGAGGAAAATAATTTATTCCAAACTATAGTCAACAAATTAACATCAGATAATACCAAAGCGGCAACAAAAACATAATCCGAACTCGAAATCAATTAAACTACAGGCAAAATATGAGCAAAGGAAAGATTTACATGGGACACTTGTTAAAATACAAGAGAATAAGACCACGTGTTCCGGAACAGTAAGCGTCGTCTGCTTCATCGACGACACTCGCCATGTAAACATTGGTCTTATTCAAGTAAACATCAACCTCAAAATGAGAACCGAGTCACAAGTTAGCAAACTAACAATCAAAGTCAAAAACGTCCATCTTCATATCACACAATAACATATCAAACAGTAGTATTGAAATATATACATTACATATAGATATGGTATATGATAATCAATATTGACCAGGTCTTGTATTAACGTATTGAGCCGTCTCCCAGTTGGCATTGATCTTGCCTATGAATGCCAATTTGTGAAAATAATGCCCAAAGTTTGAGGAAGTGACATTTAATTGAGTATGACCTTTATTTACATGGCGGATGTCGTCAATAAAGCAAAAGGTGCCTGCTTTACAGGAACACCTGGTCTTTTATATTGTACTATGTCAATAGTTTTCGTGTAAATATTTCCTTTGTTCATATTCTGCCTCTAGTTTAATGGATTACGAGTCCAGATTATGGTCTTGTTTACATTTCGGTATTGTCTTATTTTTCTCAATAACAGCACTTCTGCAAGATGATAGCTCGTAAAAGGAAAAGGTATCTAGATAACAGTGACGTCACGGTTCTCACCGATATATTACTTCAGTATGTTATAAACTTCTTAAGCTCGCAGGGCATGTCGGCTTTATTGACAACAATATTTGATCGCCCTCTAGAATATTTACATACAAAGCAAAGGAACCACGTTATCGGACTAACGATGTCCCCAACTTCCGGCTTAGCAGGTGAACAGCTTCCGGTTGATAACGGGATACGCTTGTGTTCATTCACTTGTTGGGAACTACGGCAACACAACTCACTTGTTTGTTCCATCTTAAACCTGTCGATATACGCCGTATCATTTTGAGCTTTTGGCCCATAGTTGATATATCACCTATTGTATACTTGATATAGTGTAAAAAAGTATGCCTGCATGTTGGTAGCCGATTTGTGAAATGATCTTAATTAATATGTTAATACTTTTGTAGCCAACGTGTATAATTGATATTAACGAATATGTAACATATACACAATGCTACAATGCGACCGGTGTTTACAAAATACTGTTAACACGTGTGTAGCCGATGAGAGATCGCCTAATGGTTTGGTTTATTTTTTTAAACGTCAGTTTTGCCCCACGTGAGTTTCGAATTCGCAACCCAGAGGTGGAGAGTTAGTGGTAGAATGTCGGGACACCTTAACCACTTGGCCACCGCGGCCCAGAGGTGGAGGGCATGTGGTAGAATGTCGGGACACCTTAACCACTCGGCCACCGCGGCCCAGAGGTGGAGGGCATGTGGTAGAATGTCGGGACACCTTCATCACTAAACCACCTTGGCCCCTTATACATTATAAATGGTTAAGAGTTTACTTAACAAAGTCTTAGCATCCATTTTACGGATAAAGATACAACTTCAAACAAGATAATTGCAATCCCTTTTTGTGTGATTAACTTCTGTGTGAGTAAATGGTTGACTTTGAAATTAGTGAAACGTGATTAAGCGCTTCAATAACTGTAAACCACGCCTTCTCGTACACCCACACACCATGTTTTGCCTTTATGTGAGGGCAGTCAATCATATTAGCAAATGTCATTAGAATGGAGAAGGCAAGCTTTTTTTCTTGAAGATCAGGTTATTTACAAACTTTCAGAAGACCTTCATTATCACATTCATGATGGCGCTTTCTTGTTTATACCTGGGTATGTCATGTAGACACTAAGTACTTAGAAGATATACAATGATGTATATTGAGGCAGGCGAAGAAAAACATGTTTATACAGATGAAACCGAATTGTAATGAGAACCATATCTTCAACCTTTCACCGACAAATTTATAAAATTTAAAAACGGAGAAAAAAGGCACATGGAAGCACTTCGATGAGTACTAAACATCGAAAGCATCTATTTTTGAATTACTTTCCCCTGAATGCAAATCGGAGCCGGAATCAGTTACCGAAAAAACGAATTAAACTGCATCATACAGCTGTTTGTCCTCTTCAGTGATGTTAGGGGCCAAAAGGTGGGAGCAAAGTTGAGTCATATCTGAAAATAAAACCAGAAATAGAGATAATTAATAGTCCCACTAATGATCCGCTAACACACGGTGGCAGATTATTCCAGATCAAGCGACAACCTAAACATTTCTATTTAGGCATCGAACTTTCACCAAATGGTAGTCACACGTTTTCATTTCAAAGTGCGTTCTGGAGTAAACATGCAGTTGACTGAAGGATTTGAGATCCGGATGTGGGCCCCTATTTTCCGTTAAAGGTCA
Source organism: Mimachlamys varia (assembly GCA_947623455.1). Classification (NCBI taxonomy): domain Eukaryota; kingdom Metazoa; phylum Mollusca; class Bivalvia; order Pectinida; family Pectinidae; genus Mimachlamys; species Mimachlamys varia. The sequence continues at coordinate 41,547,350 of OX392542.1, forward strand.
CAAATGGAATCAGGTCCTTAACTGTAACCATGGGATACGATTTCTAAGATATTGCATAAGTATATGTACTATGTTGTAGAAGAATGTGTTTCCATCTCGTGTTTACTCCTTGGTGGAATATTTTTCAATTATCATTTCTTTTTTTCGTGTCCGGTGCAACATACGGGTGATCATTTTGACGATTTCTGACGCTCCTTAGTTGCGTATGTCATTTAGAATTGAGGAGTGACTAACTAGTACGAGATAATATAACTTAAATAATGTGCTTCATTCTACAGGTTTTGTTTCTTTTTTAATTTTCAATAAAAAACAACATTAGAGACGACCAAAGCGTCAACAAAACCATAAATCCGAACTCAAAATCGATTGAACTAGAGGCAAAAATGGGAACAAAGGAAAGATTTACATGGAGACTCCCGTAAAAGCACACGAGAATTACACTATTATACACATATACACAATAAATTCCACTTCCACATACACTGTCATAATACTCCATTCATCCTTTAGTAAGCAGCATTTCATTTATCGTAATGCTACACAGAAAAGGAAAGTGAATCAGATAAAGAGGAACAGGGGAACAGAAAGAACATATAAAAGATTGAAAGAAAGGAAAAAAGAAAAAAAAGAATAACAGGTGGAAGTTATTGAGACAGAGGTAAGTAAAATTATGAAAACAAAATTCAAAAAATTCAAATCAGGTAATAAATATGTACCTGGTGGGTGTCGGCAGGTAATTGATAAAGATACCAAATTTCAATTTCAACTTCGATCTGAATGATACGCATTATGATTGAGATCATACATAAAAACGACAAATTACAGGTCTAGGGAATATCAATAAGTTTTCCCCCATTTTCTACTATTTACGAAAGTTACATGTTACGCATTAATATAAATCCTTGATATTTGCAATATATTTCATTCCACATGTTTCTAATCAATGCTACCAATATCATTTGTTTCAAAACTGTTCATTGTTAGTGCTTGGAAAGGCGCGGATCGTTCAGTAAATGACTTATCGGTCATTGACACATGATTCTGGATTTTTGTCCAAAGACATTAATATGCGCAGCAAATCTTAGCTGTATGATGCAGTTCAATTCATTTTTTGGCATACTGTATCTATTACTAAATTTAAGAGGTGCAGCATATGTGTGTTTCGTCATCTTTAACTTATCCAGCCCTGAACTTTTGTAATGAACTCTTCCAACAGTTGAATTTGAATAGTTGTAATATGTCTTAGGGGGGTACGAGTTAAAGACATTAAATCGGAAGTCTGTATTATCATGATGTTCTCGGCAATGAATAATGAAGATATTGCTTACTTGCGATCGCAGCCGGTTCCGATGTGTGGCTTTGATTATGTATACACATCTTAATGTATTTCTGTAATGTTGCGTATCCTGTTGAATCAATAGGCGGTCTCTGTGTAAACTATGTAACACCTGGTCGGAATCAATGTAAACAATCTTATACAAATTACCAGACGTACTCAAATACAATAAAACACAACACCCATTTCATTTCCACACTTCTCATTTATGTTGTGACGAGTATAAATAAACGCCAGAAACATATTAAGGATGGGTTGATCTAATAGAAGTATTGATAGAACGGTAAGCTAGGCCGCTCCAACACTACTCTCCGGGAAGCCCGTGGGAGGGGCCAATTGTTGACATGTCCGTAGCCCTGTTTTGAACTATTAATTAACTGGGCGCCGGCGGTTACTTAAGTTGTGAATTCTGTATAACACAGAACTTGTTTAATTTCCCAAAGATAACAAACCTTCAGGTATTATCAAAAATTAAGACAAACTAAAACAACACCGAGGGCGTCATTCCATCGATAACGTCACAAGAACAAAAAGTTTAGTTACTGACGTTCAACGTTGTACAATGTAAAGTGTACCTTATACAGGGCAAAGTTATGACGCTATACAATGTACCTTATACAGGGCAAAGTTATGACGTGATACAATGTACCTTATACAGGGCAAAGTTAGGACGTTATACAATGTACCTTATTCAGGGCAAAGTTATGACGTTATACAATGTACCTTATACAGGGCAAAGTTATGACGTTATACAATGTACCTTATACAGGGCAAAGTTATGACGCTATACAATGTACCTTTTACAGGGCAAAGTTATGACGTTGTACAATGTACCTTATACAGGGCAAAGTTATGACGTTATACAATGAACCTTATACAGGGCAAAATTATGACGTTATACAATGTACCTTATACAGGGCAAAGTTATGACGCTATACAATGTACCTTATACAGGGCAAAGTTATGACGTTATACAATGTACCTTATACAGGGCAAAGTTATGACGTTATACAATGAACCTTATACAGGGCAAAGTTATGACGTTCTACAATGTACCTTATTCAGGGCAAAGTTATGACGTTCTACAATGTACCTTATACAGGGCAATATGGTGACGTTATAAAATATACCCTAAACTTTTTTTGTCTTTACCGGCCTTTCAATAAGCTTCGTTCTACTTACCGAAGCTGACATTTTAGCACCAGGCATCTTCAAATCTGATCTTTTATCATGAATTGACGATAAATAAATCACATCCTGCCGGAACTGATGAACAAAAATACAACTTATTCATCGTGTTTAAATTACGTGGCAATCGGAAAAAGAAAAAAGAAACGTCTAAAATAGGAATGGCTTTCTGTCATGTTACATTATGTATATAAATTAGGTTAACAGCAAGATATCATTAGGAAAAGTGAATACATCTTTGATAAACCCATGATTGTGTGAAAACATTGTAATGTGTTATTCGAATTGCCCATTGTTATTTATTCTTATAACATTCTTTATTATCTGCATTGAGATATGAGTTTCATATTACACGTAACAACTTACGTTAAAACATTTGATTACAGCTGAAGTATGGTAGCTAATTTGTGACACCTCGTTATTTTCTTCGGTAATTCTCGTCTTTTCGGGATTGGATGAAAAGTCGAAAAGACGAGATTACTGATGCCTAATTAGACACTTAGGTCACTTAATTTTATTAGAGATAATTATTTCGTCTTGTTGCATATTATTCGTTGTGTTTTCATCTTTGCATGGAGAAAAGACGAGAATTACGGTTTGGTAACTAAAGAGAACATATCAGCTACCGCACTGAGGTCTGTTAATGTAGAAAATGTGTCCAACCACTTAGAATAGTTGGCACGGTATTGAAAAGTCTCATGTGTTATAAAAATATATTACATAACAGAATATTGCTGCATTATTGTGTACGGATGTTTTGTCTTATGTTATTCAAATAACAGTATGCATGCAATTAACCGTTATTTCATGAGCACTAAACAAGCCGTGTTTTAAATCTATCAAGACGTATTTTCCATAAATCAAATCTTATCGAATGCTGTGATGCTGATTCCGCTATGAAGAATGCAAGCTTAAAGTATCCGTGTGCTGTAGTAATGTATTATTGGTATGCGGATTAGGCAGGCAATATATCTATATATTTATGTGGCAATCTTTTATAGATGACGTATCTCTTCCAATTAAATTGAGAAGTGATCCATAAAAAACCGGTATCTCGATTTATAGATAGCCATATCTAAATGTCAGCGGTTTATCGTATGGCTGATTAAGTAGGTATACAAAACAGAACAGCGTATACTTTAAAGGGACTAAATGCATAAAAATCACTGTTATAAAAATCTTATTCAACGCAAAAATTTCCTAAAAGTATATCATAAAACTTCCACTTTTACTTCATAACACAAATTGAAAATTTCAGCGAACGCTGTTAATAATCACTGTTAAATACCGCCAAATAATTATTCGACCAATTGTAATTTATATACAACTGTAGTATCTTTCTTCATAAACACGCCCCTGTCGCAACCTGTGCAAGCGCGTGATCCGAGCACGTGTGACCCGAACATGGCGGACGGCATCGCTACACGAACGAGCTGGCGATATGAGCGCACGGATCGCAAAGTTATCAGTCTATTTCATCATCTATAACAAAGATTTTCAATTTGCTTGGTATGAAATATACAGCAATCCCGCAATTTGTAACAACAACGCAACGCTTCATGTTGGATTTGCCTTTGTCTAGTTGGAATTCATATTGTCTATGAATGCCAACTTAAAGCAGTTCAATACTTATATTTACCATTTTTAGAATCTCTTCATCTTATACAAAATTCAATTACATTTTTTATTATTTCTCAGCATTAAGCTCAAATAGTATGATATATTGTGTATGCTTATTCATTGAAAAGAACAGCCATCGCCCGGGGACGGTCAGTGGTATCCAACGCAACAATTATGACGTGATAATAATGATGACGTCAGCAAAAGGCCAATGGTATTCATGACCTTATGAATGCCAGCTGAATTTGGTAGAGTTATATAGCGGTTATGCCATGTAATGGTAAATATTCATAAATATCAATACCAAAATTAATAATTGAGTTAAATATCTATATGTAATCAACAGAACTTGCATTTGTTTAAAGAAATAAAGATGGACTTATTTTGCACAAAGGAAATATGCCCGGCTACTGGCTCGTTGGTAAATTTGCATCGAACAAAAGAACAACACATGCTATCTTTTTTCCTTAGTCGCCTCCCACGCTTTGCTATTTAGGCCCTTGCTAACATGTATCACTGGCGAGCCCTAGGAGGACGAAACACCTGGTTTAATGCCTTATTTGGCCAAACTTTGTCATATTTTTTTATTTTAATGTGCTAATTCCATGGGAGTCTTCTGTACAACTATATACATGATATGTTATTTTTGATACATACTTTACTTTTATGAATAAAAATAGATAAATAAAATATGCCCTCATTCATTTAATGCATGAAATATATCTTCCAATGTCATGTTTTCAATATGAGAGACGGGATAGTGATAACAAAACACACGGCACACTACGGAGAATCCTGATAATGCAAACAGAGACAGCATTTCCGTTGGAGTAAAAACAGAATCAGAGATTACCGAAGCATCAACAAAACCAGATTCTGAACTCAATATGCATTAAACAAAATATGAACGTAGGAAAGATTTACATGTAAACTATTGTGAAAAAAGTAAGACCAATTGTTCCGGAAGAGTTAACGTCTGCTGCTTCATCCTTGTACCTTCCATCTAGGTCAGGTCAAAGTAAATGCCAAGTCCTCAAAGTGAGTACAGAGTCATCATTCTCAATACAGTAAGAACACTAATTATCATACAAAAAACGTCCATCTTCATATCACACAAAGATACAAAATATATCTCAATGAGACAAAAGTGGCGACCATAATATCGTGTTCATAGTTCTCATCAAACTGCACATTTTGAATAATAGAGCCCGATAATAACAGTTTGACTTGTTGAGTCAACTATTTCAAAAAGCTGTAAATAAATGACCATTGAACTAGTCCCCTATTCCATCGACGAAGTTTAGCTTAAGAGCCTAAAAATTTGCTGTTTTCTGCCGAACAAATTGCTGGAGGTGCAGCATATCTGTGTGGTTCGTCATCTTTCAAACTATCAATACTAATATACAATATCTATATGGCCGTTCTCATATGAGGTCACAGAACGAGTTCTTGAGATACACAACAATGATTCTGTCTTCGACCTCAGTGATCGTATACAGGGTAACTAGCTCCCTTATGTATTTTTTTGTAAAGGAGCTCTTCCGTCCAGTGCCTTGTAGGTGAACAACATACTGTACCCCGGTTACTGTAGCAAGGTTACAACAATGACTTCATCATCGCTCTGTAATCGGGCGGTATTTCATTATTGGGTGTTACGAAGCATTCACCGATTAATATGGAAATTTGTTGGCGTTAATGAATACAAAAATATCGTGTTCAATATCATAATTGGTAGTCGAATGAGTGTGCATATAAAAGCAGGAGTTGTTAAAATCATTATAAAGAGATTAGGCGATATCAACTCGGCACTGGAACAGCTTCATAAGAACATTAATGAGGAAGCGGAGATAGAGATAGAGTGGAGAGCTACTCATGATGGCTATTTCCACGTGAGTGATTTAGCCTGAGAGGGGTGTAGGCCCGCTATCGGCGGCATACCGGACATCATCGAACGTGATTAACCCTTTAAACATGAATCCATGGCGAGCAGCAACCTCATCGCTCCTTTAAAGTTCATGTCATTTTGAAGAAGCAAAACGGATTTTATATTTTAATTTAATTTTTTTGATGGGGGAGTAAGGAGGGGGATAGTTTATTAAATCTGAGATATTTTCCTATTCATGGCCACCGAGCTTGGGTCATTAGGAAAATCTTACGGGAGAAAAGACTAATTAAAAACTAAAATGGAAAATATAATAGATGTTTATGCTTCCTGGTAATTTCAGAAGAAATTAAATCTGAGCAGTTTGCCACACGGAAAATATTTCTAACGCGGACACATATTTTCGGTAATAAGAATTGAGTCGAGCGTGTTAGATTGGGAATTGTCGCCATTAGAGTCGTGATGTGTCGTAATGGCGGAGTTTGGAATAATTCCCGGACACCAACTTCTCCTTTTTCTGTGAGCAATGTAACAGTTAATGGTCTTTGTTATTTTTTCCTGTAGAGAAACCACATGAGCATCCATCTCTTTCAATTATTTAATTTGAACATAAATCTGTTTAATTAATCTGAAACGAATTCAAACCTGAGCCAAAATCTAATATTACCAATTCTAAAGCGTTTTAAACGTATTGACACATTTTTGGAATTGAATGATCATCCAATACTAGGCAATAAATGTGAGCAAGCGTTTTGTTATTTCCACCATAAATTAGATTCTCTCATATCTCGCCATGTTGGATAGAGTGTGACCATGTCTCACCATGTTGGATAGAGTGTGACCATATCTCGCTATGTTGTATAGAGTGTGACCATATCTCGCCATGTTGTATAGAGTGTGACCATATCTCGCCATGTTGTATAGAGTGTGACCATATCTCGCCATGTTGGATACAGTGTGACCCTTTCTCGCCATGTTGGATAAAGTGTGACCATATCTCGCCATGTTGGATAAAGTGTGACCATATCTCGCCATGTTGGATTAGTGTGACCCTATCTCGCCATGTTGGATAGAGTGTGACCATATCTCGCCATGTTGGATAGAGTGTGACCATATCTCGCCATGTTGTATAGAGTGTGACCATATCTCGCCATGTTGTATAGAGTGTGACCATATCACGCCATGTTGTATAGAGTGTGACCATATCTCGCCATTTTGGATAAAGTGTGACCCTATCTCGCCATGTTGGATAAAGTGTGGCCCTATCTCGCCATTTTGGATAGAGTGTGACCATATCTCGCCATGTTGGATAGAGTGTGATCATATCTCGCCATGTTGGATAGAGTGTGACCATATCTCGCCATGTTGTATAGAGTGTGACCCTATCTCGCCATGTTCGATAGAGTGTGACTATATCTCGCCATACTGGATAGAGTGTGACCATATATCGCCATGTTGGATAGAGTGTAACCATATCTCGCCCTGTTGGATAGAGTGTGACCATATCTCGCCATGTTGGATAGAGTGTGACCCTATCTCGCCTTGTTGAATAGAGTGTGACCTATCTCGCCATGTTGGATAGACTGTGACCATATCTCGCCATGTTGGATAGAGTGTGACCTATCTCGCCATGTTTGATAGAGTGTGACCATATCTCGCCATGTTGGATAGAGTGTGACCTTTCTCGCCATGTTGGATAGATTGTGACCTATCTCGCCATGTTGGATAGAGTGTGACCCTATCTCGCCATGTTGTATAGAGTGTGACCATATCTCGCCATGTTGGATAGAGTGTGACCCTATCTCGCCATGTTGGATAGAGTGTGACCATATATCGCCATGTTGGATAGAGTGTGACCATATATCGCCATGTTGGATAGAGTGTGACCCTATCTCGCCATGTTGTATAGAGTGTGACCATATCTCGCCATGTTGGATAGAGTGTGACCATATCTCGCCATGTTGGATAGGGTGTGACCCTATCTCGCCATGTTGGATAGAGTGTGACCATATCTTGCCGTGTTGGATGAAGTGTGACCCTATCTCGCCATGTTGGATAGAGTGTGACCCTATCTCGCCATGTTGGATAGAGTGTGACCCTATCTCGCCATGTTGTATAGAGTGTGACCATATATCGCCATGTTGGATAGAGTGTTGACCATATTTCGCCATGTTGAATAGAGTGTGACCATATCTCGCCATGTTGGATAGAGTGTAACCATATCTCGCCATGTTGGATAGAGTGTGACCTATCTCGCCATGTTTGATAGAGTGTGACCATATCTCGCCATGTTGGATAGAGTGTGACCTTTCTCGCCATGTTGGATAGAGTGTGACCTATCTCGCCATGTTGGATAGAGTGTGACCCTATCTCGCCATGTTGTATAGAGTGTGACCATATCTCGCCATGTTGGATAGAGTGTGACCATATCACGCCATGTTGGATAGAGTGTGACCATATATCGCCATGTTGGATAGAGTGTGACCATATATCGCCATGTTGGATAGAGTGTGACCCTATCTCGCCATGTTGTATAGAGTGTGACCATATCTCGCCATGTTGGATAGAGTGTGACCATATCTCGCCATGTTGGATAGGGTGTGACCCTATCTCGCCATGTTGGATAGAGTGTGACCATATCTTGCCGTGTTGGATGGAGTGTGACCCTATCTCGCCATGTTGGATAGAGTGTGACCCTATCTCGCCATGTTGGATAGAGTGTGACCCTATCTCGCCATGTTGTATAGAGTGTGACCATATATCGCCATGTTGGATAGAGTGTTGACCATATCTCGCCATGTTGAATAGAGTGTGACCATATCTCGCCATGTTGGATAGAGTGTAACCATATCTCGACATGTTGGATAGAGTATGACCATGTAAGAAAGTTATGTAAGAAAACTCTATCTTAAAGAATATCACGCGATATGGCGTCACAATGGCTCAACAATGACGGGACGTCACGGATACAGTAAACTCTGATACCGAAAAGAGAAAAGGCGACGTGATGAAATTAAAACCTTTCACAAAATTTGAACCGTGAACATTAGAAAGTTGAGATTATTGTTTCTGCAATGTTTGCAAATACGGGGTATTCATAATATTGCTCTCTGATTCGTCAAAAAAGCTCGAAGAAAAAATTGATATCATCAAAATGGTAGCCAATCAAAACGTATTTATATTGCTTTCGAGCTTATTCATGAAGGAAAAATTATCTTTCATGACAAAAGGTGTACGATAGGGAAATTCCATCCATAGTCATGAAAACGTATTATGTTCTTATACACAGCTAGCCTCTTAAAAACTATCAATATGTTAGTATAGCTTGCATATAGATACAAACTTAATCTTTAGGTAAGCAAAATTAAAACCGCGATCCAAAAACTTGCTTTATTAACTAACGATACAAATTAGTTCCTCTATTTACCATATCAGTATCTGTAACGGTAGTTAGAACACACATACCACGCTCTCTGGGAATAAAAGTGGTCTCTTACCACAGCCCTGGACGGTGTCACTAGTGTAAGAATCTGTCATATATCAATATTTACATTTGCTCCGCATTTTCCCATTGACACAATGCTGAGAAGCATTTGCCATCATTTAAGCAATGAATGTTTTAGCAAATGTTGTTACAGTCGTATAACACACATTGCAATTGTTGACAAACTAAATAAATCCCGGCAGGGCTTTATGTAAGTTTGTCAGCAATAGCAATGTGTGTTATAGGACTATAACAATATTTGCTAAAATGTGCATTACTTATATTTACATTTTGATATACATTGTAATAATTGTGCTTTATTTAGTTTCTTCGGACCGATTTGGAACAGCAAATCAAGTGGAGACAACAATGAAATTGGTGACGTCACAATAGAGAATGATGACGTCACAATGCCAACTGTTCAATCATTCTATCAAAATGTGAACAGGAGTAATGAACATTTTAGAAAATATTGTTACAGTCAAACTTGCATGACGTACCGGGCATAATTAAGTTTGTCATTAATAGCAAGGTGCTTATACACATGTAGGACTGCAACAACACGTGCTAAAACAGTCATTGCTTGAATGAATATCATACGTGTACTAAAAACGTACTTAATTTGACACATTCAAATTAAATCTGATTATTTTTTAAAGAGTAAAACAGAATTGAAACACAAAAGCAAAGCGCAATGATAAATTGGCGCATTCACAAAACTTGCTTTAGAGAGCAGTATATACAAAAACCGTAATTAGCGGAAATACACGTTAGTTGAATCACACGTTAGCGGTATCCGTTCAGTGCGGACACCGCTAAACTGATATTACCGCTAAAATGAGATTACCACTTAAATGAGATTATCGCTAATATGAGATTACCCCTAACATGAGTATAACCCTAAAATGAGATTACCGCTAAAATGAGATAACCGCTAAACAAATCAGAGAATACCAAAGCATCAACAAAACCATAATACGAAATCAAATTCGATTAAACTAGGGGCAAAATAAATGAGATTGCCGCTAAAATAAGATAACTCCTAAAATGATGCTATACCTAAAAAGAGATTACCGCTAAAATGAGAATACCCCTAAAATGAGATTACCCCTAAAATATGTACGTTTATATACGGGGTCACCGATGAAGAAGAAGACGCTTACTCTTCCGGAACACCTGATGTTTACTTGGATGTGACAAAGATTTACAAGGCATGTGTCTCCGATGAAGCAGATGACGCTTACTCTTCCGGAACACCCGATCTTATTCTCTTGTGCTTTTACAAAGAGTCTCCATGTAAATCTTTCTTTTGTTCCTATTTTGCCTCTAGTTTAATCGATTTTGAGTTTGTATTATGGTTTTTTTGACGCTTTAGTATTGTCTGATTTTGTTTTCATAAATCTGTCCCTTTTATTCATATGTTGCCCCTGGTTTAATCGAGTTTGAGTTCAGTTTGTGGTTCTGTTCACGCTGCGGTATTGTCTGGTTATTTTGATAGTGTATGGAAAGACATTTATACCACGTCTCACTCCTAAGTTCATTCACCGCTAAAATATCTATATGTGTCTTCGGGGAGAAAAAGTTCAGTATATACCGACCTGACAACTTCACACGCTATGGGAACTGAAGAAAGAAAGGGAAAATCGTCGAGCTCGTGAAATTGTCATATTAAATATGCCAATATGGAGTGTTGTGTATATCTAGTTAAGGAAGAATCAAGTATTCTTTTTCAAAATAGGAAATAGGAGATGATATGGCTGTATTAATAGATGTTTTAATGAACGCAAATTACATTTAGTTTACCTATTCAAAACATTTCAGCAAAAAAGTTATGAAGTTATGAAGTTAAAGAAGTTTGCCATTTCAAAACAGCTATGTAATCACTCTGAGAGAAATGTAGAACAAATGGCGCCTATCATTGTGTGAGAAGTTGTGGTAATTATTAGGATACACCTTACAACGGTATTTGTGATGATACACCTTATCATGGTACTTATGATGATACACCTTATCATGGTACTTGTGATGTTACACCTTATCATGGTACTTGTGATGATACACCTTATCATGGTAGTTGTGATGATACACCTTATCATGGTACTTGTGATGATACACCTTATCATGGTAGTTGTGATGATACATCTTATCATGGTACTTGTGATGATACACCTTATCATGATACTTGTGATGATACACCTTACCATGGTACTTGTGATGATACACCTTATCATGGTACTTGTGATGATACACCTTATCATGATACTTGTGATGATACACCTTATCATGGTACTTGTGATGATACACCTTATCATGGTACTTGTGATGATACACCTTATTATGGTAGTTGTGATGATACACCTTATCATGGTACCTGTGATGATACACCTTACCATGGTACTTGTGATGATACACCTTATCATGGTACCTGTGATGATACACCTTATCATGGTACTTGTGATGATACACCTTATCATGGTACTTGTGATGATACACCTTATCATGGTACTTGTGATGATACACCTTATCATGGTACTTGTGATGATACACCTTATTATGATACTTGTGATGATAAACCTTATCATGGTACTTGTGATGATACAACTTATCATGGAACTTGTGAGGATACACCTTATCATGGTACTTGTGAGGATACACCTTATCATGGTACTTGTGATGATACACCTTATCATGGTACTTGTGATGATAAACCTTATTATGATACTTGTGATGATAAACCTTATCATGGTACTTGTGATGATACAACTTATCATGGAACTTGTGATGATACACCTTATCATGGTACTTTTGATGATACACCTTATCATGGTACTTTTGATGTTACACCTTATCATGGTACTTGTGATGATACACCTTATCATGGTACTTGTCATGATACATCTTATCATGGTACTTGTGATGATACACCTTATCATGGTACTTGTGATAATACACCTTATAATGGTACTTGTGATGATACACCTTATCATGGTACTTGTCATGATACATCTTATCATGGTACTTGTCATGATACACCTTAGCATGGTACTTGTGATGATACACCTTATAATGGTACTTGTGATGATACACCTTATCATGGTACTTGTGATGACACACCTTATCATTGTACTTATGATGATACACCTTATCATGGTACTTGTGATAATACACCTCATCATGGTACTTGTGATGATACACCTTATCATGGTACTTGTGATGATACACCTTATAATGGTACTTGTGATGATACACCTTATCATGGTACTTGTGATGACACACCTTATCATGGTACTTGTGATAATACACCTTATCATCGTACTTGTGATGATACACCTTATCATGGTACTTGTGATAATACACCTTATCATCGTACTTGTGATGATACACCTTATCATGGTACTTGTGATAATACACCTTATCATCGTACTTGTGATGATACACCTTATCATGGTACTTGTGATAATACACCTTATCATTGTACTTATGATGATACACCTTATCATGGTACTTGTGATAATACACCTTATCATCGTACTTGTGATGATACACCTTATCATGGTACTTGCGATGATACACCTTATCATGGTACTTGTGATGATACACCTCAGCATGATACGTGTGCTAATACACCTCATCATGATAGTTGTGATAATACACCTTATCATGGTACTTGTGATGATACACCTTACCATGGTACTTGTGATGATACACCTTATCATAGTACTTGTGATGATACACCTTATCATGGTACTTGTGATGATACACCTTATCATGGTACTTGTGGTGATATACCTTATCATGGTACTTGTGATGATACACCTTATCATGGTACTTGTGATGATACACCTTATCATGGTAGTTGTGATAATACACCTCATCATGATACGTGTGCTAATACACCTTATCATGGTACTTGTGATGATACACCTTATCATGGAAATTGTGACGATAAACCTTATCATGGTACTTGTGATGATACACCTTATCATGGTACTTGTGATGATACACCTTATCATGGTACTTGTGATGATACACCTTATCATGATACTTGTGATGATACACTTTATCATGGTAGTTGTGATGATACACCTTATCATGGTACTTGTGATAATACACCTCATCATGATACGTGTGCTAATACACCTTATCATGGTACTTGTGATGATACACCTTATCATGGAAATTGTGACGATAAACCTTATCATGGTACTTGTGATGATACACCTTATCATCGTACTTGTAAGGATACACCTTATCATGGAACTTGTGATGATAAACCTTATCATGGTACTTGTGATGATACACCTTATCATGGTACTTGTGATGATACACCTTACCATGGTACTTGTAAGGATACACCTTACCATGGTACTTGTGATGATACACCTTATCATGGCACATGTGATGATACACCTTACCATGGTAGTTGTGATGATACACCTTATCATGGTACTTGTGATGATACACCTTATCATGGTACTTGTGATGATACACCTTATCATGGTACTTGTGATGATACACCTTATCATGGTACTTGTGATGATACACCTTATCATGGTAGTTGTGATGATACACCTTATTATGGTGGTTGTGATGATACACCTTATTATGGTAGTTGTGATGATACACCTTATCATGGTACTTGTGATGATACACCTTATCATGATACTTGTGAGGATACACCTTATCATGGTACTTGTGATGATAAACCTTATCATGGTACTTGTGATGATACACCTTATCATGGTACTTGTGATGATACACCTTATCATGGTACTTATGATGATACACCTTATCATGGAACTTCTGATGATACACCTTATCATGGTACTTGTGATGTTACACCTTATCATGGTACTTGTGATGATACACCTTATCATGGTACTTGTGAGGATACACCTTATCATGGTATTTGTGATGATACACCTTATCATGACACTTATGATGATACACCTTATCATGGTACTTGTGATGATACACCTTATCATGGTAGTTGTGATGATACACCTTATCATGGTAGTTGTGACGATACACCTTATCATGGTACTTGTGATGATACACCTTATCATGGTAGTTGTGATGATACACCTTATCATGGTAGTTGTGATGATACACCTTATCATGGTAGTTGTGATGATACACCTTATCATGGTACTTGTGATGATACACCTTATCATGGTAGTTGTGATGATATACCTTATCATGGTAGTTGTGATGATACACCTTATTATGGTAGTTGTGATGATACACCTTATCATGGTACTTGTGGTGATACACCTTATCATGGTACTTGTGATGATACACCTTATCACGGTACTTGTGATGATACACCTCACATGGTACTTGTGAGAATACACCTTATCATTAAGAATGACAGAGTGTATTGATCTACTGCCAAAACAGTATCTCAGTACCACCTTTATAACAATATACATATATTGAAAACGACATACTGTGTAAAGCTAAAACAAGTTCTTGTACATCAGCTACTTACCTCGATCTCACCTTAAACTATGACCAGCATGGATTTAGTTAACGCTGCGGTATTCTCTACTTTATTTATACTTTGGCGATCTGTCAAAGGAAACACTGACATAATATATTTTTTCATAACCCTATGAAACTAAAAATAATTGACATCAACGCATATAATTAATAATACATTTTTGAAGCTTATTTTCAAATTTAAAACATGTTTATGTACTGACCTAACAACGGATTCTGTTTTACAAATCAATACGCAACGTCAATTGCCGTATTTGTGACGTCACATTTTTTGCGCCATTGTCGGATTTTTTTATTCATAGAGGTATGAAAAGATAATCTCAACCGCGGGTATTTCTGACTAGGCGATTTAGTGCCGTAGATCGTGGGTTCAAGACCCGAACAGGGCACGAGTCAAAATTATCTTCCTTTGTCTTTTGTGCGTCTGTGCTTATTATTTAAGCATTAAACAGCATTCTGTTATAGGACCATAACACGGGACAGGATGCTGTTTAATGTTTATAACATCGATGTATTTACAGTTTTGATAATTAATTTATATTTACTTTCTACATTTGTTCTGAACATTAAAGGTAGATTTCTCATAAATGCAACAGCCAACAGCTACATATTGAAGCATCGGCCATCTATCTGCAACGTTATTACGTTAATGACGTCATATTAACCACTCCAGATTATGACCTCAGGGAACTTGCCTTGGTAGTTTCATAAAGTGGCAATGCAGAGGAAATGTAATTTATAAATTATATAATAATGTACCGACTCCGACTTATTCGGTGTTGTTAACACACAATCAGAATATTCGACAATTGATGAAAACATTAAATTTTGTAATCTTGGAAAATTAACCATCTATTTTTAACCTCAAGGGTGGCGAAAGTGTGCCGAATCCGAATTTCTAGGGTTTGAACAAAACTGGAAAATGTAAACAAACAACAATTTATTTTAATAGGATTGTTAAATAATTCTATGCCATGTTGATATGTTTTGGAAAACATAACAACAAAAACAAAAACAAAATCAAAACAAAACAAAACAAAAGTCATCACTCCGTGTAAATGTTTCCTTTTATCATATTTTCCCTTAGGTGAAATCGAGTCTAGCGTTTGACTTTGTTTATACTTCTTGTGTCATTGCTCTCTGTATCCTGTTGTGATAGTTAGTGATTATAACAAGAAATAATCCTTCGGTTATATTTATTCTAACGCTAGTAAGCGCCAATGTTTCGTCACAAGCTTCTCAATCATATACATGTAGCTATCTTGTACATCAGCTACTTACCTCGATCTCTCCTTAAACTATGACCAACATGGATTTAGTTAACGCTGCGGTATTCTCTACTTTATTTATACTTTGGCGATCTGTCAAAGGAACACTGACATAATATCCGGTAGTAGATGAGTCATTAAAAAGACCTTATAAAAACATTTTGGGGGTTCAAAATTGAGGAAAACAACAAATAACATAATACAATTCCGAAAATACACTCATTATATTGCGAACTAGTTTAGAATTATACCGTGTTTAATATATGTAATATTTGTATTCGTATCCATGTATTTAAGCATTGATGGGGTATGAAACAAATTTTATTTGCAAAATGTATGAATCCGCGTAGAAAATATTTTTTCATAACCCTATGAAACTTAAAATAATTGACATCAACGCTTATAATTAATAATACATTTTTGAAGCTTATTTTCAAATTTAAAACATGTTGTTTATGTACAATTTGACTGATCTAACAACGGATTCTGTTTTACAAATCAATACGCAACGTCAATTGCCGTGTTTGTGACGCCACATTTTTTTGCGCCATTGTCGGATTTTTTTATTCATAGAGGTATGAAAAGATAATCTCAACCGCGGGTATTTCTGACTAGGCGATTTAGTGCCGTAGATCGTGGGTTCAAGACCCGAACAGGGCACGAGTCAAAATTATCTTCCTTTGTCTTTTGTGCTTCTGTGCTTATTATTTCAGCATTCTGTTATAGGACCATAACACGGGACAGGATGCTGTTTAATGTTTATACATCGATGTTTTTACAGTTTCCCATTGGTTTTGATAATTAATTTATATTTACTTTCTACATTTGTTCTGGACAATAAAGGTATATTTCTAATAAATGCAACAGCCAACAGCTACATATTGTAGCATCGGCCATCTATCTCCAACATTATTACGTTAATGACGTCATATTAACCACTCCAGATTATGACCTCAGGGAACTGGCCTTGGTAGTGTCATAAAGTGCCAGTGCAGAGCAAATGTAAATTTCTAAATTATATAATAATGTACCGACTCCGACTTATTCGGGGTTGTTAACACACACTCAGAATATTCGACAATTGATGAAAACATTAAGTTTTGTAATCTTGGAATATTAACCATCTATTTTTAACTTCAAGGGTGGCGAAAGTGTGCCGACTCCGAATTTCTTGGGTTTGAACAAAACTGGAAAATGTAAACAAACAACAATTTATTTTAATAGGACTGTTAAATAATTGTATGCCATGTTGATATGTTTTGGAAAACATAACAACAAAAACAAAAACAAAAACAAAACAAAACAAAATTCATCACTAGGCGGACGTGATATTTACTTTGATGTGACTTAGATGTGCATGGCCATCGCTATCGGAGAAGCAAATTTAAAGGTCGTTTACCTTTCAAGAACATCTGGTCCTACTATTTTTAACTTTTTGGAAAGTCTCCGTGCAAATGTTTCCTTTTATCATATTTTCCCGAAGGTGAAATCGAGTCTAGCGTTTGACTTTGTTTATACTTCTTGTGTCATTGCTCTCTGTATCCTGTTGTGATAGTGAGTGATTATAGCAAGAAATAATCCTTCGGTTATATTTATTCTAACGCTAGTAAGCGCCAATGTTTCGTCACAAGCTTCTCAATCATATACATTGAGCTATCTAACCTAAATGGCATTGGCCCGAATGCTTATCTTAAAGGTTTAACTCTGGACGATAATGCTGTCGGATTCGATAAAAGCAAGTAAATGTGGGGAAGAATACTCCTGGCACCGTTACCATCTCCGTGTACTTCTACCACTTCAAACAAAATAAAGAATTGGCTCCAAATGTCAATCCAAACCTTATTGTAAATCTTATGCCTGATATCTATGTAAAAATTCTATTATATGGTTCCGACAATAATACTGAATCCTCAAACAAAAATATTTTTGACTCTGTATTTGAATATACCATTGACTCAAAAAGGTTCTAACTTCATCATCTGAACAGCCCCCCCCCCCCCCCCCCCCCCACTCTCTCTCCTCTTTCTTTGCTCTATCTTTCCCCTTCCTCTTCTCTTCATTTCGTTATGTTATGGTGTGTATGTGTGAGTGACAGAGCGTGTGTTATGATCGCGTCTTGTAAATATTGTATTGTTTTATATGTAGAGGAGAGCATCATGTAGCCCTAGGGCTGTTTTTAATCCTCTTTAAACAAATAAAGAATTAGAACACCGAAGCGTCAACAAAACCATAATCCAAACTCCAAATCCGTTTAACACGGGGCAACATATGAACAAAGGAAAGATTAACATGGAGACTCTTTTAAAGGTACAACAAAATAGAACAGGTGTTCCGGAAGAGTAGGAGTTCTCTCTTTCTTTTTCTACCAGTATCTATCAGTCTTTCTTATATTATCGTACTATGGCGGCTGTCGCCGATGAAGCAGAAGACGCTTACTCTTCCCGAACACCTGGTCTTATTCTCTTGTACTTT
Organism: Mimachlamys varia; assembly: GCA_947623455.1. NCBI lineage: Eukaryota > Metazoa > Mollusca > Bivalvia > Pectinida > Pectinidae > Mimachlamys > Mimachlamys varia. Next base: position 41,566,102 of record OX392542.1, read on the forward strand.
TTTTACAAGAGTCGCCATGTAAATCTTTCCTTTGTTCATATTTTGCCCCAGGTTCAATCGATTTTGAGTTTGGATTATGTTTTTGTTAACGCTTCGGTATTTTCTTATTTATTGTCGCCCCCACATCCACCTTGCCTCGGATAAGTCGGACTATTCGTACGTATGACCACCAAACAGCCAATAAACTGCTGTATTGCCTCACCATCTGACCACCTGTTGTCAACCATGATTTCCAAAAATATGTGGGCAGGTTGTTTTTTTCTGTTGACAATACGTACGACATCAATACATCCTATTTTATGTAGACCTACCACCAGCACAGTTTTCTTTTGATATTCAACAGCAGAGGATATCTAGCATTATATCAGTAATGCCAAATATATTCACGAGTCAGTCAAGTATTTTAACATTGTCAGGATTGCGTAGTACAATTGTTACGTGGAGACACGACCTTGCATAACAATATCAGGAAATTACAAACCAGGTCAATCATAGTAGCAAATCGTCTCGTATAGATGATTTGAAGACATGGACCGCCCTGCATATACATGTATATATATACATGGATACGAACTGTACACCTATTACATTTATAAATATATAAATACGGTACAATTCTAAACGATCTGGCACGACAACGCAATAATTGTCTTTTCGGTACTGCATTTTGTAATTTTTTTTCTCTCAATTTTGCAGCAATAGAACATTCATAAAGTTCAAAATCATATAATACCGAATATAGTGTCAGTTTTTCCTTTGACAGAGCGCTAAAGTCAAACTTGTTTTACCTTTTCACGGTATGTCGTTTTCAGTATATGTATATTGTGGCAACGGTGGTACTTAATGTTTTAACTTTACTTGCAGTAAACCGATCCGCAGCGTCAGTCTTTACAATAAGGTGGAACCTTATAAGTACCATCAGGATCTCTAACGCAACATTAGGGGCATTTACTGCATCATTTCTCTCAGTTAAAGATTCGCTGTAAAGTTTTGAAACGGAAAACTACATATAACTTCAAACTTAGAGATACAAATTTTACGTTCACTAAACCATCAACTAATATATATCTACTGTAAAGTTGAAGACTCGCTTACGAAATATCAACTACTGTCTGCCTCAAAAAGAAATACACAACACGCCATATTTCCATATTACTTACGAATCATAGAAAGACGAAATAGCTCTATGATGCAGTGTAATTCATCTTTAAGGCGTGATGTCTCTATGACTATATTTAAAAGATGAAGCATGTATGTGTGTTTCATCATCTTAAAGATGAACACGATTTTGTAGTCGGATTTGATAGAAGGGAGTAAAGTTGAGGACGAATCCTACTGGTACCGTTCAAAGAATCAGAGTATACAGCATCGTCAACAAAACCATAATCCGAACTCAAAATCGATTGAACTAGGGTTTAAAATATCGGAGAATATAGAAGCGTCAACAAAACCATACCTAAGGTTAAAGTTTGGACAAAGGAGAGACTTACATGGAGAACCTTAACAAGTACTAGAGAATAAGACACGGTGATCCGGAAGGGTAATCATCCTGTGCCTTATCACAACTTTAAGCTTCTTTGTGATTTCCAAATCTTTCTTATATTAGTTTATCACTTGGCATAGCTTTTTTGTATTTTGTTTATTTTTTAAGACATTTATCCACAATTACAATACATTTGACGCAAATACGCATTCTCACACATGCCCTACCTATATCCACTCGTGGTTCATCATTACACTCCTTTTCCTTACTTAGTAACGTAAAATCATCATCATCATCATCATCATCAGAGATCAGTCCCTCATCATTTATACAATTGACATAGTTAAAAAACGTGCTTGTTTAGTATTAATGCATTATTTACGTACTTGCCCCTCACGTCCCGCCTCCGTTACGTCAGCCTAATCTTAAATATCCCCACCAAACAGCCAATAAACTGCTTTAGAGCCTCACCATCTGATAACCTGTTGTCAACCACAAATGTCATCAGAACGGTTCCTTTTGGTGCTCAGTAATTCAGATTTATAGATTATCACAATGTATTTTTTAGGGTTGTCGTGGTACCAATTTTATGATCGTGAGCGCGTGAATAAACTCGAGAGGCCAACACAGGTTGATTCGAGACTGTAGCCACTGTATATTCAGGGTTTATCATGAGAACAATTTTTCTCATCGCGAGTCCGTAGATAAACTCGAGATTTTATCCACTGTATTTTCGGGGTTAATGGTTGGAACAGTCTTCTCATCGCAAGCACATGGATCAACTATAGAGGCCACCAAAGGTGGACTCGAAATTGTATCCATGTGCATGTTCAGGGTTTGTTGTCAGAACAATTTTCTCATTGCGAGTCCGTAGATAAACTCGAGAATTTATCAACCGTATTTCCAGGGTTGCCATGGGAACAATTTCCTCGTGTTCAAACCAAAACCCTGAAATAACTGTCTGATAAACTGTTTATCATCTATATATTAATACATGATTAGATATTTCTTCATCAAGATTCTTCAACGAAACGCAATCGTTTTAAAACGTATTCTAGGGTCATTTGTCTTGATCTGTCTATGGCGAACGTAAACAAATACGCGAAGGAATATCACGGAATTTCAAATTATGCAAAAAAAAAAAATGAAAAAAAAAGAAAAACAACGGTATCGTCATCAATTTTAACTTCATATCTTCATATCGCACGAGGATGCAAAATCTTTATCGATGAGATCAAGATGGCGACCATAAAACTTCTTGCCCATGGTCTTCATCAACCTGCATCTCTCGAATCCCTGTGGCGTAAGTTTGTTCGTCAGCAGTATATAGATGACAATGATAATTTCGAACTTAGTTATGACACGTTCTAGGTAATTGTCCTGTCGACCATTCGTCTTTCCTGTTACATGTTGTTGTGTACTCGAGCAATTTTCCACACCTATCTGACTAAAATACAGATGTTTATTAATCACCTACGTATTGACGCTGTAGGTGATAAGCCTGATTAGTGTTGTAATCAGATTATGTACACATGTACGTCATGATAATCAGTTATTGACCGGGCTAACCACAGATATAAAGCTACATCGACGTTATCTAGGTACGTTAACCTGTCGTTGTTTTGTTTTACGAATTATATAAAAACTAATGCTGATGTCCATGGCTAATCATGAACAACTTACTCCTTCTCATCATACGAAACAGCATTTCCAATTAGTAAACCCCATATAAGGTAGTTCCTATACAATCCATAAACTTTAAAAAAAAAAACGCCACACAACGAAAAATTTAGACTGCGGGCGGAAGTTACTGTTAAAATCGACTGTTAAAAAGTGTTACCTTTGACGTCACAAAATAATACGTCATTTCCGGGATACAACTTTCTGTCAGTCTAGTTATGTGACATTCATCACCACGTGACATTATTTACGGCACTTTGAAAACAAAATGGCGGCTAAATAGAAGTTTTAAATTACGGTAAGCGAGGTAAAGTTTTACTGAGAGTTTTTGAGAAATATGAATGCAATCCACAGTGCTCGTAATCAGGGGTTTCTCTGAACGATCTGAACGTTACATTTTGCCAGATTGTTTCTTTTACGACTGACAGTTACACATCTAAGTACAACACACCACTTCAAAAGAGTTCTTGTATCTCAGAAACGACGTATTATGACGTCATAGTTTTGGAAGATATAACAAAACAGTTGAATCCCACGTCGGGCAGGTGCCAGGTACTAACCGTAAGTCGGTGGTTTTTCTTCGGATACTCCGGCTTTCCTCCACCTCCAAAACCTGCCACGTCCTGAAATGACCCTAGCTGTTAATAGGACGTAAACAAAATAAACCAAATCTAATTGAGCAGGATGTGCATCGAATAGAAATACAGTATAATACAGTTATACAAAGAACTAAAACCTACAGATTGTATAGGTCGGTCAATTACACGTTTTTCATCGGTCACATAAAATTAATAATAGTTACCGCTCCCTTAATTTGCTGAAAGTCGGAAATCTTTTTTTTCATCTAGAAAACTTGTTTCAATGCAATGTAAGAATCACATTAACATATTTCTGACTTGTGTGGTATCTATATGTGGATTTAAGTTAAAACGTTTAACAATGGTATGCTGAAAAAGTAGTTCCTTGTCAATTTTGAGAATCAGCTTAAACAAATGGAGTCTAGAACTCGATTCTATTAAAAACTCACGGAAAACATAAAAGCCGAATGAAAGAATTTCCTGCTAAAGAAAGTCTGCTTGCTGTTTAAACGTTTTATTATATTCTCAGAACTGGTAATTGAGTCATACGTTAATACACAGATAACATTTTCCTGGCAACTACACATTTTTTGTGTTTGTGCGCGGGGGAGGGGGGCATTCCTGAATGCATTTTCTTCATTAACTATTGTCTAACCACTGAATACATTCCCACATTCAATACGGTCACCCTTAAACAACATCGACACTTCCGTTAGATATCCTCTCCGATGATCCCAGTCCCCGATCTACATCATACATCATAGCGGTGAGCGACTCACATCACGTTGTCCTGTATTTACGAGGTGCGTTTTGTCCTTTCCAGTTCGGGTGTTATAAACATTCGTCCAGCCGACAGACCAATTCCTCTGGTCACAGACCTTCCATAAAGGACAAGTCGACTTTAAGAAACATGTAAAACACGTTTTGACAGAGGAAGGATATGACCAATACGAACACACTATTCAAAGTACGTGACGCGTGTAATGTGGTGATTTGTATACCGTGTTCTGGAGCATCACTGAGTGTAGCATGTAAACAAAGACTATCGGTTTTATACATGTACCTGAATATTACAACAAATGATTGATGTCTATTTCAACCTGTTATCTATATGAGTAACTGGAACAGCCGAATGCTGTATATATTGATGTGGACACCAGAGTAGCAAAAGTTTTATCTTTCTCCTCCTCCTCCTCCTTCCTCCTCATCGTTCTTCTTCTTCTTGATTTCATTCATCATATAATGTATCTTCTCTCAGAAGATGACTAAATGGACAGTTAGAAATGAGCGATAAAGTGCGAAATGAAGGGAAGGGTTTTTTTAGAGTAAACAGAATAATTTAAATGTTAAAATTAATGCCATCAAATAATAAATCAATAATTCATATAATTTTAGTATGTTGGTCCTTTCCCTCGGGCTGTTTGTCAGCAAGTTATTTTCATAAAAAACAAGATGATTCTAACATAGTTTTTTTTTTTTTTTGCTTTTGCACCCCATACATCAATAATGCACAACTTGTTTACTTGTTCTAGTAGAGACTTATGATAGTGAGTACTTGTCCCTGGTACTGAGCATTTTCTCTTCCGTTTCGTTATACTACGTCAATCTTTTCATTTTTATTTTAAATGTCTTTTGCCTTCTTACTTGCATTTTAATTCCTGTTTTAATTCAATTTTACATTCTTTTAAAATAAAACACATTTTGCCTGATTTTCCTTGACCTACGTGTACCGCAAAATCGCTTTTAAGGTTTTGCGGTATTTTTGCACTTTGGATTTAACTTTTTGTTTTGCGTCAAATGGATATTTAGAATAATAACTTACTTATTTCCATTATTTTTAGCCCAGCATGTACTTTGGAGAGGGGGTTGACTTTAAGGAGTGTGGCGTTAGTGACCGAACAACAGAGACCTTGGAGATGGGCTGGGGACGATAAGTCAGGGCGTGCTTTATAAATCAAACACCAAATGACCTTTATACAATATATATTATACAATTTGTTAAACAACCTTGACAGAAGTTTGACTCTCGGCACAGCAGTAAAACCTTACGCGCTTTTTATCCACTATTTCCCTCTTTGACAACAAATATTACGGTCTTTGACCCAATTCAATGTCACATTTTATAGTCCCATTGCACACGTCTAACCAACGAATGTATAAAACTTTCCGGGATTAACGGAGAGTATGGCTTAGATTGTTACACTACATTAATTTTCTTTTCCAGTTTTGAGTTCTTAGGTTTCTTTTTATTTTAAAAATCACGTATTCACGGCCAGTAGGTAACAAAATCAGGAATTATTCATTCTAGAAGACCCAACGGTTCACCAAGATTGGCGCTATTATTACTTTCCTTTTTCTCCTTTTTCACCTCACGGAAATACATCAGACATCTTTACGATTCGACCGCCCATTGAAACATATCATAGCCGACTTCTGCCGACACTTTTCGGTTGATGTTACAAGTGTCGTCTATATATAGTTCCGTTTTATTGTGTCGATTGACTTGTCCCTGGATAATAAAATCACAGTTAACAGGAATAACCACCTAGTGATAGACTTGATTGACTGCGAGCAAGAAACTTAGACGGTTCCGATGTAACGCGGAAGGTCACAGACTGCAAATCCTTTGAGGCAGACAAGGTGATACAATGGATCATTTCTTTGTGAAATGACATAATCTAAGATATTAAAAACATTATCATTTTGTATATCACCTAACATTGGGACAATACATCAGGATCAAAAGTCATTGGTTTAACTGCCATAGTTCTATGAAATTTCAGCGGTTAAATCCGCATTGCATGAAGCCCCCTAGGGCTTTAAGGTAAAAAGGGGTGTAACCGCTTCGATTCTCTGATGTATCTTTGAATTCCTGCTAGTGTACAGTGTATGACTGCCCTTCAACCTATATCTGGTTCCCTTTTATGTATTTTTTTAGTATCTTGTCTCTGCCATTTCTGCACAGTATCTGATCCATAGGGTGAATACATTTGAAGAACATAACACACTTCGTGGTGCTTTTATTGGTCACTGGCCTTGCTTTATATTTTGATATATTTTTTGTATCATCAATGCGCCTCTTTATGGAATACCAAAAACTTTTATCTTCGGTCATAATTTACATACTTAAATACAAATCTGAAGCATGTTTAAAACATTTGTCATTTTGTTCAAGTGACATGATATTGGTAATTGTCGGGTACTAAACGCTTCAAATTCTAAGCCATTGGTCAGAAGAATGTGATGTACAATACTGTGTGAAAAACCAACAATATGAGGTATAACACTATTGAATCAGCGTTGTTCTTCCTTGATGTTACAACCAATTACCTGTCTCGGTGTGTGCCCTCCTCATGCGTAACACATTTGCAATTCTTAAATGTGTTCGCTTACATGATAATCTTTTTTTCTAACAGAGGTGATGCTGATTATGCTGCCACGTTTATATAATGTAAATTATATACTACCGAGCGTCCACAAAAACCAAAGTCAGAACTCAAAATCAATTAATCGGGCAAAACATGAGCAAAGGAATGATTTACAAGGAAATCCTTAAAACACACCAAAAGAAGACTGGGTGTTGCGGAAGAGAAAACGTCTTTTGCTTCATGTAAATGTCAAGTCCTCAAAGTACGAACCGTGTCATCATTCTCAATCACAGCTAGCAGCCATACTAATAAACATATTCAAATATCAGTTCTCATTGATTTGAAGATGGAGACTATAAACCTTCATCAATGTCCTCATCAGTTTCAAGCAAACGTACATATTTTAGCGACTGTCTCATTTTAGTGATTTTCGCCCTTAAAGCATTCTAGTGAAATATGATCGCGCTAATAACAGTGTATGTATATTGTATTCTTCAGTAATTTATATAAGTGAGCCAACTCATCATTGTGTGCGCTGTTTAAATTAGATATTCAGCGCAAAAATATGAGCGCGCCACAATAATTATGTTTACAGTATTATTGTAGTAAGGTATCTGTTCAGCGCACCATGCTTTAATATACCTCAATCCTTTCAACAACGAATTAAATGGTCATTTTTTTGTCAGAGGATGTCAAATGTTTCACGTGTGTTGTTCTTAAAATGGCGTTACTGTCTGTCAAGTTGCTGAGCTGTTGTCCATAAGTACAGGAGATAAGTGGTTATAGTCGCTATCGAATGACCCTCGTATTACCTAAGAACAGGATGTGTACAAAAGATAGTGATCAGATGACAGTTGGCGCTATATCGATTTGTCGATGTTCGATTCTTATCGCAGATTAATCCGCTAATGGCCCGGATGACAATTGGAGAGTGTACTTATCATACTATGTGTTGTTATAGATATTCGTTGTTAAAGTTTCCAGCTCTTAACGCCTCGATCTTGCTTGGTATCGTCTGAAGCGTCATGCCATTGTTAATTTTGTGTTGTGATATTCCTTGTTAAAGTTTCCAGCCCTTACGGTCTCCATCTTGCCATCATATTGTCAGAAGCACCATGCTATTGTTATCGTAAAACATCATAAAAAGCGGCGAAAAGATTTAAAATAATTAAATGGATGACATACTCATTGTTTTTTATCTAAGAATATGCCTATTTAGCCCATATGGTAAACATTGAAACACCCTAGCATATTTTCCATTTTTCTTGTTGTTTAATGTAATTATTATATAGTTTATATCAGTGTTATGTAATTAGTATAATTTAAAAATAATAAGTTAGTTGTAGATTTTTAGGTTGTGGGCGCATTATAGAATACATATTCGCAGACTTTTGAGACTTTATTTATATTAAAGAACAAAAAATTAAATATTTGCAACAATACGATATCCCTGTCTACACGTAGCTAACATATGTATACTACAAATGTAGGTTAAGTATAAGTGTCAACGTCATAGAAATATTTAACATTACATCATCGTTCTATTTAAAGAAACACCCTGTCTACCATCTTTGTTTTTACCCCCTTTTTTACGACTTTTCAACACAAATCATGCCACACTTTTTAAGTCAATCATGAAAGGTACAAAATAACATTATTAAATAGTGTATTGATTCATTGTCCTTTATATGATATACCCCTATTTCTGGTATGTTGTCTGGCTTGTTGTTTACGTCCAGTTTGTGTTTCGCTGATTCTACGACAGCTTGATTAAAGATTGTTTCAAGTTGTTAATTATACTATTCATCTTGGACTTCAAATACTCGCCAATATATTTACAGTCAGATAGTATTCCTTCGCGTTTATATAATGTCACCAAAGTTCACGTACCCAGAACTTACGTGAGGGAATACGACACTTCCTTCAAGTCTTTGATGAATATATATACCCTTCAAAACATCTTTTTGGGGAGGATATCGAGTTGGCGCAGTGTCGTTTATTTTTGGCTAGGCGATTTGGTGTCGTAGATCGTGAGTTCGAGGTCTGGTCATGACATGAGATAGAATTGCCTTCGTCTTCCTTCATCAACTGTGGTTCAATATTATATATATTATACATGTACATGACTGAATATTTTATCAATAGCGATACAGATTATGTATAATTTAGATTTCATTCCACGAGGAATTAATATTATACAATGTATTTGTTTCCCAGTTTGGCTAATTAAACTACCATCCAGCCGGTTTCAACTCTGTCGATTTAAATACAGCTGACATAGATGTGTCCGATATCAACTAGATAAAAGCAAAGCCAATGAAGCGTGGTGATCACATTTCCATGTGTAAATCGTATTGAGAGAGAGTTTCTGAATGCGCTTATTTTCAAAATTCGAAATTCCATCGAACAAACGTGAAATTCTAGGAGCCACCATTCGGAAAGCCGAAAACAACATTTTAGTGGTACAAAAAACTGAAGTTCGCGGAAGAAAGAAATACTAGAAAACTGCTGTAATTAATGTACTGCCCTAATTCAAAAAAGTCTCATTGCTACTTGAATATTTATAAATAGTAACAATGACCTTGACCTTTACTTGGGATTCTGTGATAAAAATTACTGGAGTTTATTTTAAAACTTGTCCTGTCTAATGTATGGGTATCACAGAGATCTGAGAATGTGTTACATTTACATCAACTTATACCAATCAACCTATAGCATCTAATACCAGTAAAAATCAGACTCAGCAAGAAGCTTTGTATGTCTAGAAGGCATAAATCAATGACATTCCTTTAGATAATGTTATAATAGCAGTCATATGGACTTGGAAAATACAGTTATCTTTTCCTGGCAGACAGAACTTATGAACGGCTTATAAGGATTCAGATATAAAATATGAACCTAATTAATTTATGGTTAACTTTCTGCCAAAAGGACATTATTTGGCATGTATTTACAGAATCCTTTAGGCTGTGTATTTTGTGGCAAGAGTTTACCGACTGTGGCTGGGTAAAATACATGTTAGATTTCGGAGGTTTAGGCATTTAACGTTTCGTTTGCTATAAGGTGAATACGGGGGCTGATTTGTGTCATTTTGTTATTTTAGAAAAAAAAATCAGAGAATACCAAAGCGTCAACAAAACCATAATCCGAACTCAAAATCGATTAAACTAGGGGCAAAATAGGAACAAAGGAAAGATTTTCATGGAGACACTCGTAAAAGCACAAGAGAATAAGACCAGGTGTTCCGGAAGATTAAGCTTCTTCTGCTTCATCGACGACACCCGCCATGTAAATCTTGGTCACATCCAAGTAAGCATCAATCCTCAAAATGAGAACCGAGTCACCATTGTCATCACAACAAGTAAACACACTAACAAGCAAACTCAAAAACGTCCATCTTCATACATGTATCACACAAAGATACAGAACATTTCTCGATGATATCAAAAAGAGAATTAGAGAATACCGAAGAGTCAAAAAAACCATAATCAGAACTCAAAATCGATTAAATTGGGAGCAAAATGCAAAAAAGGGGAAGATCCACATGGAGACCCTTGCAAAAGTACAAGAGAATAAGACCAGGTGTTCCGGAAGAAAAAGCGTCATCTACTTAATCGACGACACCCGCCATGTAAATCTTCGTCACATCATGTCCTCGAAATGATAACCAAGTCATTATCACAAAAAGTACACAAAAGAGCATACTCAAATACGTCTATCGTCGTATCACACAAAGATACAGAAAAACAATCAATGAGGCAAAGATGGCGACCATAAAACTTGCCCATAGTAATCAAACTGCATCTCTCAAAACTGTGTTGTTAGTTTGTGCCAGCAGTCGACATTGATCACGAAAATTACATATTTAGAGCAAATTCCTAGAAAAACGATTTCACCTGCGACTGCTAACACTACGCATAGTCGACATCTCTCAAAAAAGAACAACACCAAGTCCAAATGATATAATGATGTACAATGTGTTTGATATCTAGATATTGAATAACATAGAAACACAAATGATAAAGGAAGACAATGTTTCCTTTGTTCATATTGTGCCCCTGGTTTAATCGATTTTGAGTTCGGATTATGATTTTGTTAACGCTTCGGTATTCTCTAATACATTTTCATTTTGTCTCGAGCCCTGACCGGGCCTCGAACTCTACGGCATCAAATCGTCTAGTAAGAAATACAAGCGGTTTAATTCTACCATTGCAAAAACTCTAAATCCCCCAAAAAGATGTCTTGAGCGGTATATTCAGCAAATGCATGTTAAATTCTAACAAAGACAAACTGTCCTTATATCTCAGCATGCTTTGACTAACGCCATTAAAAGGATGCTGGATATATTATGAAGTGTCGTGTTCCCTCCCGTAAGTTCTGAGAACGTGAACTTTGTTGACATTATACAAACGTGAAGGAATACTATCTGACTGTAAACATGTTAGCGATACGAAAGGATCTGTATTTGAAGTCCATCATGAATAGTATCATTACTAACTTGAAACAATCTTTAATCAAGCCATCGTTCTGGTAGAATCAGTGAAACACAGACTGGAGGTAAACAACGAGCCAGACAACATGACAGAAACAGGGATATATCGTATAAAGGAACAATGAAACAATATGTTATAAATGATAATGATCACAAAATGTTATTTTTCACATTTCATGATTGGCTTAAAATATCACGTGGTTTCTGATAACATGTCCTATTGGCTGGTCGGGCAAACACATATGGTGAAAAAACCTGGATGACTGAGTGTTCTAAAAAAGAATGATGATGTAATGAAAAACCTAGACGACTTTGACACTTAAAATTTGATGACATTTGTATATCAAAGTAAACAGGTGGTTGTTACGTGTAGACAGGGATATTGAATTGTTACACAAATAATTCTATTTCGTTTTACAATAATCAAAAATGTATGCAGAAGTGTGTTGTATATAGCCCCCTACCCCTTCTTAAATAATGAAAGGCTCACATCGAGATAGAACTGAATATATAATATCCCGAATTTAGTCGCTTCTTACGCCCTGCCTGATTGGTGAATGTGTTACACCTGTAGCGGGACCAGGCTGTACCAATCAAATTGAAATTCATGTTCACAAATACACAATATGTCCGGCAAGCCATGGTTTTCTTTGACCGTAAATGTTCAGACTTATCGACAATTGCTCGAGTCGATATGAAAAATGAATTATTATCTCTCCAAAAGAAAAAAATGTAATTGAAAACACATGCATACACAAATAATTTCTTGTTTCCCCAATGCTTCGAATTCGACTTTATTTTAACATTATCAATGTGACATGTCTTTATTCTCGAACAGCTGTGGAAGGTTGTCATCAAGTCACTCGCGTTAGCCATGGACACGTCACTGTAGGTTTCAGAAGATGGAGCCTCAGAGCCAGTTGTTCAAAATGTGATTAGCTAAATCACTAGTTCTCGACACCTTTGATAATTCTGTCAATATACCTGGTACAATCCCACACGTTTGCAAGCAAATTGATAATACTATTTTATATGTGCAAAGATGTAACTTAGTCATTGGTATCGTATTAAAGTCAGAGGAGAATTGAAAATTGCGCTAATCACAGATTAAGCTAATCATTCTTTCGACAACAGCGCCCAGATGTGACTTCCTTTCTCATAACCCAATACTGTCAACCTTCGTGGAAACAACAGTCACGACAGTGAAGCAGACGGACATAAAACACGGCTATCTAGTTTCCTCCCTTATAACCTGAGCTGGTATTTCCAATGCTGTTTGTCTGAGATCTCCAGGGGTGTGTGACGTCATAACAAGGTAGAGCTGTGCTGAATACATTTAAAGCAATATACCGACCGATATTCAATATAATATTTATAAAGATTCACACTCCAAAACACTGTACCGTAATACAGGCTGTAAACACGGTCTGTCACGTCTCGGAGACACATTTACAGGAGTGTCAAACATGTCGGACGCTGTCCGTACACAAACATCATTTACAGTGTTACTAGATACACAGGCATTATGTCTTCACGTGAATTTCACATGATTTTCATGTGAAATTAATGACTTTTTAATTTAGTTATCTTTAAATGCTAAATTCACTGATATTCACATGGAATTCACATGAATTTCACATAACTTTCACATGAATTTTCAAGTCAATTTTTACATGCATATGTTTTGTTCACATGAATTTCACGCTGAACTATGGGCAATTTACGTGAATATCACATGGAGAAGCATCGGCCGTGTATATATAGAGAATCTTTCATGAATGCCAATGTAATGTGGAATTTATTGAACATGTTGAACAATGTACTATGCACGAGCCTTTAGGCAAGTAACATGTTTAATTTTTGACGAGTGTCATAAATTTCATTTTACATTGACACGAGTGTAAGATTCTCTTTATCACATAACTTTTTTTCACAAAAAAATACACTTAAAACTATCAAACATATTTCTTTATAATCAAAAAGGTAAATATTCCCTTTAACAGTACGATTTTCACTACCGAAACCATCACATGACTTCATACAGACGTAATTTATTTATGACGTCACAATAGTGTTATTACTCAATCATGTGAAATAACATATTTAGGACATGGCCACGTATGGCATGACTGAATTGGCCAGTTATGTGAAAAATATATACATACTGATTTGAGAAATGAAAACCGTTTAATTTTGACAAATAACTGGTGGATTTAAGATAGCACAATTCAATCAAGTTTTGAATTAATTTATTATTGAGAACGAGTGGAATAGAAAAATAACACGTGTTTTGATAGAATTTATCTAATTTGCTCTGTAGAAATTAGCAAAACTAAAATGTATATATGTAGAAGGTAACGAGACCCGGTGTGTGAGATATATACATCAGCTAGTTATTTAGGTCGCGAGGAAGCTCAACAACATTCTGAGACAAAAACGGTTTTCATCAAACCGAAGAGAACGGATTTCAGGTCACTACCAAACACTGTAGGTGTATATAGGGATATAAATCAATATAATGGGATACGACTCACATTTTGTTCATGGGCATTTTATACGGGGTTTGTTTGTAAGGAGGTGCATACAATGTATATGGTGTATATCAAGAACAAGATTTTAAACAGAGACATCGTTGTCACGTGATGAAATAAAGCCAGTGGCGTTTTTAATATGCTGGTGTTCTGTTGCATCGACAAGTTCGGCGGGAAATACTGTTACAGTAGATTTGTTCACGGTGTGGAAATTATCGCTTATTTCGCCTGCATTAATTATCCGCAAATTTATCCACACGCGAATATACAAGCACTACTAAAATATACAATGTATAATAGTATTATAGGCACAACGTACAAAACAGCTGGACTGAGAGCGCGAAGATTTCCACATCGCAAAGGATGTATAGTTTGACTAAGACAAACATTACACTCGCGGAAATATTGTTATTTACAGTAAGTAAAATCGAGGCCGTATCTCCATGGAGTGCCTAGAAAGGGTCGTATGTCGAATTTATCAGTCTTTAGATTTTTATTAGTAACAATTTGGAAATGAGCTTTTCTAATAGAATATGCACTTCATATCAAATTAAATGGTCTGATCATTTTCAATCGCAGATGTTTCTCACAAAAAAATACATATTTAAATAAAAATTAAAAAAAATAAATTTATTAGAAAAGCTTAATAAATTAAATATTGTAGACAATCAAAATCTAAAAATTGATAAATTTGAAATACGACCCTTTATTGTGAAGCACTCCATGTTGAAGATACGTTTTTATCCTTCCAAATCTTCCAGACACGGTGTTATGCAGGTCAAATTGTCACAGTATGCACGTGTGACGGTAAAACAGACAGTCCAATATATTGTGCTTGTACATTGTGATTTAACAGTGCGGATAGAAAACACATCACCAGTTCACGGAGAGAAAGAAGAGAACAACACCAATAGACGAAACATTAGTAAAGGAACAAAACAGAGAAATGAAAAATATATACGATCAAAAGAAACATGTGACAACATAGTAAATACAAATTAAGGAGGGAAAACAGAGGGAATGGCAACAGGATAGAGAGAAGGATTACAGAAAATAGCGACAGGATAGAGAGACGGATTAAAGAGAAATAGTAACAGGAGAGAGAGAAGGATTACAGAGAAATAGCAACAGGATAGAGAGAAGGATTAAAGAGAAATAGTAACAGGAGAGAGAGAAGGATTACAGAGAAATAGCAACAGGAGAGAGAGAGAAAGGAATACAGAGAAATAGCAACAGGAGAGAGAGAGAAAGGATTACAGAGAAATAGCAACAGGAGAGATATTAATATATGATACACGTGAAGGTTTAATATATGATACACGTGAAGGTTTAAAACATGATACACGTGAAGGTTTAATATATAATACACGTGAAGGTTTAGTATACGATACACGTGAAAGTTTGATATACATTGTATGATACATGTGAAGGTTTAATATATGAACACGTGAAGGTTTAACATATGATACACGTGAAGGTTTGATATATGATACGGGTGAAAGTTTAATATATGATACACGTGAAGGTTCAATATATGATACATGTGAAGGTTTAATATATGATACACGTGAAGATTTAATATATGATACACGTGAAGGTTTAATAAATAATACACGTGAAGGTTTAATATATGATACACGTGAAGGTTTAACATATGATACACGTGAAGGTTTGATATATGATACGGGTGAAAGTTTAATATATGATACAGGTGAAGGTTCAATATATGATACATGTGAAGGTTTAATATATGATACACGTGAAGGTTTAATATATGATACACGTGAAGGTTTAATAAATAATACACGTGAAGGTTTAATATATGATACACGTGAAGGTTTAATATATGATACACGTGAAAGTTTAATATACATTGTATGATACATGTGAAGGTTTTATATATGATACACGTGAAGGTTTAACATATGATACGCGTGGAGGTTTAATATATGATGCACGTGATGGTTTAATATATGATACATGTGAAGGTTTAATATATAATACACGTGAAGGTTTAATATATGATACACGTGAAGGTTTAATATATAATACACGTGAAGGTTTAATATATGATACACGTGAAGGTTTAATATATGATACACGTGAAAGTTTAATATACATTGTATGATACATGTGAAGGTTTAATATATGATACACGTGAAGGTTTAACATATGATACGCGTGGAGGTTTAATATATGATGCACGTGATGGTTTAATATATGATACATGTGAAGGTTTAAGATATGATACACGTAAAGGTTTAATATATGATACATGCGAAGGATTATTATATGATAGACGTGAAGGTTTAATATATGATACACGTGAAGGTTTAATATATGATGCTGGTGAAGTTTAATATATGATACACGTGAAGGTTTAAAATATGATACGCGTGAAGGTTTAACATATGATACACGTGAAGGTTTAATATATGATACACGTGAAAGTTTAATATACATTGTATGATACATGTGAAGGTTTAATATATGATACACGTGAAGGTTTAACATATGCTACGCGTGAAGGTTTAATATATGATACACGTGAAGGTTTAATATATGATACACGTGAAAGTTTAATATACATTGTATGATACATGTGAAGGTTTAATATATGATACACGTGAAGGTTTAACATATGATACGCGTGGAGGTTTAATATATGATGTACGTAATGGTTTAATATATGATACACGTGAAGGTTTAATATATGATACACGTGAAGTTTTAACATATGATACATATGAAGGTTTAATATATGATTCACGTGAAGGTTAAATAAATGATAAATGTAAAGGTTTAATATATGATCACGTGAAGTTTTAACATATGATACATATGAAGGTTTAATATATGATACACGTGAAGGTTAAATAAATGATAAATGTAAAGGTTTAATATATGATACACGTGAAGGTTTAATATATGATACATGCGAAGGTTTATTATATGATACACGTGAAGGTTTAATATATGATGCTCGTGAAGGTTTAATATATGATACATGTGAAGGTTGAAGATATGATACACGTGAAGGTTTAATATATGATACACGTGAAGGTTTAATATATGATACACGTGAAGGTTTGATATTTGATACGGTTGAAGGTTTAATATGTGATACACGTGAAGGTTTAATATGTGATACACGTGAAGGTTTAATATGTGATACACGTTAAGGTTTAATATATGATACACGTGAAGGTTTTATATATGATACACGTGAAGGTTTAATATATGATACACGTGAAGGTTTAATATGTGATACACGTGAAGGTTTAATATATGATACACGTGAAGGTTTAATATATGATACACGTGAAGGTTTAATATATGATACACGTGAAGGTTTAATATATGATACACGTGAAGGTTTAATATGTGATACACGTGAAGGTTTAATATATGATACACGTGAAGGTTTAATATATGATACACGTGAAGGTTTAATATATGATACACGTGAAGGTTTGATATATGATACACGTGAAGGTTTAATATGTGATACACGTGAAGGTTTATTATATGATACACATGAAGGTTTATGTGATACACGTGAAGGTTTATTATATGATACACGTGAAGGTTTAATATATGATAGACGTGAAGGTTTAATATGTGATACACGTGAAGGTTTAATATGTGATACACGTGAAGGTGTACTTTGTTTAATTATGGTACACTCTTGTGTCTTCGACATGTATACACTGTGTACGTTTATTATATTTTTATCTATTTTACAACAATAATAAAACAAGTTATACAACTTATATAAATCACTTTTGTTGGCCGGATGTTAGCGCGAAAGGGTTCTTATTGTGGGAGGAAACTGGAGTACCAGAGGAAAACCCACGTAGTCGGGCAGGTGACCCCATACCTTTTCACGTCCGGTCGGGGACGTGTACGTTTCTGTTACATGTTTTTAGGATGTAGTTTTTTTATTTAATTAACTTTTATATTGAAGATTAATCACTGCACCAAATCGGCATTATATGTTTATGTCGCCACTATAGAGAATACATAATATGCATGTAATAGTCACCCTATATGTCCCACAGCGGAACCTAATCGTACCAGGATTGCTAACATCCCCGGGCCCTTTAACAGTACTTGTGTACACCTATCTGAGCCAGGCATCCCACGGAGCATCTATCCGTCTTATCCATGGACACTTGATGGTACACGGGCGACAGTAAAAGCGCGGGATTTAACGCTGCTCGGGTTCCCGGCGACACGAGCCTCTAACGTATCCCAATACTAGGGCCTACTGTAAGCCTACTGCTAGCTCTCGATACCTTCAGCAGCAGCAGTACGTAGCTACTGGTCTTGAGGCCGAGCCGGTGATTGGCTCTCGTGGAATTAGTTCGTCTCTGACAATATGTCTTGACAAAGTTTCACAAACAGCGCTGCCAAGCCAGAACTGACTGCTGCCGAGTTCAGACGGCTAGTTGTAACCACTGGGAAACACTCTGGTACCGCCCTCACTCTCTCTGTCTTCCTGGTCTTACTAGTAACCTATTCAAACTGTAATCTGCCGCCAGACTGTTTGGTTTTCTCCACTTTTAATGTGTTCATCCCACATAATTTATTGTGACGAAGAAGTTTGTTCCGGGAACACACGAGTAAGAAGAAGTGATTTGTATTCATTTTTGAACTTTTAGTATTGTGTGTTTTGCGACCAGTTACCCGTGCGTTTCGACATCTAAATGATGTGGTATTTCCCCGTATAAGGACTAACTTGGAATACCTACTTACCACAAAAACTATTTTTGAAATTTTCCGGATATCGTGAGAGTTGACGGTTCCGGAAGTACGACACGACTGACAGAGTTAAGGCAATATACCCCATGTGCAAATTTACCCAGGTAAGTTACCGTATTTCACCCGTGTTTCTTGTTGTTATATGAACGGTATGTAACACTATAACAGTATCCACTGGTCCTAATTAGATCACATGAGATTCATTATCCCCGTTGAAAAACTTTATGACGTAACCGAAAAATCATTCTAACGTTCCGCCAGGTCCGTGGAATGTTTTATTGGCCCTCGGTGAAGTTCGAGCACAACAAACTCAAAACAGGACGGAAATAGTCAAAGTGTCAAAGGAAACCAATGATACACACACATTCGTAGTACACATTTCGAAGGTATAAAGTACTCTTCAGTTTTCCTAATTTCCCCCGCCTTTTGGTCCCCAGTATCTCTGTCAAACGATCGCGATTCTTTGAAGGACGAAACTGCTGTATGATGCAGGGTATTTCATTTTTCGGCACACTGTATTTGCTACTAAATTCAAAAAGTATATGTGAATGTATATAACGCTCATCTTGTAATATGACAGTTGGTGTGTATGTCGCTACGCTCATCTTGTAATATGACAGTTGGTGTGTGTGTCGCTATGCTCATCTTGTAATATGACTGTTGATGTGGATATGCTACGTTCATCTTGTAATATGACAGATGTTGTGTATATGAGTTACGTTCATCTTGTAATATGACAGTTGATGCGCATGTAGCTACGATCATCTTGTCATATGACAGTTGATGTGTATGTATTTACGCTCATCTTGTACTATGCTATTTGATGTGTATGTGAGCTACGCTCATCTTGTAATATGACAGATGTTGTATAAATGAGTTACGTTCATCTTGTTAGTTATATGAGAGTTGATGCGTATGTGTAACGTTCATCTCGTAATTTGACAGTTGATATGGATGTAGCTACGCTCAACTTGTACTATGACAGATGATATGTATGTGAGCTACGCTCATCTTGTAAAATTGCAGATGATGTGTATGTGTAACGTTCATCCTGTACCATGACAGTTGATGTGTATGTAGTTACGTTCATCCTGTAATATGACAGTTGATGTGTACAATATGTATGTAGTAACGCTCATCTTGTAATATGACAGTTGATGTGTATGTATTTACGCTCATCTTGTAATATGGTATTTGATGTGTATGTGAGCTACGATCATATTGTAATATGACAATTGATGTGTATGTTAAGCTGTTTCCTGAAACCCATATGTCACATGTTATTTACAATAACCATACGACAAATCTATAATGAGATGGGTTCTGTTGAAGGAACAAACACATTTGTCAAATGAGTAGTAACACAACTTACCTGAAAAAAGCCACCATGGCCCGCTCATTGGTGCGGTAGCGTCACATTACCATTTCCAATTGATCAATGCCACCTGAAGGAGCACTAGATGCAATGTATCATACTTCGGGGAGACGTTTATTGGAAATACAATATATAAATTGTTATAAAACAGGTTTTGAAAAAGACGTATTTTCGACTAGCTTAACGACCTAATTCAAACATAAATGTTACCCATAATTGCTGAAATATTTTATGGATTAAAAAAAAGCCGTTCCGATCAAAATATCTCCGAAATGTATGTGGGAAACCGAGCGGGAAAGTATCTCCGTAGGAATTTAACCCTGCACCTGTTAGATACAAAATGTATCTCCGAAATTGAATCCCCTGAATATGAAATTAACTAAAACTTGTAAAATATTTACGGAATATACAGAACCGAATTCGGTAAAAATAAAAATCCTTAATTAAACATCAATTGAATTTTGTAACAATCACCAGAAGATGAATGTAACTGAATATGGTTATATATAGCCGGATTATGAAATACATCGAATCTGGTAAAGCAACTATCAAAAATTGGGGAAAAAATCCGGAAATATAAAGAACCGAATCTGGTCAAGTATCCCCGGAAGATAAAATAAACCGAATTTGGTAAAGTACACGTATTTACAAAACATAAAATGAACCAGATCTGCTAACGTATCTCAAGGGAGAAAATCTCCAGAATAAGAAATGAACGGAATCTGATAAACTATCTCCGGAGGATCAACTTTAACCTTAACACGGTAAAGTAATATGCCGTTTACATATTACGCCCACCTAATTTGATACAATATATCCCAATTACTAAGTGGATACAATCTTGTTATCTTACAAATATCAGCGTAACCTGATTGATACATCATGTACATGTACCTCTAATTTCAGTAAATATGTACACGTACGTCATATTTGAGTAAATATATACGTCTTATTTAAGTAAAAATGTACGTTTTTTCCAGTAAAAAAAGTATGTCTTATTTCTGTATATGAACATCTTATTTCTGAATATATTTTTGCTATATATGTACGTCTTATTTCAGTTAATACGTAATCTTATTTCGGTAAATATTTACGTTTTATTTCAGTAAATACTTATGTCTTATTTAAGTAAAAATGTATGTCTTATTGAAGTAAATGTGTACATCTTATTTCGGGAAATATAACAATGGTCCTATTTCAGTAAATATGTACGACTTATATCAGAAAATATGTACGTCTTATTTTAGTAAATATGTACGTTTTATTTTAGTAAATATGTACGTCCAATTTCAGTAAATATGTACGTTTTTTTGGTCAATACGTACGTCCTATTTCTGTAAGAGTGTACGTTTTATTTCGTTAAATATGTACGCCTTATTTCTGTTAATGTGTACGACTTATTTCGGGAAATATATAGAGGATATCCAACAGTGTCCTCAGTAAACCAAATATATTTCACGAGTGGGGCAAATATTTTGATATTTTTCACGAGTGCGCAGCACGAGTATAAATTATCAAAATATTAGCCACACGAATGAAAAATGTTTGGTATTACTGAAGATACTGTTGGATATTCTGTTTATTGCATTTTATAGCAAAATCTATGTTGGCAGCTTTTGGTTTTCCCAAGTGTCGTTTGTAAGCAGCGTTCTGATTGGTCAAATAAGAAAAAATGATATTTTTCACTAGTGAAAAATATCACATTTCTCACAAGTGAAAATAATCACTTTTATAGAATAAATAATTTTCGATATTTCACCTGTAAAAATGTAATAAATACGTATCATTTCAGTAGATATATGCGTTTTATTTCTGTCGTGTGCCTTGTTAATTTACGCCAAGCGTGACACCTTCGTGCGCACTTAGTGATCATTAATGCAAAATATTGATTAATGCAGTCGTTATGAAATATTTATCTATGTATACTCTGCATTATCATATGACATACTCTCCAATATATCTACGCTGATCTCATCCATAGATAATGGGTATACATGTACTAGTCACACCTGTGCAGCTTCATCACTGATACATGTCCGTATAACGTACGTTACTGTAAACAATATATAGGCGAATGTTTGTTTGTTAAGTTGATATATTGTCAAAAAATTGCTATATGTTATATATATATTGATACACACCTGAGTAGTATATAAGGAGATGCACACCTGTATTGAAATACACACCTGGAAAGTCAATTTATAGATACACATCTGTTAATTTAGAGATACATAAAGAATATTACATGGCCATTTCCATATCAAGCCTTGCATCAACCCGAAATTGTCGGTTGATACAGGGCCTGATATGGAATGGACATGCCATATTCTGTTTATCATATATTTTGATTTTTGTGACGGTTCATGATGATCTCTGTTTTTTTATTGATATCTCCTTAAAGTTCCTTGTTTCTTCATCGTCCGGACGTTAATGTTGATAAAATTAAAATAATTCATACCATTGACATTGGACGCTGAATCATTTATCTGTTCCTCTACATCGGCGTCCTCCTTAAAGTTCGGGCCGAATACACTGTATCAGCCCGCTTCCGAAATTGCCGTGACGTCATACGACGTTCATGACGTTACGGCAACTGAAAATGGATAGGAGGACAACTGTTGATGTTGAGATGGGCGAGAAAGTTATGGAGTATCTGATATCAAAAATACTAAAGCTTTGTGAATTAATGGAAGAAAAGGGGACATAAACGAAGACGCCGATGTAGAGGAACAGGTAAATATTTTCGAATCCGTTGCCAATGGTATCAATTATTATCTTAATCAACGTCCAGACGATGACAAAACATGGAACAAAAAAGAGACATCATCAAAACCAAATCATCATGAACCGTCACAAAAATCTAAGTATATAATAAATAGAATATGACATGGTCATTTACATAGCAGGCCTTGTATCAACCCTCGACCCAATATTGACACTTGGGCCTTCGTCTCTCGGGCCGATATTGGGATCTCAGGTTCATACAAGGCTTGATATGGAAAAGGTCATGTAATATTCTCTATGTATCGTTTATTTGGAGATGAACATCGGGTATAGTTTATTTTAGAGATACACACATGTATAGTTTATTTTTAGAGATACACACATGTATAGTTTATTTAGAGATACACACATAGATAGTTTATTTAGAGATACACACATGTATAGTTTATTTTAGAGATACACACATGTATAGTTTATTTGGAGATACACACATGTATAGTTTATTTAGAGATACACACATGTATAGTTTATTTTAGAGATACACACATGTATAGTTTATTTAGAGATACACACATGTATAGTTTATTTAGAGATACACACATGTATAGTTTATTTTTAGAGATACACACATGTATAGTTTATTTAGAGATACACACATGTATAGTTTATTTTAGAGATACACACATGTATAGTTTATTTAGAGATACACACATGTATAGTTTATTTAGAGATACACACATGTATAGTTTATTTTAGAGATACACACATGTATAGTTTATTTAGAGATACACACATGTATAGTTTATTTAGAGATACACACATGTATAGTTTATTTTTAGTGATACACACATGTATAGTTTATTTTTAGAGATACACACATGTATAGTTCATTTAGAGATACACACATGTATAGTTTATTTTTAGAGATACACACATGTATAGTTTATTTTTAGAGATACACAAATGTATAGTTTATTTGGAGATACACACATATATAGTTTATTTAGAGATACACACATGTATAGTTTATTTTAGAGATACACACATGTATAGTTTATTTTTAGAGATACACACATGTATAGTTCATTTTTAGAGATACACAAATGTATAGTTTATTTTTAGAGATACACACACGTATAGTTTATTTTTAGAGATACACAAATGTATAGTTTATTTAGAGATACACACATGTATGGTTTATTTAGAGATACACACATGTATAGTTTATTTTTAGAGATACACACATGTATAGTTTATTTTTAGCGATACACACATGTATAGTTTATTTTAGAGATACACACATGTATAGTTTATTTAGAGATACACACATGTATAGTTTATTTTTAGAGATACACACATGTATAGTTTATTTTAGAGATACACACATGTATAGTTTATTTGGAGATACACACATGTATAGTTTATTTAGAGATACACACATGTATAGTTTATTTAGAGATACACACATGTATAGTTTATTTTTAGTGATACACACATGTATAGTTTATTTTTAGAGATACACACATGTATAGTTCATTTAGAGATACACACATGTATAGTTTATTTTTAGAGATACACACATGTATAGTTTATTTTTAGAGATACACACATGTATAGTTTATTTGGAGATACACACATATATAGTTTATTTAGAGATACACACATGTATAGTTTATTTTAGAGATACACACATGTATAGTTTATTTTTAGAGATACACACATGTATAGTTCATTTTTAGAGATACACAAATGTATAGTTTATTTTTAGAGATACACACACGTATAGTTTATTTTTAGAGATACACACATGTATAGTTTATTTAGAGATACACACATGTATGGTTTATTTAGAGATACACACATGTATAGTTTATTTTTAGAGATACACACATGTATAGTTTATTTTTAGCGATACACACATGTATAGTTTATTTAGAGATACACACATGTATAGTTTATTTAGAGATACACAATTGTATAGTTTATTTAGAGATACACACTTGTATAGTTTATTTAGAGATACACACATGTATGGTTTATTTAGAAAAACACACCTGTATAGTTTATTTAGAGATACACACTTGTATAGTTTATTTAGAGATGCACACTTGTATAGTTTATTTAGAGATACACACTTTTATAGTTTATTTAGAGATACACACATGTATAGTTTATTTAGAGATACACACATGTATAGTTTATTTAGAGATACACACATGTATAGTTTATTTAGAAATACACACATGTATAGTTTATTCAGAGATACACACATGTACAGTTTATTTCGAAATATACACATATTTATATTTTATTTAGAGATACACACATGTACAGTTTATTTGGAGATACACACCTGTATGGTTTATTTAGAAAAACACACCTGTATAGTTTATTTAGAGATACACACTTGTATAGTTTATTTAGAGATGCACACTTGTATAGTTTATTTAGAGATACACACTTGTATAGTTTATTTAGAGATACACACATGTATAGTTTATTTAGAGATACACACATGTATAGTTTATTTAGAAATACACACATGTATAGTTTATTCAGAGATACACACATGTATAGTTCATTTCGAAATATACACATATTTATATTTTATTTAGAGATACACACATGTACAGTTTATTTCGAAATATACACATATTTATATTTTATTTAGAGATACACACATGTACAGTTTATTTGGAGATACACACCTGTATGGTTTATTTAGAAAAACACACCTGTATAGTTTATTTAGAGATACACATTTGTATAGTTTATTTAGAGATGCACATTTGTATAGTTTATTTAGAGATTCACACTTGTGAGATACAAAATGTACACACATTTATAGTTTATTTAAATATACACACAGATATAGTTTATTTAGAGATACACACCTGTATAGTTTATTTAGAAAAAAAACACCTGTATAGTTTATTCAGAGATATACACTCGTATAGTTTAATTAGAGATACGAGAACACATGTAGTTAGTATAGATTGTTTAAAGACTCGATGCTTTGGTATGAATACAGAATTTACTTTAAAGCCAAAAGATACATTAATTGTTGGCACGATACCAGACTATTTCTTTCATTGGATCGATTATAAAATAGAAATATTACTGCCACTGTTTATTTGATATTGCACCAAGGGATGTATTATCCATGAAGTAATCTGAGGAGAAACCATTAAGTATGAAAAACTACGCCTCTAGAACGAGTAAACCGCTGATCTAACAACAGCATGACATATTGGAGGGCTTTTTTGCCTGTAAAAAATTAAAGATCCCTTGAAAATTTGATTGTTTCACACTTCAAAGTATCACTGTCATTTATCTGGGGGAATCTTAACCTGACTTTATGTACATAGGAATAAGAGCTTACACAAGCTATTATTCTGAACACATCACAACTGTAACCTTCAAGATAGGGTGTCTAGAATTAAGTGCTCAGCAAAACTTCGTGCTAAATAAAAAACATATATATATATATTCTGGTTAAGATTTCTGTTCAACCTACACATAGAGATGATGAGTTATAAGTATCTTTGTCGTTTTCTGAGTGCCTACCTGATTCTGCTGATGACTATAAAAGTGGAATTTTTCGCGTTGTGGACATTTTCGATTATTTTGCTTGCATTAAATTTCAGCATATACTGTCGACATATCCCCAAGTAAATATATTAAAACATTACTTAAACTCCACAATGTAGTATTATTGGCACACAGTGAAAACAGCACGACTGAGACCGCGAAGATTTCCACATCGCGAGGAGTGTGGAGGATGACTAAGCGTAAAATTCGGCTCGCGAAAATATTGTATTGGATTTTACAATGCATTGAATATCACTAACCTCATGAATCAAGTATCAAAGTCTTAAGTTTTAGATCCTTCTTGTTTCTATGCTACAAAAATACGCATAGTATAGACACGAAATTGTTAGAATGTTATACCTTCGTCGCAGTTGATTCGATATTCTAGAGCTTGCTCTAAGTGTCGTGATTTTCGTGATCGATGTCGACTGCTGACAAACAAACTAACAACACAAGGATTCGCGAGATGCAGGTTGATCAGAACTATGGGCAAGTTTTATGGTCGCCATCTTTGTCTCATTAAGAAATATTCTGTATCTTTAAGGGACAAGTCCTGTCATATCGGCTGTAGTTTTACGGTGTCTTTCTAATAAAATAAAATGATTGTTTTGCTCTTGATTTAGGGAAACACAATTATTTCCCAAAGATACACAAATTTTGCGAGAGCTGGCTTTGCCTTTGTGAAAAAATGAAATATCCGCTTGTCTCTACAAACAACAACAAAAAAGAATCAATAAATATCTTTATGTCATAAAATGTCCTTAAAACGCATATCGGGGAATTATCACTGCAGAAAAATGCATTTTAAAAGCAAAATAAACAGCAACGTTCATATCACTCAAGGGAAAATATGATTTTCCAATGAGAACAGGACGATTTTTAAACGTGCATCTTCTCCAACATTCGACATCTCTCATGTTTGTGTGTTTGTTTGTGGGAGATTTCGTCCGCTTCACTACTGCGTAGTTAGGCATGCATCAGATCGTTCATGGTAACTGTACTATTTACAGAAACGAAGTTAACAGCCGGGTTAACTATCACATTACTCATCGTAAACGGGGTAAGCAAATTAGGGGCTGCAAAAAGAGATACTGTTCATAACCACTTAGCTTAATGTGAAGAAAACAAATCATTAAATATCGAAGCATCAACAAAAGCATAATCTGAACTCAATATCGATTAAACTAGGGGCAAAATATATAAACAAAAGAAAAATTTACATGGGGACCATTGGAAAAGTACAAAAGAACAGGACCAGGTATTCCGGAAGAGTCTACAAATAATGTGACCAGATGGGTGTTCTGCTAGGGACCTTGGGCAGTATACTTCAATGTGGTATGTGTAGCTCTGCAAGAAGGCTTACACGAGCATACTGCAGCCTCAAAAATACGCATGCACTCAACACATATACTCACATAGCTTACACAGACATACTGCAGCCTCCCAAATATACACACACACACAACACATACACTCACATAGCTTACATAGACATACTGCAGCCTGCCAAATATACACACACTCAACACATACACTCACATAGCTTACACAGACATACTGCAGCCTCCCAAATATACACACACTCAACACATACACTCACATAACTTACACAGACATACTGCAGTCTCCCAAATATACACACACTCAACACATACACTCCCATAACTTACACAGACATACTGCAGCCTCCCAAATATACACACACTCAACACATACACTCACATAGCTTACATAGACATACTGCAGCCTCCCAAATATACACACACTCAACACATACATCCCATAACTTACACAGACATACTGCAGCCTCCCAAATATACACACACTCAACACATACACTCACATAGCTTACATAGACATACTGCAGCCTCCCAAATATACACACACTCAACACATACACTCACATAGCTTACATAGACATACTGCAGCCTCCCAAATACACACACACTCAACACATACACTCCCATAACTTACACAGACATACTGCAGCCTCCCAAATATACACACACTCAACACATACACTCCCATAACTTACACAGACATACTGCAGCCTCCCAAATATACACACACTCAACACATACACTCACATAGCTTCCACGGACATACTGCAGCCTCCCAAATACACACACACTCAACACATACACTCACATAGCTTCCACGGACATACTGTAGCCTCCCAAATACACACACACTCAACACATACACTCACATAGCTTACACAGACATACTGCAGCCTCCCAAATATACACACACTCAACACATACACTCACATAGCTTACACAGACATACTGCAGCCTCCCAAATACACACACACTCAACACATACACTCACATAGCTTACACAGACATACTGCAGCCTGCCAAATATACACACACACTCAACACATACACTCACATAACTTACACAGACATACTGCAGCCTGCCAAATATACACACACTCAACACATACACTCACATAGCTTACACGAACATAATACAGCCTCTAAAATACGCATGCACTCAAAACTACTCACATAGCTTCCACGGACATACTGCAGCCTCCCAAATATACACACACTCAACACATACACTCAAATAGCTTACACGAACATAATACAGCCTCTAAAATACGCATGCACTCAACACAAGCATCAACGTCGCGTACACCAGGAGGTCTTCCTTAAATGACCCTGGCTGTTTATAGGACGTACAAACAACCAAACGAAACCAAATGTAGTTATGCCATGTGTCCTTATGTGGAAATTGACCAGAGACATTCTGTTTGTATGACTGCTCCCATGGAATCCCATTTAACCAAATTGTGTAGCAGTGCTTTCTCGCTGTCTGCGGACGCCGTTCTACACGTACAAAACGTAATGGTCAGAAAGTCAGCATGTTAAGCACTGATAGTATGTGTGCTTAACTCAGTCACCTTGGGAAAGCTCTTCAGGTACAGAGATACTCTCCACCTGAAGAGCTTGCCCAAGCAAGCGAAAGCGCTAGTGAATCTGGGTTTGTTTGTTCATTTTTTAATATAAATATAGTATATGTTTTCTCATGGTCTTATTGTTTGTAAGTCATTTTCATAGCCACAATTTTGTGTCCAGCAAGAAGTTTCGCTGAATGTTCTTGTTTATGACGTCATTAAATTTTACGTTTTAAGTATGTGTACCTTGATTATGACGTCACAATAAAATTCAAATCGCCTTAAAAGCCCCAAGATGGGCGAAAGCCCTAGCGAAAAGTAGTCTTCGTAATTTGTGATTTATTTATACTTCTACCGCCACATGGACATTTAAATTTCAGGTATATATATACCCGTGTAATATATCCGTGCGATACAGAAAATCAAGAAGATTTGCGATTAACATCATACCACGCAGAAATGCAATATTGAATTTATTTCTGTTTAGACATGGAAATGAAGTTTACATCAATAAAAGAAAACATCGTTAGTGTATGTTTCCTTTATAGTTGAGATCTTACTGGAAAAATCATACTTTGTCGGATCAATTTTACGTGAGAGGTATCGACCGAATTGTCGCAGCAGGTGCGGGGCTGTTATAGACTTCGTTATAGCGGGTCTGACATCGTCAGCCAAGCCTAATAGCAGGCTGTCAACCAACTTCGCGTCAGGTATTTTCTTAATGAAACTAATTGTAATAGATTGTTAAACAGCGCACGAGAAAGGTCGCAGTTGCGTCTAGCAGTATTGAGGGAGCTCTATAGTAACCTACGTTGATTATAAATTAAATCATCTCTTGTAATTATAGTACAAAATTCAATATTGTTCTTCTCGGAACAAAATTACCACTTTCATTAAAAACCGCAAAAAAAGGAAACATACACATGTATAAAAACACTTGATTCAAGGATGCGAGGAGATGTAAGACCCGTACACCAGAATATGGGAATCTGGTAAAAGCACTGAGAATTAAACCCGATAACAGAGCGGGGAGGTTTTAGTCCAAGGCTAGCTGTAAAAAGATATCTAATGTCATCTAATTTGATGAAGCACAGCCGATATCAACTTACTGCTGACTAGCTGTCGTGTAAAACACGTGTGGCTTTATAGGACCATGTTCAATAGGTTTCTGCTGAATAAAGTAACTAGACTTTGCTATATGTCTAAATGATTTCTCCAATATTTCACCAAGATGTCTATAAAGTGATATAAGAAAAGACCTAGGTCCGGTTTTATAACCAATCTGCCCTGGGTGTCAGAATACTTAACCAAAGTTCACTACATACTTATTTCATATACATGTGGTGTATACTATATCTATTTTTCTTTTCGGCATACTGTATCTATTATTAAAGTTGAAAGGTGCAGCATATGTGTGTTATATAATCTTTAATATTTACTTTTAGGCTGAAAACATTGAAAAACGAATTATACAGACAAGGCTTAGGCAACGTGTATATTTGGGAAACATAAAAAGCTATGATACTAATTATAATTCAATCAGAGAAACGATTTCCGATATACAAATGTATTTAGATTTCTACTTACTAAAACCAACATGAACAGCTAACCTCTAAACTAAACGATAGACGTGATGATTTCAATTTTTCGATCGTGAACTTTCCATTTCTTGATAGTAACATCCCTGCTTCTCCATCATATGGTGTTTAAATGTCACAGTTGATTCGTTATTCTACGGCTTAATCTAAATATCGAGATTTTCGTGATAGATGTCGACTGTTGACAAACAACTGCACAGGGATGCGAGAGATGCAGGTTGGTTAGAGCTATGATCAAGTTTGGTGGTCGCCTTTTTTGTCTCGTGGAGACATATTTTGCAATAGTGTGTTTAGACTTGTTGTGATTAGGAAGTTGAATCTGTTCTTACTTTGAGGACTTGATGTTTACATGTACTTCGATATAACCAAGATTTACATGGCGGGTGTCGTCAATGAAGCAGAAGACGCTTACTCTTCCATAACACCTGGTCTTATTCTCATGAACTTTTACTAGGGTCCCCATGAAACTCTTTCCTTTGTTCATATTGTGTCCTTAGTTTTATCGATTTTCAATTAGGATTAAGCTTCTTTTGATGTTTCGATAATCTCTGGTATTTAATTTAGACAAGACTGCAAAGAAAAAACTAGAATATCTTCAAAGGGACTCGCATGCATCTATATTCATCATACCTTCGATTGTGATTTGCATTGTTGCCTTAAAGAATCACTTAAGGATATTGTAATATAAAAGATGTTAAATATGAGTTCAAATTTTAAATGGAATTTCCATGGTATTCTTGACTTACGAAACCAATTTCTGACAAAAATGTATAGCTTTAAAATAAGCCGAGTATGTTTAAATTGATAGAATTTTCTAATATTAAAACACAAAAATGTCCAACGATTTTATAGTTGTTCATGGTTTGAGAGACTGTTTTGCTCTCTCTGTATACGTTGTATTGTAAGGACTTATACTAATATATATATTTAAGATTATATTGTTAAAACTGTTGATTTATGTTTCTTCCTTGAGATCCGATGAGACAGAAGAGTTCAGGCTCATAAAGAACTCTCTTTGAAAAAATATAATTTTTTGATGCTGTCTATTCATCACGGCGCTTATCTGTGCAAATTTGGTTGTGCGTGAACATTTAAGTTCGCCAAAATATTAAATAAGTACATTTAGAATATTCCTTATCAACCAATTATATAAGGCATGATTATTTTATATTCCTTTCTTGTAAGTATGCAAATAATCAGAGAATATCGAAGCGTCAACAAAACCCTAATCCGAACTCAAAATTGAGTAAAAAAACTTAGGTCAAAATATGAACAAAGGAAAGATCTACATTGAAACACTTGTAAAAGTACAAGAAAATAAGGTCAGGTATTCGGAAGAGCAACCGTCTTCAGCTTCATCAACGACACCCTCCATGTAAATCTTGGTCAGATCCAAGTAAAAGTCATAACCTCAAAGTGAGAACTGGGGCATAATTCTCAATCACAACAGGGAAGCATACTAATGTCAGTATAACTGTTAAGCTGTATAACTCGGACACGTAACTGTAGTA
Source organism: Mimachlamys varia (assembly GCA_947623455.1). Lineage (NCBI taxonomy): Eukaryota > Metazoa > Mollusca > Bivalvia > Pectinida > Pectinidae > Mimachlamys > Mimachlamys varia. Next base: position 41,598,702 of record OX392542.1, read on the forward strand.
ACAAAGAATTCTGCTTGTCTAGCCTTATACCAAAACACAATGGCAGCTTAGAGGCAACAGAGCCATATCTTTTTAATCGAAATAGTTTTCGCCTGTTGTTTTGCGACTATGAAATCTTACAAGGCAATACTGAAGATTTCTCTGTCACGGATTGCGCCGGGTTCGTTACACAAATATAGCTAGTGTTCTGAGCACTTTCATCAGATCAATATTGTATGAGGAAGTTAGTAAAATAGCATGTATATGACACGAAATGTTGGCTTTAAATTATTGATTTAAGGGACACTGTACAACATAGAAACGATGGAAAAGAGCATTTTATCACAGGGCCTGAGATATTCTCTGTATATCATACATGTACACTTATAGATTACAGGTAACATGTACATATATATACATGTACCAGGTATCCACATCATCTATTATAGACGATTTGCCATTCTCATCATATCAGAGAATCGGACTGTTTATCACTGCGTCATCGAAAATCCTTTTTAGGAGTGTATAGCTGGCGTAGTGGAAGCAGCCGCGTGTATTTCTGGCTAGGTGATTTGATGCTGTTGATCGTGAGTTCGAGTAACACGTATTTTATTAATTTTATTTTTATTTTTTCATTTTTTGTTTGTTTGTAAGAATTGAGTTTTTTTTTTTTATTATTTTAAAGAGTTTAAATTACAAAATACAAAATGTGACTTAGAGTTTCATCCTACATCCCCAGCACAGCACAGAGGTACACCGGGTGAAATTTATACAGTAGAATGTACTAAAGAAGAAAAGATATTTTCTACATACACGATGTGCCCACAGGGTAACGTCATCAACATTGACGGTCAGGAAATAAGCAGCACCTAACTCGTTCCGGGAACGAACGCGCGTGCCCATGATCAATCTGAAACAATATCCGGTTATGCTGAAATAGCCAAGAACAATTCCCAAAAATATGATTCCGGATGTTCTAGAGATTTTCTAGGATTAAGGTTGTCGCATATGTTTGTTAAACGCTCGAGAGAAATATCCTAAGTGTGGGAATCACTGGACAAGGCGTTTGGTCAGTGTGGGTGAGAAATCAATTTCTTTCAGGTTACAAGCAGTTTGTATGATAACTTTCTACATCTACAGATTCTTATAATAAAATATGACCTTGGTTTAAACAAAAAACACCAATTTTCGCTGTTTACAAGTCCTACCTCACATTTTACCTGTTCTTGCTTTTTTGGTTTTTTTTGTTTTTTTTTTAATATATATATACTTTTTTGACGATGTTGACTTAATGCTTCCATGAACATGTTATTATATCGTTGGCTATTAACGGGAATATTGTGAATCTGTGGAATGTCTAAAAACCTTCAGAATTCACATAGATTTAGCTGCTTTCTTAAGAGGAAGCACGTGTCATATACAGATCCTCATTTTGCAAAAATCTTTAATAGGAACTACTTCGTTTCATGTCTGTTACAACGATAGTCAGAACGTGCATTTCAAGCAGAAACACAGGGAATATAAACATGTTTTCAATTAAACAAAAAAAGCTTCATAGATTTTGTAAAACTACCTGTATATTGGTGGAATTTGAACATGTATCGCTGGAATACCATTGAATGATCTTTAACTTATGCTGTAAGTATGTCCCATTACGTTTGTCTGATTTTTGCAGTTCCCAGCTTACCGAACACATTTCCGTTTTTGTGGATGATTCCCAATCTAGTTTGTTCAAATCGTTATCTGCGATGCCATGTTTTTAAAGTAAACGATAAAAGAACAAAAAAAAATTTAATTCGATTAATCTGTTATAAAATTTTAAGAAACCAGATAATATTTGGATTTGAATAATCATTTTTACTTTTAGATCAGTTCATTTCGATCATAACAATTTAGCGTCGGTTAAATTGCCGCACAGTCTTTATTTAAACATTGTTTTGAGACTATTTCCCGAGCGCGTAATTGCATAATGGCAGTAGTAGTGCCCAGTCTATTTATTCAGACGTTGTAGAAGTGTGTTGCTTCACCAAGCGAAGTTTTAATACAAGAAAATAACCAGTAAATGCATTTCAAGTCAGAGTGGTACTTGATCAGTTACGTTGTATATATAATAAACGTGTATAGCGTTGCCTGGTTTACGTGAACACATTAAAATGAATTATCACTCATAGTACGACGTATTAATCAAGTATGTATGTCGACATCAAAACAAAATTGATTTAATCAAATGTGTCCAGAAATGTCTGAAATGATAGTACACGTACAATGTATGCTTTAGTATACTAAACGTGAAATGCGCCATATCACCAGAAACCCCGCAACTGAAGTAAATCATCAGACCAATACGAACGATCGCTGTATATATATATGTGGTAATGGCGATATTATTGCCGATATGTATTGTGGCTTATACATGTAGATTATATTTCGTCGTTTCGCGTTGTGGCTCGCGAAATAACGCCAAGCCAAAAACATAATATCGAAAAGCCGAAAACTCTCAAAGCCAAATAGCGCCAAAGCTCAATAACGAAAACAAAATGACAAATGATAGTTGAAAACAATTCCGCCGAAAAAAAAAGAGAGAAATTATGCCATTTTACGATTTGGCGTTATTTTCTCTTCAATTTTTGTTGTTAAGCTTTGGTACCTTGTCTATATTTTGCTTTAGCGGGCTTCCGCCATTTCATAATTTCGTTTTTTATTCCCTCTTGGCGTTATTTTGCAGTCAACAAAGCGAAAAGACGAACTATCTTCTATAAGCCATTATGGATAATTAAGTTACGCTTTTACAGAAAGTACATTTTCATGTTACGTAAGAAATATCATTTCACGGCACGTCTGAGAGGCGTTTGACCATTTTGATCGTTGACCCCCGTATGACTCCTATATTGTACTTTAGGAGGTTGAGGTTAGTGTTTTGGCGGCCATTATGGTTCGACTAACCACTGGTCTGTCGCCAAGCTGTCGTGTCAGATACACGTACAATGGCTGTCGACCAGAATGTGTCCACCACCCTATAGCGGTAGTCGGCCAGTGGTGGGGAGACGGTCAAATCATGGCGGCTATAATCACCTGTCACTTTCACTTGATTGGTCGGAACTTGACTTCAGGATGTGCCGGGCTCTACGTTATCCGGACTTCCGAGACGCTTCGTTACCTAGTAGCTTACACGCCAGTTAATCGTCCAGTTTCTCTTACCTATTAAATTCAGTCTGCCTGCACACTAGTTAATAGAGTAAACTTACACACTAGTTAATAGAGTAAACTTACACACTAGTTAATAGAGTAAACTTACACACTAGTTAATAGAGTAAACTTACACACTAGTTAATAGAGTAAACTTACACACTAGTTAATAGAGTAAACTTACACACTAGTTAATAGAGTAAACTTACACACTAGTTAATAGAGTAAACTTACACACTAGTTAATAGAGTAAACTTACACACTAGTTAATAGAGTAAACTTACACACTAGTTAATAGAGTAAACTTACACACTAGTTAATCCAGTCTACCTACACACTAGTTAATCCAGTTTACCTACACACTAGTTAATCCAGTCTACCTACACACTAGTTAATCCAGTCTACCTACACACTAGTTAATCCAGTCTACCTACACACTAGTTAATCCAGTCTACCTACACACTAGTTAATCCAGTCTACCTACACACTAGTTAATCCAGTCTACCTACACACTAGTTAATCCAGTCTACCTACACACCAGTTAATCCAGTCTACCTACACACTAGTTAATCCAGTCTACCTACACACTTGTTAATCCAGTCTACCTTCACACTGGTTAATCCAGTCTACCTACACACAAGTTAATCCAGTCTACCTACACACTATTTAATCTAGTCTTTCTTCACACTTGTTAATCCAGTCTACCCTCACACTAGTTAATCCAGTCTACATACACACTAGTTAATCCAGTCTAACCTCACACTAGTTAATCCAGTCTACCTACACACTAGTTTATCCAGTCTACCCTCACACTAGTTAATACAGTCTACCTACACACTAGTTAATCCAGTCTACCTACAAACTAGTTAATCCAGTCTACCTAAACACTATTTAATCCAGTCTACCTACACACTATTTAATCTAGTCTTTCTTCACACTTGTTAATCCAGTCTACCTACACACTAGTTAATCCAGTCTACCTACACACTTGTTAATCCAGTCTATCTACACACTAGTTTATCTAGTCTTTCTTCACACTAGTTAATCCAGTTTACCTATACACTAGTCAATTCAGTCTACCTACACACTTGTTAATCCAGTCTACCTGCAAACTAGTTAATCCAGTCTACCTACACACTATTTAATCTAGTCTTTCTTCACACTTGTTAATCCAGTCTACCTACACACTAGTTAATCCAGTCTACCTACACACTATTTAATCTAGTCTTTCTTCACACTTGTTAATCCAGTCTACCTACACACTAGTTAATCTAGTCTACATACACACAAGTTAATCCAGTCTACCTACACACTAGTTAATCTAGTCTACATACACACAAGTTAATCCAGTCTACCTACACACTTGTTAATCCAGTCTACCTACACACTAGTTAATCCAGTCTACCTACACACTAGTTAATCCAGTCTACCTACACACTTGTTAATCCAGTCTACCTACACACAAGTTAATCCAGTCTACCTACACACTAGTTAATCCAGACTACCTACACACTAGTTAATCCAGTCTACCTACACACTAGTTAATCCAGCCTACCTACACACTAGTTAATCCAGTCTACCTACACAGTTGTTAATCCAGTCTACCTTCACACTAGTTAATCCAGTCTACCTACACACAAGTTAATCCAGTCTACCTACACACTATTTAATCTAGTCTTTCTTCACACTTGTTAATCCAGTCTACCCTCACACTAGTTAATCCAGTCTACCTACACACTAGTTAATCCAGTCTAACCTCACACTAGTTAATCCAGTCTTCCTACACACTAGTTAATCCAGTCTAACCTCACACTAGTTAATCCAGTCTACCTACACACTAGTTAATCTAGTCTTTCTTTACACTAGTAAATCCAGTCTACCTACACACTAGTTAATCATGTCTACATACATACTAGTTAATCCAGTCTGCCTACACACTAGTTAATCCAGTCTACCTACACACTAGTTAATCCTGTCTACCTTCACACTAGTTAATCCAGTCTACCTACACACTTGTTAATCCAGTCTACCTACACACTTGTAAATCCAATCTACCTACACACTAGTTAATCCAGTCTACATACACACTAGTTAATCCAGTCTACCTACACACTAGTTAATCCAGTCTACCTACTCACAAGTTAATCCTGTCTACCTTCACACTGGTTAATCCAGTTTGATGGGAAAGTAGTTCAATCTGCAGCTGTTAGAAATATTTTTCAATCCACGCGGTATCATTCATAATTGAACTATGTATATATGTAAATCATTTTTAAACAATTAGTATAATAATTCGTCTTTCTTGAAATAATAATAAGTTGTGAAAACTAATTTGTAGAGAAATCCATTTATTACATTTTTACCAATGAAATGTTTATAGATTATCGCACTGTATTTGCAGGGTTTGTCGTGAGAACAATTTTCTCATCGCGAGCACTTGCATATTAATCGAGAACCCACCGTAGATGGACAAAACTAAAAAAAACATCAGTTAGTTTTGTTAGTTTGGTTAGTTTTGAAACAACTTCTAATATCTTCGGTCGCGATCTGTCTGTGGCAAACGTAGTCAAATAGAACATTTGCGTGGAAGAATACCATGAACTGTAAAATTAGTTTGAAAAAATATTTTCTTATATATTTTTATAGAAGATTTCGTCATTGACTTTCTTATATGCACATTTGTGGTTGAAAATTAATGGTCTTTGTAATCTTTATTAGTTTCTTTTGATATTTTTACGACGGACTACTTTCTTACGCCGATTGATGGAATACTATTTCCGGTAACGACGTCATCTTTGCGAGCATACGTTCTTTTTTGAGAAAATACGTTCCCAATTGCTCGGAAATGGGAAAATTCGTTCTCAAGTTCCTGTCAAGTGGCTTTCAACTTCTTCTTACACTGTCAACCCATTACCACGAGATTGCCAGTAGGTAACATCAAACTATATATGGGTTTATTCTATAAAAGTGACATTCACTCAGACAATGTCACTTTTTCTGATTTGACCAATCGGAACAATGCTTATAAACGACAATTTGGAGAATAAAAAGATAACCGGTATATTTTACTATAAAATGTCATAAATAGACTATTTTACAGTATCCTAATTTTGTCTCATTGAGAATATTCTGTACCTTTGTGTGATATGTAGATAGACGTTTTTGAGTTAGCTGAGATGTGTGCTTACTTCTTATGATTGACAATGTTGACTCGGTTTTCATTTTGAAGACTTGTTGTTAACTTGGATGCGACCAAGATTTACATGGCGGTTGTCGTCGATGAAGCAGAAGACGCTTACTATTCCAGAAAACCTGGTCTTATTCTCCAGTAATTTTGTAGAGTCCCCATCTTAAGCCTTACTTTTATAAAAGTTTGCCTCTAGTTTAATCGATTATGGTTTTGTTGACACTTCGGTATTCTCTGAATATTCCGTAATGTCAAACATATTTCACTCGTGTGGCTAATATATTGATATCATTTACTTGTGCAATATCAAAATATTAGCGCCATGTGTGGAATATATTTGGCATTACTGAAGACACTGTTAGATATCCTCTGTTTATTACATTATTACCAATGAAATATCTAATATTATTCATTCTGTAAAAGTTATGTTTTTCTCTAATGAGAAATATAATATCTTTCGCTGAAAATATCACTTTTTCTGATTTGACCAACCAGAACGCTGCTTACAAACGACATTTGGGAAAACCAAAAGCTGACACTGTAGAATTTTCTTATAAAAACGTAATAAATAGAATATCTAACAATATCCTCAGTAATACCAAACATATTTAACTCGTGTGGCTAATATATTGATATAATTTACTAACGCAATATCAAAGTATTATGGCCACTTGTGGCTTTACTGAAGACACTGTTAGATATCCTCAATCTCGTGGTTCCAAGCTAATCATCTGAACTTGACTACATGTAACAGCAGAGGGACACGATTTGTCAGAGAGAGTGCAGGGGAGTCGAAGCGATGCATAGGAGAGATGTCCCCAGCGGGGAGTACCGTGTTCCGTGACAGGTGTGTAGACTCGTTAGCGGAACGGGCTGACATTTACTAGACATCACTGTCCATTCTTGGCGGGAAATAGTCACGTGGTAGTCGGTAGCAAGTCTCGCATGAACACGCTGTCGTCACTGGTATAAGTAAATTTTCTGTCTACAGCATAAAATCAACTCGTTTCAATATTCAACTTATGCGATGACAACCGAATTTGAACAATTTGTTACCTATGTAACCAAGATGTACATGGCGAGTGTTGTCGATGAAGCAGAATACTCTTACTCTTTTCTTGTACTTTTACAATGGTCTCCATGTAAATCTTTCTTTTTTTTATATTTTGCCCCGAAGTTTAATCGATTCTGATTTTGGATTATGGTTTTGTTGACGCTTCGTTCTGTTTTTGTGGGGTTTTTTTTAATAACATAGTAGATCATTAGGTAGGTTTTATTGTACTGACAATACTGTTAGGCTTAATTAACACTTTGAAATGGAATTATCCAAAACGTCGTCTTTGCAAAATATTCAAATATAAAAAATCCTATCATCATTATGCTTAAGTATTTCAAAACAGTTAAACCCGTAAATTCGTTTAAAAACATTAGTGACATGTTGATTTCAGCGTCAACATATTCCTTTTTACATAATGTTTCCTTACCCTTTTCTCTTGTATTAGTACTGACTTTTAAAGTGAATTGGTTTGGTTTGTTTTTTAAGGACATAATCTTTAACCTTCCATAAACATATCCTACGGGGGTTTTCACGTCAACTGCGTTATATCAAAAGAAGGGAGTTCATAGTCTGGTGGTCGACTGAAGAAGAAGCTGTTTCCTGCATTCGGAAAAAAATAATCATTCGGTTTTTTAATTGAACATAATCTTACATCGATATGTATGGAACGTAATCAATTGACCTTTTAACTTCTACGCCTTCATTAATTAATTTAGACCAATTATAATATATAATTTATATAAAGTATATGATCTAAGAAACAACAATACCAGTTCGTTTTGTTCCTCAAACCTGTATCAACGATTGCAAACCAACTTCTAACATCTTCAGTTTGGTTTGGGCGCCACATATTTGAGATTATAACCACGTCTGTTATGTAAGAAAACAACAGTGAATACCTATGCATTATTCAATGATGGCCAAGCTCAAACGCTCTTCCAAAACCTTCCCCCGCGAATGTACCGGTAAAAAAGCGAGTCACGAGACTGATTTCGTTTTTGAAGAATGAGGGTACCCACATTATATTTCATATTCATTTGAAGATAGCTTACAATGGATGTGACTTTATAAAGAATCAGTAAATCTGTGAAATACGGATTCCTCAAGTTAACAAGCGATGCCTGTAGAAACAACTGACAAGAACTATGATAATTATCTGTCAACAGAAAGATTTAAGAAAATCAGAAAATACCGAGCGTCAACGAAACAATAATCCGAACTCAAGATTAAATTTAACAATTGGCAAAATATGAACAAAGGAAATATTTACAAGGAGACCATTGGAAAAGTACAAGAGAACAAGGCCGGGTGTTCAGGAAGAGTAAGCATTTTATTCTTCATTTACGACACACGCAATGTAAATCGTGGTCATACCCAAGTAAGCGTTTAGTCCTCAATATGAGAACCATCATTCTTAATCAAAAGCACATAAAACACAAAAGCGATAACTGGCGTTTGTTGAATACGTGTTATAAAAGCGATTAAAGTAAGTTAGATACCGTGTTTTATAACTGTTGGAAAATAAACAAAGTTTATATAATCGTATAAAGATTAATTAGGAATATAATTATATTGAATTGTTCAATAAGCCAAAGTAGTATACTACTTCTGTCTTTGTGATAACAAGGAACCAAAGGTAAACAAATCATTCTAAACCAGTATCTTAAAGGAATTAAAGGAGAATTATTGTATTTAAGAAAACACATTACAATGGGGCTGAAATCCTTTAATGAGACAGGATAACGTATTACCAAAACGTCTATTATTTAACTTCATTGGCTACAGGTCCCCAAGCGATACACAACCACTTCATTGTCACGCGGTCGGCCCGATACCTCGTAAATTCACTGATGTACAATTATCTAGTGTATCGCCTGTTAGCCATTCACTCTCAGTTAACGGTGTCTGTCCACCCAGGAGACCAGACAAAAACTCCAATTAATTATATATATCACTGCCCTGGCTATAGTTCCACGTGTTCTGCTCGGTGTTGTCTCTGTACAGTACCCGATCGTCACAGAGGTGGTATAAGTTGGCGATTTGATTGTTACAATCGATCAAGTATGGACGAAACACCGTTTACGGGATACTATTATAAATGCACGATAAATCGTGTGTACTTATCTTGTAAGTGCGAGGGTCCCATAAGTCTATAACTGGTTAGATGTAAATATAGGTGAACTGGCTTGTATAATTCTTTATTGTTTTATCTGTTTGGCACCTCTGCCAGAAGGCCAAGTGAGCTTATGCCATGGCAAATCTTCCGCCGTCCGTCCGTAATTTGTTTCTATAAACACCTAATAGACATAAACCACAGGGCCACTTTTTACCAAACTGGCCCCAAGGGGCCTGAAGGCTGGCGAAAAAAGCTAATTATAGCCCCGATAAGGCCCTCTGCGCCTCTAGTTTTATTTTATTATTTATCTTTTTTATATAAATATGAAAATATATCCCCAGAATACATCGCTGCTAGTATTGTTGTAACGGTGATTAATACAGATCATCGGACCATTTAAAGGGAAGATACTAGCGGTGCCGAGACCCATTCATTATACATAGACGTTATATACGTCGGTATTTCTATCAATTCCAAACGGAAGCTTAGGTTTTTTATGCAAAATGTCAATGAGTCTCATTGCCTATGATATATTGATGAGCAGAGTGATACCGAAGCTGTATCTGATCATATTCTTTATCGATGTCCGTTGAAGAGAAAGCTCCAATAATGAGAGATCGAAGTCGTTTTGAGGTATTGAAGTTTACAAGGTGTAAAACGTATGTTTTGATAGACATTTATGAGAAGGGGATGCTCAGGATTCATCAGAATTCTTTTGAGTTTTTCAAAATCTTCATCCCGTTAATTCAACTTCTGGAGTTTAGAGTGTCGCATTAAGACTTAAGCTCTGATTGAATGGCACTTTCAATGATAGTAAGAAGTTTGATAAAGGCATGGTTGAGCAATTAGCAGAGCAAGCAATACAGCGTTGCTTATCAGAATCCTTGTGTGGTTTAGGTGAGATAGGTCAGCGTCTTTCTCATTAACGGGTATCCTGAAAGATGTATGGTTAGATAGTACAGATGTATGGTTAGATAGTACAGGTGTATGGTTAGATAGTACAGATGTATGGTTAAATAGTACAGATGTATGGTTAGATGGTAAAGACGTAGGGTTAGATAGTACAGATGTATGGCTAGATAGTACAGATGTATGGTTAGATAGTACAGATGTATGGTTAGATAGTACAGATGTATGGCTAGATAGTACAGATGTATGGTTAGATAGTACAGATGTATGGTTAGATAGTACAGTTGTATGGTTAAATAGTACAGATGTATGGTTAGATAGTACAGATGTATGGTTAGACAGTACAGATGTATGGTTAGATAGTACAGATGTATGGTTAGATAGTACATATGTATGGTTAGACAGTACAGATGTATGGTTAGACAGTACAGATGTATGGTTAGACAGTACAGATGTATGGTTAGATGGTAAAGACGTATGGTTAGATAGTAAAGACGTATGGTTAAATAGTACAGATGTATGGTTAGATAGTACAGATGTATGGCTAGATAGTACAGATGTATGGTTAGATAGTAAAGACGTATGGTTAGATAGTACAGATGTATGGTTAGATAGTACAGATGTATGGTTAGATAGTAAAGACGTATGGCTAGATAGTAAAGACGTATGGTTAGATAGTACAGATGTATGGTTAGATAGTAAAGACGTATGGTTAGATAGTAAAGATGTATGGTTAGATAGTAAAGACGTATGGTTAGATAGTAAAGACGTATGGTTAGATAGTACAGATGTATGGTTAGATAGTACAGATGTATGGTTAGATAGTACAGATGTATGGTTAGATAGTACAGATGTATGGTTAGATAGTACAGATGTATGGTTAGATAGTACAGATGTATGGTTAGATAGTACAGACGTATGGTTAGATAGTACAGATGTATGGTTAGATAGTACAGATGTACAGATGGTGCTTGCAAACCAGGGTCATGTTATTAGATGCTTTGTCAACTGACACTACCACATTCTTTTTATGTAGGTCGTGGAGTGTTGTTCAAACATTGGGGTCAAGAAATATCGACTTGTGTTTGGTTTTCATATTGTATCGCAAACCGCTTATTCTATTTTGTATACAGGACCTGATAGATTCAACACACCCTGAAAGTGAATTCAATTCAACATGTTCATGTTTAATCCATTGTCTGGCATACTTTTTCACAGAATTATTGAGTCAAAACAACTTGAAGCATCAAACTTCTGAATTAAGACATTCCTACCACATATGTTCATCAGGAATATCAGTGAACTATTAATTATATGCTAAGTATTACCAAGTATACATCAGCTGACAGAGATGAGTGTAGACCCTTTTAGACCTGTTTATTTTAGCTATAAGATAAACGTAACGATTTTAATTGTCCGATCGTGAACTTTCCATTTCTTGATAGTAACATCCCTGCTTCTCCAACCTATGCTTTACCTGTCGCAGTTGATTTGTCATGCTAGGGTTTGCTCTCAATATCGGGGTTTTCGTAATAAATGTCGACTGCTGACAAACCAACTTACTACCCGGGATTCGATAGATTCATTGAGAAGTATTTTGTATATTTGTGTGATATGAAGATTGGCATTTTGGAGTAAGTTCATTCGTGTGATATGAAGATGGACGTTTTTGAGTAAGTTCATTCGAGTGTTTACTTGTGATAATGATGACTCGTTTTTCATTTTGAGGAATTGATGCTTACTTGGATGTGACCAAGATTTAAATGGCTGGTGTCGTCGATGAAGCATAAGATGCTTGCTTTTCCGAAACATCTGGTGTTATCTTGCACTTTTACAAGAGTTTCCATTAAAATATTTCCTTTGTTCATACGTTGCCCCTAGCTTAATTGATGTTCGGATAACGGTTTAGTCGACGCTTCTTTTTTCAGATTTATTACTCCTCTTTGTATATCGACGAATCATTAGAGGGGGCACTTATTCCGGGTTACTATCTTAACTGCTAGAGAATGATGAAATCCATTAGTAGTCTACTGACATTGTAATTTCAGCGCCCTTTTATTTTCATCGTATTAGACAGAGATTATTTAGGGCGGAAAGTATGGAAACAACTGAAATCTTAAAGGTATTTTAAATATCAATCGCTGATAAAGTTAACGGCCATCTTTTTCATTGTATATTGGATTAATCATTTAACAATACGCGCAGCCATCACAGTATGACATTTCAGGCTTCAAAAGATAATTTAAAAGACAAATCAGAATTGAAAATAATTGAGGAAAGAGTAAAATCCCATTTGATAAACATGAGGGCCGCTAGTGTTCACCCCATTTTGGGTTTATGTGAGCTTTAGATAAATAGCTCAGCGTAGGCATGCAAATCTCATTACTCTCACTAATCACAAATCGGCCGTAGGTAATGGCCCATCACACAGTGAAGACACTTCCCAATATAACATCGCCTTGTTGTTGTTGGGAAGATATGGAACCTATCGTATTGGGGACATTTATGTACATTAAGAACAATTATTTTCAATTTTGAATGCATGTTGAAGCTTTTAGATATTTGAAAGTTTCACAGTCTAATTCAAATACTTAGCTGGTTGATTAAACACAAAATCAAAAACAAATCTAGTCAGTTCAGAAATCCGTAATGTGAATTTAAAAAGCAATAGCCTATTTAGAGTGTGCAGGGACACGCAATTTACTTATGGACTGCTCCAGGGCAAAATACAGCTGTGCTAAATTATAGTTTATGGAAGCAAATCTGACGGGAAACACTATTTTAGTAGCTATTAAATCCTATCAAACCATTATTTTAGTTGGGCCTCAGGACTCATTCAAAAGCATAGGAAATCACTCTAAACTTCTTTAAATATGAGGATGAGGATAAAAAGATTGAGTCTTTGACTAGACACTGGTAAGCGTAGAACGAGATGGCAATCTTAATAGTTTGTATCCTTCTATGACGTAACTATGAATGCTTTCGAATAATGCTTATTAGTGTGCTCACTTGTGATTGAGAATGATGACTCGGTTCACACCTAGAGGACTGGCCAATTACTTGGATGTGGCCAATATGTACATGATGGATATCGTTGATGAAGCAGGAGACGCTTACGCTTCCGGAACACATAGCCTTACTTGTGAATCAGCCCTTTGCTCAAATATGTACATGTATCGTGTCCCTAATGTAATCCATCTGCAGTTTGGTATATTTTGTACGCTTCGGTATTCACTGAGTGTTGGGTTTAGGGTTAGAGTTATGGTTAGGGGACTAGCTGGACGCGTGTAATGATACAAAAAAGTACGACAACCCTTGACTAGTTGGGCACGAGTAAGTTTAGAAAACAAATTGCAACACGTGGCTAAGGACAGAAAAAAGGCAACCCGTGGCTAGTTAGACGTTGGTTAGGATAAAATAAGTTGATATTCCTTTGGCTAGTCGGACACGGGTAAGGATAGAAAAGAATAGAATACCAAAGTGTCAACAAAACCATAATTCGAACTCAAAATCGTTTAAACTAGGGACAAAATAGGATCAAAAGACACAGAAAAACTGGCTACCCGTGGCTAAGGACATAGAAAAGATGGCTACCCGTGGCTAAGGACATAGAAATGATGGCTACCCATGGCTAGTTATTTAGGGGTGGGAACGGAAGACGCTTATTGGTAACAGGAGAGATGTAAGGTTTCGCCAATATTAAAAAATATGTCCGGGTCCTGTATAGATACTCCCGGGTATCCTTCAACACGTCAACACGTTGAAACAAATTTCGTTGGTTTGTTGAATGTAACACTTTTACCATATCATCAAGTTATTTGCAAGATTTAGCAAATGAGTGTGAATTCTCACGTGATAGATTTCCTCTGCTGGATTGCCTGTCTCTAACACTAATCCGCAAACCGTGTTGTGTATATCAATAGATAGGCGTTAATTTCAGGCTGAATGTTACAAATCTGTTATAAAAGGCTGAAATATACCCGGAAGTAGACAAATTAATGTACAAAATTGTACTGGGTGCTGGCCACTAGTTTCTTATCATATTTTCTTTTCTATGATCTAGTTCCTGTTACAATATCTAAATCTATGATCTAGTTCCTGTTACAATATCTAAATCTATGATCTAGTTCCTGTTACAATATCTAAATCTATGATCTCGTTCCTGTTACAATATCTAAATCTATGATCTAGTTCCTGTTACAATATCTAAATCTATGATCTAGTTCCTGTTACAATATCTAAATCTATGATCTAGTTCCTGTTACAATATCTAAATCTATGATCTAGTTCCTGTTACAATATCTAAATCTATGATCTAGTTCCTGTTACAATATCTAAATCTATGATCTAGTTCCTGTTACAATACCTAAAAAAATGTGAAAAAAGTAGTGACATAATTATAGTAATCAATATTCATTACATTTTTACCAGTGAAATATCAGAAAATATCAGCTTGATAAAACTTATATCATCACTAGTGATGATATAAGTCTCGGTCCGATATCATAGCGCACTATTGTGTACTATTTTTTCGTTATTCTAGAATCAAATCATAGAAAGTAAGGGAATGTAAAACTTTTGTAGTATTTTGGAATTTAAAAGATATCTTATGAATTTAATAAATGTTTTTGTATTCTAATATAATAAAAAAATTATTTTGATGAAAAAGTAGAACTTCATCCTGTGATATATCAATATTCTATAAGCTTTTGACATTCCGTCCCGATCAGTTGTAACCGCAAATTTTATAAATGAAATCAGAGTTTTGGGAATTTCGAAAATGTAATAAACATATCAGATCACCCTCATCCGAATAGGAATCGGAAACAATTTTTGAACTTAATGTAGAAATCCGTCTCATTTTATATGTCATATTTATTAAACAGAAACGACATCAAGTGGGAGAATAAGTAGATTATATTGATACTTGCCTAGATGGCAGAGCCAAGAAAATTCGAAAAGAAGTGAAGAAGAGACACTATAAGAAATGAGAGAGGATTATTATCTATGTCATGGAATAAAATCTACTGGGGATCGCAGCATGCTGTACCAGCTGTTTATTAGGCCACAAAACAACCACTGCAATATTTTAGAACTAATGATGAAGTTTTGAACGCATGACAAAACCACAGATTTTCATTGGTTAGCCCGTTGTAACCGAAGAGCAGTGTTTCGACTGAGAGTGGATGATTTAGAATACTAAAACAACGTATGCGAGTTTCTGAGAAAAGCTGATAACGTAAAAGTTTGTTGGTCTCATCTTCTTGATTGCATGAACATAGAGGACTATTAATAAGACTTCTAGGAAAAAGATAAAATTTAAATTGACGGCAATCCATCTTCAATCTTGCATGATGAATCTGACACAATCTTCTACCGCTATGCAATGAGATGGAACTTTGTCACGTGGTGCATTAAAATGACTTTTCAATTTTGTTATGGACGGGTCAATCTTTATTGCATCAAGCAAAAAAATCCACAAACTAATTACAGACGACAGAAAATATTCCATGTAAAGACTTGTGTGACAAGAAGGAGGCGGAATGCTCTTACCAAACACGAGACAAATTCCAGCTGTGTTGTAAACGATAAACTACATGTTAAAACGGTTCCGTATACTTCAGGAGCCTTCCGTGTCGGAACAAAACATTTAACACTTGAAATGAAAACAACATGTTAACAGAGAATAGTGAGAGATAGGCTTATAGCATAGGGTTACACAAACAGTCTCATTAAAGTGGAAAGACCCGTATATGGCCACCGTCGACCAACATCTTATTCCTAAGATACAAAAACAAAACAACTACATTGTCTTCTTGGGAAATAATAAACTATTGTCTCCGTGTGTTGATGTGAATCCGTTATTTCCATTACGTTCTATTGTGTAGGTCGTCGAATGTTAACACCACTGGAATGAACTACAGAGCAAAAGGGTCGTGAAGTAGGTAGATAATTGTCCGTTACAAACAAACAACGAAAACATTACTTGCTGTATAAATTCTCCTTGTCTCCTTCCTAGAAAGTTTTTTCTATTTTTTCTTTATTTCTCCGATGAAGATACAAATAAATAAGGGAATACCGAAGCGTTAACAAAATCATAATCCAAACTCAAAATCGATTAAACCAGAGGCAAAATATGAACAAGGGAAAGGTTCACATGGAGACTGTTGTAAAAGTACAAGAGAATAAGACCAGGTGTTCCGGAAAAGTAAGCGTCTTCTGCTTCATCGACGACACACACCATGTAAATATTTGTCACATCCATATAAACATCGAGTTCTCAAAATGGGAACCGAGTATCATTGTCAATCACAATAAGTAAACAATTCTATAATTGTTTTTACAGTGTATCACATGTACCTGACCTATTCAACCATTTCATACGGCCATGTCATAAATATGGTATAACACATGTGTAATAACATTATTGTGACGTCATACACAAATGACGTCTTTATGACGTCAAATGATGGTCTCGGTAGTGAAAATCGCAAGTCAGTGAGTTTCAGTATTTTCTCATGAATATAGATAATGTGATAAATTGAATCTTACATGAGTGTCAATGTAATATAGAATTTATTAAACTCGTTAAATAACTTCATATGTCACTCGCCTAAAGGCGTATTAAACTCGTTTCAAATTGATAAATTTCATATTACATTGTCACTCATGTAGAATTTTCTATATACCAAACCAGATCTACTGAACAGAAACTAGGCGAATTTACTGGGCCAATGTATACCTATGGACACTGGGACGTCATCATACATATGACTTCATAAACATAGCTTTGGAAATCGCAATGATCCACTGATAACTGTTGAAACCTCTTTTATTATTTATTTTATTATTTATATTTCTGCTCTAACTGTTTGTTTTATATGTAAGTATTGATGACAAAAATACTTACATACTATGTACGCCAGACGATAGTCAACATCATTGACAGGGGAACAGTTTTCACTGTCCACTGATTTACTAAAACTAAAGATGTAAAAACAATCTCAGGTAGTAAAGCATTAAACTGCTTTCAGATGTCATTCGTTGGCGCTCATATTGCCTATGAATGCAAACTATATGTCCATCATGAAAAGTTCAATTACACTTCTTATTTTTCAGCATTTAGCTCAAATAATGAATACATGTATTTCGTGTATGTTTGTTCAATGAATAGAAGAGTCAACGGCCAGGGACGGTCAGTGGTATCCAACGTAACAATTGGCTATATAAAGGCAATATTTGTACTATACAGTGGTAAATATCATGTGTTATTACGATTCACATTTGATAAGGATTCAGGTTTGTTTAGGTTTCACGTTTGTCAAGGTTTCACGTTTGTCAAGGTTTCACGTTTGTTTAGGTTCCACATTTGATTATGATTCAGGTTTGTCAAGGTTTCACGTTCGTCAAGGTTTCACATTTGTTAAGGTTTCACATTTGTTAAGGTTTCACATTTGATTAGGATTCAAGTTTGTTTAGGTTTCACGTTTGTCAAGGTTTCAGTTTATTTAGGTTTCACGTTTGTCAAGGTTTCAGTTTACTTAGGTTTCACGTTTGTCAAGGTTTCACGTTTATTTAGGATTCAAGTTTGTTTAGGTTTCACGTTTGGTTAGGTTAAACGTTTATTTACGTTTCACGTTGGTTTAGGTTTCGCGTTTATTTATATTTCACGTATCTACCAAGTTTTGTTATAGATATGTGATAGTTCAATCTATACTCAATTCTCACCAGTATTACACTCGGTAATACCGAGGTAATCACTACTAATCATTTAAACATGGCAACATACACTCCAAGTTTCTTGTCAATTACCTTGTATGGCGGACAGGGATTTTTCCAGTATGGGGGTGTTCTGTTGTTAAAACAAGTTTTTCCTCGGAATATACATTTTGTAGAGGAATTAGTATCGATGCGGGAGATCTAATACACTGAAGTCAGTAGTGATGATTTAACCGCCCCCGTTTAATCTCCATAGTTCCCGGCTACGTCAGTAAGACATTTGCTATCTCTATACGTAACTCCTGGCACTAGTCGTTTGTGACCTAATTTCTTGTGGGACCTGCAGGTAGAACGTAAGAATCGTACCCGCTCTATCCATTGCATGATCGTAAGAGGCAACTTTTTCAGATCAATTTTTTTCTCTGTCTTCTAACTAAAAGCTTAATTCCCCTTTACACTGCATCAGTTTTGGACTTTAGTAGAACGTTCGTTCCGGTGAGACAGACTTTGGGTTCTGTCCCATGGCTTAGATATACATGTAGTAATGTCATAAAAACGATGTTTAAGTCTCATTTAAGCAATGAACTGTTACCTGCCGACAGTATATGTATCTGTCACCCAAATTGTAATCATATAAACTGTATACTATATCGGGTAGCTTATATTAACATGTAGAATATTTCTTAAATATGTGTGTGTCTATTTCTTTGGAATAGTCAGTAGACGTAGAATGTAAATATTGCTTAAGGCCCAGAACTATGTGAGTAGAACGACTAGTTCATCCGTTGTCAGTATAATGTGACCGGGTAGGGTGCTCTGCTGGGGGCCTTCGGCATAAAACTTGAGTGTGGTACAGCATTGTATCATTACCCTCCCAAACACGCGCAGACCAGGAAACCGTCCTTAAATGACGTTGGCTGGTAGGACCTTATAAAACCCAAACATGCCCAAAGCCGCTCGTGTGACGTCATTTCCTGTCTGCAGGACTATATATGTTTCCAGTGGAAACTTGTGTGACGTCATTTCCTGTCTGCGGGTCTTTGTTTCCTGTGAATTCTCGTGTGACTTTATTTCCCGCGAGACTATGTATTCGGCGTGTTATTGTATAGCGGTGATACTATTCAAGCTCAAGTTGATATTTTTTTCTTTAAACGTCTTTGTCAAGAAATATTTCTACATTCTGGTATCAGACATTTCGAAAAAATAATAGTTTTGATATCTATGTTGCAGACCAATCCCCAAAACGTTATAAACACATTGTCAAATGTCGTATAACTTTGACGGGTACTTATGCAGACTCTAATACAGCCGCTAACAGCGCCACGTCGACCTAGATCTTACAGTGTTAATATAACGTGTTTTAGAAGAAAACGTCTTGCTAAGAGTATTGTCTGTGAGTATACGGGGGTCGTACTCCCTAGAGACAGTCCCGTGCCAAAATTTGAATTTTGCTGACTTATTTGGATGGATTTTGACAGTATTTAGTCATATTGTACAGAAAATGTCCATAATGCTTCTTATGTTATTCCTTTAACTTTCCATTGTGAACTTCTGAAGTATCGCAGAATTATCTACACTGTTCATTTCCGTGCGACGCCATTTTGCTGTATATCGCTACTAAAATGACGTCAAAATGGCGTGACAAAAATTGGAGCTTGTAAATAAATTACGAATACCTTGGCCATAAGAAACAAAAAACAGTGAAATTATTATGAGATGAAACGGTAAAAAAATTCTTTATAATTATTAAAAAATTCATTAAAAATTACGTGTTAACAAAGCCAAGAAAATTAATTGAAAATATGGGAAATACAAAGAATAGATAGCAACATGAAAAACATGACTTGTTTTTGGCACGGCGCTGTATTTGATGTCACATGACGTGTCCATTGGGTGACAAGCTAGTGGCCTTATAAATTGCACATAAAATGATAGTACGTCAGTTACATTAATATATAAACAAATAGAGTTGAGAAAAAAGATCATGTGGTGTGGGACATGTTACGAAAGATACAATTTGTAATCCATGATAAGGTAAGTATAATGTTATTCTTTTGACATCAATTTAAGATTTTAACAGTTACGTTATGTCAAAATGTTAACACATATAGTACTCAGCCAAAGCGTTTGGACATAACAATAAAGTTTTGAACTCTCTCGAATATTTCTGTATTTTAAGCGACTGAGAGTTTGGAGTCTCCATGAAGTAATACATTAGAAGATGGTTGATCTTCGTCTACATCATGTACGTCTTGTATCTATGTGTCACCCTAAATCCAGTGATACGTTACAGAGGTTTCGCCACCGGGTTTTTGTGCGGTTTCGTCACGTGTTTGTCTTTTGTTGCCTTCGTTCGTTTCCCCTCTTATTAAATTGTTAGTGCTGTCTTCAGTTTGGTGCGTTTCGGTTTTAAGAAGGGTAAAAATTTCATTTCAAATTTGTGTCACCGGCTGCTATCAGGTACGATGGTCTTTGAACCAATCCAAGCAGACCTATATTGACCTTTTCTTTATAAATAACACAAATTTGTAAGGATAATCTGAAATTACGCAGATTTATTTTCCCGGTCAACCAGAAATTCGCAAAAGATCTAAATGCAATTTCATCAGCGATGACTTTTTCTTCATTACGCAAAATTGAAGTTAAACATTTCCGGGCTTCCGGCCCTAATCAAATCAATATTGTATTTTGTAATGTAATTGTTTCATGTTTTCTTTGTGTCTTGATAAAGGAGCGGATTGTTCTAAAATTTGACAACACCAGTTTGCCTACACTGTTGGAATCACCTCTTTGTCCTTGGAAAATTCGTATCCTATAAATATACGTTTGTAAGGATCCAGTGTTATTTTGAAAAATACAGTTAATATTATGTCTTTGGCCCACATCCTTTTATATACGTATACAAATACCTACAGTCTGAAATTATTTTACACAATGTCAAGTGAAGAAATACAAGAAAGGAAGATGTTGAACATATACTCGCCTAGTTAATGGACAGACTCGAAACTATTTCAAAGAATTAAAAAAATACACCGCGACACGAGTTCACGCGGGAAAAGAATCCCGCGGGAAATCCAACACACTCCGATCAGCGACTTGTCGCCAAACTTCGTTCTCGGCGAGACAGGAAGTCAAACAGCGCGAGCTTTGTTAATGTGTGATCCGGACAAATCCGGACCATTTTTAAGAGTTAAGCAGACGGAATAATCAATTATTTAAGAGAACGGCTTTATAATAAGCAGGAACTGTACGGTAATTGAGCCTATCTTCCATGAGGAATAAATCTCTACACTGTTTGTCGCTAGTGCTCAGTTGAACGATGGCGAAATCGATCAAATGAAACATATTCTCACATATCACACACGAGGAGGGGAGATAAACGAGTATTTGTGCTAACTTGATTGACGACCTTCCCGTGACGGATTGCAGTGCTCGGCTCAGTCCGGTCATATTACGTTTTTCTCAGCGTTACGTAAATTTGATATCGGCTTGAATGTATTTTGTCGAAAATTGACTGAACAGGATACGGAAGAAGTGTTTCGAACTTTCGAATTGCTCTAATAAATCCATCATCGTAAACAAAAGACACGTGCATCACAAAGTCGGAAAAGACAGATCTTCAACACAAGAAACAACCATTACAATGTATATGTGAATATTTTGTATTTTTGGAAACTGCTCGGTTCTTTCCGTTATACCGACAGATTAACCAGAATCTGTTCGGCCATCTCCGTCATACTGACAGAGTAACAAGAATCTGTTCGGCCATCTCCGTCATACTGACAGAGTAACAAGAATCTGTTCGGCCATCTCCGTCATACTGTCAGAGAAACCAGACTTTGTTCTGCCATCTCCGTCATACTGTCAGAGAAACCAGACTTTGTTCGGCCCTCTTCATCATGCTGTAAGAGTATATCAAGAAACTGTTCGGCCCTCTCCGTCATACTGTCAGAGAAACCAGACTTTGTTCGGCCCTCTTCATCATACTGTCAGAGAAACCAGAATTTGTTCGGCCATCTCCGTCATACTGTCAGAGAAACCAGACTTTGTTCGGCCCTCTTCGTCATGCTGTAAGAGTATATCAAGAAACTGTTCGGGCCATTCCGTCATTCCGTCAGAGAAACCAGAACCTATTTGGCCCTCCCCGTCTTACTGTCAGAGAAACCAGAATTTGTTCGGCCCTTTCGCCATACTGTCAGATTGTATAAAGATACTGTTCTGGCCTTTCCATCATACTATAAGAGTAACCAAAATATGTTCGGCCCTCTCTGTATACTGTCAGAGAAACCAGAATTTGTTTGGCCCTCTCGCCATACTGTCAGAGTGTAACCAGAACCTGTTTGACCCTCTCCGTCGTATTGTCAGAGTAACCAGAATCTGTTCGGCCCTCTTGTCATGCTGTGACAGTTACCAGAGCATGTTCGGCCATTTCCGTCATACTGTCAATGTAACTAGAATATGTTCGGCCATTTCCGTCATACTGTCAGAGTAACCAAGAAATGAAAGATTTGAGTGGATGATGGAGGAGAGGCGTCCTGTGCGATATGTTCCGTTTCGAAAGAGAAATTCATCCTGGTACTCAAAGTCCTACATTCTGTAACAATATGCCGGGGTGGGGAATTAAAATAGATAATAAATAAGCGTAAACAAAACCATAATCAGAACTCATAATCGATTTCAATAGGGGCAATATATGAACAAATGATATATTAAAATAGAGACCCTTGTAAAAGTACAAGAGAGTAAGACCAGGTATTTCGGAAGAGTAAGCGTCTTGTAAATCAAGCTGTGTATGCTATTGGTTATAAAGCATGCTACCGTGTTATATCTCTATCCTGACTGCTTTGTATTCCAAACAATCTGGTATAAAGAACTGTTTGTACAGCAAAACAAAACTGTTAAACGTTACCTCCTTCAGTCAAAATCAGAATATAAATTGTTGATACATTTCAAAATAAATACAAATATGGAGGTTAAGAAATACAGGCAGACGGCAAACTTTCGAATTCTGCTAATACACATGTAGGTTGACAAGTAATAATGGATTTTATAAAGCTCTAGAGTATTACTGCAGTGTATGATGCAGGTGAAATACATGGTTCACCTCGATACTGTCTCCGATGCACTACGCAGTGTAGATATATATCTTGTTTGTTGACAGGAGATTTTTTAATCTGTAATTATTTGGGGATAGAAACACGCACGAACAGTAGATTATTTTTGAGGTATCTGTGTGCTGATTAGGGCTCGCGTGATCAGGTTAGCGCTGTGAATGTTGATGAGAATCGAGTTGTCGCCTCCCTGTACTGTTGATGGTGTGATGTATGTTCAGACCTCGCCGAGGCCCTGTCACACGCTGATTACACCAGTGTTTGTCGTGTCTATTCGTCTATATCAGACGCCGACTTCACTACCGTAATTAAGCACAAGACAGGTACATGTAAAGCCTTAACATAGTTACCGACATTGCCTGTCAGTAAGGTACTGACACATAAAGGTCGTTCACTCACTCCATCTGAAGAATACAACGATTTTAGTCAATATTTATTACAAGTTTTGGGACAAGAGAATGATTCCTCAATTCTCACTTTGAGGGCGTGACATTGTCAGTAAGATGTGGTACTGACACCAAAAAGTCGTTGTCTCACTGCATCTGAAGGATATAACGAATTTAGTTCATATATACAACTTGGAACTGCTTTCTTGGTAATGTACTGTGTCGTAAGTGTTGAGACAAGAAAACGAATCCTCGATTCCCACTGTGAGGACGGGATACTGTCTGTCAGAAAGATTTGTTATTGACATTAAAAGGTCGTTCACTTACTGCATCTCCCCGGATACAACGACTTTAGTCAATATATATTACAAGTTACGGGACAAGAGAATACTTCCTCAATTCTCACTGTGAGGACGTGACATTGTCTGCCAGGAAGGTGTGGTACTGACATCACAATGTCGTTCACTTACTGCATTTGAAGAATACAATGATTTTATTCAATAAGTAACTGCTTCATATGTAAAATAACATCTCGTTAGTTTTAAGGACAAGATAATGATACCTCAGTCCTCACTTTGTGTACGTGACATTGTCTGGTATTGACACCAAAAGGCCGGTGCCGCTCTACATCTGAAGAATACAACGACTTAAGTCAATACGTAACTGCTTTCTTTGTAATATACCATGTCTTTAGTTTTAAGGTAAGGTATTGCATTGGTTCAAATACTCAATGAAAATGCTTCCTCAATTTTCGCTTAGAGGACGTAGCATTTACTTGGATGTGACTTAAATTGCGGGTATAGTTGATGAAGCAGAAGTAAAAAACCTGGTCCTATTTGCCGGTACTTTTTAATGACCTTTGGGTTGTTATTTCATTTCCTCAATTAAATTGTTTATAATTATTCGCCCCTTGTTTAATTGATTTTGAGTTCGGAACATTTTTTTGTTACCGGTCCGGTATTCACTGGTTTTGTTTTGTTTACATACAGAGTATTTTTCCACATTAGAAAAACAACAAATCATTTGTTATGAAAACATGACATACAGTAGATTATAGAGTATTATCATACAATTTTATTGATGTGCTATTTCCAAATTAAATTTAATTTTTCTGGCAGTATTGCCTCAGTAATACAAAGTGAAAAAATGTTACCTCATTTTATGATGAGTTCAGGATGATCTCCTCGTTTGTCAATCACTAGCTTTAACATGTCTCAAAAGTTTCTGGCGATATTTTTTAATGTGTTGATACATATATATTAAATCGTCGAGTTGCTACACTGACCAGAACAGGTTTACATGGACAATCGGGTTAATGTTAATACATATGTATACAATCGTTTGGAGAACGTACAACTAGCACGCATACCTTGCTCCACATTTCAGCTATTCGTGGTACACGATTTAAAGTTAAACAGAACTAATTTAATTCTTTTTCGCTATTCAAAAATTGAAGGGGTTTTACGCACCTGACTTATCTGCTCCTACACTAGTTTAGAAAGTGTCTGTCCTCACCTTTTAGCCTTCAGTATCACTGACGAGACCCAGGAGGACGAGCTGTATGGTGCAGTTCTATTGATGTTTCATGGCATTCTGTATCTATAACTAAATTTAAAAGGTGCATCATGTGTGTGTTAAAACGTCTTTCTGGATATCGAATAGATTTTGATGTATAGCTATAGAACATATTACAACACTGATGGACGTTGTTGAGTATGCACAATAGTGTGTTTAGTTGTCGTGATTGATAATGATACCCGGTTGTCATTTTGAAACCTTGATGTTTACTTGGATGAGACAAAGATTTACATGGCGGCTGTCGTCGATGAAGCAGAAGACGCTTACTCTTCCGGAACACCTGGTTTTATTCTCTTGTACTTTTACAATGGTCTCCATGTTTATCTTTCCTTTGTTCATATTTGCCACTGGTTAAATCGATTTTGAGTTCGGATTATGATTTTGTTATTGCTTCGGTATTCTCTAATTTACAACAGTAGCTAGTTCACCGAATAAAGCTAAGTCATGCTTTACTTTAATTTATAAGCTGTTGAACAAAGGGTAATTGGGAGAAAGCATGTCAGCATCTTGACGGAGAGCAAGATTGATAAAGAACATGATTTGTCCATTAGACAACATTAAAGGGTGCAGTAGAGATGTCAATCACCCGATCATGAATATAATCACACCACGTTAGGAAGCATCGAGCGACCAACAGAGTCGGGCCCTGCTCAGGTGGGTACACCCTGCTAGGTTTGACAGTGCGTGTCCATTCACGTCAGGGAAATGCTACACGAGAGCTGTGTAAAAGTGGAAACAAATGTCTGGGACTTTCAGAGATGCACTCGGTGAGATTAGAACAACTGTCAGAATAATGACACAACGTCTAAAACCGTAGATAGCATTGGGACAGAGGAACCAACACCGCAACAGACATCACTTGGTATGAGTAGTTGATCAGAAAAATCTTACATGAAATCATGACAGTAAAATAAGATTCATATAGACTCGTATTTCATACTTTAATCAATCACAATTTAGTCTGGTTTTATTACTATATTTAAATCAAATATTTTTTTTATAACAAAAAATACATTTTTAATATGCTTAAGAAAAAACATCAGTGAATACCAAAGCGTCAATAAAACCGTAATCCGAACTCAAAATCGATTAAACTGGAGACAAAATAGGAACAAAGGAAAGATTTACATGGATATTCTCGTAAAAGCACAAGAGAATAAGACCAGGTGTTCCGGAAGCGTAAGATTAAACGTGACTTCCATGCGTAATGATTTTGTTTCCAGTACACAGTAAAACACCACTTCTTTACAACTGAAAACAATATCACAGGAAGTGACGTGAACAATCGCTAAAAATTCCAATTAATGACGCTATTTAGATTTAAAACTTAGGTACAGAAAACAAAACAAATGAGACTTAAACGCACAGTTTATGCTTACTGGAAGGAGGGCTTATCAGCGGTATTCAAATGTACAAACACAACTACAAATATAGAATACATTGAAAAGGATAGGTTCCATGAAGCCTAGTTATAGGGTAGTACACGGTATATGCAGTCGCACACTACTAGTATACAACATAGTTCACAATAGGCTTACAATGGTGGTAGAAACTGAAGATAAAAAGTGGCTACACTATGATAAAATTCGAATATAACGAAGCATCAAAAATACCATATTCCGAACCCAAAATCGATTAAACCAGGATAAAATGGAAATGAGGGAAAGAATAACAAAAAAGACCCTTGAAAACATACAATAAAAATAAGACCAAGTGTTCCTGAAGAGTAAGCGTCTTCTGCCTCTTCGACGACATACGCCATGTAAATCTCAAACATCAAGTCCTCAAAGTGAAATATGATGAGACAAAGATTGCGACCATAAAACTTGGTCATAGTTCCCGTCAACCTGCATCTCTCGAATCCGTGTCTAATATACAACTAGTCATCACAGCTATCGTGATAACATGAGGATAATGCATGAAATATGAGCTAGGAAGCGTTAAGGCGGCCCAGTAATGACTTTCCAAGGACAGGGGGAAATCAATGTGTTCAGGGCTAAATCCATCCCACGCCGTCTTACAGAAGGGGGATAGAGCAGAGGTTTCGGCTTTTTTGACATGTCGTTAGTTTTCACTCAAGGTCTATGTATAAAATTGATCACAGTATTAATGAAATTGATGCAAGCTCAGTTGTTTATTATTGCGGTGTAACCCGATGTTTGATAAATGTTTAATGTTTGAATGAATTACATTGATGAAACTGATGCGAGTTGATCATTACTCTGGTGTAATTAGATATGTGATTAATATTTGATGTTTGAATGAGCTACTATTGAGTTTCTATAGATTTATTGTTGTCAACGTTAACTTTGTAGCGATAGAAACACTCTGTGATGAGCCTGGTCCCTATTCTACACTAACAAAGCCAATTGATTACTTTCTGTTGTAACTTCTTAAACATAGTAATGTTCAGTTCTAATCAATAGCACCGGGCTGAGTCTGTCTGGTACACCTAACATATAGTGTGTAACATAACAAAATATATGTAGATAAACAAATCCTAACATCTTGACAGCATTGCGATATAGTATGTGATCTTTTATGATATAAAGTGGTATAATTGGGATATATTCTGTACTTGTTTATGATGTAAAGGTGGATGCATGGAGATATATTCTATACTCAATTATGATATAAAGTGGTATAATTGAGATATATAATGCACACATGTGTGATATAAAGTGGTAGCATTGAGATATATAATGCACTCATTTATGATATAAAGGTGGTAGTATTGAGATATATTTTGTACTCATTTATGATATAAAGTGGTATAATTGAGATATATAATGCACACATTTATGATATAAGGTGGTAGCATTGAGATATATTCTCTACTCGTTTTTAATATAAGGTGGTAGCATTGAGATAAACACTGCCATCTAAAAGTTTTGTTACAAACTTTGTGTACCTATTAAGCCATTAGCCAACAAAAAAGAACACAACTGATGCAATTTCCTAAAGATAGTCCACTTATCAATGACAATAGGCATTTCATTTCAAAAATAACTAAGTCCTGGAAGTTGCAGGGAGGTTCATGGGAGGGGTCTATTTTTGATATTGTTCAAAATTGAATAAAAGTTGTTTTTCTTTCATTTGCACAACTACAATGATCCACTGTCGAAAACATATTGTTGACTTGTTTGTCTAAAAAACATGAAATTGCAAAAATGGTTTGAGGATTTTAATAGTATATAAAAAACCATACATGCATGTAGTTGAAAACTAACAAAACATCTTAAGAAGTTAATTAAAATGTTAATAGTAATACAAACTTCAAAATTCGGTTTTGCTCAATTTTAAAGCGTTTGAAGAAAAGATGCGTCAAAACTTTTGAATGGCAGTGTAGTCTGTATTCGTTTTTGATATAAGGTGGCAGCATTTTTATATAGTCTGTATAAAGGTATAGATGCTCATTAGAGCGCTTCTTGCTATTACTGAAAATATTACCTCAGTTTAATCAATATGCTGTAATGTTACCCACATGTACATTTACATGGCGGGTGTCTTTGATAAAGCAGACGACGCTTACCTTTCCGGGACACCTGGTCTTATTCTCTTGTAATTTTACGAGGGTCTCAATGTAAATATTACCTCTGTTCATACTTTGCCTTTAATTTAATCGATTTTTAAGTCGGATTGTGGTACACCTTGTCTTATTCTCTTATACTTTTCAAAGTTCTCCGTGTAAATCATTGTTCGTATTTTGTTCTTAATTTATTAATCTTTTTTTTATGAAAGAAGAATGTTTCCAGTCTTATTTATCTTTGTTGTTGTGTTCTTATTCTGGTACTTTTAAAGTTTTATATGTGCTCTAAAAGTCAATATTTTTGCGTGTGGAATGTCTCGCTTAGTCAACCTCCAAACTGTTTGCGATGTGGTCATTTTCGCAGTGTCAGTCATGCTGATTTGCACAGTATATCTACTCTTCTATAATGAATTGTTTGAGTCATTATTAGTTATGAGTTTGAGCTATGTTAAATATATCCGAGTGTGGATAAATTCGCAGAGATTTAATGCCAGAAAAATAAGCGAAAATGTCCACACCGCGAACGATTCCACTTTTACAGTAAATCTGTGTTCATATTTTGTTTTTCATTTATTAACCATTTCTTTTATGAGAGAGGAATATGGTTCCAGTCGTTTTAATCTATGTCACTTATGTTTGGGATTCCTATTCAGTAGGTCGACGTTCGGGCTGGTCATTTCTTGACTGGTGCAGTGTTTCCTTGTTAACTTTTGTGTTAGCTATGACGTCACTAGTTTGTATTATAAGTAACGATTTGCTCACTGTGGTAGTGAAAAAAGAAAATATGAATCATACACTTGTCGGAGGGTCATGGACTTGTCGGAGGGTCATGGACTTGTCGGAGTGTCGTGGACTTGTCGCAGTGTCATGGACTTGTCGGAGGGTCATGGACTTGTCGGAGGGTCATGGACTTGTCGGAGGGTCATGGACTTGTCGGAGGGTCGTGGACTTGTCGGAGGGTCATGGACTTGTCGGATAAATTACTGATCTGCTTGAATCATGGCAACAACCGACACATGGTTTATTGCGTAATTCTTGATTTTTTTTCTAAACCATGTTTGTTCATGTAAGTTTGTTCATGTTTACCCATCCCAGTCAATACAAAGCAAGTAGTATGTTTTCATGACTCAATAAGACACGTTGAGTTAGAAATATAGAGTCCGATCACAAGGTCACAGGCGTACATACATATATAGTCCGATCACAAGGTCACAGGCCTACAACATATATTGTCCGATTTACAAGGTCACAGGCCTACAGCATATATAGTCCGATCACAAGGTCACAGGCCTACATACATATAAAGTCCGATCACAAGAACACAGGCGTACATACATATATAGTCCCATCACAAGGTCACAGGTCTACAACATATATAGTCCGATCACAAGGTCACAGGCCTACAACATATATAGTCCGATCACAAGGTCACAGGCCTACAACATATATAGTCCGATCACAAGGTCACAGGCCTACAACATATATAGTCCGATCACAAGGTCACAGGCGTACATACATATATAGTCCCATCACAAGGTCACAGGTCTACAACATATATAGTCCGATCACAAGGTCACAGGCTTACAACATATATAGTCCGATCACAAGGTCACAGGCCTACAACATATATAGTCCGATCACAAGGTCACAGGCCTACAACATATATAGTCCGATCACAAGGTCACAGGCATACAACATATATAGTCCGATCACAAGGTCACAGGCCTACAACATATATAGTCCGATCACAAGGTCACAGGCCTACAACATATATAGTCCGATCACAAGGTCACAGGCCTACAACATATATAGTCCGATCACAAGGTCACACGCCTACAACATATAGTCCGATCACAAGGTCACAGGCCTACAACATATATAAAGGGGTAGGACAAGTGTAGCCGGAACCTCGGAGTCCTCCTCCAAGTCTCTCAATACACTAGGAAGAACATCGCTGAGCTGGACCATAGAAGGGCCCGTCAGAGCCGATAGCGCCAAGATCAGAAGACCGGTGTGCGAACATTACATAGGACAGTCAGAAACAATAAAGAGCTGCTCGTATTGCTGGTTACTGACTAAACGTAAATGTGTGCTGTCTTACCTCTCATTCAACGCCTAAACCTCAGGTAGACCAGAGATGGTTCATATAGATCATCACGCAATCTACGTTGTCTGTCTAGATTGATGAGCGGCGAGCTGCTCGTCCAGGTTGGCATATAATCAGAGATGTCTACTTACTAACCTGAGGATGGCCCTGATGGGAAATATTTTATTTAGGCGATGTTTATCAATCACGACCTTGTAGCTTGACGAGAAAGGACCGCTGCATAGTAGCACACATGCCGATGGATTGATTGGTAGCCGGGAACATCCTTGAAGCAATGCACGAGATACTAAAGAATTTTCTGTATGTACCCAAAATGGGTTTCGTAGATTAACCCCCCCCCCCCGCCAAAGTTCAGCTTTGCTCCGTTATGACTGTCATGTCACACACGTAAATTGATTTTGAGTCCAAGTTAACAAGACGATTATGACCCTGAACGGCCATGTAATTAACAACATTCACTTAAGAACGTACTGTGCTCCCCTAGAGTTGTTTCAAGCAGTTTGGTTGATTTCCACTTAAGCATTTAGGAGAGTAGCGTTTGAAAGCGAAATTCTTGTTCAATTCCTCGTTTAGTGTGATATCTTTGTGCGATATGAAGATGGACGTTTTTGAGTGTGCTTGTTATTGTGTTTACTTGTTGTGATGACAATGATGACTCGGTTCTCATTTTGAGGATTGATGCTTACTTGGATGTAACCAAGATTTACATGGCGGGTGTCGTTGATGAAGCAGAAGACGCTTACTCTTCTGGAACACCTGGTCTTATTCTCTTGTGATTTTACGAGAGTCTCCATGTAAATCTTTCCTTTGTTCCTTTTTTGCCCCTAATTTAATCGATTTTGAGTTCGGATTTTGGTTTTGTTGACGCTTTGGTATTCTCTGATTTTTTTTCACCCCAATACACGGATGTCAAATCAACTTCACCCCAATACACGGGTGTTAAATCAACTTCACCCCAATACACGGTTGTCAAATTAACTTCACCCCAATACACAGATGTCAAATCAACTTCACCCCAATACACGGGTGCTAAATCAACTTCACCCCAATACACGGGTGTCAAATCAACTTCACCCCAATACACGGGTGTCAAATCAACTTCACCCCTAAACACGGGTGTCAAATCAACTTCACCCCAATATACGGGTGTCAAATCAACTTCACACCAATACACGGGTGTCAAATCAACTTCACCCCAATACACGGGTGTAAATCAACTTCACCCCAATACACGGGTGTCAAATCAACTTCACCCCAATACACGGGTGTCAAATCAACTTTATCCCAATACACGGGTGTCAAATCAACTTTCTGAATGTTAAGCAATATTTACCCGCCTAATGATGTTTCGAACCAAATTTGGATGAAATCTGCTAAAGCACTTTTAAGGGAAAAGTATATGAAAGGATGCAAAATTCCATGCTCAGTGAAAAGGAAAAAAAAATGAACGTAGAGGCTAACAAGAAATAATTGTTTTCGAAATAGACTGTCCGGTATTTCATCTAATGCGAACAAAATCCCCAAAACACCGACACATAACTATTGACAAGCAAAACACGTTCCTAGCTGCTAATAACGTTTACGTGATGTTCTTTTATAGAAAATCAGTAAAAAGATTTTCTTACGGGGCGTAGATCAATATCTACTTCTATCGTCCGTGACTTCCGTATAAACTTACACGTAACCCAAAGTACCGGGCTTATAGATAGAAAGGAATATTTCCGTTATATATTGAAGTTAAAACTAGAATGATTACATGTATGTTTTGGTATACATTAATAGCAAGTATTATTTGTCCTGAATTATGCACATTCAAATAAAAATAGAAAATACCAAAGCGTCAACAAAACCATCAATCGAACTCAAATTCGCTTAAACAAGAGACAAACCATGAACAAGGCAATGCTTTCCTCGGAGACCATTAAAACATGAAAGAGAAAAGACCAAATGTTCCCGAAGGGTCAGCGTCTTCCCCTTCATCGACGACACTCGCGAAAATTATTTGTAAATCCAAATTTTATTTCAATAAATGCCACGTCCTCAAAATGAGAACTGAGATATTTATAAACATAACAACTTTGCATAATGATGACCATATTCTGATTACACTAAATAATTCTGCCTGCATCTCTCGAATCCTTGCCCGTAAGGTTGTTCGTCAGCAGCTGACATCTGCCATGAACATTTCTTTATTAATCTAAAATAACAAATCAACTGCGACATGTAAACACCATAGGATGAAGAAGTGGGGATTTTACTATCAAGAAATGGAAGTTTCTCGATCGGAAAATCGAAATCATCACGTTATTCGTATAAATGTAGCTAAGACGAAGTAAGTTGTTTATGTTGGTCTTCGTTTTGATAAAGATCATGGTAAGCAGCTGACATAGAAGAGTATGTTGTGTCCTTTATTTCAAATAACGATCGACTTGGACAGCACATCGTCGATATATCCGACTCTGAATTTTAAGGATTAGGCGAGATTTTTGTTACCTTTCCTGATAAGCTCCTCGATAAGTCTGTTCAGAGTGGGGCACAGTTTGTTCACATTGGAATGCCATCAAGTCTCCTGGAAAATCTGTCCTCCAACCTCAACAAATATATCGTCAACCAAGAATTCATTCATATGTTTGTATTATGTTCAATCCACATGTGAACCGTATCTTAAAGTTCAAATAATTAAAATGTTGAAAGTATCTTTTGTGGAACCGGAAATAACATATACCTGTGAATACCAGGAAACCCGCACTATAAAACAAAGAGTTATTGAAATTGGTCGTAAAACAAAGAATTCGAGGTAAGATTCCACAACAAAAAATTATTTTCAAGAGGATTCATCTATTCGATAAGAAAACCAATTTTGAACTAAAATAATTGAAGCCAAACATTTCTTTAACTATAGAGGTAAAAAATCAGCGTAATTCTACTGTAGATATAAAGTATACTCGTATATTCTGAAGAGTTCCATTATCCAGATGATATAAAACGTGACATGCGGATTCGGTGGGGCTTCTCTTCTTAACCAATTGTCACGAAACTTTACGCAAGTCTTCACAAACATCATCTCTTGTACGAATTCATATTGTAACCTTATGAGGTCAAACACTAGGTCACTCTTTCTATAAATATAGTTTTGGTGTTACCATTTTACTTATATCATTTCTTAACCAATTTTCACGCAACTTCCCAAGAGTGTTCACAAACATTATCTCTTGAACGAAATCGTTTATATAAATAGATATATTCTGTAGTACAAAAAAAGATTAATGTTACTATAAATAAAATTGTCAAGTAACTTAACATATGTACGGGATATTTGTCGACCACGTGAGCTCAAAAACAATCTCACTGTTACTATAAATAGGATATCAACAATTCGTTCCGCCACTTAACCAAATTACCCTTATGTGTCATTTAACTTTCGACTCGTTTTGAATAATATATCTTTTGAAACGTTCATTTTTTCTTCCTGCAGTCAAAAACAAGGTCACCATTACTATTTTCAACATGAAAGATACCTTTATCTCGAAAGATGACGTAACACACACAAGCTACCTTTGAGATTTAGTAATATATACAGTATGCCGAAAAATTGATTTAAATCATACAGCTGTTTCGTCCTTCCATGACTCATCAATGATGCTAGGTGCCAAAAATTGAAATAGGAATTTTCTAAACTAATGTAGAAGCAGAAGGTTAAGGTTCATTTCGCTTCGACTTTCTTGCTACCCATCGTTTACGATTATTTGTCCTCTAATTGCAATGTACAATTTATATATCCGAATGTTAGTTAATTCATAGGAATTCCAAAATACTATTGAAAATACAAATAAATAATATACACGTGAAAATATTATCTTTAAATGATTGTTGCGTTCCATGTACAATGAATGATAAAAAAAATCAGAGAATACCAAAGCGCCAACAGAACCATAATCCTAACTCAAAACCGATTAAACTATAGGCAAAATATGAACAGAGGTAAGATTTACATGGAGACCCTCGTAAAAGCACAAGAGAATAAGACCAGGTGTTCCGGAAGTGTAAGCGCCTTCTGCTTCATCGACGACACCCGCCATGTGAATTTCGGTCACATTCAAGTAAACATCAATCCATAAAAATGAGAACCGAGTCATCAATCACACCAATAAGCATACTCAATATATACGATGTAAATACATGACCTTTTGTAATATAATTTGTATTTCTGAAAGTAGTAAAGAACAATGCTTCAGCCCTTCATATTTTTTCTTCATTACAGGAAAGATAATGAAATAACATAGGATGAAATAGAATTATCTAAACTGTTGGGGTTTTTATGTGAATGTCGTAAGAAATGTTCCTGCACGAAACCTATGTTGTGATGACGTGTCTGGTGTGCGAGTTATTTACATACAGAATAATCAATCAAAAACTAAATTAAACGTTATGCATGTGCTAATTGAGAAATAACAAGGTTAAATATCAGTAGAAGAACCTTTTGTTCAATAATAATAAATTATTTGTCACCTAGCGCGGTACATATAGCGAGCACAGCACAGATTAAACTGCAATAAAACTGTCAGACGGATGAGAAACTGATAATGGCGGCGGAGACAGGGCGGCGACAGTTAGATATATTCACGTCCTTGAAGCATGAGACATGGACGTAAACTCTCCGGGAAGATTGACTCATACACCCAGACTGTTCATTTCCCCGACTGCAGATAATTTTATCACATGTTCAGCTAAAAATCGAAATATTTAATAACGATAACGGAAAAAAAAGCATAAGCGCCAAACCCCCAAAATGCAATTTTGAGGAGGAGATATATTGCCTTCACAATGTTAAACATGCACTAAATGTGTAGACCATTAATATTGATTCCAAATACAAGGCGATTACAAGTAGTAAACGTTCCTATTTTTCTACAAAAGAAAGTTAAATATTACATCATGAACTAACCGGGAGTTGGAAATTTACATATTTACGTAATGTTACGTCTGGGATAAGAGGCTCCATTAAGTACAGCTCAATTTGACGAAGCTTGGAAAGTTATTTTACAGAAAGCAACGTTATTATTCAGTCAGGTTTAAAATATTGTAGATTTATCGCAGTTGTATCACTGCTAACAATGACTGACTCAGCTGTTAAATGTTATTGCTATATTGTTGGGAGGAAAACGTTTCAAATTTTAAAAAGTTGAAACTGAGGTTCGGTTATCAGATAATGAGCTTATTTTCGGAGTATATGGAAAATATGTTATCGTACTATTAACTTTCCGAGATAGTAACTCTATAGTATAGTAAGGAACTGGTATGAGACTGTACGTACAATACTTAGTTTGTGACTGCCAGGGGGTAATTGACACTTTCCTCGTAAATTAACGCATCGATGCATATATTGAGGAAGTTAATTGATTCCAAGTAGACAAACACATTAACAGCTGCAGTGACGCGAGGGTCAACCACTCGTTACAGCCTTATTGATTGATCACTGCTAATGCAGTTTTAATGTAGGTGTGGTGGTCAGTTTGGGAACGGAAGTGATCAGTGACTTATTTGGCCGTGAATATGGTCAATTTTCCTCCGATAACTGCATTACACGGAAACATCGAGCATGTAGGACGCTGTATGTCAACGTAAAGGACAGACTTCCCGAGGGAGATAAACCACTCTGGCCCCGATGTAGAGTTCTATTCAGCCAAGCGTAATGTGTATTGAAGTAATATCAGCTATATTTGAATGTGAGGGAATTGAAAAGATGCCGATACCTTAATTGTTGTTTTATTTAATATGTTTACAAATATAGATTATATATTCGTTTCTTAATTTGAACATACCACAAAATATGTGTACAGCAAAAGGAAGCGTGAAGTGAGGACTCAATGCTGTTATATGTAACACAGAAATATACTAAATTAACTCAATGGTGTTACATGTAACACAGAAATATACTAAATTAACTCAATGGTGTTACATGTAACACAGAATTAAACTGAATTGACTCAATGCTGTTACATGTAACTCAGAATTATACGAAATTGACTCAATGGAAAAACATGTCACTCAGAATTATGCTAAGTTGACTCGATGATGTTACATGTAACTCAGAATTCAACTAAATTGATTCAATGCTGTTACATGTGACTCGGAAATCTACTAAATGGATTCAATGATGTTACATGTAACTCAGTATTTGTTGAAGACGATGATGTACGGAGGTCAAGGGTCATACACATGGTGTCTCTGTTTATCCTTTAGACACCTTGTAGAGGGGCTACTGTTAACGGTCTATGTTTAATGTAAGAGCGAGGAGTAGCAATTACAGCGAACGTTAAATACTCGGATGCATGTTTCACCATAGCTGTCTGAGACAAAACGATCGGTATATCTACTAAACTGTATGGCCTTGTGAGACCTAAGACATTGGAATACAGGTAAAACACACCCAATTAACACATCCCTTCGACTAGCACAACGGGTGGGGTCGTTATGGTCGCCATGGTACTCCTGATAAACCGGAAGTAGTGCAACCTGTCCTATGGTGCGCCTCTCGGGACGCCTCTCTGCACAGGCCTAGTGATAATGAAAAGTCTCCTATTTTATGGTTCCTAGGTACTTTGTGTCAGCCATCATGCCATTCGGTGAATTATTTGAATTCCAACAGCTCCTGGTTATAACTAGTATCTGTAATATTTTAGTATTGAAGTGCTTTGATATGGTATTCATGGTCAATACTTATTACATGTTAGTGGTTGAGTTATGTCATTTATATCGACCATAAAGACCATATCAAGACACTTTAATGCTTTACATTTCATATCCATGTTGCTCACTTATACTGATTTAAATTTGATTGCAACTCTAATGATAAATGCTTCATTATCGACAAAGACAGTCGAAAAATATTATGGAACAGCCATTTGACTGCCGTCGCCGTTTCTATGCCACAAAATAATGACGTCATTATCGTTTCACGGAGGGTGGCATTTACTGTTTCTTCAAACGTACATCTCTGGTTAGTTATAATGCGACTTTATCATGCAAATGTTAATAGTTCAGTATCGAAAATATAAAAAAATGTCTGTATGTAGGTCAAAAATAACCAACATATTGAAATGTAAATACAGAATAGGTCATTTGTTCAGTAATCATGCCAATATATTTACTTTTGCGCTGCAGTGTCACAATATAAACCAAGGACAGTGTAAGTTCCGTTTTGGTTCATAGGACTATAACCAGAAAAACGAGTATTAATATGAACGTGAGCTGAAGATTAAAAAACAATGCATATCGCGCCGAACTCTCGTTTGGACGAGAAACTATAGACAATTTATTTGCTTTATTTATTCCATTTAAGTCACTTATAGGGTAAGATCGAATTAACATAATTAAAATTGAAAAAGTGTCGTCATTACAAGTGTAAGCTTTTAATCACTCACTGTCTGCCATGAAGAGGGTGTCCCCCTCCGTGATTTCCGGAAAGTGCAGTAATGTTTCAGTAGGCCTATCGTCCGAAATAATGTATTGTCAACATTCTGACACCTCGTACATACATGTCATGTAGAAAGACGATTCATATCCCTCATCAGCAGTGAAGTCGACCGAAACATAGCATACATGTACATGCATTAGAATTCTTATGCAACGCACCTACAAACAATACGACGCTGACAACTTTTACCATTGCGAGTCATCTTACTCATTTTTCAAATTCAGCGGACATGCCTCCGAAGTATGACGTCATAAGTACTCGTTGTCATTTGTAACGACGACAATTATTTCAAGTGTTATTTTAAAACACCCTTAGACAGAAACAGTGCAAAAGAAAAAAAAAGTTTCAACATTTTCATTATAAAATCCTTGTACGGTAGCTGTTTTCCCCGGACTATATTTCTGGGTCGCCGTTCCAGGAGAAAGGACGTGAAACGTTTCCGTCTCTCGAAAACGAGCTTGCCCTCGGGCTGTTCTGCAAATTCAGCATTCCAGTATTTCATGGAGCTACAATTTGTTTTAGTTTACAGTCGAAATTATTTTTTCGGATAAGGTTAGAAGTGGAAATGTAAATATAAGCATAAGCAAGGGTGTCGTCGATGAAGCAGAAGACGCTTACTCTTCCGGAACACCTGGTCTTAGTCTCTTGTACTTTTGCAAGGTCTCCATGTAAATCTTTCCTTTGTTCAAATTTTGCCCCTGGTTTAATCGATTTTGAGTTTGGATTGTGATTATGTTGACGCTTCGGTATTCTCTTATTTTATTAAACTGCATTCTGTTTCGAGTTATAGGCAATATGAACGCCCACTGCATTACAAGAAATGCGCGGTCCATGCTACTTTCCTATAATGCAGTGGGCGTTCATATCGCCTATAACTCAAAACAGAATGCAGTTTATGCTTAATTGAACTGCTTTCAATTGGCATTCACTGATTGACAATACAAATGCCAACTGGACAAACGCAAATTCAATGAAGCGTGCTTCATGTTGAACTTGCTTTTGTCTGGTAAGCATTCATATTGCCTATGAATGCAAACTTTAAAAGCAGTTGAATACTTATATTTGCCATTTTTAGAGTCTGTGTTATCTCGTAACAAAAATTATTACACTTTCTATTCCTTAGCATTTAGCGTAAATAGTGTACATATCGTGTATGCTTGCTGAATGAAAGAAAAACCATCCCTTGTCCCTGATGTGGTATATAATTATATATTTACATTCTGATTGTTTCTTCTCTATATGAACATACCAACTGAAAACAACAAACACTAGACTATGAATACATCATGAATACAGTATGAATACATCCATTCACGTGAATTACTTAAGACGTAATATATTAGTCTTGTTCAATGGGAGTCTTACGGCTCCGCTTCGGATAACATGGAGAATTCACCCGCGTCAAACGTTCAAATGACTACGGTAGATTATTGGCGCCAATTTTACCAAAATTATGGCTGTTCCGCCTTTTTCGTTTGAAGGACGGCGCAATAACAAACGCAGTTGATTAACCAGTTGTTCAATAAATAAGGAAATAGATTAGACAACATTGTTCAGTAGTAAAAATGTAAATATATGAATTGAACGGCGTTGTTTTAATTTTCATGCCGGTATGAATGCAAAGCGGTTACACCCATATTGACCATGAAGCCCTAGCGGGCTTCATGCAATATGGATGTAACCGCTTTGCATTCATACCGGCATGAAAATTAAAAAAACGCCGTTCAATCCCGATATGTATCTTACGTAACAATTATGACGTCATGATAATGATGTCGTCAACAATCGGTCAACGGCATTCATGGCCTCATGAATGCCAATTAATTATAGTAGTAATATGTAGTGGCAATACCATGTTATTGTAAATATTGATGAAATTTCACCATCTACACTAAACCCATTCACCCCTGAACACACGTTTAAACTCTTCCCATTCAGAGCTGGAAAAGTCCATTATCAAATTTTAAGGGTAGATGGGTTAATGATGTTCTACTTCTTATCTTTGAAAAATGACGTACCGCACACACATGCTGCACCTTTTAAATTAAGTAATAGATACAGTATGCCAAAAAATGAATTAAACTGCATTAAGTGACATCTGTTTTGTCCTTATAGGACTCGTTATTCAAAGTGCATCATTTTACCAAACCGACGTTTAAAATTGATTGGAACGTTTTTCCCATTAATGAATTAACAAGGAAGGGATATGAATCGTAATTTTGTTTCTGAAATGATAACTTCAGTAATTATATTATAAGTATAGCAGATTAATGGTAATCACATTATTATTCAAATCGTTCAGTACAAGCATATTCCTGTCGTCTCTCGTTCTAGTCTATTTACAGTCTGTGATTACATATTCACCAATTATCTCGTGTTCAAGTGGGGTTTACGTGTGTCGGTTTGTTTCCAGACAATTTATGCAGTGTAAACACCAGCCTGACATGTGTTTCTGATTCCATATGTTTCAGGATTAACTTTCTGCCAGACTAGCAGTCACGATGGCAGAGATGCTTTACTCGAACGGAAGTCTGGCTGAGTCGATGGAGTACAACTTCACGCGCATAGCAGACGTGAGCTGTCGATACGAGTACCCTTATGAGCCGGTCAGCACAACTTCAATCGCCATCATCTGTATGTTAGCCGTGTTCAGCGTGGTCGGCACCATCGGAAACGTCCTTGTCATATATGTCTACGCCCAGAGGAAGGATCACCTGACTTCGTCGGTGTTCATTTTGGCGTTGGCGGGAACCGATTTCATTACGTGTCTAATTGTCATCCCGTATACCATTGTTTCTATCTACGAAAACTATGTGCTGCGTTTTGATGCCGTGTGTAAATTTTACAATTTCCTTATAACGTCCAACGTCCCGCTGTCCGCCTTCATAATGGTGGCTATTGCCGTAGATCGCTACATCTGTATCTGCCATCCGTTCGTACACATACTGACTGTCCCGCGAGCTAAGACGATTGTCTCCCTTCTCGGAGCTTTCGCGTGTGTCCTTGGTCTAATTACCGCTCTCAACTACGACGTGTACCAGACGTTCCCAGATATAGCTGATTATGTTACAAACGGCTCCACTCTCAATCAGTGTGAATTGATATATACTGGCGTATGTCAGCCCTCCAACAAGATCATACCCAGAGCGTTTCGCGAGGCTTACCAGAAAATATACGCCTCGTTTTTCCTTATATCCGTATTGCTTGTCATTGGTCTCTACTCCGTCATATACAGGTCGGTGATATCGCGCCGGGCCAAAAGACAGAAGCAGAAACGAACAAAACAGTTTTCGACCACCATGGTCCAAACGGACGAAACGCACCATATCTCGTCTATAAACCACACCACCTCAACAACAGCATCAGGGGCGGTCGACACTAACGTGGAAATCAAAGAAAACGGCTTGTGTTCGAAAACTGTGACACAGAAACTCAACAACGGCGAGACTGTCCCGCTAAAATCAGCGCCTCCTAAAAACACCTTGAAGGAGAAGAAGGATCATATTCTACTGGCAAATATCAAGATGGCGATCATGTTGTGTATTGTGACTGTAGTGTTCATCATAGCCTTTCTGCCGGCTTGGTTGATGGCCTTGGGGTGGATTACGTACAATGAGTTTGGGTTTTATATCTATTTCATATACAATGTGGCTAATCCTGTCGTTTATGCTTTCATGAACCCCACCTTCAGGAACGACCTTTTGAAACTGCAATCATGTTGTAATGGAAGATAATACAGGCAAGATTTTAAAATCGAAATCTGACAAATACTTTTAAACAGAAAGATATAGGATTCAATATATATACGAAGATGGAGGAGTGGGTATGATATAGGGCTCAACACGTGTACGTAGATGGTAGAGTGAAAAGATATAGGACTTAAGTAGGCGGAGGAGTGGGTATGATATAGGACTTAAGTAGGCGGAGGAGTGGGTATGATATAGGACTCAACATGTGTACGTAGATGGTAGAGTGAAAAGGATATAGGATTTAGGTAGGTGGAGGAGCGGATACGATATAGGATTTAGGTAGGTGGAGGAGCGGATACGATATAGGATTTAGGTAGGTGGAGGAGCGGGTAAGATATAGGATTTAGGTAGGTGGAGGAGCGGTTAAGATATAGGACATTAGTAGGCGGAGGAGCGGGTAAGATATATGACTCAACACGCAGGCGTAGACGAAGTAGCCGAAAAGATATATGACTCAACTCGTGTACGTAGGGAGTGTAGCGGAAATATATAGGACTCGACATGCATACGAAGGCGAAGGAGCGGGAAAGGGGTATCGCTCAACTGGTGTACGTAGGCGGATGAGAGCAGAATATAAAGTACTTAAGTACGCGTATGAGCGACCCGAACAGAAGGTGCAATGTTTTGAGTTATTGCGCATACATAACGTATTGGGTTGTTTCCAATACAGGGAATTACTATTACAGAGTTAGGATTTTTAGAAATCTTCGCTGGTCACTTTCTCAAGTTCATCAATCTGACATGGTTGTATCTATGGACTCCTCTAGGTTGTGTGTTTACCAAAAATATCAAAATGCAGCCCATGTAATTATCACCATTGTTTTATAGCACTCGTATAACAAGTTTTTGTTTTTTGCTGACTAAATTTCAAATGTTTTTTATTAATTACCCCAAAGCGTTTATATCCGCGAGGATACCAGCAGCATGGTGCAGCCCAGTCAATGAGCTTGTATTAATTCATAAACAAATTGTTTGTAAAACACCTTTCATGTTTAAAATATTCAATTTCATTGCAATGCTTACTCTATTTTTTCTATTTTAAGAGGGAGAGATGTGTGTTTTGTAGATGTATATATGTTTGTTTGACAGCAATTGGCTTACATTATATAAAGAGAATTATTAACACCAAAGGGAATATAACATAGAATGCTATGAAGGAAGAACACAAGAAACACGATCGGAGAATTTATCCTGCAACCACCACAGATATTTGCCGATAGCAACTCTCAGATAAAGCAGTGCTTTATCCATCAATACAAAATGCTTTATCATCAAAAAAATGTTTTACCCGTCAATACAAAATGCTTTATCCGTCAATACACAACTCTTTATCCGTCAGTACAAAACGCTTCCGTCAATACGTTACACGTGAACTTTTCCGGTTCTGACAGGACTTCTAAATATAAAAGTATGTCTTGAATGACTTATGAATTTATCATGGTATTAAACGGCTCAGTATCGGAAATTAAATGCATTGATGTAATATTGCCATACACATATGCGTTAAGTTACTCA
The DNA here is from genome assembly GCA_947623455.1 of Mimachlamys varia. Lineage (NCBI taxonomy): Eukaryota > Metazoa > Mollusca > Bivalvia > Pectinida > Pectinidae > Mimachlamys > Mimachlamys varia. Next base: position 41,642,307 of record OX392542.1, read on the forward strand.
TTGTAGACTTAAAAAGAATAGAACTATATCGTACTGCACATTGGCTTTCTGAAAGTAGTAAATAGGCTTAGGTTGATATTTTCCTACGCGACATAGCCGATGCATGATTTCAGCGCCACAAAAGGTAAACAAATGGGGTATCTGCTCTGTTAAATTTACATATCTCTGTTGAATGATTGTGGGATAAACAGAATACACGGTACAATGTAAGTATCTTACGCTACAAAGTTTTGTTTTTGCTCGGGACGATAACACGAAGATGGTTCGCCAGGGGCTCGCCATCTCGTCTTTTCTAACCCTCGCCAAAACAAACCTTGTATTGTTAGATACTAATCATGTATTATCTATATACCTATCCTTTCTAAAACGCACTGGAAGCGAATAAGACCAGGTGTACCGGAAGAGCTTCATCGACGACACCCGCCATATTTATAAATCTTGGTCACATCCAAGTGAATATTAAGTCCTAAAGAACCGAGTCATCTTTGTCAATTACAACAAGTAAGCACAATAATAAACATACTCAAAAACGTCCATCTTCATACCGTACAAATATACAGAATACTTCTCAATGAGACAAAGATGGCGACCATAAAACTTGCCCATAGCTCTGATCAACCTACATCTCTCGAATCCTTGTGTTGTTAGTTTGTTTGTCAGCAGTCGACATCGATCACGAAAATCAGGATACTAAAGCCCTAGAATAACGAATCAACTGCGATATGTAAACACCATAGGTTGGAGCAGGGATGTTACTATCAAGAAAAGGCAAGTTCACGATCGAAAAATTGAAATCGTCACGTTTATCATACAGCTTAGTAGTAAGATGTCAATGTTGATCATAGTTTAAGTAGACATCGAGGTAAGCAGCTGATGTAAACACAAACGCATAGGTTTAATACACAAGCCAGTTCTGGTGATAAAACTTACACACAGTTTGTACATCCGACATGGCTGATCTTTATATAGGTATGTATGTGTATCAAATCACCACAGTTACCACCTAAGATGCACAGAGGCACGCTGATTTGTAATAGGTAGTTATTTTTCTTTTACAGCGTAACTGAGGTTTATACAGTAATTTTACACTGGGGGGGGTTTATCGATTATCGATAAAATGCCCAACCCTCCATGCCCGCTCCCTCCTTCCTTGAGATTGACAGTATATAATTACCATTCGGGTCGATTTTTTTTGAAAATTGATGTAAACAACAACACACACACACACACACACACACACCCCCCCCCCCCCCCCCCCCCCCTCCAAAACACACACACCAGATATGTAAAATTGCTCTAAATGTGTAAATAAGTCTCAGGTACATGTACTATGGCAAACATATTGAGAAGTCTGTAGGTCTCTTCTGAAACTTATGTTACATAATTCTCTGTGTTTCTTAATTTGACGTTTGAACCGTCAGGAATATTTCATGACCAACCAGAATGATGACGTCATGTAGTGATGTGTTTTAAAAGCAAAGATATTAATAGAATACTTTTAAACGTTGGCGGTGTAATTAGGAGGTGATTGTCATGTGTACAGACTAACAGACTACAATCTGATGGAAAGAAGAAAAGCAGAAAAATTGTGAACGAATTGTGGCAAATATGATCTGCTCAGACAACAACCAATCAGAAGACAGTTTACAACGGGCATTGTGTCTGAGATCTGTTTGTGTTTGGGACAGGACTGTTTGGAGGAACGTCATAATTTAATCATTTAAGTACAGCACATTGCAATAACCGAAACAATGTCGGTTGATGTTCCTTGCAGTTACGTCACTGGATGACTTGACCTGGATAATGACCTCAGAAGGGCTTTAATGATTCGATGCTGTGGGAATTGATGTTAATGAGAATCTCATTCTGATAATCGATTAGTATGTCAAAGTGAGGCCTGCTGGGTACACGTGTACTTAAAGTCGTAAACATCAATTATCTGTTTATGATAATGTTATTGTGTAAAGTGTTATTTATTTTAAAATATGATGCATTTCAATTTTGTCTACGAGTTTGAAAAGTATGGTCTCATTTTACGGCCATGCTAATTGTCTCTGGTATTTAAATTCCTGGCGCAGTTTGTCGAATTGTGAGGAGGACTAGAGTACGAACAAGTGCTTAACTAGGCCTATAAGATAAAAAATGAGAAATGAACACAAATATACAATAAATGTACTTATATGAAATGTTTTGACATTTATTTAGAATTTAAAATATCATAAACTTTTCCCGTAGAGAATTCCCGATATTAATTCAAAATATTCAGCATAAAGGATTGCTCTTTTTCAAAATATACTTTTTAACTTTCTTCCATCTTCTCGGAGTCATTTTGCATGTGCGTATTTGATTGTCACAAAGAAACTTGTAAATATTCCTCTACGTCAGGTAAACGACAGTGACGCGAACAGTTAATTTTTAATGTTAAAATTCAGAGATTTGAAACTGTTTCTTCCATATAAATTGTTTATATCGATGGTTTTACAGGAAATATGTTTTGTTTATAAAACAACCAATATCTCACACGAGCTTTCCGTCTCCCCGGGGGCAGGGCTGCACATTTTAACGTTAGCCCTACTTTTCATACATTTTTAATACGATAAAGCCATCTTTATTTTTCGTTAATGTCAAATTTCCACCTCATAGTAAACATGACTATCGTGTTTTTGTATGTTAATACTTTTTGCATAGACGGTACGACTGGACGAGTCAAAGGTGTATTCACTTTTAATACCGGATTGCCGCAAAAAAAGCAAAATTGGAGTCAGTATGATCTATCTCTACACAGGCAAAAGTTCCTCGTGTAAATTCATGTCAAATTGAGAGCAAAAGAAGTCAATTATTCATGTCAATAATTTGACCTGAAATTGACCTCAAATTGACTTGAAAAATTCTTCACCTCAATTCAGATGAAGATTTCTCCTGTCAATTTGACCAGAAATCGACCTGAAATTTTCTTCAGGTCAAATTGACCTCAATTTCAGGTCATTTTCCTGTAAATTTCAAATCAAATTGACCTGAAGATATTTAGCCTGTGTAGATACAGACACCGTATAACATTTACATATTCACGAGAATTAATCCATTTAATTTCCCATCCCTTGTCTGCAATGGATAGTGCACTTGTCTTTCACCAAGGCGGCCGGGGTTCGATTATCCGACGAGATGTGAAAAGGATTTGGGTCACCTGTTCGGGTACAAACTAAGGGTTTTCGCCGGGTTTCCGGTTTCCTCCCACGATAAGACCCCCTGCGTGTTAAGATGCGGGCCAACAGTAGTGATTACATTTCTGTAATATTATTTTAATTTATCTCTTTGATAATTGTTGTAATCCCATTGCAAATATCTCCTCTTCATATTTCGCTGGATTTCTCTCTAACAAATCTGCAGCTGGCTTGTTGTTAAGGAAACACACGTGGTCTGATATATAAGCCCATTGGATGACATGCAATCATATGGCATCATTTAAAAGTTATAGTGATAATGTACCAAAGCACAGCCTTCTTAAAACTTCTCTCTGTGCACGTCACCAGCTGAACTCATAATCAACACAAAGCACTTTATGAACAATAATAATTTGTTGCATTTTTTTTTAAATAAATCATATGGCCGATTGTTCACTTCAAATATAACGAATGTTGTAGTGTAGGATTATCATCCCGGGTATCAATTTGAGAACTTGTTATTTATTCTTTATTTGTGTAGGATTGTCATCCCGGGTATCAATTCGAGATCATGTTATTTGTTCTTTATTTGTGTAGGATTATCATCATGGGTATCAATTTGAGACCGTGTTATTTATTCTTCATTTGTGTAGGATTATCATCCCGGGTATCAATTTGAGATCTTCTTATTTGTTCTTTATTTGTCTAACTTGCCTTTCAAATACAATTATTCTGAAGAGAGCGAGGTTTGCAACTGACTACACACGCATGCGTTGTGAGGAAGTCAATGCCTTCCTTCAGGACGTGGTACTCACGTGTCCATCAACTGTGTCACAATCGCCACACCTCGGTTAAATTTCCGGTAATCTTCGGAAATCCTCTCCCTCGAATACATGCGCCTAGAAACCATGCTTTGAATAACGATATAGTTCGAAAGTCCTCGGACTTTACTCTAACTCTTCAATTATTAATTATTCGGTAGGGACATGGGCGCAGCCATTTTGGAACATGACGTTTACATCACGTGACCCTCTTTACGATGGTTACCGGAAAATTCCCTGAGATGTTGCGATTTACTGTGTCAGTTTTTCTGTCTTACATTGAGTGTTTTGTCTTCATCAAAACTCCAGAAATACCTATTTTAATTCTGTACTAACACATATGACTAACACTGTATTTACATTGAAATAAAACCAATAACATGTAGAGTATTTGTTTGTTTATTTACTTTGTATTAAAGTGTATAATTTAAAGTCTGTTCTTTCTGTATTGGACAACATTGGTATATCGAGGTTGTTTCGTAATCCTAACCCATACATTTTCGCTTTGTCGCCCGCAAAATAACGCCAAGCAAAGAAAAAACGAGAACACGCCAAAATGAAAAAAGCGAAATAACGCCATAACTCAAATAAAAAAGGACGAAATATCCCGAACCGATAAAAGGAGAAAAGGCGCCGTTTAATTTCTACGCTTTGGCGTTATTTTCACTTCGGTTTGGCGTTATTTCGCCGGCGACAAAGCGACAAAAAAAGGAAATGATATATACATTTGATAAGTCACCATGTCAGATACTGAAAAGATAGTTGATGCGCACATGTGACGCAAACGACCACAGAGACGAACAAATATTGGCAGAATGGTCGAGTGGTCAACACTCTGGCCTTCTGCACAGACGGCAGGGGCTCGATCCCCGAAGTCCTTGTACGCTTGGAATGTTGAGAGAATTTTTTTTCTCACGCTAAAACAACTCCAACAACCAAGGTCGAGTATAAAGTGGTCTGGGGTGGGTGTTGCGGAGTCTGTGCTGTAGCAACCAAGTGAGGTGGCGCTTTAAAAGATGCCGTTTGAAACATGATCCCACTACTAACAGAACACAATACAAACACACATGGATAAACACATAGGGAGATATTTGCCAGGTGGTATAGGACTAGTATGGTTAAGCGCCTGATAAGGCAGCTCCTACAAACCCATCAGAAATTGTATACACCGTATGTTAGCAGTGAATGTGTTGATTGTATTGATTGTAAAAAAAAAATTGTATATCTATGCAAGTGCTTTAGAACAAATTATGTTAGCTCATAATACTCATAATTTTGTTTACGAAGTATGAAAGCAAAAGTCTCCGAGACGTTATTTCATGCAATATGGATTGAACTGCTGAATTTTCATATAAGGATTGAAAGTATTTTTTTTTAACATTCACATATTTACATTTGCGCTGCAACCCACTATATGAACATTACCAAAATAAATGCCTTTCATAAAAGTATGAAAGCAATGGTTCTCGAGACGTGGCACGTGGTTTAATTATGACGTCATAGATCAAGCTTGTTCAATGAGAGTCTTGTCGTGCCGCTTCGAAAAACATGGAGAACGCCCCTGCGTCACACGCTCAAATGACTTATTATTATAATTAGCGCCATTTTTATTCAAATTGGGCTTGTCCGTCAAAGTCGCTTAAATGACGATGTATATGCAAAACTCAGGTAATAAACAATTATTGGAAAACATATAAATGAAATTAAGCAATTTTTTTATAGTGAAAATGTAATGGATTGAAAGTCATTTGTCAAAGTGCTATGAAAGGTCAGCGGTTACATCCATACTATGAAAGTTTAACAAATGACTTTCAATCCTTATATGAAAGTTTTGAAAAATCACTTTCAATTAATATGTTTACAATTGTACTATTGAATAATTAATTACTTTTATTTACATATATATATTTTTCAATATTTAGTTTATTACCTGCGTTTGTATTTGTATCTCATTTAAACGAAATTGGCGGAACAGCCCAATTTGTTTAAAATTGGCGCCAATGATAATAATCAGTCATTTGAGCGTTTGACGCAGGGGTGTTCTCCATTTTATTCGAAACGGAGCGGCAAGGCTCTCACTGAACAAGCTTGATCTAAACGTCATAAGCAAACCACATATTACATTACGTCTCGAGAACGTTTGCGTTCATACTCTTATGAAAGGTATTTATGTTGATATCGTTCATACAGTGAGTTGCGGCACAAATACAAATATAGCACTATGGAAGTTAAAATAACTTACTTTCATTTCTTATTATCATGATAGCTAATTCCTCAAGATGTAAGAAGTGGTTTACTTGTGGCGTCATATATCAACCTTGTTCAATGAGAGTCTTGTCGCTTCGCTTCCAAAAAATGGAGAACGCCCCTGCGTCACACGCTCAAATGTCTTATGCTAATCATTGGCGCCAATTTCATTCAAATTAGGAGGAGGAGGATATGATAGTTCTAGACGCTTGGTTAATTAATTGACATCCATTTTACGTTTTGATGGCTGATGTTTCGAGTACAAGGGCAAAGTTGTTCAAATGGTGATGATTAGTTTAATCGGTGATTTGTGCAAATATAAATTCCATTGTAATTTTAAAACCAAACTATTGAATTGACTTTACAGATATCAAACATCTAATGCAATCAATTTACATGCGAAATTGAGCAATTGTGCAATGTTTATTGACAGAATTATTAGAGGGCGAAAAATGTCATTTAGAAGTGATTTAGCTAATCATCTTTTGAACAACTGGGCCCTGGTATCTAAAACATGGTTTCCAGACCCTCGTCATTGTGATCCACTGGAACCACCGGACGGTTAATTACAGGACTCGCAAAACTAAAAAAAATACTATATCGTATTACCAAACATTTTAGCTAATAACTTTAATATTTAAAGGGCAACACTACTGACAGCTGTCTAGATTCATAGATACATACCTTGCAAGGCTACAACACGAGTTGTCTTGGATGTTTACTGACAAACTGGGCTGTCACATTGTTCAGAAGTGACAACCGGAAGTAAATTTGTAAAACTGGTTGCTCTAAACAGGACCGCTCCCATACACAGACATTGAAACTTATTAAAAGTATACGTATTTCAAAAGTGAAGTATCTGTACATTTAATTTATGCAATTATATGTCATCAGTTCCTCGTTAAATTTCCTCAGTGGCCCAGCAATAAGCCGTAACTAACTTTAAATAGGAACTACAAACGTATGAAAGCCTTGTTTAGTTGTGTGAGTCCTAAACAGTAGCACACATCGCTCGCTGTTCCGTATCATGGCCGTCTCCTTTAGAAGTGTTTACCACAAGAGTTAACTCCCCTTATACTTGAAATACAACTCTTTTTACTTTGGATCATAAAACCAGTGGCGTAGCTACCATTGACACAATAAAGCAGTTGGATGCACATCAATTAAAAAAAGAAAATAATTAAATATGAGGTAGCTGGTCCCAGTTGTTGAAAAGGTGATAAACTTACTCAGTGATTAGTGCAAATGTTAATTCTCCTGTAACCTTTAAAATCAACCCATTGAATTAATTAAAACTTTCCAGATATCAAATATCTAGGAAAGTCAATGTACATGCAAAATTTTGAGATTGTACCTTTTGTATTGACTGAATCAATAAAGGTTTAAAAAAGTAGTTAAATAGTGATTAAACCAATCATCATTTGAACAACTGGGCCATTAAAATGAAACCATAGATTGAGTTACAACTTTGCAGATATCAACTATCAAGTGAAGTCAATTTACATGCAAACTTTGGGGACTGTACGTTGAATATTGACAGAAGTATTAAAGTTTGAAAAATGTCGTTAAATAGTGATTAAGCCAATCATCTTTTGAACAACCGGGCCCTGGTGTTTCTGCACTGAGACTGGGATGTAAATCAGTTTATTCTAACTTAAACACATTGAATGCAAAAACACATTTTCACGGCTTTACGTTAATACGTTGTTTCGAGTGTATACTTTAAAATATCACCGGCTTTTGGTTAACTTACAATTAGGAAAAGTTGATAAACAAATGCATGAAAATGGCACATATCGATGATTTACATACATTTATCAAATTAAAAGGAACAATTGTTACATGCAGTTTTGAACACGGCCCTCGCCAATAAAGTCAGGATAAAACTTAGATAAAAACATGAGTTAATACACGAGAAAAATACGTTTCCGATAATACGCAAACTACTGACGAAAACGGTAAACTAAATTTATAATGTACAATTTGGACAAAATATTGAGAAGAAGAAGAATTTTTATCATTGCTAAATTTTGAGCAGTTAATTGTTTCATAACGTCGTACTCCGAAAGGGGAAAGAAGTTTACACGATACAATAGCCAATCTACCACCGATAATACTTAACGTTAATACGATACAATAGCCAATCAACCATTGATAATCTTTAACGTTAATACGATACAATAGCCAATCAACCATTGATAATCTTTAACGTTAATACGATACAATAGCCAATCTACCACCGATAATCCTTAACGTTAATACGATACAATAGCCAATCAACAACCGATAATCCTTATCGTTAATACGATGCAATAGCCAATCAACCCCCGATAATCATTAACGTTAAAACGATACAATATCCAATCGATCCCCGATAATTCTTAACGTTAATACGATACAATAGCAATCAACCCCCGATAATCATTAACGTTAATACGATACACCAGCCAATCAACCCCCGATAATCCTTATCGTTAATACGATACAATAGCCAATCATCCACCGATAATCCTCAACGTTAATACGATACAATAGCCAATCAACCCCCGATAATCATTAACGTTAATACGATACAATAGCAATCAACCCTCGATAATCTTTAACGGTAATACGATACAATAGCAATCAATCATCGATAATCCTTAACGTTAATACGATACAATAGCCAATCAACCATCGATAATCCTTAACGTTAATAAGATACAATAGCCAATCAACCCCCGATAATCCTTTACGTTAATACGATACAATAGCCAATCAACCCCCGATAATCCTTAACGTTAATACGATACAATAGCCAATCAACAACCGATAATCCTTAACGTTAATACGATACAATAGCCAACAATCCACCGATAATCCTTATCGTTAATACGATACAATAGCCAATCAATCACCAATAATCCTTAACGTTAATACGATACAATAGCCAATCAACCACCAATAATCCTTAACGTTAATACGATACAATAGCCAATCAACCACCAATAATCCTTAACGTTAATACGATACAATAGCCAACCATCCACCGATAATCCTTATGGTTAATACGATACAATAGCCAATCAACCATCGATAATCCTTAACGTTAATACGATACAATAGCCAATCAACCACCGATAATCCTTAACGTTAATACGATACAATAGCCAATCAACCACCGGTAATCCTTATCGTTAATACGATACAATAGCCAATCAACCAACGATAGTCCTCAACGTTAATACGATACAATAGCCAAACAACCCAACGATAATCCTTATCGAAAATACGATACAATAGCCAATCAACCACCGATAATCCTTATCGTAAATACGATACAATAGCCAATCAACCAACGATGATCCTCAACGTTAATACGATACAATAGCCAATCAACCCCCGATAATCCTTAACGTTAAAACGATACAATAGCCAATCAACCCACGATAATCTTAACGTTAATATGATACAATAGCCAATCTACCACCGAAAATCATTATCGTTAATTCGATACAATAGCCAATCAACCAACGATAATCCTTAACGTTAATAAGATACAATAGCCAATCAACCACCGATAATCATTAACGTTAATACGATACAATAGCCAATCAACCTCCGATAATCATTAACGTTAATACGATACAATAGCCAATCATCCACCGATAATCCTTAACGGTAATACGATACAATAGCCAATCACCCTCCGATAATCCTATCGTTAATACGTTAAAAGAACCAATCAACCACCGATAATCCTTCACGTTAATACGATACAATAGCCAATCATCCACCGATAATCCTTCACGGTAATACGATACAAAAGCCAATCAACCACCGATAATCCTTAACGTTAGTAATATACAATAGCTAATCAACCCCGATAATCCTTATCGTTAATACGATACAATAGCCAATCAACCACCGGTAATCCTTAACGTTAATACGATACAATAGCCAATCAACCACCGGTTATCATTAACGTTAATACAATACAATAGCCAATCAACCACCGATAATCCTTATCGTTAATACGATACAATAGCCAATCAACCAACGATAGTCCTCAACGTTAATACGATACAATAGCCAAACAACCCAACGATAATCCTTAACGAAAATACGATACAATAGCCAATCAACCACCGATAATCCTTATCGTAAATACGATACAATCGCCAATCAACCAACGATGATCCTCAACGTTAATACGATACAATAGCCAATCAACCACCGATAATCTTCAACGTTAGTAATATACATATACAATAGCTAATCAACCCCGATAATCCTTATTGTTAATACGAAACAATAGCCAATCCACATCCGATAATCCTTATCGATAATACGATACAATAGCTAATCAACCACCGATAATCCTTAACGTTAGTAATATACAATAGCTAATCAACCCCGATAATCCTTATCGTTAATACGATACAATAGCCAATCAACCACCGGTAATACTTAACGTTAATACGATACAATAGCCAATCAACCACCGGTAATCCTTATCGTTAATACGATACAATAGCCAATCAACCAACGATAGTCCTCAACGTTAATACGATACAATAGCCAAACAACCCAACGATAATCCTTATCGAAAATACGATACAATAGCCAATCAACCACCGATAATCCTTATCGTAAATACGATACAATAGCCAATCAACCAACGATGATCCTCAACGTTAATATGATACAATAGCCAATCAACCATCGATAATCCTTAACGGTAATACAATAAAATAGCCAATCAACCACCGATAATCCTGAACGTTAATACGATACAATAACCAATCAACCTCTGATAATCCTCAACGTTAATACAATTCAATAGCCAATCAACCTCCGATAATCCTTAACGTTAATACGATACAATAGCCAATCAACCACCGATAATCCTTAACGTTAATACGATACAATAGCCAATAAACCACCGGTAATCCTTAACGTTAATACGATACAATAGCCAATCGACCACCGATAATCATTAACGTTAATATGATACAATAGCCTACCACCCACCGATAATCCTTATCGTTAATACGATACAATAGCCAATCGACCACCGATAATCCTTAACGTTAATACGATACAATAGCCAATCAACCACCGATAATCCTTAACGGTAATACGATACCTTTGCTAATCAACCACCGATAATCCTTAACGTTAGTAATATACATGTACAATAGCTAATCAACCCCGATAATCCTCATTGTTAATACGAAACAATAGCCAATCAACATCCGATAATCCTTAACGTTAGTAATATACAATAGCTAATCAACCCCGATAATCCTTACCGTTAATACGATACAATAGCCAATCAACCACCGATAATCCTTAACGTTAGTACTATACAATAGCCAATCAACCCCGATAATCCTTATCGTTAATACGATACAATAGCCAATCAACCACCGATAATCCTTATTGTAAATACGAAACAATAGCCAATCAACATCCGATAATCCTTATCGTTAATACGATACAATAGCTAATCAACCACCGATAATCCTTAACGTTAGTAATATACAAGAGCTAATCAACCCCGATAATCCTTATCGTTAATACGATACAATAGCCAATCAACCACCGTTATCCTTAACGTTAATACGATACAATAGCCAATCAACAAACGATAATCCTCAACGTTAATACGATATAATAGCTAAACAACCCCCGATAATCTTTAACGTTAATACGATACAATAGCCAATCAACGCCCGATAATCATTAACGTTAATACGATACAATAGCCAATCAACCACCGGTAATCCTTAACGTTAGTAATATACAATAGCTAATCAACCCCGATAATCCTTATCGTTAATACGATACAATAGCAATCAACCCTCGATAATCTTTAACGGTAATACGATACAATAGCAATCAATCATCGATAATCCTTAACGTTAATACGATACAATAGCCAATCAACCATCGATAATCCTTAACGTTAATAAGATACAATAGCCAATCAACCCCCGATAATCCTTTACGTTAATACGATACAATAGCCAATCAACCCCCGATAATCCTTAACGTTAATACGATACAATAGCCAATCAACAGCCGATAATCCTTAACGTTAATACGATACAATAGCCAACAATCCACCGATAATCCTTATCGTTAATACGATACAATAGCCAATCAATCACCAATAATCCTTAACGTTAATACGATACAATAGCCAATCAACCACCAATAATCCTTAACGTTAATACGATACAATAGCCAATCAACCACCAATAATCCTTAACGTTAATACGATACAATAGCCAACCATCCACCGATAATCCTTATGGTTAATACGATACAATAGCCAATCAACCATCGATAATCCTTAACGTTAATACGATACAATAGCCAATCAACCACCGATAATCCTTAACGTTAATACGATACAATAGCCAATCAACCACCGGTAATCCTTATCGTTAATACGATACAATAGCCAATCAACCAACGATAGTCCTCAACGTTAATACGATACAATAGCCAAACAACCCAACGATAATCCTTATCGAAAATACGATACAATAGCCAATCAACCACCGATAATCCTTATCGTAAATACGATACAATAGCCAATCAACCAACGATGATCCTCAACGTTAATACGATACAATAGCCAATCAACCCCCGATAATCCTTAACGTTAAAACGATACAATAGCCAATCAACCCACGATAATCTTAACGTTAATATGATACAATAGCCAATCTACCACCGAAAATCATTATCGTTAATTCGATACAATAGCCAATCAACCAACGATAATCCTTAACGTTAATAAGATACAATAGCCAATCAACCACCGATAATCATTAACGTTAATACGATACAATAGCCAATCAACCTCCGATAATCATTAACGTTAATACGATACAATAGCCAATCATCCACCGATAATCCTTAACGGTAATACGATACAATAGCCAATCACCCTCCGATAATCCTATCGTTAATACGTTAAAAGAACCAATCAACCACCGATAATCCTTATCGTTAATACGATACAATAGCCAATCATCCACCGATAATCCTTCACGGTAATACGATACAAAAGCCAATCAACCACCGATAATCCTTAACGTTAGTAATATACAATAGCTAATCAACCCCGATAATCCTTATCGTTAATACGATACAATAGCCAATCAACCACCGGTAATCCTTAACGTTAATACGATACAATAGCCAATCAACCACCGGTTATCATTAACGTTAATACAATACAATAGCCAATCAACCACCGATAATCCTTATCGTTAATACGATACAATAGCCAATCAACCAACGATAGTCCTCAACGTTAATACGATACAATAGCCAAACAACCCAACGATAATCCTTAACGAAAATACGATACAATAGCCAATCAACCACCGATAATCCTTATCGTAAATACGATACAATCGCCAATCAACCAACGATGATCCTCAACGTTAATACGATACAATAGCCAATCAACCACCGATAATCTTCAACGTTAGTAATATACATATACAATAGCTAATCAACCCCGATAATCCTTATTGTTAATACGAAACAATAGCCAATCAACATCCGATAATCCTTATCGATAATACGATACAATAGCTAATCAACCACCGATAATCCTTAACGTTAGTAATATACAATAGCTAATCAACCCCGATAATCCTTATCGTTAATACGATACAATAGCCAATCAACCACCGGTAATACTTAACGTTAATACGATACAATAGCCAATCAACCACCGGTAATCCTTATCGTTAATACGATACAATAGCCAATCAACCAACGATAGTCCTCAACGTTAATACGATACAATAGCCAAACAACCCAACGATAATCCTTATCGAAAATACGATACAATAGCCAATCAACCACCGATAATCCTTATCGTAAATACGATACAATAGCCAATCAACCAACGATGATCCTCAACGTTAATATGATACAATAGCCAATCAACCATCGATAATCCTTAACGGTAATACAATAAAATAGCCAATCAACCACCGATAATCCTGAACGTTAATACGATACAATAACCAATCAACCTCTGATAATCCTCAACGTTAATACAATTCAATAGCCAATCAACCTCCGATAATCCTTAACGTTAATACGATACAATAGCCAATCAACCACCGATAATCCTTAACGTTAATACGATACAATAGCCAATAAACCACCGGTAATCCTTAACGTTAATACGATACAATAGCCAATCGACCACCGATAATCATTAACGTTAATATGATACAATAGCCAACCACCCACCGATAATCCTTATCGTTAATACGATACAATAGCCAATCGACCACCGATAATCCTTAACGTTAATACGATACAATAGCCAATCAACCACCGATAATCCTTAACGGTCATACGATACCTTTGCTAATCAACCACCGATAATCCTTAACGTTAGTAATATACATGTACAATAGCTAATCAACCCCGATAATCCTCATTGTTAATACGAAACAATAGCCAATCAACATCCGATAATCCTTAACGTTAGTAATATACAATAGCTAATCAACCCCGATAATCCTTACCGTTAATACGATACAATAGCCAATCAACCACCGATAATCCTTAACGTTAGTACTATACAATAGCCAATCAACCCCGATAATCCTTATCGTTAATACGATACAATAGCCAATCAACCACCGATAATCCTTATTGTAAATACGAAACAATAGCCAATCAACATCCGATAATCCTTATCGTTAATACGATACAATAGCTAATCAACCACCGATAATCCTTAACGTTAGTAATATACAAGAGCTAATCAACCCCGATAATCCTTATCGTTAATACGATACAATAGCCAATCAACCACCGTTATCCTTAACGTTAATACGATACAATAGCCAATCAACAAACGATAATCCTCAACGTTAATACGATATAATAGCTAAACAACCCCCGATAATCTTTAACGTTAATACGATACAATAGCCAATCAACGCCCGATAATCATTAACGTTAATACGATACAATAGCCAATCAACCACCGGTAATCCTTAACGTTAATACTATACAATAGCCAATCAACCCCCGATATTCTTTAACGTTAATACGATACAATAGCCAATCAACGCCCGATAATCATTAACGTTAATACGATACAATAGCCAATCAACCACCGATGATCCTTAACGTTAATACGATACAATAGCCAATCAACCCACGATAATCCTTATTGTTAATACGATACAATAGCCAATCAACGCCCGATAATCATTAACGTTAATACGATACAATAGCCAATCAACCACCGATGATCCTTAACGTTAATACGATACAATAACCAATCAACCCCCGATAATCCTTAACATTAATACGATACAATAGCCAATCAACCCCGATAATCCTAAACGTTAATACGATACAATAGCCAATAAACCACCGGTAATCCTTAACGTTAATACGATACAATAGCCAATCGACCACCGATAATCATTAACGTTAATATGATACAATAGCCAACCACCCACCGATAATCCTTATCGTTAATACGATACAATAGCCAATCGACCACCGATAATCCTTAACGTTAATACGATACAATAGCCAATCAACCACCGATAATCCTTAACGGTAATACGATACCTTTGCTAATCAACCACCGATAATCCTTAACGTTAGTAATATACATGTACAATAGCTAATCAACCCCGATAATCCTCATTGTTAATACGAAACAATAGCCAATCAACATCCGATAATCCTTAACGTTAGTAATATACAATAGCTAATCAACCCCGATAATCCTTACCGTTAATACGATACAATAGCCAATCAACCACCGATAATCCTTAACGTTAGTACTATACAATAGCCAATCAACCCCGATAATCCTTATCGTTAATACGATACAATAGCCAATCAACCACCGATAATCCTTATTGTAAATACGAAACAATAGCCAATCAACATCCGATAATCCTTATCGTTAATACGATACAATAGCTAATCAACCACCGATAATCCTTAACGTTAGTAATATACAAGAGCTAATCAACCCCGATAATCCTTATCGTTAATACGATACAATAGCCAATCAACCACCGTTATTCTTAACGTTAATACGATACAATAGCCAATCAACAAACGATAATCCTCAACGTTAATACGATATAATAGCTAAACAACCCCCGATAATCTTTAACGTTAATACGATACAATAGCCAATCAACGCCCGATAATCATTAACGTTAATACGATACAATAGCCAATCAACCACCGGTAATCCTTAACGTTAATACTATACAATAGCCAATCAACCCCCGATAATCTTTAACGTTAATACGATACAATAGCCAATCAACGCCCGATAATCATTAACGTTAATACGATACAATAGCCAATCAACCACCGATGATCCTTAACGTTAATACGATACAATAGCCAATCAACCCCCGATAATCCTTATTGTTAATACGATACAATAGCCAATCAACGCCCGATAATCATTAACGTTAATACGATACAATAGCCAATCAACCACCGATGATCCTTAACGTTAATACGATACAATAACCAATCAACCCCCGATAATCCTTAACATTAATACGATACAATAGCCAATCAACCCCGATAATCCTAAACGTTAATACGATACAATAGCCATTCAATCCCGATAATCCTTAACGTTAATACGATACAATAGCCAACTAACTTCCGATAATCCTTAACGTTAATACGATACAATAGCCAATAAACCCCAATAATCCTTAACGTTTATACGATAAAATAGCAATCAACCCCGATAATCCTTTACGTTAATACGATACAATAGCCAACTAACTCCCGATAATCCTTAACGTTAATAGGATACAATAGCCAATCAACCCCGATAATCCTGATTGTTAATACGATACAATAGCCAATCAACCACCGATAATCCTTAACGATGATGGCAACTGCCTCTCAGCATTGTGCCAATAGGAAAATGCGGAGCAAATGTATATATACGGTATTTAACGCGTCGAGAATTTATGCAAAGTATGCACATGCGTTCGGTATAAATCTGTTTATAATGCCATCTGCTCATATCTCATGATTTCATTTCAAAACACAAATCATACCTTTATAGTTCATAATCAACTGTTTTGTATATGAATATGACTTTTTCAAAACAAAACATTGTATATTATTTTTATCTTAAAGCAATTTATACCAAGTTTGTTTGATTTGTCTGATTTTTTTTCTGTTATATATGCGATATAAAATTAAAAAGACAAGTATTTGGGAAGTGTTACATAATAATTGCTATCAAATCTAGATATTAAACCTGGCTCACTGCTGCGCTTGTCAGTAGCATAGAACAGCTGACTGCCACAAACACAGTGGCGATCAAGAGTATACCGGAAGTGATTAATTGATAAATCAGACGATCAACAGACGGATTGAAATAACTTATTATTAGATTCTGTCACTGATTATAACACTTACGTAATGTTGACGACGCATGCTCTATAATTACATGTTCTTAACAGCAGTGACCTGCTGGTTAAGTTTTCTCTGACACTCTAATCTATCAGAGTATACAATACATGTACCTTGACTCACAGGGACTTGATAATTTGTTACAGCAAGTTTTGGACATACACTAAGGTGTTTTAGGGTAATTTTACACTTTGGGGTATGTAGGTCAATTGTCGATAAAAAAAATCCCCTCAATAATCGATCTACACTCCGCCCCCCCCCCCCCCCCAAAAAAAAAAAACCTGTAAAATTGCTGTAAATACCCTAATTTAGGTCCATCACTAGCTTAAATAATGATCAGGTCCCTGTGCCTTAAACCTACATATATATGAATATTACACCACACCTCTCGGACCGGGATCAGATGCACTGTAAACCACAACAACAACAACACAACAATATCACATCAATTTCACAACAACAACAACATCACAACACAACAATTTCACAACAAGAACACCATCCTCAACGCGACTGGCATGTTGTCTGCTTGTCTACAGGCATTGTTTTTTATATTTTATAAGAATTAATTACAAACCTGACAACCAGTGTCCTCGTTCTGTGTCACTAGCCTACACAAACTAGAATTGTGATGCTGATGATTAGGGCTGAAAAGGTTCAACTTACAACAATAAATTTCATAAAACATCAATATAATGGTTCAAATGTCAGTAAATATCTCACAAATAATAGAGCTATTGTATTTATGTTTTAACAAGGATTCAAGCTAACCGCTGACGTCCATTGTTTTGTTTTCTTTTTTGTATCTAAGTGAAATTACAGAAAAAAAATCCGTAAAATATGTTTAAATTGGTCTCAAAACAGGATGTTCCCGAGGAGCAGACAATAAATGAACATTATAAAGCATAAAGATGATCATGGATAATACTTAGGAATGATGATGAGTGTCTGAACTTGTGTTTCTACAGGAAACTGAGTTTGAGTGGATTGAATATGTACGGAAGCCATCAATATGACATATTTACGGAAGCCGGTTAGTGCCACAAGTCGTAATTACGACATACTAAGTCGTAATTACGACATAAAAAGTTAACTTCATGTGGCCCTAACCGGCTTCCGTAAATATGTCATATTGATGCAACAAAAAATGAAAAATAAAACAAATATAGAAAAAAATAATGAGCATTATAAACAACAGTGAAAGAAATGACGGTATAGATTTTGCTGTTGTCGTTGTATGTTCTGTTGTTGTTTTTTGTGTTGTTGATGATGATAATGGTTCTGCTGTTGTCGTTGTACCTGTTTTTATTGTTGTTAATGTCGTTGTTTTTGTTGTTGTTTATGTTAATGTTGATGTCGGTGTTGTTTTTTTGTGCTGTTGTTGTTCTTGTTGTTGTTGGTGTTGATGATGATTCAGCTGTTGTTGCTGTTTTTGTTGTCGTCGTCGTCGTTGTTGTTGTTTGTTGTTGCAACTAGATTTGTACAATTCTTGTTAAAAGTCTAGAAAAAGTGATGTATTTCACATACTTTAGGAATTGCATTTTTGTTTAAATAATTGGAAGGATGATTGTCGCAAACATTATGTGGATCGTATGTTTACACAAGAAATTTCTCCTTGTATAGATTTGTCACAACAAGATAATGCTACTAAAACCCTCATAATAATAATAATCGATTTTATTTACACTTGATAACATGTTGAGGTTTAAAGCTCATCTTACACTGTTCAAGATAAGTATAAAATGTACAATATTTACCACATAAAATAATACATATTATAATAATAACAAAAAGGCACATATGATATTAAAGATATAATTTTGGAGTTGTCATTTAATGTAAAAGACGTCCATGTGAAGATTAAGGATTACTCCATTAAAAAGCTCTTTGCTGCTTTCTTAAAAGACAACGGTGTTGTACAGTTTCCCACATAATTGATAAAAGAGGCCATGTATGAGCTCCTTGATATTTCAAAGACATTTTGAAAGTATTTGTACTAAGAGATGGTAAGTAAAAACCCTTTGTAGTTGAAAAGATCTTCCATGAACATCTAGATCTGCTATGGACATCAAATATGCGAGTAAAACCATTTATAAATGTCGTGAAGCTAAATTGTTAAGTGTCTTGTACATAAAAACAGACTGTATAAAATCCCTTTACTAGAAGGCAGCCATCTAAGGTATTCAAACATGTCAGATAAAGGAGTTAAATCGCTATATCATCGATCTCTTCATTATGTAGCTTAGACAATGCAAACAAAATAGCATGAGATCCGACAAATTCAAAAACAGCAGAATGTTTGCCAACAATTCGCTCAAGGTCACCACTAAAACTAGGCCAAGACAAATTTGTTCATATTCGGAAAAAAAAAACAACACACAAATTTGCTTTTTTCTCATTAGGACTTTCTACGTTGTATTAAATGTGTCAGGAATTAGCCTTCGAGCATTTGAGAGATTAAATTTTCAGAATATTTTAAGCACTGCTTCCATCTTTATTATTCGTCTCCTCTACTCAAATTAAAATCCGGTTCCGGTGAATTCCAATCAGGTACAAGCTAATAAATCAAAAAAGGAAATTTAACAAAGATCCGGAATCACAATTGTCTTTCCTATGACCATAAGATAACGAAATAAATAAGACTTTTGATACAAGTATTGTCAAAAATGCCTAACACAGTAAAAATGCTGTTTGCCTTGTTGATCTTGTCATTTCGGCGCTTTGATCTTGTCTTTTCAACGCTTGACATCCAGGTTGGATTAATCAGCACGAACCCCCTCCGTGATATCGTGTACCCTTTTAATACTGCTGAGCGTGTAAAGCGTTTGACAGACGTGATTAACTTTCCTTCTACACGCTTCTGTGATGAAGTCTTCAAATAAAAGCGAGTCAGTCAAATTCAGATTAAAATGGATGTTTTTGTTATCTCAAAAGTAATCAATTTCAATCTTTCAAGAAAGCAGATGTCACGATAGAAAAAAACAGTCTTAGCCAGATAAAAATATCGTCCCGGCCGTTTTGATAGATTGTATCTTTCCAATTTGGTCAATTCCAACGAGAATTTATTGACATTATTATCAGAAGATAAAAAGAAATCAAAATATTTACACAGATAATCTTTTACCATAAAAAGAAGCAGGCACAAAACAACACATCGCCAAATGTATCGAGAGGGGAAAGAATTCGTAGAATGAGATGAGATTTTGAAAAAAATAACTATAACAAGTGGAGGCGGCGGCGGCGGCGGCGGCGGCGGCGGTAATGGTGGTGGTGGTGGCAATGTTGGTGGTGGTAATGGCGGTGGCGGCGGCGGCGGCGGCGGCGGTGGTGGTGTTGTTGGCGGCGGTGGTGGTGGTGGTGTTGTTGGCGGCGGTGGTGGTGGTGGTGTTGTTGGCGGCGGTGGTGGTGGTGTTGTTGGCGGCGGTGGTGGTGGTGTTGTTGGCGGCGGTGGTGGTGGTGGTGTTGTTGGCGGCGGTGGTGGTGGTGGTGTTGTTGGCGGCGGTGGTGGTGGTGTTGTTGGCGGCGGTGGTGGTGGTGTTGTTGGCGGCGGTGGTGGTGGTGTTGTTGGCGGCGGTGGTGGTGGTGTTAGTGTTGGCGCTGGAGGTTCTATAAAGTATAATTACAGATATTACACCAGAAATGTTACACGAACAACCTGTATATTTTTTTCTGCTGTGCCATTCACAGCAAACGCTTAATTACCCCAACATAACTTGTGCACGTTACAAATAAACGTCTGTATAAAAACGTGGGACACACTAGAATAGCCATGTCTTCAGTCATTATGTTAGCCTACAATGTCGTTTTCATCATGATTTAACACCGAACGCATTGTTCACAAGTGTGCAATACACAATTAAAACTAATGAAGCGCTGACTATCTGTCTGTATTATCCGATTGTGTAGACCAAATCTCCATAAATGGGCAGACACTTGTCAGTAGGTACAATGTAGTTGTAGACACCAGGTTCTGGTAGATATCGAACACGATACAAACTTACTCCAGGAAATACTCATTAAGATTGCATCTCAAACAGACGGTCCATTTTCATATAATTGTATTTCTGCTATCATCAAAGTCAATTAGTTTTAGGGTATACATTATACAAGAAATGATGAAAGGAAAAGCCAGAACCCGTTAAACTCTCTAATATATCCTACTTGATCGCCAGAGGTGTGGAACTCGCGCTGTCAACGACCGTCGAAGTTTAGTAGACATAATTAGGCTGAATGCAGATCTCCTTCCTTATATTATTTAAAAACATTTTCATCAGGTTGAAAGTATTTTTTATGAAAGTTTCTTGTTGCACAACAGATAGATGTTTATGTATGTTCAAGTATATAAGCCCCCTCATCTCGATTTAAACTGGTCTCTTCTTACACATATATGCTTATTTGATTTTTCTTACTTACCAACTTTCTCGTTTTTATTTTTGTCCTCTATATTAATTACCGATGACGATTTTTTCGTTTTTAAGATTCCATTTTGGTTTTTGTCTGTTGCCAGTGATTTTTCACATCTTAGTAATTACTTCAGCGACGAGTGTCGCTTAGGTTGTTAATGTATCAGTTGATTTGATTCCAAAGCCTCGTTCCGGTAATGTTCTGGGTGTCCCTGATAGGAGCGAGACGTTTCCGGGGCGGAAAGTCCATGCAGATTATATCGATTTGTCAGCTGTGTCAATTTTCTGTGATAATCTCGGCTTAATTTTATCTCACTCAGAGATAAATACGAACATTAAGAATATCTAAAGATCGATTGGCTGTTTATCACGTGTTACAAGTATCAAGGCCAATGGTGTACAGGGATTATTCTAAGCAGTTTCATGGCAACAAACGCCGACCGTCAATCTTTAAAAAAAAACCTGGGTTATTTACTTCTGATGTCAAATTTTGTTTTTAAAAAACACTTCTGACGTCAAGTTTTGTTTAAAATCCAATTAACATCTAGTTCTGTTTGAAACAGTTCTGACGTCACATTTTGTTTAAAATATTATAGAAATCTAGTTCTGTGTAGAGCAATACTGACGTCAAGTTTCAAATACTACTGACGTCATATTCTGATATTGATATCAAACTCAGTTTGAAATACATTGACAATAATTTCTGTTAAAATACTATTGACTTCAGGTTATGATCAAAATTACTGATTTTAAATTCTATTTAAAATACTGTAGTCAAGTTCTTTTAAAAAAAAAATAGAAATGATTGTTGATTAAATTGGTTTTTTGTTGTAAAAATCTTAATAGTACCAATATCTATTAGGAATTATATTGCCTTCAGTATCTCAGAACATGCGATGTACCACGTGACTTTAAAGCATATGTGTTCTACATCACAATCATTGATATATGATACTGGTGACAACTTGACCTTGTCACATTGCGAGATCTCGGGAGATTTGACCTCTGCGCGTGCGAGTAAAATCCGATTTACAAGTTGATTTACAGACATATACGTCTGATTGAGGGAGATAACTTGCGTCGATTTGATATCTTCTTGCACAAAATGTTACATTATCCCGCAGAGGACTACGTGAAGTTTCAGATAAAAATAGTTCCGACAGTAGATTATGAAGATAGATAGACCGTTGTATCAGACACATAAATGAAACCTGTTACAATTTGTAACACGTAAACAAAACACATTACACACAACACGTGCTTAAATCTGGTGTACCAAACGTGGTTTTACACGCTTGTCTGATGTACAATAATTTCAATAACACGTGTTTCTGATTTTACACATGTGTCTGATATAACACTTGTGTCTTATGTTACACGTGTGACTGATGTTACACATGTGTCTTATGTTACACGCGTGACTGATGTTACACGTGTGTCTGATGTTACGCGTGTGTCTCATGTTACACGCGTGTCTGATGTTACACGTGTGTCTGATGTTACACGTGTGGCTTATGTTACACGTGTGACTGTTGTTACACGTGTGTCTGATGTTACACGTGTGTTTTATGTTACACGTGTGACTGATGTAACACGTGTGTCTGATGCTACAAGTGTGTCTGATGATACACGTGTGTCTGATGTTACACGTGTGACTGATTTTACACATGTGTCTGATGTTACACGTGTGTCTGATGTTACACGTGTGTCTGATGTTACACGTGTGTCTGATGTTACACGTGTGACTGATGTAACACGTGTGTCTGATGTTACACGTTTGTCTGATGTTACACGTGTGTCTGATATTACACGTGTGTCTGATGTTACACGTGTGACTGATGTGATACGTGTGACTGATGTAATACGTGTGTCTGATGTTACTCGTGTGTCTGATGTTACACGTGTGACTGATGTAACACGTGTGTCTGATGTTACACGTGTGACTGATGTTACACGTGTGACTGATGTTACACATGTGGCTGATGTTACACGTGTGTCTGATGTTACACGTGTGTCTGATGTTACACTCGTGGCTAATGTTACACGTGTGTCTGATGTTACACGTGTGTCTTATGTTACACGTATGACTGATGTTACACGTATGACTGATGTTACACGCGTGACTGATGTTACACGTGTGTCTGATGTTACACGTGTGTCTGATGTTACACCTGTGACTGATGTTACACGTATGTCTGATGTTACACGTGTGTCTGTATTACACGTGTGTCTGATGTTACACGTGTGTCTGATGTTACACGTGTGACTGATGTTACACATGTGTCTGATGTTACAAGTGTGTCTGATGTTACACGTGTGTCTGATGTTACACGTGTGATTGATGTTACACTTGTGACTGATGTTACACGTGTGTCTGATGTTACACGTGTGTCTGATGTTACACTTGTGACTGATGTTACACGTGTGTCTGATGTTACACGTGTGACTGATGTTACACGTGTGTCTGATGTTACACGTGTGTCTGATGTTACACGTGTGTCTGATGCTACACGTGTGTCTGATGTTACACTTGTGACTGATGTTACACGTGTGTCTGATGTTACACGTGTGACTGATGTTACACGTGTGTCTGATGTTACACGTGTGTCTGATGTTACACTTGTGACTGATGTTACACGTGTGTCTGATGTTACACGTGTGTCTGATGTTACACGTGTGTCTGATGTTACACGTGTGACTTATGTTACACGTGTGTCTGATGTTGCACAAGTGTGTCTGATGTTACACATGTGTCTGATGTTATACGTTTGTCTGTTGTTACACGTGTGTCTGATGTTACACGTGTGTCTGATGTTACACGTGTGACTAATGTTACTCATGACTGATGTTTGACGTGTCTGATGTTGCACGTGTTTATGATGTTACACGTGTTACTGATGTTTACAAGTGTGTCCGATCTAACAGGTAAGTCTCATATACAAATGTAACACGTTGCCGTCAGGATAAGTCCGGAGAGAGTTTAATTCTATCCTTTGTATCTCAATAAACTACCATGATTCTATTTCTTTTTTGATGTCTGTTGCTACATTTTAGAAAGCCCCTTGGAGGATAACGCCACTCGTTATGTATAAAAATATCCAACGGAACTATTGTTATCGTACTAAAACAAATCAATTGTGGAACATTAACATTTAAATCTCTGTATGTCCACAGTTCTGTACCCGATACGACTAGCCAGCTCCAATGGGGACGTAATATGATCTAAACAATACTCGGAAGCATTTGTTATAATGAACTGTCCTTTGTCAGGTTGATCAGATAGCGTTTGGGAGGCCTCTCCTTTTTAGGATGGGGATTCATGGATCACGTATATTGTTTTATTCTTATCTCATTTAGAAAATGCTTTGGTATCAGAAAGTCACAAAGTGATATTTATGTTTTACGGAGTAGAGAAATCGGTGCAGATTCGGAATCAAAGAACTGACATCCAAAACAGCTCTACAATAAAAATCAGAAGGATTAACGATTCAAAACAGCGACTGAAACTACATCCCAAAACGATTATGAACATAGAGGATATCTAACAGTGCTATCAGTAATACAAAAAATAATTCACAAGTGGGGCTAGCTCACTCGTCAAAAATATCAAAATATTATCAACACAAATGAAATGTATTTGGTATTAGTGAAGTTACTGTTAGAAGTTCTGTTTATTTTTAGCAAAATCTACCAGACAGCTTTTAGTTTTCATCAGTATGTTTTGTAATGAGTGTTTGATTGGTCAATTCAGAAAAAAGTGATAGTTTTCACTTGTGAAAAATATCACTTTTATAGAGTAAATAGTTTTTGATATTTCACTGGCGAAAAAAATTAATTGCATTATTTTCCAGGGAAGGAAAGGGATATTGGAAATAACTAAATTTAATATCATAGTTTTATATTCAAACTGCATTATTAAAACACTGTTTAATATAAAACTTTATCAACGCTAACATTATTAAAAATTGTTTTATATTTAAACTTACATTATTAAAAACATGTTTCTTTTTATAAAAGACAATTATCAACACACTGTTTTATATAAAACTGATATTAGTAAAACATTGTTTATATAAAACTTACTTTATATAAACATTGTTTTATAAAAAACTTACTTTATTAAAACATTGTTTTATATAAAACATACACACTTATTAAAACATAATCAAGATACTTTTCAAGAAACCTTTCTTCGGACAACGCAACGACCAATGACCGACGACCAAAACAACAGACGATCGACTCCCAACGACCAACGACGACCGACGGACAAATGATGACGGATAACGACGACCAGCAGTTGATTGACGATGACTACCGACGATAGACGATCAACGACCGACGATGACCGACAACTGGCGACGACAACCGATGATCGACTATCAACGACCAAAGACTGACGACCGACAACTGGCGACGATAACCGACGATCGACCATCAACGACCGCCGACGACCAACAACAGATGATTGACGATAAACGACGCCTATGTCTTTTCAGGCGTCATGGAAATCGTTTTCCTCTCCTGGGTGAACGATTGGGCAAGTTTTTGTAGATTATCGAAGCTGATTTTGACTGTATCAACCTTCCCAGGACATCACAGACATACACTGTATATGGGAGATCTCGAGTATGGTGGTGCAGTGGATAGCGCACTTGCCTTTCATCAAGGCGGCCAGGGTTCGATTCCCCAACCGGACAAAACAGATATTGGGTTTACCTGCGGGGACACGTGGGTTATCTCCTGGTACTTCGGTTTCCTGCCCACAATAAGGCCCATCGCGCGCTAACATCCGGACCAACAAGAGAGATTAATTAAGCTGGTAACTTGTTTCATAATTGAAAATAAAGAAAATAAATATTTTAGAAGCAAGCATAGTTAAACAGGTGTTTGGAAATGAAACATATCGACAAGACAATTTCTTTGTGTATATGAAATCGAAATGATTCGGTGTGTCATAATCTTATTATTCCCAAACGTACATTAAAATATTGATATCCCATTACTCAGCTTAAATCGGCAACGTTTCTCTGTTGACAGGTTGACAAAGCGTGGAATTTATAATGACAAAGATTTAAGAAACCATCAACTTCCAAACATCAGCGATACCTGGGGAAATACAATTTACTGATATGAAATTCTCTTGTTAACACTGATATGACAGCTTTTTAAAAACGGTAATTGTTTGAATCAAACGCCGTCAGCACCAAGCTTAAACCTTACAGGGATAGTGAGGTATTTGATGGCTTCACGTTTCATTCTAACACTGATACCTCTCACCAATCTTAACAGCCACGAATCAGCCCCGCAGACAATGACAGGAAAACAGATCGGTAACAAAAATAAGATTAGTAATCGTTATCAAATCTGACAAATTACGGGAAATAACCCCGCAAGTGATGTCATACTAGGACACATAATGGTTACTTTCAACAAGGGTGTTGCTGAGGGCACGGGATACATCCCCTTACAAGGCAGGCACGGGATTATACAAAGCCTTGACATAGCAGTGACAATTAATGACAAGTGTCGAAGTGTGAGAACAATACGAAGACCTTGGTACATTATACAGCATCGTGCCAAAAATAAGTCAACTTTATATATATTTATTCTTCGTATTTACAACCATCGTCAGCGAATTTTCCTGGCTTTGGTTTATGGAAAGGTTCGACAACGATTGGGCAATTTGAACAAAAAATATCCATAGTGTCATCTCATAATATTAATTTAATTTCCGTTCTGTATTTATAGAGCAATATAAAATTATTCACACTACTCATTTCCGGGTAACGCCATTTTTCTGCATAAAGTTATTAAAATGTCGTCACAATTGTGTCACAAAAATTGGATGATGTAAATAAATTATGATTCCCTTGGTCGTACAAAACGGGGGAAAAAAGAAAAAGAAAAAGAAAACAAAAAAAATGAGAATACCAAAGAGTCAACAAAACCATAATCCGAACTCAAAATCGATTAAAATAGGAGCAAAATACGAAAAAAGGAAAGATCCACATGGAGACCTTTGTAAAAGTACAAGCGAATAAGACCAGGTGTTCCAGAAGAGTAAGCGTCCTCTGCTTCATCGACGAAACCCGCCATGTAAATATTTATCACATCTAAGTAAATAACTAGTCCTCGAAATGAGAACCGAGTCATCATTGTCATCACAACAAGTAAGCACACTAATGAACATACTCAAAAACGTCTATCTTCATATCACTTAAAGATACAGCGAGACAAAGATGGTGACCATAAAACTGCCCATAATTCTACATCTCTCGATTCCATGTGTTTGTTTGTCAGCAGTCGACATCGATCACGAAAATCACGATACCTAGAGCAAGCTCTAGAATATCGAATGAACACATGTAAACACCATAGGTTTGAGAAGCAGTGATGTAAGAAATGGAAAGTTCACCATCAGAAAATTTAAACCGTCATGTTTACCATATAGCTTAGTAGTAAGCTGTCCATGTTAGTCATAGTTTAAGGAGAGATCGAGGTAAACAGCTGATGTAGAAGAGTCTGTTGTGTCCTTTATTTCAAGTTCAGAAGGGTACATGTATATACGATCGACGTGGTCAGCACAGATCTTGTTGTTGATAGACAACACATCGTCGATATATCTGAAGGGTGAAATTAAAAGATTTGGCAAGGTTGTCACCTGTCCTGATTAGCTGTTCCACAAATTCAGCCTTGTATGAAAACAAAAACAAGTCAGCATAGAGTGGGGCACAGTTTGTTCCAATGATAAGAAAGGTTGATTACCCATAAACAAAGAATGACATAACACGCACCTTTTAAATTTAGTAGGATATACACGCTGATGTAAAGAAAGATAAAACCAAGGCTATATTGATTTAAGCACGGAAAGATAAACTGAGTCTGACATCAACTGACTGAAACAAAAACATATTGGTCCTAACATTTCCTTGGGAGCAGCTTTTGAAACGTTCTGAGCAAATCAGAAAATAATGCATACTCTACATACAGATGAATTGTATATGAAATAAATATAGATATGGTAGCATAATTTAAGTACTGGAATGTAGCCTTGCTTAACTACAATTTGAGCAATTAAGAAAATAATACATAATCTACCCATAGGTGATGTAATGTGTATAACATTACAAAAATATTCACTTATTTATAAATAAATATAGATATTCTGTTTCCAACGCTGGTATAATCTGAGTACTATAGAAAGATGACGTAACACACAAACACACTTATGCTGCACCTTTTAAATTTAGTAACAGATACAGTATGCCGAAGAAATGAATTAAACTGCATCATTCCGCTGTTTCGTCCTTCTAGGACTCGTCAGTGATGCTAGGGGCCAAAAGGTGGGAATCCAAATTTTCTAAACTAACCAAGAAGCAGAAGGGTCAGGTGCGTAAAACCCCATTGATTTATGAATTTAGAATAAGAATTCAATAAGTTCAATTTGTGTTTAATATCCAAGGCATTTACAAAACAAACCGGGATGCTCATAAGTTGTGCATTAAATGTTGATAAACCTCATGGACTTTTTTATCAATCATTCTGTTCGTGTGGCATTGTATATTTTGCCAGTTGGTAGGTTTAGATTCATTCCACATATTTGAAAGCGTGGACTGGAAAATGGACAAATCAGTTGTCTCGTAAATTGTGAAAGTCTGCCCAGTGTAAATAACTTTGCTTTAATCAAGGATCACGTCACCTCGACAAACATTTGTCTCTGTGGTCATAATCAATGGTTCTACCTAATTAGCATATGGAAACACAAAAACACGCCATCAGGAACAAGGGGACGGTTACATGATCAGAGCTACGCCCAATTCTAGGCTAGGTGATGGCAACTTGACATCTCAGTCTGTGAGTTAGAAGCCCAAACACATTTTCTTTATCGTACCTTCTGTATTTTTGCTTCCTTTGAAATCATAAACCCTGTATTAGTCCCCTATCGGCGACGCCCGGCGAAGCCTGGGGGACTATTAAATTAATTTGCCGTCCGTCCGTCTGTCACCTTTTAGGGTTTTCCGAGCATTATCACTGCAACGTGTGCACATATTGAACGGAAATTTGGTTTACAGATACATCATGGGAATATCAAGGTCTAGTTCTGATTTGGTTATGTTTTAATAATTTTTTACAGAGTTGCGGCCCTTGGAAACCCACGATACACCTTATCATGTTTGTATATAGACAAACGCTAGTAAAGTTTACTATGAGTAGAAAATTTCCTATAATTCTGTTTCCGTTCATTATCCCGAGGTCAATACGACGTTAGATTCCACCAGGTGGTGATAACACCATATTAGCTGAATCAAAGGTCCTTAGTTTTATATTAATTATGAACTAGTTTTTAAAAGACTGAAACTGCATTAAATCTATAGTGATAAAGCATAGAATATACAGTGGGCACTCTGTCTTCACAAACGCAATATTGACTCGGTGTTTCTAAAAGTAAAAACATCAGTCAATATCACAAAATATGTACCTCCGCGTGACCATATTTAGGCCAATGGAAATTGAGGAATGTCTGACCAAATCTAATACAATAGGTCAGTGGTACGGTATTACACTCAGTCTCTTACAAAGCCATCAACAGCTGAATGAGGACTATCGATATTGTTAAACTCCAATGAACATTAGGTCAGCTTTAGAGTGTACGAATTCTACCATCGAATTCAAGGCGAATATTGGCACAGGGACAAACCCTCTAAAATACACTTAAAAAACTGTTACAATGGTATTTTCGCCCCTTATCATGACGTGATTCTGGTCCTCTAAATAATTTGAAGCAGACGTACAGTCTGTGATGATTCGGAGCCGAAAGCCATTTTCTCTTCTGAGGATGGAGATCTACCACGATAGATGTAAATAGATAGGACAGGGTGCTGGACAGGCAAAGTCTGCTTCAACACAGCTTCAGACCTTCAACACTGATCGTGTAGTTAGATCCAGCCTTACATGTCGTATATTTTATCAATTTTGATAACAAGCTGGTGCATCACGGAGTCTTCTTGCAGTCGTCAGCAGAACGTATGCATATATTCAGGAAAAAATGCAATTTGCAGTATGGGTGCGAGACAAGGACATACCAGAGTATCAGATTTAACAACCACCGTCACTCAATTAAGCAGTAGGCACTCGATATCGCAAGTGGCTGGATACTTTACTATGCCCGGCTATATAGGTGGGAATACGTACAGGTGGTCATACATCGCCCGAGACTGTTAACCTCTCTATACTGGCTTTCTAATCATATACAGTTCCTTCCCTATAACTCACTCAGACTAATCATCCAGGTATGTCAAAGGTGGGGCTTTGGTAGAATTCCAGCCGAAATATTGATAGATCATGACCACCATTTTTTCCTGTGGTGATGGAAATTGTGTGCCTACTGGTGTTTCAACTTTGAGATTCTTGCGCAATATTTAAATGACCAAAGGTACAAAACATTTAAACTATTCTTTGCTCATGGAAAGTCAAACAAAACATGTAAATCTTCTCACTTGTACTAATTAAAAGTTTTAATTCATTATGGCTTTCAGAAAAATAAATAAATAAATAGTCCAAATTTATTCAGAACTCTATTTGTCCCTTCATTGCCTGACCTGGAACAGCAAGAAGCCACGCTAGGGTTACAGTGGATGGACTGTACATCTACAGAATAGGTATTGGTTAGCCGCCTCTGGAAATAGATTGCACCTCGATGGGGCATACATTTATTCCTTTATCGGAGCTGTTTACCTTTTTTATTTCCTGAACTACCCATTCCATACATGTTTTCCTTTATCGGAGATATTTACCTTTATTTATTTTCTGAACTACAATGTACCCATGCATTCTATGCATGTTTTCAGTTGTTTATCGGAGATATTTACCTTTATTTATTTCCTGAACTACACATTCTATACATGTTTTTATTATTATTGATTATAATGAATCAAATTCAGACAATTTAACAAAAGAATAGAAATTTCAAGAATGTTCTTGTAAAAATGTTTGCCCAAAATCATGCACATTTACTTCAACATATGTCAACACAAAATTATGTATTACATATAGCATTGTTTATGAGATGCACTTATAGAATAGCAGCATATCTGCATTAAATTATTAATCATTTTCTGTAAATATATTTATTCAGAAAACAATCTAATTTCTATCAGAAACATGACGGCTGTTTCTGACAAAATTAGCTAGCAGTGGACGGCCATCTTCTGTTGACCGTGAACCTGTCGGTCTGTAAGACTCCAGGTCGGCGTCGGACCACAGCGGCATCGGCTAATGGAATTGGATGGAACAGAAGACACATTTCCATGTTTTATTTGGTTGTTAATATGTGGCCATATAGGAATACTCTAAATATAGCATGGCATGTTGGGTGTCGTGCCAAAATGTACTTCTATCAACACAAATAGGACAAACTTATAAAAACTACATTACCTAATATACAAACAAAAACATTAGGGAGTGCCGAAGCGTTAACCAAGCCATTATCCGAGCTTAAAATCGATTAAGAGGAGCAAAATATAAACAAAGGAAGATTTACATGGAGACCCTTGTAAAACTACAAGAGATTAAGATTAAAAGAATATTTCACCCCCTTGGGGTGAGACAGGAGAGTCTCCCGAGGGGTAAGATTTTTAAACCGAGGGTTGAGATCTCCTGTCTCACTACCAAGGAGGTGAATTATTATTTTTCTCTTACCCTGTTACCCTCATGTATAATCTAATATTGAAGTTACATCAATGAAAGACTATGTTGATGTGATGTGATTGAGTGTGACATCGACAACACCCGCCATGTAGACCTTGGTCACATCCAAGTCAACACCAAGTCCTTAAATGAAAACCGAGTCAGCAATTCCAATCACAATAAGAAAACACATTAATAAGCATACTCAAAAACGTCCATCTTCATATCACTTCAAGATACAAAGCATTTCTCAACGAGACAAAGATAGCGACCATAAAATTGCCCATAGTTCTGATTAGCCTGCATTTCTCGAATCTTTGTGTTGCTAGTTTATTTGTTAGCAGTTGACATCGATCACGAAAATCTCGATATTTAGAGTACGTCCTAGAGTAACGAATCATCTGCCACTCTACGTTTTTCTTGAAAAAAAAACAAAACAAAAATGTGATATTTTCGTAGTTTAGGAAAGTATCGTAAACATTTACCTAAAGTTTGCCAATATCGGTGAGAGTAGCCTAAAGTATGACAGTACCAGACATTTCAGCTGAAGTTCGACGGTATCAACATATCCTAAATGTTTCTGGAGATTGCGGGTGACGAATTTCCATTCACCCTTGTCAATTTAATATCTATCAACATTTAGACTAAAGAGAGGCACTGGCCGGAACTTGACCGGAATTGGGTTCATCAGAGTGCAATTTCTGTGTGACGTACTACAGTGTCAGTTTTGTATTAACCAACTCTAGTTATTCTTGACCGGTGACCAATGCTGGTCAATCTAGCATCACCGCTCGCGACATGTCGTGTTCTCGGACCATGATTGAGATACCGACAACTAGCAATAAGCAACGTCGCTCTCAATTAGGGGCGAGTCTCGCGCCGGAAACGTCTGATTTACCACTGTCGTGGTTTGTGTTCCTCATCATTATAGCGTGTGGCAATAGCTAACATGTTATGTATGTTTTAAACCTAGTGTATCTTTTACTCAGACAAAGTAGCATTGCCATTAATACATTCTAGGCTTTATATCTGACGGTATGATGTCACATGTAGTGTTGCAGCACCATTTCACGATCAATGCAATTCAATAGTTGTTACACAAGTTAAGTTTAAGGTTCGCAAAGCAAATGAACTCAGAGGCTTATTTTCTGATGTTTGCTCTAAAATCGGGATTTTCATGATAGATGTCGAATGCTTCAAACAAAATTACAAAATAAGGGTTCGAGAAATGCTAGTGGTTAAAGAATATGAGCCAGTTCTATGGTCGCCATCTACATGTAGGTCTAATTGACAAATACTTTGTTACTGTAATATATCTCTGCATGATATATGAAGGAGTACATTGTACATTTGTGAATATGTTCATTTGTGTGATGACTTGTTGTGATTGAGAATAATGACTCGGTTCTTACTTTGAGGATATGATGTTTACTTGGACGTGACCAACATGGGGGTGTCTTCGTTATCATAAAACGGTTGTCACAGTTATGAGGTGTTTCAATGAATTTTATGAGAACATTATATTCCTATTTCACTGTCTCAGACTATCAGTTCCTGAACTAGACTAGATAATCCAGAATGTGGCCAAACCAACCGAGGATCAATGTAAAAATAGCCTACAGCACTGTCTGGGCCCATACAGTCTCCTCTTGTCGCTGTAAATGTGTAGCTTCGTAACGACTTCATTCATCTACCGGGGCCGGTGAGGTGCAAACGTTCACCAATAAACGGAACAGCATCTTTAATTGTTTGGCAAACGTTCACCAATAAAAGGAACAGCATCTTTAATTGTTTGACAATTACATCGATGCTTTTCTTAAGGAAACTAGCGACCATACATGCCACCTAATATATAGTTTATGGAATTTCATTTCTCGTAGTCCAACCAAATTAACAGAGACGGTAATGTTTTGTCCTTTTTCTGTATAACAAATGTAGAAAAATGTACATAGATAAATCGATATCGAGTTCCTACTTAGGTGATGCTACTGTTAGTTGGCAGTCTTAGAACTAATGTCTTATAAGAGTTAGTGGTATTTATTCAAAAGGATTAATTTGTCCAGAGCTCTGATATTCTACCAAAAGCCTTTGCTCATATTTAAGTTCAGATTGATCAGAACTATGAGCAAGTTTTATGGTCGCCACTTTTGTCTCATTCAGAAATATTGTGTATCTTTATGTGATATGAAGAGGGACGTTTTTGAATTTGTTTATTAGTGTGTTTACTTGTTGTGATTGATGATGACTCTGTTCTCAATATGAGGATTGGTATTTACTTGGCGTGACCAAGATTTATATAGAGGATGTCGTTGACACTTTCGGAACCCCTGTACTTTTACATGATCTCCATGTAAACCTTTTCTTAGTCATATTTCCCCCTAGTTTGGTTGATTTTGAGTTCATATTATTGTTTTGTTAACTCTTCGGTATTTTCTTCTTTTTTTTCTTTCTTTATGCATGCAGTTTAATCGGTGTTGGTGTTTCGGTTTTCTCCGATTTTTTTATGTAATTATTTATCTTAAAATACTTTAAGTTATAATTTCCAAGAGCAGATTTAATGGTGATATAAAAGCTGAAGGTTTAGATAACATGGACTTAAATGGTTGTCTAGAATGGTATATATATATAAAAGCTGGGGGTTAAATTAACATGGACTTAAATCGTTGTCTAGAATGGTATATATATAAAACTGACATACCTCTGTGATTTGTTGGGATATTTTTGTAATTGACATCAGAACCGAACATAGAAAATTGTTAAGTAGTCTGGGCCGTTATACGTTGACTAATCAGTAAACTCAGGTCAGATAGAACGATGTGTTGAAGAAGACTTTCCGAGGCAGTGTCGACACTAAGTGATATTTCATAGGGAACAGGAGCCGGATGCAGACGGATAGGTTCGGAAGCTAGGTGGTCTATTAGTGATTATACCCGGAGGCAACAGGAATGGTTGGAGCATTTTGACTGTTATATAAGATAGATACGGTGATGCTGTGTCGTCTACCTATATGTCGCTGAGCTGTGTCTACTGGTGATGTTTCTTTACGATCTCTAATGCTATGGCAGTCTTGGTGAAATGAAGCATTTTCATTTTTTTATTATTTTTTATTTTTGTTCACCATTTTCCTTAGATGGTTTCAGTTAAATAATCATTAATGTTCATTAATGCATGTAAACCTCAAACACGCTAGTTTAGGGAGGATATCGCGGGAAGATCTAGCAGTTAGGAGGCCATCTTTCCTTGGTCATGATGACAAAAACTGAGAGAATACCGAAGCGTTAACGAAACTTTTATCGGAACTCAAAATCGATTAAACTAAGGGCAAAATATAAACAAAAGAAATATTTACGTGGAGACGTTTTTAAGAGTACAACCAATCAAGACCATGGGTTCCAGAAAAGTTAGCGTCTTCTGCATCCTCGACGACACCCGCCATTTAAATCTTGGCCACATTCAAGTAAACATTAAGTCCTCAAAGTGAGAACTGAGCCATCACTCTTAATTACAAGTAAGAAGCACAAATGTGCATACTCATGAAACCTTTTATTATTCTTATTTACATTTTGTAACTTAATCTTTTTACTTAACATTTTTGTAGACGAATGTTCTGTATTACGCTGTCGTGTCCTATGTTCCATACAAGATCTTCAACACTAAAGAAATGTCTCTCCTTTTGCATTTATAGAATAACGTTGGGAGTATTTTTAAACGACGCCGTCTTGTTTTCATGTGAAAACTTTGTTCACTCCTGGCAGCAATTTCGTAGCTCTCCACTCGACATTTGTAAGTGAATCAATATCACGCTGTTTGTACGGTTTCCATGTATACTCTATACCTTAGATATGGCCGAACTAAAGTTTTATATAAAATACATAATGTTTATCCAAATATTTATATGTTCTTCTGATAACTCAAAGTACACATTTTGCTATGTTAATGTTAGCGGCTTGTATATGGTTTCTAAAACTATTATACAAGATCTTGGCAAGAGTTAGCTTGTAAGACCGTTTGTAGTTTAAACCGACAAAGTAAACAAACACATGTATTAGATTGAAACTTATACTTTGTTAATAAAATAAAAACGACGATTTGTGATATGATAATCATTTCCATTCGAAATCATAACCTACATTTGCATACTTTAGCATTTGGTCTAACAGATAGGGACCAAACTTATGTCAAATATCTATTGGAGAAATGAATAACATACAAAATATGTCATACATCTATTGGAGAAATGAATAACATACAAAATATGTCATACATCTATTGGAGAAATGAATAGCATACAAAATATGTCATACATCTATTGGAGAAATGAATAGCATACAAAATATGTCATACATCTATTGGAGAAATGAATAACATACAAAATATGTCATACATCTATTGGAGAAATGAATAACATACAAAATATGTCATACATCTATTGGAGAAATGAATAGCATACAAAATATGTCATACATCTATTGGAGAAATGAATAGCATACAAAATATGTCATACATCTATTGGAGAAATGAATAACATACAAAATATGTCATACATCTATTGGAGAAATGAATAACATGCAAAATATGTCATACATCTATTGGAGAAATGAATAACATACAAAACATCCATGCAGACTGTAGCATCTTCGTATCATCAAAATATCTCCTACTCAAAAAACGTAATCCATAACATTTTTACCAAAAAATACATAATTCTGCCTGGCCCGCATCAAATTAATTAAAATGGTATTTTAATTTTCATATACACAGGATCTTGGTAAGAGTGAGACCATAGATCGTTAAAGCCAATAACATAAACAGCACATGTATTAGATCGAATAATTATAATTAATTGATTTGATAGAAACGACGGTTTGTGAAATAATTATTACTTAAGGATTGAATGTCTATTGTGTTGCTTGCACGGGTTCATGAAGGTAAGTGAACCTCCTGCAAATGAATTCGAAGTGAACTGCGAAGAATTACGTTTCTGAAAAAATAACGTTAATCCACATCTTGACAAAAATAAGAAAGAAACTTCTTACATGTATTTCATACATTTCATGAAAGTCTGTTTTCTAGATGGAAAAAAGTTTAAGACTTTTAACAAATCTATTATTGTTTCAGGGAGCAATCGCATCTTTTAATCCTATGAGACCACTGAAAACTGTAAATCTTTGCTACCGTAGATATTTTTTGTTTCTTCTTCAACTACACATAAAATCTATAGAGTTTGGTTAGTTTTGTCGTGAACTGTTTATTTGATGCACATCTTGATCCAACAAATCATTTAATTGTGCCAAATTACGACAATGTCACATCGCGTAATTATACGCACAGACAGTAAGTACACTTGTAACTGAAATTAGAATCTGTACTTTTGTTTTCTACATCGCCTCTCCTCGAAACAGACATTGGTTAAGCCTCAATAGTCTGTTCCTATTGCTATTTGTAACTGAAGATGTCTTTTGTTGTTGTTTGTTTTTTTGTTTCTCGCAAATATTTTCCAAATATGACAAGCACCAGGAATTTCCGAAAGTAAATGAATTTAATCGAATTACGCATTAAATTGGGTTATCACATGTAAGTTTTTTTGCTATTGATCCTAATTTTCTTAAATGTTTTCTATATCGCAGTTATTCCCCCTTTTTCGGAACTCTCCAATTTTTCAATGTAGCGAGAAGAGACGAGAGCTGAAGTAAATTCAGGAATTATCAATTTTGATTCCAACCCTCCCTCATGATTCAACAATCGTCGTGGCTCCCTTCCTTATTTTCAGCATTTGCGGAATTTATGAACACCTGAAATGCTTACGAAAATAGTCTTTGGATTTTCTGATTGTCAACAAGTGACAGTTCATTTTCTCTGTTACCCATATCTTGATAAGTCAATCTGTGCTCAATGCTATTACCCATATCATGGGTTTTTGTTCCCAGAGCTCATGAGGGTTGTTTGGAAGTCATGAACCCAATAGGCCAATTAAAAGTAAGTAAACTGGTTATTGTTTGTTCTTCCTTTTACTATTTGATAACACCTAGCTCTGGACCTGAATGAGACCCGGATGTGCTCTCTGTTTACATGGGAGGCCCGCTGTTTGTCCTCATCAGCAACACAATCGGAATGGTATGTACATGTAACGAAGTAATTCACACAATGTGAACAACACGAGATTGTTTCATGCACGGAGCAATCTTCTTCCGTTTTATTACACAAAAACTCGACAAGCAATGGCAATGACTACATGTACACAATGGATATCTCATAGCGGCCAATTTTGGTTTCGTTGTTTTGTTTTTCCAAATAACAGTTAATTATCAGAAAACATCAAATCAGTTTAATGTAGTGTGGAGGTGGCGAAACTGTGGGCGTAAACCAAAATAGTTCTGTCAGCTTCCAAAGAAGTTTGGTTCTGAATATGTACAAAGATACCGCTTAACTCGGACAACTACCCATATCGGATCACTATTTTTAAAAATACTTAAGGATTAACCTTTGATTTTGTTTAGTTTATTAGATCATAAATCCAATGGAGCACGAGGTAAATTGCGTAAACGCGAAGCGTTTACATTAAATCAAAGGTTAATTCTTATATTTACAGTATTTTCCTGTAAATGGTTCATAACTTTTCTGCTCAATTCAACAACATCTGCAGACATATATTTCATTTCAAA
Source organism: Mimachlamys varia (assembly GCA_947623455.1). Lineage (NCBI taxonomy): Eukaryota > Metazoa > Mollusca > Bivalvia > Pectinida > Pectinidae > Mimachlamys > Mimachlamys varia. The sequence goes on from OX392542.1 coordinate 41,681,747, forward strand.
ACTTACAAACGTGAAAACAGTTCAATAAATGTAACAGCGTGAAGTTTGCATAAGCCGTAAATAGCTCCGCCCATATCAAATTTTAATGACGTCATACAATTGTGATTCGAACGGGATAATTTGCATAGCTCCGCCCACATGTATTGTTGTCGACGTCATAGAAATTTTGCACGTTCTCAAGTATAGTTATTGGAAAATAACTAGTTCGCAGTACAATGGTTATCGAGTGAATATCAGTGTAGAATGTAAATATTTTCATATATAACAATGATGTAGCATTAACATGGATATACATCCACTATTTTTCCACGTCTATTAGGTTTTTTTAATTCACTTGACCAGAAAATAATTGTTATTCGAACTCAAAGATGAAGGTCAGTGTTTTATTAACATAAACATATAGCAAGTGAACTACTATGCTTTCTATCTTGAGATAAATTTCCTTAACAGAATAATCACTGGTTCGCAATGCTAGAGTGTTACATGAATATCTCAGTATCATCCACGTATTTCACTAAAGCTTGAGGGAACCACCAGATTTCTATTTAATAGCTCAAAAGTTACAATATTCACAAAATGTACACTACAAATATGAAAGTCCTACCGGGAATTTTTTTATATATGATATTTAACTTTTTCATTATAATTATTTGTTTTGTAATGACATTAGGGCCAATCCAGATAAGTTCCGAACAATTTAATAAGACTTTATAAAAATTCCTCTTGACAACTTGCAGTTTTAAAAAGATTATGAAACACTCTTCACTAAGAAAGGGGAAATGACGTTTTTAATTTTTTTTTGTGTTATCAAGTTTTTACAACTGTCCTCTTGTATCGCATTTGTAGTTAAACAAATGTCAGAGAAAACTGGAAAAAGACAACATCATTGTGTTTTATTAAAAATGGTTTTACTGCATCAGTTTCTGAAATTCTACAAAGAAATAAATAGAGTTTTTCAATGCTTTCTCATTGTATATCAAATATATATATTTCACGAGTATGGCAGATTTGTTTTTGTTTTTTTTTTATTGTTGTTTTTTTAGAAATTACAAAAAAAGTGCATTCAGAACCGTTTGTCTTATATCGAGGTGCCATGACTTTATTTGCTAAGTTTGTTGATATGTTTTGGTGAATTTCACGCTCATTGACGACAAAAGAAAATGAAACCCCCTATCACGGTAATACGAAATAACACAAACCAAATACAGAGACTGTACATATTTAATGACAAACTTTGTCAAATTAAATTCAGTACCCTTTATAAAAACATACATTCAGTGATAAATCTACGTGAGCAGTCTACATCATGTACGCATAAAATTTTGAAAGGACCTATTGATTAAATTGCTTAAATTCAACATGAGGGACCCATCGCTTTGAAAATATATATGAAAAGGACCCATGGTAAATAATTGTAGATTGATCACTGCAATAATCCAACCCATGATGAACTAGTAATGAACATATAATGTCGTGTTAAAGTCCCCCCTTGTACGCCGAGAGAGCGCCACACATTACATCAGTTGTATCTGAAGATTTCATCCACGTTTCCTTAGTGTTAGAACCACACACACGATACACATTAAACCTACTGTACTCAATCATTATTATATTTGATGACTGCATGCACTTTTGAAGGCTCAAGTATTAGCAAACCATTAATTTGATTACACGTAAGTTCAGTCGTACTCGACCGTGATACAAACTGAACTCGGTAACCCTTTGTGGTTTGTAGTGATGCAACCGAACCTTTAACTTACGGACGTCATTCTGTCGTCGGCTGCTGACAAACAAAATAACATCGGAGAATACCGTAGCGTCAACAAAACCATAATCTGAGATCAAAAACGATTAAACTATGAATATTGTATAAATGCTTTATTTTTAACTGTTCTTCGAGTTTTTTCCTGCTTCGCATTACTGTGGATTCCTGTGAAAACAAATAAGCTTAATGAAATAAATTAACTTTATTTCCTTTAAAACAATTATGAAACATGCTTTACAACTTATAGTTATCACACTTGTTGGCCCGGATAAGCGCCGGGGTTGGGTGGGGGGCTTATTGTTGGGGAAGACCGAAGTATCCGGAGTAAACCCACGTGGTCGGGAAGGTGAAACAATAACGTTTCACGTCCAATCGTGGAATCGAACCCGGCCACCTTGCGAAAGGCAAGTGCGTTATCCATGGCACAACCGCATCAACCTGCTGTAATGTGCAGTTGCATTTATAATTTGGCTTGACTGTACCTTGTTATAAATGATAAAGTTGATATTCTCTCGTGTGTTTTATACAGGACATAACCGTTTTCCTTTATCATTGGTCTTATATCAATAAAATGTTGCGGTAATAGTTCCCCGGATTTACTGGACTTACTGCAAGTCGTTACAAATCAGTGCTGTCTGGAGCCTGGAGGTGTTCCGAACGTCTAGGGACAGCAGTTTGTTCTAATACATCCCCGGAATGGCCCTATCACGTTAATCCTTTCAATTATTGTGAGGCCAGCTGTCCGTAAGTTAGCGGTAACCTCGAGACACTTGGGAACCCGGGGACAACACGGAAAGGCCAGTCGATGTTCCTTTAAATGTAATTTAAATCCCAATTGATGTTCACCAGAATATTCTCCTCAGTTTTTCAGTCTGCCTTCTGGAAATTAATCAATCTGGCCAATATCAGATATATTGCTTCTCTGGAGCTTTATGTGAGAAGTCCGGCCCTATAGTGATGGAGATGTACGGTGTTGTAGGGGAAATACATCCGATTTGTCTTCGCCTTGTGTGATTGGCCATGTCTTTTTTATTTATCGAGACGATCGAGGCCGGCTGATATTAATCCCGAAACGCAGATTAAGGCACACTTAATTAGAGCAATTCTGAATTGCTGTAAGAATTGAAGAATAGGAAACCCCAGAGGCGGCATAAAACCATACAGGAGCACTGATGGATACGGCGGGACTATGGGTACAGAAACATACTTTTTCGCTATATATAGTGAATGGCTGAAGTAAGACGGTCATGAACACCGATCCTCACGAGACCCACGGACAGAAACGTTGTTTACGACCGTTTACAAGGAAAGTGAATTTAGAAGTAACCCAAGATGAAATAGATTAAGTGGAAACTATTTTTATAGAAATACTATCTAGAACAATGAAACACACCAACTGATCATGAAATCGTTACAGTGAGCCCGTCATCGAAAAAAAACATCAGTACCTTACACATTCCGTTACGTAAAAAAAATGAGAATATCGTATTATTGTTGAATTATTGTGCCTATTAAACACTATTGAAAATATTATAAAGTTAACTAATTTTATATAAAACGAGCCGTATGCAGAAGCCTTGACCAAGAAAACAGATTTTTTGCGTTGGTTTGACAAAAAAATAAGGATTGGCCTTAATTAGACGGCGATTACGGTAGTATGAACGCAGCCGGTAACAACCATATCCTAGCTTTACTGTGCATTGGCGCTCTATTAGGAATGCTAGCGTATACAGTCAAAACGAATGTAAATCCTTATGTTTTTATCATAAACAACTTTAAAATGCTAAATAAAGATGATAAACAGTTGAAGCGGATTTGGTAGTCACGATTACCGTGGTTTCAGGTATAAGATGGTTCCAGTAAATCTACATCGACATATTGTTTAACCTAAAAACTACATAGTTAATAGCACTTTATTTTTCTGGTTTTTGTTGTGTTCTTTATTTTCTTGTTTTTGGTTGTTTTTTATCCCTTTCAATTTGTTATTTTGTAATATACGAAGGGTGTTCCAAAAATAATGTCATCTGTGCTTTATTTCGCGGAAATCGTGCAATTTATGCACAAAACCACCTCGTGTCGATTGAATGATCACTGGCTCGTGACACAGGTAAATATCTCGTCCACACGTTCACTGGCCTCGGTACAGTGTACATCGTTTCATAGCCTATTCGTTAGACTAGACACAAAATGACAGGAAAACGAGCTGAAAATGTTCTTGAAATTAGGGCCTATATAAAAGGTATGTCATTACTCGGTATAAAGGCTATAGATATTCACTGCGAGGTGTGTGACATTTATGGGGAGGGCCAAATGTCTCACAGGACTGTTTGTAGGTGGGTAGGCAAATTTAGTGCTGGACAGCAGCAACTGAAAGATGCTGCTCACCCAGGTCGTCCTGCAACAACTACGAACATAGAAAAAATCCGAAATATCCTCAAAACTGATGCTTGATTCACCGTAAGACAATTGGCTCGAATGACAATCTTGTCGTTAGCAAGAGTTCATGCAATTTTGAAGAAACACCTTAAAGTTAGAAAGATAAATGCAAGATGGATATCCCATTTGTTAACGGATGAGCAAAAGAAGACGCGTGTAACAATGGCAAAAAAAACTTCTCAAAATGTACCCAAAATATAGTAAAAAGGCTTTTGATAATATAGTCACAGGTGATGAGACCTCGGTGTATTATTTTGAACCAAAGCGGAAGGTTTCCAACCGAATATGGGCCAAAAAAAATGCCAGACGCCCAAGTATTGCCAAACGCATACAAACGGTAAAGAAGGTTTTGTATGCTATTTTTTTCACTAATAAGGGTCCAGTTATTCAAATCCCGGTGCCAAAAGGCAGAACGGTCACAGGCAAGTACTATAAAAACGTTGTTCTGAGAAAGTTGAAGAACTACTACAAAAGTCGCCGCCCCAAAACAGGACTTAAGTTTGTCCGACTTTTGCATGATAATGCACCCGCTCACAAGGCACGTATTGTGACTGACTTTTTGGAGTCAGAGATGGTTACCGTCCTTCCGCACCCTCCGTATTCGCCAGACTTGGCCCCCTGCGACTATTTTCTCTTTCTAAAACTTAAATATAATTTATCTTGAAGGAGATACAATTCGAGAAATGCCCTTGGATCTGCTGTTTATCAGTGTCTGATGGGTGTACCCATTGAAGAGTATGAAAAATGCTTCCAAAAATGGATTGACCGGCTAAAAAGGTGTGTTCTGACTGGCGGAGAGTATTTTGAAGGGCAGAGCAAATTCAAATGAACAAAAGCACTTCCGCTATATGAGCACCGATGCAAGTGACATTATTTTTGGAACACCCCTCGTAAGTAGCGCTTTAAACAGTTTTTCAATGGTCGTTATGCACACGCAATGATAACACTCTAGTAGCGACGAGGTCGAACGTCGCGAAAGGATGCCGCCATTGTTTAAATTACCGTCAAAGACTTTTGAGTGAGAATCCATGGAATAGGAAGTTTGCAATGCATCATTTTGATGTTAAAAATCAAACATAATTGATTCCAAATATGGTCAGTGTTTCTAGATGTTAAAGGAATTAAGCAGTGACTGTCATATAATGGTTATCGCGCTCAAGCTTGAACTGCGCAATATTTGATAAATGTAACTTCTAATTAGACAGAAATTGTTTTTCTATAGAAATACGTGCCGATAGAGGGCGCTTTCGGTAATTGGTTTTACTGCACGTGCGAGTGTTTTGTATGGTCATTCAGAACGACTATGTCGACACGATTCAGCCAGTCAGCGACGTGGTCGCGAGCGTGGATTAATATGATATGTTGTGTTTATTTTGTGTCAAAATTGGCTTTAATGGTATCAATAGGAGAACAGATATTAGCCGAATACGTGTTTTCATTGTGTCAATGTCTATACGTTAAGTTGATCGCCGTAAGACTTTACTGAGCTGAACAAGAAAGAAATGTAATCATTGCCTTATGTACTGTTATCCAATGTAAAGTCTTGTTTAATGACGTAATAAATCGCTACCGCAAGTCCAGACTTCATAAAAATAAACTCGGCCATTCGAATGAGATTGTAATAAGAGGATTGGTCAAGCGACACATGGACGCCTTACCCGTGACACGTCGTCAATGTCCGAATCTAGAAGTAAACTTTCAATTACGAACTAAGACCATAAACATCTGAATTCGCAGTAGTCAAGATGGACTTTACTGGAAATGTATGTCTTCGTGGTCGAGTTTATCGACATCAGGAGATGGTAATTGTAAATACACGATGTGGATATATCTTACTGTGTATATATCTATTTGGTTAACCAGGTAAAGCTGAAGGTCTGCTATAGAGCAAAAGAGATTAGGCAATCTACCACAACAGTATATAGAGAATGTAACACCTGGACAGCGACAGTTCGGCCGAGGGGACTGGTTTGTGGTACGACGGAAAGCAGGTGTTGCTCACGTGACAGTGTCTAACAAGAGAATAAACATGATGATGCTGCCCATAGAGTCCAATAAGAAACGGCGTGACAGTAAATTTACCTGCCTCATACGACGAACGAGCAAATAAAGTCTACGGCGCACTGCCAACATTCAAACCTAACATGTTTCTCTAAGGAAATCTCCAAACCATATTAGAAAGTAAAAAGATCCATCGCACGTTTCTCTATTTGTGTGAAGAATTGCACATCAAATAATTTGCTTCCGACGATTAGGAACTAATTCTGTGCCAATTATTTTCCTTCATTAAGTGTGATACGAGCTGTATTGGGAAATCTTGAGCACTACAAAACAAGAAAAGACACAAGCTGTCAAACCAGGCAAACCTGAAGCACTACAAAACAAGTAAAGACACAGGCCCACAAACCATGGTAAACTGAAAGTATGAAACCAAAGGCCTTCGATTAAAAGTCATTTTTTAAAACTTTCTTAGGGCTATGAAAGTTCATCGGTTACATCAATATTTAGCATGAAGCACGCCAGTAGCAACATTTGCTACTATGACATAATCAATTTCATTTGTTTGTACAATTGATTTTTCGTTCAAAAACTGCTCGAAAAATTATTCCATCACAATGTAATATAAGAACGTTTTAGTAACTGTTGTTACAGTCTTGGTAGGGCTTTATGTAAGTTTGTCAGCAATAGTAATGTGTGCTGAAGGACTGTAACAACATTTGCTAAAACATTAATTGCTAAAATAAACATGGAATTAAGTTTCATAAATTCAGTACAAAAATAGTTTTAGTATAATATCAGAAGATGAATAAATACCTTGTAAGATCAATTAATGATTTATTTTGTTTGACCTAGCAGAGAAAGAAAACTATAGACAAGCTTGCTTCAATATTTAGGTGTACATAAAATTCCTGGATCATGCTGATGATATCAGCAACCTAAAGGAAGAAAACCAGAATGCTTTTACATACACCAATAATGTCATTAGTAGTGTTGCTCGCAGTCTGGACAGACCAAAGCGCTGAAAAAATTCAAGAAACGTTCCCCGAAATCCGAAAGGTGAAGTCTATGCACAAGAAAAAGATAGCAATGGCCCATAGCAATATAAACAGTCTACGTAACAAGTAATTGTGGCCCTCCAAGAGTTGCTCTATGATAAACCTATTGACATTCTGTTTGTTACAGAGACTAAACTAGACGACTCTTTCCAAAATGCCCAATTCGTAGTAGATGATTATATATGCATAGGAAAGACATATACTGTAAGGGAGGAGGTATCATATTGTACAAACGAAGCGAGATATAACCTCTAGACAGATATCAGAAAATGTAAGGGAGGAAGTATCATAATGTTCATACGAAGTGATATACTTGACATATACCAGAACTTGAATTTTTTTCTAAAATTGAAGAAATTAGCACTGAACTGACACTTAACAAATTAAATGGCTTATTAAAGGTGTCTATAAACCACCTAGCATGAAGGATGCTCACTTTACAGTTGACTTTATCATGAAAATGGACAAGACAATTACAAAGTATGATAATGTCTGTGTTATGAACGTACAGGCCAAAGGTAAGACACTACAGGACTTCTGTGTCACTTTTGATCTAAAAATTTGGTAAAAATAACCCACACTTTGTGAAAGGAAAGAATCCTTCATTAATAGATGTTTTTCTCACAAATAGACCAGAAAAGTTTTCAATAATAAAACAGTGAACACTGCCCTGAGTGACTGGCATCATCTCATATTAGGTGTTACAAGAGGCAGGTACAAACGAGGCAAATATTAACGGAAGCCCCATTTATAAATTCGGAACTTCGGAAAGCTATAAACCAAATAAAACACTGTGGAGAAATCTAAATAAATGTAAAAGTGCAAATTGGCATCTTTTTAGAAAACAAAGAAATACTTTATTTTTAAAAAGTAAAAGAAAATCTACCCGGCACTATTTAATGGAAAGATGTGAAGGGGGGAGGGAGGGAAAGACTTTCTGGCCCACCATCAGGCCCTTCCTTACAAATAAGGGCCATTATGTCCAAGGGAATGTTCAACTTCAAGACAATAACAAATCAATATCCAACCCAGTTAAAGTATGCTCAATTTTTACTTTTTTTGTAAACATTGCGAGTGATATAGCTCTGGACATGATAATCCCAGTATTATTGCAATCAACAAAAATTCACCAAAAAAACTTTACTTTCTTTTTCTTTAATGTTGCAAAATACTTCAAGTGAAGAAGATTGGACCCTGAACGGCGACTGGTGCTGAGTTCATCTCGCCTAAGATTGTAAACCTGACTAAAGATGAACTACTACAACCAACCACTGCCCTGATAAACATGTCCCTGACTGAGGGGTCATTTCCTGACCAGTTAAAACTGGTCAGAGTATCACCAATACATAAGAAAAAGGACTCCCTGTATGGGGAACTACAGACCAGTTAGTGTCCTACCAACTGTGTCAAGGCTTTTTGAGACAACTAAATCAGAACAATTGATTGGTTTCTTTCAGAAAGTCTTCCATCCAGGTCTTTCTGCTTTCCAAGGAGGTTACAGCTGCCAGGCAGGAGAATACCCAAGCGTTAACAAAATCATAATCCAAACTCAAAATCGATTAAACTAGGGGCAAAATATGAACAAAGGAAAGATTCACATGGAGACCTTTGCAAAAGTACAAGGGAATAAGACCAGGTGTTCCAGAAGAGTAAGCGTCTTTTGTTTCATCAACGACACCCGCCATGTAAATCTTTGTCACATCCAAGTAAACATCAAGTTCTCAGACGGAGAACCGAGTATCATTGTCTCATTGTCAATCACACCAAGTAAACACTCTAATGAGCATATTCAAAAACGTCCATCTTCATATCACTTAAAGATACAGAATATTTCTCAATGAGACAAAGATGGCGACCATAGAAACTTGCCCATAGTTATCATCAACCTGCATCTCCCGAATCCTTGTGCTGTTAGTTTGTTTGTCAGCAGTCGACATCGATCACAAAAATCCCGATATTTAGAGCAAAGCCTGGAATACCGAATAAACTGCGACATGTAAACACCATAGGTTTGGGAAGCAGGGATGTTACTTTCAAGAAATGGAAATTTGACGATCGGAAAATTGAAATCATCACGTGTATCGTATAATTTAGAAGTAAGCTGTCCATGTTGGTCGTAGTTTAAGCAGAGATCGAGGTAAGCAGCTGATGAAGAAGAGTCTGTTCTGTCCTTTATTTCAAGTTCAGAAGGGTATATACGATCGACGTGGTCAGCAAACTTCTTGTTGTTTATAGACAAAACATCGTCGACATATCTGAAGGTGAAATTAAAAGGTTTGGCAAGGTTTTTGTTATCTGTCCTGATAAGTTCCTCCACAAATTCAGCCTCGTATGAAAACAAAAACAAGTCAGCTAAGAGTGGGGCACAGTTTGTTTCCATGGGAATGCCAACAGTCTGCTGGAAAATCTTTTCTCCGAACTCAACAAAAATGTTGTCGACCAGGAATTCAATCATCCTTACCACATCTTCTTTAGTATATTTCCTCTTAGCTTTTGTCGTATTTTTGACAAAGTATGCTCCAAAATAGCTCACTGCCATATATTTGTATCGTCGTCCGCCTTCCTTAGAACAGAAAGCTCTCATAACGAGATCGGAGACGTTCCTTCAATTTTGTATGAGGTATGGTAGTGTACAGGGTGGAAAAATCAAATGTTTTGACCGAAAAGACATTTGTAGGAGGGGTTGTACAATATTGATCAAAAGATCTTTCGAGATTTTCAAAATCTACATCCCATTAATTCCACTTCTGGAGTATACAGTGCCACAATACGACTGAAGCCCCGATTTTATGGTACTAAGAATTGAAGAAGTTTTGATATTGGCTTGGTCGAGCAATTAGCAGAGCCAGCGATAATAGCTGATTATTTATAACAGAGAAATGGCGCCGTACCCTGGACAGAATTGATTATATTGGAGCCATACTTACGGATCTGTCCAAGGCATTTGGCTGTCTTTCCCACTGTATCATCCTTGAAAAGCTGAGAGCATATGGTATTACTGAACACGCTATAAAACTGATAAATAGTTACCTCACCAACAGAAAACAGTGTGTAAAAGCAGGAAATTCTTCTACATGTAGTACATATGAAGCTATTGTAAAAGGAATACCACAAGGTTCCATCCTGGGTCCCTTACTCTTCAATATTTTTATCAATGATATGTTTTATACCATAAATGATGCCACACGTTTAAACTATGCAGACGACAACACGTTATCTTATGAAAATTCTTGTAATCAAAAAATGAAAGAAACTTTGAAAAATTAAAGTCTAAAACTGATAAAATGGTTCGATGTGAACCAAATGCAGGCAAACCCAGAGAAATGTCTGGCCCTCGCTATTGGAAAACGTACTTTTGACAAAACCCCACTTTTTTGTATTGGCGATACCAATATTATATATGAGGAATCAGTAAAACTTCTCTGTATTCAAAATGACTAATAATGTAATTGTTCACAACATATTTCAAATAAAGTGTCCAGGCATATAAGTATTCTCAAACGTATAGGGTATCACCTTACATTCAAAGGGAGAAAGACAATATACAATGCCTTTTTTCTAATTTTAATTTTTGTCCTTTAGCATGGTATTTTTAAATAAAACTAGCACAGACAACTTGAAAAAGTAAATTACAGAGCTCTTAAAATCACGTACCAAGATTTTGATTCCAACTATAATGATTTGCTCAGAAAACCACATATAAATATGCCTATATGTAAAAAGACTGAGAAAAATTGCTATTGAAACCTTTAAAATTATACATGGAATTTGTCCACCTTATTGAAAGGCCCGGTATAGGTAACTTTCGGCAAAACGTGAAGCGAAAATCAAGCCTAATAACTTATATTATTTATATATTATATTTATAGATTTAGTAAAGATTAACTGATATCAGCAATGTTCAAGATGAATTCTTACGCAGTTACCGGTACAGTATCAGTTGAAACTCGGTATCTGTAAACACGCGTCCATTTTGAACTGTCTTCTAACTTCGGTTTGTTGTTGAAGTGGGCCCCCACCTGAATTATTTTCAATTATTTGCATTTTTGTGTCAAGAGTTTCTTGTTAGTTATCGCTCAGGAATACTTCGTTTTAGACTTATTTTTGCATGATTATCAACTGGATTTTTTTTCAAAATTTTCAAAACACCAAAACTTTCCTGAAGTTTCGTATGATGGGCCTTTAAAAAACTTGTACAAATCAATTCAATAAAAATTATTTTTTCAGGTATGGCAACATGTTGAAGGTTCCAACGGTAAGGACAGAAAGGAATGGCCGTAATAGCTTCTCGTACCTGGCTGTCAAACTATGACATGATCTTCCTGTTGAAACGAGAAAGGCGAAGATACATCTCTCCACTGTAGGTAAAATTCAGCATGTACATATTTATCAAATTATTGAAACCTTATTTATGTATGTATGTTTTATTTATTATATCAATTGTAACAGCTTACTTAACATGCTCGTGTTTCTTGTTGTATACCCATATTGACATTAAATAAGATTTATTTGAACTTGAAAGTTGATAAGAAAGAGCGATCCCAAGTTAAGTCGCCTTCTACATTGATGCAATAGGAGCAGCAGGCACAGGTTTTGCGCCCTATCTGCAGGGCGTGGGTTTCGAACTCGCAACCCAGAGATGGATTTCAACCATTATTCAAAGTAGAGAGTGGAGGAATGTCGATGTATGGAATATAAATGGAATATAAAAACTTGTCCTCATTCGGAATATACATGTTTCATACCCTATCCCCTAGATTATTAATCTCGTCCAATGTGTGAAATACTACGTAAGAAACGGTAAACAATACAACTGCGTTATTGTGGGAACGGAATGCACTTCAGCTCTCATCTACACACTTACAAAGAAAGGTAGCGGTGAAAAACGGGGATGGATTTTCTACCCATTCGGCCAGCCATTACTGAGATAGCATGAAGGACATTTAACGGGAGTTTAATTGGAACATGATACCTGCTTTCCGCGCCTGACGGTAACACACACCATCTTTGTAATTTATCCTTAATTACTTCTCAGCGTGTGAATCCTTATGACAAACACTGACACATCTTGACGAACCACTCCACGTGATTAGTATCTAGCGCGCGCGTCACGCGGGACCAATCCTTCATCAATCAGACGCGCTTTCGTCGTATTAGTTTCGTATCTGAAGAGCTATCAATTTCACGTATTCTCTACTTTTGTAATCAGAAAATATTAGACTGTCAACACAAGTGCTATTTCATATAAAATGTGATATACGCTACATCTAATACACCACATCGTTGTAATGTGTTGAATACCGTGTATGCAATTAAATTACCTATATTTGTTATACTGAATTTGTGTATGTAAGCAGCTTGCCTATATTTGTTATATTAAATACCGTTGATGATATTATCTTACCTATATTTGTTATATTGAATACCGTTGATGATATTATCTTACCTATATTTGTTATATTAAATACCGTTGATGATATTATCTTACATATATTTGTTATATTGAATACTGTGTGTGCTAGTATTTACCTATATTTGTTATATTTAATACTGTGTATATAATATCTTACCTATATTTGTTATATTTAATACTGTGTATATAATATCTTACCTATATTTGTTATATTTAATACTGTGTATATAATATCTTACCTATATTTGTTATAATGAATACTGTGTGTGTATTTACCTATATTTGTTATATTTAATACTGTGTATATAATATCTTACCTATATTTGCTATATTTAATATTTGTGTATATAATATCTTACCTATACTTATCACATTAAATACTGTTTACGTATTATTAATCATATATGTACCTATATTTATTATAGTTATACAGTTACTTTGTATCGCACGTATCGGAAATCTTTAAAAATAAAACTGAAAGAGCACCAGCATTTTCGTGTTAGACACTTATTGATTTGACTATCGAGTGAACAAGACGAACCGTGCATTTTAGCCAGAGATCATCAGCTGTTTTCGATAGAAGGGACGCAACTCTTTTACGCGGAATACTGCCGGACAAAGTTAAAATTTCTATAATACGATTCGAATTCCAATCTTAAATGAATGAAGTACAATATAGAAGCTAGTCCGAAGGGTTCTGACTCTCTTACCCACTAAATATTTGGACGGCTGGTGGGAGCGAGAGTCAGAACCCCTCTCTAGTTATAAACTGGAATTTTTACCGACACGTCCTCGAGTCGCTGTTTAAGCTGTGTTTTATAATATGCAACGTTTTCGATTACATGCAAACTAGGTATCAATGGTAAGAACAGATCCGAGTTGGATTCTGACTCTCGGTCCCACCAGCCGTCCAAATATTCAGTGGGGAAGAGAGTCGGAACCCTTCGGACTATGTAGAAGCTAGTACGAAAAATAAATCAATTTTGTTTTGGTATTTAACATACCAGACCATGCAACTGTACCATTCACAAATATGATTTTTATACCAATTTATTATTTCATGACTCAATTCAAAATTAAATAGCGTTTTGTAAATAGCATGATTGACTACATAGTTACGATAATGTAGCTCTCAACGATGAGACGATTCTTTTTTGTTAATATTGTGCCCTAGTAATTTCATTACGTACCCTTTAACATCCAATTTTCGACGGGGTAATCAATTATCGCAGATAGTACACGAAACAACTGTGAATAAAATATCCCAATATTATTTATACAATAGTCTATCTTTTACCTTACCTGTACAATTGTTTGTCTGTCAATTCGTTATTTCCTCATTACAATGTCGACACTTTCCTACTGCTACACTGTATTGTGTTAACGACGGTAAGTTTTAATATTTTTTTCAACGGAAGTGTCATCAGAACCTGCATAAGTAAACATCTTTTTTTAATATTCTCTGTTAAAAAAGAGAGAGCGCATGCGCAACGGAGCGGACATGTTTTTCACCACGGAAGCGAAGACCTAAAGAAATAACATCATCATTAACATAAGATACAATTATTACGTCTAAATATAACTTTAATATTGTTTAAAACAATCTTCAAAGGAATCAGGTGGATGAGTGGCTAAAACACGCGGTTAGGCTGTGTACCGACCCCAAAACAATCCGAACACCACGAGGCAGGATCCGCCATCTTGGCACAAATTTTGAACAAGACGTACGTCATACGTGAGCTCAGCTTTTACAATTCGGCATTCTCAAAAACATCCTATGTGATCAAACAAACTTCAAAAATTCCTCAACAAACCCAGAATCGAACCGTCTGGTACAGAAAAATTAAGACCTGTCGTCCTTTCTGATAGCAAGGGGAAATGGATATAACGTCAGGTACAACAACAACATCAGGCAGAACGTCAAATTGTCTGGTGGTGTTAGGGCGGTGTAAAGATACAAGACAGTGTCAAATGGCTACAAAATAACTTTAAAAATAAGATCAAACAACTGGGGGACATTTCCTTATACGTCTGGCTTGGAACCTGCAACCTAACATCCAAAACAAAGGCTACATAAGTTTAACATCCCATACAGACGAGGAAATTAACAACATAACAACTAATATTCAGGAAATATCGACACTATTTAAGGAATTCCCAAAATGCAATTTCACCGTCCTAGAAATCCCTGTGTACTCCATAGAAAGATCGAATGCTAAAAAAGGACATACAGATCCCTCAACATTCCTGGATCAAGACTTGGAACTACAACAGCAAATATATACCATAAACAACCACATACGGTACGTAAACAACACGTTATGTTCACACTCGCCAGAATTCTCATCTGACTTTAGTGCCAACTCCAGATACAAACGAGGAGACCATAGAACATCAGCAACAAGGAAATGGTACAACTTTGACTTGTATGTAGACGGAATTCATCCAAACCAACTGATCGCCAAAGTCTGGCTAAAGAAAATACCGGAGCAAGTGAGGAGAGACTGTTGGGTGTAGAAATTGTCAGTCAGCATGGGTTTTTCCAAGCTACACTGATTTACCTCTGCACCTAAATGTACTCATAGTTTGCCCCAAGCATATATAAGACCAACTTATAATCAGTTTGGGTTTTTCCACGCTAAACTTGAAACATCATGAGCAAACTCACCTTAACACTCGTGGCTATCCTAGCATTCAGTGTTTATATACAACAGGACAAATCCAACCACCATGAATGTATGACGAGCACCATCCTAAGCCCAAAAATGTCGTCAGCAGGGCGAAGACCAATATGCCTACCACTATCAAAAAAACACTGGAAATAGATCACTCATCATACTAGCGCTACTGTAAGCAGGAGACATCGAGCTAAACCCAGGACCAAAAGCAAAAAAATGCGAGCGTCTACCCTTGCGGAATGTGTGACTACCCTGTAACATGGAGCTGTGAAGGAGTATGCTGCGATGCCTGCACAGATCAAATGTACAGTGGCATTGTTGTAAATGTGGAAGCATTAATGTGAACTCCTTCACATACCACAGCTATGAAGTTAACACCACCAACTACTACGAACCACTCTCCAACATAAACACTAACATCAAACAATCCATTCACCTTGGAAGAACTAGTAGCCCAAAAATTCGGAAATCAATAGCATCACCAAGATCACGAAACAACATGTACAGTAGTACTAAATCAACATCTGAAGTTCATGATTTGCCAGCAAAACGAAACCTACGTATACTGTCCATCAACTGTAGAAGTGTCAAAGATAAACAATCAGAACTTAAAGCTACGATAAATTACATCAAACCGGACGTTATATGTTTAACAGAAACATGGCTTAAAGTGATTCAACCAGGAAAAACACCAACAAGCGATGATATTAAATCCTGTGAAGTATTCCCTGAAAGCTATAAGGCATACAGAAATGACCGCGACACACTAGGGGGCGATGTATGCATACTACTACACAACAGCATAGTATCCACAGAACAACCGGAACTTATCACCAGCTGCGAACTAGAGTGGATCAAAATTAAAGCCAGAGACAACAAAGAATTACTCATCGGGACTTTCTATATGCCACATAGAAACATGGAACACATAAAAGAACTAGAAAAGTCGCTTGCCAAAATCATGGAACAGAAACACAAACAGGTAGTCCTCACAGGCGATTTCAACTGTCCGACCATCGACTGAGAAACGCTCACAGTGAACAACCAGGGCCAGGATAAAGAAGTACAGAACTCTCTTATCAACATAACAACAGCAGCCCAACTAACACAAGTTCACTCTGAACCTACCAGAGAAAGCAACCTCCTGGACCTTATATTCACGAACAACACCATCTTGGTTAAATCATCAGGCATATCGGACCACGATATGATCGTCACCGACCTTGAGACCATGCCACACTACCAAGCCTCAATACCAAGAAAGTGTTATATCTAAGCTAAAGCAAACTGGGATGAACTTAAGAAAGATATAACTAAAACATCAGAAGACATACAATCACATGAACAAAAAGGGCAAACAACAGAACAGCTATGGAAAAGATTTAAAACAGAGCTCGAAGCCAATGTTGACAAACACATACCATCCAAAATGATCAGGTCCAACAGAAACACTCCATGGATAAACCACAAGGTGAAAAAAATGCTACAAAAGAAAGCACAGCTCTACAAACAAGCAAAATAAATTATTGGAACAACTACCGCCATCACCAAAAAAGAATGCAAAAGGAAAATTAGGGAAGCTGAGTGGACATATGTCAACAACACCATGACAGAAGGTCTAGAAAATAACACCAGACCCTTCTGGAGATATGTGAAATCAAGGAAACAGGACAACATCGGTGTAGCTCCACTAAAACAAGAGGGCATTCTCATAAATGAAAGCAAAGGCAAAGCGGAAATACTAGTAAACCAATTCAAATCAGTATTTAACACCAAAAATACAGATGAACTCTCAGTTATGAAAAACAAGATCCGACAAAACATCCCAGACCTGATTATAACTGTGGAAGGAGTCACAAAACTTCTCAAAAAAATAAAACCAACAAAAGCCTCTGGTCCAGATAATATACCAAACAGAATACTAAGCTTATGAGAATTTGCAGGACAACTGGCTCCAGTTCTAACATCAATATACCAAAAATCCATCAGTACAGGCGAACTACCATCAGACTGGCTCAAAGCTAATATTTCATGCATCTTCAAAAAGGAAAAAAAAACGCCGCAGAAAACTAAAGACCGGTCTCCCTGACATCTGTCGCGTGCAAAATCCTGGAACACATCATATGCAAACATATGCTAACACATTTAGAAAAAAACAGGATATTAACATCATTAAACCACGGCTTTCAATCAGGATATTCATGTGAAACACAGCTTTTAACAACTCTACATGACTTTACCAAGGCATACGAGGCAGGAAACCAGGTAGACGTAGCAATTTTGGACTTTTCGAAAGCATTTGACACAGTTCCCCATAACAAACTGCTGCACAAACTGGACCATTATGGAATTCGGGGACAAATCCACTCATGGTTAACAACATTCTTAACAAAACGGAAAATGCGAGTCGTTTTAGAAGGGGAACAATCCGAAGAGGTCACAGTCGACTCCGGGGTTCCCCAAGGAACAGTCCTCGGTCCGTTGCTATTCCACTGTCATATCAACGACTTACCAGACACAGTCAAATCATCTGTTCGATTATTTGCAGACGACTGCCTTCTCTACCGAAACTCTCTCCGTCGCGCAAAAACCAGAATTTGGATCTCCGACGAATCGATACAGATACAGATACAGAAAAACACCATATTGCCTACCATTACATTCTTTTTATTGAAAACGTAAACTATAGCACTTCACAGGGTCTGATGTTAAAAAACAACATTATTTTCCATTTTTTTTTTTATGAAAAAATAAAATCTGAAATATGCTCTTTCATAGCGTTTTATTTATAACACAACAAAAATTTCGCGTTACTTGAATTGCAAATTTTTTTAAAGAAATCACGCGAGAGTTTACGAGATATTTACAAAATAGCAAAGGCGTCGGAAAATCCATCTCGTCGATAACATATATAATGCCCGACCATACGTGCTTTGAACGGAATGCAGTTTAATGATAGCCATATCTCATAACAGCTACCATTCGTTCTGTATTATTCATTGAACATTTTAAACACAGGGTGATATGACGTATACAGTTGATCTTTTCTAGTGACGAGTGCATCTTTGTTTGCATTATTGATAATCGCCTATTCCTACCTTCCAACTAGCTCCTTTTTCCGGCCAGACACATTGCGTTTCTTCAAATCACACTTGAGTTGGTCAATTGTTAATGTTCCATACTTGTCAGAAGACATTGTTACAAAAAAAGTTTCATTCAAGTTTACGGCGCTTAGCGAGAAAACAGATAGATGTTATTGTGTTGTTAGGAGAAGAAAATTAACCGGAAACAAACTTGGACCGGTTTGATCGTCGCGCCCTCTATCGATATCAAGAACGATAACTGGCCATAATTCGCCATTTTAGCTGTTTTATCAATAGAGGCCAAGAATGTCATAATTTATCTAAGGGGTTCGCAGGAGCTGCCTTATCAGGCGGTAACTATTTGTCCTATACCACCTGGCTAATATCTCCCTATGTGTGTCTATATGCAGTGTATGCGTATGTGCTGGAGATGAACTGTGTTTTGTTTCAGTGGGACCGTAATGTGTTACAAATGTATTCTATTCGACTGAGGGGGAAACATTACGCCAATTTCATTTAACAAAAAGGGGAGCATTTGACAGTAGGGGGTTTATATTCTATTTGACAGTAGGGGGTTTATATTCTATTTGACAGTAGGGGGTTAATATTCTATTCGACAGTAGGGGGTATATTCTATTTGAAAGTAGGGGATTTATATTCTATTTGACAGTAGGGGGTTTATATTCTATTTGACAGTTGTTGTAAACATTATGTCAAGTTATTTGACAGTAGGAGTTTAATTTCTATTATATGGTTAGTGTAAACATTATGTCATAAAAATAATAATAATAATTCGAGGGTCTTATATACCGCTTTGTCACGACCTTAAAGACCGTCTCAAAGCGATTCATAAATTATTATACGAGGTTTTTGGGCCTTTGCAGCCAGCCAATATTATTCTCAGCATTAATATTACGGCGCTCACAGCTAACATTCTACAGTTTCTAGCACTACCCAACCAAGTACTAACTTACAGCCGAGTAGACTGGAAAAAGCAAAGTAAAGTATCTTGCCCAAGGATACAACACAAGTGCCGTGATCGGGCCTCGAACTCACAACCCTTAGATCACGAGCCCAGCGTCCTACCACTAAACCATCGTGCCTGGATCTTATTAGACAGTAAGGTTTAAATCAGTCTATTTGAAAGTTGGGTAACCATCACTGTCACGTTATTTTGGCAGAGACATCTTCATTAATTCTTACAAATCTACAAAAAGCTCCTAAATTCGACAGTTACGATACATAGATAACTTGATTCAAAATGCGTTTGTGCTCAAAACACCTCTTCAAAGATAAATGCGACAATTTCCTGTGTGCCAACGACCTCTTTTCATCCCTCAGACGAAAACCCTAGCACTTTTACCTTTAAACTGTGAGCATGCGCTGTCAGTTCGTGTGATCTCCGATTAGGAAGGTTTATAGGACGTTGTGTTATCGACAGCGCCCATCATTGTCACGGAGAACCGCTGGAGTGTTCTAAAGTCGACATTATTCAATCGTAATGCTGAATCTTACAAACACACAGAATAGTAATTGCTATTTCATTTCTGCCAAACAGATTGTTGTGATGTCTAATCCATGAGTACATGGATTAATTGCGGAGTACTTTAGGGCTGAACTGGTATGCAGCTTTTCTTTCATTTCACCAAGAGTGCGTATGACTTGGGTTATTACACAACTTTATGGAGGTAGCTTTATCACAAAAAAAAATTAGAAAGCTGTCTTCTTCGCTTTTAAAACGAATGAAGACAAGTGGGACACTAGATTATATGGTATATGTCATTACATGTCTGCCACTAGAAGTGTCCCATTTTTCTGACATCAGTAGCGTGTACCATTCAGCGGGATGTTCCGGTACGAACCAGCCGAATGGGAAGTTCCACCGGAACGCACCGGTTCGTCTGCAGGTTCAAATGTAATCCAATATGGCAGCCAGTAAAAGGACTTCGTTTCAGATGTCAAATGAATAAAACAAAGAAAACGGAAATCAGTTAAGGTGTGTTTAGTCAGTAAAATATTTATTTCCTGTGCCCCCATAGTAAAATTTGTAAATAAAAGCGATAAAATTCTTGCATTGTTTTGAAGATTTTAGAACTGATCCGTTTCGGTTATTTTCGGAAATTTCGTTTCTTTTTCCACTTCAACTTTTACATTTTCACTTATAGGATCGTAATTCGATGCGTTCTGTTCCATTTAGCAGACCAATTCCAAGATAGCACAACTGGAACGTTCCGATAGAAGGAATGCACTGTAACGAAGATATATGTCAAACACAATAAAAACTTTTTGAAGGGCATATATAGTATTACGTTGTTGATTACAGGGTTTGTATGGAATGTGATGTAATTTCTCCCAAGCTAGGCCTACACAAGATGTCTGGTTCGAACTTCATTTTAGAAAAAAATATAACCGTTGAACATAAAAAAAAAATATGTTTGTTTTACGGACTGCGGGTCAAGTAGAATTTTGACATTAAGGTTCTACTTTGCATACATTGTGGCCGTTTAGTATTGCATGGTCTCAGCATACATTGTGGCCGTTTAGTATTGCATGGTCTCAGCATACATTGTGGCCGTTTAGTATTGCATGGTCTCAGCATACATGTAACTTCATTGGTAGTTGTCCTACCAAATATCGATCTCACTCCTGAAACTTTCAATGACACCCATCAGGAAAAGGTCCAAACATTACATCAGAAACACTGGTGTCTCCGGGGTTGATGGCAGATTGGAAGGGAAGATCGTCTTACCTGTGTGTGATCTCGCTATGCCTACCTTATCAATGGGTCCGCTGCAACATTATACTTAAAACAGTTGATTCCTATCAAAAATTTCCCCATAAATATTTATATCAAAAACGGTTTATGCACAAAACGAATCTCGATAACACGATGTGCTCTTAAAATCCAGGGATACAAAATTTATGTGTCACTTTTATCATGTTTGTGATCGGAATCTGAACTTAACTGGGGCGGCTTCCTGTCTCGAATAACAAAGAAAAATGTTTATGTCGTTTCTGCAACGGAAGTTAAACTGTTGGGGGGGGGGGGGGGGGTATTAAAAATAAATACATAAATCAAACAAATTTATGATTTGATCAAACAATTCTGTCCTTGGTATGTTGAACAACTACATGTACCATGGCTAGGCTGGGATGTTATCCTGGGCATATTGAACAACTAAATGTACCATGGATTGGCTACGATTCTGTCCTGGGCATGTTGAACAAATATATGTATCATGGATTGGCTACGATTTTGTCCTGGGCATGTTGAACAAATACATGTACCGAAATAAAGAGTCTGGCTACTAGCAGGTCTGGTCGCTGGTTCACCGAGATAAAGAGTCTGGCTACAGGTAGGTCTGGTCGCTGGTTCACCGAGAAAAGGAGTATGGGTATCGGTAAGTCTGGTCGCTGGTTCACTAAGATAAAGTGTCTGGCTACCGGCAGGTCTGGTCGCTAGTGCATCGAGATAAAGAGTCTTACAGCTTGCTGGTCTGGTCGCTGCTTCACTAATATAAAGAATCTGGCTACTTGCAGGTCTGGTCGCTGGTTCACTAAGATAAAGAGTCTGGTCGCTGGTTCACTAAGATAAAGTGTCTGGCTACCGGCAGGTCTGGTCGCTGGTGCATCGAAATAAAGAGTCTTACAGCTGGCTGGTCTGGTCGCTGCTTCACTAATATAAAGAATCTGGCTACTTGCAGGTCTGGTCGCTGGTTCACTAAGATAAAGAGTCTGGTCGCTGGTTCACTAAGATAAAGTGTCTGGCTACCGGCAGGTCTAGTCGCTGGTTAATCGAGATAAATAGATTGGCTACTTGCAGGTCTGGTCGCTGGTTCACTAAGATAAAGCGTCTGGCTACTAGCAGGTCTGGTCGCTGGTTCACTAAGAGAAAGTGTCTGGCTACCGGCAGGTCTGGTCGCTGGTGCATCGAGATAAAGAGTCTTACAGCTGGCTAGTCTGGTCGCTGGTTCACTAATATAAAGTGTCTGGCTACTGGCAGGTCTGGTCGCTGGTTCACTAAGATAAAGAGTCTGGTCGCTGGTTCACTAAGATAAAGTGTCTGGCTACCGGCAGGTCTGGTCGCTGGTTAATCGAGATAAATAGATTAGCTACTTGCAGGTCTGGTCGCTGGTTCACTAAGATAAAGCGTCTGGCTACTAGCAGGTCTGGTCGCTGCTTCACTAAGATAAAGCGTCTGGCTACTAGCAGGTCTGGTCGCTGGTTCACTAAGATAAAGCGTCTGGCTACTGGCAGGTCTGGTCGCTGGTTAATTGAGATAAAGATTCTGGATAGCGGCAGGTCTGGTCGCTGATTCTATATACACTGACACTGAATATACACTAGACCACCGTGCCACCGTACCTAAACCAAAATCTCAAGCATTTTCAATTATGACATCAACTGATAGCATTACATCGGCTTTTCTTGAGTGTTCTATAGAGTCAGTAGCTCATATAGTCAGCGGATCAAATCGCCTAGCAGGGACCGGCGACCAGGCCCAGGCTCGTGATCGAAGGGTGCGAGTTCGAGTCCCGTTCACGGCACTTGTGTTGTATCCTTGAGCAAGATAATTTACTCCGCTTGTTCCAGTCTACTCAGCTGTATGTTGGTACGTGGTCGGGTAGTGCTAGAAAATGTAGAATGCTGTCTGTGAGCGTCGAAATAGCAGTACTGGTTGTATATGCTCCCCGGGCCGTTGGGAACGATACTGGCTGGTTGCTAAGGCCCTATAACCACGGATAATAATTTGTGAACCGCTTTTGGACGTTTTGTGATAAAGCGGTATATAAGGACCTCGAATTATAATAATTATTATACTGTATAAAAAATATAGCTCACAACTGTCTGAAAAGATCAGTACAGTTTACTTCGTATATATATATATATAGCTGGTAACTTTTTAATACTTTTTAGGGTTCTAGGTACATGTATAAATGTAATTGTATTCTACGAAACCATCACCAGAATGATTTCTCCATTCTGTTCACTTTGGGAAACAAAAAGCAAAAACAAAACATAAATAAAAACTGATACATCATTTATTGCAAAAAGTATGCCACTTTTGGAACTTTTCTATTCTTAGTGCCCTCATGTTATCAAATCGAAAAACGCGAAACGAGCTTTACTTGAAAGAAATTGTGTATTTGACGTAACACTTTTATCAAAGCTACAACTACGGGCACTAAGATAATCGATCCCTGTGTCAGTCGTCTGCTCAGATCTTTCAAAGAAGTATTTTTTTCTTGTTTGGCGAAAAACTGAGATGTGATTTCAACTTTAGGATCAGGTGAAATGGCTTTTGGAAGGAGAATAGATCTACATCTGGGAATAAGGAAGCACATTAGTACACATCTTGCTGGGGCTGACGTCAGTGCGTGGTAGGCATATATGTCTGAGAGAGAATCTAAAATGAAATTTGTTTTCGAAAGCTGTGGTAGCCAGCGCGAAACGCGGAAATTTTGCGTTTTTGTAGAAAATTGAGATAATTTCTGCGGAAGACGGATATACATTTGACGTGCATTTAGGAGGTTTTTGAAATAAAAATTATTCATCTTTTTTTTTCAATCGTACCAATCGTGTTTTCGGACCTCAACGAGAAAATTGCTTTGAACACCTTAATTTAGATCCAAAACAAATTCCCAGATCCCTGTGTTCGATTTATCCCACAGTTCACTATCTCTTTAATGATATACGATTATATATAGGTTATATCTAAATAAGACAGTCGGTAATAAAGTCACCATTTACTGTAACTTGACGTCGCCATCAAATCGGATTTGATCATATACGATTTTAGAAAAAAGGTAAATGCGGTCATCAATGTGGTGTGCGTTGAGCGTCAACAGTTTATATATGGCTGTGTCCTTCAGCGTATGTAGTGTAGATATATCTGTATATACACCCTATTATTTCACTCTCAAAACCAGTGCATGGAATCTCCAGACATGTACACGTAGTTTAGCAGATAACACACATTATAGAATTATCTCCCTTTATAAACTCTGTTGTCAGAAAACATGTATATATCAGTGCTGAAATCAACATTTAGTTACTCGGTTAACACAGCAAGCATGTCGCGGATTCGTTGAATGATTGTCTATGTATATATGTAAAATGTATGTACAGTGTATATATATAGTTATAATCTTACACGACTTTCACTGCACTAGCTAACCTCCGTATCGCTTTAATTATTTAACACCAAACATATAAATTAATCTGGTCTGACGCGTCTCATGTTCAAGCATGGTTGATAAATTGTTCTTTTTTTTTCAAGAAAACATGTGATAGAAAGCTGTCGCCATAAGTCTTATAGATTCATCCTCTTCCAAAATGGCATAGCACCTGCGTACTCAATAACACGGCACTCGGTGCTGTAGATATATATAGTATTTATATAATTAGTTCAGTGGAAATAGGATACACGCTGTGGATATCAAATACAGTCTAACTTGTCTTAACCGGAAGTTACTGGGACCAACATTTTGTTCGGTTTACACAGGTCAAGAACAGAAGATAGGACCGGAATAGATAGGGTTTCAAAATTAGACAGAAGCCGATTTCCACAGGTAATGAACATGTATGTAAATCAGACAAAATTGGTATCAATATATATCCTAAGCTTTGAGATTTAGAGATTATTTTGAGAAAAAAAATCGGCGTTTAAACGAAGAATGTCAGAATATATAGATATATATTGTATTTTTTTCCCATGTGTAGGTAATAAAATAGATAAAATAAATAACAACAAGACGACTGACTTTCTAGCGCTTTCACCCTCTTCGTGGCTCTTCAGGAAAGTTTTTTCATGATATTTCATTGTGTAAAAGAAATGAACGACAGGCTAGGACTAAACTATACATCTCCTGACTGAAATGGCAAGGATAGTCCTGACTTCTTAAAAAAAGAAATATTGACTGTTTTTACATATCGGTGCGAATACATATCAATAGTCTAAGAGAGGTAACTCCGATATTTTGCTGCGTGCCATGTTTTCGATATTCTAAGCTGATAATTTCGTGTTCTACGTACATTGTGTGTATGTGATGTAACGTTTTTATTGTTTTTGTGTCTTGATAAAGGGATGGATATCCTTCAAAATCTGACAACTTATTTGTCCGCACTGTCGCTATTTCTTCAACTACCAGTATTCATGTATACATGTAGGACTTATTATAAAGAATTTGTATATTTTTCCATGTCATCATATTTTTCATTTCTTATTCAAGGTTGTTTCAACTACCAAATGTTATCCGTTTTATTTGTCGATGAATTTGACCAGATCATCATTTCTGCGCGTATGATTTTGCAAAGGGAGTTAACTCATGGCATAATGACGTAAAGAATATATCGCTTTAGATTTTACCGTTTTTACAACTTCGCTTTTTTGTTTGATTTACTTATTAAACATGACGACAAATTTAAATCCGAGTCCCCTCGGGCTCCAAGACCATATACATCAGTCAAAAAGTCAAAGTCTGGTGTGAGGGCCAGAGGAATCCACGCCAGACATATACAGTTACGTATACAGTTACGTAAACAAAATGACGTCAAAATGGCGTCCCGAAAATTGGATGTTGTAAATAAATTATGATTTCTCTAATTATACATAACGGAAAACAGTGAAAATATTATGAGATGAAACAGAAACTAATTCTCTATAAGTACACAAAATTTCATTAAAATGATCCCGAAACGAAGTCAGGAAAATTCATTGAAAAAAGTTGGAAATACAAAGAATATATAGCAAAAAAAAAATGAAAGACTTATGGCACGTAACTGTATATACATGTATGTCAAAATGTCTAAGTCTGGTGTGACGACAAGAGGAATCCGCACCAGACATATATACATGTATGTTAAAATGTCTTTTAAAAGTCTGGTTTCAGTGCCGGAGGAAACACGGACTATGTGATGTTTTTTTCTCTCGGTTTTAATTGTGAGCTTCCCGTTTGTCTACGGTTAGCATTCCAGTCGTACCATTTGATGGCTTATTCATAGCACAATTATCTCGCTATTACAGAGGTGTGTTTAGCCGGAGTGGTTGCGTTGTGCCGTAGAGAGCGCACTTGCTTTTCACCAAGGCGATCGTCCTTGAAAAGGTATGGAGTCACCGGCCGGACCACGTTGGTTTTCTCCGGGTACACCAGTTTGCTCCCGCAATAAGACCCCAAACATGCGCTAATATCCGGGTCAACAAGAGTGATTAATATAAATTGGATAACTTGTGTCATAATTGTTATAAAATAGATAAAACCAATGTCCGAAATAAAAATTGCGGCGAAGAATTAATATGCCCTAGGTATTTACAGAAACAATAGGAAAGTCTCCTTTTTTCCTAGACGGTCAATTTAAAATCTGTTTGTTGCTTTCTGAAATAACTACAAAAAATGGTTATTTCATTTTAGAATGTACCCTGATTTAACAGATAGATAGAAGGAACATGCAGGTTAATTATACACATATAAACGTTAAAAATTCGATATTTTTCCCGATTCGATCAGAACCACACAATACGAATTGAATCAATGTATAAATTCGGCCCACATTTACTTTACTTTCTTGGCAACATTGTCTTTTGCTTAATTGAGTTTACATTTTATTGTACGTATAGTACTTTGAGATTTAGATCGTTAACACTTATCACGACCGCCGCTTTCACCGCCAATTATTTACCGTCAAACGATGTCTCGAACAAGTGTTATATATATAGATACCACTAGAAGAATGTCCCTACGTATTTTACGTGTAAAAAATGTCTTTTGAATATTGTAAAAAATGTTCGTGCAATTTTTTCTATAGAAAGTATAAACATATAGCAGAAACTGAAAAAGTAAACGTGTTACTATAATTTCCAGTTTATAAGAACTTTCATAACAAATTTTGAATTGTACACCCTCCCAACTTTGACCCCCCCCCCCCCCCCCCCCCCCCCATTTTCTATGAGTCAAAAATATCTTAAAGTATTTTCCTGCAAAATATTAGCGTTATCACTTGATAGGCCGCAGAAACGCCCAAATTGGCACCCTGGGCCTCCTTTCAATCTGTTTGTAAACCTGAATTCTCACTTTATTATCAATACACGCTAAACAACTTTTAGACATATAATTGGTTATTATCTTATCTTTATATTAACTGATCTATTAGGACCAACCTATTGTATTTCTATCCGTTTAACTGGATTTTCACCTTTTCCATACCTGCGCATGTATTCTAACGAGATGGTTAAAACAAATTATCTCACTTGCCATGTAAATACATGTATTTATACAAAAGGCAGAAGTTAAAAAAAAATACTTTGATATTTCTTTTTTTTCAGAGCGTTTGTTTGAATATCAAAAAGACAAAATAGCATGAATGGCTTTGTTAAAATTAAGCTTATGTGTATTAATAAAACTGTTCCGAGTCTTGCCTTGTCAAGTTTGCCTGTTTTACAGGAGTTACCTCGCCTGTCACTGATCACGCATATATTAAGAAGCGTTTACGCTGCCTCACTCTACACGGTTTGCACAAGGACCATTTGTAGCAGACTACGACAGTATCATACAGGGTCAAGGCTGTGCGTGATTAGACACTCGGCTCTGATTGGCTGGCATTTTGCATATAAGCAGCCGGCTGAAAAATTTCTGTCTCTCAGTTCAGTTTTATACACAGTGGGAACGGAGCGTGGCAGTGCGCTTATAACCCGACAAAAAACAGCTGAACTGTTATTTCAAAGGTACAAGTAAACATTTGGAATGCATGCTGCGCAGATATAAGTCTTCCAATCAATTATAATTCTTTTATTTATAATGCCGAACTGTTGTCGAGTTCTGTCCAATATCGAGGCCCCTACTTTACATGTGTAGTACTACTGTTTTTATTTTTCAGTGATGCGTGAATACATAAACAAACGGAAGCTGTTGTGCTGTATATTGATCATGAGGGTAGCGCGTGCATGGTGCTCGCGTACTTTATTTAAGCCTACAAACTATTATAAATATGTTGGTTTTTTTTGTACAAAAATTTGAATAAATGCATTTCTAAATTTATTGATCTAATTTATTAGATCTACAGTGTCGTAAACGAAATTTCGCTGCTTGGGGTAAAAAAAAAACATTGTAAAAGAGGTCTTCGTAATTATTCTAAGCTAAAAACTATTTAATGTCAAATTCATCTTCATGTAGTATTACGCTTACAAGTATGTACCCTGAGTATATAGTAGGTTGTATTGGGAGATGAAGTTTAAATATTAAAATGTGTATCGTTGCTTGCTCTAACCAATGACATATACTGTAATATAGCACCTAATTTAATTTCGTGCTTTAACAGGGAAATATTTTCAGTAATAAAATGAAAAATTTAGAAAATAAATCCTGTTACATGTAATTAAATAAAAATAGCCAAATGAGTACATGTTTAGTGTTAAAGTTTACTTTGACTACAAGTAAATTCTCATTAAGATGCCTGCTTGTTGTGATTGAGAATTTTTCCTCGGCTCTCACTTTGTGGACATGACCTTTACTTTGATCCGGCCTACTCTTCCTGAACACCTGGTCTTATTCTCTTGTATTTACAAGTTTGTTTATTTAAATCTTTCCTTTGTTTATATTTTGCCCCCGATCTAATCAGTTTTGAGTTTGGATTATGGTTTTGTTGATGCTTCAGGATTAATCCAATGATTGTATGATAAAAAATATCAAGATAATTAGTCGTAAATATTCAGAATAATAGTGTTTAGATACAAAATTAAATAATTCTGTGAAATTGTTTTTCATCTTAGAATTAATGAATTTGTGAAATATTGTAACTGTATATATATATTCATGTTTTTTTTTTTAGAGAAGTTGTAATTTAAGAATTGTTGTTTATTTCCCTTCAAAAGTTTACCTGAATTCGATTGGCATTATATTCTTAAGACAATTGTAAATAGTTTATGTTTATAATTAGATAAAGATCATATTTCTTGATAATCTTGAGAGATTACTCTTCATTTTGACCAAAAAAATTGTTGCCAGTCAATGTAAACAAGACATGTTGACACAGACCTGTCTGGATACCACCATCCCGTGTAAAACGTTTTGTCATTGTCAAGTGCCATTATCTGTGTTGTATTATATGTAGTGAAACTGGACTCTGGTTTGATCGTCATGTCTCCACTAAGGTTCAGGATACAATGAAAATTGCTGTTTTTATAAAGTAAATAAGTACAGTTTAATAAAAAAAAATGTGATAAATATAATTACAACAATTATGAAACAAGTTATCCAACTTATATAAATCACTCTTGTTGGCCGAGATGTTAGTGCGCAACTTGGGTCTTATTGTGGGAGGAAACCGGAGTACCCAGAAAAAACCCACGTGGTCGGCAGGTGACCTTTTCACATCCGGTTGGGGAATCAGACCTCGGCCACCAGATGAAAGTCATTTTTTGTCATAAATTTTTATAGTTGATGTGGGTGTTTCTTTTCAGAACCAGTTTAATTTCATTAACTCACCATGCCTGAGTTGTTGATCCGGAATGAGGCTAATGGGGCCGGAGGACACCCCCCTTCACCTCCGGAACAGGAACGCAACTCCTTGACAGAAATGGTCAACCGAAGGATTGCCAGCAGAGACCCATGGTTTTCTCTGGAATTCTTTCCCCCAAGAACAAACAATGGAGCTATTAATTTGATATCAAGGTAAATGATTCTGAATTACGCCTGTTTATGACAGTTTGGTGATTTTTTTTATGACCTTGAGGAGCCGTCAAGGTCAGATGTCATTCATGTGTTAAAATTGTAAACCAGGGCTTTATCAAGGGATTTTGGGAATCGGACCCTGAGATAAAATGGAGAAAAATTGATCGACATAACAACTAAATACATTATTTCTTTTCTAAATTACTATTTATGTCAGTGCTCATGACATTTTCAGCCAATCTTGTTTCTTATTAAACTTAAATGTCACAAGAAGCTCCTCAAGCATGTAAAACAAGGAAATATTTTTGTAGCGTCTAAATTAGGAATTTTAAGCAGAAATTTGGGAAAAATCACACCTTTTTTTCAATGGGCCTAAAAAGAGGGGTTATAAAAGCCCTGTAAATGATTTGTATAAACGCTTACATATAACTTTAATACATCACTAGATGGTGGGGGGAGGGGTACGTGCGGCAAATACAGTAGGCTTTTATTTCTTTTAAACTAAAACATCCATCCATTGTTCCTTAAAAAGAAATAAGTTTTGGTTTACCCCAGTATTAATGCAATATGATTAACTGATATTGGTAATCTTGCAAAATTAAAGAATAACGTTAAATTTAACTAATTTTTTTTCAGTAGGCGAGATTTTTTTTATTGGTATGGGAATCCAAACAGTATGATTATTTTGGCTTGACACAATAATCATAGTACAAGTCAGAAAGGGATCAGATCTCGGCAATAGGTTGGTTATAAGCTTAAGCTGTCTGTCCAACACATTGGGAAACATTGTAAACAGGATTTACTCTTGTAGTAGTGTTAAATCGTTCACCCCTGAAACCTCATTTAAACTCTTCCAGTTCAGTCGTTGGAATAGTACATTATTAAATTTCAGGGGTGAACGAGTTAAAGACAGTATTGACCGCTTATGCCATTACATAATCTCTTCCTGTGAATGACCAAAGCAAGTACAATACACCTCAAAAAGTGGACTTCAGTGTGAATCAGTCCCATCCCTACAGTTAGTTTGAATGGTTTTACTACTGAGTACATGTGTAGTTTGTAGTAAAACCATTCAAACAAATACTCTTATGTAGTTAAGTTGTTCAGCTGTTGAATCCTTAATCCTATCCTGAACCAGATACATGACATATGGCTATCTGTAAGCTGTAGTGGTTGATAGGTGTTGATCGATGTGTGATAAGTTAAGCGTGTATTAGCACAGGTAAGTGTATCAGTAAACATGACAGATTACTTGTGTAAACAAAGCATTGTTAGCTTACTTGTGTGTAAGTAAACAAGGCAGATTACATGTGTAAACAAAGTATTGTTAGCTTACTTGTGTATAGGTAAACATGGCAATTTTCTTGTGTAAACTTAAAGTATGGTTAACTTACTTGTGTGTAAGTAAACAAGGCAGATTACTTGTGTAAACAAAGTATTGTTAACTTACATTGTACTTGTCAAGGTCTGTGTTGACGCTACATGTCCCTATATCTTTCTCAAGCATAGAAACTGAAAAGGACCCCACTTGTTTTTAGGATTCCCATTTGAACTATGCAGAAGGACCCCATTTATTTAGGACAGGACCCCATTTATAAAATTTCCAGTGAAAACCCTGCTTGTGTATAAGTTAACAAGGCAGATTACATGTGTAAACTTAAAGTATTGTTAACTTACTTGTGTATAAGTAAACAAGGCAGATTACATGTGTAAACTTAAAGTATTGTTAACTTGCTAGTGTGTAAGTCACTGTAAGTAAACATGACAGATGCTTGTGTAAACACAGTATTGTTAACTTACTTCTGTATAAGTAAAAATGGAAGATTGCTTGTGTAAACAAAGTATTGTTAACTTACTTGTGTATACGTAAACAAGGTAGATTACATGTGTAAACTTAAAGTATTGTTAACTTGCATTGTACTTGTCAGGGTTTGCGTTGAAGCCATCCCTATATCTTTTTCAAGCATGAAAAATGAAAAGGACCCTACTTATTTTCAGGATTCCCATTTGAACTATGCAGAAGGACCCCATTTATTTAGAAAAGGATCCCTAACTTACTTGTGTATAAGTAAACACGGCAGATTACATGTGTAAATTTAAAATATTGTTAACTTACTTGTGTATGCGTAAACATGACAGATTATATGTGTAAACTTAAAGTATTGTTAACTTACTTGTGTATACGTAAACATGACAGATTATATGTGTAAACTTAAAGTATTGTTAACTTACTTGTGTATAAGTGAACAAGGAAAAGTATTGTCAATTTACTTGTGTACGTAAACATGGCAGATTACATGTGTAAAGCCTTGCTTGTTTATAAGAAACATGACAGATTATGTGTAAACTCAGCATTCTTCACCCAAAGTATTGTTAACTTACTTGTGTACATTAATAAACCCAGCATTCTTCACTCAAAATATTGTTAACTTACTTGTTTATAAAGAAACATGGCAGATTACCTGTAAACACAGCATTCTTCACTCAAAGTATCGTTAACTTACTAACTTATTCTTTTATGCAACAAGAAGTGGGATTGGTCATTTGCCATGGTTGCTTAGATACAACTGTATGTATGTGAGCAGTACAGACCCTCTGGACCTTTTGTTTGATGATTTTTCGCTGGCTGATTAATCATTACTTTATCATTAGGATTGAGCGTATGAAGGAAGGACAGCCCCTTTTCTGTGACATCACATGGCATCCTGCGGGGGACCCTGGAAATACTCAGAAATCGACCAGTTCCACGTGTATGGCGGCCACCATGGTGAATTACTGCTGTGTCGAGACCATGCTCCACATCACATGTGGGAGACAGACTGAGCAACAGATCAAAGCCAATCTCAAAAACGCCAAAGAACTTGGCATCAGGAACTTGTTAGCACTCAGAGGAGGTAATTGATAACCCTTGTAACTTATATAATTACTTGTAATAATTCACGGGAGGTAATCATTAATCAGTAACCTTGTATCTTACTTGTTGGCACTGCAGGGGAGGTAATTGATAATCTTGTATCTTACTTGTTGGCACTGCAGGGGAGGTAATTGATAATCTTGTATCTTGCTTGTTGACACTCAGGGGGGGTAATTGGTAAACTTGTATCTTGCTTGTTGACACTCAGGGGAGGTAATTGGTAACCTTGTATCTTACTTGTTGGCACTGCAGGGGAGGTAATTGATAAACTTGTATCTTACTTGTTGGCTCTCAGGGGAGGTAATTGGTAAACTTGTATCTTACTTGTTGGCTCTCAGGGGAGGTAATTGGTAACCTTGTATCTTACTTGTTGGCACTCAGGGGAGGTAATTGGTAATCTTGTATCTTACCTGTTGGCACTCAGGGGAGGTTATTGGTAATCTTGTATCTAACTTGTTGGCAATCAGGGGAGGTAATTGGTAATCTTGTATCTTACTTGTTAGCACTGAGGGGAGGTAATTGGTAATCTTGTATCTTACCTGTTGGCACTCAGGGGAGGTAATTGATAATCTTGTATCTTTATACTTGTTGGCACTCAGGGGAGGTAATTGATAATCTTGTAGTTTTATACTTGTTGGCACTCAGGGGAGGTAATTGATAATCTTGTATCTTTATACTTGTTGGCACTCGGGAGGTAATTGGTAATCTTGTATCTTACTTGTTGGCACTCAGGGGAGGTAATTGGTAATCTTGTATCTTTATACTTGTTGGCACTCAGGGGAGGTAATTGATAATCTTGTATCTTTATACTTGTTGGCACTCAGGGGAGGTAATTGGTAACCTTGTATCTTACTTGTTGGCACTCAGGGGAGATAATTGGTAATCTTGTATCTTACCTGTTGGCACTCAGGGGAGGTTATTGGTAATCTTGTATCTAACTTGTTGGCAATCAGGGGAGGTAATTGGTAATCTTGTATCTTACTTGTTGGCACTCAGGGGAGGTAATTGGTAATCTTGTATCTTACTTGTTGGCAATCAGGGGAGGTAATTGGTAATCTTGTATCTTACCTGTTGGCACTCAGGGGAGGTAATTGGTAATCTTGTATCTTGCTTGTTGGCACTCGGGGAGGTTATTAATAATCTTGCCAAAAGCTTGTTCCATACGAAGTTAAAACATGCTTGATGAATTCAATATATCATGGACAAAATAGTTAGATCTTCTTTATGAATGATAAATGTTCAATTGAATGTTTCTTTTTTGATCATGGCACCATATATATAATGACATACTGAACTGATGCGTATTTCAGATCCACCAGATGGTAACGACACCTGGACACACCAGGATGATGGCTACAACTACGCCACTGATTTGGTCCGGCTGATTAAACAGGAGCATGGCGACGACTTCTCTATCTGTGTCGCAGGTAAAAAATCTCCTCAAATAAATGTTGATTGAACATGTGTTACCTTACTGATCACTGATTACT
Source organism: Mimachlamys varia (assembly GCA_947623455.1). Classification (NCBI taxonomy): domain Eukaryota; kingdom Metazoa; phylum Mollusca; class Bivalvia; order Pectinida; family Pectinidae; genus Mimachlamys; species Mimachlamys varia. The sequence goes on from OX392542.1 coordinate 41,716,248, forward strand.
GTGGTGCTGCACAAGGTCATAATTCTGTACGTAGACTGAGAGTGGTATGATATATGTGCAGTTTCGAGTTTGCCTTAATTTTAAAATAAAAATGCTCTTAGAACAAATTAAACTATTATTTTCCCAATCTGTTTACTAAGGCTTATAAATTCCAGGCGGTAATTTCCTCAAAACTGCTGGCAGTTATGTGAAAAAGTAATAAAAATTATGTGCATTGCAAACAATGCAGACAAAATAATATATATTTTGCAGTTTAATATATATATATTAATACTAATAATAGATTATTTTTATTCAAGGAGCTGTTTTGTTGATGTAACAATGATTTTTCCCCATTTTACTTGGGGGGCCTTTTCCCAATTTACCTAGAAAAAGCCCTGCCTGGTGTTAACAGGGTACCCCACTGGACAGCCCCAGTGTGTGCTATGTTAAGTGAAGAATGTTACAACCATATTGTGAGACTATATAATCCTGGTGTTAACAGAGTACCCTACTGGACCCCCCCCCCCAGTGTGTGCTATGTTAAAGGTAGAATGTTACGACCGTATTGTGAGACTGTAATCCTGGTGTTAACAGGGTACCCCACTGGAACCTTCCGAGTGTGAGTTATGTTAAGGGTAGAATGCTATGACCGTATTGTGAGATTATATAATCCTGGTGTTAACAGGGTACCCTACTGGACACCCCGAGTGTGTGCTATATTAAAGGTAGAATGTTATGACCGTATTGTGTGACTATATAATCCTGGTGTTAACAGGGTACCCTACTGGACACCCCCAGTGTGTGCTATGTTAAAGGTAGAATGTTATGACCGTATTGTGTGACTATATAATCCTGGTGTTAACAGGGTACCCTACTGGACCCCCCGAGTGTGTGCTATGTTAAGGGTAGAATGTTATGACCGTATTGTGTGACTATATATATAATCCTGGTGTTAACAGGGTACCCCACTGGACCCCCCGAGTGTGTGCTATGTTAAAGGTAGAATGTTACGACCGTATTGTGAGACTATATAATCCTGGTGTTAACAGGGTACCCCACTGGACCCCCGAGTGTGTGCTATGTTAAGGGTAGACTGTTATGACCGTATTGTGTGACTATATAATCCTGGTGATAACAGGGTACCCTACTGGACACCCCCAGTGTGTGCTATGTTAAGGGTAGAATGTTATGACCGTATTGTGTGACTATATATATAATCCTGGTGTTAACAGGGTACCCTACTGGACCCCCCCAGTGTGTGCTATGTTAAGGGTAGAATGTTATGACCGTATTGTGAGACTATATAATCCTGGTGTTAACAGGGTACCCTACTGGACACCCCCAGTGTGTGCTATGTTAAAGGTAGAATGTTATGACCGTATTGTGTGACTATATAATCCTGGTGTTAACAGGGTACCCTACTGGACCCCCCGAGTGTGTGCTATGTTAAGGGTAGAATGTTATGACCGTATTGTGTGACTATATATATAATCCTGGTGATAACAGGGTACCCTACTGGACCCCCCGAGTGTGTGCTATGTTAAGGGTAGAATGCTATGACCGTATTGTGTGACTATATAATCCTGGTGTTAACAGGGTACCCTACTGGACCCCCCCAGTGTGTGCTATGTTAAGGGTAGAATGTTATGACCGTATTGTGTGACTATATAATCCTGGTGTTAACAGGGTACCCTACTGGACCCCCCGAGTGTGTGCTATGTTAAGGGTAGAATGTTATGACCGTATTGTGTGACTATATATATAATCCTGGTGTTAACAGGGTACCCCACTGGACCCCCCGAGTGTGTGCTATGTTAAAGGTAGAATGTTACGACCGTATTGTGAGACTATATAATCCTGGTGTTAACAGGGTACCCCACTGGACCCCCGAGTGTGTGCTATGTTAAGGGTAGAATGTTACGACCGTATTTTGAGACTTTATAATCCTGGTGTTAACAGGGTACCCCACTGGACATCCCGAGTGTACAACGTACCAGGAGGATCTTCGACATCTCAAGGCTAAAGTGGATGCTGGAGCAGACTTCATCATCACACAGCTTTTCTTCAAGGCTTCCACCTTCCTCCAGTTTGTAAAGGATTGTAGGAACATCGGGATCAATTGTCCCATCATCCCAGGGGTTCTCCCCATACAGGTACAATCACCCCCTCCCCATACAGGTATAATTACCCCCTCCCCATACAGGTATAATCATCACCTCCCCATACAGGTATAATCCTCACCTCCCCATACAGGTATAATCCTCACCTCCCCATACAGGTATAATTACCCCCTCCCCATGCAGGTATAATCATCACCTCCCCATACAGGTATAATCCTCACCTCCCCATACAGGTATATCACCCCCTCCCCACACAGGTATAATCGACCCCTCCCAATACAGGTACAATCACCCCCTCCCCATACATGTACAATCACCCCCTCCCCATTCAGGTATAATCACCCCTGCCCATACAGGTACAATCAGCCCCTCCCCATACAGGTATAATCATATTTCCTCATATCAGTGACCTTGACTCTCTTCTAATGTCATGCCCAAACCACCACCCTCTACCCCTACTGTAAGAATCCTTAGTTACCGGTATACACTGTACAGTTAATACAAGCATTCAAACCATCATTTGAGTACAGTACCCAATGTAAAGGTAGACACACTTTTAACAACCAACCCTGCAGTGTAGAGTTTGCCATGAAGGTTTTATTGTAATTATTGAAACTGTTTTTGATAGGCCTACCAGTCTCTACGTCACATTGTCAAACTGTCGAGGTTAGAAGTCCCACAGGAGATTATCGACACCATTGAACCAATCAAAGACAATGACGAAGCTATTCGTAATTACGGTGTAGAGCAGGCCGTCCAAATGAGCAGGGACCTTCTCAACAGTGGGGAAGTGTTTGGTCTACATATTTACACTCTCAACAGAGAAGTGGCCACAATCGAGATTCTCAAGAGACTAGGAATGTGGAAAGAAGATCCACAGCGCACATTACCTTTCAAAGTCACAGCCAATCATATGCGATGTAAGGAAGATGTTCGGCCGATATTCTGGCGATGTCGACCAAACAGCTACGTTCACCGGACTTCTAACTGGGACGAGTTCCCTAATGGCCGCTGGGGTAATTCCTCCGCGGCCTCCTTTGGTGACTTAACAGACTACTACTTGTTTTACTTGAAGAATCGGTCACCAAAGGACACGCTGCTGAAGATGTGGGGAGAAGAGCTGGCCAGTGAACAGGACGTGTGGGACGTATTCTACCACTACATCACAGGTCAGGTCAACAAGAACGACGTCAAGGTCAGTCGCAGCAAAATATCGTAATCATTATCTGTTTTTATATGCCCGACAATGACATATGGTATTCAGTATACACGGTGCTGTCCATCTGTCCGTCCCTCAATTATCTTTTGCTTGTTAGTAAATTATTTACCTTATAGACTTATTTTTATGAAACTAATTTTACAAAGACCTTTTTATTTTCTGTTTATATATTGAGGGGTTTTCTTATGTGACCACATATTTGTAGATTTATACCCATTTTGTTGCCAAATATTCATGGGCCATACACATGGATTCTTCAGGGATAAATATCACATAAAAATTCAAGAAAGAATTGACTGATTTTTTCATCCCTTTATTTATCATGAAATACAAACACTTTTGGTTTTGTTTCATATCAAGACTTTCAAATAAAGGAAAGCTATTTGGTAGCAGGTTTGTAGTATTGTACAGAGAGATTTGACAGGTATCTTGGTCCGTGCAGTATTGTACAGAGAGATTTGACAGGTATCTTGGTTTGTGCAGTATTGTACAGAGTGATTTGACAGGTATCTTGGTCCGTGTAGTATTGTACAGAGAGATTTGACAGGTATCTTGGTCCGTGCAGTATTGTACAGAGTGATTTGACAGGTATCTTGGTCCGTGTAGTATTGTACAGAGAGATTTGACAGGTATCTTGGTCCGTGTAGTATTGTACAGAGAGATTTGACAGGTATCTTGGTCCGTGTAGTATTGTACAGAGTGATTTGACAGGTATCTTGGTCCGTGCAGTATTGTACAGAGAGATTGGACAGGTATCTTGGTCCGTGTAGTATTGTACAGTGAGATTTGACAGGTATCTTGGTCCGTGTAGTATTGTACAGAGAGATTTGACAGGTATCTTGGTCCGTGTAGTATTGTACAGAGAGATTGGACAGGTATCTTGGTCCGTGTAGTATTGTACAGTGAGATTTGACAGGTATCTTGGTCCGTGTAGTATTGTACAGAGAGATTTGACAGGTATCTTGGTCTGTGTAGTATCATTACAGCCTTCATGGTACACACTTCTAAACAATGTTAAATAATACATCTTAGGTGATCAGCCTAGTGTTTCTAAATGTACTATGTGGATCAGGGCTGTTCCAGAGCTTACCATATGGGAGGGGCAGGAGGCACCTTTGCAGAGACCCACCAACCATTATATATTACAAAAGATTTAAAGGCCCAATATACGTAACTTCAGGGAAATTTTCATCATTCTGAAAAATTCTGAAAAAAATCCAGTTGATAACCATGCATAAATAAGCCTAAAACGAAGTAAACCTGAGCGGTAACTAACAAGAAACTCTTGACAAATAAATCCAAAGAATTGAAAATTATTCAGGTGGGGCCCACTTCAACGACAAACCGAAGGTAGAAGATGGTTCGAAATGGACGCATGTTTACAAATAGCGTGTTTCAACTGCTGCTGTACCGGTAACCGCGAAAGAATTCATCTTGAATATTGCCAATATCAGTTAATCTTAACTAAATCTTTAAATATAATAAGTTTATTAGACTTAATTTTCGCTTCAAGTTTTACCGAAAGTTACGTATATTGGGCCTTTAATATAAGGAATGGTAGGAAGGTCTAGTTTTAACCCCACCACCCATGATATATAGATACAGGTGCCTCCCACCTCCCCTACATGTTTAATTATGGAATAGCCCTCATACGGTATATTTGTGTAGAAATAAAAGTCATTCTTAGAGAACTGACCAAGATCCTAAATGATGAAGTTTAAAGCCGTAATTGTTTGTTGTCAGGTGTTGAGCTTACCATGGCAGGATGACGAGCTGAGTGCCGAGACCAATCTGATCACCGAAAAACTGGCCGCCATCAACAAGCGCGGAGTTCTAACGATCAACTCTCAGCCCAACATCAATGCCGCCCCGTCTACGGACCCCAAGGTCGGCTGGGGAGACCCTAATGGATACATCTTCCAAAAGGTGAATACTTGTAAAAGGTCACCGCTAACTTTCACTGAATGGACCTGTTGTCATCCTGGGCTATAATTCATAACAGACTTATTGTCATCCTTTTATATATGCAATATATCAATAGACATCAATAGAATGATTAAGTGACATCACTAAAACGATTAGCGACATCACTAAAAAATTAAGTGACATCACTAGAACAATTAAGTGACACCAGTAGAATGATTAAGTGACATCACTAAAACGAATAGCGACATCACTAAAAACTTAAGTGACATCACTAGAACAATTAAGTTACACCAGTAGAATGACTAAGTGACATCAATGAAAAATTAAGTTACATCAGATGCAGATCAAATTGCAGATCCATTTTCGCTCCGTTATTCTCCGCATACATTGTAGACAGGATCTGACAACATATACATAAGGGGTCATGCTCTGGTGACCCTTTACATCAGCCAATCAAAGTACTGCTTCAAAATCCTGAATGTGAATGTTTGTGGGCAAAATAGGTTTAGCTTGCATAATCCTATCTGTGCCTTTAGTCATTTCGACACAACAAGCTAATGTGCAGTGCTGTTGCAGCCTTAAAGACTTACTGCAGAGGACAGTGTCATTATATAATTCTACTAGATGGTGAAGTAAGTAGCGACAAAGTTCACCAGAACATGACCTCTTATGGGATGTTGTCAGATCCTAATGTAAAGGAGTGAGAGCAAGGATCTGTATTTTAATCGATTTGAATGTATATGAAATCATCATGTTGATAATGTTTATGTGATTTCCCTGCATAATTTTATAGGATTTTCAATAAGATATATTAGTGGGCGCAGGCATTGCTGCCTCTGTATCCACATCAATATAGCTTGGCATGCATTGTGATAAATACAAAATAAGCCTTAGTATAAGGTACTGTACGATCATAATTTAAGTCAAGATCTTTCCAGAATATGTTAAAGTTTTTCTCTAAGAAAAAAAACATTAAGAGATGAAAATAATATCTAATAAATAATTGATATTTTTGCACAGAGGACGGTTGACATGTGGAACTACATAAAATGTATCTTCTGTCCAATGTTACCGGGGTAATATAAGCCCTGTTAAGCAATTTGAGTACAATTAGATGAACACTGGAAAAACCAAGCACAAAAATATTGTTTTAAAGAAAAACAGACTTGTGAATGTTTCAAGTCCTTTATTTCAGAGCTGATTGTCGAAACGGATGGCTTTATTGTATAATCAAGGCTTACTTTTGTGTGTTTTCTGCTGGCAATCACGATTGTACATTTTACTGAACCATTCTATTTTACTTTCTCAGGCCTACTTGGAATTCTTCACGTCGGAAAAGAATGTAACTGCTCTGAAAGATATTTTGGAAAGCTATCCTCTTGTGAATTATCACATTGTGGATTCAAAGGTAACCAATCAGATAGTTAAAGATCAATCAAGTAACTTTTAAACACCCATTAACACAATATCAGGATCAATCAAGTAACTTTAAACACCCATTAACACAATGTTAGGATCATTCAAGTAACTTTAAACACCCATTAACACAATATTAGGATCAATCAAGTAACTTTAAACGCCCATTAACACAATATTAGGATCAATCAAGTAAGCATTAAACACCTGTTATCTCAATATTAGGATCAATCAAGTAACTTTAACACCCATTAACACAATATTAGGATCAATCAAGTAACTTTAAACACCCATTAACACAATATTAGGATCAATCAAGTAAGCATTAAACACCTGTTATCTCAATATTAGGATCAATCAAGTAACTTTAACACCCATTAACACAATATTAGGATCAATCAAGTAACTTTAAACACCCATTAACACAATATTAGGATCAATCAAGTAAGCATTAAACACCCATTAACACAATATTAGGATCAATCAATCAATCAAGTAAGCATTAAACACCTGTTAACTCAATATTAGGATCAATCAAGTAAGCATTAACACACATTAACACAATATTAGCAAAGCAATTAAAATAAGAAATCTCCATCAATTTGAAGGTAAGAAGTGAATCAAATGAGTTCAATATTCATTAATTGAAAGTTAATGAGTCTGTCAAATAAGATAAGAAAACTAATTTGAAGGTTGCAAATTGATCAAATTAGCCATATATTCCCACCAACTCCATTTGGATAATAAAAATTACACATTAATGGATGTCATTAATGTTTAGGGTGACGTTGACTACACAAATTGTGACATGACTCTGCCTATTGCTGTAACCTGGGGGGTGTTCCCAGGCAAGGAGATCATCCAACCCACTGTCGTCGACCCCATCGCCTTCAAAACCTGGAAGGTGAGTGTCCACTTGTCTCTCGTCCGATATCCTGTCTACATTGACACAGAAGTACTGAAGGCTTGAGGAAAGGCTGTTAACTCATCGCAACAAAATGCGACTGATTACATTTTTCAATGAAGAATTGAAAGTATTGATGTTCCATGACTAATACTAGGTTTGTTTGTGAGTAAATATTATAAGTGATCACAGCAACCTTTGTATAATAATCTGTTATTATTTTGTGGTCCATGGAATTTAATCCATTGATTAAGTTCCAGACAAAAAATGGCGGGATTTTCAACCCAGGAAATTTAACAACTACAGTAAAAGTATCCCACTTACTGGAACCTGGTTCACTCGATATTTAACAACTACAGTAAAACCCCACTTACTGGAACCTGGTTTACTCGATATTTAACAACTACAGTAAAAACCCACTTACTGGAACCCATCATTTCGTTGAACAGTTTGTTTGGTCACAGCTGAGTTCAACATATATTCAACCAACCTCTGATTACTCGAATGTATTCCTTGAACTATTTGTCTATAGTGCCCACGAGTTTGAGTAAGTTTGATTAAGGTACTATACATGTATACAGTAGTTGAGATTGTTTATATTTTTAACAGGATGAGGCATTTGCCCTTTGGACAGAGACTTGGGCCAGCCTGTATGAACCTGGCTCAAACTCACACAACGTGCTCAGTCAGATCCATGACAACTACTACCTGGTGAACCTGGTAGACAACGAGTTCCCCAAGGATTCCTGTCTCTGGGAGGTCGTGGAGAAGATGATAGAGGGCGGGGCCAGGCAACAACACATGGATACAGAGACAGCACAACAGTAAAAGTGAGGCACATTTATCCTGCACGTCACTAGGGATGTTTTCATTTAAGCGGTTGAACTGGTCGGACTACATTTGTTCTTAATTAAATAAGGTCGGACCTAGTAATTTGTTGCTGCTGCCAGGCGAGCCTTGAGAACATCTCACAATGCCTGCATAACCATTTCCAGGTCTGTCAGGATTCATACCAGAAAACCTTACATTTGATTAAGAACCGACAAAGTGGTTGTTTCGCATAAACGAAAAAATCCAAGGATAGTCGAGTGTCAGAATAACTCATTCACCCCGAAAGACCATTCAACTCTTCCAACTCAAACCCTGGAATAGTTCATTATGAAATTTCAGGAGTGAAAGAGTTAAATACTGTGACATTGACCTACTTTGAAGGTCATAGATGTAGCATGTGAGAAATGTTCTCTAATACTGTTTAATAAGAGTATCTGAAACAATGGAAATGACATCATTTTCTAGATATTTTATGTGATGGCACGATTTTAAAACATGACATGAAGAGGAATTTACCTCAAAATACATGATATTAACCAAAAAAATGTATACAGAGATTATGGTGAAACATGAAATAAAGAGGAATGTGATATTAACAGGAGTGATATTAAGTGGAATCCACTGTGATGAGACCTTTGCTTAAATAAGTTAAGACATATCTTTTTTATTTTTAAAATTTCTTTGATGTGATAAGTTGTGAAGATCAAGACTATATCAGGTAAACATGGTTATTACTAATATACCTTCATCTTGTAGGTAGACACCCTCCCTGCCGGTAGAACACGGAAAGGACTGAACAAATTGTTTATAAACACACACGATTAACATGGAAAGGACTGAACAAATTGTTTATAAACACACACGGTTAACATGGAAAGGACTGAACAAATTGTTATATACAAACACGGTTAACATGGAAAGGACTGAACAAATTGTTTATATACAAACACGGTTAACATGGAAAGGACTGAACAAATTGTTTATATACACACAAAGGGTTAACATGGAAAGGACTGAACAAATTGTTATATACAAACAGGTTTAACGAAAAGTGCCCGGATATTGTGAAGACAATAATAAGCAAGGCTCTAGGTTGCAGAACCTTAATTTTGTAATAGACAGCAGTTTTGATTGATGATAGGGTTACAGAAATCACACTGTTACCACTGAATGTGGACATTGATGAGTAATGTGATGTGTAACCTATCACAACGCCATACTCGTGAATAGTGACTGCACTGACTACAGAATATTGATAAATAGTTGTGTCCATTGCCATAGGTTGTTTGTTTGCCATTTAGTATTGCCTATTTCGCACCAATATGTATCATACGTTATTAGTTTGATACGTTTTGCTTTCACTGGTAAAGTTGTAATTAATCCACTTTCTGGTACGTAAATTGTGTTGCCTGGCTGGTGAAGTGGGTGACGTGCCCAGTATATCTGTAACTGGTGGTGTGAACTTTTAAATTTGTGTTAGATGTATGGAACTCTGAAGGGAACTATATTACCTATTTTATTCTTTGATGTTAGATATTGTTTTATATGTTAGATATAGTTTGTTTTACACTATGTAGTGTATAGATGTAAATATCGTATCTGGTACCAAGTACCGTGGGCAGACATTTGTGTGTTTCTCAGTCATCTTTAATTTGTCCTCTGTTGGCAAAATATTTTTACAAAAAAAAACGTCTTTTCCAGAACTGCTGAGACATTTTCAACCAAATGGTAAAATAAACCTACCGTAGCAACAGTCTTGGAAAGGTCAGAACTAAGGACCTTTACAGAGTATTGGACTGATATTGTTTTTGTTGTATCTAGAGTTACCTCCCATTTTAGTAGGTACATGTATATATACTTTAATGCTCTAGTGACATCATTAGTTATTAAACTAAATCCTACCATTGGAAATAACTTATATTCATTGCATTCCTCTTTTATCATGTTGCATTTGTCAGACAAAAACATGATATTAACAGGTATGTGACATTAAGAGGAACAAATTTTTTCCACTAAATCTAGTGCATTTCCAACCTCAATACCTAGAAGTAAGCTATTCAATGTACATATGAAGATGTTTCAGTCTATTAAATAATCTTCATCATTTCATTAAAAAATCCATAATATTAACCAAATAAATTTACATACTGATAAAGAGGGATAAATGGTGCTTGGAAAAAACATTATATAAAGAGGAATGTGATATTAACAGGATGACATTAAGTGGGATCCATTATACCTTCCAAAAAGGGAGGTCACTCTTGTATATGAAACCACCCAGTAAAGAATGCAATTCCCTTGGGCCTACCCTTAATTATATAGTCACATTTATTGTATTTTATACACAGCATGGCTTGTGTGATATACATGTTTCTACTGTGAAGCCTGTATATGGTTTATGTAACTTTTATTGTTATCTCTAACCTTCCATTGTATGATTTATTGTACTGTAACATGTATTCATTCTATACAAGACATGTAATGTATTTCATACAATAAATGTGATGTATTTCTATTGTATTTTGTATATAAAAAGTGTAATGTGTAATTATGTGTTAAATGAAATATGTTTTGTGAACAAAATTTTTCATACTGCATAATTGTTATAGAGGTGTTAGTAATGCCGTTCATATAGAGATCAGTTTCAAACGCATATACAGAGTTTGAGACACCTAGTGGTAATCTCCATAATTACTGTTAATAAGGGAGACAACTTTTACAGTAACAGAGTACAGATGACATATTGTACACAGGATAATTCAAATGATTTTTTCTAAACCTTCTGTACGGTTCAAATCACACCTTTCTAAATCTGTATTTGTTGTGAGATAATATATTTCATGTAAAGCCGTTTTCCTTTATGCTGAACAACTTCAAATGTAACATTTTATGCGTAGTTGACTATTTGCAAATTATCCTTGGCCGTACGAGGCATTTCATTTGCTTTAAAGTTTACAAACATTCATCTTGGATACTAACATCCCATTTCATTGTGGGAATGTACCTTATGATCACTAGACCAGTACCTGAGTACTATTAGAACAATTCCTGAGACTTACGCATGATTTAGAGCACTACAGTCTAACGTGTACATTGAGAGCATTACCTGATATGAACACGTGTGAGAATAATTTAATTTAGTTATGCCCAAGATCTTCATGTTGGACAATTCTGAAATATATAATGATTGAGAACAATACTTGAGATATATAATGATTGAGAACAATACTTGAGATATATAATGATTGAGAACAATACTTGAGATATATAATGATTGAGAACAATACCTGAGATATATAATGATTGAGAACAATACTTGAGATATATAATGATTGAGAACAATACTTGAGATATATAATGATTGAGAACAATACTTGAGATATATAATGATTGAGAACAATACTTGAGATATATAATGATTGAGAACATTATACCTGAGATATATAATGATTGAGAACAATACCTGAGATATATAATGATTGAGAACAATACCTGAGATATATAATGATTGAGAACAATACCTGAGATATATAATGATTGAGAACAATACTTGAGATATATAATGATTGAGAACAATACCTGAGATATATAATGATTGAGAACAATACCTGAGATATATAATGATTGAGAACAATACCTGAGAAATATAATGATTGAGAACAATACCTGAGACAATTCTGAGATACATAATTGAAAACAATACCTGAGAGATTAACATGTAAGTTAGAAAAAGAGATTTAAAAGCAACCGTTTTGAAAAATGACTTTAGATTTACATTATAATGAGTATGTTACAACACCATGTGAGATTGTTTTTATTAAATGTTTCATAACTGAGAACTGTTTCAGATTAACAGAATTTTGAACATTGCTAAATAATATTTATCATTCTTCATACAACTTGAATTGTGTTTGTGATTCCTTGAATCTTGACTGACCAAACTATTTTGGTTACAATATGTTTTAGTTCAACAAACAACAACAGAAAATGTCAATTGATTTCTGATTACATTCATAGTGCTGTATACATGACACGGCCCTGAGAGTTAGATTAAACTATGACAGAAGTGCTTTTTATTGATGTACTGTCTATGGAATGTAAATAGTAGATATATATTTCATTCGAAAATTAAAAAGTCCAGTGAAACCTCTCTATTAAGACCACCTTAGGGACAGCACCAAAGTGGTCTTAATAGCGGGGTGGTCTTAATACCAAGGGTGACCATGCAGACAGATTTCTCTTTAATCCACATTTTGACATGTTTTCATGGTCCATTAACTATTAAATAGGCTTTATAATGTTAAACACACAGTAGTTGTAACTGATAAGTTTACACCAAAATACAGCTTACTGATCTGACACACAAGAGAACTTCAAATACTTCTTAATCCATGTAGATATATGTGAAAATATGTTAAATGAATTTTTGTCAGGCACTTTTCATTCAACTTTTGAAAATATGCTTCAATAATGTCACAACTGCATCTTGACTTGGGATTCTTTGGAACCGACTATTTTTTGATCATCTGACCCAAAGGGTCAGTATAATTTATACCCATCATGCACCGTCCGTTGTTGTCCGCCGTGCATAAATTTTTCCTTCAAACCACTTCTCAATAACCGCAGCATTAATTGTGCTGACATTATGCATGTAACATTCTGGACTGAAGAACTACCAAGTTTGTTACAATTAATGACCTTGACCGTTTAATGTTCTTTAAAGGTCACAGGGGTCAAATTTCATAAAATATTTCAAACACCTCGCACTCTTCTCTGTAACTAAAGGTCCAATGATACTGCTGTTTTCTTTGTTGTATGCGGAGATGAAATATATTTAAACAACTTCGCAATTACCAACAAAAAAATATATAGATTTTCATATTAAAGCCCATGGGTGTCATGTTGCATGATACACCTTTCAGTTATATAATTTTGACACTTTCACATTAAAATTTTATAATAAACTGCTCATATATCTATATCAACTGTTGTGTGTTATCATATACAACTGCATTTCACAAAATCCAAATTTTACTTTTCTTTCCCATTTCCAACCATCCAATTAACGCCTCCATCAGTACTTACAGTACTTTGATATGTATATATATGTTTGGTTTACATAATTATTTGATCATATATTTCTGATTTTGTTTACTTAGTAAGTTACTTTATGAGACATTTTCATGCATAACAAAGGAAATCAACCTAAAGAAATAAATTGAATCAAAGTCTTTCAAAATAAATATAAGTAATAAATCGGGACTTTACATTTCTGTGCCTGTTGTTCTGTAAATACAAATTGTGGTTGTACAAGCTTTTGTCAAAGTCATGAAAAGAACAATTACATTGATATAAGAAAAAATCTTGCAATATGAAATATCACTCGTACCTTTTGTACATGGTGATAATAAGAATCTCAGAAACAGGTTATCAAAACCTTTATTGATAGTGGATATGTATGTTTACCTTATGTTTTTGTTTATTTTGTAATTCATTTATTATGTGAATAAATGGTGTGCTTTGTAAAAAAAGATGATTGTTTCAATTTCTTTTCGGCATTATATCTAACAGGCAAATGTATAGCTGTATACTAAAGAGATACATTTTTGTATGCTGGTTTGTGTATTTCCCAAGTAGAATGTACAAAATGTGTTTAAAGAACCATATTGGTTTTTAGGTCAAGGACATCATTGCTAAATAAAATTTTGCTTGCTTTGGTTTATTATGAAAAACAGGAAAAATGAATTTACATACATACTTGATATCCTGGTGATCACAGGGGCTAGGCACAGACCAATGACGGACCTGGTGATCACAGGGGCTAGGCACGGAACTATGACGGACCTGGTGAATACAGGGGCTAGGCAGGTACCTATGACGGACCTGGTGATCACAGGGGCTAGGCACGGACCTGGTGATCACAGGGGCTAGGCACGGACCAATGACGGACCTGGTGATCACAGGGGCTAGGCACGGAACTATGACGGACCTGGTGAATACAGGGGCTAGGCAGGGACCTGGTGATCACAGGGGCTAGGCACGGACCTATGACGGACCTGGTGATCACAGGGGCTAGGCACGGACCTGGTGATCACAGGGGCTAGGCACGGACCTGGTGATCACAGGGGCTAGGCACGGACCTATGACAGACCTGGTGATCACAGGGGCTAGGCAGGGACCGGGTGATCACAGGGGCTAGGCACGGACCTATGTTGGACCTGGTGATCACAGGGGCTAGGCAAGGACCTGGTGATCACAGGGGCTAGGCACGGACCTAGTGATCACAGAAGCTAGGCACGGACCTATGACGGACCTGGTGATCACAGGGGCTAGGCACAGACCTATGACAGACCTGGTGATCACAAGGGCTAGGCACGGACCTGGTGATCACAGGGGCTAGGCACGGACCTATGTTGGACCTGGTGATCACAGGGGCTAGGCACGGACCTGGTGAATACAGGGGCTAGGCACGGAACTATGACGGACCTGGTGAATACAGGGGCTAGGCAGGGACCTAGTGATCACAGGGGCTAGGCACGGACCTATGACGGACCTGGTGATCACAGGGCTAGGCACGGACCTGGTGATCACAGGGGCTAGGCAAGGACCTGGTGATCACAGGGGCTAGGCACGGACCTAGTGATCACAGAGGCTAGGCACGGACCTATGACGGACCTGGTGATCACAGGGGCTAGGCACGGACCTATGACAGACCTGGTGATCACAGGGGCTAGGCACGGACCTATGTTGGACCTGGTGATCACAGGGGCTAGGCACAGACCTGGTGAATACAGGGGCTAGACAGGGACCTATGACGGACCTGGTGATCACAGGGGCTAGGCAGGGACCTTTGACAGACCTGGTGATCATAGGGGCTAGGCACGGACCTATGTTGGACCTTGTGATCATAGGGGCTAGGCACGGACCTGGTGATCACAGGGGCCAGGCACGGACCTATGCCAGACCCGGTGATCACAGGGGCTAGGCACGGACCTGGTGAATACAGGGGCTAGGCAGGGACCTATGAAGGACCTGGTGATCACAGGGGCTAGGCAGGGACCTGATGATCACAGGGGCTAGGCACGGACCTTTGACGGACCTGGTGATCACAGGGGCTAGGCAGGGACCTGATGATCACAGGGGCTAGGCACGGACCTATGTTGGACCTGGTGATCACAGGGGCTAGGCATGGACCTGGTGATCACAGGGGCTAGGCAGTGACCTGATGATCACAGGTGCTAGACACGGACATATGACGAACCTGGTGATCACAGGGGCTAGACACGGACATATGACGAACCTGGTGATCACAGGGGCTAGGCAGGGACCTGGTGATCACAGGGGCTAGACACGGACATATGACGAACCTGGTGATCACAGGGGCTAGGCACGGACCTGGTGATCACAGGGGCTAGGCAGTGACCTGATGATCACAGGTGCTAGACACGGACATATGACGAACCTGGTGATCACAGGGGCTAGACACGGACATATGACGAACCTGGTGATCACAGGGGCTAGGCAGGGACCTGGTGATCACAGGGGCTAGACACGGACATATGACGAACCTGGTGATCACAGGGGCTAGGCACGGACCTGGTGATCACAGGGGCTAGGCACGGACCTGGTGATCACAGGGGCTAGGCAGGGACCTATGATGGACCTGGTGATCACAGGGGCTAGAAAGGAACTTTTGACGGACCTAGTGATCACAGGGGCTAGGTACGGACCTTTGATGGACCTGGTGATCACAGGGGCTAGACAGGGACTTGTGACGGACCTGGTTAGCACAGGGGCTAGGCAGGGACCTATGTCACTATGATTTGATTGTCGGATAATCATTTTTCCTCTCTCGAATAAAACCCCTCCCAGTAATATATATCTACAGTAGGTACCTGACAGCAAGTACTATAGAGTTACCAGATATAGATTACTTTGACCAACTTTCAAGGTCAAAGAGCCACAACAACCAGGAGGCCAAGAGTACTGACACTAAGGTACTATGACGTTTCCTCAAATAAATGACCTTGACCTACTTCTTTGGTATCACGAGGAAAATAAAAATCATCTTCTGAATAAGCGTACAATTACAATACAGCGTAGTTGAAATCAACTAATTCTTGAGTCACCCGAGTTTAAGTGACCTATTCGCAACGCCTTTTGTCCGTTGTCTTGTAACGTTCGTTGGTGAACAAGTTTCTTCTCAATAGCCTTTGAACTGATTTGAAAGAGAATTGCCAGGTACCTTCAATGGCACCAACATGTTAATTATTTAGTACAAGCCACACATACGTAGAGCCTTATATTTGAAAAGTTCAAAAATCGTCTTCAGATCCAGATAATTATGCTAGAATCGAATTTGCACTATGTAGTAAATACATGCAAATTACACTTTTGGATAGAATCAGGCAGCCCCTTGTCAGAGATACATGAAAGGTCAAGATACTTAGCTCAAATATAAACCTACTGAGGTCAAAACACAAGATACAAGGAGAAGGTCACTGTGTCAAATGTCACGTCAATTTGAAGCTTTTTACTGATGAGCATTTTGTTGGGACATAATGAAGCTAATAAGAAGTTGATTGGTATCTAACAAGAAGTCAACTGACCAAAAGTCAAAGTCAAAGAGGTAAAGGTCACTGGTTCAAACGTAAAGGTAAACTTTTGTAACTTTTCAACTGCCGAGGAGCCATTTGACCAAAGATCGGTTTCGGGATTTTGAGTGATATAGGGCGTAAATCAAAATAATTTCGCTCATTAAAAGACATTTGCATCAGTGGTATATAGCATTTAATAAGTTGACCCGCTGTTTATACACGTTCTTATACGACCTTCTAAAAGTTGAGGGTAAGTTAACAAGGTATGAAACATCCTGACGTTTTGTTCAAACTTGTTCAGCGTTATGTCAAACTGAATTGTACCTGCTGCTGCCATATTGCATGATCATAAGAAGCGACTTTAATGGAACTTGTTTTAATCAGATGATTGTAACCTAGTATTAGAGTAGACAAATAATTTTAAAAAAAAGAAATAAAATGTGTCGTGCAACAAGGCATCTCTATGGCAATGACATTTTTGTTTCCAGCTCTTGTCACGTGGACCCCTCCCCAACTCTGTAAGAGCCATACGAATTTAGCTTGCCAAAATTTTATAGGCCCAATTTACGTAACTTTCGGCAAAACTTGAAGTGAAAATCAAGCATAGTAACTTATTATATTTATAGATTTAGTTAAGCTTAACTGATATCAGCAATATGCAAGATGAAATCTTGCGCGGTTACCAGTACAGCAGCAGTTGAAACACGGTACATTGTATTTGTAAACACGCGTCCATTTCGAACTGTCTTCTACCTACGGCTTTGTTGTTGAAGTGGGCCCCACTGAACTATTTTCAATTCTTTGGATTTTTTGTCAACAGTTTCTTGTTAATTACCGCTCAGTTTTACTTCGTTTTGGGCTTATTTTTGCATGGTTATCAACTGGATTTTTTTTTCATAATTTAAAAGAATCCCGAAAAATTTCCCGAAGTTACGTATATTGGGCCTTTAACGGAAAGGGGAAATATCTTAAATTTTATTAATGTTTTAAGTCTGAAGTGATGACCCCGACACCAGGCTCGTCTAGAAGCTGACCAAGGATCGAGCCTTCATTTTGGAGCAGCCGTACGAGATTGGCTTTTCAGTAAATAAAAATATGTTTATAGATATGGAGCTGCGGCCCATTACAGAATGTATGATACAAAGCAAATACGTACACATTTAAATAACAGCAATTGGTTAATAAATATATCTATTTTTGCTTTTAAACATTCGTCATATTATAAAAAATGATCGCAGGCCACTCAACCAGACAACACTACTGCTGCATCATCTATACCTTTAGCCTAGTGGGGTGGTACCAGAATGGCGGACTTTTTTGATTTGAATAAAACAATCCAATTACAGTAAAAGTGTATGATGAGTGTATGTCTTCATGAAATAGTATTAGGAATTCTTCAAAGTAATTTCTAGGATATGAATTTATTTAGAATTGTAATTTGTAATTGTCATTGTAAGAATTCTTGATAAAATATGTAATCGAATTTTCTTACAAAATGGGAGGTAACTCTTCCTTGCCTAATCACCAATTGGAAAAGAACTACTTTTCAAAATAACGATAATGATAATATTTTGTTAAAATTTTTTTCTTCTAAATAATACAATGTACATAATTATATACGGCTCATTGGTATCATCGTATACAGAATAATGCAATGTACATATATATATATACGGCTCATAGGTATCACCGAATACAGAATAATGCAATGTACATGTACAATAAAATATCAAAACATATAAAAAGAAAAATGCCAAGAATAATATGAAAAATAAATGACCTGTATTGTACAAGAAAAGATTAAATTGATAGATTGGCGGACAGTATGGCATTGAAAAATATTCATATAAATTCACAACGTTCAAACATCACTGAAATACTGTCAAACCATGTTACAGTAGTGTGGTGATGGGTAAGTAGATCTGCCTTATATTAGTTAAAGGACTACGCGAGTTTCTTATTCTGAAAACGATTATCTTAATTGGCATGGAAAATCAACAAAATCACCCAGTTGCATTTTCAGTATATTTGATCTTATCTCTGTAATATTATAAAAACAAATCAGAGAATACCAAAGCGTCAACAAAACCATAATACGAAGTCAAAATCAATGAAAGTGGGGACGAAATTAGAATAAAGGAAAATTTACAGGGAGAGTATTGAAAACGATTACTATTTCTTCGCTGCGTATTTAAGTGAGTTTCCGAAACGTGACGTCATCTAGATTTTGTTGTAAAAGACTAAAAGTAGCCAAGAGACACCATTGAGACCAGTTCCGTCGCAACTGCTCACAGTGCGTCCACTAGTATCACCAACGCCAATGGCCGCGGGCCACTCCACCAGACAATTCTACTGCTGCGTGTTTTATACCGTTAGTGGGGTGGTACCAGAATGGCGGGCTTTTTTAATTTGAATAAAACAATCGAATTATAATAAATTACAAGTGTATGATGAGTGTATGTCTTTATGAAATAGTATTAATAATTCTTCAGTGTAATTTCTAGGATATGGATTTATTAAGAATTGTAATTTGTTTTTGTCATTGTAAGAATTCTTGATAAAATATGTAATCGAATTTTCTTACAAAATGGGAGGTAACTCTTCCTTGCCTAATCACCCATTCGAAAAAAACTCCTTTTCAAAATAGCGATAATGATAATATTTTGTTTAAATTTTTTCTTCTAAAGAGAAAAAAAACTCGAAAAAGAAATGCCTGTATTCATTGCTTGCATTGTATTTTTTATGGGAAATTAGAAAAATAGAAAGAGCGGACGGCGGGGGTAGATTTTGATTCATCAGCTGTTCATTAAGCTTGTTACGAACGATGTTACGGTGATTTTCTTTTTACACGCACTGGCCTTTCGCTGTCATTGGATGGCGGTCCTCCTCTAAATATATGCATCCAATGACAGCGAAAGGCCAGCGCGTGAACCAAAAAACTGAACAAAATTTTGAAACATGGTACATAATTTTGCGTGGTTTTTTTTGGGGGGGGGGGGGGGGGGGTGGAGATTATTTCTGCAGAAGAAGGATACATTTCACGTGCACTAAGTAAAATAAAGATTATCCATCTTTCCAACAGTACATAATTGTACCAAGCGCTTTTTCATACACCAACTAAAAAACAAGATATTTGATGCAGGAAAGGGGTCGATTTTTCGACCTCGAAAGTTTTCCAACATTTAATCTTTATAACCATTGAAGAGGACAGTTTTATTGGAAATTGATCTAAACCACCAAAAGTATAAAATTACTATTAACATCTTAGTTTAGTTCCAAAACTAGCTGTAACAAATGTTAATGTCCCTGTGGTCCCTGTTGCTTGTAAAATACATTTTGATCATCCTGGACATCCAGGAGTTACGCTCATCTACGCTCTCTACACACCTGGAATCATCCTCGATATCCGGCCAGGGTTACGCTCACCTACGCTCTTTACACCCCTGGAATCATCCTCGACATCCAGGAGTTACACTCACCTACGCTCTCTACACACCTGGAATCATCCTCGATATCCGGCCAGGGTTACGCTCACCTACGCTCTTTACACCCCTGGAATCATCCTCGACATCCAGGAGTTACACTCATATACGCTCTCTACACACCTGGAATCATCCACATGGACCTGAGAATTTGTTGCAGCTAGTTTTAGACCTAAACTATGGTGTTTAGCGTAATTTTACACTGGGGGGGGGGGGGGGGGTAGATCAATTGGTTGAGGGAGCATGTAGGTCCAAAACCAGCTGTAACAAATTATCAGGTCCCTGTGGAATTATCTTCGATATCCAGGGATTACGCTCACATACGCTCTTTACACCCCTGGTGTATGTCATGGCAAAACTAAAGGATCCGTGTGCGCCACCTTGTTGGCGGGGCTAGAAGACTGGTTCTTTGATGTATATCGAACGAATTTTGTGGTCGCGTAACGGTAAAAATTAAAGGACTCCTTTTGTAATCTTCCATAGACAGAGTTATTTTGTACCTGAGCGTGTCTTTAGTTATCACAGGAGAGTGTAGGTGGGGGGAACCGATTTACATTAGGCTTGGCCAAGATGTTCATTTTACAAAAATACCTACTGAGGTCAAAAAGAAAGGTCAATGGTCAAGGTCATGAGATTCACACGTCAATGTCAAATTTTGTACTTTTCCAATGATAAATATTTTGTCGTGACAATATGAAGCAAACTTGTTCAGAATTAAACAAGGAGTCAACAGACCAAATTCAAGGTCAACGGAAAGTCAACCTTTTCACAGATGCACATTTGGTCAGCATTGAACAATGTGTCAACTGAATAAAATTCATTCACCGGGTCAAAGGTCAAGCTTTGTAACTTTCACTGATAAAAATTTTGCTATGACATTATAAAGCAAAATTGATTCAAATTAAATAAGAATTCAACGGCCCAAAATCCAAGGTCACCGGGTCAAAGGTCAAGGTCATTTAAAAAAATTGTTATGACATAATGGAGCAAAGTTGGTTTGAATCAAACAAGAAATCAAATAACCGAATTTCAAAGTTTCCAGGTCAAAGGTCACTTTTCACTAATGACCGTTTTGTTATGATATTATGAAACAATTTTGTCGGAATAAAAATAGGTATCAACTGACCAAATAGCAAGGTCACCGAGTCAAAGGGGAAATCACCAAGTCAAGGTCGACTTTTGTACATTTTCACTGATGGACATTTTGTTGTAAAATTATGAAAGTTAGCCAGAATGAAACCAGAAGTCAACTGAGCAAAATTCAAGGTCACCGGGTCAAATGTCAAGTTCCTTTTTTTCGGAGATGAACATTTCCTTGTGACATAATGAAGCAAAATTGGTCAGAATTCAACAAGGAGCTATTTGATCAATGATCAACATGACTTGGTTTGGCCATTGGATCCAGAGCTCAAGGATTGGTGATGACAGGAGATAAATAAACACAAGACGGGTAGTGATGTTCTGATGATCGAAAAAAGTTAAAAGTCGATCGATTACAGTAAAAAAGTAAGCGCTCGATAGCAATTGTTTGTGTTGCCGAAGTGTTGACAACCGGAAGTTACTTACAAGTTTACACGCTGTATCAGGTAAAGCTATCAACAAACTGTAGTTTCGTTATTTCTCCAATATTCAAACATGGCGTTCTAGGTCATGCTTTGGCGTTCGCCAGTGATGCAAGTCCTGACATACAGTTTCAAAATGGCAATGGATTGGAATGATCATTATGTATTTGACAACTACATACTCTTGTATGTTAAAGAGGAGTTTTGCCGTACAATTTATTGTATTCAGTAACAAGAGAATATCCGATACCAGAAACGAAATTGAAAACCACTCATGATCCGGTGTTAATTAACATATCGTTTCATGTAAACATCAAAAACATAAAGCCTGAATATCTTATTTGATCATTTTGTTTATAAAATGTTCATATAATTAATTGAACATTTTGTTTGAAAATTCAGTTATAAAATGTTCTAATGTATACTGAATAATAGAAACCAGTGTGGAAAAAGTATTACTCTTTTTGACATTCATTACATACAATGTAAGTATCTACATAAGATTGTTTGTATTGGTTACACCATAGTTTACGAGTTCTTCAGGATATAACCCACAAGGCACGAAGTGCCGCGTGGGTTATACCTGAAGAACGAGTAAACTATTGTGTAACCTACTTGTATCATAGATGTGACATATTTCTTTCATCGAGAACAATGTTCATTTACCTACAATGTTAAAATGTATACTGAACTGGGGCAGGCGTGGGAATCACTGGACTGATTCTGTCAATCCTGGGTTGATGATGCTTACTTCAATTTGATTGGCTATTGATTCTGTCAATCCAGAGCTGATAATACACATAGGCACGCCTTTTTAAATATGATTGGTTATTTCTAAATCATTCCTGGGAATATTTTGGTTTTGGATTTATTATTGTTTTTATTAATTAGACAAGCCACCCACGCTCACTTTATTGCCAAGCATGCTATTTCAAAGTGTCAGATTTTGTAAAGAACTTTAAGACTTCCTGGAAAACATTGATGACTTGGACGAATTCACTATTCCACAAGTTCTGGACAAGTATGACATTTCAGAATATTTAGAGGACTCTGTTTCCCAAAGTTTCAACGTGGAATTACCCGAAGAAAGACCGGAACCCACGAAAAACACAAATCACGGTTCGGATCGCCTGTTAATACAGGACTTTATGAATTTAAAGGAAAACACACGCCTTAATTGATACAAATGAAACTAAAGCCGAAACGCGAATCACAGGTACGTGTAAAACCAGAGAATTATGCCTTAATAATTGTACAGTGACAATCAATTTAATTTGAAGTGATCTGTTTTATTTGCACTAGACACATCTATGATACAAGTGAGTATAATGCTATGGTGCTTCAACAATTAACATAATGCCAATAAAGTACATGTTCATTGTATGTCAAATACGTATTTGCACTTTAAAGGCCCAGTATACGTAACTTTCGGCAAAACTTGAAGCAAAAATCAAGCCTAATAACTTATTATATTTATAGATTTAGTTAAGATTAACTGATATTAGCAATGTCCAAGAGGAATTCTTACACGGTTACCGGTACAGCAGAAGTTGAAACTCGGTATTTGTAAACACGCGTCCAGTTTGACTTCGGCTTGTTGTTGAAGTGGGCCACACCCGAGTTATTTTCAATTCTTTGGATTTTTTTGTCAAGAGATTCTTGTTAGTTACCGCTCAGGTTTACTCCGTTTTGAACTTATTTTGCATGGTTATCTACTGGATTTTTTTTTTTTTTAAATTTCAGAATCACGAAAAATTTCCTGAAGTTACGTATATTGGGCCTTTAAAAGGGACCAATTAATAATTGATAAGAAATGCCTATTACAGATTTAAAAGTTCTCTAAATAGATGTATAGGGAATTGTGTTTCATAATGTATTACATTATATATATCCAATATAACTTTTAAAATAAAAAATAAGTGATATTCCGATTATAATCGATAATCGTTCATTAGACTTCTTCCGATAATCGATCACGATTTGTCTTCCTATTCCCAACACTTATGGCTGGGCCCTTGCTGACCTGTCAGTGTTCTAGATGCTTTCAACGCTGAAACCAAGACACAATGTTGTATGGGATTCGTTGCTTATAAGAATCAAGGCTTTGTTTGTTTTATTTTGACACTGTTTTATTTAGGAAAGAAACATACGCCTTTGAGACGGAGCAATACACGTTATAACTGTGTTCAAAACAAACATCAGTTTAAATAGAGATAAGTAATGTAAACAAAACTATTGTAAAGGTGGCCTACATGACTATATCACAGTAATATTGCATAGGAATTGTTCACAAAATATACAGTTTAAACACATTCTCATTCCATTTTAGTAGTTTTTTTAGACATGGCAGAGTTGTATCATATCTTGTCTTACTCTTCACACCTTATCTGATTAACTCAAGCAGTCCAGTACTTACTGTATATAAGAATATTTAAGAATATGTTCGTCTCATAAAAAAAAATCAATAACACTTTTATTTCTCGGCACTTTAGTTCATATAATGTATCGATCGGGAATGCTTGTTCAGTGACAAAAACAACCAGCGCACGGGGACGACCAGTTGTTTCCAACACGTATCATGGCGTCATAATGATGATGACGCCATCAATCGCTCAATGCATTCATAACTTTATGAATGCCAACTGAATTCAGAAGGGTTATATAGAAAAAATGCCATGCAATGGTAAATATTATCCTATATCTTCTGTTTAGATGAGTTGCCCATCTTTTCAATTTACAGTGTTTAACTTTTTCAACATGCTGAAGCGTTGCGTTTCTCAAACTAACAACATATGGTTCTTTAGAACACTTTCGGCTGAATACGTTTTTCTCTATATACCGCCATCACATTATCAGTCAATCACTTAAAGATGTTTCCATCTTTGACGTATAAATTGTTGTCGTACGCGCTTGGAGGCTTGCTATATTCCTCGAAACATTTCACCAGTTCCTCGTTACTCCTGTTTGACTGCACTTCATCGCTCTCTCTCTTCTGTGGTTGTGGAGAGAGATACGACGGGTCTGACATCTCGCTACGTACACTACACTCGTGCAGCCCAGCACCAGAACCGTTGCCAAGGTACTCTGATTGTTTATAAGACATGTCGTCTAATTCGGGAAGGTCAACCATGCCACATTCCTTTACAGAGTCGTAATGATTTTCCTGTTCTCCTTTGTCCAACGTGTCGCGGTTGGTTGGCTTTTCGTACCCGTTAACGTTATAGTAAGAAGACTCCCCGTTACACGGTTTAGGCGGCCCGGGGGTCTCGTAGATGTTTGATGTGGCGTACAGTTGCGAATTGTTACAAACTCCTGTTTGATACGAACTAGGAGGTCGGTTTGTGTCGTAAGTTTGGTTTTGAAATCGTACTTGAAAGTCATCAGCTTCATATCGCTTCCTTCTATTCCTGTATTAAAAACCAAAAATATTCAGTTTCATTCCAAATTCTGGTGGTTTTTGATTTCATTTTCTTCTGAAAAATAATTGGACTTGATGCAACCGTTCTATTTGTTGACAAAGATATTTTTCTCAGTTAACGCTTGATTTTACATTCACAGCCTTTATTTAAATAAATCTTGGGTCGTGAAATCATGGCACGAGCTTAAATTGTTAAACAGCCACTCACCGTTTACGGACGATTACCAAGAGTATGAAGGCGATGAGGAGTAGGACAAGGATCAACGCTAGCACCAGGCCTATCAGCCCACCTGTAACACGAATCCCTTCACGGTCAGCTGGGGTTACTCAGGTTACTGACTATAACTTACAAGATCAGGCGAGGTCGTGCAGTAAGAATACTCCCGTTATCATATTTTATCCATTAATTGTGTTTGTTAAATCCTAACATTTCAGAAATCCTGTTACGACACTGATTTTGAATGTATCAATTAATCATTGATTGTTGATGTTTGAATAAACAACGTCATTAAATGTTGATGTTTGAATTAACAACGTCATTGATTGTAGATGTTTGAATTAACAACGTCAGCAGATGTTGATATTTGAATTAACAACGTCATTAAATGTTGATATTTGAATTAACACATAATTAAATGTTGATGTTTGAATTAACACAACATTAAATGTTGATGTTTGAATTAACAACGTCATTAAATGTTGATGTTGAATTAACAACGTCATTGATTGTAGATGGTTGAATTAACAACGTCATTGATTGTTCATATTTGAATTAACAACGTCGTTGATTGTACAAAATGTAGATGGTTGAATTAACAACGTCATTGATTGTAGATGGTTGAATTAACAACGTCATTGATTGTTCATATTTGAATTAACAACGTCATTGATTGTAGATGGTTGAATTAACAACGTCATTGATTGTTAATATTTGAATTAATAACGTCATTAAATGTTGATGTTCGAATTAACACATCTTTAAATGTTGATTTTTGAATAAACACATTATTGATTTATTAAATGAGGGTGTTTGAATTAACACATCATTTAATGAGGATGTTTGAATTAACACATCATTAAATGTTGAAGTTTTAATTAATACATCATTAAATGTTGATGTTTGAATTAACAACGTCATGAGATGTTGATGTTTGAATTAAAACTGTCACTATAATCTAGATGATATTTTTACCAGTAGCATTACATACCTTGTGACAATGCGGCGCGGGCATCTGATAATTGACCTGAAGAATAGACAAAATGGGAAAAGTGGTAATAAAATAGATGTAGCATTATCGATAATATGATTGAGCGTTAAGTGCATGTATAAACCTCATCCTCCACCCCCCCCCCCCCCCCCCCAAAAAAAAAATTGCGTAGCTGAAATACCACACCTCTGTTGAGTTCCCATGTCCCAATAATGCTCCCTATCTAGACAAGTACTTTGGGATTGATAACCATAAGTTTAGCGTTTATTAACTCGTATTATTCTGGCCAATCTGACACGGTTCATTAGTTCGGGTAGGTACTTACCCATCCCGCCAACTATTGGTTCTACCGTTGTGGAGGATGCTGTCGACGTTATGGCGGCAGTTGTCACGGATGAACTGGCTGGTTTTGTTGTCGTCTGAAGTGGACTAGTTGTCACTTTTGTTGTCACTTTTGTTGTCACCGGTAACGTGGTTGTCGTAGCATTTGATGAAGATGTCGCTTTACTTGTTACTGGTTTGTTTGTGGTGGTTTTAACGGTCGTTGGGGAGGGCGCGGCTGTCGATGGCGTTGGAGAGGGCGTGGCTGTCGACGACGTTGGGGAGGGCGTGGCTGTCGATGGCGTTGGGGAGGGCGTGGCTGTCGATGACGTTGGGGAGGGCGTGGTTGTCGTTGACGTTGTAGTCGGCCCCATGTCTGACAAAACATTTAAAGTGATATTAAATACTCTTATGTTGATCAAAATATACATGTATCCTAATCGATGTGAATAATGTGTATACTAAACCAGGAAAAGTTGCATATTTTGTGTATTTCGGATGGAAACAAGCCGTAGATACGTATACACCGGTGTTGCTCGCTTTGCTAGACTGGAACAAATGTTACTACAATGAATTATTCGAAACAAGCAGATTGTACTCACTGTATTGACAGATGTACTGATATTGTACTCACTATATTGACAGATGTACCGATATTGTACTCACTGTATAGACAGATGTACTGATATTGTACTCACTATATTGACAGATGTACTGATATTTGACGTGGGCACTGTTACAATGATCGTCTCTCCACAGTCCGTCTGACGTCCACAGTGAAGCGCAGTCCTCTGGACACGCCTGGTCATCTCCGAAACACAATGGATACTCGAACCAGGCAGTGTAAGACCAAGTATCACCTAACGTAAATGTATATAAAATAATCAGAGAATATTTTTAGTACCAAAGTGTAAACAAAAACCATGATCTGAAATCAAAATCGAAGCACTGAGATGTTACGACCCCGCGTTCGCAATCGATGAATGAAGGATGGATCATTATAGCTTTATAAAGGGGATGGATGGAAGCTGTTCGTTTTTCTCTAGTTTGAACAGAAAGTAAGTTTTTATGACTGTTTTGTAACGTGGTCGAGATATTTTCTGCCACTGAGTTGCATACCTTCTCTCTTTTTCAGTGTCTGATAGTCGATTTTTTTTGGTGAAATTTAACCGCTTGACGTATCAAGCTGAAATTTGGCAATTATTTTCATTATGGTTTTAGATGATAAATAATTTAAAAAGAAAATTGGAAAATTTTGTTTATATTTTATTTTAATTATTCATGTTTCGCTATATTAGCTATTATTTAGATGGTTATTCTCCAAGCCACAAGTGCCTGTGGAACAGGTAAAAGAGGAGAAAAATCTAGGAATGAAGGGAGAAAACATTAACAGTTTTACAAAGGGACAGAAGCAGCTCCTTACCTGTGACCCATTTCCAGGCCTGCTCCTGTGTTTTGTCTGTAAATCCTATCCAGATCTGGTAGGCGTCACTAGGAAACGGCAACGAAGAAATGAAGTTCTGGGTCGCCTGGTCCAAGATAACAACAAGATGGCCGCCATTGCTGGAGGAACAGTCTGTGTTAGCGACGTCCCACGTGACTGCCGAGTGTACGTATCGGTAACACTGGTCAAGGTACGTATACATTGTACCGGTCAAGCCACTCGGACATCGGTACATTTCGGACGGTTGGACAGGTGCTGAAAAATAACCGGATGTCAAATTAAATCCAAATGTTGTGTCTAGCTTAACGAATAAAGAAATCCAAAAGAAACCTGTTTCAATCCGTGTCATGGGATGATATTCTTATAAAATCTTAACTATTTGCTTCCTTATAGAAACCTTAACTCTGGCCTTTGATTGGGTACAAGAGCTGATAGTTTCTCTATTGCTTACTTTGTTACGTTTGACGTTCTGCCCTCCCGATATATGCGATGCGATGTAAGCCTCCCTGGGGTCGTTCGTGTAAGCCTATATCCCAATACACAAACTTATCGGCCTAATATCCCAATCGACGAACTTATCGGCCTAATATCCCAATCCACGAACTTATCGGCCTAATATCCCAATACACGAACTTATCGGCCTTATATCCCAATACACGAACTTATCGGCCTATATCCCAATACACGAACTTATCGGCCTAATATCCCAATCCACGAACTTATCGGCCTATATCCCAATACACAAACTTATCGGCCTAATATCCCAATCCACGAACTTATCGGCCTAATATCCCAATACACAAACTTATCGGCCTAATATCCCAATCCACGAACTTATCGGCCTAATATCCCAATCCACGAACTTATCGGCCTATATCCCAATACACAAACTTATCGGCCTAATATCCCAATCCACGAACTTATCGGCCTAATATCCCAATCCACGAACTTATCGGCCTATATCCCAATACACAAACTAATCGGCCTAATATCCCAATCCACGAACTTATCGGCCTAATATCCCAATCCACGAACTTATCGGCCTATATCCCAATACACAAACTTATCGGCCTAATATCCCAATCCACGAACTTATCGGCCTAATATCCCAATCCACGAACTTATCGGCCTATATCCCAATACACAAACTAATCGGCCTAATATCCCAATCCACGAACTTATCGGCCGTATATCCCAATCCACGAACTTATCGGCCTAATATCCCAATACACGAACTTATCGGCCTAATATCCCAATCCACGAACTTATCGGCCTAATATCCCAATACACGAACTTATCGGCCTTATATCCCAATACACGAACTTATCGGCCTTATATCCCAATACACGAACTTATCGGCCTTATATCCCAGTACACGAACTTATCGGCCTAATATCCCAATCCAGGAACTTATCGGCCTTATATCCCAGTACACGAACTTACCGGCCTAATATTCCAATACACGAACTTACCGGCCTAATATCCCAATACACGAACTTGCCGGCCTAATATCCCAGTACACGAACTTATCGGCCTAATATTCCAATACACGAACTTATCGGCCTAATATCCCAATACACGAACTTACCGGCCTTATATCCTAATACACGAACTTACCGGCCTTATATCCCAATACACGAACTTACTGGCCTTATATCCTAATACACGAACTTATCGGCCTAATATCCCAACACACGAACGAACTTATCTTATATCCTAACACATGAACTAACCGGCCTAATCTCCCAGTCAAGGAACTAACTGGCCTTATATCCCAATACACGAACTTATCGACCTAATATTCCAGTCCACGAACATATCGGCCTTATATCCCAATACATGACCTTATCGTCCTAATATCCCAATACACGAACTTATCGGCCTTATATCCCAATACACGAACTTATCGGCCTTATATCCCAATACACGAACTTATCGGCCTTATATCCCAATACACGAACTTATCGGCCTAATATCCCAATCCAGGAACTTATCGGCCTTATATCCCAATCCACGAACTTATCGGCCTTATATCCCAGTACACGAACTTACCGGCCTAATATTCCAATACACGAACTTACCGGCCTAATATCCCAATACACGAACTTGCCGGCCTAATATCCCAGTACACGAACTTATCGGCCTAATATTCCAATACACGAACTTATCGGCCTAATATCCCAATACACGAACTTACCGGCCTTATATCCTAATACACGAACTTACCGGCCTTATATCCCAATACACGAACTTACTGGCCTTATATCCTAATACACGAACTTATCGGCCTAATATCCCAACACACGAACGAACTTATCTTATATCCTAACACATGAACTAACCGGCCTAATCTCCCAGTCAAGGAACTAACTGGCCTTATATCCCAATACACGAACTTATCGACCTAATATTCCAGTCCACGAACATATCGGCCTTATATCCCAATACATGACCTTATCGTCCTAATATCCCAATACACGAACTTATCGGCCTTATATCCCAATACACGAACTTATCGGCCTTATATCCCAATACACGAACTTATCGGCCTTATATCCCAATACACGAACTTATCGGCCTAATATTCCAGTCCACGAACATATCGGCCTTATATCCCAATACATGACCTTATCGTCCTAATATCCCAATACACGAACTTATCGGCCTAATATCTCAATACACGAACTTATCGGCCTTATATCCCAATACACGAACTTATCGGCCTTATATCCCAATACACGAACTTATCGGCCTTATATCCCAATACACGAACTTATCGGCCTTATATCCCAGTCCAGGAACTTATCGGCCTTATATCCCAATACACGAACTTATCGGCCTTATATCCCAATACACGAACTTATCGGCCTTATATCCCAATACACGAACTTATCGGCCTAATATTCCAGTCCACGAACATATCGGCCTTATATCCCAATACATGACCTTATCGTCCTAATATCCCAATACACGAACTTATCGTCCTAATATCCCAATACACGAACTTATCGGCCTAATATCTCAATACATGACCTTATCGTCCTAATATCTCAATACATGACCTTATCGGCCTAATATCCCAATACATGACCTTATCGGCCTTATATCCTTATACACGAACTTATCGGCCTTATATCTCAATACATGACCTTATCGGCCTTATATCCCGACACACGAACGAACTTATCTTATATCCTAACACATGAACTAACCGGCCTAATCTCCCAGTCAAGGAACTAACTGGCCTTATATCCCAATACACGAACTTATCGGCCTAATATTCCAGTCCACGAACATATCGGCCTAATATCCCAATACATGACCTTATCGGCCTAATATCCCAATACATGAACTTATCGGCCTAATATTCCAATACACGAACTTATCGGCCTAATATTCCAGTCCACGAACATATCGGCCTAATATCCCAATACACGAACTTATCGGCCTAATATCCCAATACATGAACTTATCGGCCTAATATCCCAATACATGAACTTATCGGCCTAATATCCCAATACATGACCTTATCGGCCTAATATCCCAATACATGAACTTATCGGCCTAATATCCCAATACATGAACTTATCGGCCTAATATTCCAATACACGAACTTACCGGCCTAATATCCCAATACACGAACTTGCCGGCCTAATATCCCAGTACACGAACTTATCGGCCTAATATCCCAGTACACGACCTTACCGGCCTTATATTGCAATACACGAACTCATCGGCCTAATATCCCAATACATGAACTTATCGGCCTTATATCCCAGTACACGAACTTATCGGCCTAATATCCCAATCCAGGAACTTATCGGCCTTATATCCCAATCCACGAACTTATCGGCCTTATATCCCAGTACACGAACTTACCGGCCTAATATTCCAATACACGAACTTACCGGCCTAATATCCCAATACACGAACTTGCCGGCCTAATATCCCAGTACACGAACTTATCGGCCTAATATTCCAATACACGAACTTATCGGCCTAATATCCCAATACACGAACTTACCGGCCTTATATCCTAATACACGAACTTACCGGCCTTATATCCCAATACACGAACTTACTGGCCTTATATCCTAATACACGAACTTATCGGCCTAATATCCCAACACACGAACGAACTTATCTTATATCCTAACACATGAACTAACCGGCCTAATCTCCCAGTCAAGGAACTAACTGGCCTTATATCCCAATACACGAACTTGCCGGCCTTATATCCCAATACACGAACTTATCGGCCTTATATCCCAATACACGAACTTATCGACCTAATATTCCAGTCCACGAACTTATCGGCCTTATATCCCAATACACGAACTTATCGGCCTAATATCCTAATACACGAACTTATCGGCCTAATATTCCAGTCCACGAACATATCGGCCTAATATCCCAATATATGACCTTATCGGCCTAATATCCCAATACATGACCTTATCGGCCTTATATCCTTATACACGAACTTATCGGCCTAATATCCCAATACACGAACGAACTTATCTTATATCCTAACACATGAACTAACCGGCCTAATCTCCCAGTCAATGAACTAACTGGCCTTATATCCCAATACACGAACTTATCGGCCTTATATCCCAGTCCAGGAACTTATCGGCCTTATATCCCAATACACGAACTTATCGGCCTAATATTCCAGTCCACGAATATATCGGCCTAATATCCCAATACATGACCTTATCGGCCTAATATCCAAATACACGACCTTATCGGCCTAATAACCCAGTCCACAAACTTATTTTATATCCCAATACACGAACTTATCGGCCTTATATCCCAATACACGAACTTATCGGCCTTATATCCCAATACACGAACTAACCGGCCTAATTTCCAAGTCCAGGAACTTACTGGCCTTATATCCAAATACACGAACTTATCTGCCTTATATCCCAATACACGAACTTATCGGCCTTATATCCCAACCAAACGAACGAACTTATCTTATATCCTAACACATGAACTAACCGGCCTAATCTCCCAGTCAAGGAACTTACTGGTCTTATATCCCAATACACGAACTAACCGGCCTAATCTCCCAGTCCAGGAACTTACTTGCCTTATATCCCAATACACGAACTTATCGGCCTTATATCCCAATACACGAACTTATCGGCCTTATATCCCAATACACGAACTTATCGGCCTTATATCCTAACACATGAACTAACCGGCCTAATCTCCCAGTCCAGGAACTTACTTGCCTTATATCCCAATACACGAACTTATCGGCCTTATATCCCAATACACGAACTTATCGGCCTTATATCCCAATACACGAACTTATCGGCCTTATATCCCAACACACGAACGAACTTATCTTATATCCTAACACATGAACTTATCGGCCTAATCTCCCAGTCAAGGAACCTACTGGCCTTATATCCCAATACACGAACTTATCGGCCTAATATCCCAATACACGAACTTACTGGCCTAATATCCCAATACACGAACTTGCCGGCCTAATATCCCAATACACGAACATATCGGCCTAATATCCCAATACACGAACTTATCGGCCTTATATCCCAATACACGAACTTATCGGCCTTATATCCCAACACACGAACGAACTTATCTTATATCCTTAAGGATTAACCTTTGATTTTGTTTAGTTTATGAGATCATAAATCCAATGGAGCACGAGGTGAATTGCGTAAACGCGAAGCGTTTACGTTAAATTTACCGACTGCTCCATTGGATTTATGATCTCATAAACTAAACAAAATTAAAGGTTAATTCTTATATTTGCAGTATTTTGTGTAAATGGGTCATAACTTTTCTGTTCAATTTAGCGCCATCTGCGGACATACATTTCATTGCAAAACTAACAAACGTGAAAACAGTTTAATAAATGTAACAGCATGAAGTTTGCACAAGCCGTAGCTAGCTCCGCCCATGTCAATTGTAAATGACGTCATACAATTGTGATTCGAATGGGATAATTTGCATAGCTCCGCCCACATGTATTGTTGTCGACGTCATATAATTTTTGCACGTTCTCAAGTATAGTTATTGGAAAATAACTCTAGTTTGCAGTACAATGGTTATCGAGTGAATGTAGGTGTAGACTGTAAATATCAACACATGAACTAACCGGCCTAATCTCCCAGTCAAGGAACTTACTGGCCTTATATCCCAATACACGAACTTAACGGCCTTATATCCCAATCTAGGAACTTACCGGCCTTATATCCCAATCCAGGAACTTATCGGCCTTATATCCATATACACGAACTTATCGGCCTTATATCCCAATACACGAACTTATCGGCCTAATATCCATATACACGAAGTTACCGGCCTAATATCCATATACACGAAGTTATCGGCCTAATATCCCAATACACGAACTTATCGGCCTTATATCCATATACACGAACTTACTGGCCTTATATCCATATACACGAACTTATCGGCCTTATATCCAAATACACGAACTTATCAGCCTTATGTCCCAATACACGAACTTACCGGCCTTATATCCAAATACACGAACTTACCGGCCTTATATCCAAATACACGAACTTACCGGCCTAATATCCCAATACACGAACTTATCGGCCTTATATCCCAATACACGAACTTACCGGCCTTATATCCCAATCCAGGAACTTATCGGCCTAATATCTCAATACACGAACTTATCGGCCTAATATCCCAATACACGAACTTATCGGCCTAATATCCCAATCCACGAACTTATCGGCCTTATATCCAAATACACGAACTTATCGGCCTAATATCCCAATACACGAACTTATCGGCCTTATATCCAAATACACGAACTTATCGGCCTTATATCCCAATCCAGGTACTTATCGGCCTTATATCCAAAAACACGAACTTATCGGCCTTATATCCCAATCCAGGAACTTATCGGCCTTATATCCCAATCCAGGAACTTATCGGCCTTATATCCCAATCCAGGAACTTATCGGCCTAATATCCCAATCCAGGTACTTATCGGCCTTATATCCAAAAACACGAACTTATCGGCCTTATATCCCAATCCAGGAACTTATCGGCCTAAAATCCCAATCCAGGTACTTACCGGCCTAATATCCCAATCCAGGTACTTACCGGCCTAATATCCCAATCCAGGTACTTACCGGCCTAATATCCCAATCCAGGTACTTATCGGCCTTATATCCCAATCCAGGAACTTATCGGCCTTATATCCCAATCCAGGTACTTACCGGCCTTATATCCAAATACACGAACTTATCGGCCTAATATCCAAAAACACGAACTTATCGGCCTTATATCAGAATACACGAACTTATCGGCCTAATATCCAAATACACGAACTTATCGGCCTTATATCCCAATCCAGGAACTCACTGGCCTTATCTCCCAATCCAGGAACTTATCGGCCTTATATCCCAATCCAGGTACTTATCGGCCTTATATCCCAATCCAGGTACTTATCGGCCTTATATCCAAAAACACGAACTTATCGGCCTAATATCCCAATACACGAACTTAGCGGCCTAATATCCCAATACACGAACTTACTGGCCTTATATACCAATTCAAGAACTTATCGGCCTAATATCCCAATATACGAACTTACCGGCCTTATATCCCAAAACACGAACTTACTGGCCTAATATCCCAATACACGACAGGTATACGTGTGTTTATGTGGTACAGGTATACGTGTGTTTATGTGGTACAGTTATTCGTGTGTTTATGTGGTACAGGTATACGTGTTTATGTGGTACAGGTATACGTGTGTTTATGTGTACAGGTATACGTTTGTTTATGTGGTACAGGTATACGTGTGTTTATGTGGTACAGGTATACGTGTGTTTATGTGTACAGGTATACGTGTGTTTATGTGGTACAGGTATACGTGTGTTTATGTGGTACAGGTATACGAGTGTTTGTGTGTACACGTATACCTGTTCCACATAAACACACGTATACCTGTACCACACAAACACTCGTATACCTGTACCACATAAACACACGTATACCTGTACCACATAAACACGTATACATGTACCACATAAACACACGTATACCTGTACCACATAAACACACGTATACCTGTACCACATAAACACACGTATACCTGTACACATAAACACACGTATACCTGTACCACATAAACACACGTATACCTGTACCACACAAACACTTGTATACCTGTACCACATAAACACACGTATACCTGTACCACATAAACACGTATACATGTACCACATAAAAACACGTATACCTGTACCACATAAACATACGTATACCTGTACCACATAAACACACGTATACCTGTACACATAAACACACGTATACCTGTACCACATAAACACGTATACCTGTACCACATAAACACGTATACCTGTACCAAATAAACACACGTATACCTGTACCACATAAACACGTGTACCTGTACCACATAAACACACGTATACCTGTACCACATAAACACGTATACATGTACCACATAAACACACGTATACCTGTACCACATAAACACGTATACCTGTACACATAAACACGTATACCTGTACCACATAAACACACGTATACCTGTACCACATAAACACACGTATACATGTACCACATAAACACGTATACCTGTACCACACAAACACTCGTATACCTGTACCGCATAAACACACGTATACCTGTACCACATAAACACACGTATACCTGTACCACATAAACACGTATACCTGTACCACACAAACACACGTATACCTGTACATACAAACACACGTATACCTGTACACACAAACACACGTATACCTGTACCACATAAACAAACGTATTCCTGTACCACATAAACACACGTATACATGTACATACAAACACACGTATACCTGTACACACAAACACTCGTATACCTGTACCACATAAACACAGGTATACGAGTGTTTGTGTGTACAGGTATACGTGTTTATGTGGTACAGGTATACGTATGTTTGTGTGTACAGGTATACGTTTGTTTATGTGGTACAGGTATACGTATGTTTGTGTGGTACAGGTATACGTGTGTTTATGTGGTACAGGTATAGTGTGTTTGTGTGTACAGGTATACGTGTGTTTATGTGGTACAGGTATAGTGTGTTTATGTGGTACAGGTATACGTGTTTATGTGGTACAGGTATACGTGTGTTTATGTGGTACAGGTATAGTGTGTTTGTGTGTACAGGTATACGTGTGTTTATGTGGTACAGGTATACGTGTGTTTATGTGGTACAGGTATAGTGTGTTTGTGTGTACAGGTATACGTGTGTTTATGTGGTACAGGTATACGTGTGTTTATGTGGTACAGGTATAGTGTGTTTGTGTGTACAGGTATACGTGTGTTTATGTGGTACAGGTATACGTTTGTTTATGTGGTACAGGTATACGTATGTTTGTGTGTACAGGTATACGTGTGTTTATGTGGTACAGGTATACGTATGTTTATGTGGTACAGGTATACGTATGTTTGTGTGTACAGGTATACGTTTGTTTATGTGGTACAGGTATACGTATGTTTGTGTGTACAGGTATACGTGTGTTTATGTGGTACAGGTATACGTATGTTTGTGTGTACAGGTATACGTTTGTTTATGTGGTACAGGTATACGTTTGTTTATGTGGTACAGGTATACGTATGTTTGTGTGTACAGGTATACGTGTGTTTATGTGGTACAGGTATATGTGTGTTTATGTGGTACAGGTATAGTGTGTTTGTGTGTACAGGTATACGTGTGTTTATGTGGTACAGGTATACGTGTGTTTATGTGGTACAGGTATAGTGTGTTTGTGTGTACAGGTATACGTGTGTTTATGTGGTACAGGTATACGTTTGTTTATGTGGTACAGGTATACGTATGTTTGTGTGTACAGGTATACGTGTGTTTATGTGGTACAGGTATACGTATGTTTATGTGGTACAGGTATACGTATGTTTGTGTGTACAGGTATACGTTTGTTTATGTGGTACAGGTATACGTATGTTTGTGTGTACAGGTATACGTGTGTTTATGTGGTACAGGTATACGTATGTTTGTGTGTACAGGTATACGTTTGTTTATGTGGTACAGGTATACGTTTGTTTATGTGGTACAGGTATACGTATGTTTGTGTGTACAGGTATACGTGTGTTTATGTGGTACAGGTATATGTGTTTATGTGGTACAGGTATACGTTTGTTTATGTGGTACAGGTATACGTGTGTTTATGTGGTACAGGTATACGTGTGTTTATGTGGTACAGGTATACGTCTGTTTATGTGGTACAGGTATACGTTTTTGTGTGTACAGGTATACGAGTTTATGTGGTACAGGTATACGTATGTTTGTGTAATCTGTATGTATATGTATGTTTAGTCTGTATATGTAAGTAAATGATTGTTCTTCCTGGTCCGTTTTATTATAATATTATCCTCTTTGCCAGACTGTATTAATATATTGACTTCTAAAAGTATCCACTTTGCCAAACTGTATAAATATCTGAGTGCAATGCAACAATCTGCACGTTATTTCCTGGCCCGTTTCATTGGTAAACTGTTTACTCCATATACGTAAGAGTTGTATAGGCGGTTATAAATCCAGTCATGCATGTGAGATCGACGTAGGTATATACATGTATGTAAACACCTTTACCTATCACAATAAGTACTTACCTGTAAACAACGCTAGAGCTAGAACACTGATACACACTATCCCGGGGGTCCCGGACCTAAACATCCTGATCCCGTGGGTCACGGACCTAAACATCCTGATCCCGTGCAGGTGACCGACACGGAGTCCTAGAGCTACATCCAGACACGGTGATACTGTGTAGCGTACCGGGGAATGAATTCAGGGTTTCCCTGTGTTGTTAAATCCTGATTTAGGTCACGTGACTAAATAGTTCATTGCACCTGTACCGATACAATACAACAAGAGTATGTGACGTCACTACACAGTCAGGACACAATCGATACCTGTACATATTGTATATATATGGAATGTTGTCATCTTACGTCATTTTAACCAACTGTCCGCGACGTCCAAAAAAAAAAGAACCCAAATAGGCATTTGCATTTTGGTAAAGAAATAAAACTACTGCGAGAAACCTGTAGTCTTTGTTATGGTATAAGTGGTTTAAAGCACGGCTTATATAGCCAATATAATATGCACAACAATTCGCTGTGTTGTTGTTGTTGTAGGATAAGATTATTATAGATAGGTACGACCGCCCCCTCCCAGTTTTGGTATACACGAGATACCAGATGGTCATGCACTATATTGGAACCTCCTATATGTTGACTGACTATGACTCAGTCAGGATTTTCCTGAGTTCTCTCGGTATGAAAATGAAACAAGGATTTCTGGTTTTACCACTGATAGTGGAAATGTGTAATCAGAGCGCGAAGCTGATGTCACTTATATGTATATACGTTTACTGTGAAAGACGTACGCGCAGGCGGGGGGGGGGGGGGGTAATATAGCCCGAACATACAGCTGGATACTTATATATATATATTAACAACCCCGTTTAAATATTAAAATATCATTACATAATACGTATTTAAATATACCTAAATCGGAAATTGATCGACCCCCCCCCCCCCCCCCCCCCCCCCCCGAGGGCTTGTGTGGGTCTCTGGGATGTGATACGGAGTGAGTTGGTACGAGTTAGGTTAAATGTATCCCATTTATAAGTATGCAATAAATACTTGTTATGATCATCTCTGGAATAGGTCAAGTGCGTACTTAACTTCACGACGAAGATTTAACTCCGAACTTTATGCTGTACACTTTTCCGCCCATATTTACTCAGACGGCTGTAAGTTTGCTTGCCCATTGTCTGGTTTATTTAGTATCTATAAAACTGTGTGGCTAAATATAATCAACAACTATGATAGGTCTATAGTAATGCTTACATATATCCCGAAAAATAGAGAAATTAATTAGGTATACCACACTGAAAAGTATATATTATAAGTACTAAATTAATACTTACTATCTTTTATTGTTGTTGTTGTTTTTTACATGTCAGCCCTCGACGTATCCGTCCCCCAAACCGGTCCGCAAAACCCGTACAACATCGCCTGTAAACATGATTGTTTTTCGAATTTTAATATTTCAAAAGAAAACCAGATCGTTAGATATCAGATATATCAACATTTTATTAGCAGGTGTGTAACGTACAGAATAAAACATGCCCTTTATTTTATCACATCTAGTATCAGCCCTCGATAAACATCAGCCCTCGGGCCTTCGAAATGTGTCTTTTCCTCGGGCTGAAATTACAGTCTCGGGCTAATACTGGGTGGTATGGGAAATGATGCAAGAGTAAGACTATGACGTCAC
Organism: Mimachlamys varia; assembly: GCA_947623455.1. NCBI lineage: Eukaryota > Metazoa > Mollusca > Bivalvia > Pectinida > Pectinidae > Mimachlamys > Mimachlamys varia. The sequence goes on from OX392542.1 coordinate 41,757,022, forward strand.
AGATGTAGACCATTCAGCGTTGTTTATGACGTCAGTTTGTCAGTCTGCTTAAGTGCTGTTGATTGAAATGTACGTAATGCTGAACTTTTATTCATTTCACACTTTTATGCTACAGTCGACATATTATTAATCCTCAGTTTCATCATGTTGATCTATCTATTAACGAGCCTTGTATAGAACTATTTTGAGAGCATATCACTTATTAGTCTAATGCCCAGATATCAGCGCGCGTGACGAATTACCCAAACCTACCTAAATCTTACCCAAACCTACCTAAATCGTACCCACATATATCTAAATCTTACCCAAACTTATCTAAATCTTGCCCAAACCTATCTAAATCTTACCCAAATCTATCTTAATCTTACCTTACATTTCAATTTTTTTTATTGATTTTCATGTACATAAAATATTACAATGGACAAAAATAAACCTTACAGTACAATACATTACATTACAGTACAATACAGATATAGTACATACCAGTGACAAGTAGACAACATGCACTTTACAAAACCAATTTCAGCCAGAGACGTATACAGCCAGCTTTATACGTCTCTGTTTCAGCCATCTGTGTAAAGTAATCTATCGTGAATAGGAGACTTGAATTTGTTTAAATTTCACTATGTTTTCCCCTTTTAAATAAGGCATGCCACCCTCCCCATCTGGTAAGAAATTTTGTACACTCTGTATATTCATTTCTTGATTTATACAAGACCTTTTCAACCTCATAGTACATGTATAATTACGACATACATTTTATATTGAGATGGTAATACACGTTGTATGAATACGGAAAAAGGATTGCAGGTTTGTTTTTCTCCATACTAACATCGTAAACACACTGTTCCTAGCGATTTATTCAAATCAACCATGATATAACATCGTTGTACTTTTATAATTCGCGATTTATTCAAATATCATGTCCCGTTAAGAATATGGTTTTATGTTATGGGTTAGCGTCCTATTATATAATTAAATTAAGCATGTTTATTTAATTGATTTTTCCTAGTATACGATTAAACAATGCCAAGTTTGATAATATTCAGATAGTAGCAATCCTTTCATTTTGTTGACAGATTGATTAACAGTATAATATTTAGGTATATATTTTCTCCTGATTTGACATACCACGGAATTAGATTAGATTGCTATCTAAGTCCGTGGACATACAGATATATTTGATTGGGGTATCTTAGTCTACATTTGTTATCGGTATGTGGATTGCTAGTATATTGTAGTAGCCCCAGGACACGACCAAGGACATTGGCCCCAGTACTAGTCTAAAGGGAAACTTGGGTGGTGTCGTCTAACCAGAGACGTAGTGTTGGGTGTATGCAAAGTGAGATTTTGTGTCCGGTAGAAAACAATAGGATTTAATTACAGGTAAACTATAGTCTGTATCATATTCTAACTATCTTAAAGGCCCAATATACGTAACTTTCGGCAAAACATGAAGCGAAAATAAAGCCTTATATCTTTTCATATTTATAGATTTAGTTAAGATTAACTGATATCAGCAATAGTCAAGATGAATTTTTACACGATTACCGGTACAGCAGCAGTTGAAACTCGGTATTTGTAAACACGCGTCTAGTTTTAATTGTCTTATAATTGCGGCTTGTTGTTGAAGTAGGCCCAATCTGACTTATTTTCAGTTCTTTGGATTTTTCTGTCAAGAGTTTCTTGTAAGTTACTGCTCAGGTTTACTTCGTTTTAGGCTTAATTTTGCATGGTTATCAACTGGATTTTTTTCCATAATTTTCGAAAAATTTCCTGAAGTTACGTATATTGGGCCTTTAATGTTAAAAAACTCTGCACCGAATCCTATAATATATAGTGAATTAGGTCGTTTTCCATTTAAATTATATGGGAAAGTTAGAATATTTAAATATAGGTTTCAATATTGTGAGCATTCTAAAAAATGAAAATGAACACGTCAAACATTATTATTAGGAAAATCAACCTATGTATAAATTGACCCAGCTATTTAGAGTAGAAAATGTAAAAGAACTGCAGTGCTCCCCGAGTAACTATATAACAATATTCATATTAAGCTATATTGAATTAAGAAATTGGTTACAAAAACAATTGTATAATATGATTTACATCTTATCTTCTCGTTGTTTTATATACATCATGCTGTTAAATGTTGTATCATGATTTTGTTGAGTGATTGACCGTTAATCCAAAAGTATTATTTATGACTTAAATTGAAACACGAATACATACATACCCTGTTACATACACCTCAAAATGTAACTAAACTGTTTATTTTTTATATTTATTGGTGATATTCTTTACATATACATTAAATTTGGATTGGTTCATCTTATGCATTCATATATTATACACTTAAATACTATTTAAATATCACTTATGATTTAAATAAATCACTCACTTCATTCTTATTTACATCTAGCTTATTCATATTTCCCTATAATAAAGTATGACACTTTCATAATTTTTATACTTTAATTTGGTAACTGTTTCCAGAGTTATGGCCAAATCTAATTTGAAAAAAAAAATCAGTTAAACACTGTACAATGTAGAACCAAAATTGGAGACCCTTGCCTGTCAGCTATAGAGATTTTTAAACGCAATAAAAAGTACTTCTCATTGGTTCTTAGTGGGGGCATTCATGTCCTATTAACATATCTATATATAACTCGTTTGAAATTAATTATGTACCTCATCTAGTATTATTTCTGTAATGCCCACTTTACATTGGTATATATCTCACCATAAAATTATTGTATTCATTATTCATATTGAACAAAATTTCATTTGGGTAGTATTTTAATTTTTTGGCAAAAAACTGTTCATTAAATAACTCTCTTAATATCTACTATATAAGTGTTCCAAAGCACATGCTCTTTTGGAAGCATCATTAGACATGATAAATCTTTTTATCATTATATTCATGATTCTGAAATACTTCAGATATATTTTTATAAAGGATGTCCTTTCGTAAATAAAGAAAATACAATATTTAAACTTCATTTAATATGTGAGAAATTGAGTTTTAATTTTATCACTACAAAGTGATAATGTATTAATTGTTGAATGTGTATCATCGGCCGTTATCTAGTAGGATTTTAATTTTTTTTTACATTTATGTAACTGTTTTGCATCGTACAGTTTAAATAATAATTTATAAATATAACATATAATTTGTTAATTATTAAGTGTACAATTCAAAAGTAACTTTTGCAATGTATACTTTAATAAAAAATACTTTTTAACATTATAAACATCTACAAAATTGTGCTGCAATTCATTACAAAGATATTATAATTTACATCTTAATTAAAATAGATATACAGCTGTTCTAAAATAATATATATGTTTACCTTATTACACCACTTACATCACTATGAAACAGACTATAGCCAAATTGTAAATAGGTGTGAAAACAGAAATGTATACTAGGTGAGACAAGGTATTTTTCAAATGTATGCTAGGTGAGACAAGGTATTTTTCAAATGTATGCTAGGTGAGACAAGGTATTTTTCAAATGTATGCTTGGTGAGACAAGGTATTTTTCAAATGTATGCTAGGTGAGACAAGGTATTTTTCAAATGTATGCTAGGTGAGACAAGGTATTTTTCAAAGGTGTGCTAGGTGAGACCACGGACTCAGATAATCTAAGTCCGTGGTGAGACTAAAAAAGTGAAGCTGGATTCAAGATAACAGCAGGGACGTAAATGTGAGACCCTCTCACATTTACGTCCCTGATAACAGACTTCGAAATGTAACATATCGTCTCATGTGTATAATCAATGAATTAAAACGATCATTTTATACATGTTCCGTTGTATTTAGCAAATGAATTAAAACGATCATTTTATACATGTCCCGTTGTATTTAGCAAATGAATTAAAACGATCATTTTATAAATGTCCCGTTGTATTTAGCAAATGAATTAAAACGATCATTTTATAAATGTCCCGTTGTATTTAGCAAATGAATTAATTAAAACGGTCATTTTATATATAAATACATGTCCCCGTTGTATTTATCAGATTTGTTGTAATTTTCAATCAATGGCAGAAATAGTTTTTTACTACATTTAGTTTTTAAATTTGATTTTTTTATTGTATTGAACCACGGAATTAGATTACCTAAGCCCGTGATTTCGTTAATTCGATCGTCGCGTCTCGCATTAAAAAAAAACAACTTAAAACAAAAAGATATTGATTGAACGATTCGTCATCTCACGGACTTAGATTAGATTGCTATCTAAGTCCGTGGTCATCTATAGGCCTTATAATAAAGAAATATCATCAATGTATACAAACCTGAGTACATAGGCTACGGGTTTTTAAGTCCATGGTCCTACAGCAACGACGTAAAAAGCGGTGTTATCTATGACACGCAGGCACTTTCTTGATTTCTGAGGCGGGGAACGGATGAGGAATCAAGTGTTGGATAACTCAAAGTGTGAATCTTTATAGCTTTTTGGAAAGGGAAATATATTTGGGATCGATGGAAGCTGTTCGTTTTTTTTTCTAGTATGAACGGAAATAAATGTTTTTAATCGTTTTGTAACGTGGTCGAGGTATTTTCTGCCGTTGAGTTACATATGTTACCTTCTTTCTTTTTCAGTGTCTGATAGTCAATTTTATGAAATTTGGCTATTTTTTTTCTTTTGGGTTTAACAAAATGTATAACATATAACAAGAAAATTTCATTTAGATCTAGACTAGAGTCTATTTATTATTTTTTTTTAATTATTTATATTTCACTTTTTTATCTTTATGAATATTGATTATTATGATTATTCTTCAAACCTACAGAACAACAGTGCGTGCTACTGGCTAATTACGTGGGGAGGGGGGAGGGGACACACATGTATACTTGACAACTTCTTACGACACTGGAAATCTGCATGGACTCCGAGATCCCATTGTTGGGAAAATGTGCAATAAGTTGCTTAGAGTGACGTCCCTTGATTTCGTCTTCATTGCCGAAGGTACATTTTGCGACATTGCACCATGCGGCAACAACCGAAAGCGAAAACCGTTAGAACTAAGTGTGCCTGTCTGCTGCACTGTAACGTTTTTCTTGTTGAAGGTAGATAAGTTATTCACTCGGATAATATTTCTACTGTCATTTTGTCACTGTATTTGTTTAGCCTATTTTACTTTTCGTTTTCATAGTTGTAGCACACATGGATGGTGGAGAAGGCTGAAAAGTTCATGTTTCACAATTTCTTATTTGATTTGTTATGTCAAGATTTGTGACTTTCCCCTCAAATTTGGTTTTGCGAAAGAAATGGACCATTTCATATGTAGCTGACCAACGATTTAAAGGAAGAGGATTATTATCGGTAAGCATCGAGTGTGCTCACATCAATGGACCAAGATCTAGAGAAGTTCATTGCTTAAATTTGTGTTCATCAAGGTAAATACGCATAAAAATCATTGATGTAAATATTTTGTGTGTAACGTCCTTGGGGTATAACTTGAATTGTCACGTCATTGAAATTTGACCTTATGCAATTTAAAGGACGTATTAATAATTTCATTGATTCAAGGGGGAGGAGGGTCCATGAAATATATAATTACATAATTAGAGTCGCCTCGGCCCACAGTAACCTCGCCGGTCAAAGTCACCGCAGCCACAGTTGCTTGAGTTTCTGTCAGTAAATAATAAATACATATGTGTGAAATGAGCCTCCCATTACAGTAATGTAATAGAAGTATACCAACGTTATTTCTCTACTATTTATAAACAATGCACATATCTTACTGGTTGCGAGTCTGCCATGCAATTCTCAGACGAAACACCGACATTTCCGATTAATTTAGATATTAATCCACCACTAAGCTTACATGCTAGTTTTGTTTCATCTAACGATAATTTCTCCGTCGCATAGACATTTTTTTATGACGAGTGTACCGGCAACTTTTTAAGCAAGCGGCCATGGCCTGTACATATGCGAGGTCACGAAGCCACATGGAATACAAAAGAATAAATAATGTTTTTTTATTCAAATAAAATACATGCTGAGGATTATTGAGTCCATCAAATTATAGATGAGCATATGGAACATAAATTGCAATTTTTTAAACACGAAGAGATTTCCTTATAAATGGTGAAATTTACATATAGATAAGGGAGATAACTCTAACTCTCGGGAAAAAAATTGAAAAAGTCTGAGGAATTCCTTATGTTTTGTTCTGCACTGAATTGTTCAGAACGTGACGTCACATGTGTACAGGCCATGGCCGCTTGCTTAAAATTTGCTGGTACGCTCGTCATAAAAAAAAAACGTCCAAGCAACAGAGAAATTATCATTAGATGAAATGAAATTAGCATGTAGTGGTGGATTAATATATAAACTTATCAGAAATGTCGGTGTTTAACCTAAGAATTGCACAACAACCTCACAACAAGTAAGTTATGTGCATTGTTTACAAATAGTTGAAAAATAACGTTGGAATATACCTCCATTACATTCTGTAATGGGCCGCGGCTCCATATATATAAACATTTTTTTATATACTGACAGAAACTCAAGCAACTGTGCCACAGCCCATGTGAATTTCGGCCTTATATTTTATTTAAGCATTGATGACATTTTTTTTTAGTTTCATTGGGGTATGAAAAAAAATTTGTTTGCAAACTGTATGAATCCGCTACGTTACAAAAGTTTGCAAGCAAAATATATTTTCATAACCCATTGAAATTAAAAGATAATTGACATCAATGTTTATAATTAATTTTTGAAACTTATTTTTAAATTTAAAACATGTTTATGTACAATTTGACTGATCTAATACGCAGCGTCAATTGCTGCATTGTGACGTCACATTTTTCGCGCCATTTTCAGATTTTTTTTTCATAGAGGTATGAAAAGAAAATCTCAACCAATCAGAAAGCCGCATTCTGCATACAATCAATGGAAAATTAATTATATAAAGAGTAGTTATATATTGTAAAGTATGTGATTAATTATGTTGTGTTAATAAACATTGTTATTATTATTTGTTATCTTCTAGCAGCAGATGAGTTTCAATCGAGAATGATCACTCTTGTGATTCGTGCACTACAAAAGTCCTAAGGGTTCTGACTCTATGATCCGCTGAAATATTGGGACAGCAAGCGGCTCGTAGAGTTAGAATTCATCCTTACTTGAAACTGGAAATTTTACCGTCCCGTGCACGGATCACTGTTTAATTATAAGCTGTGTTTTCTAATTTGAAACGTTTCCGATCACATGCAAATTAGGTATCAATGGAAAGAACAGATATTTTTCTACTAACTTACACATTTAATCAAGCCAAAGGGGGTCGTAAAGTAACTGTCGCCACCCATTTCTAAAAAATAACCAGATTGCTGGCATCTGTTTGAAAATGGTCGGGCGTCGCGAGATCCAGCGAGAGTTTCATTCTGAACTATCTATTATGTTTCACGTGACGTTAGGCAGGGGCCATTTTCAAACAGATGCCAGGAATCCATGACTCTCTTCTGTGTGTATTATATGAGCCTATAACATCTATCTGTGTGTAAAGTTTGTCTTGGTATTTTTAAAACAGGAACTAACAGAGGATGTTGGCCTTTAGATACTGTTTTGATTTCAAGCTTGTGTGTTGTTAAACACTTCGATCATTATCATAGTATTGAACTGTAATATGTTGCTTAAAACTCGGAATTATATCCAGGTCCTTAATTAAGAATTATAGCACAAGTCTTAAACAGTACTGTGTACCCTCGACCTATCGCCACCCGAATCTACCGCCACCCTCGCATACCGCCACCTAAACCTCTAGAACGGATTTCCCTCCTATATAATTCCCTTGTTAAGTTCGCCACCCTCGTATACGTATACCGCCATCCGCCACACCCTTTAAAATACAAACGTCTCGAATGGCTATATATTTCCCTCGACGATAATGCCATATTGTTCTGATTTTGGAGATCGAGGAACTCTTTAGTATTCCATTTGGAATGGCATGCGGCAAAAGAAGATCAATAACTATTTTCAGATGTAAAATTGTGCCAATGTAGATCTATAGGAAGATATAATACTAAGCTTGTTTTTAAAGAAATGTTGAAAATTCAATCTATTATGCAATTTAATTCATGGTTATAATTTTCATAATTTGATACTCTCGCCACCCTCGTTATACCGCCACAATTGCTGTGAACGAAAGGCGACAGTATAACGAGGATACACTGTATATATATATTGTTTCCGTCTCTTACCAATTAATTGGCTTATTTAACTTATACATTATATATATAGTAATACATATGGTGTATTTAACTTACCGGGTATGTAGGGGTCAATGTAATGATAGGCTAACTTATGTAACTTTGGCCCGACTGAGGTAACCGTGGGCTGAGGTGATCATATCCTGTGTTGATGACCCTGAACAGCTGAAGGAACATCCTCGATTAGCCTGATCGAGTTTCCTCTGGTCCTAACACCAGATTTCGACATTTTGATAGATTGATGTCTGTTGTGGAGCCAGAGCGCATTCCTATATGAAAACGTGAAATTATTTGGTGGCTGAGAGTTTTGAGGTGCTGACAACAAAAATTGGCGACTATGACACTACATGTACCTCATATATTGATAAATGGATTTATTGATCCTTAAATCACCAATACAGCAGCTCCTATTTGCATCAGCAGAATCCTTGTTGGGTTTAAGTGATTTAAAATTTCCCACCTCGGCGGTCTGCCATGTTTTTACTTCGTAAGTAAGCCACAGGGTGATTTAGAATTGGCAAACTGTACTTATATCCACACTGAAAACGAAAGTTTAGATTTTTGGTAATTATGTAGATATCAGAGATAAAAATGTTTAGCCGATTGTCTGATTTCAGCCTTTTTGAGAATTTCAGTGTAATGTAAACTATTATTTTTTTTCCATTTAAAAGATTGAGTGACTTAATTTTCAGCCTTTTTGTCCTTAGACTATTTTCATCTTTGAGATATCCTGTCAGGCCTTGTTTGTGTCTCGTGGGATGACAAGTGCTAAGTTAACATTGACTTCAGAAAGTCACAGAGTGTTTCTGAAGGTCACATCCTATATAGACATGTTTACTAGTACAGGTAATAATCCTACATTTATATTGTACTTATTACATATTGTACATGTTTTTATCTCAACCAATTACATTACAGTCAGTCGGAGTCGGCAGGTGTTTTGAATGTACATGTCATCTGTGAAGGAAAGCTTTAAGGTTTTGCACTGATCGCATTTGTATAATTATTCTTAATACATTCATTGTTTCAGTCACTTCTCAACAAAAATCATAACCATATACAATCAAAAAGACTGTTAAGTGCCAAGCACTGTGTGTCAGACAAATCTCACCACTTTGTTTGTAAATGTGACTCGAAGAAAAGCTACTCTGTTGCATCTGCTACGATGGCTAGTCGGCCAAGTTCAGCAAAAGGGGCAGCGTCTCTAAATAAAGGTGAATCAGGCAACAGATCTGAGGACAGTAAGAGTTCAGCAGCTGTTGGTGATGGCCCGACAATTCAGACTCAGAGAACTGGAGATAAGCACAAGAAAGGCAAGAGGAGTCACCAGGCACCTGGAGCGGCAAGGTCACAAGGAACACCTCAAAACAAGACACCCCACAGTAAACATGGAAACGGAAGACAGAGAAGAGGAAATCACACCAGAGCCTGTGATGGGGAACCTGCTGCGGCCCCCACGGTACTGCACTATTCTGTCATACAAATGTGGTATTATCAATTCATAATTTAGGTATTAAAAGTATAATTCTCATTTTTGGTTATACTTAAGCATTAAACAGCATTCTGTTACGTGTTATGGCCTATAACACTAAACAGAATTGCAGACAAAATGAATAACGTGTGTTAGCGCATTATGATTGTTTGTCTGCAATCCTGTTCCGTGTTATAGGACCATAACACGGAACAGAATTCTGTTTAATGCTTATATTTACATTTTACCATTGGTATTGATAATAAATTTATTAAATTTATATTTATATTCTACATTTGTTTGGAAATTTAAGGTAGATTTCTAATAAATGAAACAGCCAAATAGTCGGTATCGGCCAGCTATCTCCAACCTTATGATTATGACGTCACAGTCGTAACGACGTCATAATAACCCCTCCAATGTTATGATCTCATAATACAGAACTGGCCTTGGTAGTGTTATATATATTGGCAATGAAGAGCAAATGTAAAAATATGTTAATAGATCTTGATTTTTTAATCTTGGTTTGTCCATTAACACAAGTTCAATAATACACCTTACAGTGACTAAACCGGCTTTATCATTTAATTGACCCGTTAAGTCATCATGGTCATGTCATAAGTTTGGTATATTTCTATTTTACATGTTTAGTATTTACATCTGCCCTGCATTGCCACAATATAACACTACCAAGGCCAGTTCTGTGTTATGACCATAGCACAGGAGTCCATGGGTATTATGACGTCATTACGATTTTGACGTCGTAGTTATAACGTTGGAGATAGCTGGGCGATACTGGCTGTTGGCTTTTTCATTTATTTAACCTTAACCTTGAAATTAACCTTAAATTTTCAGAACAAATGTAGAATATAAATATAAATTAATTATAGTTCCGTGTTATGGTCCTATAACAGGGAGCAGGATTGCAGACAAATAATCATAATGCGCTAACACACGTTATTTATTTTGTCTGCAATCCTGTTCCATGTTATAGGACCATAACACGGAACTGAATGCTTTTTAATGCTTAAATAACACTGTGTTGATGTCATTAATGATGTATTTATGACGTCATGTGATTGTCTTGGTAGTGAAAATTGAATTGTCAAAAAATTAATTTGTCTTTCTTATAAAGAAATCAATTGGATATTTTTTTTTACATTTTCTCATGAATATATAAGTTATGTCATACAAAATCTAACACTTCGTAATATGGTATTTACTAAACTTTTAAAATGATTTAATATGTCACTCGACTAATTAATAAAGGTTTGTGCCATATAAAATTAATGAACTCGTTTAATAAATTCCATATTACATTGACACTCAATGTAAGATCCTCTGTTTCCAGCAAGCTGCTTTCATAAAAATATACCTTAAAGGAAATGAAATAAAATATATTTGCGTATTTTTTAAAGTAAAATATTTTGGAGGGATATAACTGAAACACACCACTGATCTGTTTTGGTTTAAGTCCTGTGAGGAAATATGTTAGAGAGATGTAAATACTGTATATTTTATGCAAACTTGACCAAAAGTAAGATGAGTCTTTGACTCATTTTGTTATCAAGTATAAATAAAGACTATTAATATCATGACACTAATCAAGTCAAAAATATACAGAAAAATACAGTGACAGTTTTCAAATCAGATCATAGAAATAAAGTTCCTGTACTAAATATGATTTTATATTTCATTATTATAGTATCTACAACTGACCATGGAAGAAATAGATGCTGGGCTGAAGTCAGGACGCATAATTCAGGTAAACTATACCGCAGAAAACCACAGGACAGGTTAGCTGTGTTACAGGTAAACTTCATAATCTCAGGTTAGCTGTGTTACAGTCAACTTCATAATGTCAGGTTAGCTGTGTTACTGGTCCACTCCATAATGTCAGGTTAGCTGTGTTACAGGTCAACTCCATAATGTTAGGTAAGCTGTGTTACAGGTAAACTCCATAATGTCAGGTTAGCTGTGTTACAGTCAACTTCATAATGTCAGGTTAGCTGTGTTACAGGTCAACTCCATAATGTCAGGTTAGCTGTGTTACAGGTCAACTCCATAATGTCAGGTTAGCTGTGTTACAGTCAACTTCATAATCTCAGGTAAACTGTATTACAGGTGAACTTCATAATCTCAGGTAAACTGTGTTACAGGTAAACTCCATAATGTCAGGTAAACTGTATTACAGGTTAACTCCATAATGTCAGGTAAACTGTATTACAGGTAAACTCCATAATGTCAGGTAAACTGTATTACAGGTAAACTCCATGATGTCAGGTTATCTGTATTACAGGTGTCAAGCAAAAGCCAAACTTTGTGATGTCTATAATCGCCAACTTGCATTTACATTCAAGAAAGTAAATGTTTTGATATTGGTTTTGTCAATTTCAGAATAATGACAAGAATCTATGACTAAAAAATCAAAATAGTGTAACATTGTGGACGGATTAGAATATTCACAAGTTCTCGTGAATATGCATATATTTAGCATTTTGTTGTAATGGATAAGCTGATAGATTGAATATTGGACATGTGCTGTTGGTGGTTTAGTATTATTTTCTACAAATATTTTTTTCAATAAAATTAAAAAAGTATATAACGAGGGTTCCCTGCAAGGAGGTCGTAAGTGCAGTTTTTATCAAAAATGACTTTTTGACAGAAATGAATTGAACACATCTATATCCTTCTTTTGTGAAGAGATGGGCACAATCTGTTCAATAATGATAAAGATATTGATAAAAAACCAAATGTATTAATTACTTATGAACTAATTCCATTGTGCAAAAATGATGTATGTGCATTTACAACAGTTTTGCACAAAAACTAACTGTAGAAAGAATCACTTTTTTGATAGCGCAAGTGCACTTACTACGTTTTGCACAGAAGAGTTTACGTTAAAAGAGTTACCAATTTGTTCTTCTAATTGATTTTTTTAAATTTTAAGCATGACATGCATTGAAATAGATGGTATAAAGTTAATCCTTAATGTTATCAAATGCATTTAGTCCATTTATATGGAATACCGAAACTTCACAAGGATTCTTATATGAAACATTGTATTGCTGGCTCGTCGTATTGTTCATCAACCAAAACATTCATCCTACGATCATACTACCATTCCTAGTTCCATTTAATCAGAGCTGAAGGCGTATTGTGCCACTATACTATTAAGTAAAAATGACAATGTGTACTTTGAAAAAAAAGATATTCTGATCTATCTTGAAAACCCCTTCTCTAATTGTTTTGTCAATCAGAGCATTTGACGTTTCCACTCTGTACACTTACATTCTATGTAACCATACTTTATACCGAATTGAAAGAATGTCTTTGTTCTCTAGTTATGAATAACATTTCCCCCAAAAGTGCAATTCCTGGCTGACGTTATCTTCATTGATTTTGGGGACAGATTTTTGCTTTCATATCAGGACAGGTAAAACATGTTGTCAATTATTTCAGTTTCACGTTCAGATATATCAACGATGTGTTGTATATAAATAAGAGAAGTGTGCCACGTTGATCTTATAAGCCCTTCTGAACTTGAAATAAGGACACAACAGACTCTTCTACATCAGCTGCTTACCTCAGTCTTTACCGACAATAAAACCAACAGGGACAGTTTACTATTAATTGGTTTGGTTTATTTTGTTTAACGTCCTATTAACAGCCAGGGTCATTTAAAGACGTGGCAGGTTTTGGAGGTGGGGGAAAGTTGGAGTACCCGGAGAAAAACCACCGACCTACGGTCAGTACCTGGCAACTGCCCCACGTAGGATTCGAACTCGCAACCCAGAGGTGGAGGGCTAGTGGTAGAATGTTGGAACACCTTAACCACTCAGCCACCGTTACTATTAAGCTATATAATATACATAACAATTTCAATTTCACAAAAGTAATATCTCCCTTTTTTATAGTATCATTCTTAATTCTACAACCTATAGTGTTTACATGTCGCAGTTGTTGTCTGTGTTGATAAAAACATTCACTTGATACAAAATTACATAATTTTTTTATGTTCATGTATATACAACACATTAACACCCAAATGCTTAGATTATTGTGAGTAAAATGAAGGATTTCTTCTTAGAAAGATTTACTACAAACGCATGATGCCGACATTGGAATTGTAATTAACATATCCCAACAACATTGATGACCTTATCGTATGATATAAAACAACTTAAGTGCACTTAAATCCTTTGTGCGCGAAATGTTGCATTTATTTTCACACCAGGACTGTGAAGTATGTGCACTTACTTCATATTCGCACTAATGAAAAAAATACAAATCCTTAATGCATAAATGCAGTAAGTACAAATTGCTAATGAGCTGCATAATTAACAGTTTTTTTTAAATACAATACTTATCATATATCTTATTGTATCCCTCTTCAGTGACTTCATCAATTAAAAATACCTTTTATTTACCTGTATTTTGTTACAAGTGTTGCTAAACTTTAAAATGCGATTTTCTCAATAACTCCCAAAACACACTTACGACCTTCTTGCAGGAATCCCTCGATAATATAATATTGATAACTGGGAGTTTATGTCTTTTCTTGCAAACTTCATTTTTCTAATGTGATTGAAATAGAATATATTGATAACTCTTAAATCATTTTACTTGAAAATTTAGCATATTTTGTTCCCAGTTAATTTAAACACTGAAGAAATTGAACAGAATTTAAAAAAAAATTTACCTTTCACATTTCATTTTTTTACCATGTCCTGACAGTCCAAACATCCGAGTTACACCTCCTTCAGCACTTCCAGTACTTTGATTTTAAAGGATTGATAAATCAACACCTACATCAAAAATAACCATAATTACATCCATGAGTTACAATCACTAAGGCTAAGAGCTGACACAATTATTTAATTTTGATAAATAGCTTTCTTAAGTTAGGAATCTAAAGTTTTAACACTATAGTAATTTCAGTACTTTGATTTTACAGGGTGAAATAAGAGTCAATCCGAGGGATTACAAAAGTTCATACGTGCACCATCCGGTAAGTATTGAATCTGTTTACATACAAATGTACATCACCTACATTTTTGCCCCAAACTTCATGTTTACCAGTATTACAGCACGTCTTAAATCAAACTCAAGGTTCTTTGTGCAAGCTAGTGGCGACTTTGTGGGTGACTAGTGGAATATTTGGGTTATTGGAGTATGGAAAAACCTGTATGTTGATCTGTATCTATACTGGGGTTATCCTGCTCTGTGGTTTTTAACAGAATTTAATCCTTGGCTAAACAATGTGTCTGAAACAACAAAGTGTAGGAAGGAATATATCAAATACTGATATGGTGCTAGGTGTGTTAGTAACATTAAGTAGGAGATCACAGATGTTCTTGACTTAGTATTTCAGTAAATGTAGCTAGGACAGCGAGACTATTCTGTATTAAGTGATGTGTTTGCCGACTTAGTATTTCAGTAAATGTAGCTAGGACAGCGAGACTATTCTGTATTAAGTGATGTGTTTGCCGACTTAGTATTTCAGTAAATCACTAAATGTAGCTAGGACAGCAAGACTATTCTGTATAAAGTGATGTGTTTGCCGACTTAGTATTTCAGTAAATCACTAAATGTAGCTAGGACAGCGAGACTATTCTGTATTAAGTGATGTGTTTGCCGACTTAGTATTTCAGTAAATCACTAAATGTAGCTAGGACAGCAAGACTATTCTGTATTAAGTGATGTGTTTGACATGGATTAGGTAACCCACTGTTTGTATTCTGTTTACACAGGATGGGGGAACAGATGTGTTGATCCAAGGCTTGGAACTGAGGAAACCGGCTCTGTCTGGAGACCTAGTCGCAGTGGAAATCATAAAAGACTTTGATCAGGTACAGCTTATACTGTGCTGTGGTGATCAGGATCGTAACAGACTTTTGGAGTGTTTGGTCTAATACATTGAAAACACTCTAATAACAAATCATAGAACTGTAAAAATGAAATTATCAGGTGTAGAAAGGAGGTTATTGTTTTCTAGTAAAAGTTATTCCAAGGAACAGTTAAAATTAAAGTGTTTAATCACTTTAAGATGTTATTGATGTATAATGAAACATTAACTTTAAGATGTTACTGAAATAAAACATTCACTTTAAGATGTTACTGATATATAAAACATTCACTTTAAGATGTTACTGATATATAAAACATTCACTTCAAGATGTTACTGATATATAAAACATTCACTTTAAGATGTTACTGAAATATAGAACATTCACTTTAAGATGTTACTGATATATAAAACATTCACTTTAAGATGTTACTGAAATATAAAACATTCATTTCAAGATGTTACTGATATATAAAACATTCACTTTAGATGTTACTGATATATAAAACATTCACTTTAAGATGTTACTGATATATAAAACATTCACTTTAAGAAGTTACTGATATATAAAACATTCACTTTAAGATGTTACTGATATATAAAACATTCACTTTAAGATGTTACTGAAATATAAAACATTCACTTTAAGATGTTACTGATATCAGGGTTCTCACTAAGTTTTAATGAGGACCCTGGATATATAAAACATTCACTTTAAGACGTTACTGAAATATAAAACATTCACTTTAAGATGTTACTGATATATAGAACATTCACGTTTTATTTATTATTTATGTTTTATTTGTTGAAAAGGAACCTAACTCTGTAAAACAGTTAGAATCTTTATGTCAAAATCTGGCCCTAAATAAAGACAAAGATGTAGGGGCCAGCTTCTTGGTGGGAGAGGGCAGCGGTTCTGAGACCCCCGATGTGATAATAGAGGAGGATCGCACTACCATGGTAAATCCAGCTACACCCAAAAACAGTGAGGTGTCGGTGAAAACAACGACTGCTTCAAGTAGCTCTCCCCCAAAGAAAGTCCATCGCTTGGGAAAGGTATAAACATTGCTTTCTGCACGGATAAATAAGATGTCACAGGTATATAGAATGTCGCAGGTATATAGACTGTCACAGGTATATAAAATGTCACAGGTATATAAAATGTCACAGGTATATAGACTGTCACAGGTATATAGACTGTCACAGGTATATAGAATGTCGCAGGTATATATAATGTCACAGGTATATAGAATGTCACAGGTATATAGACTGTCACAGGTATATAGAATGTCACATGTAAATATAATGTCTCAGGTATATAGAATGTTGCAGGTATATAGAATGTCACAGGTATATAGAATGTCACAGGTATATAGAATGTCACAGGTATATAGACTGTCACAGGTATATAGACTGTCACAGGTATATAGACTGTCACAGGTATATAGACTGTCACAGGTATATAGAATGTCACAGGTATATAGAATGTCACAGGTATATAGAATGTCACAGGTATATAGAATGTCACAGGTATATAGACTGTCACAGGTATATAGACTGTCACAGGTATATAGAATGTCACAGGTATATAGAATGTCACAGGTATATAGAATGTCACAGGTATATAGACTGTCACAGGTATATAGACTGTCACAGGTATATAGACTGTCACAGGTATATAGAATGTCACAGGTATATAGAATGTCACAGGTATATAGACTGTCACAGGTTTATAGAATGTCACAGGTATATAGACTGTCACAGGTATATAGACTGTCACAGGTTTATAGAATGTCACAGGTATATAGACTGTCACAGGTATATAGACTGTCACAGGTATATAGAATGTCACATGTGTATAGACTGTCACAGGTATATAGACTGTCACAGGTATATAGAATGTCACAGGTATATAGAATGTCACAGATATATAGACTGTCACAGGTATATAGACTGTCACAGGTATATAGAATGTCACAGGTATATAGACTGTCACAGGTATATAGACTGTCACAGGTATATAGAATGTCACAGGTATATAGACTGTCACAGGTATATAGAATGTCACAGGTATATTGAATGTCACAGGTATATAGAATGTCACATGTATATAGAATGTCACAGGTATATTGAATGTCACAGGTATATAGAATGTCACAGGTATATAGAATGTCACAGGTATATAGAATGTCACAGGTATATAGAATGTCACATGTATATAGAATGTCACAGGTATATAGAATGTCACAGGTATATAGACTGTCACATGTATATAGACTGTCACATGTAAATATAATGTCACAGGTATATAGACTGTCACAGGTATATAGAATGTCACAGGTATATAGAATGTCACAGGTATATAGAATGTCACATGTAAATATAATGTCACAGGTATATAGAATGTCACATGTAAATATAATGTCACAGGTATATAGACTGTCACAGGTATATAGACTGTCACAGGTATATAGACTGTCACAGGTATATAGAATGTCACAGGTATATAGACTGTCACAGGTATATAGACTGTCACAGGTATATAGAATGTCACAGGTATATAGAATGTCACAGGTATATAGAATGTCACAGGTATATAGACTGTCACAGGTATATAGACTGTCACAGGTATATAGAATGTCTCAGGTATATAGAATGTCACAGGTATATAGACTGTCACAGGTATATAGAATGTCACAGGTATATAGACTGTCACAGGTATATAGAATGTCACAGGTATATTGAATGTCACAGGTATATAGAATGTCACATGTATATAGAATGTCACAGGTATATTGAATGTCACAGGTATATAGAATGTCACAGGTATATAGAATGTCACATGTATATAGAATGTCACAGGTATATAGAATGTCACATGTATATAGAATGTCACAGGTATATAGAATGTTACATGTAAATATAATGTCAATGGTTAATATAATGTCAATAGAAAGTCACATAAATAACATGTTACCTGGTCATGTGACAGGCTAGCAATTAAATGTTACCTGTTCATGTGACAAGATTGCAATTAAATGTTACCTGTTCATGTCACAAGATTGCAATTAAATGTTACCTGTTCATGTGACAAGATTGCAATTGAATGTTACCTGTTCATGTGACAAGATTGCAATTAAATGTTACCTGGTCATGTGACAGGATAGCACTTCAATGTTACCTGGTCATGTGACAGGATAGCAATTAAATGTTACCTGTTCATGTGACAAGATTGCAATTAAATGTCACCTGTTAATGTGACAGGCTAGCAATTAAATGTTACCTGTTCATGTGACAAGATTGCAATTAAATGTTACCTGTTCATGTGACAAGATTGCAATTAAATGTTACCTGGTCATGTCACAAGATTGCAATTTAATGTAACCTGGTCATGTGACAGGCTAGCAATTAAATGTTACCTGGTCATGTCACAAGATTGCAATTTAATGTTACCTGGTCATGTGACAGGATAGCTCTTCAATGTTACCTGGTCATGTGACATGATAGCAATTCAACAATACCCCTTCATGTGACGGAATGGTACTTTTTTATACTAAAGTCATGTGTATAAGTAGTATAGATGAGTCACTATAAGTATAATCATTGTTACAGGTTGTGACTGTGCTTCAGAGGAAACACAACCGTATCTGTTCTGGCAACATCAAACTAAACAGGACGTGTGATAGTGCCTTGTTTAGTCCAAACGACAGCCGTGTGCCAAGGATAAAAGTGTCAGCTGAGAGTTGTCCTCCAGGTAAACCACTATGTTCAGTACCTCTAGTGTCAGTGTAGAGTTGTCCTCCAGGTAAACCACTATGTTCAGTACCTCTAGTATCAGTGTAGAGTTGTCCTCCAGGTTAACCACTATGTTCAGTACCTCTAGTGTCAGTGTAGAGTTATCCTCCAGGTAAACCACTATGATCAGTACCTCTAGTATCAGAGGAGAGTTGTCCTCCAGTTAAACCACTATGTTCTGTACCTCTAGTATCAGTGGAGAGTTGTCCTCCAGGTAAACCACTATGTTCAGTACCTCTAGTGTCAGTGTAGAGTTGTCCTCCAGGTAAACCACTATGTTCAGTACCTCTAGTGTCAGTGTAGAGTTGTCCTCCAGGTAAACCACTATGTTCTGTACCTCTAGTATCAGTGTAGAGTTGTCCTCCAGGTAAACCACTATGTTCTGTACTTCTAGTATCAGTGTAGAGTTGTCCTTGAGGTAAACCACTATATTCTGTACCTCTAGTGTCAGTGTAGAGTTGTCCACCAGGTAAACCACTATGTTCTGTACCTGTAGTATCAGTATAGAGTTGTCCTCCAGGTAAACCACTATGTTCAGTACCTCTAGTATCAGTGTAGAGTTGTCCTCCAGGTAAACCACTATGTTCTGTACCTCTAGTATCAGTGTAGAGTTGTCCTCCAGGTAAACCACTATGTTCTGTACCTCTAGTGTCAGTGTAGAGTTGTCCTCCAGGTAAATCACTATGTTCAGTACCTCTAGTATCAGTGTAGAGTTGTCCTCCAGGTAAACCACTATGTTCAGTACCTCTAGTATCAGTGTAGAGTTGTCCTCCAGGTAAACCACTATTTTCAGTACCTCTAGTATCAGTTGAGAGTTGTCCTCCAGGTAAACCACTATGTTCAGTACCTCTAGTATCAGTGGAGAGTTGTCCTCCAGGTAAACCACTATGTTCAGTACCTCTAGTATCAGTGTAGAGATGTCCTCCAGGTAAACCACTATGTTCAGTACCTCTAGTGTCAGTGTAGAGTTGTCCTCCAGGTAAACCACTATGTTCAGTACCTCTAGTATCAGTGTAGTGTTGTCCTCCAGCTAAACCACTATATTCTGTACCTCTAGTATCAGTGTACAATTGTCCTCCAGGTAAACCACTATGTTCTGTACCTCTAGTATCAGTGGAGAGTTGTCCTCCAGGTAAACCACTATGTTCAGTACCTCTAGTATCAGTGTAGAGTTGTCCTCCAGGTAAACCACTATGTTCAGTCCCTCTAGTATCAGTGTAGAGTTGTCCTCCAGGTAAACCACTATGTTCAGTACCTCTAGTATCAGTGTAGAGTTGTCCTCCAGTTAAACCATTATGTTCAGTACCTCTAGTATCAGTGTAGAGTTGTCCTCCAGGTAAACCACTATATTCAGTACCTCTAGTATCAGAGGAGAGTTGTCCTCCAGGTAAACCACTATGTTCAGTACCTCTAGTATCAGAGGAGAGTTGTCCTCCAGGTAAACCACTATGTTCAGTACCTGTAGTATCAGTGGAGAGTTGTCCTCCAGGTAAACCACTATGTTCAGTACCTCTAGTATCAGTGTAGAGTTGTCCTCCAGGTAAACCACTATGTTCAGTACCTCTAGTATCAGTGGAGAGTTGTCCTCCAGGTAAACCACTATGTTCAGTACCTCTAGTATCAGTGTAGAGATGTCCTCCAGGTAAACCACTATGTTCTATACCTCTAGTATCAGTGTAGAGTTGTCCTCCAGGTAAACCACTATATTCAGTACCTCTAGTATCAGTGTAGAGTTGTCCTCCAGGTAAACCACTATATTCAGTACCTCTAGTATCAGTGTAGAGTTGTCCTCCAGGTAAACCACTATGTTCTGTACCTGTAGTATCAGTATAGAGTTGTCCTCCAGGTAAACCACTATATTCAGTACCTCTAGTATCAGTGTAGAGTTGTCCTCCAGGTAAACCACTATATTCAGTACCTCTAGTATCAGTGTAGAGTTGTCCTCCAGGTAAACCACTATGTTCTGTACCTCTAGTATCAGTGTAGAGTTGTCCTCCAGGTAAACCACTATATTCAGTACCTCTAGTGTCAGTGGAGCGTTGTCCTCCAGGTAAACCACTATATTCAGTACCTCTAGTATCAGAGGAGAGTTGTCCTCTATGTAAGCGTTTTAGGACCTTCTCTGTTACGTTAGGTTTGATATCAATTGTGTTTGGCCATTTGTACACATTCTGAATTCATTTTCTCTTTGCTCCCTGAATAAATTTGCATTTTAGACTCTTTCCAGAGAGTATTCCCCTTATCTGGGGCGACAATTCTACTTATTTATAGTTTTCAGTGGATTATCACTAGATATTATTATTTGTAGTTTCCAGTGGATTATCACTTTATAAACAACAAACACGAGATATTTGATAAACAAAATTTGTAATAAAAACTTCTAAGACTAAGAACATATATTCTACATAACATTCAGACACGTAAAGTTACAAAGCAGAATTACTATCGCTCACACACATGTTATACATTCAGATTTATAATACAACAAAAGTACAAACATTATTACAACAAAAATAAACATTATTTGCATTTAGGGCTGTCTTGGCTGCTGCACAGATTTCCTGGTAATATGGAAATTGTAATGAATTTAAATTTAATTTATGTCAGTGAACAACATAAAGTGTGAATGTTAGAATGATGAGCAGCTTGTTGTCAGGCGGGATCCTGGGTACTCTTGGAGAACCAGGCGAAATCCTGTACAACAATAACTGTTGCCATACAAATTGACTTACATCGCCAGGCGAGTCCTGAGTCCTACTGAAGAACCAGGCGGAAAATGGTCCTGTACGATATAAAACTGTGTATGACGTGTATTATAATGATTTGAATGAATAAAGACCCAATGACTTTGGGGCTAATGGACCAAAATGATTATGCGCAGCATAAGAAAGCCCACTAAATAATATCATTTTTAGTTTCCAGTGGATTATCACTAGATATTATTATTTATAGTTTCCAGTGGATTATCACTAGATATTATTATTTGTAGTTTCCAGTGGATTATCACTAAATATTATTATTTGTAGTTTCCAGTGGATTATCACTAAATATTATTATTTGTAGTTTCCAGTGAATATCCTTTGTATATTATTATTTTAGAACTTTGTTGCAAGGTTCTGCAAACTCATTTTCTTCTTTTAAAACAGATTTTTTTAAAAGGCCAGACGATTACAAGGATGTGTTATTCGCAGCCAGAATCACTGACTGGCCCGCAGGCTCAATGTTTGCTGAAGGGTGAGTTGGTATGTGTAGTATACAGCCAGAATCACTGACTGGCCGGAGGGCTCAATGTTTGCTGATGGGCGAGTTGGTGTGTGTAGTATACAGCCAGAATCACTGACTGGCCCGAGGGCTCAATGTTTGCTGAAGGGTGAGTTGTAGGTGTAGTATGGAGCCAGAATCACTGACTGGCCCGCAGGCTCAATGTTTGCTGAAGGGTGAGTTGGTATGTGTAGTATACAGCCAGAATCACTGACTGGCCTGCGGGCTCAATGTTTGCTGATGGGCAAGTTGGTGTGTGTAGTATACAGCCAGAATCACTGACTGGCCCGAGGGCTCAATATTTGCTGAAGGGTGAGTTAGTAGGTGTAGTATGGAGCCAGAATCACTGACTGGCCCGCGGGCTCAATGTTTGCTGAAGGGTGAGTTGGTATGTGTAGTATACGGCCAGAATCACTGACTGGCCTGCGGGCTCAATGTTTGCTGATGGGCGAGTTGGTATGTGTTTTATACAGCCAGAATCACTGACTGGCCTGCGGGATCAATGTTTGCTGATGGGCGAGTTGGTGTGTGTAGTATACAGCCAGAATCACTGACTGGCCCGCAGGCTCAATGTTTGCTGATGGGCGAGTTGGTGTGTGTAGTTTACAGCCAGAATCACTGACTGGCCCATGGGCTCAATGTTTGCTGAAGGGCAAGTTTGTGTGTGTAGTTAAGTATACAGCCAGAACCACTGACTGGCCCGCAGGCTCTATGTTTGCTGAAGGGTGAGTTAGTATGTGTAGTATGCAGACAGAATCACTGACTGGCCTGCGGGCTCAATGTTTGATGAAGAGTGAGTTGGTATGTGTAGTATGCAGCCAGAATCACTGACTGGCCTGCGGGCTCAATGTTTGCTGAAGGGTGAGTTGGTATGTGTAGTATGCAGCCAGAATCACTGACTGGCCTGCGGGCTCAATGTTTGCTGAAGGGTGAGTTAGTATGTGTAGTATGCAGACAGAATCACTGACTGGCCTGCGGGCTCAATGTTTGATGAAGAGTGAGTTGGTATGTGTAGTATGCAGCCAGAATCACTGACTGGCCCGCGGGCTCAATGTTTGCTGAAGGGTTAGTTGGTATGTGTAGTATGCAGACAGAATCACTGACTGGCCCGTGGGTTCAATGTTTGCTGAAGGGTGAGTTGGTATGTGTAGTATGCAGCCAGAATCACTGACTGGCCTGCTGCCTCAATGTTTGATGAAGGGCGAGTTGGTATGTGTAGTATGGAGCCAGAATCACTGACTGGTCCGCAGGCTCGAGCTCAATGTTTGCTGAAGGGTGAGTTGGTATGTGTAGTATGCAGCTAGAATCATAGTATGTGTTAGTATACAGCCAGAATCACTGACTGGCCCGCGGGCTCAATGTTAGCTGAAGGGTGAGTTGGTATGTGTAGTATGCAGCCAGAATATTTGACTGACTGTGGGCTCAATGTTCGCCTTGATAGTCAAGAAAATGCGAGACTTAAGGTATTATTTTTCCGATGGCAGGTGTCAACATTTGTGTTTAAGTCCACTTTTCACAGTGTTACCTGGTATTGTTATCCAATTTCATTGAAATTTGGTTACATTTCTCATACAATCTTACTTAACTTTCCGCTCAAATTTGGAGAAAATTTGTTCTCAGGGTTCTGTTTTTTGAGAGTTTATGTTACAGTTCAATTTTCAGTGTTATTGTTATGCGATTGTATTGAAAGTCGCATTACTCATACTGTCATACTCAACACCTTACCACAATTTTAGCAAATTGTTTTACAGGTTTTGGGTATTTATTGTGATGTCATTACAAAGCATGAAAGGCGAGACATATAATTATATGCAATTCTTGTCTTTCATAATTAAGACTATTTGTAAATAGAAAGATTTTAATATGTTTGTTGCTTTGAAGAAATGAATACATGCTTGGCCTACTATTTTGGTATCCGTACTTAAGATGATACTCACTATGGCTTGTTGAAGGGACTGGGTAGTTTAGATACATATTGGTACTTGCAAACTTTTCTGATATAATAGTTCCAATTTTTCTTCCAGAAAGTTGATCCGTGAAATTGGACAAGACAACCAGATGCATACACAGATAGAAGCTGCCCTCATAGAACACAATGTGGACACCTCTGATTTTACTCCTTCAGTAAGACAATGTTCTAGAATTTCTGTCGTTTATAGATAAGTTATTGGATATACTGGCAGTCTAGTGTATATTAGTCTATCTGTAGGTAGAGTATAAATTGACCCACACTAAAGTGACAGTGTTTTTACAGGCAAGTTCTGTGTTTATTTATCTCCATTTTAGTGTACTTGCTACTTACAAATAGTTGCTTATTTTTTGAGGCTTTTATTTTTGCTAACTTAGCAAATTCATCAAAATGTGTGAATTGCTAATTCCCCCAAAAACTAGTCTGTTCCAGAGTAAGTGTTTGAGATACATATTTGCAGATCGTCTAGATGTCAACACATTAGTTTACCTATTAGTAAGATTTACAGTCATATATTTACATTTGCTCTACATTGCCACTATATAACACTACCAAGGCCAGTTCTATGTTATGAGACCATAACACTGGAGAGGTTATTATGACGTCATTACGATTGTGATATCATAATTATAACGCCGGAGATAGCTGGCCGATACTGACTGTTGGCTGTTCCATTTATCAGAAATCAACCTGTAGAACAAATGTAGAATATAAAATGTAAATTTAATAAATCTATTATCAAATCCAATGGAATGTATAAATATAAGCATTAATCAGCATTCTGTTCCATGTTATGGTCCTATAACACGGAACAGGTTTGCAGAGGGAGAGAGAGGTTCATTTTGTGTGCAATCCTGGTCCATGTTACAGACCATAACACAAAACAGAATGCTGTTTAATGCTTAAACAAACCTCCTTTCAACTTCATACCAGAATCTGCTCATGTTCATAGGAAAACAATGTCTGTGTTTTGTCTCAGTAGTTATTGAAATTTCCGAGCTCCTTCTATCAGAAAGTTCTTTACTATTTTACAGGATCTTCAGAGTCTTACAGTCACCGTTCCATGGCAGATCCCAGAAACTGAGATTGTGAAACGCCGAGATTTCCGGAGCAAGTGTGTGTTTACTATAGACCCAGCCACAGCCAGGGACCTTGATGATGCCCTGTCTATAGAGAAACTCTGGGATGGTAAGATATGACTTGTTAGCTAGTTTTTATCTGTATTTATACCCAACCCCCGGCCACAGCGAGGGACCTTTATCTGTATTTATACCCCACCCCCGGCCACAGCGAGGGACCTTTATCTTTATATCTGTATTTATACCCCCTCCCCTTCCCCCCCCCCCCACCTCCTTAGGTGATGTGCTGTGTACCAAGGTCATCCTTAGGTGATGTGTTGTGTACAAACGTCATCCTTAGGTGATGTGCTGTGTACCAAGGTCATCCTTAGGTGATGTGCTGTGTACCAAGGTCATCCTTAGGTGATGTGCTGTGTACCAAGGTCATCCTTTGGTGATGTGCTGTGTACCAATGGCATCCTTAGGTGATGTGCTGTGTACCAAGGTCATCCTTAGGTGATGTGCTGTGTACCAAGGTCATCCTTAGGTGATGTGCTGTGTACCAAGGTCATCCTTAGGTGATGTGCTGTGTACCAAGGTCATCCTTAGGTGATGTGCTGTGTACCAATGGCATCCTTAGGTCATGTGCTGTGTACCAAGGTCATCCTTAAGTGATGTGCTGTGTACCAAGGTCATCCTTAGGTGATGTGTTGTGTACAAAGGTCATCCTTAGGTGGTGTGTTGTGTACAAAGGTCATCCTTAGGTGATGTGTTGTGTACCAAGGTCATCCTTAGGTGATGTATTGTGTACCAAGGTCATCCTTAGGTGATGTGCTGTGTACAAAGGTCATCCTTAGGTGATGTGTTGTGTACAAAGGTCATCCTTAGGTGATGTGCTGTGTACCAAGGTCATCCTTAGGTGATGTGCTGTGTACCAAGGTCATCCTTAGGTGATGTGCTGTGTACAAAGGTCATCCTTAGGTGATGTGCTGTGTACCAAGGTCATCCTTAGGTGATGTGCTGTGTACAAAGGTCATCCTTAGGTGATGTGCTGTGTACAAAGGTCATCCTTAGGTGATGTGCTGTGTACAAAGGTCATCCTTAGGTGATGTGTTGTGTACCAATGTCATCCTTAGGTGATGTGCTGTGTACCAAGGTCATTCTTAGGTGATGTGCTGTGTACCAAGGTCATCCTTAGGTGATGTGTTGTGTACAAAGGCCATCCTTAGGTGAAGTGTTGTGTACCAAGGTCATCCTTAGGTAATGTGCTGTGTACCAAGGTCATCCTTAGGTGATGTGCTGTGTACCAAGGTCATCCTTAGGTGATGTGTTGTGTACCAAGGTCATCCTTAGGTAATGTGCTGTGTACCAAGGTCATCCTTAGGTGATGTGTTGTGTACCAAGGTCATCCTTAGGTAATGTGCTGTGTACCAAGGTCATCCTTAGGTGATGTGTTGTGTACCAAGGTCATCGTTAGGTAATGTGCTGTGTACCAATGGCATCCTAAGGTTATGTGCTGTATACCAAGGTCAGGTATTTCTAAATTTCTAACCCCATTTCAAGTGACATGACAATTGCTGAATAGTGACATGAGTTCAGGATTTCCCATGCCCCAGCGGCTATGAGTATGAGTAGATACAGTTGTGGTATCGCACAACGCACCAAAAAGTGCGTGCGTACGTGCATCGTGCACACATCGTTCGCCCATGGTGTGCACAACATATGGAACCCTCTTGTCCAAATACTATTTAAATTCGCATCATATTTATTGGGATTATGTCAATTTACAGTAAACAGTATTACAGTGATCATAAGACAGCCAAGTGCGGGTTAAGTTACCACATATCAGAATATGTAAATAACATGCCGGAGTTTTACCTGTCCCGTGTGCGGCGATACGCTATGGCAGCCATTACCGAGCGACCGTTATGTAAACCAACTGGACTCTTATAATCAGTTATTTGAAAAACCCTCCCCTCCCAACACTTTACCAGTGCTTTCACACCTAGGCGAGTGTTGTAAGTGCCCCGGGCCAGAGATATCTACATATATTGGCCATGTACAGGTACAGTTTATAACTTGGTAAAACTGGCAATATTTACTTGAATGAGAACTTGTCAATATGAGTTGAAAGTTCACGTACATGTGTCTATTTGGTTTGTTTCTAAAACTACAGAAAGACTATTATTAATTTTTAGAAATATATAGATAGAACTATCAGCTAATGTAAATAGTTAAAATATAGAAATATGTTTTAAACAACTAGCGCGAAACCGTATATATTGTTAAACCATTTCTAAATTTACATCAACCATGATTGTCATCGCACAATGTTAGTCTATCGTGCGCCCACATGTGCGTTAGAAATAATCGCCCAGGATCGCATCGTTCGCACATCGTGCATACACCGTGCGCCCACCGCACATCGTGTAACGGAAAAAGTAAAAAAAATTCAAAGTGGTAGCCCAAACTTATTTCGAAAGTTTTGATATTATTCTGATAGTTTGAATGTCAGGGAAAAAAACCCTATTCATGATCAAAGGTGCGGGGCAAGGAAATTCCATCCTCTGGATTTTAAAATTTGGCTGAAGCCTTGGGTAACCAAACCTGAAAACCTCTTAGGTGGAATTTTCCTATCCTACACACTGCTGGTCATTTCTAAGTGTGTAATACTGGTCTATTTAGGGGAAATACACCTCTGATCGCTGTGGTTGTATTTACACATCTACCCAAGCCATACAGCCATGTAAAGTCACAGTGACTCATTAATGATGTGACGTCACAGGCACCTGAACAATTATGATGGGTACTGTAAATATACACATCATATAAAGGTGTCCAACACCTGTGGCAAGGTATTTCAATACTTTGGTAAATAGGAGTGATGGCCCTTTCATGGCTAATGACTGTTTCTGCCATTTAACAACTTAAGGTTATCAGAAACGCCTTTTTTACTCTGGCAAAGAAATATTTCCCAATGATTTGAAATAAATACAGAAAATTTTATTTGACAGGAACGTTTGATATTGGGGTTCACATTGCTGACGTCACTTACTTCCTACACGATGAGACACACTTAGATAGTACAGCTGCCAAGAGGTCGACCAGTGTATATCTACCTAACAAGGTAATTAAGGGTTACATATAATCTCCTGACTAGAGACCTTCTCCCAACTATTTATTTTTCAAGAGAAATTCATAGATCTATGATTAAAAACATAAATGAAGGTTAAAATAAGAAGGAAAAGATCCTTCTTTCTAAGAATGAATGAAAAATCATCAATGGTGGGCGCCAAGATCCCTCTGGGATCTCTTGTTATTTACTGTCAGGTCATTACAATGTTTGTATTTACTGACAGGTCATTCCAATATTTGTATTTACTGTCAGGTCATTCCAATGTTTGTATTTACTGACAGGTCATTCCAATATTTGTATTTACTGTCAGGTCATTACAATGTTTGTATTTACTGACAGGTCATTCCAATATTTGTATTTACTGTCAGTTCATTACATTGTTTGTATTTACTGACAGGTCATTCCAATGTTTGAATTTACTGTCAGGTCATTCCAATTATTGTATTTACTGACAGGTCATTACAATGTTTGTATTTACTGACAGGTCATTCCAATGTTTGTATTTACTGACAGGTCATTCCAATGATTGTATTTACTGACAGGTCATTCCAATGTTTGTATTTACTGTCAGGTCATTCCAATGTTTGTATTTATTGTCAGGTCATTCCAATGTTTGTATTTACTGTCAGGTCATTCCAATGTTTGTATTTACTGTCAGGTCATTCCAATGTTTGTATTTATTGTCAGGTCATTCCAATGTTTGTATTTACTGTCAGGTCATTCCAATGTTTGTATTTACTGTCAGGTCATTCCAATGTTTGTATTTACTGACAGGTCATTCCAATGTTTGTATTTACTGTCAGGTCATTCCAATGTTTGTATTTACTGACAGGTCATTACAATGTTTGTATTTACTGACAGGTCATTCCAATGTTTGTATTTATTGTCAGGTCATTCCAATGTTTGTATTTACTGTCAGGTCATTCCAATGTTTGTATTTACTGTCAGGTCATTAAAATGTTTGTATTTACTGACAGGTCATTACAATGTTTGTATTTACTGACAGGTCATTCCATTGTTTGTATTTACTGACAGGTCATTACATTGTTTGTATTTACTGACAGGTCATTACAATGTTTGTATTTACTGTCAGGTCATTCCAATGTTTGTATTTACTGTCAGGTCATTCCAATGTTTGTATTTACTGACAGGTCATTACAATGTTTGTATTTACTGACAGGTCATTACAATGTTTGTATTTACTGACAGGTCATTACAATGTTTGTATTTACTGACAGGTCATTCCATTGTTTGTATTTACTGACAGGTCATTACATTGTTTGTATTTACTGACAGGTCATTACAATGTTTGTATTAACTGTCAGGTCATTCCAATGTTTGTGTTTACTGACAGGTCATTCCAATGTTTGTATTTACTGACACTAGGTCATTCCAATGTTTGTATTTACTGACAGGTCATTATAATGTTTGTATTTAGTGACAGGTCATTCCAATGTTTGTATTTACTGACAGGTCATTCGAATATTTGTATTTACTGACAGGTCATTCCAATGTTTGTATTTACTGTCAGGTCATTCCAATGTTTGTATTTATTGTCAGGTCATTCCAATGTTTGTATTTACTGTCAGGTCATTCCAATGTTTGTATTTACTGTCAGGTCATTCCAATGTTTGTATTTATTGTCAGGTCATTCCAATGTTTGTATTTACTGTCAGGTCATTCCAATGTTTGTATTTACTGTCAGGTCATTCCAATGTTTGTATTTACTGACAGGTCATTTCAATGTTTGTATTTACTGACAGGTCATTCCAATGTTTGTATTTACTGTCAGGTCATTCCAATGTTTGTATTTACTGTCAGGTCATTACAATGTTTGTATTTACTGACAGGTCATTACAATGTTTGTATTTACTGACAGGTCATTCCATTGTTTGTATTTACTGACAGGTCATTACATTGTTTGTATTTACTGACAGGTCATTACAATGTTTGTATTTACTGTCAGGTCATTCCAATGTTTGTATTTACTGTCAGGTCATTCCAATGTTTGTATTTACTGACAGGTCATTACAATGTTTGTATTTACTGACAGGTCATTACAATTTTTGTATTTACTGACAGGTCATTCCAATGTTTGTATTTACTGACAGGTCATTCCATTGTTTGTATTTACTGACAGGTCATTACATTGTTTGTATTTACTGACAGGTCATTACAATGTTTGTATTAACTGTCAGGTCATTCCAATGTTTGTGTTTACTGACAGGTCATTCCAATGTTTGTATTTACTGACAGGTCATTCCAATGTTTGTATTTACTGACAGGTCATTATAATGTTTGTATTTACTGACAGGTCATTCCAATGTTTGTATTTACTGACAGGTCATTCGAATATTTGTATTTACTGACAGGTCATTCGAATGTTTGTATTTACTGTCAGGTCATTACATTGTTTGTATTTACTGACAGGTCATTCCAATGTTTGTATTTACTGACAGGTCATTACAATGTTTGTATTTACTGTCAGGTCATTACAATGTTTGTATTTACTGACAGGTCATTCCAATGTTTGTATTTACTGACAGGTCATTCCAATGTTTGTATTTACTGACAGGTCATTACAATGTTTGTATTTACTGACAGGTCATTACAATGTTTGTATTTACTCTCAGGTCATTACAAGGTTTGTATTTACTGTCAGGTCATTCCAATGTTTGTATTTACTGACAGGTCATTCCAATGTTTGTATTTACTGACAGGTCATTTCAATGTTTGTATTTACTGTCAGGTCATTCCAATGTTTGTATTTACTGACAGGTCATTACAATGTTTGTATTTACTGACAGGTCATTACAATGTTTGTATTTACTGACAGGTCATTCCAATGTTTGTATTTACTGACAGGTCATTCCAATGTTTGTATTTACTGACAGGTCATTCCAATGTTTGTATTTACTGACAGGTCATTACAATGTTTGTATTTACTGTCAGGTCATTACAATGTTTGTATTTACTGTCAGGTCATTCCAATGTTTGTATTTACTGACAGGTCATTCCAATGTTTGTATTTACTGTCAGGTCATTCCAATGTTTGTATTTATTGTCAGGTCATTCCAATGTTTGTATTTACTGTCAGGTCATTCCAATGTTTGTATTTACTGTCAGGTCATTCCAATGTTTGTATTTATTGTCAGGTCATTCCAATGTTTGTATTTACTGTCAGGTCATTCCAATGTTTGTATTTACTGTCAGGTCATTCCAATGTTTGTATTTATTGTCAGGTCATTACAATGTTTGTATTTACTGACAGGTCATTACAATTTTTGTATTTACTGACAGGTCATTCCAATGTTTGTATTTACTGACAGGTCATTCCATTGTTTGTATTTACTGACAGGTCATTACATTGTTTGTATTTACTGACAGGTCATTACAATGTTTGTATTAACTGTCAGGTCATTCCAATGTTTGTGTTTACTGACAGGTCATTCCAATGTTTGTATTTACTGACAGGTCATTCCAATGTTTGTATTTACTGACAGGTCATTATAATGTTTGTATTTACTGACAGGTCATTCCAATGTTTGTATTTACTGACAGGTCATTCGAATATTTGTATTTACTGACAGGTCATTCGAATGTTTGTATTTACTGTCAGGTCATTACATTGTTTGTATTTACTGACAGGTCATTCCAATGTTTGTATTTACTGACAGGTCATTACAATGTTTGTATTTACTGTCAGGTCATTACAATGTTTGTATTTACTGACAGGTCATTCCAATGTTTGTATTTACTGACAGGTCATTCCAATGTTTGTATTTACTGACAGGTCATTACAATGTTTGTATTTACTGACAGGTCATTACAATGTTTGTATTTACTCTCAGGTCATTACAAGGTTTGTATTTACTGTCAGGTCATTCCAATGTTTGTATTTACTGACAGGTCATTCCAATGTTTGTATTTACTGACAGGTCATTTCAATGTTTGTATTTACTGTCAGGTCATTCCAATGTTTGTATTTACTGACAGGTCATTACAATGTTTGTATTTACTGACAGGTCATTACAATGTTTGTATTTACTGACAGGTCATTCCAATGTTTGTATTTACTGACAGGTCATTCCAATGTTTGTATTTACTGACAGGTCATTCCAATGTTTGTATTTACTGACAGGTCATTACAATGTTTGTATTTACTGTCAGGTCATTACAATGTTTGTATTTACTGTCAGGTCATTCCAATGTTTGTATTTACTGACAGGTCATTCCAATGTTTGTATTTACTGACAGGTCATTCCAATGTTTGTATTTACTGACAGGTCATTACAATGTTTGTATTTACTGTCAGGTCATTCCAATGTTTGTATTTACTGACAGGTCATTCCAATGTTTGTATTTACTGTCAGGTCATTCCAATGTTTGTATTTACTGACAGGTCATTCCAATGTTTGTATTTACTGACAGATCATTACATTGTTTGTATTTACTGACAGGTCATTCCAATGCTGCCACGGGTTCTCTGTGAAGATCTATGCAGTCTGAACCCCGATAAGGATCGTCTGACATTCTCTGTTGTCTGGAATGTATCTGCAGATGGACAGGTACATTTTTCAGCTCACCTGTTTGAAATCCAAGACAGATAACACTGTGGCACTGTGTCCATCTATCTGGATCAAATCATTAGGGCCCCTGATCGGAAATACAGATGCCTTTTAGTAGTATGTCTGTCTGTCTGTCCACAAATTCATCTCCTGGCTGATAACTTTAGCATTTATTGACCAAGTCACATGAAACTTTAATTGTAAATGTGTTCAGTTTAAAAAAATTCCTACTGAAGTCAAAAATCAAGGTTAAATGTCAAGGTCAGAAGGTTCTAAGTTCAAGGTCACATTTGTTTATATTTTCAATGATGACCAAACACCTGGGCCACTTGATAAAAGGTCTTGGTCACATTTTGTAACTTTCACTGATGAACATAACTTATGACATCATGAAGCAAAGTTGGTCAGAATTGAACAAAGAGTTAATTGACCATTTGGTCCAAAGCTCAAGTATTGATGGTTATGAGAGATAAATAGCCATATGACCAGGCCCTTACTGACCTGTCAGTATTCTTGTTAAAATTCTTGAGCATCAGTTTAAGGAATTAATATACTGATGAATTAATATTCCAGTACCCATTTCAATACTTCTGTTTCAGATCTTTAAGGAATGGTTTGGGAAAAGTGTGATCCGGTCCTGTGTGAAGCTTAGCTATCAGCATGCTCAGGTAACTGTTTTACTGAGCTAAGGTCATGCTCATATGTATGTGGTAAATTTTAGCCCAGCATCATTAGACAGTGGGCTTTTCAAATCACATGTGTCTGTATATGGTCCATTTGCTATCCGTCGTCTGTCCTTTGACTGTTTTTGTTTTTGCTATTTCTTAAGAAGTGCCGAATGGATCTTTCTCATATTACATATGTATAAGGTTCCCCTTGATGCTTAGTTGATCAGCCCATTGAATTTGAAACATACCAGAAAAATAAAATGGCTGGTAAGTGGCGATCTTGAATTTCAAGAGACAAAAAGCTTTATTTAACGACCCATACATGTAACATAATAACATTAGCACTGTAGTGCTACTTCAATTGCGACAAAATGGATTTTGATATTGAAAGTTTTTTATCGCTATTCCTTGTCAAGTACGGGATGAATCTTCTTAAAATTTATATTTGTAGGTTTTCTAATTGTATCATTTTGAATTTGGGACTGATCAGAAAAACAAAATGGCAGTATAGTATGTAGATGGCCATCTTATATTTTGACAATGAAAGTTTATCATCTTATTTTCTTGAGAAGTACTGGACTTTTTTCTCTCTCCGATTTCATTTGTAAGTTTCCTTTGATTAGCCTCTATAGTTATGCCATGTGATTTAGGGATTTATCAGAAAACAAAATTGCTGACAAGCATTTAAACAAGAGAAAAGAATAAAGACTTCAGTAAAGAAAAGTATTCAGATCCAACGCTTAAGAACAAATTAATGAAGATCAAACATTGGTGGGTGCCAAGATTACTCTGGGATCTTCTGTGTTATGGAGCTAAGATCAAGCTTATATTCTTGTATAATTATTTACTATGAACATGCTCAGGTAGGTATCTCTGAATTATCAATGTTATTTATCAATGGGAATTATCAATTTTATCAATGGCAATTATCAAATTTATCAATGGCAAGTATCAATTTTATCAATGGCAATTTATTCCATGGTAGGAATTGAATTATCAATTGGAATCACCAATAGGAATTATCATTGGGAAATATCAATTTTATTAATGGGATTTATAAATGGCAATTATTAATGGGAATTATCAATGGGAAATATCAATAGGAATTATTAATGAGAATTATTAATAGGAACTATCAATGGGAATTATCAATAGGAATTATCAAGGAGAATTATATCAATGGGAAATATCAATAGGAATTGTTAGTAGGAAATATCAATTGCAATTATAAATAATAAATTATCAGTAGGAATTATCAATAGGAATTATCAGTAGGAATTATCAATGGGAATTACAGTTAGTAATTATCCATGAGAATTATCAATGGGAATTATCAGTAGGAATTATCAATAGGAATTATCAATGAGAATTATCAGTAGGAACTATCAATGGGAATTATCAGTAGGAATTATCAATAGGAATTATCAATGAGAATTATCAGTAGGAACTATCAATGGGAATTACCATTAGTAATTATCAATATGAATAATCAATGGGAATTATCAGTAGGAATTATCAATGAGAAAGATCAGTGAGAAAAAAATGTAAAGCCAGTTAAAGGCCCTATGAAGCTTTATCACAGAACATATAAGGATACATGTTATTGATAATTTCAGGGATTTATTGAAGATCCAGAAAAGGACTGGACCGCTGAAGAACTTCCTCCAATATCTCCTGGTTTTAGTGTAGCTCAGATAAAGCAGAGTGTATTGGACCTAAACAAGGTGATAACATATAGACATAGCTGTCGTCTTGGTAAATATATCACTGACCTGTTCTGTCAGGTCATACCCACAGGTCATTAATAGCATATTTCACATACATGTGTAATTAAACTATCATGAAGTCAAATAAATGTCTTAATGTCATATGGTTGTCTTGGTAGTGAAAATTGTACAATCAAAGTAGATTATTTGCCTTTTTTATAGAGGAATTAATTGGAGAGTTTTTGAAATTGGTGTTTTTCTCATGAATATTAGTTATGTGATAAATAGAGCCTTACACCAATGTCAATGTATAATGTGATTTATTAATCTCATTTAATAACTCAATATGTCACTCCCCTAAAAGCCTGTGACATATTGAATTATTGAACTCGTTTAATAAATTTCATGTTACATTGACACTCACGCAAGATCCTCATCACACATGTAAGTCAAAAGGAGTGGCCATCAGTTACCATCATGGTAATACCTTCACACCTGTAGGTTGTGGAACGGGTTGGGGAACAAAGAATAGCCTGGCTGCTACTGATTGTGAGAGGTGACATTTGTTGGAACGTCAATCATGATCCTTTAAAATTGTGAGGTTTTGTGTCCTGTACATGGGAACATCTAGGTGAACTTTAGAATTGTGAGATTTTGTGTCCTCTCATTGGGAACATCTAGGTGAACTTTAATAGTTAATTGTGAGATTTTGTGTCCTGTACATGGGAACATCTAGGTGAACTTTAGAATTGTGAGATTTTGTGTCCTGTACATGGGAACATCTAGGTGAACTTTAGAATTGTGAGATTTTGTGTCCTCTACATGGGAACATCTAGGTGAACTTTAGAATTGTGAGATTTTGTGTCCTGTACATGGGAACATCTAGGTGAACTTTAATAGTTAATTGTGAGGTTTTGTGTCCTGTACATGGGAACATCTAGGTGAACTTTAGAATTGTGAGATTTTGTGACCTGTACATGGGAACATCTAGGTGAACTTAAGAATTGTGAGATTTGTGTCCTCTACATCTAGGTGAACTTTAGAATTGTGAGATTTTGTGTCCTGTACATGGGAACATCTAGGTGAACTTTAATAGTTAATTGTGAGATTTTGTGACCTGTACATGGGAACATCTAGGTGAACTTTAGAATTGTGAGATTTTGTGTCCTGTACATGGGAACATCTAGGTGAACTTTAATAGTTATTTGTGAGGTTTTGTGTCCTGTACATGGGAACATCTAGGTGAACTTTAGAATTGTGAGATTTTGTGTCCTGTACATGGGAACATCTAGGTGAACTTTAATAGTTAATTGTGAGGTTTTGTGTCCTGTACATGGGAACATCTAGGTGAACTTTAGAATTGTGAGATTTTGTGTCCTGTACATGGGAACATCTAGGTGAACTTTAATAGTTAATTGTGAGATTTTGTGTCCTCTACATGGGAACATCTAGGTGAACTTTAGAATTGTGAGATTTTGTGACCTGTACATGGGAACATCTAGGTGAACTTAAGAATTGTGAGATTTGTGTCCTCTACATCTAGGTGAACTTTAGAATTGTGAGATTTTGTGTCCTGTACATGGGAACATCTAGGTGAACTTTAATAGTTAATTGTGAGATTTTGTGACCTGTACATGGGAACATCTAGGTGAACTTTAGAATTGTGAGATTTTGTGTCCTGTACATGGGAACATCTAGGTGAACTTTAATAGTTATTTGTGAGGTTTTGTGTCCTGTACATGGGAACATCTAGGTGAACTTTAGAATTGTGAGATTTTGTGTCCTGTACATGGGAACATCTAGGTGAACTTTAATAGTTAATTGTGAGGTTTTGTGTCCTGTACATGGGAACATCTAGGTGAACTTTAGAATTGTGAGATTTTGTGACCTGTACATGGGAACATCTAGGTGAACTTAAGAATTGTGAGATTTGTGTCCTCTACATCTAGGTGAACTTTAGAATTGTGAGATTTTGTGTCCTGTACATGGGAACATCTAGGTGAACTTTAATAGTTAATTGTGAGATTTTGTGACCTGTACATGGGAACATCTGGGTGAACTTTAGAATTGTGCGGTTTTGTGTCCTGTACATGGGAACATCTAGGTGAACTTTAATAGTTAATTGTGAGGTTTTGTGTCCTGTACATGGGAACATCTAGGTGAACTTTAATAGTTATTTGTGAGGTTTTGTGTCCTGTACATGGGAACATCTAGGTGAACTTTAGAATTGTGAGATTTTGTGTCCTGTACATGGGAACATCTAGGTGAACTTTAATAGTTAATTGTGAGGTTTTGTGTCCTGTACATGGGAACATCTAGGTGAACTTTAGAATTGTGAGGTTTTGTGTCCTCTACATGGGAACATCTAGGTGAACTTTAGAATTGTGAGATTTGTGTCCTCTAAATGGGAACATCTAGGTGAACTTTAGAATTGTGAGATTTTGTGTCCTCTACATGGGAACATCTTGGTGAACTTAAGAATTGTGAGGTTTTGTGTCCTCTACATGGGAACATCTTGGTGTACTTTAATAGTTAATTGTGAGATTTTGTGTCTTGTACATGGGAACATCTAGGTGAACTTTAATAGTTAATTGTGAAGTTTTGTGTCCTCTACATGGGAACATCTAGGTGAACTTTAGAATTGTGAGATTTTGTGTCCTCTACATGGGAACATCTAGGTGAACTTTAATAGTTAATTGTGAGATTTTGTGTCCTCTACATGGGAACATCTTGGTGAACTTTAGAATTGTGAAGTTTTGTGTCCTCTACATGGGAACATCTAGGTGAACTTTAGAACTGTGAGATTTTGTGTCCTGTACATGGGAACATCTAGGTGAACTTTAGAATTGTGAGGTTTTGTGTCCTGTACATGGGAACATCTAGGTGAACTTTAATAGTTAATTGTGAGATTTTGTGTCCTCTACATGGGAACATCTAGGTGAACTTTAGAATTGTGAGATTTTGTGTCCTCTACATGGGAACATCTAGGTGAACTTTAATGGTTAATTGTGAGATTTTGTGTCCTGTACATGGGAACATCTAGGTGAACTTTAATAGTTAATTGTGAGATTTTGTGTCCTCTACATGGGAACATCTTGGTGAACTTTAGAATTGTGAAGTTTTGTGTCCTCTACATGGGAACATCTAGGTGAACTTTAGAACTGTGAGATTTTGTGTCCTGTACATGGGAACATCTAGGTGAACTTTAGAACTGTGAGGTTTTGTGTCCTGTACATGGGAACATCTAGGTGAACTTTAATAGTTAATTGTGAGATTTTGTGCCCTCTACATAGGAACATCTAGGTGAACTTAAGAATTGTGAGGTTTTGTGTTCTCTATTATAGATATAGAGGTTACACCACAAGTAGTTGTTGGATATGGTTTTTATTTCACTTGGGTTATTTAATTTTCAAAAGTTACGAAGGACACAAGCTTTAGCGGGTGTCTTTTGTAACTTTTGAAAATTACCTAATGAGAGTGAAATAAATAACATATCCA
This sequence comes from Mimachlamys varia, assembly GCA_947623455.1. Lineage (NCBI taxonomy): Eukaryota > Metazoa > Mollusca > Bivalvia > Pectinida > Pectinidae > Mimachlamys > Mimachlamys varia. The sequence continues at coordinate 41,796,223 of OX392542.1, forward strand.
AACACCACAAGCTGTGTGACCTGTTTCTACCACAATTTCTGCCATAGACAGCGGTATATCATTGAAATAAACATATCTGATCGTATTTTCCCCCAAATGATGATGATGTCAACAATCCGCAAGTGATCATGACACGTTGTTCCTGTCAAAATTCACCATGTCAGCCAATCAAAATGCGTTTAGAGTTTATTCTATGGCTTGCAGTTCTAGTTCTCCTTGGTTAAGTGTCACACTGACACATTTACTTATGAAGGGAAGTGTTGGGTATTAGTTAGCCATTGGCTTACAGATCAATTTCTCCTTGTTTGAGTGTCACACTGACACATCAACTTGTGATGGGGAGCCGGATAATTAGTTAGCCATTGGATTACAGTTCTAGTTTGATTTGTCAACAGATAGCAGTTATTTTGAGAAAGAAACGGAAGGATGATGGATCCCTGAGCTTGAACCAGCCGAAGCTGGCCTTTAATTTAGACGATAAAACTGGCATGCCTAATGGATTTCATACACACAAGCAATTAGAAAGTAACAGGTGAGTGTAACTATGCACCTCGTTCTCTAACAGTCACAGGTAAGTGAACCTATAAATATGTATTCCTCTAACTACACCAGTCTTCTCTCATACCGAACTCATCCATTATTATTGTCCAATAAAGTTAAAACCTCCTCCTATGTATATTGTATCACTGGATGAGTTAAACTATTATTTTGTTGTTGAGACAGGTTGGTCGAGGAGTTTATGTTGCTTGCTAACATGGCTGTAGCTCATAAGATCAACAAGTGTCTGCCAGAACAGGCCATGCTGCGTCGTCACCCCGAACCCGATACAAGTCAAGCTCAGGAATTAGTATGTATTCGTACACAATGAAAATGTCATGTAAACTAGCTCCTTGAAAACACAGAATTAGATTAATCTATCAGTCCATGTTGAAAATTACTTTACTTTTCCAGTTAGTCTCAATCAACACTACATTTTACTCAGTAGTAAAATATGCTCAGATTGCAGGGTTGTGCATCTAAAAGTAAAATTTTCTGCGGAGACACCTAATACCCTTCTTGCGTCCAAAAAAGGGTCAATATTTTCCCCCTAAAATAAAATCATGTCTGACAATGTCTGAAGAATAAAACGTTACTGAAATAATGTCACAATGTATGATTTTCGTTTTTGTGTCTACAATTTCTGTGAAATTTTAAAGAATTTATTTCCTTAAAAGGAAGAATATTTTTTGATAATTTCTTTAGTAAAAAAATAAGTACTGGGATATAGTCAGAATGCAAGATTTTGTGTCAGTCCCCTCAGTCCCCCACACACCCTTGCATGCGGGGGCCGCAGTGCCTCCAAGTCAGGAGGCATGCAGTTAATGTACAATAAATTTTTGCAAAAAAAAAAAATGGAAACCCCCCTTCCCCAGATATGTCTCTGGATCCACCACGTGAAACAAACCAAAAAGACATGTAAACTAGCTTCATATACAATATCTTTAACCTTTAATGTTTTTGTATTGAAGCTAGAAACAAATGATTTGCTGGCAGTAACATTCATATAAAGATTTGCACCTTTAAAATCAAATTTTGTTCTTGTAGGAAAAGATGAGCCAAAAACTGGGGTTAACATTGGACTTCTCAAACTCAAAATCACTACAGGTAAGTAATTAGTTTTGATTGTTACATTCCTCAGCTTGTCCACACTACCTGCCCGACAGTGCAAGTGAAAAATTCTTTATACCTCGTGTAAACCTGTAAATTATAATATGATGCTGTAGATTTCTATTAAAAGAAGCTGTCCAATCCCTGCTATCTCAGTTCAACATATCTTGTTTTGTTTAAACGACCTGTTTCTGACTTTTTAGCTCACCTGGCCCGAAGGGCCAAGTGAGCTTATGTGATGGTGCAGCGTCCGTCGTCCGTCCGTCCGTCCGTCCGTCCGTCCTGCGTCCGTCAACTTTTTCCTTTAAACGACTTCTTCTAAAATACTGAAAGGCCCAGTGACATGAAATTTGGCTGGTAGATTTCTTGGAAGGAGCTGAACAAAGTTTGCGAAAAAAATCACTTTGACCTAATTTCAAGGTCACAGGGGTCAAAAATGTCGAAACCTTTAAACAACTTCTTCTAAAATACCGTCAGGCATAGAGACTTCATATTTGACCAGTAGCTTCTTTAGATGAAGCCAAATAAAGTTTGCGAAAAGAAATGACCTTGACCAATATTCAAGGTCACCGTGAGGTTAAATCTATTTTAACCTTTAAACGACTTCTTCTGAAATACCAAAAGCCCTAGAAGCATGATATTTGGCTGAAAGGTTCCTTGGATGAAGCCCAACAAAGTTTGCGAAAAGAAATGACCTTGACCTATATTCAAGGTCACAGGAGTCAAATCTGTTGAAACCTTTAAACGACTTCTTCTGAAATACCAAAAGCCCTAGAAGCATGATATTTGGCTGAAAGGTTCCTTGGATGAAGCCGGACAAAGTTTGCGAAAAGAAATGACCTTGACTTATATTCAAGGTCACAGGGGTCAAATCTGTTAAAACCTTTAAACGACTTCCTCTGAAATACCAAAAGCCCTAGAAGCATGATATTTGGCTGAAAGGTTCCTTGGATGAAGCCCGACAAAGTTTGCAAAAAGAAATGACCTTAACTTATATTCAAGGTCACAGGGGTCAAATCTGTTAAAACCTTTAAACGACTTCTTCTGAAATACCAAAAGCCCTAGAAGCATGATATTTGGCTGAAAGGTTCCTTGGATGAAGCCCGACAAAGTTAGCGAAAAGAAATGACCTTGACTTATATTAAAGGTCACAGGGGTCAATCCTGTTAAAACCTTTAAACGACTTCTTCTGAAATACCAAAAGCCCTAGAAGCATGATATTTGGCTGAAAGGTTCCTTGGATGAAGCCCAACATACTTTGCGAAAAGAAATGACCTTGACCTATATTCAAGGTCACAGGGGTCAAATCTGTTAAAATCTTTTAACGACTTCTTCTGAAATACCAAAAGCCCTAGAAGCATGATATTTGGCTGAAAGGTTCCTTGGATGAAGCCGGACAAAGTTTGCGAAAAGAAATGACCTTGACCTATATTCAAGGTCACAGGAGTCAAATCTGTTAAAACTTTTAAACGACTTCTTCTGAAATACCAAAAGCCCTAGAAGCATGATATTTGGCTGAAATGTCCCTTGGATGAAGCCCGACAAAGTTTGCGAAAAGAAATGACCTTGACTTATATCCAAGGTCACAGGGGTCAAATCTGTTAAAACCTTTAAACGACTTCTTCTGAAATACCAAAAGCCCTAGAAGCATGATATTTGGCTAAAAGGTTCCTTGGATGAAGCCCGACAAAGTTTGCAAAAAGAAATGACCTTGACTTATATTCAAGGTCACAGGGGTCAAATCTGTTAAAACCTTTAAACGACTTCTTCTGAAATACCAAAAGCCCTAGAAGCATGATATTTGGCTGAAAGGTTCCTTGGATGAAGCCCGACAAAGTTAGCGAAAAGAAATGACCTTGACTTATATTCAAGGTCACAGGGGTCAAATCTGTTAAAACCTTTAAACGACTTCTTCTGAAATACCAAAAGCCCTAGAAGCATGATATTTGGCTGAAAGGTTCCTTGGATGAAGCCCAACATATTTTGCGAAAAGAAATGACCTTGACCTATATTCAAGGTCACAGGGGTCAAATCTGTTAAAACCTTTTAACGACTTCTTCTGAAATACCAAAAGCCCTAGAAGCATGATATTTGGCTGAAAGGTTCCTTGGATGAAGCCCGACAAAGTTTGCGAAAAGAAATGACCTTGACCTATATTCAAGGTCACAGGAGTCAAATCTGTTAAAACCTTTAAACGACTTCTTCTGAAATACCAAAAGCCCTAGAAGCATGATATTTGGCTGAAATGTCCCTTGGATGAAGCCCGACAAAGTTTGCGAAAAGAAATGACCTTGACTTATATCCAAGGTCACAGGGGTCAAATCTGTTAAAACCTTTAAACGACTTCTTCTGAAATACCAAAAGCCCTAGAAGCATGATATTTGGCTAAAAGGTTCCTTGGATGAAGCCCGACAAAGTTTGCAAAAAGAAATGACCTTGACCTATATTCAAGGTCACAGGAGTCAAATCTGTTAAAACCTTTAAACGACTTCTTCTGAAATACCAAAAGCCCTAGAAGCATGATATTTGGCTGAAAGGTTCCTTGGATGAAGCCCGACAAAGTTTGCGAAAAGAAATGACCTTGACTTATATTCAAGGTCACAGGGGACAAATGTGTTAAAACCTTTAAACGACTTCTTCTGAAATACCAAAAGCCCTAGAAGCATGATATTTGGCTGAAAGGTTCCTTGGATGAAGCCCAACAAAGTTTGCGAAAAGAAATGACCTTGACCTATATTCAAGGTCACAGGGGTCAAATGTGTTAAAACCTTTAAACGACTTCTTCTGAAATACCAAAAGCCCTAGAAGCATGATATTTGGCTGAAAGGTTCCTTGGATGAAGCCCGACAAAGTTTGCGAAAAGAAATGACCTTGACCTATATTCAAGGTCACAGGAGTCAAATCTGTTAAAACCTTTAAACGACTTCTTCTGAAATACCAAAAGCCCTAGAAGCATGATATTTGGCTGAAAGGTTCCATGGATGAAGCCCGACAAAGTTTGCGAAAAGAAATGACCTTGACCTTTATTCATGGTCACAGGAGTCAAATGTGTTAAAACCTTTAAACGACTTCTTCTGAAATACCAAAAGCCCTAGAAGCATGATATTTGGCTGAAAGGTTCCATGGATGAAGCCCGACAAAGTTTGCGAAAAGAAATGACCTTGACCTTTATTCATGGTCACAGGAGTCAAATGTGTTAAAACCTTTAAACGACTTCTTCTGAAATACCAAAAGCCCTAGAAGCATGATATTTGGCTGAAAGGTTCCTTGGATTAAGCCCGACAAAGTTTGCGAAAAGAAATGACCTTGACTTATATTCAAGGTCACAGGGGTCAAATGTGTTAAAACCTTTAAACGACTTCTTCTGAAATACCAAAAGCCCTAGAAGCATGATATTTGGCTGAAAAGCTCCTTGGATGAAGCCCAACAAAGTTTGCAAAAAGAAATGACCTTGACTTATATCCAAGGTCACAGGGGTCAAATCTGTTAAAACTTTTAAACGACTTCTTCTGAAATACCAAACGCCCTAGAAGCATGATATTTGGCTGAAAGGTTCCTTTGATGAAGCCCGACAAAGTTTGCAAAAAGAAATGACCTTGACCTATATTCAAGGTCACAGGAGTCAAATCTGTTAAAACCTTTAAACGACTTCTTCTGAAATACCAAAAGCCCTAGAAGCATGATATTTGGCTGAAAGGTTCCTTGGATGAAGCCCGACAAAGTTTGCGAAAAGAAATGACCTTGACCTTTATTCAAGGTCACAGGGGTCAAATCTGTTAAAACCTTTAAACGACTTCTTCTGAAATACCAAAAGCCCTAGAAGCATGATATTTGGCTGAAAGGTTCCTTTGATGAAGCCCGACAAAGTTTGCGAAAAGAAATGACCCTGTCCTATATTCAAGGTCACAGGGGTCAAATCTGTTGAAACCTTTAAACGACTTCTTCTGAAATACCAAAAGCCCTAGAAGCATGATATTTGGCTGAAAGGTTCCTTGGATTAAGCCCGACAAAGTTTGCGAAAAGAAATGACCTTGACTTATATTCAAGGTCACAGGGGTCAAATGTGTTAAAACCTTTAAACGACTTCTTCTGAAATACCAAAAGCCCTAGAAGCATGATATTTGGCTGAAAAGCTCCTTGGATGAAGCCCAACAAAGTTTGCAAAAAGAAATGACCTTGACTTATATCCAAGGTCACAGGGGTCAAATCTGTTAAAACCTTTAAACGACTTCTTCTGAAATACCAAACGCCCTAGAAGCATGATATTTGGCTGAAAGGTTCCTTTGATGAAGCCCGACAAAGTTTGCAAAAAGAAATGACCTTGACCTATATTCAAGGTCACAGGAGTCAAATCTGTTAAAACCTTTAAACGACTTCTTCTGAAATACCAAAAGCCCTAGAAGCATGATATTTGGCTGAAAGGTTCCTTGGATGAAGCCCGACAAAGTTTGCGAAAAGAAATGACCTTGACCTTTATTCAAGGTCACAGGGGTCAAATCTGTTAAAACCTTTAAACGACTTCTTCTGAAATACCAAAAGCCCTAGAAGCATGATATTTGGCTGAAAGGTTCCTTTGATGAAGCCCGACAAAGTTTGCGAAAAGAAATGACCCTGTCCTATATTCAAGGTCACAGGGGTCAAATCTGTTGAAACCTTTAAACGACTTCTTCTGAAATACCAAAAGCCCTAGAAGCATGATATTTGGCTGAAAGTTTCCTTGGATGAAGCCCGACAAAGTTTGTGAAAAGAAATGACCTTGACCTATATTCAATGTCACAGGGGTCAAATCTTTTAAAACATTTAAACGACTTCTCCTGAAATACCAAAAGCCCTAGAAGCATGATATTTGGCTGAAAGGTTCCTTGGATGAAGCCGGACAAAGTTTGCAAAAAGAAATGACCTTGATCTTGATTTGCCTAGAGACATGATATTTGGCTGGTAGCGTCCTGGGATGAAGCCAAATAAAATTTGAAAATGAAAATGATGTTGTCTTATAAGATCACAGGGGTAAAATATGTTTAAATCTTAAGATGTTCTTCTAAATGTCTTACATTACAAGATTTTAGGGGACTTTGGGGTTACACTATAATATAAGGCAGAGATTGATACCAGGTGAGCGATGCAGGCCCATTGGGCCTCTTGTTAAAATGTAACGAACGTCAAAGAGACAAAGCGAGTGACGATCCGAACATTAGTACATCTAGCCCATTGTCGTAGTCTTTGAAGCGTTTGAATGAATGATTTAACAGTTCAGCGCTTTAGAGATTCATATTTAAAATAACGTTTGACAGCATGTCGAAGTAGAAGGTCAATTAACTTTTGTTTGCGCTCAATTAACCAAATAAATGAGACGAACATAGTAGAAACAGAAGAGAAAGACGTATCATTACTGTAAACGTACTTAATTTGGCGCAATCAAATTTTAGCGCATTTTTAGTGTTTGTCATATTAGCGCAATGATAAATTCGCGCATCAGTGAAAATAACTATATAAGCAGTATATTTAAACTCCAATTAGCGTAATCATATTTTAGCGCAAAACTTTCAACGCGAAAAGCGCTAAAATAAGATTACCGCGAAAATATGTACGTTTACAGTAATGGAAAGAAAATATGTATGGCAACAGAATGATGAAAAATCAAGTGTCATGTTTTTCAAGTCATGTTACGATTTGTGGAGCTGGGTCTCTGGAGCTCCAGACACCTATTATATTTATTGATGCGTTAACGGAACCAATAGCTTACTTTTACCAAATGTCGTATCCATCAGGTAAGACAATGCAACATACACTTTTTACAATACAGTTCAAATTGAATTGTAATTGTCCTTATCATGCTTATAGTGCTCTTTCAGAATCAGCATTGTCCTTTGGGAAAACAGTCGACCCCTGACACAGTTTTGTTAGAGATGTAAATATGACTTTCCCAAACTAATGTTTAATGTTTCCAGACAGGTTTCCCAAAAACTACTGACGATTCAGACTTGTGTCTGACGACATGTGTTGGAAATTTTACATGTTTTGTGACCATTGTTTCCACCATAAAACTGACTCCTTGAGGAGTCACAGGTCCAAATATGTGTTTATTCCCGCACGTTGGGACTGACCCTTCAAATCATAGATCAGTATCAGTATCAATTCAGCGTTTGTATGAACCAACCCTTGAAACACTGGTTCTGACTGTCCCTTGTAGTTTTGTTGTTTCAAGCTTGATGTCAATGGCAGATAGTTTGGGCTTCAGCACGCGGGAGAAAACTATGTGTTTTTTCACAAGTTGCATTTGTATTTATGTTCTCCTTGGTCCCTAGTTTGGCCCTTTGATTTTGACATTCGAAAGTTTGTTATCACCTAGTTGTGCCCTTTTGATTTTGGTACTGATCAGAAAAACAAAATGGCTAAAAGGCAGCCATCTTGAATTTGGCATTGAAAGTTTGTTATCTCTATTTCTTGACAAGTACTATAGTGGGTGCCAAGATCCCCCTGGGAATTATAATTTTTTAGCCCCCTCTCACTTTCTGTGTTTTGTTGTTTTTTTAACAGCAAAGCCTAGATGCTGCTGCGAATAGCGAAGACTCCTGTGCAATTGAAAAGGTACAGGTGCTCATATCGATGTGCTCCAAACCAATGAAGGTAAGTACCTCCTTATACAGGAATCAAAGAGCTACACAGAGTGCTGAGTGCTGTCACAGTTTATACTATCTATATGAATGATGAACCTGTAGTGTTTGTGTGAGTGATGAACCTGTAGTGTTTGTGTGAGTGATGAACCTGTAGTGTTTGTGTGAGTGATGAACCTGTAGTGTTTGTGTGAGTGATGAACTTGTAGTGTTTGTGTGAGTGATGAACCTGTAGTAGTTGTGTGAGTGATGAACCTGTAGTGTTTGTGTGAGTGATGAACCTGTAGTGTTTGTGTTAGTGATGAACCTGTAATGTTTGTGTTAGTGATGAACCTGTAGTAGTTGTGTGAGTGATGAACCTGTAGTGTTTGTGTGAGTGATGAACCTGTAGTGTTTGTGTGAGTGATGAACTTGTAGTGTTTGTGTGAGTGATGAACCTGTAGTAGTTGTGTGAGTGATGAACCTGTAGTGTTTGTGTGAGTGATGAACCTGTAGTGTTTGTGTTAGTGATGAACCTGTAGTGTTTGTGTGAGTGATGAACCTGTAGTGTTTGTGTGAGTGATGAACTTGTAGTGTTTGTGTGAGTGATGAACCTGTAGTAGTTGTGTGAGTGATGAACCTGTAGTGTTTGTGTGAGTGATGAACCTGTAGTGTTTGTGTTAGTGATGAACCTGTAGTGTTTGTGTGAGTGATGAACCTGTAGTGTTTGTGTGAGTGATGAACCTGTAGTGTTTGTGTGAGTGATGAACCTGTAGTAGTTGTGTGAGTGATGAACCTGTAGTAGTTGTGTGAGTGATGAACATGTAGTGTTTGTGTGAGTGATGAACCTGTAGTAGTTGTGTGAGTGATGAACCTGTAGTTTTTGTGTGGGTGATGAACCTGTAGTAGTTGTGTGAGTGATGAACCTGTAGTGTTTGTGTGAGTGATGAACCTGTAGTGTTTGTGTGAGTGATGAACCTGTAATGTTTGTGTGAGTGATGAACCTGTAGTGTTTGTGTGAGTGATGAACCTGTAGTTTTTGTGTGGGTGATGAACCTGTAGTAGTTGTGTGAGTGATGAACCTGTAGTGTTTGTGTGAGTGATGAACTTGTAGTGTTTGTGTGAGTGATGAACCTGTAGTGTTTGTGTGAGTGATGAACCTGTAGTGTTTGTGTGAGTGATGAACCTGTAGTAGTTGTGTGGGTGATGAACCTGTAGTAGTTGTGTGAGTGATGAACCTGTAGTGTTTGTGTGAGTGATGAACCTGTAGTGTTTGTGTGAGTGATGAACCTGTAGTGTTTGTGTGAGTGATGAACCTGTAGTGTTTGTGTTAGTGATGAACCTGTAGTGTTTGTGTGAGTGATGAACCTGTAGTGTTTGTGTGAGTGATGAACCTGTAGTGTTTGTGTGAGTGATGAACCTGTAGTGTTTGTGTGAGTGATGAACCTGTAGTGTTTGTGTGAGTGATGAACCTGTAGTGGTTGTGTGAGTGATGAACCTGTAGTGTTTGTGTGAGTGATGAACCTGTAGTGTTTGTGTGAGTGATGAACCTGTAGTAGTTGTGTGAGTGATGAACCTGTAGTGTTTGTGTGAGTGATGAACCTGTAGTGTTTGTGTGAGTGATGAACCTGTAGTGTTTGTGTGAGTGATGAACCTGTAGTAGTTGTGTGAGTGATGAACCTGTAGTGTTTGTGTGAGTGATGAACCTGTAGTGTTTGTGTGAGTGATGAACCTGTAGTGGTTGTGTGAGTGATGAACCTGTAGTGTTTGTGTGAGTGATGAACCTGTAGTGTTTGTGTGAGGGATGAACCTGTAGTGTTTGTGTGAGTGATGAACCTGTAATGTTTGTGTGAGTGATGAACCTGTAGTGTTTGTGTGAGTGATGAACCTGTAGTGTTTGTGTGAGTGATGAACCTGTAGTGTTTGTGTGAGTGATGAACCTGTAGTGTTTGTGTGAGTGATGAACCTGTAATGTTTGTGTGAGTGATGAACCTGTAGTGTTTGTGTTAGTGATGAACCTGTAGTGTTTGTGTTAGTAATGAACCTGTAGTGTTTGTGTGAGTGATGAACCTGTAATGTTTGTGTGAGTGATGAACCTGTAGTGTTTGTGTGAGTGATGAACCTGTAGTGTTTGTGTGAGTGATGAACCTGTAATGTTTGTGTGAGTGATGAACCTGTAGTGTTTGTGTGAGTGATGAACCTGTAGTGTTTGTGTGAGTGATGAACCTGTAATGTTTGGGTGAGTGATGAACCTGTAGTGTTTGTGTGAGTGATGAACCTGTAATGTTTGTGTGAGTGATGAACCTGTAGTGTTTGTGTGAGTGATGAACCTGTAGTGTTTGTGTTAGTGATGAACCTGTAGTGTTTGTGTGAGTGATGAACCTGTAGTGTTTGTGTGAGTGATGAACCTGTAGTGTTTGTGTGAGTGATGAACCTGTAGTGTTTGTGTGAGTGATGAACCTGTAGTGTTTGTGTGAGTGATGAACCTGTAGTAGTTGTGTTAGTGATGAACCTGTAGTAGTTGTGTGAGTGATGAACCTGTAATGTTTGTGTGAGTGATGAACCTGTAGTGTTTGTGTGAGTGATGAACCTGTAGTGTTTGTGTGAGGGATGAACCTGTAGTGTTTGTTTGAGTGATGAACCTGTAGTGTTTGTGTGAGTGATGAACCTGTAGTGTTTGTGTGAGTGATGAACCTGTAGTGTTTGTGTTAGTGATGAACCTGTAATGTTTGTGTGAGTGATGAACCTGTAGTAGTTGTGTGAGTGATGAACCTGTAGTGTTTGTGTGAGTGATGAACCTGTAGTGTTTGTGTGAGTGATGGAGTATTTTCTACAAATTGAGTACAATATATCGTGATTTAGTATTTTTCTACAAGTTAGGGTACAATATATCTTGATGTAATATTTTTCTAAAAGTCGGGGTACAAATATCTTGATGTAGTATTTTCTAAAAGTCGGGGTACAATATATTGTGACGCAGTATTTGCTAGTTATTGCCCTCAGATGATGAATTCCACTTTATTTTCTGTCTTTAGATGGCTCTATACTTCTGTAACGGGTGTTTGGCTGATGAGATGCTGTACAGACATTATGCCCTCAGTGTTCCCCTCTACACACACTTCACCAGTCCCATCCGTCGCTACCCCGACGTCTTGGTCCACAGGGCACTCTCAGTAGCATTGGGTAAGTAAACAATCATTTCATATACAAAGTATATCAACTCTACAATGGGTGTTTGATAATTGGTAAGAAGTATATGAACTCTGCTATTTGTGTTTGATAATTGGTAAGAAGTATATGAACTTTATCATTGGTGTTTGATAACTGGTAAGAAGTATATGAACTTTGCTATTTGTGTTTGATAATTGGTAAGAAGTATATGAATACTATTTGTGTGATAATTGGTATGAAGTATATGAACTCTACTATTTGTGTCATAATTGGTAAGAAGTATATGAACTCTACTATTTGTGTGATAATTGGTAAGAAGTATATGAACTCTACTATTTGTGTGATAATTGGTAGGAAGGATATGAACTCTACTTTTGGTGTTTGATAATTGGTAAGAAGGATATGAACTCAACTATTTGTGTTTGATAATTGGTAAGAAGTATATCTGTGGTAAGAGTGATTGCCCCAGTAAATAAGTTAGGGTTAGGGTTTTTGATCTGTGGTAAGGTCTTCATTAACATGTTATTGTGTTGACAGTATCAATATTTTCTGCTGTAATAGGTAACACACAAATGCATCTGAAAAAAGAAAATATACAGACCATTGCTGAACATTGTAACGTGCGAAAAAAAGAATCTAAAGCTGTGTCGGAACTTTGTGAAGAACTTTTCTTCTCTGCCTTTGTACAGGTATGTATAGATTTTGTACAGGTATATATAGATTCTGTACAGGTATGTATAGATTCTGTACAGGTATGTATAGATTCTGTACAGGTATGTGTAGATTCTGTACTGGTATCATATGTGTAGATTCTGTACAGGTATGTATAGATTCTGTACAGGTATGTATAGATTCTGTACAGGTATGTGTAGATTCTGTACAGGTATGTGTAGATTCTGTACAGGTATGTGTAGATTCTGTACTGGTATCATATGTGTAGATTCTGTACAGGTATGTATAGATTCTGTACAGGTATGTATAGATTCTGTACAGGTATGTGTAGATTCTGTACAGGTATGTGTAGATTCTGTACAGGTATGTGTAGATTCTGTTCAGGTATGTATAGATTCTGTACAGGTATGTATAGATTCTGTACAGGTATGTATAGATTCTGTACAGGTATATATAGATTCTGTACAGGTATGTATAGATTCTGTACATGTATGTGTAGATTCTGTACAGGTATATATAGATTCTGTACAGGTATATATAGATTCTGTACAGGTATGTATAGATTCTGTACATGTATTTGTAGATTCTGTACAGGTATATATAGATTCTGTACAGGTATATATAGATTCTGTACAGGTATGTGTAGATTATGTACATGTATGTATAGATTCTGTACAGGTATGTGTAGATTCTGTACAGGTATGTATAGATTCTGTACAGGTATTTGTAGATTATGTACATGTATGTATAGATTCTGTACAGGTATATATAAATTCTGTACATGTATGTGTAGATTCTGTACAGGTATGTATAGATTCTTTACAGGTATGTATAGATTCTGTACAAGTATGTGTAGAGTCTGTACAGGTATGTATAGATTCTGTACAGGTATGTGTAGATTCTGTACAGGTATGTATAGATTGTACAGGTATGTATAGATTCTGTACAGGGATATATAAATTCTGAACATGTATGTGTAGATTCTGTACAGGTATATATATTCTGTACAGGTATGTGTAGAGTCTGTACAGGTATGTGTATATTCGGTACAGGTATGTGTAGAGTCTGTACAGGTATGTGTAGAGTCTGTACAGGTATGTGTAGAGTCTGTACAGGTATGTATAGATTCTGTACAGGTATGTGTAGAGTCTGTACAGGTATGTGTATATTCGGTACAGGTATGTGAGGAGTCTGTACAGGTATGTGTAGAGTCTGTACAGGTATGTGTAGAGTCTGTACAGGTATGTATAGATTCTGTACAGGTATGTATAGATTCTGTACAGGTATGTGTAGAGTCTGTACAGGTATGTATAGATTCTGTACAGGTATGTGTAGATTCTGTACAGGTATGTATAGATTCTGTACAGGTATGTATAGATTGTACAGGTATGTATAGATTCTGTACAGGTATATATAAATTCTGTACATGTATGTGTAGACTCTGTACAGGTATGTATAGATTCTGTACAGGTATGTGTAGAGTCTGTACAGGTATGTGTATATTCGGTACAGGTATGTGTAGAGTCTGTACAGGTATGTATAGATTCTGTACAGGTATGTGTAAATTCTGTACAGGTAGATATAGATTCTGTACAGGTATGTATAGATTCTGTACATGTATGTATAGATTCTGTACAGGTATGTATAGATTCTGTACAGGTATGTATAGATTCTGTACAGGTATGTATTGATTCTGTACAGGTATGTATAGATTCTGTACAGGTAAGTATAGATTCTGTACAAGTATGTGTAGATTCTGTACAGGTATATATAGATTCTGTACAGGTATGTGTAGATTCTGTACAGGTATGTATAGATTCTGTACATGTATGTGTAGAGTCTGTACAGGTATGTGTAGATTCTGTACAGGTATGTGTTGATTCTGTACAGGTATGTATAGATTCTGTACAGGGACTGCTCAGGGACGTCTTTATACAAACTGCTGTTGATCTATAAATTCAACTATTCTGCACAAGGTATTGGAACACCATCTCTATGAAAAATAGGAAAATCAAAAACTAATTGATATCATAGCATCAACTTGTCAAGGTTTGATAACTTATGTTGAAATTTGATCATCAGTCATGGTTAAAAAAATAGTTTGATTATGTTCGGTCTTGTGGTACATTTAGAGGGTAGACAACTTATGATATACCTGGACTATCAAAGTTTAGTATCACACAACTTTCAAAGAAAATTGACACTTCCACCATCTTCTCTTTTTTAGGAGGTAGGTGAAATAGATGGAGTTGCCATGGTGATGGCTGTCCTAGACCATAGTTTTGATGTGTATTTCCTCGAACTGGGACTGACAAAGAGGGTCTACATTGATGTAAGTTATTGCTTTTTATTTTCCTAACCTGGGACTGACAAAGAGGGTCTACATTGATGTAAGTTATAGATGTGTATTTCCCTAACGTGGGGCTGACAAAGAGGGTCTACATTGATGTAAGTAATAGATGTGTATTTCCCTAACCTGGGCTGACAAAGAGGGTCTACATTGATGTAAGTTATAGATGTGTATTTCCCTAACGTGGGGCTGACAAAGAGGGTCTACATTGATGTAAGTTATAGATGTGTATTTCCCTAACGTGGGGCTGACAAAGAGGGTCTACATTGATGTAAGTTATAAATATGTATTTCCCTACCCTGGGACTGACAAAGAGGGTCTACATTGATGTAAGTTATAGATGTGTATTTCCCTAACCTGGGACTGACAAAGAGGGTCTACATTGATGTAAGTAATATATGTGTATTTCCCTAACCTTGGCTGACAAAGAGGGTCTACATTGATGTAAGTTATAGATGTGTTTTTCCCTAACCTGGGACTGACAAAGAGGGTCTACATTGATGTAAGTTATAGATGTGTATTTCCCTAACCTGGGACTGACAAAGAGGGTCTACATTGATGTAAGTTATAGATGTGTATTTCCCTAACGTGGGGCTGACAAAGAGGGTCTACATTGATGTAAGTTATAAATATGTATTTCCCTACCCTGGGACTGACAAAGAGGGTCTACATTGATGTAAGTTATAGATGTGTATTTCCCTAACCTGGGACTGACAAAGAGGGTCTACATTGATGTAAGTAATATATGTGTATTTCCCTAACCTGGGCTGACAAAGAGGGTCTGCATTGATGTAAGTCATAGATGTGTTTTTCCCTAACCTGGGACTGACAAAGAGGGTCTACATTGATGTAAGTAATAGATGTGTATTTCCCTAACCTGGGCTGACAAAGAGGGTTTACATTGATGTAAGTAATAGATGTGTATTTCCCTACCCTGGGCTGACAAAGAGGGTCTACATTGATGTAAGTTATTGATGTGTATTTCCCTAACCTGGGACTGACAAAGAGGGTCTACATTGATGTAAGTTATAGATGTGTATTTCCCTAACCTGGGACTGACAAAGAGGGTCTACATTGATGTAAGTTATAGATGTGTATTTCCCTAACGTGGGGCTGACAAAGAGGGTCTACATTGATGTAAGTTATAAATATGTATTTCCCTACCCTGGGACTGACAAAGAGGGTCTACATTGATGTAAGTTATAGATGTGTATTTCCCTAACCTGGGACCGACAAAGAGGGTCTACATTGATGTAAGTAATATATGTGTATTTCCCTAACCTGGGCTGACAAAGAGGGTCTACATTGATGTAAGTTATAGATGTGTTTTTCCCTAACCTGGGACTGACAAAGAGGGTCTACATTGATGTAAGTTATAGATGTGTATTTCCCTAACCTGGGACTGACAAAGAGGGTCTACATTGATGTAAGTTATAGATGTGTATTTCCCTAACCTGGGACTGACAAAGAGGGTCTACATTGATGTAAGTTATAAATATGTATTTCCCTACCCTGGGACTGACAATGAGGGTCTACATTGATGTAAGTTATAGATGTGTATTTCTCTAACCTGGGGCTGACAAAGAGGGTCTACATTGATGTAAGTTATGGATGTGTATTTCCCTAACCTTGGCTGACAAAGAGGGTCTACATTGATGTAAGTTATAGATGTGTATTTCCCTAACCTGGGACTGACAAAGAGGGTCTACATTGATGTAAGTTATAGATGTGTATTTCCCTACCCTGGGCTGACAAAGAGGGTCTACATTGATGTAAATTATAGATGTGTATTTCCCTAACCTGGGGCTGACAAAGAGGGTTTACATTGATGTAAGTAATAGATGTGTATTTCCCTTAACTGGGGCTGACAAAGAGTGTTTTTACCCCCAAATATTGAAATGAATTACCAATTTTATGTTTAACAGAAATTACCTCTTAAGGTAGCAACCTATATGAATGGTTCATTGACACTAGTCTGGAAGAAAGTGGAAGGAATGAAAGAAGAAATGACCCAATGTCTTTCAATTTTCACAAAGATCAACTGTTCCATTACCAAAGGAAATTCACCGCTAACCTGGATGGTGAGTGATCATGTTTTACTTGTGTCTAGGTGTTGAGTACACCAACATTGTAAATGTAAATAATCTTCTTAAACTAACAATACAACAGGATGTGTACGGTTGGCTATGAATTCAACAGTTTTGTTCTGTTTTGATTCAATTCAGGGCTATTCCAAAAGCGTGTTGGGGAGGTGGGAGGCACCTGTTTTAATATATCAAGGTGAAGGGGTTAAGACCAGATCTACATACTATTCCTTATATTAAATTCTCTTAATATTTGATGGGCATTGAGGTTTCTGAAAAAGTGCCCCCCGCTCCTCCCCTACAACTAATTCTGGAACAGCCCTAAGTATTTCAAATACTGTTTTTATATCCCCCTCCTTCCAGCCAGCTAGGTAACAGGGAGACGTGTATACAATGTAATAATAACTAAGTATAGGATAAATTTGTTATTTCATTGTCTTCACACCGTATCATCACACTCTTATGTTCATTACTTAAAAAGGTCACTGTTGACCACTTTTAAAATCAGAAGACCAGAAAGCAAATCTGAGGGGATTAAATTTTATCTGTGTAAGCCCCTACTCACTTTGTGTCATCATGTCTTGGCCATATTTTTAAAACCATTGTCATACTGAAGGAGACACCTGCATCACCAGTAGACTGTGTGTAGTTATTATTATGGTCTGACATGAAATATCTTTATTTGCTGTTTTGGGTGGTCGGGTGGTGCAGTAAATGGATAGGGCACTTACATTTCACACATGGCAGCCAGGGCGCGATTCCCTGATTGGATGTGAAACGGTATGGAGCCACCTGGGCGACCCCATTGGTTTTCTCGAGGTACTAAGGTTTCCTCCCACTTAATACATAATACTCCTCATGCGCAAAATCAGGGCCAACAAGAGCGATTAATGTAAGTTGGCAAACTTGTTTTGTAATTGTTTAAAAACAAATAAAGTTTATATATAAATGATCTTTTTCTCTCAGGCAACGTTAAAAAGACCAAAAGAAGATAATGCTGTGACATCTGAATGAGTCGAACTGTTGTTGCTATTCATTGTCGGTTATCAACCTTGGAATAACTGGAAAGGAAGGAGTTCACTTCAACCATAGCATCGCAGGAAGAAAAGGCGTTTTCAGTGTAACTATAAATTATTTTGGTGTATAACTCGTTGACTGTGAGGATTTTCAGTTCTAACTGTCCCAGTTTTTAACTCGCTAAACAAAAGTGTAGGTGAGTTTATTCTAAGGTAAGGCAGCTGGGGTCTTCCCATAGTCTTCTGTTATTTCTGTTTTTAAATGTGTAGATATCTTAAACTGTTTGGCCAGTAAGATGTTCGGATAAGGGGAGGAGGGGGGGGGCTGCCGTGATACTACAGCTCCTGGGGTCCAACATAATGCAGCACCTAAATAACCTCTCAAATAACCTGAATGAGGTTCCACCAGTTTTATGCTGAGATGAAGGGCTACCAACTATTTTACTAATGAATTACCTTGATCCATTTTGCAATGACATAGAAATCAAATGTGTTCAAACTATTTAACAACTTCTTAATTAAAAATGACATAAGTAACCTTGTCAAGTGTGTGATACCTTTTGACCAGTAGCCTGCTGAAAGATAAATCAGCTACCATTGAACCCTTATTACCAAGGTCACCTGGACCATGTGTGTTCCAGCTATTTTTAGCTGATGATTAACAGAAAAGGGTATATGGAAATATTACTGGCCAATGGAATGTTTTGATAAAAGGCTTCCAAATTTAATTTACATTATTTCAATGACATTGACCTGCTGTCAAGGTCACAGGGGTATGAATTATTTTGAAATCTTAAACAGTTTCCTTTCAGTAACTGAAGGGCATCAGATGATGACTACTAATCACCAGTATCATGCTGGGGTATAGAGATTTCAAATTTTTTTAAATGAAAAATCTTGTATTTCTATAAAAGATGTGTTTCAATATTCCAACAACTTCTCTCAAAATAGCACTAGGCTGAAGGTTTTATTCAAACTTAATAACTCGTTTCACTTTCAAGGTCAAAGGGATAGAATATTTTTGTGTACACCTCTAAAGCAAGTTTTTCATGATAAAAAATAGTTTTTGGTGGTGATATTTCTTCATTACATTCAAGGTGACTATTTGAATATATGTGACTTTGTCCACTGTCTACGTTACTTGAACGAGAAATTGCTGGCAATTGATGCATGTCCATTTGGTATCTTGTGTTGGATAATATTAAGAATAATCTTCATTATATCCGTCAGTTTTGTTCTTTTTTTTGCCCTGTTTAAACTGTAAAATTCTTTTTATTAGAATAGGAAATAAGTAATTCCTATTATTTATAATTTAATAATCAATTTTGATGTTGATGGTAATGTTGTGTTTGTCAACAAAAATGAACTTCTTGAAACATAACTTATTTGTACATTTATGTCGATTGTAAATAAAGGTTTTTAAAACGGATGAAATCTAAATATAAAAATTGAAGAAGGCTTGTCAAAATCTGATGATGAAATCTTGTGATGAGACATATTAAGTAACATTTTAAACACGCTGTGATAGAAGATCCAACTTGTCTATAGAAGCAACGAAGTTTATACGATGAGACCCTCAGTGCAGTTTAAGCATGCTTCTCTCTTTTCTTTCCTACTCTTTATTATTCTCCCTTTTATGGAGAGATACTCTTAACATATTTATTTTAGCACACTCAAATTTAAGCACATACCTGAATTTAAATGCACTGATCACAATACATGGTGTAGGAAGTAATATCCCGCAACTGTTATTAGGGGAATGCATCAGCGTGAAAATAGCTGAAGTAAGATTACCACTCAAATATGTACGCGTATAGTACTCTTGATTTTGAACCTGAAAATAAGCTTTTTTAGGTCATCTGACCCGAAGGGTCAAGATGACCTATTGCCATCATGCTTCGTCCGTCGTCGTGCGCCGTCCGCCGTCCGCCGTCCGTAAACTTTTCCTTTAACAATCTTCTTCTTAGTAACCAAAAGGCTCTAGGTGCTGATATTTGGCCAGTAGGCACCTGGGATTGAGTGCTACAAAGTTTCCTCATTTCAATGACCTTGACCTGTTTTCAAGGTCACAGGGGTCAAATATGTAAAAACCTTTAACAATCTTCTTCTCAGTAACCAAAAGGTCTAGGGTAATGATATTTGGCCAGTAGGCACCTGGGATAGAGTGCTACAAAGTTTCCTCATATCGATGACCTTGACTAACTTTCAAGGTCACAGGGGTCAAATATGTAAAAAAGCGTTTGACAATCTTTTCCTCACTAACCAATAGGCTATGGGTGATCATATTTGGCCAGTAGGTACCTGGGATAGAGTGTTCTAAAGTTTCCTCATATAAATGACCTTGACCTACTTTCAAGGTCACAGGGGTCAAATATGTTAAAAAATCTACACAACATTATCTAAAGAACTAAATGATCTAGAGCAATGATATTTTTGTATGATATGTAGACCAGCAATGCGAATCTTTTTCTAATATATTGTGTTTAGGTCAAAGGTCAACTTTGAGTGCTGGACGGGGTCAAAGGTTAACATGGGTTATAATAGGTAAAAAGCTTTAAGAATCTTCTTCTCAAGTTCCATAAGGCCCAGGGTTCTGATATTTGGCCAGTAGGAACCTGGGATAGAGTGTTCTAAAGTTTCCTCATATAAATGACCTTGACCTACTTTCAAGGTCACAGGGGTCAAATATGTTAAAAAATCTACACAACATTATCTAAAGAACTAAATGATCTAGAGCAATGATATTTTTGTATGATATGTAGACCAGCAATGCGAATCTTTTTCTAATATATTGTGTTTAGGTCAAAGGTCAACTTTGAGTGCTGGACGGGGTCAAAGGTTAACATGGGTTATAATAGGTAAAAAGCTTTAAGAATCTTCTTCTCAAGTTCCATAAGGCCCAGGGTTCTGATATTTGGCCAGTAGGTACCAGGGATGGAGTACTCTAAAGTTTTCTCATATAAATGACCTTGACCTACTTTCAAGGTCACATGGGTCAAATATGTTAAAATATCTACACAACATTATCTAATGAACCGAATGATCTAGACCGATGATACTTGCATATATTATATGTAGACTGGCAATGCAAATCTTTTTCTGATATATTGTGTTTAGGTCAAAGTTCAACTTTAAGCGCTGGACGGGGTCAAAGGTTCACTGGGGCTATAATGGGTAAAAAGTTTTAAGAATC
This sequence comes from Mimachlamys varia, assembly GCA_947623455.1. Classification (NCBI taxonomy): domain Eukaryota; kingdom Metazoa; phylum Mollusca; class Bivalvia; order Pectinida; family Pectinidae; genus Mimachlamys; species Mimachlamys varia. The sequence continues at coordinate 41,816,949 of OX392542.1, forward strand.
TTCTTCTCAAGTTCCATAAGCCCCAGGGTCCTGATATTTGGCCAGTAGGTACCTGGCATGGAGTGCTACAAAGTTTCCTCATATGAATGATCTTGACCCACTTTCAAGGTCACAGGGGTCAAATATGTAAAAATCTTTAACAATCTTCTTCTCAATAACCAAAAGGCCCTGGGTGCTGATATTTGGCTGGTAGGTACCTGGCATAGTGTGCTATCAAGTTTCCTCATATGAATGATCTTGACCCACTTTCAAGGTCACAGAGGTCAAATATGTAAAATCTTTTAACAATCTTCTCGCTAACCAAATCCCCAAGAGTAATATGGTATTTGGCTAGTAGGTACCTGGGATAGAGTGCTACAAACTTTCCTCATACAATGGACCTCAACCTACTTTCAAGGTCATAGGGGTCAAACATGTAAAAATACCTTTAACAATCTTCTCCTCAACAACTTAAAGGCCTTGGGTGTTGATATTTAGCCAGTAGGTACCTCTAATGGAGTGCTACAAAGTTTCCTTGTATGAATGACCTTGACCTACTTTCAAGGTCGCAAGGGTAAAACATGTAAAAATCTTTTAACAAACGTCTTCTCGCTTACCAAAAGGCCCTAGGTGCTGATATTTGGCCAATGGGTACCTGGGACAGATTGGTGCAAAGATTCCTCATATAGACCTTCACTTATACTTTCAAGGTCACAGGGGTTATAAACATGTATGTAGATATCTTTGAACAACTTGGCAAAAACAAACACAAATGATATAGATCTTTATAGTCAGATGACCGTTGAGGCCCCTGGGCCTCTTGTTAACAAATATATTTAGTAATCTATTTTTGGAAACTTTCATGATTTCATCTGAAAGAGCATATGAAATTATGTTGTTAATTTTTTATCTAGAGGTTTATACAAATATTCTATACAATGCTTTTGGTTCTTAGCACCGTAGGCAACCTAATTGAAGTTTTAAAGTTGGCAAGTATGTAGACTTTGATTTCCAAAAAGGAACACAATATACACTTCTTCACTCTTATCATGATAGCAGTACTAGTGTTTTCAATTCTAAGGTACCAACAGCATCGTAGAATGTATCTATTCGAATGTAGGTGTCGTTTATATAAAATGGGTTTTGTAAATATGAAATAGCGCTCTTACATATAGATTTAAGGACTTGAGTGCCAAACCTGTGAAACTCATATTGAATTGCTCAGGTCTGAAGGTGGATTGGTGTCACCTATAGACGTGACTTTATCATTGTCTTTATTATAAATGAAACTGAAATAAATTAACAAGTTAAATTTGAAAGCGTTCTGTGTTTTGTATTCGTGTAAAATCCTACGAAGGAATCACTTTTATCTGGCCTCATTCAAATGAGTGCCCAGACACCAGCGACTACTTTATGGCATTTGTAGCATTTAATGTTGCCCTGTAATGCTCACAAATCTAGATAGAAAATTAAAGTAACTAATTCAGAGGCTGTTAATAGGACGTAAAAACAATCAACCAAACCAAGTGTAGGTACATACAGATATGTATACGTGTTTTCCCAACTTTCTTGTCCAAGTAATATATCGAAATCCTGAATTCTCCAGATTACTTTTATTTTGAGACAGATCAGGATAGCGTCCTTTGCCTATGGAAACGTTCTACAAACGAGGCCCATGGGACTAAATGGCCACATGAGTTTTGATGTACTTGTACAAATAACTTTTTTTTGTGTCATTACACTTAAATTATCATATACATTGTACATTAACCGAGTTTGAGCTAGCATTTTGACAGGTAGAAAAGCACCCTGTGCTTGAGCTTTGAACCAAACGATCAAACTCGGTGACTTTGATCTTCTCAAAAATACTATAAACCGGTTCCCTTGACGTTTGAATCGATGACCTTGACCTCTTTGACTCTGTGATCTTGATATTTGGTCAGCTGACTCCTTGATTAATTCTAACCAATTTTGCTTCATAATGTCAAACAAAATGTCCATCAGTAAAAAGCTACAAAATTTGACCTTCATCTTTGACACAGTGACCTTGACCTTGGACTTTGGTTTTTGAGATCAGAAGGTATTTCTTTTAATTGCCCCTCATGACAAATTTTATTTTACTTGATAAAGGTCTGTTATTTACCCCAATTTCCTATATAAACTTTATCAAACTATATCAAAGTTTAATTTATTTTTTCGGCATATTGTATCTATTACTACATTTAAAAGGTGCAGCACATGTGTGTATTTCATCTTCAACCTCTGCCTGATCGGAACCTGGAGTCACTTGGGTATGAAAATCACAAAATTCATAAAGTACCATAAGACCTTTCTGTTTGTGAAGACCATTTTATTCCAGCATATGTGGGTCTGGAGAAGAAGATTGTTGAAATTTTAGCCAATTTCATCCTTTTGAGACCCACCTCATTGCCCAGGGGATGAGCAAGGATCAAAATCTGTCAACGTCAAACTGTCATCTCCTGGTTATTATTCCAACCAAGTTTCAATTATCGCAAACTGGAAATGAACAAAATATATCCAAAATAGTCATTTTCCTATATAAACGATTGTAAACGTCACTCTCTTCCCAGGGGAGAACCTGAAGTCTAGAAGGTATACAATTCACAATTTGCATAAAGCACCTTAAGACCTTTCAATTGGTGAAAAGCATTTGATTCCAACATATCTTGGTCAGGAGAACATTTTTGAAATTTTAAATATTTTGACCCTGTTTTGGCACCTAGAGGGTTAGGACCATATAATTCACAATTTTGGTGCATCTTTGGCTGGGGAAGATTCCTGCCAAATTGCATTCAAATTGGTTCAGGGATTTTTGAGAAGTCGAAAATGTAAATTGTTTACGGACAGACGGCGCACGACGACGGACAAAAGGCGATTAGAAAAGGTCACTTGAGATGACCTAACACACACATGGTGCACCTTTTAAATTTAGTAATAGATACAGTATGCCGAAAAAAATGAATTAAACTGCATAATACAGCTTTTTCGTCCTTCTAGGACTCTTCAGTGATGCTAGGGGCAAAAAGGTGGGAATCCAAAATTTCTAAACTAATGCAGAAGCAGAAGGGTCGGGTGAGTAAAACCCCGAATTTAGAAGTTGGATAAACTTGAGCTGTATAACTACTGTACACTACTCAAATGCGATAACACTGTGGCTATGGGGGCTCCAGCAAACCTCGGGGACTAAATAAAGCCACCGACAGAGTCTGCCACCTTGAGACTTGGTTGTTGAAAACCTTTGGGTGTTTCCTACACATTGCTGATTTATATCTCTTCTCTCGAGTAGCTTGGTGAGTATTACAAAGGCCTTGTGCTACTTGCTATCATTATCTATCAGACTTTCTAACTATAAATCTAAGAACATGCTTATCATGTTTCTGTGCACTGATACAACTGACACAACCCGTAGGATATAAAACTATTTTCTTGAAAGTAACAGTTGAGTCCCTTGCCTTGTTTTAACATTGTTAGTGGTAGGATGTTCAACGAAATGACAAAATCTATTTACAACGTTGGTAGTCTGGGTTGTAAAAGAAAATTCCGGCCTGATGCAATACAATGAAGTTCTATCGCTGACCATGATTTAAAAGAAACCTTCCCTGGTGTAAATAAAGAAATATTTACTGGTTAACATGGTTGTAAAATTTCACGAATTCTATTGTAGTTATTTTGACACATGGAGAACAAATACAAGATTGTTTATCCAATTTGTTTTATTTTTTTATTACAACACCATTAAAATGATGCGACATTGGATGGTTCATAGTGACAAATACCAAGCGACAATATACAAAACTCACAGTAACTTACATGTACTTACAATGTAATGTCAATGGAACTCCTAGAGAATGACACCCATAATATCTACACTTTGTTACTTGTTGTAGGATTTGAACCGAAAATATGATGCTTTCAAATGTAACACGTCGACAATATCTCTTGTTACTCTATTCGAAATGAGAGTCCTTTAAATTGATACCAGGGTAAGATATTTTGAGGTCATGATTTATCCGCCACCAATCTTTCATAAAATGCAATTTTCATGGGGATAGTAATCCTTTATAAAATACAATTTTCATGGAGTTGTAATCTTTCATAAAATACAGTTTTCATGGTAATTCTTCATAAAATACTATTTTCATGGAGATAGTAATCCTTCACAAAATACGATTTTTAGAAGACGGTAAATCTTTCATGACATAATATTTTTATAGAGACAGTTAAAACCCTCATAAAATACTATTTTTGGAGACAGTTTATCCTTTATAAAATACGATTCTTCTTAAAAACTGTTTTCATAGAGACAGTTAAACCCCTCATAAAATACTATTTTTTGGAGATAGTTAATTCCTCATAAAATACAATTTCCATTTAGGTGGTTAATTATTCACGAAATGCTATTTTCAATGAGAAAGTTTCCTCCTAATGAAAAACACTGTTCGTAGAGATGGTAAATCCTTCATAAAATGCAGTTATCAGAGACGGTTAATCCTTTATTTAATACTATTAATACGAAACTGTTAACCCTCCATTAAATACATAATGATACTAATGGCCAAATATAATGATGACGCCTCACACATATATCTTTAAGCTTGTGCGTTTTGGTAAGATATAAATACTTTATCAAACGTCAACTACATGGGCATTTATATACATAAATGTATGTCAAAATGTTATTTGCTCATGTATCATAGAAAATGTAACATATATTATAATCCAACCAATCCATACGCTTTGTATAGATTTCGTTCTGACAACCTTTCACTCACCGACACCATTTTCGGTTTTTTACATACCTCCTATCGACAATGAATCCTGATAACTGTCCTCTATATTTTGGGTGCATTTACAAAGTTCAAGCATAATTTTTGTGCCACATCAACATACGTTAATGAAAATAAATGTACGAGTATTGTTATCTTGTAAATGCATATTTTTCTTTGAAATATGATTTCGTTTTCCAATGGTCCAATGACAAGACGTTCGCTCAGTGCTGAAGAATTTCATGTGATAAATATGAAAAACATTGCTTTAAAGAAAAATGTAATTTAGCCAAATCGTCATGAACCAACTTCTTTAATTGACAGTCACTCCAGACGTTCAACATACATTAGTTGTTGTACAATGACAATTTAAGTGTTTTAACTCAATGACGGATAATGCATACACAGGCCGCCATTACTACAAATACGTTATAGATATACTGTGATCGTGGCTATGTACACACAAAACATGGCCGTTCAGGATCTAACAAATATTTTACAAAAATTCATCTTCAAAATTTATATCATACATCTTAAACTCGATATCATTCGATTTTTTAACTATATATATATTTTCATCTTTACAGGAATATGAAAATGTATTTGTTTTGTTTAACGAATAAAACCTTATTTCCAAACACAAAAAAAATCATTTTAATATAACATGCAAATAAGCATGAATGCCAAAGTACCAAAATAGACTCGAGGGTAATGAAGTTTGAAAATGAAAGCCTGCTTTAATGCTTTGATGCGTGGCTTTTCAATATACACGTATACTCTTTTTTACGACACAGAACCACGATATACTTAATATTTAATATACAGTCGATATGAACCGGTTTGGGTGACAGATAAATAGAAACATGCACGTTAGGGCGACATAAATATCTGTCACCCAAGTTATATTCATATTTACTGTATACTACCATTTGGTAACAGTTCAATACTTATATTTACATTCATGAAGATTTTTTAACTGCAGATGATGAGCGTTTAAATGTGCTGCTTACCCTATCACTGACGTCATCAAGTTCAAATACTGAAAGAGCCAGAGTTTCGGAAGGAAACATATAGTCCCTCGTGTCGTCATAAAATAAAACAGAGACACATTCAATATTTTTGCGCAAATTTGGTTTAAGTCATAAATTCGTCATAAAAACAGTGCTTCTATGATCTTTTACTCTATTTATATGAATTTGATTATATCGCGTATTGATATTAATTGGTGAAGCGTGACGCGACCCCGCGATTCATACACTGACATAAGTACTATAAATTGTAGTATGTAGTTTATGAATACAATCTGGTTTACTAATGATATAATATAGACAAATGCAAAACAGAATGTAAATATAATTATATAAATTCCACTTCTCATTATGTTGAACACGGTTTTAAAATTAAATATTTATGTAGCATGATTCAAAATAAATTTGTTCACAAAAGGTGAATTTAATGTATATACATGAATATATAACGACATGTGTAAAACATATAAAAATTGTATCGAATTATGAGTTTAGGGCAGTTTCCACATGACTATTTACAGTAGTTATGTATAACCGTTACCGGTATAAAATATTTACAGTAACCGTGTATAACCGTTACCGGTATACATTGTATATTAATACGTTATACTATTGGGAACTGTCTACGTAGATATTTACAAGAATTCAAGTAAAAACCCCGACAAGGTATTAACAAACATCTTAATATCGGAGTCATTTTAAGTCTAATATTATATCTGTATAAAATATTTTTATTGAAAACATTAAATATATGTTCTCCTCAACCAATGCAAAAACAGATAATTCTGATTAACAAATAAAATGATATAACCACACCTTTCCTTGTCTTTCAATGCCGTTCCTTCATCTCTTCACTTCAAGTCTATCCAGTTGTGTTTGATTTCTTTATTTTGCCGATGATAATAAGTACAATAACATACTGCAGAGTTATTCTGGTCGAAAGTTTAATAGTCATTAGTTTGTCACAAAAAGAAGTTAAGGTCTGGGTTTTTTCCGAATTTATTCCAACACATATTTATAACATTTTTTTAATATTGAAATATCGGAAATAATTCATTCTATGACAGTGATATTTTTCACTTATGAGAAATATGTTTTTAACCGTTTTTGATTTGACCAATCAAAACACTTGTGGGAAACGGAAAGCCATCCGGGTAGGATTTGCTATAAAATGTAATACACAGAACATCTAACAGTTTCTTCAGTAATACCAAAAATATATTTCAGGTGTAAAAATATTAGCCTCACACGTGAAATATATTTGGTATTACTGAAGACACTGTTAGATATCCTATATATGTTTCCTTAGAACGACAAAGAAAGTATCATCGGTATTTCATACACAATATCGAGAATTTAGAAACCAAATCAAATGTTTGTCTGGCCATACCAATTGTAACTGATGTCGTCGATACAACATGTCAGTCCGACGAGTCGCTGTCTAACCAGAATCTGTCCATCAATGACGTCATCAACCGTCCACATTCGTCATTCAGTAAAATGTACTTTCTATAATTACTCCAGCATTCAAACTTTGTTCAGTATTGACTGTTTGAATCAAAATTCTCTTGTCAAGGTTTTCGTCACACCCTCCAGTTGTGTAGGTGATAACTCAACGTGTACGGAACCAACATGGCTGACGTATCCGCCATTGAGAAGCGAGCGAAGGTCCAGCCACTGCGGCAGTGCCGGGTCTGTCCAAAGTGACAGGAAAGGTTCTCTCTTGTTTCCAATCACCATACTTCACATTTATTCACTGGATTCATATAGGACCCGGCCGGACAATTAAACACCTCCGAAAACTCTTTGGAATTCTGCAATGTACCGATCACCCTAGGGAAAAAATCAATATCAAAGCGTCATCAAAATCATAACCCGAACTCAAATCGATTAAAATAAGGGGAAAATATGAACAATGGAAAGATTAACATGAAGGCTCTTGTAAACGTACAGGAGTATAAGACCATGTGTTCCAGAAGAGTAAGCGTCTTTATATTGTTTATTGTTTGCGTTGTTTAACGGCTCATAGACAAGCCGAGTTATTTAGGACAAACATTGTAGAAACTAGACATACACAAAAAACATAAAACCAAGAAAATGGTTACAATTTGTAAGAGGAATCAAATTTCACCAAAAGCAAACGGACTGTTAAAGGCCCAATATACGTAACTTTCGTTAAAACTTGAAGCGAAAATCAAGCCTAATAACTTTCTATATTTATAGAATTAGTTAAGATTAGCTGATATCAGCAATATTCAAGATGAATTCTTACGCGGTTACCGGTACAGCAGTAGTTGAAACTCGGTATTTGTAAACACGCGTCTATTTTGAACCGTCTTCTACCTTCGGTTTGTTGTTGAAGTGGGCCCCACCTGAATTATTTTCAATTCTTTGTATTGTTCTGTCAAGAGTTTCTTGTTAGTTACCGCTCAGGTTTACTTCGTTTTAAGCTTATTTTTGCATGGTTATCAACTGGATTTTTTTTTCAGAATTTTTCAGAATCACCAACATTTTCCCAAAGTTACGTATATTGGGCCTTTAATGACATGTATAACCTATTTTAGAGAGAAACTGAATGTAAGCAATCGAAGATGGATTGCACAGAAACTGTAAAATAAACGTTTCGTACATTTTGTAGATGTTACATTATACAATCACGAATTTGTTTGAAAGTAGCGCATGTTTTAATGTTAATAGTTGATATCCAAAATTCAAACTCGATAATGTACATGAAAATAGCTAGAGTTTTCTTTCTGTTATATGTTCGCGTATCTGTTTTCTGAGTGAAGAATTAAAACAAAATCCGAGAATACCGAAGCGTTAACAAAACTATAATCCGAACTAAAAATCGATTAAACTAGACAGAATATGAACAATGGAAAGATTTACAAGAACACCCGTAATCATGAAACCGTTCTCGGGCTCAAGCATGGATTCTGTGCTCAAGCCCGTTTCTTGAACTCGCCCAAATCATGTCAAAGATAAAAAAGTCAACTGTAAATATTGAAAAAAGTATTCAGCTTCATGGATCTTTGACAAAATAAGATATATTAGATACATTATAACCGGACCAAGAAATTGGACTTGGGCACAAAATCCATATTTGAGAACGAGAATGGTATCATCAATACGGGTCCAGGTGTTCCGGAAGAGTAAGCGTCTTCAGCTCAATCGACGACACTCGCTATGTAAATCTTGGTTACATCAACGTAGATATCAAGTCCTCAAACTAAGAACCGAGTTATTGTTCTCAATCACAAGTAAGAACCCTAACCCTAATGAGCATATCAAAAACAGTTCACCTTTATATTATATATTTAAGGTATGTTTTAGAATTTTAGTCCAAAAACTATATACGGTTGTGTATGGAGACGGATCCAGTTGTAAGGATGCCAGTACGTGTAATAGTAGTCTTACCTAAATCTACCCGGGCTGTGCAGGCCTGTCCGGATCCTGTTTACCGCAGCTTCTGGTCTCATCGTGCCGCACCACACCTAGCACAATCACAGCAACACATGCCATAATTAAACGAGATCACACAGGCACAGTGACACCCACCATTTTTAATCTTCAAGTGTTTTCGATAGGTGGATCTTTTCCTTTCTTGGCTCTTTTTTCTCTTACATTGTACTTACATATTATATAAAATTTAAAAAATGTCTTTTAAGAACTAGCGATGATAGTCTTGAACTGTAAAATCACAGATGGTGCTTGTTAGCCATTTTGTTTATTGGTCAGTCCCAAAATCATGAGTACGCAACTAGCGGCCAATTGGAATCAGCATATAAAATTTGAAAGAGATCATCCAGTACTAGTCAAGAAAGGACAGTAATGTTCAAACAGTCAGTCACAAAATCCAAGATCGCTACCTCTCAGCCATTTTGTTTTTTGGTCAGTCATTAAAATCAAAAGAGCACAATAAGGGAACAAGGGAAGCATGCATTTGGAGTATAAGAAAGATTCGTCCAGTACAGAAGCTATAGCAGTAACAAGAATTGTGTAAAGACGGACGATGGTAGGACGACGGACACCAGCCGATTTGAACAGCCCACCATATGATGATGACGAGCTAATAATAGTGTGCTAAAACATGAAAACATTAACGGACAGTAAAATACATTTTTTAATGTACAGAGTATACTAGAAGATTAAATAAATCATTTAAACATGACTCGTTTCGACTCGTTGTTACATTATACTAGCATCCGTTTTGATCCGAGATAGGAAGACTATTTACGACTGTGATTAGAATAGATCCTCGTTTATGACAACATATTTTCTGCACATTGTTTTCACAATACAAGTTTTATCAAACAATGCCGTTTCAACTATTAGTTGGTATCACTGATTTTAAAGACGCTTGAGAATTACTGTTATTCCGTGGAAGGAAAGTTGGTTCCTTTTATAAAGGAACTTCTGTTCAGCTACCCTTTACAAGTCTTCAAATCAAGGGATTGCCAGTGTATGCCGCGTCACGTATGAATCATCTGGTTTTAACAAGGAGTGAACATTTCGCGTTGTACAGAAGGCGATTGACGGTACTTAATACTTACGACTACACGTCTCGAAGCCACCTTAGCGACGCTAGTGACCACCTGGGCGACGCTAGTGACCACATGGGCGACGCTAGTGACCACCTGGGCGAAGCTAGTACCCTCCTGGGCGAAACTAATACCCACCTGGGCGAAACTAATACCCACCTGAGCGAAACTAATACCCACCTGGGCGAAACTAATACCCACCTGGGCGAAACTAGTACCCACCTGAGCGAAGTTGAGAAAGAATAACTGGTGGTGATTTAGATGAGTGAGCCCCGGTAGTAAGTCTTCCCTTTTTTCCTGGCTTCTTTCCCATTTTGAATATGCCTGTTAACATAATAAACCCAGAAATCGTTCGTTATACATACAATTGACTGCTTCTTCATTCCAGCCAGAATACGCCTATAATGTATCTCCATAACACACAAAGCTCTTTTATTCTAACATCAAAACATAAATGTTGTCTTAAATGAAACCGAAGTCAACAGATAGCAGCAGTTACAATTATTTCTGTAGGAAGTGTATTGTACTTCTGATGAAAATTTCGTCAGTGTAGGAAGTATATTGTACTTCTTATGAAAACATCGTCAATGTAGGGAGTATTTTGTACTTTTGATGAAAACCCCGTCAATGTAGGAAGTATATTGTACTTCTGATGAAAACCCAGTCAAAGTTAAAACTATATTGTACTTGTCATGAAAACCCCGTCAGTGTCGGAAGTATATTGTACTTCTAATGAAAACCCCGTCAAAGTAGGAAGTTTATTGTACTTCTGATGATAACCCAGTCAATGTAGGAAGTATATTGTACTTCTGATGAAAACCCCGCCAATGTAGGAAGTATATTGTACTTCTGATGAAAACCCCGTCAATGTAGGAAGTATATTGTACTTCTGATGAAAACCCAGTCAGTGTAGGAAGTATATTGTACTTCTGATGAAACCCCGTCAGTGTAGGAAGTATATTGTACTTCTGATGAAAACCCAGTCAATGTAGGAGGTATATTGTACTTCTGATGAAACCCCGTCAGTGTAGGAAGTATATTGTACTTCTGATGAAAACCCAGTCAATGTAGGAGGTATACTGTACTTCTAATGAAAACCCCGTCAAAGTAGGAAGTATATTGTACTTCTGATGAAAACCCCGTCAATGTAGGAAGTTTATTGTACTTCTCATGAAAACCTTGTCAATGTACGAAGTTTATTGTACTTCTGATGAAAACACAGTCAATGTAGAAAGTATATTGTACTTCTGATGAAAACCCGTCAATGTAGGAAGTATATTGTACTTCTGATGAAAACGCAGTCAATGTAGGAAGTATATTGTACTTCTGATGAAAACCCAGTCAATGAAGGAAGTATATTGCACTTCTGATGAAAACAGCGTCAATGTAGGGAGTATATTGTACTTCTGATGAAAACCCCGTCAATGTAGGAAGTATATTGTACTTCTGATGAAAACCCCGTCAATGTAGGAAGTATATTGTACTTCTGATAAAAGTCTGACAGTGTAGGAAGTATATTGTATTTCTGATGAAAACCCCGTCAGTGTAGGAAGTATATTGTACTTCTCATGAAAACTCCAGTAGTGTAGGAAGTATATTGTACTTCTGATAAAACCCCGTCAGCGTAGGAAGTTTATTGTACTTCTCATGAAAACTCCAGTAGTGTAGGAAGTATATTGTTCTTCTTATGGAAACATCGTCAATGTAGGAAGTAAATTGTACTTCTGATAAAACCCCGTCAGTGTAGGAAGTATATTGTACTTCTGATGAAAACTCCAGTAGTGTAGGAAGTATATTGTACTTCTGATGAAAACATCGTCAATGTAGGAAGTATATTGTACTTCTGATGAAAACTCCAGTAGTGTAGGAAGTATATTGTACTTCTAATGAAAACCCCGTCAATGTAGGAAGTTTATTGTACTTCTGATGAAAACCAAGTCAATGTAGGAAGTATATTGTACTTCTGATGAAAACCCCGTCAAAGTAGGAAGTTTATTGTACTTCTGATGAAAACCCCGTCAATGTAGGAAGTATATTGTACTTCTGATGAAAACCCAGTCAATGTAGGGAGTATATTGTACTTCTGATGAAAACCCCGTCAATGTAGGAAGTATATTGTACTTCTGTTGAAAACCCCGTCAATGTAGGATGTATATTGTACTTCTGATGAAAACCCCGTCAATGTAGGATGTATATTGTACTTCTGATGAAAACATCGTCAATGTAGGAAGTATATTGTACTTCTGATGAAAACCCCGTCAGTGTAGGAAGTATATTGTACTTCTGATGAAAACCCAGTCAATGTAGGAAGTATATTGTACTTCTGATGAAAACCCCGTCAATGTAGGAAGTATATTGTACTTCTGATGAAAACCCCGTCAATGTAGGGAGTATATTGTACTTGTGATGAAAACCCCGTCAATGTAGGATGTATATTGTACTTCTGATGAAAACATCGTCAATGTAGGAAGTTTATTGTACTTCTGATGAAAACATCGTCAATGTAGGAAGTATATTGTACTTCTCATGAAAACCCCGTCAATGTAGGAAGTATATTGTACTTCTGATGAAAACCCCGTCAATGTAGGAAGTATATTGTACTTCTCATGAAAACCCCGTCAATGTAGGAAATATATTGTACTTCTGATGAAAACCCCGTCAATGTAGGAAGTATATTGTACTTCTCATGAAAACCCCGTCAATGTAGGAAGTATATTGTACTTCTGATGAAAACATCGTCTTATGTCAAACTGTAAATCAGGTATATTTGACCTCCAGTTGTTTGGTCTTAATCATACTTGCCCTGTATGCCTCCTTTAATCCGCCGTTGTCTGCGATGTTTTCTCCCTGGGTCTGGATTCCATTCAACTATCAAACCACAAAATTCATGTTATCAAAAGAGTTTGTCATTGTATGTTTATAATATTAGCCCATTATTCACCAAGGTGACCGGGGTTCGATTCCTCGATCAAACATGAAGGGATAACGACACCAGACCGACCACGTGAGTTTTCTCCGGGTACTCCGGTTTCCTCCCACAATTAGACCCCTCGCACGCTGATAGTCTGTATTTGGGTCAAGAGAATTATAAATATAAGTTTGATAACTTGTTTCGAAATTGTTATGAAATATCATGAAGTGTTTATAATGATCATACCGCTATGCCAATTCCGGGCATGGTGTAGTTTCCGTACTGTTCCACTATGCAACTGGTTTGATTCTTGAAACGTTCAATGACAGCATCATCCCACCATTGTTTCAAATTTCCATCTTTGTCGAATTGTCGACCTTTGACAAAAATAAAAAAAATCATCATCATCATAATCATCGCTTTTCTGTTATATATTGATGACAATAAATAAGAGAATAGAGAAGCGTTAACAAAATCATAATCCAAACTCAAAATCGATTAAACCAGGGCAAAATATGAACAAAGGAAAGATTTACATGGAGACTCTTGTAAAAGTCTTCTGCTTCATCGACGACACACGCCATGTAATTCTTTGTCACATCCAAGTAAACATCAAGTTCTCAAAATGAGACAATCAAACCTTTTACTCATTATAAAATAACTTTAGGTAACCAATATATATATATATAATGTTTTCGTTTGATCTGTTCAGTCCGACCCTGTTTAATGTTTTAACTCCTAGATAACGCCCCCACCGTGACCCTGTACTCAACGTTTACTGTGTAGTGTTTACCTCTGTCATCAAATCCGTGTGTTATTTCGTGTCCAATCACCATACCAATGCCTCCGTAATTCAGTGATCTGTAACAAAACAACAATGTCATCTCATCAGCAGCATCAATTATTATGTCAACGAACTGTAGCTGATGATATACAACAAACAGGTACGGGCATACCCTTATTTTAGACGTTATCTCGCCTCATGAAGCCTTTTTTCATAATGAGTTTTTCCCATTAGACATGGCCACATAACACAAAGACTCAGCGAAATACCATTTCGTGATATATTTAACCTTCACAAGGAGTGGTACATTGTAAGTGTATTAAATTTAGAAGCGTTTTCCAGTTAAAATGTTATTTCAGTAATCTCACTTTCTTAATTAAAGAGTTATATTTCCGGTAGGAATATTTAGACCGGTTTGTTTCCGTCTGCATCTCGACGTTTACTGGTCACAACTTCTAAACTCTGTGATTTTATGTAAACTTCAATTAGTTTTACGCTACCTCTTCTAAATTCTGTGATTTAAGTTAACTTCAATGCGTTTTAAGCTACCTCTTCTAAACTCTGTGATTTTGTTTAAACTTCAATGCGTTTTAAGCTACCTCTTCCAAACTCTGTGATTTTGTTTAACTTCAATGCGTTTTAAGCTACCTCTTCTAAACTCTGTTATTTTGTGTAAACTTCAATGCGTTTTATACTGTCTGCCGTGTTTACTTTCCAGAGTGTACTTACAACAACATTGATAACATTTGTTTTACTTACTTTGGATATCCCTTGTAGTAAAATGGAGGCTGTAGAATTCCTGCCGGAAACACTGTTGGTAGCACATCAATAAAAACAAAGATATATCAACAACATGTTTTACGGATTGTTCAATGTGTATCCTTTGCTTATTACGCTACACATGATGCTGCATGTAGCTTATGATGCAAGCATATGGGTTTTCTCCAAAATATTAGCAACACTTAGCTGATCAACCCTGATCAGGTAAAATTGCCAGAATTATCGGTTAAATAAATGCGTTAAAGATACTTTGTTCTCGCACCATGTACAACAGAGCAAGTTTATGAGACAAATATATAAACAGTTATAGAACCTACAGACAGCATAACATGCTTTCAATATAGATAGTGAATGAACGGAGGATGTTATATATAATTCCCCCAATAGATGAATGAATGATGTTACACATTGTGCAACTTTTCCCAATAGAGAAATATATGAAAAATATGGAAATTTTACCCTCGGATATAGAATTTACGGTCAGATCCTCAGCAAATCTCGGATCTGACCGCAAAACTCTACACCTTGTGTAGAAATGTCTCACCACACATACCAACATATGAAGGAATGTAGTTATATACCAGATTCCCCGAATGGATAAAAAATGCATATTATTCCCCGAATAAATAATTCTATACAGCATTTTAGAAATGATATGTTACATACTGATCTGATTTTTCGTGGAACTGTAAAAAGCGTTGACGATGGCTGGCGTGGTTGACCATCTGTAAAAGAAAGCACATCATTCTGATACTTTATTGAGTTTTCCTATTAGTAGGCAATAACACGACAGAGACAACCGGGTCCATTATACTAGTCCGACAGCAGTGATTATTAAATTCAAATATAAAGAGAATATTCAACGCACGAGTGAAAACATAAAACAACTGCCATACACGTGAAATATATTTGATACTAAATGGCAAACCTTTGAATTTTCTTTTTTATTACATTTCGAATAAGGCCATCAGATGGTTTTATTATTTTTTCTTTATCTGCCTTCGGTAAAGTAGCAAGGCTAATTCGTCGAAATCACAATTTACAATAGCAAAATATTTCCGATAAAACCTTATACACAAAATGTATTGTTAGAGAATACCAAAGCGGCAATAAAACCATAAAAAACTCAAAATCGAATAAACGTGGGGCAAAACATGAAAAAAGCAAGATCTACATCAAGACTCTTGTAAAAGTACAAGAGAGTAAGACCTGGTATTCCGGAAGAGTAAACGTGTTCTGCTTCTTGTTAACATCCAAGTGTACCTCTAGTCCTCAAAATGAGAAACGAGTCATCATTCTCAATTACAACAAGTAACCACACTAATGAGCATACTCAAACACGTCCATCTTCATTTCACACAAATATACAAACTATTTCTCAATGAGACGAAGATGGCGACCATAAAACTTGCTCATAGTTCTGATCAACCTGCATCTATGGAATCCCTGTATAGTAAGTTTGTTTGACAAGAGTCGACAATTAGATTTTACAACCAAAAACAGATCAAAGAAAGCGACCGCTATTTTGTTAAGACTAGGCCTATCACCTACACTTACTATCTGATCGTTACACATGATTATCTGTTGTTTGTAAAATAGTGTCACTAGTACACAAGGGAGGGAACACTCAGTCACGTATGTAAAAGGGAGAACACTCTGCCATGTCTAAACATGTCGGATTCTGGTTGTTTTAATATGGATAAGCAGACGTTTGTGAATAAGAAAGTATCAGAAAGATAACAAGATAACACTTATTGTCTTCTCAATTACGAGAAAAGTCATGGTTCGAAATGGATAACGATCAAATTCCATGTAGTGGAAGGAAGGAAGGGACAATTGGGAACATACGGCACTTTCCGTCTACGTCTACGGAAAGCGTCGAAGCTTCCCGATTGTATGGGCAGTAGGGGTAAGTTAACGAAATCTGGAACATTTCTCCGGACATCGAAACTTCTAAATTCATAACGCACCTGACCCTTCTGCTTCTGCTTCTTAGTTTATAAATTTTGGATTCCCAACTTTTGGCCCCTTGCATCACTGAAAAGTCCTAGGAGGACGAAACTGCTGTAGGATGCAGTTTAACTCAATTTTTCGGCATACTGTATCAATTACTAAATCTAAAAGGTGAAGCATATGTGTGTGTTACGTCATCATTACAAGTTGCAGCATATGTGTGTTACGTCATCATCCATTATACATTCACCTTCACAAACAAGGATTTACCTGGTTTTGTCAACAGGCTCCCGTAATCTGGCCATGTTAGCTAGCGCTATGCTTTTGATATTCTCCAGGACGTTCTCAAAGTATTTGTCGGAGTGGAAATAAACCTAGGAGAAAACAAACAGCAAAATAACTGCACTAATCAGGCAAGAGCGATTGCTTGGCTGTATTTTAATTCTATTTACATTGAGGTTAATCTAATGTGACGAGATGGAAAGCATCGTCGATTCCTTCATCTTAAACGCTTCATACGTCAGTACTAGTACGTTCACACTGGTCGTAAGCCTGGTGAAAGGGACAATGTAGTCATAGAAACGTCATACTCAAATCTCCTATTGGTTTTTTAAGATATGCTCTATTCTATTGACATAACGAACCTGAAGAGAAGAAAATGTTCGCGTTCATTGTCAGTACATCACACATGAGGAAGCTGCTCCATCGTCATAAAAAGTTGGAGATAGTTATACACGATACCATATAATCAGACTAAATCTGATGCCACTCGAATCCTACCGTGTCAAATAACATATGTATGTTTTTACATTGACTCATCCTCGATATCTAGAAGTTACACTCAATTACGCTATCTACGCCCCTGGGATATGTCATAGCAAAAGTTCAGGAACGCTCAGGTAAAAAATACCTTATCAATATCTAAGCTGCATGCCTGTCATTTGAAAATTACAAAGGAGCTGCAACCGATTTCAAAGCTTATGAATTTCTACCGTCATGAGACGAGATTCTTTTGATGTACATCAAATAGTCGAACCAGTCTTCTTGCCTCACCAACATGGTGAGTCTTCTGTTTTCCATGACAGATTCCATGGTTGTAGAGAGCGTAAATGAGCGTAACCCTTTGATATCGAGGATGACACTGACTCAAAACGGAAGTAATATACTTACATTTCTGTAGTCGTCGTCGAGTGCTGTATCATTGAGTATATATGACGGGTAACCAATCTTTTCCACAATGGCGTCCGCCTATCCGCAAACACAGTGAAGATAAGAGCAACAGTTTTATGAATAACAAAATAGAGCAATGGAGTGTCATATTGCGCATACATATGGTTCATTTTTTTCATATGTTGAGAATGGTTAATATTCACAATTCCACAAATGGATATTCTTCGTGACATTTCCAGTTTACTACTTGCAAGATTTTTACGGCTTGGGTGTGTTTGATAGTTGTATGTGCTGTGGATACGCTTGTGAAGGGGCGACACTCAACTAAAGGCAAAAAGTGAGGTGTTGTCAAGGGAGACATTACGATCATCCAATGGGACAGAATGTACAATTTTAACGCCCTACCTACCGGACAGAGCGGTAAAATAACCTGCCAGGTTTTACTCCTTACCTTTTCTTCTGCTACCTTGCGAGTGTATTCGTCCATCCACACCACGTCATGAAGAAGCTCGTTGAAAGCAATCCTGATGTCGTGTATCATGTCGAGGGCCTTCCGGGACAAAAAATGTAAACATATATTTTATATCAGGGCCTAGGTGTTCATAAGGTGATTAGCTTTTCAATGTTTAATGTTATCAACACTTCATATTTCTGTCAATATACAAGGAAATATTAAAATTGCATTTGCCAATATTACTTTCTTAAACAAAATTGTATTCATACTGTATACTATAATTTACAGTGATAAGGTCAGTGTATGAATACAAGAGTTGTGTTACACATAACAAATGAATATCAATGCGCGATATATAGGATTGCTGAACACTTCAACAACTTTGTATTTTCAGTTTTGTGCTAATCATTAACAAAATTATCACCATTTCAATCACTGCGTCCTGATATTTTTTAAAATGTTAAAACAATATGTTGTATAAAATAAATATGATATGTCTACCGCTAGGGTCAAGCGGGTTTTGCTATTTCCTAAGGCAGGATGGTCACTTCATAAAGATGTCAAATATAAAAACATATCCGAGAGCATTTGGAAAATAAATAAAGATAAAACATTTAAAATTCGTTAACGATGATAAACAAAAATCGGTGGATGGTTTGGAACGATTAAAACGTAAAGAGATACTTTAAGATGGTCGTTTATATATTGAGTTAAAGTTGGTAAAAAAAATCTCTTTTTTTCAAGTAACCGAAGAGTGTGTCTACGCCAATGACATCGAATATGGTGTTCATAGAAGGAACATGAAATTATGTGTCAGGAACATGTTTAAAATCTACAAATTCTATCAACAAGTGATTTTTGACAACTGTTAAAGGGAAGGCACTTGCGTGGCATAAAGGTTGGTTGCGCCTTTTAAGGAGATGCACTTGAATATTGAAGGTGTGTTCAGTTCGGAGTCGAGAGAGAGTTTAAGTTTTGATTGAAATACAAGCGGTTGCTAGTCTCTGTAGATCATCGTTATTGCAAATGATGCTGATTGGCTGACTGAATGGTTGGTTTGATATCTGTATAAATTGTTGTAAAATGTATTTAACCGCGATTTTAAAACAATTTCGGCTGTTTTTCAACTTATTTCCTTTTATGCCAATGTTGCCTGGGATTTATAAAATGCAATTAAACGTTTTCTAGGCGTTCGGGAAATTCGGGTTTTTAAGGGTATTTTGAGTTTTCATGCCCTCAAAACATTTGAGGACCGATAGCAAATCTGAACAGATTTTAAATGCGATGCCATTGATATGGACAAGGGCGTAATCGATGACATACGCTTTTTCAGAGAAAGTAGAAGTGCCATCTGGTAAGGAAGAACAATGGTGAGTAGTGGAGCATTTTTCACTTGCAAAATTTTGAAATTGGATGTACATAGTAATATATTTTACTAGTGCACAGGCAGCACCTTACTAATTATAAAATACAATTATAAACTATTAGGTAAGTTCTAAAGTTTGTCTGAGGAAACATATTCACTACTGGCGAGTTCCATCTTTTGGATTTTTGTTGTGGGTACATTCGAGAAATGGATTATCTTCTTACAATCATGATGGTACCTCAATAAAGAAGTGTAAACCCCATCATGGGAAAGCCAAAAACGCCCAATGAATTTTAACCCTGATCCCGAACGCCAACCCTATTTCTCTATATAAGTCTAGAAAGATTTGGAGAATGCATTGATGTTCTTACTACTTATAAATAGTATTGTTTTGGTCTGTCTAAGGCAGCCTTGAAAAAATAATTGAAAATTAAGGAGAAAAGTTCTAAAATGAAGGTGAACGTTTTCCAAAACGGGCTATATTGCTGATAAGTACACAATCTGCAAATGAAGTCCAAGGTGACTTTAACCTTACGCCATATCGTTAGGACATTACCCCCAAAGGCCTGTACTTCTATAACACAGAGCATTATAACGTACTGGTAACACTCCATTACTAGCTCGCCCCTGGATTCGGTGTTTATAATAGAGTTAACGTCTAATTATTGGTTAACCAAATTGGTCACGTGCGAATTGGATTGCCTGTCACGTGACTATTGACCTACCACTTTCTTGGCCAGTTCGTCGAAGTGTTGCTGTACGAACAGTCGACCGACTGCATTGCCCATGTTGTCGTTGACGTAGCTGACACAGTCGCGCCACCTAGACCGCTCGACTTCAGAGCCGTATATTTGCTAAAATGACATGTAAACATTTGGCAAATATCTTATATGAAATACGTTTCTGATTTTATATCTTGCCGGGGTCTATATTCCAATAGTCTCCGCTCTACCGGGGTCTATGAAACAGATGCGTCTAGAAAGATTTGAAAGATTTCTTGACTTAAACTCTTGCCATTTTCTTTGAGTTGATGAGTTTGAAGTACGTTTAATTGCTGTATATGAACTTGACAAAGTAATCACCTGTTGACAAAACATGATGTTTGTTTATTCTAAGACAATAGCATTGTTATAACTGAACCGTTGACACATTCATTGATTTAAAAGTATTATTTTTGCAAAATGTGATCCGATTTGGGTACTGATCCGATTCGGATCCTGCCCCAAAAATTACACAAATCAAACTCATAAAGTACATGTAACTTAAAAAGTATTAAAAGATTGTGATGTGACAAGTCCGTTATCCCTGGATCAGTAGGGTCTAGGGGCTTATTACGTAGACTGAATCTTGTTTTTCTAGACCCCGAGCCGAAGTCTACAGGCTTACAGACTCCTTCTGTCTGTATAGGCTCCTGCCTTCGGGTCGGGGTCTATAAAACTCTGAGGCAGGGTCTATGGGCCCGCAGACTCTTCACTAATTCAGAGATAACTGATAATAATGTAATAACATACATAATATTACCTTTAAACACATAAATTATAGACATATAACCTAAATATATGAGATATAACCACATTATCAATAACATATGATCAATATAAACGTTCAATCATAACTTATAAATTTAATAAAACTTATAAACATATAATCTGTAAACATAAAACTTATAAAAACATATAAGCTCCATGTTAGTTATTAAATGTCCTATCAAAGTTCAAGGCCGTATAAGGGCGGGTGTCCATGGAGACACGTAGACCAGTCAGGGTCATAGGAGGGGAGGGGTCTAGCTTTGTAGGGAGATAAAACCACTCCGATTATGTAAAGGGTGTCAAGGGAGTCACAACAGTCGGGGCAATATCAGGACGGGTGTCTTTGGAGACACAACAACCAGGGTCATATGAGGAATGGTTTCAAGAGAGACACAACAGTTGGGGCCATATGAGGACGGGTGTGTAGGGAGACACAACAGTTGGGGCTATATGAGGACGGGTGTGTAGGGAGACACAACAGTTGGGGCTATATGAGGACGGGTGTGTAGGGAGACACAACAGTCGGGGCTATATGAGGACGGGTGTGTAGGGAGACACAACAGTCGGGGCTATATGAGGACGGGTGTGTAGGGAGACACAACAGTCGGGGCTATATGAGGAAGGGTTTCAAGAGAGTCACAACAGTTGGGGCTATATGAGGACGGGTGTGTAGAGAAACACAACAACCAGGGTCATATGAGGAAGGGTTTCAAGAGAAACACAACAGTTGGGGCTATATGAGGACGGGTGTGTAGGGAGACACAACAGTCGGGGCTATATGAGGACGGGTGTGTAGGGAGACACAACAGTCGGGGCTATATGAGGACGGGTGTGTAGGTAGACACAACAGACAGGATTATATAAGGACAGGTACCCAAGGAGAAACAATAGTTAGGACCTCATATGATCCTGGCTGCTGTGTCTCCCTAATTTCCCACCGTTATCATTGTAACCCTGGCTGTGGTGAGGGCATAGAAAATCATACTTTTTGGATAAATATACAAAATTACAAAGGTGAACAGGATATAACCAATAAAAGTGTATTTTTGTGTGCTACGTATACAGGATATAACCAATAAAAGTGTGTTTTTGTGTGCTACGTATACAGGATATTACCTACCCGGTGGTACTCTTTCCTCAGGTCTCTGTACTTTGCTGGTAAATTCATCATCCGATTCATCATTATCCTCCAAATAAGGTAGTTAGCTAATGTTCTACAAACATAAATCAACATAGAACGTAAACTATGCGTATCTAGCAAAGTGATTTTTAAAGTCGATATGTTGGAAATGAGAAATGTAGAAAAAGTCCAAGATAGATATCTGTGTTTAACGTTTTGTTTATCAGACGTAGACGCATGCTTTGTTCTGGTTTCCCTCAACAACAACCTTATTATTCCTTTAAGTTTGGATGCTTTGTGACAGGATATGTTTCACAAATGAAATGGGTTATTACATAAAAACTAAACGCTTCAAGTTTCATCAAAACTGTCTCCTTCCCCCTTCATTATTCTTGTCTCCTTCCATCTTCATTACTTTTGGATCCTTCACTCGGCTTCATGCTTACTGGGGCTCATAATCCTTTGTGTATGGTTAACGCTTATTTCCCCTTTTCGACTGCCCCAAGGGCAACGCCCCTTTTTAAAATCTATTATATTGCCTAAAGCCGTGTAATAAACTGCATTTAGTATCAAAGATATTTCTTTCGAGTTTGTGGGTTTTAAAACAAAATGTTGACGGCGGATGACGGATGGGTGGACACCATGACAAAAGCTTTATTCAAACTAATATAAAAACTCGTGATGTATTGGAATCAAAACCCTGAAAACCTTACGATTTCTGTCAGGACACGTAAACAATTAACCTAATTGTAAACACATGGTGACACTATGATGTAATTACAGTCGGTCGATATAGCGTCGTCCGTGACACGGTGATGTTCTCCTAAGTGTATTATAGAATATCTTAATTAGCCCACTCTTCTACGTCTACCCACTGAGTGAATTAGGAAAATAATACGCGAAGGATTACATAATTAGAGTGATTAGATTGTGTAACGAGATCAATAGTTGTCAGAGTGCTAGTAAGCTGTATATATATATCACTGGCCTGTGATAGGTTAAAACCCACAAATTCACAGTCAGTGTTAAGGCATTAAATCTTGTCTAAATAAGCGTTCCACAATATTAGCCATAGCGAAATCTGTCGGGATAAACGTATACCAATACTCATTAAAGTGAAATCTGTCGCGATAAACGTATACCAATACTCATTAAAGTAAAATATGTCGCGATAAACGTATACCAATACTCATTAAATTAAAATATGTCGCGATAAACGTATACCAATACTCATTAAAGTAAAATATGTCGCGATAAACGTATACCAATACTCATTAAAGTAAAATATGTCGCGATAAACGTACACCAATACTCATTAAAGTGAAATCTGTCGCGATAAACGTACACCAATACTCATTAAAGTGAAATCTGTCGCGATAAACGTACACCAATACTCATTAAAGTGAAATCTGTCGCGATAAACGTATACCAATACTCATTAAAGTAAAATATGTCGCGATAAACGTATACCAATACTCATTAAAGTAAAATATGTCTGAGCAAGTGTATAGCGATACTCATTAAAGTGAAATCTGTCTGAGCAAGCGTATACCAATACTCATTAAAGTGAAATCTGTCGGGATAAACGTATACCAATACTCATTAAAGTAAAATCTGTCGCGATAAACGTATACCAATACTCATTAAAGTAAAATATGTCGCGATAAACGTATACCAATACTCATTAAAGTAAAATATGTCTGAGCAAGTGTATAGCGATACTCATTAAAGTGAAATCTGTCTGAGCAAGCGTATACCAATACTCATTAAAGTGAAATCTGTCGCGATAAACGTACACCAATACTCATTAAAGTGAAATCTGTCGCGATAAGCTTATACCAATACTCATTAAAGTGAAATCTGTCTGAGCAAGTGTATAGCGATACTCATTAAAGTGAAATCTGTCTGAGCAAATGTATAGCGTTACTCATTAAAGTGAAATCTGTAAAGCGTAAAATAATTGCCCTTGCTGCGAAATCTGTCTGAAAGGTCTAGTTGAAAGAGTGACAGAGTTGGTGTCTTTATTTAACTACATGAATTATGTATAATCCGCCCATATTTGAAACATTTGCATTGACCTAGATCTTAACAGACTTCATTTGATTAAAATTCTTAACGGTTTAATCTAGGTGCATGGCTGCTGATGAGATAGTTAATTTGCGTTATCATGTGTGCATCTGTGGGAAAAAGTTACATTGACTTTCTAAACAACATTACCCTAATGTATTGTTCTGTTATACCGTCAATGTGATCATTATAATTTATGTACAGTTTTGTTGTACCGTCTGACCGATCATTGTAATTAAATGTATTTCGTTATACTGTCTGACCGACCATTGTAATTATTGTATTGTTTTGTTGTATCATAGATGTGTCATATTTCTTTCATCTCGTCCGTGGAATATATTATGAAGAGTTGACCTCACCCAGTAAGAACCCATGTTCTTATCTAGTAAGAACATAGGTTCTTACCATGGCCTCTTTCTCCAATGTTGCAGTTGTACAATGTTGCAAAATGACCCAAGTACATTGAAATATATACATTGTACAACAAGCGAAAATAGGTTGCCATGTACTTTTAAAAAAACAATACACACATTTTCAGTTTTTCCAACTCAACATTTAATTAACCTTACAAAATACACACATTTTCTAACCTTAAAAATATACACACATTTCAGCTTTTCCAACTCAATAGACAATTCACCTTTGCACAAATATAGCAAATGTCTTCAAATTGAGCGACACTGTACAAACGTACCTTTGGTCAGTGTTTTTGCTATTTTAGTGCAAATAAAACAGATCACTTCAAATTGAATTGATTGTCACTGTACAATTATTAAGGTATAATTCTCTGGTTTTACACGTACCTGTGATTCGCGTTTCAGCTTTGGTTTCATTTGTATCAATTAAGGCGTGTGTTTTCCTTTAAATTCAAAAAGTCCTGTATATTCAAGTAGATCTACATTCCAAATTAACAGGCGGTCCGAACCGTGATTTGTGTTTTTCGTGGATTCCGGTCTTTCTTCGGGTAATTCCCAGTTGAAACTTTGGGAAACAGAGTCCTCTTAAATATTCTGAAATGTCATACTTGTCCAGAACTTGTGGAACAGTGAATTCGTCCAAGTCATCAATGTTTTTTAGGAAGTCAAAATCAAAATTCTTTACAAAATCCGACACTTTGAAATTTAGCATGCTTGGCAATAAAGTGAGCGTGGGTGGCTTATTGCTTAGTCTTATTAATAAAAACAATAATAAATCCAAAATCAAAATATTCTAATGATTTAGAAATAACCAATCAAATTTAAAAGGCGTGCCTATGTGTATTATCAACTCTGGATTGACAGAATCAATATCCAATCAAATAGAAGTAAGCATCATCAACCCAGGATTGACAGAATCAGTCCAGTGATTCCCACGCCTGCCCCAGTTCAGTGTACATTTTAACATTGTAGGTAAATGAACATTGTTCTCGATGAAAGAAATATGTCACATCTATGATACAAGTAGGTTACACAATAGTTTACTCGTTCTTCAGGTATAACCCACGCGGCACTTCGTGCCTTGTGGGTTATATCCTGAAGAACTCGTAAACTATGGTGTAACCAATACTTAACCGTCAGTGAAATCAATGTAATTTTCCTATAAAAGTGTACCTCTCGGGTGTTATAACATGTTCCTAAAAAGAACCTACCAGGTGTTATACAATGTACCTATAAAAAGTACCTGCCGGGTGTTATACAATGTACCTATAAAAAGTACCTGCCGGGTGTTATAAAATGTTCCTATGAAATCGTACCTGCCAGGTGTTTCGTTGATGATCTCCACCATTTGTCTGAGGTACTCGGGGGCGTACACTACTACCTCCTCCAGGTCCGTTATCGTTATATTAACCTCGTCAAATATAGCTCGCAGATAGCGCATCCATGCGAACTGTAAGATAGGAAACAGCTATTAGGTGGTGTATCTGGTGGTGCCGTGGATCGCAGATACCTTTCGCCGAGGCGGCCACGGTTCGATTCCCCGACCGGACGTGGAAAGGTGTGGGTCACTTGCCTGACCATGCGGGTTTCCTCCCACAATAAGACCCCTTACAAGGTAACCCCGGGTCAACGAAAATTATTGATATAAATTGGATAACTTGTTTCACAATTGTTGCAAAACAAATGAAGTTTATTTTATTCGCATGCTTAAAAGATCTTCAGACATTTAAGGATTGTACCTCACTTTGACTGCGTATACGGTAGGACGCCCGCAGTTGGTAACGAACATATTCATTGGTGCGCGTTAGGCAACTTCGCCAACTACAGGCATACTACCTTATACGCAGTCAAAACACATTTGAGGCGGTTTGCTACGATGGTAACCACGATAGCCGTGGTTGCTAGGGAAATAAAGTCCCAGTGACTCTACCTGTCAGTCAGAGTTTAATAAGCTAAAGAAGGTAGAGATGTAAATATAGAGACATGGAGACAGTATCGTTTCTGTGTTTTTACATTTTGTATGTTGTTCACTAAATGAGAACATCATTAAGCCACATATCAGTCAGACGTTGCTATAGACACCTTTAATAAACAGGACAACTTACTCCCGGCACAATTTCCTGAAGTTTTCTGACCGTCATCCTGTTGTATAGTTTCTCGTTGTCTCGTCGATCTACCTGGGGCACTGTGATCTGTAATCAATTACACAGTATTTACAATCATTATGTGATATTTTTATTTAACAATTATGGACCTTTGATGAGGTTAATATGGTGTTATACTGACCTGGAAAATACAAATATTTTCGATTTTATCAGGTTGGTATAACACCATGTTAACCGAATCAAAGATCCTTCATTTTTATTTTAGATTTGAAACTTGTTTGCAAAATACTGAAATTGCATTAAATCTATCTAGATAAATCATGAAATACAGTATTGGCACAGTGACGTCACAATAATTATTACGCAATATTGACTCGGTGCTTCTAAAAGTAGAAACATCAGGCCAATATCACAAAATAATTATGAATTTCCACGTGACCATATTTTAGCCAATGATAATTGTAGAATGTTTGACGAGATCTAATATCATCTATTACAGATCGGAATATGTTTTTTAAAAAATCAGAGAATGCCAAAGCGTCTTTAAAGAAAAAGACGCATGCAATATTTTCATTCAGTTTCTAGATTGTGCATTAAATACGACAGAAATAAAAGATATCTATAATTAGCTAAAGCGTAACATACTGGTCGATATTCAAATAAAGTATCTACGGTTTTAAGCTCAAACAACATACACTGTATAAAAATGTACCAATAGCATTGAGAAAGCATTTAAGATAAAGAAGGTTTTGTTTCGGACTCAATTCAGCGTAAACTTATTTGTATACTTGGATAAGCTAGATATGTTATACATACGTTTGCAAGCCGTATTTCCAGATCAACCATTTCCCGAATGTCATCTTCAGCAACTGTTTTATTGGCGCCAAAAACCATAGCAACAGCAACTGCAAACTCCTCGTAAACTACGACGTCGGGGTCGTGTCTCCCTTTGGTGTAATAGTCCCTGGAGGGCATCCCAAGGTCAGGCTGATCAAACTGAGACAGACAGGATATAATGGTTAGTACATGTATGTAGTGTAATAGTCCCTGGAGGTCATCCCAAGGTCAGGCTGATCAAACTGAGACAGACAGGGTATAATGGTCAGTACAGATATGTAGTGTAATAGTCCCTGAAGGGCATCCCAAGGTCGGGCTGATCAAACTGAGGCAGACAGGGTATAATGGTTAGTATATAGTGTAATAGTCCCTGGAGGGCATCCCAAGGTCGGGCTGATCAAACTGAGGCAGACAGGGTATAATGGTTAGTACATGTAAGTAGTGTAATAGTGCCTGGGGTCCATCCAAAGGTCAGGCTAATCAAACTGAGGCAGACAGGGTATAATGGTTTGTACATAGTGTAATACTGCCTGGAGGTCATCCCAAGGTCAGGCTGATCAAATTGAAGTAGACAGGGTATCATGGTTAGTACATGTATGTAGTGTAAAAGTCCCTGGAGGTCATCCCAAGGTCAGGCTGATCAAACTGAGACAGACAGGGTATAATGGTCAGTACAGATATGTAGTGTAATAGTTCCGGAAGGGCATCCCAAGGTCAGGCTGATCAAACTGAGACAGATAGGGTATAATGGTGTATACATAGTGTAATAGTACCTGGAGGGCATCCCAATGTCGGGCTGATCGAACCGAAACAGACAGGGTATAATGGCAAGTACATATGTGTCGTGTAATACATGTAGTCCCCTGAGGGCATCCCAAGGTCAGGCTGATCCAACTGACAGGGTATAATGGTCAGTACATGCAAGTAGTGTAATAGTCCCTGAAGGGCATCCCAAGGTCAGGCTGATCAAACTGACAGAGTATAATGGTCAGTACAGATATGTAGTGAAATACCTGTAGGCATACCTGTATTTTGTAGATGTATTATGTAGATATCCTACCTGTATTATGTAGATATCCTACCTGTATTATGTAGATATCCTACCTGTATTATGTAGATATCCTTCCTGTATTTTGTAGATATCCTGCCTGTATTTTGTAGATATCCTGCCTGTATTTTGTAGATATCCTGCCTGTATTACGTAGATATCCTACCTGTATTATGTAGATATCCTACCTGTATTATGTAGATATCCTACCTGTATTATGTAGATATAATACCTGTATTATGTAGATATCCTACCTGTATTATGTAGATATCCTACCTGTATTATGTAGATACCATACCTGTGTTATGTAGATACCCTACCTGTGTTATGTAGATACCATACCTGTGTTATGTTAATATCATACCTTTATTATGTAGATATCATACATGTACCTATATTATATAGATATTATACCTGTTTTATGTAGATATCATATCTGTATTATGTAGATATCATAACTGTATTAAGTAGATATCCCACCTGTATTATGGAGATACCATACCTGTATTATATAGATATCATACCTGTATTATGTAGATATCATACCTGTATTATGTAGATATCGTACCTGTATTATGAAGAAAGCCTACCTGTATTATGTGCACGTCTGAGTTTTTATCGTCGGCGCTGACCCACTGATCCACCAGTATTTTATTGTTGTACAGACGGAGTTTGATGAGAAGTCCTGTGAGGTCGAACGTTTCCTCCGGCCATGTCCCGTTAACATACGTCACAGGCCAACCGCCCAGCTCCTCAATCAGGTTTATAGCAGGCTCCAGGCCGCGCTCCTCAATTAACGCTACCAGGGATTAAAAACAATTTAGAAATATTGATTTCATTTCGATAGCGATGATGCAAACCAACTTACGATCTGTCTAGGTATGAAACAGCGGCACGGATATAAGATTAGTACAAATTAATTTTCCCTAGAATGTCCTCTCAACTTAAACTACGTGCCAATCGTGACGTCAGCGTAAGTATGGTGTCGTCTACTGCTTCATTGCAAAGAAAAATCGCTTTGATATAATTTCTTCGTCAAAAGACCATCTCTCACTGATACGAGGGACTACCTACTCTCACTGATACGTGGGACTACCTACTATCACTAATACGAGGGACTAATTACTCACATTGATACGAGGGACTACTTACTCACATTGATCCGAGGGACTACCTACTCTCACAGATACGAGGGACTACTTATTCTCATTGATACGAGGGACTACTTACTCACATTGATACGTGGGACTACTTACTCTCATTGATACGTGGGACTACTTACTCTCACTGATACGTGGGAATACCTACTCTCACTGATACGTGGGACTACTTACTCTGATTGATATGAGGGACAACTTACTCTTATTGATATGAGGGACTACTTACTCTTATTGATATGAGGGACTACTTACTCTGATTGATACGTGGGACTTCTTACTCTCATTGATACGAGGGACTACTTACTCACATTGATACGTAGGACTACTTACTCTCACTGATACGTGGGAATACCTACTCTCACTGATACGTGGGACTACTCACTCTCATTGATACGTAGGACTACTTACTCTGACTGATACGTGGGACTACCTACTCTCACTGATACGAGGGACTACTTACTCTCACTGATACGAGGGACTACTTACTCTTACTGATACGTGGGACTACTTACTCTCACTGATACGAGGGACTACTTACTCTCATTGATACGTGGGACTACTTACTCTCACTGATACGAGGGACTACTTACTCTCACTGATACGAGGGACTACTTACTCTCACTGATACGTGGGACTACTTACTCTCACTGATACGAGGGACTACTTACTCTCACTGATACGAGGGACTACTTACTCTGACTGATACGTGGGACTACTTACTCTCACTGATACGAGGGACTACTTACTCTCATTGATACGTGGGACTGCTTACTCTCACTGATACGATGGACTACCTACTCTCACTGATACGTGGGATTTCTTACTCCTTTTGATACATGGGACTACTTACTCTCACTGATACGTTGGACTACTTACTCCGATTAATACGTGTGACTACTTACTCTCAATGATACACGGGACTACATACTCTCATTGCTACGTGGGACTACTTACTCTCAATGATACACGGGACTACATACTCTCATTGCTACGTGGGACTACCTACTCTCACTGATACGAGGGACTACTTATTCTCACTGATACGTGGGACTACCTACTCTCACTGATACGTGGGACTACCTACTATCACTAATACCAGGGACTAATTACTCTTACTGATAAGTGGGACTACTTACTCTCAATGATAAGTGGGACTACTTTCTCTCACTGATAAGTGGGACTACTTTCTCTCACTGATACGTGGGACTACTCATTCTCATTGATACGTGGGACTACTTACTCTCACTGATAAGTGGGACTACTTACTCCTATTGATACATGGGACTACTTACTCTCATTGATACGTGGGACTACTTACTCTCATTGATACGTGGGACTACTCACTTTCATTTATACGTGGGACTACTTACTCTCATTGATACGTTGGACTAATTACTCTCATTTATACGTGGGACTACCTACTATCACTAATACCAGGGACTAATTACTCTTACTGATAAGTGGGACTACTTACTCTCAATGATAAGTGGGACTACTTTCTCTCACTGATAAGTGGGACTACTTTCTCTCACTGATACGTGGGACTACTCATTCTCATTGATACGTGGGACTACTTACTCTCACTGATAAGTGGGACTACTTACTCCTATTGATACATGGGACTACTTACTCTCATTGATACGTGGGACTACTTACTCTCATTGATACGTGGGACTACTCACTTTCATTTATACGTGGGACTACTTACTCTCAATGATACACGGGACTACATACTCTCATTGCTACGTGGGACTACCTACTCTCACTGATACGAGGGACTACTTATTCTCACTGATACGTGGGACTACCTACTCTCACTGATACGTGGGACTACCTACTATCACTAATACCAGGGACTAATTACTCTTACTGATAAGTGGGACTACTTACTCTCAATGATAAGTGGGACTACTTTCTCTCACTGATAAGTGGGACTACTTTCTCTCACTGATACGTGGGACTACTCATTCTCATTGATACGTGGGACTACTTACTCTCACTGATAAGTGGGACTACTTACTCCTATTGATACATGGGACTACTTACTCTCATTGATACGTGGGACTACTTACTCTCATTGATACGTGGGACTACTCACTTTCATTTATACGTGGGACTACTTACTCTCATTGATACGTTGGACTAATTACTCTCATTTATACGTGGGACTACTTACTCTCATTGATACGTGGGACTACTTACTCTCATTGATACGTGGGACTACTCACTCTCATTTATACGTGGGACTACTTACTCTCATTGATACGTGGGACTACTTACTCTCATTGATACGTGGGACAACTTACTCTCATTGATACGTGGGACTACTTACTCTCATTGATACGTTGGACTAATTACTCTCATTTATACGTGGGACTGCTTACTCTCATTGATACGTGGGACAGGTTACTCTCATTGATACGTGGGACAACTTACTCTCATTGATACGTGGGACTACTTACTCTCATTGATACGTGGGACTACTTACTCTCATTGATACGTGGGACTGCTTACTCTCACTGATACGTGGGACTACTTACTCTCATTGATACAGGAATGGTACAGATGTTTGGCCTTCTTGGACGCTTCGCATTCATCTTGTGTAACTGTCGATTCCAGTAGATCTACAAATTACACGAACATTCTATATGTAAAATTTGAGAGTACAGGTCACCTTACGAGCATTCGCTATTGGGAATTTCCCTTTAGTCAAGCGGTAGAGTGTCCGACTAGAGAACAGAGGGTTGCTAGTGAGAACCCCGGTGGATTTATTTTCCATTACCCTCCCTTTTACGTTTATAACCGCTTAACTACACCGGAAATTGCACTTTCAGAAGATATCATTATGTTAGGTATGGACTATAGAATATAAATAAGATTTGAGAATACACTGCCAGCCGTGATATCCAGATCCTCCACGATAACCATAAGATATCACATCAGATCTGTATAATAGAGTAACATCTGATGATCCCATGACATTACACTATATATGATAAAAGACAGATCTAGTTGGTACACGTCTAACCAACGAATCTTTACGGATAATGTTTGTTTATAAGTAAAACCATTGGAGATGGTTTGTACTCTCATGTGTTTTCAGTCATAGATAGAACGATTAAACGAATTACTCTAAATACATTTTGTTTTTAAACAAAAACATTTGTATAGCTATATTTATTCCATTGCTATTAAATGGAGAGTTTTTTCTTTCATTTATCAAATGATTAGGTTCTTTTCATTGATATGTACACCCAATATCAGGTGGATACTACCAATATCCCTCTCAACCGGCGAGGCCTCTAGAATGGAGAGCACCCCATCACCCCAGAGTAACATGGAGATGTACATACCTTTGAGGGTAACATGGAGATCGTCTCTCAGCTTAGCAAACGTGTTGTAACTTGGTCGGTCATCAGGAATAACATTGACTTTATTCCAAGACCCACAAGCGTACTCAAAAAAGTTGTCACAAGGGTCTACCTCCTGGTTCATTCCCTGAAGTAACCTGGCCGCTGTAACACAGAGTTAATGTATACAGGAAAGTGTACGTCACAAACACAGGGTAAAGGGAAGCATATAACCTACTTAGTATATTGTTGGCTGACCGGTTGATGCAGTGGATAGCGCTCTTGCCTTTCACAAAGGCGGCCTTGATTCTATGGCATCTTTAATGATTATAATATTATTCCAAATTCTGATTGAAGCGAAGATATGAACCTGAGAAACAGTCATTTATATTTTTTGTACTAAACATTTTTTCCAACATCATAATCAGCATATATATGCGTTATTTTCTTTTGGTTCTAATTTCATTTTCTAATAATTTTTTTTGAGTTTCCTTAAGCAACCAATTGCAAGTGTTCTTTACCTGCTCTGACGCAGTCCTGAGACAAACACACTGTGCTAGTGGCTGCAAGCTTTGAGGCGCCACCTGTATAACAAAACAAAACTATACATAAACAGACAAAAAATAAAGGTAAACCCTCCCAACGATATATCCCCGGAATGATTGATTTTCTTAGAATTATGTAGCTTTTACTTCACGATATCGTCCCTATAAAACACAAGCTCTCTACACCCCTGGAATATGTCATGGCAAAACTGAAGGCACGCTCAGGTAAAAACACCTGACCAATCGCTAAGTTGTATGCCTGTGCTTTGAAGATTACAAAGGAGCCGCAACCGACTCAAAGCTTGCTATTTTTTACCGTTGTAACCACGAGATTCTTTGGATGTACATCAAAGGATCGAACCAGTCTTCATGCCTCATCGACAAGGTGGCCGACACGGAACCTTCAGTTTTGTCACGACATATTCAAGGAGTGAAGAGAACCTAGGTGAGCGCAACCCCTGGATAACGAGGATGATTCCAGGGATAAAGAGAGCGTAGGTGAGTGTAACCCCCTGAATATTGAGGATGATCCCAGGGGTGTAGAGAGCATAGTTGAGCGTAAACCTTGGAAATTGAGGGTAATTCCAGGGGTGTAGAGAGCGCAGGTAGGCGTAATCCGTAGATATTGAGGATTTAATCTCCCCTGAACTTACAAATATACCTACTTAAGGACCTAATGAATTTCTTCCCCCCTAAACATAATGCTTATTACTTACGGTCTTACATGTATATCAGCCTTCCTATCGTTACAGTGGTGTACGTACCGTTCGGCTGGTATATACAGTGGTGTACGTACCGTTCGACTGGTCTATACAGTGGTGTACCTACCGTTCGGCTGGTCTATACAGTGGTGTACGTACCGTTCGACTGGACTATACAGTGGTGTACCTACCGTTCGGCTGGTCTATACAGTGGTGTACCTACCGTTCGACTGGTCTATACATTGGTGTACGTACCGTTCGGATGGTCTATACATTGGTGTACGTACCGTTCGACTGGTCTATACAGTGGTGTACGTACCGTTCGGCTGGTCTATACATTGGTGTACGTACCGTTCGACTGGTCTATACAGTGGTGTACGTACCGTTCGGATGGTCTATACAGTGGTGTAGGTACCGTTCGGCTGGTCTATACAGCGGTGTACGTACCGTTCGGCTGGTCTATACATTGGTGTACGTACCGTTCGACTGGTCTATACAGTGGTGTAGGTACCGTTCGGCTGGTCTATACAGTGGTGTACCTACCGTTCGACTGCTCTATACAGTGGTGTACGTACCGTTCGACTGGTCTATACAGTGGTGTACGTACCGTTTGACTGGTCTATACGGTGTTGTACGTACCGTTTGACTGGTCTATACGGTGTTGTACGTACCGTTCGGCTGGTCTATACAGTGGTGTACCTACCGTTCGACTGGTCTATCCAGCGGTGTACGTACCGTTCGACTGGTCTATACAGTGGTGTACGTACCGTTCGACTGGTCTATACAGTGGTGTACGTACCGTTCGACTGGTCTATACAGTGGTGTACGTACCGTTCGACTGGTCTATACAGTAGTGTACGTACCGTTCGACTGGTCTATACAGTGGTGTACGTACCGTTCAGCTGGTCTATACAGCGGTGTACGTACCGTTCGGCTTGTCTATACAGTGGTGTACGTACCGTTCGGCTGGTCTATACAGTGGTGCACATACCGTTCGACTGGTCTATACAGTGGTGTACGTACCGTTCGACTGGTCTATACAGTGGTGTACGTACCGTTCAGCTGGTCTATACAGCGGTGTACCTACCGTTCGGCTTGTCTATACAGTGGTGTACTTACCGTTCGGATGGTCTATACAGTGGTGCACGTACCGTTCGACTGGTCTATACAGTGGTGTACGTTCCGTTCGACTGGTCTATACAGTGGTGTACGTACCGTTCGACTTGTCTATACAGTGGTGTACCTACCGTTCGGCTGGTCTATACAGTGGTGTACGTACCGTTCGGCTGTTCTATACAGTGGTGTACGTACCGTTCGGCTGGTCTATTAAGTGGTGTACGTACCGTTCGGCTGGTCTATTAAGTGGTGTACGTACCGTTCGGCTGGTCTATACAGTGGTGTACGTACCGTTCGGCTGGTCTATACAGTGGTGTACGTACCGTTCGACTGGTCTATACAGTGGTGTACCTAACGTTCCACTGGTCTATACAGTGGTGTACGTACCGTTCGGCTGGTCTATACAGTGGTGTACGTACCGTTCGGCTGGTCTATACAGTGGTGTACCTACCGTTCGGCTGGTCTATACAGTGGTGTACCTACCGTTCGACTGGTCTATACATTGGTGTACGTACCGTTCGGATGGTCTATACAGTGGTGTACGTACCGTTCGGCTGTTCTATACAGTGGTGAACCTACCGTTCGGCTGGTCTATACAGTGGTGTACGTACCGTTCGACTGGTCTATACAGTGGTGTACTTACCGTTCGACTGGTCTATACAGTGTACGTACCGTTCGGCTGGTCTATACAGTGGTGTACCTACCGTTCGGCTGGTCTATACAGTGGTGTACGTACCGTTCGACTGGTCTATACAGTGGTGTACGTACCGTTCGACTGGTCTATACAGTGGTGTACGTACCGTTCGACTGGTCTATACATGGGTGTACGTACCGTTCGACTGGTCTATACAGTGGTCTACCTACCATTCGACTGGTCTATACAGTGGTGTACCTACCGTTCGGCTGGTCTATACAGTGGTGTACGTACCGTTCGACTGGTCTATACAGTGGTGTACGTACCGTTCTACTGGTCTATACAGTGGTGTACCTACCGTTCGGATGGTCTATACAGTGGTGAACCTACCGTTCGGCTGGTCTATACAGTGGTGAACCTACCGTTCGGCTGGTCTATACAGTGATGTACGTACCGTTCGACTGGTCTATACAGTGGTGTACCTACCGTTCAGCTGGTCTATACATTGGTGTACGTACCGTTCGGCTGGTCTATACAGTGGTGTACGTACCGTTCGGCTGGTCTACACAGTGGTGTACGTACCGTTCGACTGGTCTATACAGTGGTGTACCTACCGTTCGACTGGTCTATACAGTGGTGAACCTACCGTTCGGCTGGTCTATACAGTGGTGAACGTACCGTTCGACTGGTCAATACAGTGGTGTACCTACCGTTCGGCTGGTCTATACCGTGGTGTACCTACCGTTCGACTGGTCTATACAGTGGTGTACGTACCGTTCGGCTGGTCTATACAGTGGTGTACGTACCGTTCGGATGGTCTATACAGTGGTGTACCTACCGTTCGGCTGGTCTATACAGTGGTGTACCTAACGTTCGGCTGGTCTATACAGTGGTGTACGTACCGTTCGGATGGTCTATACAGTGGTGTAAATACCGTTCGACTGGTCTATACAGTGGTGTACGTACCGTTCGACTGGTCTATACAGTGGTGTACGTACCGTTCGACTGGTCTATACAGTGGTGTACCTACCGTTCGACTGGTCTATACAGTGGTGAACCTACCGTTCAGCTGGTCTATACAGTGGTGTACGTACCGTTCGACTGGTCTATACAGTGGTGTACGTACCGTTCGACTGGTCTATACATGGGTGTACGTACCGTTCGACTGGTCTATACAGTGGTCTACCTACCATTCGACTGGTCTATACAGTGGTGTACCTACCGTTCGGCTGGTCTATACAGTGGTGTACGTACCGTTCGACTGGTCTATACAGTGGTGTACGTACCGTTCTACTGGTCTATACAGTGGTGTACCTACCGTTCGGATGGTCTATACAGTGGTGTACGTACCGTTCGGCTGGTCTATACAGTGGTGTACCTACCGTTCGGTTGGTCTATACAGTGGTGTACCTACCGTTCGGCTGGTCTATACAGAGGTGTACGTACCGTTCGACTGGTCTATACAGTGGTGTACGTACCGTTCTACTGGTCTATACATTGGTGTACCTACCGTTCGACTGGTCTATACAGTGGTGTACGTACCGTTCGGATGGTCTATACAGTGGTGTACGTACCGTTCGGCTGGTCTATACAGTGGTGTAAGTACCGTTCGGATGGTCTATACAATGGTGTACGTACCGTTCGACTGGTCTATACAGTGGTGTACCTACCGTTCGACTGGTCTATACAATGGTGTACCTACCGTTCGACTGGTCTATACAGTGGTGTACCTACCGTTCGACTGGTCTATACAGTGGTGTACGTACCGTTCGGATGGTCTATACAGTGGTGTACGTACCGTTCAGCTGGTCTATACATTGGTGTACGTACCGTTCGACTGGTCTATACAGTGGTGCACCTACCGTTCGGCTGGTCTATACAGTGGTGTACGTCCCGTTCGGCTGGTCTATACACTGGTGTACGTACCGTTCGACTGGTCTATACATTGGTGTACGTACCGTTCGACTGGTCTATTCAGTGGTGTACGTACCGTTCGGCTGGTCTATACACTGGTGTACGTACCGTTCGACTGGTCTATACATTGGTGTACGTACCGTTCGACTGGTCTATACAGTGGTATACGTACCGTTCGGCTGGTCTATACAGTGGTGTACGTACCGTTCGGCTGGTCTATACATTGGTGTACGTACCGTTCGGCTGGTCTATACAGTGGTGTACGTACCGTCCAGCTGGTCTATACATTGGTGTACGTACCGTTCGACTGGTCTATACAGCGGTGTAGCTACCGTTCGGCTGGTGTATACAGTGGTGTACGTACCGTTCGACTGGTCTATACAGTGGTGTACCTACCGTCCGACTGGTCTATACAGTGGTGTACGTACCGTTCAGCTGGTCTATACAGTGGTGTACGTATCGTCCGACTGGTCTATACAGTGGTGTACGTACCGTTCAGCTGGGTTATACAGTACAGTGGTGTACGTACCGTTCGACTGGTCTATACAGCGGTGTACCTACCGGTCGGCTGGTCTATACAGCGGTGTAGCTACCGTTCGGCTGTTCTATACAGCGGTGTAGCTACCGTTCGGCTGGTCTATACAGTGGTGCACGTACCGTTTAGCTGGTCTATACAGTGGTGTACGTACCGTTCGACTGGTCTATACAGTGGTGTACGTACCGTTCAGCTGGTCTATACATTGGTGTACCTACCGTTCGACTGGTCTATACAGTGGTGCACCTACCGTTCGGCTGGTCTATACAGTGGTGTACGTCCCGTTCGGCTGGTCTATACACTGGTGTACGTACCGTTCGACTGGTCTATACATTGGTGTACGTACCGTTCGACTGGTCTATTCAGTGGTGTACGTACCGTTCGGCTGGTCTATACACTGGTGTACGTACCGTTCGACTGGTCTATACATTGGTGTACGTAACGTTCGACTGGTCTATACATTGGTGTACGTACCGTTCGGATGGTCTATACAGTGGTGTACGTACCGTTCGGCTGTTCTATACAGTGGTGAACCTACCGTTCGGCTGGTCTATACAGTGGTGTACGTACCGTTCGACTGGTCTATACAGTGGTGTACGTACCGTTCGACTGGTCTATATAGTGTACGTACCGTTCGGCTGGTCTATACAGTGGTGTACCTTCCGTTCGGCTGGTCTATACAGTGGTGTACGTACCGTTCGACTGGTCTATACAGTGGTGTACGTACCGTTCGACTGGTCTATACAGTGGTGTACGTACCGTTCGACTGGTCTATACATGGGTGTACGTACCGTTCGACTGGTCTATACAGTGGTCTACCTACCATTCGACTGGTCTATACAGTGGTGTACCTACCGTTCGGCTGGTCTATACAGTGGTGTACGTACCGTTCGACTGGTCTATACAGTGGTGTACGTACCGTTCTACTGGTCTATACAGTGGTGTACCTACCGTTCGGATGGTCTATACAGTGGTGAACCTACCGTTCGGCTGGTCTATACAGTGGTGAACCTACCGTTCGGCTGGTCTATACAGTGATGTACGTACCGTTCGACTGGTCTATACAGTGGTGTACCTACCGTTCGGCTGGTCTATACAGTGGTGTACGTACCGTTCGACTGGTCTATACAGTGGTGTACGTACCGTTCGACTGGTCTATACAGTGGTGTACGTACCGTTCGACTGGTCTATACATGGGTGTACGTACCGTTCGACTGGTCTATACAGTGGTCTACCTACCATTCGACTGGTCTATACAGTGGTGTACCTACCGTTCGGCTGGTCTATACAGTGGTGTACGTACCGTTCGACTGGTCTATACAGTGGTGTACGTACCGTTCTACTGGTCTATACAGTGGTGTACCTACCGTTCGGATGGTCTATACAGTGGTGAACCTACCGTTCGGCTGGTCTATACAGTGGTGAACCTACCGTTCGGCTGGTCTATACAGTGATGTACGTACCGTTCGACTGGTCTATACAGTGGTGTACCTACCGTTCAGCTGGTCTATACATTGGTGTACGTACCGTTCGGCTGGTCTATACAGTGGTGTACGTACCGTTCGGCTGGTCTACACAGTGGTGTACGTACCGTTCGACTGGTCTATACAGTGGTGTACCTACCGTTCGACTGGTCTATACAGTGGTGAACCTACCGTTCGGCTGGTCTATACAGTGGTGAACGTACCGTTCGACTGGTCAATACAGTGGTGTACCTACCGTTCGGCTGGTCTATACCGTGGTGTACCTACCGTTCGACTGGTCTATACAGTGGTGTACGTACCGTTCGGCTGGTCTATACAGTGGTGTACGTACCGTTCGACTGGTCTATACAGTGGTGTACCTACCGTTCGACTGGTCTATACAGTGGTGTACGTACCGTTCGGCTGGTCTATACAGTGGTGTACGTACCGTTCGACTGGTCTATACAGTGGTGTACGTACTGTTCGGCTGGTCTATACAGTGGTGTACGTACCGTTCGACTGGTCTTTACAGTGGTGTACGTACCGTTCGGATGGTCTATACAGTGGTGTACCTACCGTTCGACTGGTCTATACAGTGGTGTACCTACCGTTCGGATGGTCTATACAGTGGTGTACGTACCGTTCGGCTGGTCTATACAGTGGTGTACGTACCGTTCGACTGGTCTATACAGTGGTGTACGTAACGTTCGACTGGTTTATACAGTGGTGTACCTACCGTTCGACTGGTCTATACAGTGGTGTACGTACCGTTGGCTGGTCTATACATTGGTGTACCTACCGTTCGGCTGGTCTATACAGTGGTGTACCTACCGTTCGGCTGGTCTATACATTGGTGTACGTACCGTTCGGCTGGTCTATACAGTGGTGTACGTACCGTTCGGCTGGTCTATACAGTGGTGTACCTACCGTTCGGCTGGTCTATACATTGGTGTACCTACCGTTCGGCTGGTCTATACATTGGTGTACCTACCGTTCGGCTGGTCTATACATTGGTGTACCTACCGTTCGACTGGTCTATACAGTGGTGTACCTACCGTTCAACTGGTCTATACAGTGGTGTACGTACC
Organism: Mimachlamys varia; assembly: GCA_947623455.1. NCBI lineage: Eukaryota > Metazoa > Mollusca > Bivalvia > Pectinida > Pectinidae > Mimachlamys > Mimachlamys varia. Next base: position 41,858,330 of record OX392542.1, read on the forward strand.
GTTCGACTGGTCTATACAGTGGTGTACCTACCGTTCGGCTGGTCTATACATTGTTGTACCTACCGTTCGGCTGGTCTATACAGTGGTGTACGTACCGTTCGGCTGGTCTATACAGCGGTGTACCTACCGTTCGACTGGTCTATACAGTGGTGTACCTACCGTTCGGCTGGTCTAAACAGTGGTGTACGTACCGTTCGACTGGTCTATACAGTGGTGTACCTACCGTTCAGCTGGTCTATACAGTGGTGTACGTACCGTTCGGCTGGTCTATACAGTGGTGTACCTACCGTTCGACTGGTCTATACAGTGGTGTACGTAACGTTCGACTGGTTTATACAGTGGTGTACCTACCGTTCGACTGGTCTATACAGTGGTGTACGTACCGTTGGCTGGTCTATACAGTGGTGTACGTACCGTTCGACTGGTCTATACAGTGGTGTACGTACCGTTCGGATGGTCTATACAGTGGTGTACCTACCGTTCGACTGGTCTATACAGTGGTGTACCTACCGTTCGGATGGTCTATACAGTGGTGTACGTACCGTTCGGCTGGTCTATACAGTGGTGTACCTACCGTTCGACTGGTCTATACAGTGGTGTACGTAACGTTCGACTGGTTTATACAGTGGTGTACCTACCGTTCGACTGGTCTATACAGTGGTGTACGTACCGTTGGCTGGTCTATACAGTGGTGTACCTACCGTTCGGCTGGTCTATACAGTGGTGTACCTACCGTTCGGCTTCTCTATACATTGGTGTACGTACCGTTCGGCTGGTCTATACAGTGGTGTACGTACCGTTCGGCTGGTCTATACAGTGGTGTACGTACCGTTCGGCTGGTCTATACATTGGTGTACCTACCGTTCGGCTGGTCTATACATTGGTGTACCTACCATTCGGCTGGTCTATACATTGGTGTACCTACCGTTCGACTGGTCTATACAGTGGTGTACCTACCGTTCGGCTGGTCTATACATTGGTGTACCTACCGTTCAACTGGTCTATACAGTGGTGTACGTACCGTTCGACTGGTCTATACAGTGGTGTACCTACCGTTCGGCTGGTCTATACATTGTTGTACCTACCGTTCGGCTGGTCTATACAGTGGTGTACGTACCGTTCGGCTGGTCTATACAGCGGTGTACCTACCGTTCGACTGGTCTATACAGTGGTGTACCTACCGTTCGGCTGGTCTAAACAGTGGTGTACGTACCGTTCGACTGGTCTATACAGTGGTGTACCTACCGTTCAGCTGGTCTATACAGTGGTGTACGTACCGTTCGGCTGGTCTATACAGTGGTGTACCTACCGTTCAACTGGTCTATACAGTGGTGTACGTACCGTTCGACTGGTCTATACAGTGTACGTACCGTCCGACTGGTCTATACAGTGGTGCACGCACCGTTCAGCTGGTCTATACAGTGTTGTACGTACCGTTCGACTGGTCTATACAGTGGTGTACGTACCGTTCAGCTGGTCTATACAGTGGTGTACGTACCGTTCGGCTGGTCTATACAGTGGTGTACGTACCGTTCGGCTGGTCTATACAGTGGTGTACCTACCGTTCGACTGGTCTATACAATGGTGTACGTACCGTTCGGCTGGTCTATACAGTGGTGTACGTACCGTTCGGCTGGTCTATACAGTGGTGTACCTACCGTTCGACTGGTCTATACAGTGGTGTACGTAACGTTCGACTGGTTTATACAGTGGTGTACCTACCGTTCGACTGGTCTATACAGTGGTGTACGTACCGTTGGCTGGTCTATACAGTGGTGTACGTACCGTTCGACTGGTCTATACAGTGGTGTACGTACCGTTCGGATGGTCTATACAGTGGTGTACCTACCGTTCGACTGGTCTATACAGTGGTGTACCTACCGTTCGGATGGTCTATACAGTGGTGTACGTACCGTTCGGCTGGTCTATACAGTGGTGTACCTACCGTTCGACTGGTCTATACAGTGGTGTACGTAACGTTCGACTGGTTTATACAGTGGTGTACCTACCGTTCGACTGGTCTATACAGTGGTGTACGTACCGTTGGCTGGTCTATACAGTGGTGTACCTACCGTTCGGCTGGTCTATACAGTGGTGTACCTACCGTTCGGCTGGTCTATACATTGGTGTACGTACCGTTCGGCTGGTCTATACAGTGGTGTACGTACCGTTCGGCTGGTCTATACAGTGGTGTACGTACCGTTCGGCTGGTCTATACATTGGTGTACCTACCGTTCGGCTGGTCTATACATTGGTGTACCTACCGTTCGGCTGGTCTATACATTGGTGTACCTACCGTTCGACTGGTCTATACAGTGGTGTACCTACCGTTCGTCTGGTCTATACATTGGTGTACCTACCGTTCAACTGGTCTATACAGTGGTGTACGTACCGTTCGACTGGTCTATACAGTGGTGTACCTACCGTTCGGCTGGTCTATACATTGTTGTACCTACCGTTCGGCTGGTCTATACAGTGGTGTACGTACCGTTCGGCTGGTCTATACAGCGGTGTACGTACCGTTCGACTGGTCTATACAGTGGTGTACCTACCGTTCGGCTGGTCTAAACAGTGGTGTACGTACCGTTCGACTGGTCTATACAGTGGTGTACCTACCGTTCAGCTGGTCTGTACAGTGGTGTACCTACCGTTCGACTGGTCTATACAGTGGTGTACGTACCGTTCGACTGGTCTATACAGTGTACGTACCGTCCGACTGGTCTATACAGTGGTGCACGCACCGTTCAGCTGGTCTATACAGTGTTGTACGTACCGTTCGACTGGTCTATACAGTGGTGTACGTACCGTTCAGCTGGTCTATACAGTGGTGTACGTACCGTTCGACTGGTCTATACAGTGGTGTACGTACCGTTCAGCTGGTCTATACAGTGGTGTACGTACCGTTCGACTGGTCTATACAGTGGTGTACGTACCGTTCGACTGGTCTATACAATGGTGTACGTACCGTTCGGCTGGTCTATACAGTGGTGTACGTACCGTTCGGCTGGTCTATACAGTGGTGTACGTACCGTTCGGCTGGTCTATACAATGGTGTACGTACCGTTCGGCTGGTCTATACAGTGGTGTACGTACCGTTCGACTGGTCTATACAGTGGTGTACGTACCGTTCGGCTGGTCTATACAGTGGTGTACGTACCGTTCGGCTGGTCTATACAGTGGTGAACCTACCGTTCGACTGGTCTATACATTGGTGTACCTACCGTTCAACTGGTCTATACAGTGGTGTACGTACCGTTCGGCTGGTCTATACAATGGTGTACGTACCGTTCGGCTGGTCTATACAATGGTGTAAGTACCGTTCGACTGGTCTATACAGTGGTGTACGTACCGTTCGGCTGGTCTATACAGTGGTGTACCTACCGTTCGACTGGTCAATACAGTGGTGTACGTACTGTTCGACTGGTCTATACAGTGTGTACGTACCGTTCGGCTGGTCTATACAGTGGTGTACCTACCGTTCGGCTGTTCTATACAGTGGTGAACTTACCGTTCGACTGGTCTATACATTGGTGTACCTACCGTTCAACTGGTCTATACAGTGGTGTACGTACCGTTCGGCTGGTCTATACAGTGGTGTACGTACCGTTGGCTGGTCTATACAGTGGTGTACGTACCGTTCGACTGGTCTATACAGTGGTGTACCTACCATTCAGCTGGTCTATACAGTGGTGTACGTACCGTTCGGCTGGTCTATACAGTGGTGTACCTACCGTTCGGCTGGTCTATACAGTGGTGTACGTACCGTTGGCTGGTCTATACAGTGGTGTACGTACCGTTCGGCTGGTCTATACAGTGGTGTACGTACCGTTCGACTGGTCTATACAGTGGTGTACGTACCGTTCGACTGGTCTATACAGTGGTGTACGTACCGTTCGGCTGGTCTATACAGTGGTGTACGTACCGTTGGCTGGTCTATACAGTGGTGTACGTACCGTTGGCTGGTCTATACAGTGGTGTACGTACCGTTCGACTGGTCTATACAGTGGTGTACGTACCGTTGGCTGGTCTATACAGTGGTGTACGTACCGTTCGGCTGGTCTATACAGTGGTGTACGTACCGTTCGACTGGTCTATACAGTGGTGTACCTACCGTTCGACTGGTCTATACAGTGGTGTACGTACCGTTCGGCTGGTCTATACAGTGGTGTACGTACCGTTCGACTGGTCTATACAGTGGTGTACGTACTGTTCGGCTGGTCTATACAGTGGTGTACGTACCGTTCGACTGGTCTATACAGTGGTGTACGTACCGTTCGGATGGTCTATACAGTGGTGTACCTACCGTTCGACTGGTCTATACAGTGGTGTACCTACCGTTCGGATGGTCTATACAGTGGTGTACGTACCGTTCGGCTGGTCTATACAGTGGTGTACCTACCGTTCGACTGGTCTATACAGTGGTGTACGTAACGTTCGACTGGTTTATACAGTGGTGTACCTACCGTTCGACTGGTCTATACAGTGGTGTACGTACCGTTGGCTGGTCTATACAGTGGTGTACCTACCGTTTGGCTGGTCTATACAGTGGTGTACCTACCGTTCGGCTGGTCTAAACATTGGTGTACGTACCGTTCGGCTGGTCTATACATTGGTGTACGTACCGTTCGGCTGGTCTATACAGTGGTGTACGTACCGTTCGGCTGGTCTATACATTGGTGTACCTACCGTTCGGCTGGTCTATACATTGGTGTACCTACCGTTCGGCTGGTCTATACATTGGTGTACCTACCGTTCGACTGGTCTATACAGTGGTGTACCTACCGTTCGGCTGGTCTATACATTGGTGTACCTACCGTTCAACTGGTTTATACAGTGGTGTACGTACCGTTCGACTGGTCTATACACTGGTGTACCTACCGTTCGGCTGGTCTATACATTGTTGTACCTACCGTTCGGCTGGTCTATACAGTGGTGTACGTACCGTTCGGCTGGTCTATACAGCGGTGTACCTACCGTTCGACTGGTCTATACAGTGGTGTACCTACCGTTCGGCTGGTCTAAACAGTGGTGTACGTACCGTTCGACTGGTCTATACAGTGGTGTACCTACCGTTCAGCTGGTCTGTACAGTGGTGTACCTACCGTTCGACTGGTCTATACAGTGGTGTACGTACCGTTCGACTGGTCTATACAGTGTACGTACCGTCCGACTGGTCTATACAGTGGTGCACGCACCGTTCAGCTGGTCTATACAGTGTTGTACGTACCGTTCGACTGGTCTATACAGTGGTGTACGTACCGTTCAGCTGGTCTATACAGTGGTGTACGTACCGTTCGACTGGTCTATACAGTGGTGTACGTACCGTTCAGCTGGTCTATACAGTGGTGTACGTACCGTTCGACTGGTCTATACAGTGGTGTACGTACCGTTCGACTGGTCTATACAATGGTGTACGTACCGTTCGGCTGGTCTATACAGTGGTGTACGTACCGTTCGGCTGGTCTATACAGTGGTGTACGTACCGTTCGGCTGGTCTATACAATGGTGTACGTACCGTTCGGCTGGTCTATACAGTGGTGTACGTACCGTTCGACTGGTCTATACAGTGGTGTACGTACCGTTCGGCTGGTCTATACAGTGGTGTACGTACCGTTCGGCTGGTCTATACAGTGGTGAACCTACCGTTCGACTGGTCTATACATTGGTGTACCTACCGTTCAACTGGTCTATACAGTGGTGTACGTACCGTTCGGCTGGTCTATACAATGGTGTACGTACCGTTCGGCTGGTCTATACAATGGTGTAAGTACCGTTCGACTGGTCTATACAGTGGTGTACGTACCGTTCGGCTGGTCTATACAGTGGTGTACCTACCGTTCGACTGGTCAATACAGTGGTGTACGTACTGTTCGACTGGTCTATACAGTGTGTACGTACCGTTCGGCTGGTCTATACAGTGGTGTACCTACCGTTCGGCTGTTCTATACAGTGGTGAACTTACCGTTCGACTGGTCTATACATTGGTGTACCTACCGTTCAACTGGTCTATACAGTGGTGTACGTACCGTTCGGCTGGTCTATACAGTGGTGTACGTACCGTTGGCTGGTCTATACAGTGGTGTACGTACCGTTCGACTGGTCTATACAGTGGTGTACCTACCATTCAGCTGGTCTATACAGTGGTGTACGTACCGTTCGGCTGGTCTATACAGTGGTGTACCTACCGTTCGGCTGGTCTATACAGTGGTGTACGTACCGTTGGCTGGTCTATACAGTGGTGTACGTACCGTTCGGCTGGTCTATACAGTGGTGTACGTACCGTTCGACTGGTCTATACAGTGGTGTACGTACCGTTCGACTGGTCTATACAGTGGTGTACGTACCGTTGGCTGGCCTATACAGTGGTGTACGTACCGTTGGCTGGTCTATACAGTGGTGTACGTACCGTTGGCTGGTCTATACAGTGGTGTACGTACCGTTCGACTGGTCTATACAGTGGTGTACGTACCGTTGGCTGGTCTATACAGTGGTGTACGTACCGTTCGGCTGGTCTATACAGTGGTGTACGTACCGTTCGACTGGTCTATACAGTGGTGTACCTACCGTTCGACTGGTCTATACAGTGGTGTACGTACCGTTCGGCTGGTCTATACAGTGGTGTACGTACCGTTCGACTGGTCTATACAGTGGTGTACGTACTGTTCGGCTGGTCTATACAGTGGTGTACGTACCGTTCGACTGGTCTATACAGTGGTGTACGTACCGTTCGGATGGTCTATACAGTGGTGTACCTACCGTTCGACTGGTCTATACAGTGGTGTACCTACCGTTCGGATGGTCTATACAGTGGTGTACGTACCGTTCGGCTGGTCTATACAGTGGTGTACCTACCGTTCGACTGGTCTATACAGTGGTGTACGTAACGTTCGACTGGTTTATACAGTGGTGTACCTACCGTTCGACTGGTCTATACAGTGGTGTACGTACCGTTGGCTGGTCTATACAGTGGTGTACCTACCGTTTGGCTGGTCTATACAGTGGTGTACCTACCGTTCGGCTGGTCTATACATTGGTGTACGTACCGTTCGGCTGGTCTATACATTGGTGTACGTACCGTTCGGCTGGTCTATACAGTGGTGTACGTACCGTTCGGCTGGTCTATACATTGGTGTACCTACCGTTCGGCTGGTCTATACATTGGTGTACCTACCGTTCGGCTGGTCTATACATTGGTGTACCTACCGTTCGACTGGTCTATACAGTGGTGTACCTACCGTTCGGCTGGTCTATACATTGGTGTACCTACCGTTCAACTGGTCTATAAAGTGGTGTACGTACCGTTCGACTGGTCTATACAGTGGTGTACCTACCGTTCGGCTGGTCTATACATTGTTGTACCTACCGTTCGGCTGGTCTATACAGTGGTGTACGTACCGTTCGGCTGGTCTATACAGCGGTGTACCTACCGTTCGACTGGTCTATACAGTGGTGTACCTACCGTTCGGCTGGTCTAAACAGTGGTGTACGTACCGTTGGCTGGTCTATACAGTGGTGTACGTACCGTTCGACTGGTCTATACAGTGGTGTACCTACCGTTCAGCTGGTCTATACAGTGGTGTACGTACCGTTCAGCTGGTCTATACAGTGGTGTACGTACCGTTAGACTTGTCTATACAGTGGTGTACGTACCGTTCGACTGGTCTATACAGTGGTGTACGTACCGTTCGGCTGGTCTATACAGTGGTGTACGTACCGTTCGACTGGTCTATACAGTGGTGTACGTACCGTTCGGCTGGTCTATACAGTGGTGTACCTACCGTTCGACTGGTCTATACAGTGGTGTACCTACCGTTCGACTGGTCTATACAGTGGTGTACGTACCGTTCGGCTGGTCTATACAGTGGTGTACGTACCGTTCGACTGGTCTATACAGTGGTGTACCTACCGTTCGACTGGTCTATACAGTGGTGTACGTACCGTTCGACTGGTCTATACAGTGGTGTACGTACTGTTCGACTGGTCTATACAGTGGTGTACGTACCGTTCGACTGGTCTATACAGTGGTGTACGTACCGTTCTACTGGTCTATACAGTGGTGTACCTACCGTTCGACTGGTCTATACAGTGGTGTACGTACCGTTCGACTGGTCTATACAGTGGTGTACGTAACGTTCGACTGGTCTATACAGTGGTGTACGTACCGTTCGGCTGGTCTATACAGTGGTGTACGTACCGTTCGACTGGTCTATACAGTGGTGTACGTACCGTTCGGCTGGTCTATAGAGTGGTGTACCTACCGTTCGACTGGTCTATACAGTGGTGTACCTACCGTTCAACTGGTCTATACAGTGGTGTACGTACCGTTCGACTGGTCTATACAGTGGTGTACGTACCGTTCGGCTGGTCTATACAGTGGTGAACCTACCGTTCGACTGGTCTATACATTGGTGTACCTACCGTTCAACTGGTCTATACAGTGGTGTACGTACCGTTCGGCTGGTCTATACAATGGTGTACGTACCGTTCGGCTGGTCTATACAATGGTGTAAGTACCGTTCGACTGGTCTATACAGTGGTGTACGTACCGTTCGGCTGGTCTATACAGTGGTGTACCTACCGTTCGACTGGTCAATACAGTGGTGTACGTACTGTTCGACTGGTCTATACAGTGTGTACGTACCGTTCGGCTGGTCTATACAGTGGTGTACCTACCGTTCGGCTGTTCTATACAGTGGTGAACTTACCGTTCGACTGGTCTATACATTGGTGTACCTACCGTTCAACTGGTCTATACAGTGGTGTACGTACCGTTCGGCTGGTCTATACAGTGGTGTACGTACCGTTGGCTGGTCTATACAGTGGTGTACGTACCGTTCGACTGGTCTATACAGTGGTGTACCTACCATTCAGCTGGTCTATACAGTGGTGTACGTACCGTTCGGCTGGTCTATACAGTGGTGTACCTACCGTTCGGCTGGTCTATACAGTGGTGTACGTACCGTTGGCTGGTCTATACAGTGGTGTACGTACCGTTCGGCTGGTCTATACAGTGGTGTACGTACCGTTCGACTGGTCTATACAGTGGTGTACGTACCGTTCGACTGGTCTATACAGTGGTGTACGTACCGTTGGCTGGTCTATACAGTGGTGTACGTACCGTTGGCTGGTCTATACAGTGGTGTACGTACCGTTGGCTGGTCTATACAGTGGTGTACGTACCGTTCGACTGGTCTATACAGTGGTGTACGTACCGTTGGCTGGTCTATACAGTGGTGTACGTACCGTTCGGCTGGTCTATACAGTGGTGTACGTACCGTTCGACTGGTCTATACAGTGGTGTACCTACCGTTCGACTGGTCTATACAGTGGTGTACGTACCGTTCGGCTGGTCTATACAGTGGTGTACGTACCGTTCGACTGGTCTATACAGTGGTGTACGTACTGTTCGGCTGGTCTATACAGTGGTGTACGTACCGTTCGACTGGTCTATACAGTGGTGTACGTACCGTTCGGATGGTCTATACAGTGGTGTACCTACCGTTCGACTGGTCTATACAGTGGTGTACCTACCGTTCGGATGGTCTATACAGTGGTGTACGTACCGTTCGGCTGGTCTATACAGTGGTGTACCTACCGTTCGACTGGTCTATACAGTGGTGTACGTAACGTTCGACTGGTTTATACAGTGGTGTACCTACCGTTCGACTGGTCTATACAGTGGTGTACGTACCGTTGGCTGGTCTATACAGTGGTGTACCTACCGTTTGGCTGGTCTATACAGTGGTGTACCTACCGTTCGGCTGGTCTATACATTGGTGTACGTACCGTTCGGCTGGTCTATACATTGGTGTACGTACCGTTCGGCTGGTCTATACAGTGGTGTACGTACCGTTCGGCTGGTCTATACATTGGTGTACCTACCGTTCGGCTGGTCTATACATTGGTGTACCTACCGTTCGGCTGGTCTATACATTGGTGTACCTACCGTTCGACTGGTCTATACAGTGGTGTACCTACCGTTCGGCTGGTCTATACATTGGTGTACCTACCGTTCAACTGGTCTATACAGTGGTGTACGTACCGTTCGACTGGTCTATACAGTGGTGTACCTACCGTTCGGCTGGTCTATACATTGTTGTACCTACCGTTCGGCTGGTCTATACAGTGGTGTACGTACCGTTCGGCTGGTCTATACAGCGGTGTACCTACCGTTCGACTGGTCTATACAGTGGTGTACCTACCGTTCGGCTGGTCTATACAGTGGTGTACGTACCGTTGGCTGGTCTATACAGTGGTGTACGTACCGTTCGACTGGTCTATACAGTGGTGTACCTACCGTTCAGCTGGTCTATACAGTGGTGTACGTACCGTTCAGCTGGTCTATACAGTGGTGTACGTACCGTTAGACTTGTCTATACAGTGGTGTACGTACCGTTCGACTGGTCTATACAGTGGTGTACGTACCGTTCGGCTGGTCTATACAGTGGTGTACGTACCGTTCGACTGGTCTATACAGTGGTGTACGTACCGTTCGGCTGGTCTATACAGTGGTGTACCTACCGTTCGACTGGTCTATACAGTGGTGTACCTACCGTTCGACTGGTCTATACAGTGGTGTACGTACCGTTCGGCTGGTCTATACAGTGGTGTACGTACCGTTCGACTGGTCTATACAGTGGTGTACCTACCGTTCGACTGGTCTATACAGTGGTGTACGTACCGTTCGACTGGTCTATACAGTGGTGTACGTACTGTTCGACTGGTCTATACAGTGGTGTACGTACCGTTCGACTGGTCTATACAGTGGTGTACGTACCGTTCTACTGGTCTATACAGTGGTGTACCTACCGTTCGACTGGTCTATACAGTGGTGTACGTACCGTTCGACTGGTCTATACAGTGGTGTACGTAACGTTCGACTGGTCTATACAGTGGTGTACGTACCGTTCGGCTGGTCTATACAGTGGTGTACGTACCGTTCGACTGGTCTATACAGTGGTGTACGTACCGTTCGGCTGGTCTATAGAGTGGTGTACCTACCGTTCGACTGGTCTATACAGTGGTGTACCTACCGTTCAACTGGTCTATACAGTGGTGTACGTACCGTTCGACTGGTCTATACAGTGGTGTACGTACCGTTCGGCTGGTCTATACAGTGGTGAACCTACCGTTCGACTGGTCTATACATTGGTGTACCTACCGTTCAACTGGTCTATACAGTGGTGTACGTACCGTTCGGCTGGTCTATACAATGGTGTACGTACCGTTCGGCTGGTCTATACAATGGTGTAAGTACCGTTCGACTGGTCTATACAGTGGTGTACGTACCGTTCGGCTGGTCTATACAGTGGTGTACCTACCGTTCGACTGGTCAATACAGTGGTGTACGTACTGTTCGACTGGTCTATACAGTGTGTACGTACCGTTCGGCTGGTCTATACAGTGGTGTACCTACCGTTCGGCTGTTCTATACAGTGGTGAACTTACCGTTCGACTGGTCTATACATTGGTGTACCTACCGTTCAACTGGTCTATACAGTGGTGTACGTACCGTTCGGCTGGTCTATACAGTGGTGTACGTACCGTTGGCTGGTCTATACAGTGGTGTACGTACCGTTCGACTGGTCTATACAGTGGTGTACCTACCATTCAGCTGGTCTATACAGTGGTGTACGTACCGTTCGGCTGGTCTATACAGTGGTGTACCTACCGTTCGGCTGGTCTATACAGTGGTGTACGTACCGTTGGCTGGTCTATACAGTGGTGTACGTACCGTTCGGCTGGTCTATACAGTGGTGTACGTACCGTTCGACTGGTCTATACAGTGGTGTACGTACCGTTCGACTGGTCTATACAGTGGTGTACGTACCGTTGGCTGGTCTATACAGTGGTGTACGTACCGTTGGCTGGTCTATACAGTGGTGTACGTACCGTTGGCTGGTCTATACAGTGGTGTACGTACTGTTCGACTGGTCTATACAGTGGTGTACGTACCGTTGGCTGGTCTATACAGTGGTGTACGTACCGTTCGGCTGGTCTATACAGTGGTGTACGTACCGTTCGACTGGTCTATACAGTGGTGTACCTACCGTTCGACTGGTCTATACAGTGGTGTACGTACCGTTCGGCTGGTCTATACAGTGGTGTACGTACCGTTCGACTGGTCTATACAGTGGTGTACGTACTGTTCGGCTGGTCTATACAGTGGTGTACGTACCGTTCGACTGGTCTATACAGTGGTGTACGTACCGTTCGGCTGGTCTATACAGTGGTGTACCTACCGTTCGACTGGTCTATACAGTGGTGTACCTACCGTTCGGATGGTCTATACAGTGGTGTACGTACCGTTCGGCTGGTCTATACAGTGGTGTACCTACCGTTCGACTGGTCTATACAGTGGTGTACGTAACGTTCGACTGGTTTATACAGTGGTGTACCTACCGTTCGACTGGTCTATACAGTGGTGTACGTACCGTTGGCTGGTCTATACAGTGGTGTACCTACCGTTTGGCTGGTCTATACAGTGGTGTACCTACCGTTCGGCTGGTCTATACATTGGTGTACGTACCGTTCGGCTGGTCTATACATTGGTGTACGTACCGTTCGGCTGGTCTATACAGTGGTGTACGTACCGTTCGGCTGGTCTATACATTGGTGTACCTACCGTTCGGCTGGTCTATACATTGGTGTACCTACCGTTCGGCTGGTCTATACATTGGTGTACGTACCGTTCGACTGGTCTATACAGTGGTGTACCTACCGTTCGGCTGGTCTATACATTGGTGTACCTACCGTTCAACTGGTCTATACAGTGGTGTTCGTACCGTTCGACTGGTCTATACAGTGGTGTACCTACCGTTCGGCTGGTCTATACATTGTTGTACCTACCGTTCGGCTGGTCTATACAGTGGTGTACGTACCGTTCGGCTGGTCTATACAGCGGTGTACCTACCGTTCGACTGGTCTATACAGTGGTGTACCTACCGTTCGGCTGGTCTAAACAGTGGTGTACGTACCGTTCGACTGGTCTATACAGTGGTGTACCTACCGTTCAGCTGGTCTGTACAGTGGTGTACCTACCGTTCGACTGGTCTATACAGTGGTGTACGTACCGTTCGACTGGTCTATACAGTGTACGTACCGTCCGACTGGTCTATACAGTGGTGCACGCACCGTTCAGCTGGTCTATACAGTGTTGTACGTACCGTTCGACTGGTCTATACAGTGGTGTACGTACCGTTCAGCTGGTCTATACAGTGGTGTACGTACCGTTCGACTGGTCTATACAGTGGTGTACCTACCGTTCAGCTGGTCTATACAGTGGTGTACGTACCGTTCGACTGGTCTATACAGTGGTGTACGTACCGTTCGACTGGTCTATACAATGGTGTACGTACCGTTCGGCTGGTCTATACAGTGGTGTACGTACCGTTCGGCTGGTCTATACAGTGGTGTACGTACCGTTCGGCTGGTCTATACAATGGTGTACGTACCGTTCGGCTGGTCTATACAGTGGTGTACGTACCGTTCGACTGGTCTATACAGTGGTGTACGTACCGTTCGGCTGGTCTATACAGTGGTGTACGTACCGTTCGGCTGGTCTATACAGTGGTGAACCTACCGTTCGACTGGTCTATACATTGGTGTACCTACCGTTCAACTGGTCTATACAGTGGTGTACGTACCGTTCGGCTGGTCTATACAATGGTGTAAGTACCGTTCGACTGGTCTATACAGTGGTGTACGTACCGTTCGGCTGGTCTATACAGTGGTGTACCTACCGTTCGACTGGTCAATACAGTGGTGTACGTACTGTTCGACTGGTCTATACAGTGTGTACGTACCGTTCGGCTGGTCTATACAGTGGTGTACCTACCGTTCGGCTGTTCTATACAGTGGTGAACTTACCGTTCGACTGGTCTATACATTGGTGTACCTACCGTTCAACTGGTCTATACAGTGGTGTACGTACCGTTCGGCTGGTCTATACAGTGGTGTACGTACCGTTGGCTGGTCTATACAGTGGTGTACGTACCGTTCGACTGGTCTATACAGTGGTGTACCTACCATTCAGCTGGTCTATACAGTGGTGTACGTACCGTTCGGCTGGTCTATACAGTGGTGTACCTACCGTTCGGCTGGTCTATACAGTGGTGTACGTACCGTTGGCTGGTCTATACAGTGGTGTACGTACCGTTCGACTGGTCTATACAGTGGTGTACGTACCGTTCGACTGGTCTATACAGTGGTGTACGTACCGTTCGACTGGTCTATACAGTGGTGTACGTACCGTTGGCTGGTCTATACAGTGGTGTACGTACCGTTGGCTGGTCTATACAGTGGTGTACGTACCGTTGGCTGGTCTATACAGTGGTGTACGTACCGTTCGACTGGTCTATACAGTGGTGTACGTACCGTTGGCTGGTCTATACAGTGGTGTACGTACCGTTCGGCTGGTCTATACAGTGGTGTACGTACCGTTCGACTGGTCTATACAGTGGTGTACCTACCGTTCGACTGGTCTATACAGTGGTGTACGTACCGTTCGGCTGGTCTATACAGTGGTGTACGTACCGTTCGACTGGTCTATACAGTGGTGTACGTACTGTTCGGCTGGTCTATACAGTGGTGTACGTACCGTTCGACTGGTCTATACAGTGGTGTACGTACCGTTCGGATGGTCTATACAGTGGTGTACCTACCGTTCGACTGGTCTATACAGTGGTGTACCTACCGTTCGGATGGTCTATACAGTGGTGTACGTACCGTTCGGCTGGTCTATACAGTGGTGTACCTACCGTTCGACTGGTCTATACAGTGGTGTACGTAACGTTCGACTGGTTTATACAGTGGTGTACCTACCGTTCGACTGGTCTATACAGTGGTGTACGTACCGTTGGCTGGTCTATACAGTGGTGTACCTACCGTTTGGCTGGTCTATACAGTGGTGTACCTACCGTTCGGCTGGTCTATACATTGGTGTACGTACCGTTCGGCTGGTCTATACATTGGTGTACGTACCGTTCGGCTGGTCTATACAGTGGTGTACGTACCGTTCGGCTGGTCTATACATTGGTGTACCTACCGTTCGGCTGGTCTATACATTGGTGTACCTACCGTTCGGCTGGTCTATACATTGGTGTACCTACCGTTCGACTGGTCTATACAGTGGTGTACCTACCGTTCGGCTGGTCTATACATTGGTGTACCTACCGTTCAACTGGTCTATACAGTGGTGTACGTACCGTTCGACTGGTCTATACAGTGGTGTACCTACCGTTCGGCTGGTCTATACATTGTTGTACCTACCGTTCGGCTGGTCTATACAGTGGTGTACGTACCGTTCGGCTGGTCTATACAGCGGTGTACCTACCGTTCGACTGGTCTATACAGTGGTGTACCTACCGTTCGGCTGGTCTATACAGTGGTGTACGTACCGTTGGCTGGTCTATACAGTGGTGTACGTACCGTTCGACTGGTCTATACAGTGGTGTACCTACCGTTCAGCTGGTCTATACAGTGGTGTACGTACCGTTCAGCTGGTCTATACAGTGGTGTACGTACCGTTAGACTTGTCTATACAGTGGTGTACGTACCGTTCGACTGGTCTATACAGTGGTGTACGTACCGTTCGGCTGGTCTATACAGTGGTGTACGTACCGTTCGACTGGTCTATACAGTGGTGTACGTACCGTTCGGCTGGTCTATACAGTGGTGTACCTACCGTTCGACTGGTCTATACAGTGGTGTACCTACCGTTCGACTGGTCTATACAGTGGTGTACGTACCGTTCGGCTGGTCTATACAGTGGTGTACGTACCGTTCGACTGGTCTATACAGTGGTGTACCTACCGTTCGACTGGTCTATACAGTGGTGTACGTACCGTTCGACTGGTCTATACAGTGGTGTACGTACTGTTCGACTGGTCTATACAGTGGTGTACGTACCGTTCGACTGGTCTATACAGTGGTGTACGTACCGTTCTACTGGTCTATACAGTGGTGTACCTACCGTTCGACTGGTCTATACAGTGGTGTACGTACCGTTCGACTGGTCTATACAGTGGTGTACGTAACGTTCGACTGGTCTATACAGTGGTGTACGTACCGTTCGGCTGGTCTATACAGTGGTGTACGTACCGTTCGACTGGTCTATACAGTGGTGTACGTACCGTTCGGCTGGTCTATAGAGTGGTGTACCTACCGTTCGACTGGTCTATACAGTGGTGTACGTACCCTTCGACTGGTCTATACAGTGGTGTACGTACCGTTCGGATGGTCTATACAGTGGTGTACGTACTGTTCGACTGGTCTATACAGTGGTGTACGTACCGTTCGACTGGTCTATACAGTGGTGTACGTACCGTTCGACTGGTCTATACAGTGGTGAACCTACCGTTCAGCTGGTCTATACAGTGGTGTACGTACCGTTCGGCTGGTCTATACAGTGGTGTACGTACCGTTCGACTGGTCTATACAGTGGTGTACCTACCGTTCGACTGGTCTATACAGTGGTGAACCTACCGTTCGGCTGGTCCATACAGTGGTGAACCTACCGTTCGGCTGGTCGTCATGCCGTACGGCCTCGATTATGATGAAAATGACGGTGATACAGAGTAGGAGTCCACAGCTGACGAGGAGTGCAACTTCCAAAAACGTCCTCTGTCCTATCCAGCCTCGCTGTCTTCTCTGTACCATGTCTGCTGGACTAAAACAGAACTAGTAACAGTTAAATGAGAACTAAAAATGGTCGAATAAAACGCCAGTTATTAAAATAAAACTAAACAAAATCGATTTAAACAAGAACAGAATTGGTAAAGGATATCTAAAGTTAATAATGTATTGCTATAGTTATTTAAACTAGAACAAAAGAAACGGAAAACAGAACTGAAGTTAGTTAAGCATAACCATAGTTAATTAAACTAGAACAACAAAAAACTGAAAACAGAACTAAAGGTAGTTAAGTATAGTTATAGTTAGTGAGACTAGAACAAAAAAACTGAAAAAGAAATGAAGTCAGTTAAGTATAACTAAAGTTAGTTAAACTAGAACAAAACCAATACAACAGAACTAATGTTTGTCAAGTATACATGTAACAATAGTTAATTAAACTATAACAAAAATGACAAAATGGAACTAAAGTCTGTTATTAGTACCTAGAGCTTAAAATGGTTATATAAAACTTCAGTTAGTAACATAAAACTAAAGCAAACAAAAAATGTAGTATCGAGTTCAACTAGGGCAAAAATAGTTAAATAGAACTTCGGTTAGTAGAATATAACTATAGATACTTACACTTGAACAAAAAAATAAAATGGAACTGAGGTAATTTTACAACATTAATTAATTTACAACATTAGCTATCTGGACATATTAAACATTCAGTGTTCCAGTTTACTTTTAACACAGGAGGCAAGGAGGGGGGATGCTACCCCTACCTTAAACAAGAACGGAATGGTGAAAGCATGCTTCTTAAAAGTGCTAGCTTATGTTTCTATAACAGTAATATTAGCTTTCATTAAGTGCATTAAAATCACGAAAAGCCTCAGTAGTTTGTACTATGATTTTACTGTCTAATTAACCCTTAACCAATACCATTGCACTTATCTTGTTGCCTTTTCAAAGTAGGTATGTCCATACACTTTACCCATTGTACATAAACAGTTGTAGGTGGTAGAAAAATCAGTAAGCTTAGGCCCCAGCATGCCGATTTCCATCAGTGTGCTGATGGTCGTTGCTTTGACGGAGCATCTGAAACGTGATTTTATATGGTTGGTTCTGAACACTGAAAGATCGGGCACATTCAACAGGCATAATGCACAAGGCCAATGCAATCTTGGCCAGAACAGAAAAGTCTGGTATCATTTCTGAGTGACGCAAAATGCCCGTCTACAGAACGTTTTGGTTTCTATTGACTGGTATGCGCCCTTGGTTTCTATTGACTGGTATGCGCCCTTGGTTTCTATTGACTGGCATGCGTCCTCGATCATGCCTTTCACAATTGTCCATTCTGTTAATGACCATCTTTGTCCAGCAATTTGGAGACATCTGTTTATGATCTGGGTCATCATAATGTAAATGGACCTGTTTTGATGTAACATATTGATCTCCAAATGTCACAAAGACACCGTGCGCCAATTCCTCGTTAAAGTCCTTAGGCCCAAATACGAACCTAAATTCACTTATGATGTCATTGGGGTGTTGATAAGATCGTGCATTCATATTCTCTGTTAAACAAGTTATGCTTTTGTTCTTCAAATTTTTTAAGTTATTTACAATTAGCATCGCTGAGGTTAATCGATTGTTTGAATAATTCTTTGCTTAATTTCTCCATGCACACCCATCACCATTGATGTGGTAAGACACGCTTTGGCAAACTAAAACATTTATACAGTGCGACTCTGCTGTTGCATTCCCCGAGGCAATAGACCTGTAACTATGGTTGGATAAGACATGTTAACAGCTGCAACTGCCTGAATTAATGTCAAGCATATTACGCTTTGGTTCCTTAATCTTCAAAACTGGGGCATCCAGACGTTTTTGTATTTGTGTCTGTTTATTTAGTCCGCATGCCGAGGTATTGAAAAACCAAATAAGAGAATAAAACGTGTTTTGAAAGTTTGTAGTTCACCAACAGATTTATCTTTCATAGCATCAGAGCAGGCTAGTACCAGGCGATGTCTACTGCAATGTGTATGCACTATCAATGGAGAATATTTAGCTAAGAGTTGCACTCCAACTCCAGTTTTCCCCCAGACATTGTTGCCGCCCATCAGTTCCTGGTCAATTCCAATATTGACATATCAATACCAACACATGATTATGGACAACGTCGACGTTTGTGTGGCCTTTCCACCACCAACTTCTACATTACATGGGCGGATTGGTCGAGTGGTTAACACTCCGGCCTTCCATGCAGGCGGCCGGGGTTCGATCCCCGTAATCGTCATACGCATGGAACATTCAGAGAAAGAGTTTTTCTCCTGCCCACACAACTCCAACAACCCAGGTGGAGTATAAAATGGTCTGGGGTGGATGTTGCAGTATCTGTGATGTAGCATTCAAGTGTGGTGGCACTATAAAAGATGCCGTTGGAAACACGGTCCCACTACAAACAGAACACAATTGATCTCCAGCACACACGCATACATACACACACACACATATGGAGATATTAGTCAGGTGGTATAGGACAAGTAGTTAGCGCCCGATAAGGCAGCTCCTGCGAACTCCTCAGAATTGTATATGATAGAACTGTATGTGTTAATTGTATTGATTGTATAAGAATTGTATATTTATGTACTGTAAAGCGCTTTAGAGTGGCTTATGTTAGCTAAATAGGGCGCTATATCAAATATTGTATATTATTATTATTATTATTACCAAGGAACTCGGTTTTAACATCACCAGATGACACAATACTCACACACATCGAAAGCTTCTTTTCAATTCCTGAGATTATAACACTGACCCTGTTCTTAACAAACAATGTTGATGAAAACAAAACTGAACCGATCAATTTATCTTCAAATCAAAATTACTTCAGGGAATCCTTTTATTATTTTGCATATCCCAGATTCATTTCATGTAGTTAAATAATAAAAAATAGTGAATCCCAAAGCGTCAACAAAACATTAATCCGAACTCAAAATCGATTAAACTAGGAGGGGAATAATAAAAAAAAGGAAAGATTTGCATGGAAATCCTTGTAAAAGTACTAGAAAATAAGACCAGGTGTTCCGTCAGAGTAAGCGTCTTCTGCTTCATGGACGACACCCGCCATTTTAATCTGTGTCATATCCAACTAAACACCAAGTCCTCAAAATAAGAACCGAGCCATCATTGTCAATCACAACAGGCAAATACACTAATGAGCATACTCAAAAACGTCCGTATTCATATCACTTAAAAATACAGTATATTTCTCAATGAGATACAATGTAAAGATGGCGCCCATAATTCTGATCAACCTGCATCTCTCGAATCCTTGTGTTGTTAGTTTGTTTGTCAACAGTCGACATCGATCACGAACATCACTTTATTAGAGCAAGCCCTAGAATATCGAATCGACTAATCCACCTATTTGATTTGAACAATGACAATAAACACTTCAATTTGAACTATATTATTTTTTTATGATTTTACCAGATTTTGACTTCCGTCTTTCATCATGGAAGCGATTTTGGAATCATTTATCATTTCCACTTGGTCTCTGTAGGACCAGCAATAATATCCGCATGACTTTGGGATTGTCCTAGCGCGAGTCTTGCAGTATTATACGTAAACAATATTATTTCTGTAGATCAAGTGACGAATTAATTTCTAAACATGAAATCATTTCCTTTGCAGCGTAATAAACTGTCCTTAATACAGTTGTGTACACTCTTCCAATTTATTCGCAGAATAAAACATTCGAAGCGGGTTGCTAAGATGGTTCCTACGATGACCATGGTTGCTAAGATAATATACATGTAGTCCAATTTAATTCCATCAATATATTGGTAAGTTAAGAAAATACACAGTGAACAACACTATCTTTCTTCATTACATCACTTGTAAATTTGGTATTAAATAATATTACAATATTTCTTCATTTATAACGGTTGTTATTGACACAGTGATCTGGTTGTGACGTCGGACCGCGTCACAACTGCAGGGCGCCGCCATGTGTGCGTTAAAGAACTTCGAATGTGCATCATTGGAATCAAAAGTTTCCCAGAAACAGCTTATTGTATAATCAGACGGAATGGATTCAATATAGGTTCCATGTTTCAAAATCTTAAAGGAACCAAACAATGACCGTCAGCGAATATGTATTGTTCTGAAGCGGGAACGACGCAATGTATGAACACAAATCAATCCGCCGAGCCTTTTTTCATTGCGTATACGTAAATTTATTCGCAGTCAGGGTTTACTAAGCTCAAAAAGGGAGAGGTGTAGATATACAGAATTACAAGGTACTTACCCCGTATATTTGACCTGAAGACCATCCTCTGATAAGTAATGTTTGGATTTCCCATTCATTTCCATTACCGGGATTGCTAGTATTGGCATGGGGTCCCGCAGCTGTAACTGAAAAAAATCTCAATGTTAATGTCGGTAAATTAATATCTCTCAGCTCGTCAGAGGATTTATAACATTGTCTTAGTGTCAAATATATTTCACGAGTGGAACTAATATTTTTATAATTTTCACGAGTGCTCAGCACGACTGGAACAAACACAATATTAGTGACACGAGTGAAATATATTTGGCATCCCTGAAGAGGCTGTTAGATAATCTGTTTATTACATTTTTATAGCAAAATCTACCCGGCTAGCTTTTCATTCCCCCATCCTCGTTTGTAAACAGTGTTTTGATTGGTCAAATCAGAAAAAGTGATTTTTCCCATTAGTGAAATGTATAATATTTCCTACTAATGAAAAATATCACTTTTATAGAATGAATAATTTTCGATTTTTCACTGGTAAAAAAGTAATAAGCATATTTACGATTGCCGTGTTATTTAGTTTGTAAATATATGCAGTTACTACAGGATCCATGTCATCTTTGATGACTTCGCTGAGATATAATATGAGCCGCGCCACGAAAAAAGGTCCTTTATGACCTAAAAAACAATTTTAATATTTTGGTAAAGTCACCATATTCAGTTCAAGAGCTTTAAATGATATTTCACACTTTTAATTTGCTTTGAGAAATTATTTCACAATTACGTATCAAAAAGACCAATTTTTCCAACAAACTTATATGTTGGTTGCTGTCAGGCATTGATGAACATACATTTCTCTAAACAAAATGCCGAAAAGATCATTTTTTGGTATGATGTACATGAAAAGCAAAGAAACCTGAGAATTAAAGAATATAAAGGAAATCCAAGGAGAAAATGTCAATATTTGTATCTGTTGTATAGGACAGTTGTATCTGTTGTATAGGACAGTTGTAGCTGTTGTATAGGACAGTTGTAGCTGTTGTATAGGACAGTTGTATCTGTTGTATAGGACAGTTGTATCTGTTGTATAGGACAGTTGTAGCTGTTGTATAGGACAGTTGTAGCTGTTGTATAGGACATTTGTAGCTGTTGTATAGGACAGTTGTACATATCTGATTGGTATACTCCAATAAAAATGAATACATGAGCACGTAGTTGGGAGGTTATATAGATTGTAAGTTTACTAATTGGTAAATTGACACCAGAATGTTTTTCTCTGATTCAAAAGACAGCAGATTTTCACCTGAATGACGAAATACATATGCTGTTAAAGTGGAATTATTCGCGATGTGGAAGTTTTCGTTTTTTCGCTTTCATTTAATCTCCGCTAATCTATCCACACGCGAACATATTTAACACCACTCAAACTCTATAGTGTATTGCAGGTACAAATTACAAAACATCATGACTACCATCGCGAAAAATGGTCACACCACAAACTGTTTGGAGGCTGACTAAGCGAAAACTCCAAATATAAGCTTTTACAGTATATATGAAGTAGAGGTAATACCTGATGAATGCCATTCGCTGTTCTCCAAAATGGCCTCGTGTATTGGATCAGTTCACAGGTTACAATATATTTTGTTTTATCGTGATCATAGCTTTAATTGCCCTTCTGCACGTTATAGCTGTTGACATGATACACCGGCACACACGGCGTAAATGTATATAGTTTATATAAACTGTTTTTAAGAATGTTTATGCGTGCAGCAATAACCTAAATTTCTTGTGTATAGTTATTGGTCTGGCTAAGTGTTGAGCGATGTAGGAAAATTGATTTTGTTATGGTTTGATATTTGTCTGTAATAGACTTTGGCTTTCTAGGAATCTAGATGGTGTTAAACTACACAGGTCAGGCGGAGAACACTTACTTCAAATCAAATTAAAGGACTGAAGTCAATGCGAAACATCAGGGAATACTGAAACAACGATAGAAACAGGGAACGTGTCAAAGACTCCACGCTAGTTCTTAGTAGTAAATAGCTACAAAAGATACAGAAGATGTTTGAATATAAACTTCATTTATTTAAAAAAGAAAATATGAAACAAGTTCTCCTACTTTATTTATCACTCTTGTTGGTCCAGATGTTAGCGCGCAAGGGGGAAACCGGAGTACCCTAAGAAAACCAACGTCGTCGGGCAGGTCACCCTATACCTTTTCACGTCTGGTCGGGGAATCGAACCCCTGTCGCCTTGGTGAAAGGCAACAAGCAATTGTACCACCCGACCCTCCAGAAGATGTTTACTACTGTTTACTACAGAAATAGTAGTTAGCTACAAATGATATTCAGGATGATAACCAAAGGAATAGTAATTAGATACAAATTATAAAGAAGATGTTAACAAGAGAAATAGTAATTAGCTACAAATAATATTGAAGGTGTTTACTTCGGAAGTAGTTATGAACTAGAAATAATACAAAGGATGTTTACTACAGAACTCGTTATTGGCTACAAATGATACTTAAGAAATAAAAACTCGCTACTAATGATACGGAGGATGTACAATACAATAAACAATATATATACTGGAGATATGTGTACAATCAACCATACTGTAGATATGTGTACAGTCAACCATACTGTAGATATGTGTTTAGTCAACCATACTGTAGATATGTGTACAGTCAACCATACTGTAGATATGTGTACAGTCAACCATACTGTAGATATGTGTACAGTCAACCATACTGTAGATATGTGTACAGTCAACCATACTGTAGATATGTGTACATCCAACCATACTGTAGATATGTGTACAGTCAACCATACTCTAGATATGTGTACAGTCAACCATACTGTAGATATGGGTACAGTCAACCATACTGTAGATATGTGTACAGTCAACCATACTGTAGATAGGTGTACAATCAACCATACTGTAGATATGTGTTAAGTCAACCATACTGTAGATATGTGTTTAGTCAACCATACTGTAGATATGTGTACAGTCAACCATACTGTAGATATGTGTACAGTCAACCATACTGTAGATATGGGTACAGTCAACCATACTGTAGATATCTGTACAGTCAACCATACTGTAGATATGTATACAATCAACCATACTGTAGATATGTGTACAGTCAATCATACTGTAGATATGTGTACAGTCAACCATACTGTAGATATGTGTACAGTCAACCATACTGTAGATATGTGTACAGTCAACCATACAGTAGATATGTGTACAGTCAACCATACTGTAGATATGTGTACAGTCAACCATACTGTAGATATGTGTACAGTCAACCATACTGTAGATAGGTGTACAGTCAACCATACTGTAGATATGGGTACAGTCAACCATACTGTAGATATGTGTACAGTCAACCATACTGTAGATATGTATACAATCAACCATACTGTAGATATGTGTACAGTCAACCATACTGTAGATATGTGTACAGTCAACCATACTGTAGATATGTGTACAGTCAACCATACTGTAGATATGTGTACAGTCAACCATACTGTAGATATGGGTACAGTCAACCATACTGTAGATATGGGTACAGTCAACCATACTGTAGATATGTGTACAGTCAACCATACTGTAGATAGGTGTACAGTCAACCATACTGTAGATATGGGTACAGTCAACCATACTGTAGATATGTGTACAGTCAACCATACTGTAGATATGTATACAATCAACCATACTGTAGATATGTGTACAGTCAATCATACTGTAGATATGTGTACAGTCAACCATACTGTAGATATGTGTACAGTCAACCATACTGTAGATATGTGTACAGTCAACCATACAGTAGATATGTGTACAGTCAACCATACTGTAGATATGTGTACAGTCAACCATACTGTAGATATGTGTACAATCAACCATACTGTAGATATATGTACAGTCAACCATACTGTAGATATGTGTACAGTCAACCATACTGTAGATATGTGTACAGTCAACCATATTGTAGATATGTGTACAGTCAACCATATTGTAGATATGTGTTAAGTCAACCATACTGTAGATATGTGTACAGTCAACCATATTGTAGATATGTGTACAGTCAACCATATTGTAGATATGTGTACAGTCAACCATACTGTAGATATGTGTACAGTCAACCATACTGTAGATATGTGTACAGTCAACCATACTGTAGATATGTGTACAGTCAACCATATTGTAGATATGTGTTAAGTCAACCATACTGTAGATATGTGTACAGTCAACCATACTGTAGATATGTGTACAGTCAACCATACTGTAGATATGTGTACAGTCAACCATACTGTAGATATGTGTACAGTCAACCATACTGTAGATATATGTACAGTCAACCATACTGTAGATATGTGTACAGTCAACCATACTGTAGATATGTGTACAGTCAACCATATTGTAGATATGTGTTAAGTCAACCATACTGTAGATATGTGTACAGTCAACCATACTGTAGATATGTGTACAGTCAACCATACTGTAGATATGTGTACAGTCAACCATACTGTAGATATGTGTACAGTCAACCATACTGTAGATATGTGTACAGTCAGCCATACTGTAGATAGGTGTACAGTCAACCATACTGTAGATATGTGTACAGTCAACCATACTGTAGATAGGTGTACAGTCAACCATATTGTAGATATGTGTTTAGTCAACAAAATTGTAGATATGTGCACAGTCAACCATACTGTAGATATGTGTACAGTCAACCAAACTGTAGATATGTGTACAGTCAACCATACAGTAGATATGTGTACAGTCAACCATGCTGTAGATATGTGTACAGTCAACCATATTGTAGATATGTGTTAAGTCAACCATACTGTAGATATGTGTACAGTCAACCATACTGTAGATAGGTGTACAGTCAACCATATTGTAGATATGTGTTAAGTCAACCATACTGTAGATATGTGTACAGTCAACCATACAGTAGATATGTGTACAGTCAACCATACTGTAAATATGTGTTTAGTCAACCATACTGTAGATATGTGAACAGTCAACCATACTGTAGATATGTGTATAGTCAACCATACAGTAGATATGTGTACAGTCAACCATACTGTAGATATGTGTATAGTCAACCATACTGTAGATATGTGTATAGTCAACCAAACTGTAGATATGTGTATAGTCAACCATACTGTAGATATGTGTATAGTCAACCATACTGTAGATATGTGTATAGTCAACCAAACTGTAGATATGTGTATAGTCAACCATACAGTAGATATGTGTACAGTCAACCATACTGTAGATATGTGTATAGTCAACCATACAGTAGATATGTGTATAGTCAACCATACTGTAAATATGTGTATAGTCAACCATACTGTAAATATGTGTTTAGTCAACCATACTGTAAATATGTGTATAGTCAACCATACAGTAGATATGTGTACAGTCAACCATACTGTAGATATGTGTATAGTCAACCATACTGTAAATATGTGTTTAGTCAACCATACTGTAGATATGTGAACAGTCAACCATACTGTAGATATGTGTATAGTCAACCATACAGTAGATATGTGTACAGTCAACCATACTGTAGATATGTGTATAGTCAACCATACTGTAGATATGTGTATAGTCAACCAAACTGTAGATATGTGTATAGTCAACCATACAGTAGATATGTGTACAGTCAACCATACTGTAGATATGTGTATAGTCAACCATACTGTAGATATGTGTATAGTCAACCATACTGTAGATATGTGTATAGTCAACCATACAGTAGATATGTGTACAGTCAACCATACTGTAGATATGTGTACAGTCAACCATACTGTAGATATGTGTATAGTCAACCATACTGTAGATATGTATACAGTCAACCATACTGTAGATATGTGTATAGTCAACCATACTGTAGATATGTGTACAGTCAACCATACTGTAGATATGTGTATAGTCAACCATACAGTAGATATGTGTACAGTCAACCATACTGTATATATGTGTACAGTCAACCATACTGTAGATATGTGTACAGTCAACCATACTGTAGATATGTGTACAGTCAACCATACTGTAGATATGTGTAGGGCCAACCATACTGTAGATATGTGTACGACCAACTATACTGTAGATATGTGTACAGTCAACCATACTGTAGACATGTTTACAGCCAACCATACTGTAGATATGTGTATAGTCAACCATACTGTAGATATGTGTACAGTCAATCATACTTTAGATATGTGTACAGTCAACCATACTGTAGATATGTGTACAATCAGCCATACTGTAGATATGTGTACAGTCAACCATACTGCATATATGTGTTTAGTCAACCATACTGTAGATATGTGTACAGTCAACCATACTGTAGATATGTGTACAGTCAACCATATTGTAGATATGTGTACAGTCAACCATACTGGAAATATGTGTTTAGTCAACCATACTGTAGATATGTGTTTAGTCAACCATACTGTAGATATGTGTTTAGTCAACAATACTGTAGATATGTGTACAGTCAACCATACTGTAGATATGTGTACAGTCAACCATACTGGAGATATGTGTACAGTCAACCATACTGGAGATATGTGTTTAGTCAACCATACTGTAGATATGTGTTTAGTCAACCATACTGTAGATATGTGTTTAGTCAACAATACTGTAGATATGTGTACAGTCAACCATACTGTAGATATGTGTACAGTCAACCATACTGTAGATATGTGTACAGTCAAGCATACTGTAGATATGTGTACAGTCAACCATATTGTAGATATGTGTACAGTCAACCATACTGTAGATATGTGTACAGTCAACTATACTGTAGATATGTGTACAGTCAACCATACTGCAGATATGTGTACAGTCAACCATACTGTAGATATGTGTACAGTCAACCATACTGTAGATATGTGTACAGTCAACCATACTGTAGATATGTGTTTAGTCAACAATACTGTAGATATGTGTACAGTCAACCATACTGTAGATATGTGTACAGTCAACCATACTGTAGATATAAGTACAGTCAACCATACTGTAGATATGTGTACAGTCAACCATACTGTAGATATGTATACATACAACCATACTGTAGATATAAGTACAGTCAACCATACTGTAGATATGTGTACAGTCAACCATACTGTAGATATGTGTACAGTCAACAATACTGTAGATATGTGTACAGTCAACCATACTGTAGATATAAGTACAGTCAACCATACTGCAGATATGTGTACAACCAACCATACTGTAGATATGTGTACAGTCAACCATACTGTAGATATGTGTTTAGTCAACAATACTGTAGATATGTGTACAGTCAACCATACTGTAGATATGTGTACAGTCAACCATACTGTAGATATGTATACATACAACCATACTGTAGATATAAGTACAGTCAACCATACTGCAGATATGTGTACAACCAACCATACTGTAGATATGTGTACAGTCAACCATACTGTAGATATGTGTACAGTCAACCATACTGTAGATATGTGTACATCCAACCATACTGTAGATATGTGTACAGTCAACCATACTGTAGATATGTGTTTAGTCAACCATACTGTAGATATGTGCTTAGTCAACAATACTGTAGATATGTGTACAGTCAACCATACTGTAGATATGTGTACAGTCAACCATACTGGAGATAAGTGTACAGTCAACCATACTGTAGATAAGTGTACAGTCAACCATACTGGAGATATGTGTTTAGTCAACAATACTGTAGATATGTGTACAGTCAACCATACTGGAGATATGTGTACAGTCAACCATACTGTAGATATGTGTACACTTAACCATACTGTAGATATGTGTTTAGTCAACCATACTGTAGATAGGTGTACATCCAACCATACTGTAGATATGTGTACAGTCAACCATACTGTAGATATGTGTACAGTCAACCATACTGGAGATATGTGTTTAGTCAACCATACTGTAGATAGGTGTACATCCAACCATACTGTAGATATGTGTACAGTCAACCATACTGTAGATATGTGTACATCTAACCATACTGTAGATAGGTGTACATCCAACCATACTGTAGATATGTGTACAGTCAACCATACTGTAGATATGTGTACAGTCAACCATACTGTAGATATGTGTTTAGTCAACCATACTGTAGATATGTGTACAATCAACCATACTGTAGATATGTGTACAGTCAACCATACTGTAGATATGTGTACAGTCAACCATACTGTAGATATGTGTACAGTCAACACTACTGTAGATATGTGTACAGTCAACCATACTGTAGATATGTATACACTCAACCATACTGTAGATATGTGTACACTTAACCATACTGTAGATATGTGTTTAGTGAACCATACTGTAGATATGTGTACAGTCAACCATACTGTAGATATGTGTACAGTCAACCATACTGTAGATATGTGTACAGTCAACCATACTGTAGATAGGTGTACAGTCAACCATATTGTAGATATGTGTTTAGTCAACAAAATTGTAGATATGTGCACAGTCAACCATACTGTAGATAGGTGTACAGTCAACCATACTGTAGATATGTGTTCATCCAACCATACTGTAGATATGTGTACAGTCAACCATACTGTAGATATGTGTACAGTCAACCATACTGTAGATATGTGTAGGGCCAACCGTACTGTAGATATGTGTACGGCCAACTATACTGTAGATATGTGTACAGTCAACCATACTGTAGACATGTTTACAGTCAACCATACTGTAGATATGTGTATAGTCAACCATACTGTAGATATGTGTACAGTCAATCATACTTTAGATATGTGTACAGTCAACCATACTGTAGATATGTGTACAATCAACCATACTGTAGATATGTGTTCATCCAACCATACTGTAGATATGTGTACATCCAACAATACTGTAGATATGTGTACACTTAACCATACTGTAAATATGTGTATAATCAACCATACTGTAGATATGTGTTTAGTCAACAATACTGTAGATATGTGTTTAGTCAACCATACTGTAGATATGTGTTTAGTCAACCATACTGTAGATATGTGTACAGTCAACCATACTGTAGATATGTGTTAAGTCAACCATACTGTAGATATGTGTACAGTCAACCATACTGTAGATATGTGTATAGTCAACCATATTGTAGATATGTGTACAGTCAACCATACTGGAGATATGTGTTTAGTCAACCATACGGTAGATATGTGTTTAGTCAACCATACTGTAGATATGTGTTTAGTCAACAATACTGTAGATATGTGTACAGTCAACCATACTGTAGATATGTGTTTAGTCAACCATACTGTAGATATGTGTACAGTCAACCATACTGTAGATATGTGTACAATCAACAATACTGTAGATATGTGTACAGTCAACCATACTGTAGATATGTGTTTAGTCAACCATATTGTAGATATGTGTACAGTCAACCATACTGTAGATATGTGTACAATCAGCCATACTGTAGATATGTGTACAATCAGCCATACTGTAGATATGTGTTCAGTCAACCATACTGTAGATATGTATACAGTCAACCATATTGTAGATATGTGTACAGTCAACCATACTGTAGATATGTGTACAGTCAACCATACTGTAGATATGTGTACAGTCAACCATACTGTAGATATGTGTACAGTCAACCATACTGTAGATATGTGTACATCCAACCATACTGTAGATATGTGTACAATCAACCATACTGTAGATATGTGTACAGTCAACCATACTGTAGATATGTGTACATCCAACCATACTGTAGATATGTGTACAATCAACCATACTGTAGATATGTGTACAGCCATCCATACTGTAGATATGTGTACAGTCAACCATACTGTAGATATGTGTACAGTCAACCATACTGTAGATATGTGTACAGTCAACCATACTGTAGATATGTGTACAGTCAACCATACTGTAGATATGTGTACAGTCAACCATACTGTAGATATCTGTACAGTCAACCATACTGCAGATATGTGTACAGTCAAGCATACTGTAGATATGTGTACAGTCAAGCATACTGTAGATATGTGTACAGTCAACCATACTGTAGATATGTGTACAGTCAACCATACTGTAGATATGTGTACAGTCAACCATACTGTAGATATGTGTACAATCAACCATACTGTAGATATATGTACAGTCAACCATACTGTAGATATGTGTACAGTCAACCATACTGTAGATATGTGTTAAGTCAACCATACTGTAGATATGTGTACAGTCAACCATACTGTAGATATGTGTACAGTCAACCATACTGTAGATATGTGTTAAGTCAACCATACTGTAGATATGTGTACAGTCAACCATACTGTAGATATGTGTACAATCAACCATACTGTAGATATATGTACAGTCAACCATACTGTAGATATGTGTACAATCAACCATACTGTAGATATATGTACAGTCAAGCATACTGTAGATATGTGTACAGTCAACCATACTGTAGATATGTGTTAAGTCAACCATACTGTAGATATGTGTACAGTCAACCATACTTTAGATATGTGTACAGTCAACCATACTCTAGATATGTGTACAGTCAACCATATAGTAAATGAGTGTACATCCAACCATACTGTTGATATAAGTACAGCCAACCATACTGTATATATGTGTATAGTCAACCATACTGTAGATATGTGTACAGTCAACCATACAGTAAATGAGTGTACATCCAACCATACTGTAGATATGTGTTCAGTCAACCATACAGTAGATATGTGTACAGTCAACCATACTGTAGATATGTGTACAGTCAACCATACTGTAGATATGTGTACAGTCAACCATACTGTAGATATGTGTACAGTCAAGCATACTGTAGATATGTGTACAGTCAACCATATTGTAGATATGTGTACAGTCAACCATACTGTAGATATGTGTTTAGTCAACAATACTGTAGATATGTGTACAGTCAACCATACTGTAGATATGTGTACAGTCAACCATACTGTAGATATAAGTACAGTCAACCATACTGTAGATATGTGTACAGTCAACCATACTGTAGATATGTATACATACAACCATACTGTAGATATAAGTACAGTCAACCATACTGCAGATATGTGTACAACCAACCATACTGTAGATATGTGTACAGTCAACCATACTGTAGATATGTGTTTAGTCAACAATACTGTAGATATGTGTACAGTCAACCATACTGTAGATATGTGTACAGTCAACCATACTGTAGATATGTATACATACAACCATACTGTAGATATAAGTACAGTCAACCATACTGCAGATATGTGTACAACCAACCATACTGTAGATATGTATACATCCAACCATACTGTAGATATGTGTACAGTCAACCATACTGTAGATATGTGTACAGTCAACCATACTGTAGATATGTGTACATCCAACCATACTGTAGATATGTATACAGTCAACCATACTGTAGATATGTGTTTAGTCAACCATACTGTAGATATGTGCTTAGTCAACAATACTGTAGATATGTGTACAGTCAACCATACTGTAGATATGTGTACAGTCAACCATACTGGAGATAAGTGTACAGTCAACCATACTGTAGATAAGTGTACAGTCAACCATACTGGAGATATGTGTTTAGTCAACAATACTGTAGATATGTGTACAGTCAACCATACTGGAGATATGTGTACAGTCAACCATACTGTAGATATGTGTACACTTAACCATACTGTAGATATGTGTTTAGTCAACCATACTGTAGATAGGTGTACATCCAACCATACTGTAGATATGTGTACAGTCAACCATACTGTAGATATGTGTACAGTCAACCATACTGGAGATATGTGTTTAGTCAACCATACTGTAGATAGGTGTACATCCAACCATACTGTAGATATGTGTACAGTCAACCATACTGTAGATATGTGTACATCTAACCATACTGTAGATAGGTGTACATCCAACCATACTGTAGATATGTGTACAGTCAACCATACTGTAGATATGTGTACAGTCAACCATACTGTAGATATGTGTTTAGTCAACCATACTGTAGATATGTGTACAATCAACCATACTGTAGATATGTGTACAGTCAACCATACTGTAGATATGTGTACAGTCAACCATACTGTAGATATGTGTACAGTCAACACTACTGTAGATATGTGTACAGTCAACCATACTGTAGATATGTATACACTCAACCATACTGTAGATATGTGTACACTTAACCATACTGTAGATATGTGTTTAGTGAACCATACTGTAGATATGTGTACAGTCAACCATACTGTAGATATGTGTACAGTCAACCATACTGTAGATAGGTGTACAGTCAACCATATTGTAGATATGTGTTTAGTCAACAAAATTGTAGATATGTGCACAGTCAACCATACTGTAGATAGGTGTACAGTCAACCATATTGTAGATATGTGTTTAGTCAACCATACTGTAGATATGTGTACAGTCAACCATACTGTAGATATGTGTACAGTCAACCATACTGTAGATATGTGTAGGGCCAACCGTACTGTAGATATGTGTACGGCCAACTATACTGTAGATATGTGTACAGTCAACCATACTGTAGACATGTTTACAGTCAACCATACTGTAGATATGTGTATAGTCAACCATACTGTAGATATGTGTACAGTCAATCATACTTTAGATATGTGTACAGTCAACCATACTGTAGATATGTGTACAATCAACCATACTGTAGATATGTGTTCATCCAACCATACTGTAGATATGTGTACATCCAACAATACTGTAGATATGTGTACACTTAACCATACTGTAAATATGTGTATAATCAACCATACTGTAGATATGTGTTTAGTCAACAATACTGTAGATATGTGTTTAGTCAACCATACTGTAGATATGTGTTTAGTCAACCATACTGTAGATATGTGTACAGTCAACCATACTGTAGATATGTGTTAAGTCAACCATACTGTAGATATGTGTACAGTCAACCATACTGTAGATATGTGTATAGTCAACCATATTGTAGATATGTGTACAGTCAACCATACTGGAGATATGTGTTTAGTCAACCATACGGTAGATATGTGTTTAGTCAACCATACTGTAGATATGTGTTTAGTCAACAATACTGTAGATATGTGTACAGTCAACCATACTGTAGATATGTGTTTAGTCATCCATACTGTAGATATGTGTACAGTCAACCATACTGTAGATATGTGTACAATCAACAATATTGTAGATATGTGTACAGTCAACCATACTGTAGATATGTGTACAATCAGCCATACTGTAGATATGTGTACAATCAGCCATACTGTAGATATGTGTTCAGTCAACCATACTGTAGATATGTATACAGTCAACCATATTGTAGATATGTGTACAGTCAACCATACTGTAGATATGTGTACAGTCAACCATACTGTAGATATGTGTACATCCAACCATACTGTAGATATGTGTACATACAACCATACTGTAGATATCTGTACAGTCAACCATACTGCAGATATGTGTACAGTCAAGCATACTGTAGATATGTGTACAGTCAAGCATACTGTAGATATGTGTACAGTCAACCATACTGTAGATATGTGTACAGTCAACCATATTGTAGATATGTGTACAGTCAACCATACTGTAGATATGTGTACAATCAACCATACTGTAGATATATGTACAGTCAACCATACTGTAGATATGTGTACAGTCAACCATACTGTAGATATGTGTTAAGTCAACCATACTGTAGATATGTGTACAGTCAACCATACTGTAGATATGTGTACAGTCAACCATACTGTAGATATGTGTTAAGTCAACCATACTGTAGATATGTGTACAGTCAACCATACTGTAGATATGTGTACAATCAACCATACTGTAGATATATGTACAGTCAACCATACTGTAGATATGTGTACAATCAACCATACTGTAGATATATGTACAGTCAAGCATACTGTAGATATGTGTACAGTCAACCATACTGTAGATATGTGTTAAGTCAACCATACTGTAGATATGTGTACAGTCAACCATACTTTAGATATGTGTACAGTCAACCATACTCTAGATATGTGTACAGTCAACCATATAGTAAATGAGTGTACATCCAACCATACTGTTGATATAAGTACAGTCAACCATACTGTATATATGTGTATAGTCAACCATACTGTAGATATGTGTACAGTCAACCATACAGTAAATGAGTGTACATCCAACCATACTGTAGATATGTGTTCAGTCAACCATACTGTAGATATGTGTACAGTCAACCATACTGTAGACATGTGTACAGTCAACCATACTGTAGATATGTGTACAATCAACCATACTGCAGATATGTGTACAGTCAACCATACAGTAGATATGTGTACAGTCAACCATACTGTAGATATGTGAACAGTCAACCATACAGTAAATGAGTGTACATCCAACCATACTGTAGATATGTGTTTAGTCAACCATACTGTAGATATGTGTACAGTCAACCAAACTGTAGATATGTATACAGTCAACCATATTGTAGATATGTGTACAGTCAACCATATTGTAGATATAAGTACAATCAACCATACAGTAAATGAGTGTACATCCAACCATACTGTAGATATGTGTTCAGTCAACCATACTGTAGATATGTGTACAGTCAACCATACAGTAGATATGTGTTCAGTCAACCATACAGTAGATATGTATACATACAACCATACTGTAGATATAAGTACAGTCAACCATACTGCAGATATGTGTACAACCAACCATACTGTAGATATGTGTACAGTCAACCATACTGTAGATATGTGTACAGTCAGCCATACTGTATATATGTGTACAGTCAACCATACTGTATATATGTGTACAG
Source organism: Mimachlamys varia (assembly GCA_947623455.1). Lineage (NCBI taxonomy): Eukaryota > Metazoa > Mollusca > Bivalvia > Pectinida > Pectinidae > Mimachlamys > Mimachlamys varia. The sequence continues at coordinate 41,894,083 of OX392542.1, forward strand.
CCAGCCATACTGTAGATATGTGTACAGTCAACCATACTGTAGATATGTCTACAACCAACCATACTGCAGATATGTGTACAACCAACCAACCATATTGTAGATATGTGTACAGTCAACCATACTGTAGATATGTGTACAGTCAACCATACGGTAGCTTTATGTACATCTAACCATACTGTAGATATGTGTACAGTCAACCATACTGTAGATATGTGTACATCTAACCATACTGTAGATATGTTTACATCCAACCATACTGTAGATATGTGTACAGTCAACAATACTGTAGATATGTGTACAGTCAACCATGCTGTAGATATGTGTACAGTCAACCATACTGTAGATATGTGTACAGTCAACCATACTGTAGATATGTGTACAGTCAACCATACTGTAGATATGTGTACAGTCAACCATACTGTAGATATGTGTACAGTCAACCAAACTGTAGATATGTGTACAGTCAACCATACTGTAGATATATGTACAGTCAACCATACTGTAGATATGTGTACAGTCAACCAAACTGTAGATATGTGTACAGTCAACCATACTGTAGATATGTGTACAATCAACCATTCTGGAGATATGTGCTTAGTCAACCATACTGTAGATATGTGTTTAGTCAACCATACTGTAGATATGTGTTCATCCAACCATACTGTAGATATCTGTACAGTCAATCATACTGTAGATATCTGTACAGTCAATCATACTGTAGATATGTGTACAGTCAACCATACTGTAGATATGTGTACAGTCAACCATACTGTAGATATGTGTTCATCCAACCATACTGTAGATATCTGTACAGTCAATCATACTGTAGATATCTGTACAGTCAATCATACTGTAGATATGTGTACAGTCAACCATACTGTAGATATGTGTACAGTCAATCATACTGTAGATATGTGTACAGTCAACCATACTGTAGATATGTGTACAGTCAACCATACTGTAGATATGTGTACAGTCAACCATACTGTAGATATGTGTACATCCAACCATACTGTAGATATGTGTACAGTCAACCATACTGTAGATATGTGTTTAGTCAACCATACTGTAGATATGTGTACATCCAACCATACTGTAGATATGTGTACGTCCAACCATACTGTAGATGTTTATCGGAACATTTTTATGAAAGAATTCTAGCAATTTCAATTTCCTTTCCATAATTCATCTTTAATTATGACGAGGGATTTTGTCAGATAAAACCGGTATATGTATTTTCATAGCTCCTGCTTTGTTGATAAAAACCTAATTTTGCCGCACTCTTCTGTCATAATTTACCAGTAAAATTACATAGACCCATTACTTAGATAAGCCAGAGTCGGGGTAACTAGATCGCGACTCGACATCGCTGATACCGTCCCTTACCATCTAATGTAATGGTGGCTATCGAATCGCGGCGTATCGAAGTGTAGACATGCGCCTGATTATATTAAACATCAACACGTGTACGGGATCCGCACGGGATCCTCGGGATACCTAACATTGTAAGGTTTCCAAGGGGAATATCGTCATGACTTTGTAAGGATGTAATTAAAGTATGAAGCGTGTAAGCGACCCAGTAATTTTTTATAAATTTGATTATGAAGCGTGTTAGCGACCCGGTAACTTTGTGTATGGTTAAGTATGAACCTTGTTAGCGACCGAGTAACTTAGTATAAAGTAAAGTATGAAGCGTGTAAGTGACCGAGTAACTTTGTATATGGTAGAGTATGAACCTTGTTAGCGACCGAGTAACTTTGTATAAAGTAAATTATGAAGCGTGTTGGCGACCCAGTAATTTTGTGTATGGTAGAGTATGAAGCGTGTAAGTGACCCGGTAACTTTGTGTATGGTAGAGTATGAAGCTTCTTTGTGACCCAGTAATTGTGTGTATGGTAAAGTATGAAGCTTGTTAGCGACCAAGTATAAAGTAAAGTATGAAGCTTCTATAATATATATAAACATCTTCGTAACATTGTAAAAGGACTAGCTTTGTACGAGATATAAAACTTCCAAATGTTCTATGTAACGCTGTACAAAGTTCAGTTGAATGAAATCTCTTTGTGTGTTGGTTACTTCATAATTATTGCAGATTCGTTGTGACTTAGTCATGAGGTAGATATATCTATGATGCCTTCAAATGACCTCGGTACTGCAATGATGTATGCAGCCTTCAAACGGCCTCAGTATTTTAATGAAGTATTTAGCCTTCAAACGGCCTCGGTATTTTAATGAAGTATTTAGCCTTCAAACGGCCTCGGTATTTTCATGAGGTATTTAACCTTCAAACGGCCTCGGTATTTCAATGAAGTATTTAGCCTTCAAACTGCCTCAGTATTTTAATGAAGTATTTAGCCTTCAAACGGCCTCGATATTTTCATGAAGTATTTAGCCTTTAAACTGCCTCAGTATTTTAATAAAGTATTTAGCCTTCAAACGGCCTCGGTATTTTAATGAAGTATTTAGCCTTCAAACGGCCTCGGTATTTTCATGAGGTATTTAACCTTCAAACGGCCTCGGTATTTCAATGAAGTATTTAGCCTTCAAACTGCCTCAGTATTTTAATGAAGTATTTAGCCTTCAAACGGCCTCGATATTTTCATGAAGTATTTAGCCTTTAAACTGCCTCAGTATTTTAATAAAGTATTTAGCTTTCAAACGGCCTCGGTATTTTAATGAAGTATTTAGCCTTCAAACGGCCTCGGTATTTTCATGAGGTATTTAACCTTCAAACGGCCTCGGTATTTTCATGAAGTTTTTAGCCTTTAAACTGCCTCAGTATTTTAATAAAGTATTTAGCTTTCAAACGGCATCGGTATTTTAATGAAGTATTTAGCCTTTAAACGGCCTCGGTATTTTCATTTTGTATTTAGCCTTTAAACGGCCTCGGTATTTTCATGAAGTATTTAGCTTTTTAACTGCCTCGGTATTTACATGAAGTATTTAGCCTTCAAACGGCCTCGGTATTTTCATTTTGTATTTAGCCTTTAAACGGCCTCGGTATTTTCATGAAGTATTTAGCTTTTTAACTGCCTCGGTATTTACATGAAGTATTTAGCCTTCAAACGGCCTCGGTATTTTAATAAAATATTCAGCTTTCAAACGGCCTCGGTATTTTAATGAAGTATTTAGCCTTCAAACGGCCTCAGTATTTTAATAAAATATGCAGCTTTCAAACGGCCTCGGTATTTTCATGAAGTATTTAGCCTTCAAACGGCCTCGGTATTTTAATGAAGTATTTAGCATTCAAACGGCCTCGAAAAGATGTATTAAGATGTCGTGTAAGACTCAAGAGCCGCCCTGACTTTATATACAGTTGAAAAATTCTGACGTTAGCGTAGAAATATTTTGCAAATAACGAATCGAGCTCTAATTTATTAAAATCATGTGCTTTTAAGATAACTATTTTAATACAACTGATACTTTGAAAACGATTAAAAAGTTGAAGGCTCCTCCAGTAACACTGAGATGGCATCAGAACGGCTGTGGGGGGTTTCATTTATAAAATAATCATTGAGTTGGCCGATTCAAGTGGGCCTATTTTGAAATGACGGTTAAGCGATCACGAAACAACAGTGTTTCAACAAATGTATTCCTCCGCAGCCAAGTCAGTGGTGGCAAGAGGTAACAAAACCATAAGTTGTGAACTAGATCAGCTTGCCGTGAGAATAATCCCATACCTTCATAGAAAATACCCAATCATTGCTTCAATATGGAATCGTGACTAAATCTCACAGAACATGTAAAACACATTAAAACAAAACTTCATGATTGTATATTTAAATCGTAATGTTAACTACAAACATCCGGCATTGCATTTATACAACCGACTATACTGGGATTCTAACCCACAACCTCTACCAAAATATAAAAAGTTACCGTTTTATACAACCGACTATACTGGGATTCTAACCCACAACCTCTACCAAAATATAAAAAGTTACCGTTTTATACAACCGACTATACTGGGATTCTAACCCACAACCTCTACCAAAATATAAAAAGTTACCGTTTTATACAACCGACTATACGTGGATTCTAACCCACAACCTCTACCAAAATATAACAAGTTACCGTTTTATACAACCGACTATACTGGGATGCTAACCCACAACCTCTACCAAAATATAACAAGTTACCGTTTTATACAACCGACTATACTGGGATTCTAACCCACAAAATCTACCAAAATATAACAAGTTACCGTTTTATACAACCGACTATACTGGGATTCTAACCCACAACATCTACCAAAATATAACAAGTTACCGTTCTAAAGGGCTTCAGAATGGTTCTCTAGCGAAATGGGTTTCATTGTACAAGATCTTCGAAAAAGACATTTATGAAAGATCGTCGTTTTTGTACCCCAAAACTGATTATGAGAGGCTAAACGATTGTTCGGCTTTTTAAGGTGTAAGCCGGTTCATACATAGATGTATTTTATACGTGCGTCAAATGCTTATAGACAGAAATGTCCCATCGCCTTCAAAAATGTCAAGCACGTTAGCAACAAAGACCCCCTCTGAGAGAGATTATGTCAACGTGAATCAGACGCTTGTAATACAGAATGGGATGTTGTAGTGAACATGGCGGTATGTTTAGTAGCACTTGGTCGATACTTATTGGATTAAACGTATCGACATAAGGCTATTATAGGAGGGATCAGCGCGGCCTTAGTTCTAAAGCCCTGACACTGTCATCCCCATACGGTGATGGGAACTGTCAGAAAAAACACAGACAGCGTCGGAACTACAATAAAGCGAGGCAATAACCTATGAATACAGAAACGACGACATCGAGGCTTAAACGAGAATTCCAAAAAGTTTTAGTAACTAGTATATCGGGGGTTGGGTGAGGTGGGGGGGGTCTATTACAGTTACTAGTATATATTTGGGTTGGGTGAGTTGGGGGGGGGTCTATTACAGTTACTAGTATATCGGGGGTTGGGTGAGGTGGGGAGGGGGTCTAGTACAGTTACTAGTATATCGGGGTTGGGTGAGGTGGGGAGGGGGTCTAGTACAGTTACTAGTATGTCGAGGTTGGGTGAGGTGGGGAGGGGGTCTAGTACAGTTACTAGTATATCGGGGTTGGGTGAGGTGGGGAGGGGGTCTAGTACAGTTACTAGTATGTCGAGGTTTGGTGAGGTGGGGAGGGGGTCTAGTACAGTTACTAGTATGTCGGGGTTGGGTGAGGTGGGGAGGGGGTCTAGTACAGCTACTAGTATGTCGGGGTTGGGTGAGGTGGGGAGGGGGTCTAGTACAGTTACTAGTATATTGGGGTTGGGTGAGTTGGGGGGTGGGTGGTCTTGTACAGTTACTAGTATATCGGGGTTGCTTGAGGTGGGCAGGGGGTCTAGTACAGTTACTAGTATATCGGGGTTGGTTGAGGTGGGGAGGGGGTCTAGTACAGTTACTAGTATATTGGGGTTGGGTGAGGTGGGGAGGGGGTGGTCTTGTACAGTTACTAGTATATAGGGTTAAGTGAGGTTGGGGGTATACACAAAAATATGAAGCTAAGATCGATCGTGATAGGGGTGGTGGGAGATAAACATACATGCTAGCAAGGCGATGTTTAGAGTTCGTTCAGGATAAACGGACCGGGAAAAGAACGGCCATGCCAACGAGATGAAGTTGTCAAGGTGTACATGGTTCGGATTAAAGGGAACTAGACAATGGGGATTATGTAGAGTGAGTTTCGGAGGTTCCTGATTCGGATTACAGATTCTATAAGTCTATCCAATCAGGCTATCGACGTCACGTTCCAATAAAACAGTATTTCATACTTCAACTTAGCAAGTAACACAATCTATCGATGTATCACGGCCCCTATACATCTCCGGGGATCAGTTCACAGTGATGTACAGTAACGACAATACAGCATGCACGCCACCTGTATTTTGAATCAACGACGCTTACACATGCCCGTCTCTGGGGACCATTCGGAATACGTTTGACCTAGACATGTCATGTGAGATCTATGATGAATCTGATAAACATCGAAAGAAAGCTATATCCGTGGAACATAGCACTACTGAAGCTTGCTTGGTCCAATATTTAACAACTCTGAACGGAACTGTTATAGAAAATATGCAGCAACGTTTGGTGGACTCGCACAACTAAATCAGCCTATCACCAAGTGTTATATGAGTCTAGTCCCTACGGTTATTTGTTCCTGCTAAATACAGTGCTTATGAGTAATCTAAATAGGTAATTGTTGAAATATTCTGTATTAAATGAAATCTATAGATGTTTAACTTTACAAAAATGTATACTTTGGTAGATTTGATATGTGATGGCGGATTAATATGGGGTCAAAAATTAGAGGGTGATCCCGTCTTATTTCACCGGTTTGACATGTAAACTTCCAATTGCCTGAAGCAGACGCCTGTAGCGAGCTAAAATGCCACGAAATTCCTCATGAAATGGTAAAAATGCCATTTAAAGCCTTTGCTAGGCATGTATCTATGAATCTAGACAGTTGTCACTAATGTTGAACTTCAAATATTTTCAAAAGCTTAGTAAAATATATTGTAAATTACTGAGTTGAAGTCACCAACCCTTGTGAGGCTGAAAGTAAAATAACTAGCACGTGCACGCGTGAATTATTTATTGTAATATCTACGTAGCTGGACATAAAATGTAAATGGTTCTTCTATTTCTTTTTGGGCACATACTATTAAATATGTCCTCTATAATCCGGTGCAGTATTTTGTGACAATATAATGATGATATTCATAATTGCTTTATTGAAATACCAGCTTATACCGACTTGTCTGTCTGATGGACATGTCATAACGATTGTAGCAGTTTTCGGTTAAGCAAAAGACGCTTACGTATACTCATCCGGAACACCTGGTCTTATTATCTTGTATCCTTTGTTCATACTTTGTCCCTAATTTAATCGATTTTGAGTTCAGATCATGGTTTTGTTGACGCAACGGTTTTTGTTTTGTAAAGATCTAGGATGACATTTTGTGGCATACAGTGTACTACATTTATAAACAAAACCACCGACTCCAACTTGGTTTTGAGACAAATTCAATGAACTTCTCTGAAGTCAGATCGACGCGATATAACCCCCATTTCATCGATCAAAGGGATATTAAATTCTTGAAATCGCCACAATCGTTTAATGCTAAGAGGAAAGAGGAGGTTTTATTTATATACAAAGATGAGTAATTAATTGAATCAGTACATATTGTTGATAGATTTTATCTGATATAATTGTTGTAAATAACAAAGAAAGCAGTAAATATTTATCATATTTCATATTTTTCTTTCGTAAATGCACAAAACAAGATGTTGATAATAATTAAGAGATACACTGAAACAGGTCACAAACCCGCGAGTAAACTATTTTGCAACGAATGAGAGCGGGTTTATTAGTTATAATTATCAAAGGTATTACAGGTGGAGATGTTTAGTTTTAGGCGGAAAACATAATTAAAACATGTCTGATATCAAAACGTTGTGTCTTGTTATCGTCGTTTCGTCGGCATTGAAGGACCAGAGTGACTTGGCGTCACATTCGGTCGTCAAGCCTCCCCGGCTTCATTTGCCTTCCACTTAAAACTGATAACCACAGTCCAACATGGCATCACTAATTGTAAGCGAGAGAGAACTCTATTTCTGTAACCGAAACCTAAATAAAGATGTCTGTCTATTCTAGAAGACAAATTAAATTCTATCAGAAAGAAATCTTATTTCGTATTGAATACGACTTGTACATCATACGTAAGTTGGTTATTGGTTAACCGGGGTTTTCTGATCCTAGCACAGCAGCGTCATACCGACTCCACCCCTATCTCAGATCTGGCACCATCATGGACGGTTCCAAATTGTCTTCGGCGACAGATACTTTTTACTTAAAAAGTTAATCAAAACAAATTATAAAAACGTTTCTATTGTCAAAGTTTTCGCTTGAAGCAATATTTTAACTGTAGCTTTCTTAGCGATAACGATGCTGACACTCCATGTGTTGCTGAGCATGGGTGTTGCTAAGAGTATGGGCACGTGCCCAGGAGCGAGGACACGTACCTCGGAGCGAGGAAAACTCACGGAACTTTGTCAGGCTTGGATCTTAGATCTCGGCCCCAATCGAGACAGCTCTGCACTCTAATGTGATAACAAAATATTAGAGCATCCAGTTAATGTCAATTTCCTTATCGTTTCTAGATTACTGGGGCAGAATAATGCTACATATACAAGGCACTATTTAGCATTGCGTGAATACAGAACACTGAAAGGCATGTCGGGGGAAAAGGACTGCAGGTTTCCGACGGAGTTTGTTCTGCCATTACAATTAGCTGTGCGGGATTTCATTAGCAAATTGTTTTAGTAAGTTCGCTTCACACGGAGTAAATCCTAAAGTGAAAGGGGGACCGGAGTTAAGGACCTAGAGTTACAGAGAATAGCGAAGCGTCAACAAAACCATAACCGAATTCAAAATCGATTAAACTAGAGGCAAAATATGAAAAAATGAAAGCACAACATGGAGACCATTGTAAAAGTGCAAGAGAATAAGACCAGGTGTTCCGGAAGAGTAATCGTTTTCTGCTTCATCGACGACACCTGTCTTGTAGATCTTGGTCACATCCAAGTAAACATCAAGTCCTAAAATGAGAACGAATAATAATTCGATGTTCTACATACCGCTTCATCACAACCTATCGGACATCTCAAAGCGGTTCACAAATTAGTATCCGTGGTTATATGGCCTTAGCAACCAGCTAATATCGTTCTCAGCTCCCCGGATGGAGAGCATACAACCAGTGCTGCAATTTGGGCGTTCACAGTTACATGTACATGTATCATTCTACAATTTCTAGCACTCCTCAACCACGTACTTTTTACAGCTGAGTAGACTGGAACAAGCGGAGTAAAGTATCTTGCTCAAGGATATAACACAAGTGCCGGTACCTGGACTCGAACTCGCAACCCTTCGATCACGAACTCGGCGTCCTACCACCAGACCACCGTGCCTCCACCTTATTCGAAGCTAGTGAAAATATACAAAACCTAGTTAAAATATACAAGCCTTTTATGATACATTGTATGATACAATACAATTTCTTCTGATTTACTTTTCCTTTCTGGTCAAATTTCCTCCACATTAAAGGCATTATCGCTGCATCCTTTTTTTTCGTTTTAATCAAGAACTTTTATGGGAAATTGTATCCTTGATGCTTTTACTTAAACTATAAAAGAGTTGGTTTTAATATTCCTTAAACCGGATGCGGATACTTGTGGCTTCCTGATTGAGCAGTTCAAAGACAAAGACAACCTTACAATGACGTCGGGAGGCTCCTTAAGTGGTTCAGAAATATTGTCCAGAATGAATTAATAAAATCGATCGTTAATTCCTATAAAGAACATTAAAAGTACGCTTTAATTAGCTACAAAGCAAGTTTTTGTCAAAGCTCTGGACGGCTTCCTCCCAGGAGCAACTCTCTATTCTTTTTATTCTTTGCTAACAAAAGGCAGGGCAACTCGTCCATTAAATTGCGCAGAAAAAAATCAAATGTATCCTAATTAATTAAATCCAAAATATTCTTGTTCTAGATTTATGTCTTTACGTATTATTCACGATATGTTTTTGACAAATGAAATATTTCTTTATTCCTTTGCTGACGAACAAACTATGGCACAGGGATTCGAGAGACTGTAAACAGTTTTCACATATTTTAGGCCTGTGATCTTGAAAGTGAGTCAAGGTAATTTGTTTGTGGAAACATTATAGCACTCCATCCCATGTACCACTACTGGGCCAATATCATTTCCTTGTGGCTTTTGGTATTGGGAAGAAGTCGTTTAAAACGACGACAGAGGACGTACCACGACAAAAGTTGACTTGTCCCTCAGGGCCTGCTGAGCTAAATATTACACATTAAACTTAAGGTATTTAACTGGTACAATGACGTGCGCCTACCGTCAAGTTGGAATCCGGTATATGATGCAAGTACATGTAGCACGCGAGAAGCCCCTATGTTTAAAAATGTTTCATCCCAATGGGCTACATCATCAGTTTAGTTTCAACATACGCGTTATGTTTGGAAGCGATACCGTATTAAATGAATTAGTCACGTGACCCCTTTACCTTACCCCCTCAGCCCCCAGCCAAAAGGAAGCCCTTAAACGTAATCCCTTTAAACGGGCTATGTATACCCAAGTACTACAATTCGGTTGGAATGTCTCAAACATGCAAGAGATCACTGGGGGATTTTGGCGCCAACTATTGATGATCTTCATTTGTTCTTAAAAGTTGAACATTCTCCCTTCTTTTCTATTCTTTTTCTCTCCTGTTTTCTCTTACTTTTATGACAATTTGATAATCCCTCAGCTTTTGGTCAGTCCAAAGAAGATACAATACACATCCAAGTACCAAGGGGAGCCTTCATGTGAAAATTGAAAAACTTGTCATGAAATAACGGTAAACAAACTATTTTTATTTTCTAAATTTGAAAAAAGGCAAAGGAAACTTCTACGCTGTTTTGCTGTAACATCCCTTTATGCCTCTTAGCAAGCCGTCCATGACTTACGATAATTTCAGTGTAAAACGTTAGGTACCAAAACAGAATGGTGTGATATGTATATTTATGGACTAAGAAGCTTTTACAAAATGATATCCTTTTGCCGTAGCATCACTCTTATACCGTTAATGAATGTACATAAGAAATACATGCAGGAACGGTGTGGGATGTCCAATTATGGACTAAAAAACCTTCAAAACATTTAACCGAAAACTTTATATCTGGGAATCCGACGCCAACGTAGACGTCGACATTGACGCGGTCACCGACGCCGACGCGGTCGCCAAGGCAACAGCGATAGCTCCCGTTTTCGGTGATCTTCATTGATACAATGGTTGTGGTATGTCTGTTGAAGTGCGAATCCTAGTGGTTTTCACGAATGCTGTTTTGATACAATTACCAGCTTGATTGGTTCACGGAGAGTCTAATTAAGCCGTTATTAGCGAGGGAATGGTTCTTAGTAGTGACAGTCAATCCATCAACAACACACGGCGCCGGCAAATCAATGTTAATGCAGCATACATTTCTCCGACGTACTGATGATATACTTCGGTGTACTACAATGCACTTATAAACTCCGGTGTACTTCAATGTACTGATATACTCTGGTGTACTTCAATGTACTGATATACTCCGGTGTACTACAATGTACTGATATACTCCGGTGTTCTACAATGTACTGATATACTCCGGTGTACTACAATGTACTGATATACTCCGGTGTACTACAATGTACTGATATACTCCGGTGTACTACAATGTACTGATATACTCCGGTGTACTACAATGTACTGATATACTCCGGTGTACTACAATGTACTGATACACTCTGGTGTACTACAATGTATACTGATATACTCTGGTGTACTACAATGTACTGATATACTCCGGTGTACCACAATGTACTAATATACTCCGGTGTACTACAATGTACTGATATTCTCCGGTGTACTACAATGTACTTATATACTTCGGTGTATTACAATGTACTGATATACTCCGGTGTATTAAAATGTACTGATATACTCCGGTGTACTACAATGTACTGATATACTCCGGTGTATTAAAATGTACTGATATACTCCGGTGTACTACAATGTACTGATATACTCCGGTGTACTACAATGTACTGATAATCTCCGGTGTACTACAATGTACTGATATACTCCAGTGTACTACAATGTACTGATATACTTATGTGTACTACAATGTACTGATATACTCTGGTGTACTACAATGTACTTATATACTCCGGTGTACTACAATGTACTGATATACTTCTGTGTACTACAATGTACTGATATACTCTGGTGTACTACAATGTACTGATATTCTCCGGTGTACTACAATGTACTTATATACTCCAGTGTACTACAATGTACTGATATACTTATGTGTACTACAATGTACTGATATACTCTGGTGTACTACAATGTACTTATATACTCCGGTGTACTACAATGTACTGATATACTTCTGTGTACTACAATGTACTGATATACTTCGGTGTACTTCAATGTACTGATATACTCCGGTGTACTACAATGTACTGATATACTTCGGTGTATTACAATGTACTGATATACTTCTGTGTACCACAATGTACTGATATACTTCGGTGTACCACAATGTACTGATATACTTCTGTGTACTACAATGTACTGATATACTTCGGTGTACCACAATGTACTGATATACTTCGGTGTATTACAATGTACTGATATACTCCGTTGTGCTACAATGTACTTATATACTCCGGTGTACTACAATGTACTGATATACTTCTGTGTACTACAATGTACTGATATACTCCGGTGTACTACAATGTACTGATATACTTATGTGTACTACAATGTACTGATATACTTCTGTGTACTACAATGTACTTATATACTCCGGTGTACTACAATGTACTGATATACTTCTGTGTACTACAATGTACTTATATACTCCGGTGTACTACAATGTACTGATATACTTCTGTGTACTACAATGTACTGATATACTCCGGTGTATTAAAATGTACTGATATACTCCGGTGTATTAAAATGTACTGATATACTCCGGTGTATTAAAATGTACTGATATACTCCGGTGTACTACAATGTACTGATATACTCCGGTGTACTACAATGTACTGATATACTCCAGTGTACTACAATGTACTGGTATATTTCAGTGTACTTCATTGTTCCCAGGTTATAAACAATGTACTGATATGCTTCAATGTATCTAGTGTACACCAGTGTTTTACAATACGTTTATGTACGGAAGTTAAGTACAATGTACCTCAGTGTACTGTTTTGCACTACAATGTATTTCACTGTACTGTGTGTACTACATTGTACTTCAGTATACTGCTGTGTAGTACATTGTACTTCAATATACTGCTGCGTAGTGCATTATACATCAGTGTACTGCTGTGTAGTACATTGTACTTCAATATACTGCTGCGTAGTGCATTATACATCAGTGTACTGCTGTGTAGTACATTATACTTCATTTTACTGCTATGTACTACAATGTACTTCAGTATACTGCCGTGAAGTAAAATATACTTAAGTATACTGTTATGTAGTACATTGTACTTCAGTATACTGCTGTGTAGTACATTGTACTTCAGTTTACTGCTGTGTTGTACATTGTACTTCAGTATACTGCTATGTAGTACATTGTACTTCAGTATACTGCTGTGTACTACAATGTACTTCAGTATACTGCTGTGAAGTAAAATATACTTAAGTATACTGTTATGTAGTGCATTGTACTTCAATATACTGCTGTGTTGTACATTGTACTTCAGTATACTGCTGTGAAGTACATTGTACTTCAGTATACTGCTATGTAGTACATTGTACTTCAGTATACTGCTGTGTAGTACATTGTACTTCAGTATACTGCTTTGTAGTACATTGTACTTCAGTATACTGCTGTGTAGTACATTTTACTTCAATATACTGCTGTGTAGTACATTGTACTTCAGTATACTGCTATGTAGTACATTTTACTTCAGTATACTGCTGTGTAGTACATTGTACTGCTGTGTAGTACATTGTACTGCAGTATACTGCTGAGTAGTACAGTGTACTTCAGTATACTGATATGAAGTATAGTATACTTCAATATACTGCTGTGTAGTACATTGTACTTCAGTATACTGCTGTGTAGTACATTGTACTTCAGTATACTGCTGTGTAGTACATTGTACTTCAGTATACTGCTGTGTAGTACATTGTACTTCAGTATACTGCTGTGTAGTACATTGTACTTCAGTGTACTGCTGTGTAGTATTTTGTACTTCAGTGTACTGCTCTGTAGTACATTGTACTTCAGTATACTGCTGTGTAGTACATTGTACTTCAGTGTACTGCTGTGTAGTACATTGTACTTCAGTATAATGCTGTGTAGTACATTGTACTTCAGTGTACTGCTGTGTAGTATTTTGTACTTCAGTGTACTGCTCTGTAGTATTTTGTACTTCAGTGTACTGCTCTGTAGTATAGTATACTTCAATATACTGCTGTGTAGTACATTGTACTTCAGTATACTGCTGTGTAGTACATTGTACTTCAGTGTACTGCTGTGTAGTATTTTGTACTTCAGTGTACTGCTCTGTAGTATAGTATACTTCAATATACTGCTGTGTAGTACATTGTACTTCAGTATACTGCTGTGTAGTACATTGTTGTTTAGTATACTGATATGTAGTACATTGTACTTCAATATACTGCTGTGTAGTACATAATATTCCAGTGTACTGCTGTGTAGTACATTATACTTCAATATACTGCTGTGTAGTATTTTGTACTTCAGTGTACTGCTCTGTAGTATAGTATACTTCAATATACTGCTGTGTAGTACATTTTACTTCAGTGTACTGCTGTGTTGTATATTATACTTCAGTGTACTGCTGTGTAGTACATTATACTTCAGTATACTGCTGTGTTGTATATTATACTTCAATATACTGCTATGTAGTACATTTTACTTCAGTGTACTGCTGTGTAGTACGTTGTACTTCCGTAAAATATGTAGTATATGTGTAGTAAAATATAATTGAGTATACTGCTGTGTTGTATATTATACTTTAGTATACTGCTGTGTTGTATATTATACTTCAGTATACTGATGTGTAGTACATTGTACTTCAGTATACTGCTGTGTTGTATATTATACTTCAGTATACTGCTGTGTAGTACGTTGTACTTCAGTAAAATATGTAGTATATGTGTAGTAAAATATAATTCAGTATACTGCTGTGTTGTATATTATACTTCAGTACAATGCACTGCAATATACGGCACTGAAAATCAGTGGCTTGTTGATTATTTCAATGTGTTGTGATGTACTTCAATGTACTGCTGAGTAAAGTGGAGTGACTTTTGTCTCGGCGTTTGTACATTACGTGGACTGACGTTTATTTCTATGTTTGTAGATAAAGTGGAGAGACGTTTATCTCGATGTTTGTAAATAACGTAGAGTGGCGTTTATCTAAATGTATGTTGATAAAGTGGAGAGACGTTTAACTCGATGATATTTGTCGATAAAGCTTAGTTGTTTTCTATGCCTATTTTAGTGAATATAATAGGAGAATACAGACTTAGATTCAAACTATATAGATTATGATTGTGGAGTTTAAAGTGAGACATTTAGTGCAAGACTAACTTTCATCAAATTTTATATCAATATAAGGGCTACCGAATGTATACAAATCGCAATATGTAATGTGCATCTGAATTGGAATGGCAGCCATACAAGATGTATATTTCTATAGACAATCAATGTTTACAGACTTCTACTGCACCTCACTCTGTAGGCTTGATTACACCGCTACCATACACAAAAGATCATCCTCGGAGTGCGTAATGTAGTGGAAAATGGTTTCCTATGCATTGCCGAGCTCCAAGGCTTTGTGCTTGTTTGAAGAGAAAACCAGGACACACCATCGACTGTGTACGCTGCTCCGGGATACCTGTGTTATGGAGCGTGCTAATAACATATCTGTTCTTAAAAACTGTGCAAGTTGAATGACAATAACAACAGACTGTAGGATACAGCTAGCATTCACAGAGAGACTGGGCCGTAACAAAGTTCGTGTATATATAAGGTACATCATTTTACTGAGAGGACCCATCCTCCCTTTCTTCTTATTAAATGACAAATTGAATATGTAATACCTTGTTAATTTGCCCTCAAGTTACCATGTGACTTAAAATGTGCAAATAAAGATTGAATTGAATTGAATCTTATTCCCAGTCTCAATGTAGCAGGAGAGTGAAAATTGACCATCAGACCGGGGCTCGAACTCGGACCCTTCTCAGCCAACGTAATTGAGTTATCTGATAGCCGACGATTTCATACAGTCCAGCTCAACTACTTTCCTCGATTCCTTAATAAAGTCTTCAGCCCCGAAGACCAAACGAGACCCTATACCGGAGTTCGTGGGTATATTTCGTTAAGCACCAAATGCAACAGGTGATTTGACTACCAGACCGAGGCTTGAACCAGGCACCTTCCGAACTCTAGACGGACGCTCAACCAATTGAGCTAAATCTGGTCGCGATGATCTAACCGTTCTAGAACCTTTGCATCCAAATACCCAATTGAAGACGAAAATGAGAAATATACAGCAGTACTTCAAATGTACAGAATAAGTCTTTAGGATGTATTCTTCTCAGGTTTCAGTCACGTGCACGCTCAAGTCTCGTTTTGATCTCATTTAAAGATTTTATGTTATATAGAAGAATAGCATGTATGCATCTGAAAATTTTGTCAAAAATACAGGTGTCTGTTGTTGCAGAACTTTTTTTAACATGAATCTTAAAACATTACCAATTCGGCGGCCATTTTGAAAATGTGTATTACTGTGTATGTTTTGTACTTTTTAAAAGCCGAAATGTCACCTTTTTATGCTAGTTTGATATCTTGATAACATCAGTGTTTCGCTATTTTCAATCATAGCAAGCCCATTTTTGCTGTAAAACTTTATAATGTTCAATGCTATAGAAATATTATGTAACAAAGTGGATGATTATATAATTGTGGTATTTTGTCATATATTTGGTGTAACTGAAGCACTTTCTTATTTTTGAACCCGAAATTGTGAAAATAACACAAATAGTGAAGGGACAATAAAAAGCACGCTAACCATTTTTATGCTTTTAGGAAGAGAACCCCATTTTCTTTTCATCCACCAAATATTAAAAACAAGTTAAATTGTGGAACAGTTTTTTATTTACCGTTAAATCGGCAAAAAAAATGTGAAAATGAGGATTTTCTCATTAAAAAAGTACTGAAAGTACTGAAACGCTAAAACTTCAAACAATAGTATATATATTTCGACAGCTATTTAAGTGTTTTTGTTGTAGAATCTGGGGTGTGGTGTTCGGGGGTGAATACATTTAAAAAGGGAGGAGGAGTAGTGTGGAAGATTTTAATTGTACATATGATTTAGGTCGCCTTCTAGCTTCGAACTAAAGGGAATTTCCCTTTAGCTGTGTGGTAGCTGCGTCCGACTAGAAACTTGAAGATCGAGGGTTCGATTCCCGGTGGAAGTACACTATTTTCTTTCCTATTACAAATGAAAACGGATGTAATGTAGCAATTTAAACTTTTCGTTTCATTTCATTCTATACTGATTTCAATCTTTCTATGTCAAAGTCCTAAATGGCTGTTTTTCAGCCATTTTGTTTTTCTGATCAGTTACACAATCAAAAGGGCACGACAGTAGGGACCAAGGAACCTACATATGAAATATGAGAAAGATCCCTCTAGTAGTTGTCAATTAGTTAACAATCTTTCAATGCCCAAATCAAAGATGGCCGCCTTTCCGCCATTTGGTTTTTACTCATCAGTATGAAATCAAATGGGCATAACAAAGCACAATGTGAAACCTAAATATGCAATGTGAAAAACTGACTGAAAAAGTTTTTAACACAATAAAACAAAACTTTTCATGTTAATATTATCGTTCGGAGGAAGGTGAATGAATCATTGGTATATACGCTGCTGGTAGTTAGCACAATGGATATTAGATAAAAAATAAAAGGATTCGCAAACATATCTCTCGTTACAGATGATAGTTCGAACTACAAATTGTATCTAATTTGTCATAAAATGTCACAATAAACAGTCAAATTGTTGTTCCAAAAGAACGACGGCCTATTACGATATCTTTGCCAAGGTGGAGCAAAATATTGGTATGCAAATATGTCATATTCACTTACATCTCTAGGCCTATTTATCAATTATCAAGTTCATTTACAAAGCAGGGAAAATTACATGTATTTTGGCTGCTGCCTATGTATAAAGGGCCACACATAATTACGGGAATGTACACCATAAAGGTTTTTGCACACCATAGAAAAAATATAAGTGTTATTTCTACGAAATAACTTATATTGTGTCAATTGCTATGTACACTATACAGGTTATGGTAAAGTTTCGTTAAAACAAAAATGTGAACCTACAGTCAGGAACGTATATGTCCCTGTTACAGTGTATATTGATATGTGAAGCACAACGAACGTAATTATAAAACCACGAACTTTTGCTCGCCTTAGAAAAGTATAAGTGTTATTTTCAATAAATCAAGTGTTTTGCCAATTAAAATGTTCATTATTCAGGTTCTGATAATGTCTCATTAAAAATTGTATACTCAGTACAATATTAAGTAAGAAAATCGATCAAGTTTGTGCATTCAGTATGTATATATCAGAACGTTAGTGACAATCAGGGGAAGTAACTCGTAAATAACATTATCATATCCAGGGGGCGGATTTTCACTATAATTACGAATTAATACTTCCGACCGACAAATTGGTCGAGTATTTTGGTTTACGCACATGTATAAGGTAATATAACATTGAAATCAAAATCAGTGTATTTGGCTATGCGCGATTATATAATCAAAGTTTAACAGCAAAGTACACCATGCCAGGAATTCCGCGAGCCGTATACCAGTGTCAAGCACACAGAGAGTATATATATATATATATAGCATGGATGTATGTGTATACACGAGAGGTCAGCCACCAACAGAGACGTAATATTTAAATGAGCCGTGGGAGTGAAAAACTGATTTCTTTGTTACAAACCGCATATAGATTATTAAAGTCATCATAATTATTAACAATACCATGGGAACATCATTTCCTGTTAGGTTTAGGCTTTCAAATTGTTCAGATATCATGAGATTGGTAGCAATTCAAGCTTTTCCGGAGCGGGAGGGGAAAAAATGACATGGGTCAAAGGTCACAGAATAGTGGCAGCAATAGACGCCAAAACTACTCGTAGTTTTAGCGCTAAAAATCAGGCTTTCCTGCCACAACTCCCGCAACTTAAAAGAAAATACTACTTTTGGCATTTCAGCAAACATTCATACATTTCGGATTAAAAATCTGGAGGATGACCTGCACTTGGTAAAAACTACAAAATTCACCTAAAATCACTTATTATGTCATATTGGTATCTTTGATCGATCATAGCACAAAAACAAGCACATTGCCACACCATTATCTTTGCATTTACTGCCATGTCATGAACTCCCTTTTCCAAAATTGTATATGAGAAAAAAAGTTTAATGTAAGAAAAATTTGACTTCTCAGAAGAGTACATCCTTAAGAGGCGTGCACTATTTATCACAAACAAAAACAGTTTATATTTAATTACTGACATAAGATGTCGCTCGATTAATCATTTTTGGAAAAACTATAACCTTGTTAAGAAAATGTAGTTAAACAAATTATACAAAATGTGTTACACTAGAAGTAGGTGAATGACTACTAATAACACATTCTCTTAAACACGTCCACAATTAACTGTACAACTGGTATAGTCATCAATCATTAACCAAAGCTCTCCGTAGTCAGATAATCACTTCCTCGTAACACTCAATAATGTCTTCGCCGTATTACACAGTAATTACTTTAACTGGTGGTTCCGGAAGTAAGGTGCTTCACCAAAGGTGCGCACATCACCTCACACACAGGAAGGCAGAGGATGCGTATCACTGTTCGGTATGGTGTGTACTGACAGCCGTTATAGAACACTGCTGGTTTGGTCTCGCCAATTGAAGAGAGAGCTATCTTTTTAACAGCGGTTTAAAACTAAAATGCCAATTAATGTAAACATCGTGCTTTCTTCCGAGCCAGACGCACGGTTATTTTTTAACAGAGTTTTGTCAAAGAGATCGGATTTTTTCATATGCACATATACACATTTTCAGAATACATTTCTAAGAACCGTGTACTTGAGATAGCGACGAACCTTCGGACAACGCGTCCGTATTTATGGACAAAATTACAGAATTGCTTCAATTGAGCTCCGTTAGACAGGACACGTCTGGCGGCGAATTAGGTCTCTTTCACTGATGTGAACGCAGCAATCAGCGCGGGGAGGCGTCTCGGGCACTCCAAATTGTATCTTGTACACTGATTGAAATGTTCGCAATATACTCTTGCAGCGGACTATTGCGGTAGATCTAGGAAGGTTTGTTCACATACAGCACCACCGTTCGGAACACTGGAGCGATGAACTTCTGTTACATTGTAAGGGCACACAAGTAGCTGAAACAGCTTGAGAAGAAAATCGATTTGAGTAGATACGTGTTGACAGTCGTAACAACGCGTAATGTATCAAACAAACATGGAGACTCCCCCCGGGCAAAGGAAGGGGGGTCGCTCTCAGTGGTCTCCATATAGTCAGTAGAATCACAGCTTAGACAATCATTCCTACAGCTAGCAAATTAGAAATTAATTACTCAGCTCTAATCTGATTTAACGCGAGTTTTAGCGTGGTGATACTAGATTGGGCCCAAGTGTGTACCTTCCAAATAAATACTATCGAAATAAGTAAAATTATAACTTCTCGTAATAATAAACAGGTAGAAGTAGTTATAGTTAAAGACAGGTGATAGTTATTGCCAGGTGGTAATTATAGACTTATGTTAGTTATAGACAGGTGGTAGTTATTGCCAGGTGGTAATTATAGACATATGTTAGTTACAGACGGGTGGAAGTTACAGACAGGTGGTAGTTACAGACAGGTGTTAGTTATAGACAGGTGGTAGTTATAGAATGTGTTATAGAACTACCGCCTTGTACTATCCTGTTACTAAGGGTCGTGTACTCCCCTTTTACCAACCGTCGTGAACTCCCCTGTTTTCAACCATCGGGACTTATTCCCTGTTACTAACCGTCGTAGCTAAGTCCCTGTTATTAGCTGTCGTGACTAATTTCCTGTTTTCAACCATCGGGAATTATTCCTTTTACTAACGGCCGTGACTAATTCCCTGTTATAAGTTGGCGACACAAATTTCCTGTATCAAAGCATCGGGACTTATTCCCTGGTACTAACCTTCGTGACTAATTTTCTGTTTCAAACCATCGGGACTGATTTCCTGTCACTAACCGTCGGGACTTATCCCCTGTTACTAACCGCCGTGACTAATTTCCTTTTTCTAACCACCGGGACTTATTCCCTGTTACTAACCGTTGGCACTAATTCCCTGTTTCTAACTGTCATGGCTAATTCCCTGTTACTAACCGCCGTGGCTAATTCCCTGTTATAAGCTGTCGTGACTAATTTCCTGTTTCCAACCTTCGGGAATTATTCCCTGTTACTAACCGCCGTGACGAATTACCTCTTACTAACCGCAGGGACTTATTCCCTGTTACTAACCGCCGTGACGAATTACCTCTTACTAACCACAGGGACTTATTCCCTGTTACTAACCGCCGTGACGAATTACCTCTTACTAACCGCAGGGACTTATTCCCTGTTACTAACCGCCGTGACGAATTACCTCTTACTAACCGCAGGGACTTATTCCCTGTTACTAACCACCGTGACTAATTCCCTCTTACTAACCGCAGGGACTTATTCCCTGTTACTAACCGCCGTGACGAATTACCTCTTACTAACCGCAGGGACTTATTCCCTGTTACTAACCACCGTGACTAATTCCCTCTTACTAACCGCAGGGACTTATTCCCTGTTACTAACCGTCGTGACTAAGTCTCTTTTTCTTACACCATCATGACATTTAGTCTCATATTTGTACACTGGTGTAGTTTTACGCCGATTTGAAGATATTTTGGGATTATAATTTATCAAGACTGATATGTTCTTCATATATATATATATATTCTGTTATATTTAAGTTTCCTTTGTTTAGTGTTCGCCATCCTTAGACTCGTTTTACAAACATTTAGTAAATAACAGACGAGAAAATTTGCATTGTTTGTTAATATATCATACCATTTGATCTTAACGTTATATAGCTGACAGGTGGAGTAAGATCCTATCACGGGTTAATAGTGACTTGAAAACATCCCCATTATGTAATAATTTACAGTGAAAGCACTTTTCATTCATTAAAGTACCTTCTGAACCTATCACATACATGAATGAAGACGGGTTGTTACGCTGGGTACAGATAGCTGAGCGTGATTCTAAATATCAAACAGTGGTAAGGCGTCACTTGGCCAAAAATAAATCAATCCCCTAACCTTGGTCTGGTACAAGCCAGTTGCACTTACCTTTTAATGGAAATGTCCTTAGACGGTCCGTAGTAAAGGGAACATATGCTGAAGAATGTGTTATTCCATTCACAAGGCACTAGTTGACATACTAATTTTTGACGTTTGAGGCTACGGAACCGCTATATAGCACGTACCCAGACCCGTGTTCCTGTGCCGGGCTACATATCCAGGGGAAATACCCATACACTGGGTCCAACCAACGTTAATACGATAAAAACACAATCACTGGCGGCACAACGTCATTAATTGTCGAACACGTGTCTTCGATCAAGCGTTGTCGAACTCGTTCCTTCGATCGCACACGTAACAGAGCTGTCCCCGATTGTGGCGTTTTTCGAATAATTGTCTTCAATTATGAGGCAGACCTGCTGTTTTCGATCATGTATTCCCGCTATAGGAACCTGTACGAGTTCACAGCGGGACCCACACCTCGCGCTGCCAAAATGATTAATGCACAATATGCGGTTGTGACGGTTACCAATAAGCAGAACTGAGCCAGTGCGCCGCGCTGTCCGTTATCAAAAACTAGTTCTCTCTCGACCAGCCCACCTACTCTCGGATTCTTGACCACATTGTGTACACTGACCACTGTCCGTGTAGCTCTTAGAAGAAGTTTTCATTTATTCAATACTCTCAGCTGTTGTGTATATGTGTATTAGACATTGGTGAACAGTGCCGCGGCTCGGCTGCGCTGATCTGAGACAGCACTCCAGCGCACGTCTAACGTCTGCCTATACCTACACTGTTCCGTATGTTTTGTGTTTGAGTGTGAATTAAAATTATGACACCTGTAAGCAGTGACATGTATCGACTTTTAAAGAGTTTTGATATCGGTATATATATAACGTAAGTGAAGTATACGACACTGGGTATCTAATGAGAAACCTGAACAAATCAGAGCATATCAAAGTGTCAACAAAACCATAATCAGAACTCAAAATCGATTAAACAAGGGACAATATATATATATATATAGAAAATATCTACACGGAGACCATTGAAAAGTAGAGGAGAATAAGACCAGGGCCCGTATTCATGAAACCGTTTTCATGCTCAAGCATGGATTCTGTGCTCAAGTCAGCTTTCTTAAAACTCTCCTGAATCATGTCGAAGAGTCCAAATGTCAATGTAAATGTTAAAAACAGCTTTTGGCTTCATGTCTCTTCATCCTTTTTCCAAAACTTTGACAAAGTTATTTTTTTTAAATAGTTTATAGCAAGAACAAGAAATACGGCTTGAGCACGAAATCCATACTTGAGCATGAGAACGGTTTCATAAATACGGGCCCAGGTGTTCTGGAAGAGTAAGCGTCTTCGGCTTCGTCGACGACAGTCGGCATGTAAATCTAGGTCAGATCCAAGTAAATGCTATGGCATCAAAAAACAAATCAGATAATACCAAAGCGTCAACAAAACCATAATGCGAACTCAAAATTGATTAAACTAGAGGCAAAATAGGAACAAAGAAAAGATTTACATGAAGACTCTCGTAAAAGCACAAGAGAATAAGACCAGGTGTTCCGGAAGAGTAAGCGTATAATTGAGAACTGAGGCGTAACTTTCAATCACAACAAGCAGGCATACTCATTCAAAACCATATATCTTCATATCATACAAGGATTTGTCACATCTAAGTAAAAATCAAGTCCTCAAAGTGAGAATCGAGTCATCATTCTCAATCACAATCAGTAAGCACAATAATGGACATATTGTATTAAAAACCGTCCACCTTCATATCCTACAACGATACAAAATATTTCCCACTTAGACCACATCACAAAACTCATAGTCCTCATCAACCTGCATCGTTCGAATCTCTGTGCAGTAAGTTTGTCAGCAGCTTATATCTAGCACGAAAAATCACTATACTTAGAGCAATCCCTAGAATAGCGAATCAACTGCGACCTGTAAATACCATAGGCTGGGATGTTACTGCCAAGAAATGGAAAGTTCACGATAGGAAAATTGAAAGCTGTCCATGTTGGTAACGGTTTAGGAAGAGATCGAGGTCGGCTACAAATAACAAGAACAATTCAGTTTCCATGGGAATGCCAGCAATCTGCTGGAAAATCAACAAAAATATTGTCAATCAGGAATTCAATAATTCGTAATGTATGTTTCTTAGTATATTTCATCTTAGCTTTTGTTGTGTTATCCAATACCAGTTAGTATATTCCAAGATAGCTCACTTCTATATATTTGTATCGTCGTCTACCATTCCTGGAAAAGGAAAATTTCTTAATGAGAGATCGAAGACGTTCTTTCAGTTTTATATAAGGTATTGCGCAGAAGTGTACAATGCGGAAAAATCAAATTTATTTTTTAGAGACGAAACAATTTAGGAGTGGGTGTTCAAGATTGATCAGAAGATCTTTCGAGTTTCGAGTGAATACAATGTTTGTAGTTTTTATCTAATAATTGGTGTAAATCGTATGTGTGATGTTTCAGTGTATTGCTAATTTAAAGTGTATGCATGGTTTCGCAGTGTTGTGTAATTGTAGACTAAGCAGCTACATAGCTTATATTTTTGCATTTGTTCGTGATCACTGATCATGTACTTTCCCTGTCTTGATAGTAACATCCCTACTTCTCCATCCTATGTTGTTTACTTGTCGCAATTGATTCGTTATTCTAGGGCTTGCTCTGAATATCGATATTTTCGTGATATATGTCAACTGCTGACTAAGAAACTTACGGCTAAGAGATTCGAGAGATACAGGTTGATGAAGACCATGGGCAAGTTTTATGGACGCCATCTTGGTCTCATTGAGGCATATATTACACACTTTTATGATATGGAGATGGACGTGTTTTAATAGTTCAGAGTGCATGCCTGCTTATACATTTTTTAAGAAGGAACACCTTATCATATTCTCTTGGCCCTTTTCAAGAGTCTCTATCTAAATATTTTCTTTGTTCATATTTTGTCCATAGTTTAATCGATTTTGAGTTTTGATTAGGGTTTTGTTGACGCTTTGATATTCTATGAATTTATCATTAATTAAGAACAGTCTTTATTTCCTCATGGTTAACAAATTTACTCCAGTGAAGATTGATAAAGTTTGCCATGGATTATCCATATATCACATCATATTTGAAGGGGTTTTCATGGAATAAGGTCATTGTTTGTCAGATGACTTATCATGGGTCAACATCTAGCTCATTGACCCCTATGCTGATCTGAAACACCAAATATTATAATGCTGATGTCTTGACTTTTCACTGGGCGCAGATTAATTATCGCTTTGGTAAATTGATGGAGTATTCAAGTACAGTTATTCAGTTTGTCTGTCGATTAAAACTACATAGGTATTTCGACGATTTCTCGTCCATAAACAGCAAGAAGTTTACTGACCTAGTCGATCGTATATACCCTACTGAACTTGAAATTAAAGACACAACGTACTCTCTTACATCAGCTTTTTATCCGATCTTTACTAAAACTATGACCAACTCGGGCAACGTACTACATGTACTAAGCTGTATGATAAACGTGACGATTTCGATTTTCCTATCGTGAACTTCTTGATAGTAACATCCTATGGTGTTTACATGTCACAGTTAATTCGTTATTACAAGTCTTGCTCTGAATATCGAGATTTTCGTTATATATGTCAACTGCTTATGAAGGAACTTACGGCACAGGGATTCCAGAGATGCAGGTTGATGGAAATGAACAAGCATATTGAGTATTACTGACGCAATAGATTTCCGCTACCGGCCACCGCAAGCTATATAGATGCAATGATTCATTAACCAATTACAGAGACTTGACGTTGATATCCCCATGGTGTATCTGTATACCAAAGTTCAGTACAATATGTGCACACATTGCAGAGATAATGCACGGAAACTGAATTATCGGGCATTTTCAAGGAAAGTCCAAGGGCCGTAACTCTTGACCTACATTTTCTCATGATGTATCTGTATATGAAGTTTCAGTTCAATATGTGCACACATTGCAGAGATAATGCACAAAAACATCAAAAAGGTGTAAACGGTAGGTAAACGTATGGTCCTCTCCGGCTTCGCCGGTAGGGGACTAACACGCTTGTATCCATGAATCCTGTTTCTTGGTATTTGTTTTTTTTCTTTCCATTCTATAAATGAAAATCACACTCAGATTTTAGATTTTTTTCCATAATCACTATACAGCATGGATATCTCGAAAAATACTTGACCAGGAGCTCTTATATTGTACAGTAACAATTTCAGATGTTTTCTAAAACAAATTCAGGAAGAATTTTGATATTGAAGGAGGGACCAACATTGACCAATAATGCCCCAGTCCTTTATGTTTGATTAACAAACTATACACTGTTATAAATATTTCTCAGAGAATACCGAATCGTTATCAAAATCAAAATCCAAAATCGATTAATCTAGGGGCAAAATATAAACAAAGTCAAAGGAACGATTAACATTGAGACCCTTGTAAAAGTACAAGAGAATAAAACCAGGTGTTCCGGAAGAGTAAGATATAGCTTACATGTAGATATAAACAAACCATTTTAAGGTAGATAAAATTACATCACGATAACGTACCCGTAATACATAAATTCACCCCGATAACGTAGATATGCATGTAGGTACATTCTGATAATCGCTTCATCTTTATCTATTTTTTTTCTTCAAATTTTCACCTATCCTCTTTACACCAGTATAAAAATCTTAACTAAACAATAAAATAATGATACTATTTAAAGGATAATTGTGGTTTCGGAAGAAATAAAAGTGGCTGATTTGACTAGAAGTGTCTTGTTGACCCTCACGAGAGCTAGGTGGTAGTCACTAGATGTGGTTCTATAGAGTTACAGGAGTGAGTACGTCACGCCCAGCCTTCCAACTCTGCTAGACGATCACTTCCCGGGGTCAGCGTCCCAACACGTATCTGATTGCTTCTGGATCTGTGACAGACACCGATTGTTTTTTCACAGCCGTGCGAATTGTGACTGGACAAACACAGAAGAAAGTTTGTGTTGAGGCAATATCAAAAGTTATATCAGCTTTTAAATACGGGATATTTGACAGTGTCTTCGGTAATATCACATACATTTCACTCATATGGCGAATAATTTGATATTTTTAATTCGTCTGCTTATTGCATTTAGTACATTCTTAATAACAGAATCGTATTTAGGTAAACAACACACCAAGCTGACAATCCTCCGTGTGGATATGTTTGCCACTAGCAAGTCTAGACAACCCTACGCAACAAAATATTTCACTCTGCAAATATATTTAGCAAACGTAAAATACTCATAATTTCGTTATATTACTTATTGTAATAAAAAAGATATATAACAACATAATCATATTTTAGATAGTTATTTCAGTACCATAATTTTAAAAAATATTTTTAAAAAGGCTTGTCAACAACTCAGAGCAACACGCGTTGTTGATAAGCACGGTCAGGAGTTCGGGAACTGTAGAGTTGTTTTGCCTGCACAGATGATCAAATATCATCACAACCTGTGTAAGTCGATGAAGCAGAATACGTTTTCTTTTCCGGAACACCTGGTCTATTCTCTTGTAGTTTAACAAGGGTCTCCATGTAAATTTCCTTTGTTCATATTGCTCTTGGTTGAATCAATTTTGAGTTCGGATTATGATTTTGTTGGCGGTTCGGTATTATTCTCTTATACTTTCTGTCAATCGCTAGCGGGCAAAAGGTTAGCTCACTGCAATATAATGTTGTCTAACAGGGTCAGAATAGCATATCACGCTAAAAAAAAAAAATAAACAAAAGAGTTCATTACTTATACATGTATATATTTTTCGATGCCTTTTATGTTGTTTTTTTAACTTACAACTGATATCAGAAAAAAAATTATCGACAGGTCACTTAAGTGCGTTTGAAAGCTGGACCTAGGGACGAAGCACCTATTTCGTATGCAAGTGTGTCAGAATATAGTTCTGAATAAATTTGGACTATTTTTCGATAAAATTTTGTTGGAAGGCCATATTGAACCCAGGGAGTTTTTAATTGGTACAAATTAGAAGATTTGCATGTTTTGCTTGACTTTTCATGAGCAAAAAATAGTCTGAATGTACGGAATGCTTCAAAGGGGGTGTATTTTGTACCCTGGGTCATTTGAATATTGCGCCAGAATATTAACCATGATGCAGCAGTAGCCACACACTCTACATCAACACGTAAACAAATGGTGGTATTGACCTGTCAACACTTCGGCTGGAATGTACCAAAGACACACCTTTGAAATACCTGGAGGTTTAGTCTGAGTGAGATATAGGGAAGAAGCTACACCTGTATATGTTTGGTAAGCCAATATAGAGAAATCAATAGTTATCTTGGGCCTATTAAGCGTCTGGTCGCGTGGTGATTGGTAAAGTAGTACTTTGAACATTTAACAAAGAAATATTTCAATTGTGTCCTACAATTTGATATGAATGCAATTTCCTAAGATACAATGTATGTCAATGAGGTGATATGTGTTTGGGTTGTCACTGACAAAATAGGCTAGAAGTGAACCTTGAAATAGTTTTAATTTCTATCTTGGAACAAAACTTGCACAAAGAAAAAATGAAGTTTACAATTTAATTCGTTAACTCACGAAAGAGTCATTTTTGGAAGTTAAATGTAAGGGGCGAGTAAATTTCACATTCTATGAAGAAGGTTTTGTTTGGTTGTATGGAATGTTACAGTCTGACTCAGCAGATACCTCAATGCTCCCGGTATCTGACATGTATGAGTATACTGTGGACGTGGCATTGGGTTTGCAGCGAGTAATCTTGTGACGGAGCGCAAGGGTTTGTCACACAATGTCAGAAATAAAATTATTTTTTGGTATATTTACAATATCAATTAATATATCATACAAATAAATTTCAGACATTTGTGCTAAAACCCTTTGTGTAATGTTTTAACTGTTTTCTTCTTTAGTCTCCGTAGTTGGAGCGATAACTGTCCGCTTTGAAAAAAACGCACCACAAAATAGCATACCTATAACCGGATTTGCAATCAAAATGAAAAAAATCCTTAATTGTATGCTACGTTACAGTGGCTTAATTTAGCCTTTTTCGCCGTAGTGGCAGATCCTAGTTTCAATCAGCCATAATACCCAGGTATATACACACGTTAACAGTTGGACTGCAGTTTCTAGCGCTTCATCTCTTTCCTCTTTTGACGCCTAGTTTAACACGTACATGTTAGCACTAATTTCTATTTTTCAGTTAATTACCCCCCAAACACAGCCAGGAGACTTTAATTAGAAACCCGTCTATTTAGGAAATCAATATCAGACTCTTTGGACATTGGAAGTGGCGAAGGTCTTTCTTAACCTTTTTATTGCAGGAAGCGTGCATTACTGTGTTATAACCTAGGCAGTTCTTCATGAGAACTCTATTTATTCTTTTCTGTTAACAGTAAATGTAAGTATAAGTTGTACACGCGTACTAGGAAGTAGAATTATGTTCCTTGGTGTTCATATATGTAGTAGCTGTCAGGATCGTCTGGGGAATTATCTATGCCGGGTGATGTATAACCTAAGGACCAGAAGTGACTGAGAGAACAGCATTCCCACTTATTCCACGACACTCTTAATGGAAATCTACACAAAATCCTAGCAAAGTCACCCCATCTATTCGAGAACCGGAACTGAACCGAGAACCGATACTGAACCGAAAACCGAAACTGAACCGAGAACCGATACTGAACCGAAAACCGATTCTGAACCGAGAACCGATACTGAACCGAGAACCGATACTGAAACGATAATAAACCATGCAAAACCGGTAGCGAACCATATAAAACGGATATTGAATCACTAAAATAATAATATAACTGAGCACAAAAAGAAAATGTTCGCTTATCATTATAAACTAACGTGATAAGGGAAAGCATGTATGCAGATATAAAGAAATGGAAAGTTCTGACAGACCTTAACAAACCATAATCGCATGTGCTGCTACATTTGTATTTTGCAGTGCATATCCGACCAGGGAATGAATGGATATGTTTGGAAATCATAGAAGGATCTTCAGACGTATAGATCAACCTTCGGGCAATCCAGACGTATAGATCAACCTTCGGGCAATATGATGTTTGTGACTTAGTTGTCAGTCTATTGATCATTAAATTCATAAATCACAAAACTGCTTACCCTGAAGTGATTTCAAATAAGGATTGTATCTCATTTTGACTGGGAACACAGCAATATGCCCTCAGTTGGCAACGAACATATTCTATAGTCCGCGTTACCGTAAACGGAATCACAATGAGATACAATCATTATATTTACATCATTATCAACTTTAAATGCTATCCGAAAAAAACCCATTCGAAGCGTGTTGCTACGATGGTAACTACGGTTGCTAAGACAACAAATTACCGTCAAAGAATTTCTGATGCGCATGCGAATGGAATGAGAGGTTTGTCAGCATCCATTCATTGTATAACCAGGCGAAATGGATCCCATATAAGTATGTTCCATGGTTCAAAATTTTGAAAACCAAACAATGGCCGTCATCGAATAGTTATCGTCCTGAAGCGTGAACGGCGCCATATCTGAACAAATATCAGTCCATTGGGCCTTGTTTCATTGCGTATATATGCTAATTTATTCGCAGTCAGAGTTTATTAGGCTGAAGAAGTGAGAGATGTAAATATAGTCACAGACATTGTACAATTCCGTGTCGACCTAATGTCAGAGAAAGCTGTTTATTATTTTTGTGGAAACGTGCTTATGTCTCAAAATCCGCGTAAGTCCAGTGTACTTGCAACTATGATGTTTCAGGGCTTCTTCGTCGTGATCTTCGTTGTTTATGATTAGCTATAATCAATGCCAGTACTTCGGACATCATTTACCTCGTACCTAAAACAACTGTAATATAACGACACATTGACGTTCTTACAATATACTTATATGTACGTACTTAAACGGGTCAGGAGCTCGTCTGCTTTCTCAGACGCTGAGGGGTTCCTAAACAAGTACGACACTAAAAGACTTGGATGTTCCACTAAATGTGAATGCTTGTTTATTACTTACTAATTAATCTGATGCTTTTTTTTATTCCAGAAAGGAACCACATCACCAAAACGTTCAGCCTTGGCTAAAAACCGCATTGAATTGCAGTGACGATAACGAAAATGATTTAAATATTGACATTTTAGTTATCACCCATAAACCTGGCAAACCTACAATATCTTTTCCCAGTCGCTGGAAGGCATTTAAACCTTTACATGAGCTATGCAAAAAGTTTATATCATCAAAAGACAATTGATACTTGCTTACAGTTTTCATCAACCTGTATCTCTCCATTTCCTTTATCGTAAGGTTGTTCGTCCGTCAGCAGCTGGCATCTAAACATCACAAGATGGACAAGCAGGGATGTTACTATCAAGAAAGGGAAAGTTCAGGATAGAAAAAATGAAATAATCACGGTTATCGTACAGCTTTGTAGTAAGCTGCCCGTGTTGGTCAAGTTAAAATCGAGGCTGAAATAGAAAAGACTGATGTGTCCCTGATTTCAAATTCACATCGGTTTATACGATCGACTAGGTCAGCACACTTATATCGTCTATATACCTGAAAGTGAAATTGAAATATTTGGCAAAGCATTTGTTTCAGCCTCATATAAAAACAAAAACAAATCGGCCAATAGTTGAGCACATTTGGTTGTTGGAAAATATTTCCTCCAAACTCAACAAAGATATTGTCAAGCAGGAATTCAATCATTCGTACGATATCTTCCTCAACATAGTTCATCCTATATTGTTGTGTTTTTCAAAAACGTGGCTCCAAGACAGCTCACAACCATGTTTTTGAATCTTCGTCAACCTTTCTTGGAAAAGAAAGCTTTCATAACGAGAGATCTAAGACGTTCTTTCAGTCTGCAATGTGGTATGGTAGTGTGCAGGGTTGGGAAAGCAAATGTTTTGATATACATATACGAAGCCATTTTCAGATAGGGGTGCTTTTTTATGAAATCACCAAATATTTTATAAAATTGTAGTTCTGTAATCCTTGTGAACTATTAATACCGATATTTTGATAAAACTCCATGTTTTCCATGCGTTTTTGATGAAGTCCTTAATCATACAAATGAGACATATGTTTACAAACATCTCTGCGCATTTTGACCTCATGAGCACGCGCAGACCAGCCTTGTGGATGCAAATGAATATGTCAACCGACATTAAAACCTAAGCCTGTCAAATCAAATAACTCTTGATAAGCATTTTATAATTATCTCATATACAATTTTATGTGCATGATAATTTTCGGAATTTATTGCACTTTTTTCACGACAATTCTATAGTTGAAAGTCTTGATGATTTTTATTTTTACGTAGCAATGTATGAGTGAATACGTGCTCAGATTGAGAAATATACCTTCGGGAGGCCCCTTTGTGTGCGAGCTTTCAAATGATACATGCTTTTGGTTAGTTTGAAATAAACCAACACAATTTATCATGGGTTATAATAATCATAGTATATGTAATAACTGTTCGCAATGTTTTTTCGTAAATTAAACATACCCAGAAAGACGTACATGTGACATCAAATACCCCGTGTCCATCGCGATCGCTCCGTGTCCAATTTGTTAACAACACACGTGCTCACACCCTGGGTCGCGGCTATATTTGACGTCGCTATATATGGCACTGGCTTTCTCAACTATTAAACTGACCACAACGGACATAACATACGTGGAATCTAATTATTAAATACGAATACTCACGTCTTGATATATGTATTTAAGAGTCTAGTTGAATTGAAAAATCGTTGATTGACTAAATTGCCTCTATAATGCAACTCTTGCGGTATACGGTGTCACAATAAGACTGAAGTGAACCCAATTCAACATGCTTCACGTTTAGCCCATTGTCTGGCGTATCTTCCACAGAGTCCATCAGAATCATGAAATTAATATCCATTTGATGAATGGAGTCTCTCGATACTCATGACCTTTCATGAAACGCTCCCGTAGCTTTCTGTTGGGGAGGATGTTCAGATTGCCGGCTACTATTTGTCCAGCTTATGAAGATGAAGAACATGAACATGCTGAATGAGGAGTAACTCTAAGGTCATCTATGTTTAACTGTTGTAGTATTTGCTTATACAATGTAATTGAAAAGTGAGGGTTAGGAACTGTATTGCTAAACCTGAGTTTGCACATCGGAACCGGCATAAATCAAGACAACGTGTAATTCCCGACAGTAGATCGCGTGACATGGCTGTGATGACACCTGACGGAAGCATGATACCTTTGGCCTAATTACTTGAAACGTGAAGAAAGGTTTATAAAAAAGTAAAGAATATTGGTCGTAAAGAACGAATGAAAAAATATAAACCCATCAGCGATTAATTTTACACGCAATATTGGGATTTGCACAGACCATATTCTCAGCCAGATTTGTCATTGTAGAGACAAATTGAAATATTTTGTTATTTAAGCTTAAGTATGTCTTCGGGCACAAACTATAAAGGGATATTCTTCTGAAAGAGGAGTGATTTATGTAACATGGGTCTATTTAACAGTCAACCGAATTGTAGTCCACTTTTACGATATCGTAGTAGTATGGAGCTACACAATGAAACACTAATTCTTTGTCAATGAGCAAAAAAACAAGATACACGAGTTACACACATGAACACAAGCTTGACGCTTATATCAATTCTCTACAAAATGCTAAAACAAAGAGAAACACGCGGACATGGAATCAGTCCTCGTAAGTGTTAGCGCTGGTAATCACTTTGTCATTGGAGAAAATTTATCAAATCGCCTTTCCGCGTCCACATATATAACCGAAATATTTACACGCATAGTCCTGTTCCCTTTTATCCTATATCGAAAGTAATTTGTCTCACTTCCGGCCGTACCAGCCGTACCAAGGGCGACAACTGCCTAAACGCTAAATGTGTGTTGTCGAACACACTCCAACTTTACCCTCAAGGTTTTGAATTTGTATTCTCAACAGTATGGATTGTAACCAACAAGTATAATGTGTTTATTCTAATTAGAACACATCACATACCCGATGAAGGCTCTTTCAGAAGAATGGTTTCCACACTTGAGTCATGTCATTGCTAATCATTAGGGGGATACAGGTCAATCTGCCGTACATAAACGAGTGGGGAGTTAACTTAACGAGGACTGCTGGATTAAAAATAAAATAAGAGAATACCGAAGCGTCAACATAATCATAATCCAAACTCAAAATCGATTAAACCAGGGGCAAAATTTGAACAAAGGAAAGGTTTACATGGAGACCCTTACAAAAGTACAAGAGAATAAGACCAGGTGTTCCGGAAGAGTAAGCGTCTTCTGCTTCAACGACGACACCGCCATGTAAATCTTTGTCACATCCAAGTAAACATTAAGTTCTCAAAATGAGAACCGAGTATCGTTGTCAATCACAACAAGTAAGCACACTAATGAGCATACTCAAAAACGTCCATCTTCATATCACTTAAAGATACAGAATATTTCTCAATGAGACAAAGATGGCGACCATAAAACTTGCCCATAGTACTGATCAACCTGGATCTCTCGAATCCTTGTGTTGTTAGTTTGTTTGTCAGCAGTCGACATCGATCACGAAAATCCCAATATTTAGAGCAAGCCCTGGAATACCGAATCAACTGCGACATGTAAACACCATAGGTTGGAGAAGCAGGGATGTTACTATCAAGAAATGGAAAGTTAACGATCGGAAAATTGAAATCATCACGTTCATCGTATAACTTAGTAGTAAGCTGTCCATGTTGGTCGTAGTTTAAGTAGAGATCGAGGTAAGCAGCTGATGTAGAAGAGTCTGTTGTGTCCTTTATTTCAAGTTCAGAAGGGTATATCCGATCGACGTGGTCAGCAAACTTCTTGTTGTTTATAGACAACACATCGTCGATATATCTGAAAGTGAAATTAAAAGATTTGGCAAGGTTTTTATTACCTGTCCTGATTAGCTCCTCCACAAATTCAGCCTCGTATGAAAACAAAAACAAGTCAGCTTAGAGTGGGGCACAGTTTGTTCCCATGGGAATGCCAACAGTCTGCTGGAAAATCTTTCCTCCGAACTCAACAAAAATGTTGTCGACCAGGAATTCAATCATCCGTACTACATCTTCTTCAGTATTTTTCCTCTTAGCTTTTGTCGTGTTTTTGACAAAGTATGCTCCGAGATAGCTCACTACC
The DNA here is from genome assembly GCA_947623455.1 of Mimachlamys varia. Classification (NCBI taxonomy): domain Eukaryota; kingdom Metazoa; phylum Mollusca; class Bivalvia; order Pectinida; family Pectinidae; genus Mimachlamys; species Mimachlamys varia. The sequence goes on from OX392542.1 coordinate 41,929,310, forward strand.
ATATATTTGTATTGTCGTCCGCCTTTCTTAGAAAAGAAAGCTCTCATAACGAGATCGGAGACGTTCCTTCAATTTTGTATGAGGTATGGTAGTGTACAGGGAGGAAAAATCAAATGTTTTGACCGAAAAGACGTTTCTTAGGAGGGGGTGTTCAAGATTGATCAAAAGATCTTTCGAGATTTTCAAAATCCACATCCCATTAATTCCACTTCTGGAGTACACAGTGTCACAATACGACTGAAGCCCTGATTTTATGGTACTAAGAATTGTAGTAAGAAGTTTTGATAATGGCTTGGTCGAGCAATTAGCAGAGCCAGCGATAAAACGTTGCTTATAAGGATCCTTGTGTAGTTTCAGTATCCAATAAAGACAAGGTAGGTCAGCATCTTGCTCATTAACCGGTACTTGGAAAGATTGCAATATCGAAGCATGGTTTGACAGTAGTTCATCTTTCGAAAAACCGGTCAATGTGTAAGTAGGGTTACATTGGTTATCAAGCAGGCCTAGTTCTTTTTGCAAGCAATGAATGTAATAGCGTTTGCAAACAATGATCAAGTTGTTAGATGCTTTGTCTGCAGACACGACCACATACTTATCATGTAGATTGTTGAGTGTTGCTCGAACATCGGGGTCAAGAAATATCGACTTGTGTTTAGTTTTCATTTTGTGACGCAAATTGCTTATTCTTTTCTGAATAGAGGACCTGATAGACTTCACCCACTCTGAAAGTTAATCCAATTCAGCATGTTCACGTTTAGTCCATTGTCTGGCGTAATCTTCAACCGAGTCCATAAGAATCTTGAAATTCACATGCCAATTGATGGATGGAGTCTCTCGATACTTAGGACCTTTCATGAAAAGCTCCCGGAGCTTTATATTTGGGATAATATTCAGATATTCAGATTCAGATATTTGGGATAATATTCAGATATTCAGATTCAGATTCAGGATAAACGGTGATAAACAGTCAGTGATAGTGACATCCTTAATGCGTACAACATTCTGTGTATCTGTTGATCTGGATTTGAGTGTCAGTGTCCAATCCTAGATATACCTTTAATTCTGATCTAATCCACCGAATGTTTTCATCGTCATAGTGACTATATTTTCTTTGATCTTGGAGAAGACGACCTTTATGTCAAGAATACGGGTCTTTTCTTTATGTTGTATTTTGGTGAAAATGAAAAGTCATTTGGGACATTGATTGTTCCCCATTGGAAGATCGCGACGTACTGGTATTTTCATTGTACCTTGAATATAGCGTTATTGATGCTTTCATAATGAATCTCCCTTTTTGTGTTTAGATTTACATATTCATGCCAAACGTATGCTGAGCACCTTTTGGGTGTTTATTTTTACAGGCATAGGACTGAGGAGGTTGATCAACGATACCGTTAAAGGTTCCGGGGTTGTGGAAGGTTCCACTCTACACAGCATGGCTGAGTACTACGCAGCATTCGGGGAGTGGGAGCACTTCATTATGGATAAATCCTGACAAGTCCCATGTACCGATTCCAGACCATTAGTATCTGTAGTTATACTGAACATACATTGTAGTATGGCAGAGTACTACGTCGTATTCGGGAGGTGGGAACATGTCATTTATAATCATGTATTTTCATCAATCCTGACAAGTTCTGTGCACTAATTCCAGACGACTTTATCTGTGGTTCCAATCTCTGTGATATTGATTTCGGTCCTAAAAACACACGCACTTCTCTTAAAGTGACGGCCGCGAAGTGTCCCATGTGGCGTAGTTCTGTTACTGCGATTCCGAAAGGAAACGTGTATATTGTAAAAGACAGTGTTTGCAGGACACATCAACTTCGAAAAATGAACAGCGATCATTCAGAGAATCTTTTTTATGGAGATTTGATGGTTTTCGTTCTACAAACATCTATTGACTGTTAAATACGTGCCAGGTTGACATGTTTCGTCATATGAACAGTTATGGACTTGAAGGACGTGTCAGGTTTGTTGGTAGTGTTCGTCCTATCGTCAGCCAGGGACTTTCGGAACGATCTAGATTTTGCTGGTGGATGAATGTCTGACGACAGTCGAACGTAGGCCTAGAGCTCGTGAACCCATGACGCAGGAATACAGACGTTAGACGCCGTAACACTCGGCCACTGCGGTCACTTTAAGAGCGACGTGCCACAGTGCGGGTAACAAACCAAAACTAATAGCTAACATGTATGACACGTTATACGAAATAATGATATAGACTTGTGATATTTTTCTTTTTCTTGCAGTTTTTTGGACTGAAAAAAATAGTTTCTGGAAATATCTTAGATTTCACAGATATAATGAAATATTCACGATCCTGACTCTTCAGAACAAATCGGTTAAACGATTCAGGTGTAGAAAGAACCAGTTTTATTTTGATATGAGCAGGATGACGAATACTTGATATACCGTTAAAGCGATGGTAAGCGTGAAGTCTGATTACTCGACTTCCGGCAGGATGACAGTGGTCACTGGCGCGCTAGACAACACCTCAGCAGAATCAATGATCTTCAGTGGTTGTAATGTTATTAGGGCGGCCATCATCACCAGTTTCTGTGGTGATGAAATCTCCACGGTATTCATGTCTAACTCTGGCCGACAGCCGCAGTGAACGACTGCCATTACTCCACTTCTGTATTCCCAGCAGGACATTGTAATGCAGTCCGACAAAATGATACATTGATGACAGTACAGAGTCACTTTTGGTCGATTAAAAGGTGAAAATGCCAATAAAAACATTAGTGCAAATATTCGCCAAATATGATATTTTAATATATTGTTTTCTCAAAATGTGATTTGGCTCTTTCAAGGTTTGTCCAACTGGTATAGGTTTCATATTTCTTTTCTCAATAATCTATCGATCATCATTCATAATGGCGTTTGATTTGATCATATTGCCTTTTAAGAGATCCATGACGCTGTTATCGCAATAATATTTGGAATTGTTTGGCCGGTGTTCTTCACTGTTTGTAGTTATTTAAGCAAAGTCATCGATTATTGTGTAATTGAGAAGATCACGTTATTATGTTTGTGAATTAGTTAAGGCGACATTATAGTGTTAACTAAGCGATGTTATCTAGCTTTGGTTTAATTTAGTATACAGTTATAGAAACTCAAAATCGATTAAACAAGTGGCAAAATACGAAAAAACGAAAGATCTACATGGAGATACTTGTACAAGAGAATCGGACCAGGTGTTTCGGAAGAGTAAGCGTCTTAAAGTTCAGGATAGGAAAATTGATATCGTTACGTTTATCGTATAGCTTAGTAGTAAGCTCTCCTTGTTGGCCATAGTTTAAGTAGAGATTGAGGTTAACAGATGATGTAGAAGAGTCTGTTATGTCTTTTATTTCATGTTCAGAAGGGTATATACGACCGACGTGGTCAGCAAACTTCTTGTTGTTCATAGACATCACATCGTCTATATATCAAAAGTGAAATGAAAAGATTTGAGAAGGTTTTTGTCCTGATTAGCTCTTCCACAAATTAAGCCTCGTATGGAAACAAAAACAAGTCAGAGAGTGCGGACAATTGGTTCCCACGGGAATGCCAACAGTCTGCCTGAAAATCTTTCCTCCCAACTCAACAAACATATTGTCGACCAGGAATTCAATCATCCTTACTATCTCTTCTTCAGTATATACATTTTAGCTTTTGTCGTGTTTTTAACAAGATCACGTAACACACACATATGCTGCACCTCTTAAATTTAGTAATAGATACAGTATGCCGAAATAATTATTTAAACTGCATCATACAGCTATTTCGTCCTCCTAGGACTCTTCAGTGATGTTAGGGGCCAATAGGTAGGAATCCAAAATTTCAAAACTAATGCAGAAGCAGAAGGGTCAGGTGCGTAAAACCCCTTTAATTTATTAACAAAGTATCCTCCAAAATAGTTCACTACCATATATATGTATTTTTGGAAAAGTAAGCTCTCATAACTAGAGATTCAGTATTGTATGAGGTATGGTAGTGTACAGGGTGGAAAAATCAAAAGGTTTTGATAAACCTGGTGTTAATTATGACGATGATTTCAAGCTAGGTGTTAATTTTGACGATGATATCAAGCATTGGGTTAATTTTGACGATGATATCAAGTTTCGTGTTAATTTTGGCGATGACATCAAGCTTGGGATTAATTTTGACGACGCTATAAAGCTTGTTGTTAATTTTGACGGTGATATCATGCTTGGTGTTAATTTCGACGATGATATAAAGTTTGGTGTTAATTTTGACGATGACATCAAGCTTGGGATTAATTTTGACGGTGATACGAGTATCATGCTTGGTGTTAAATTTGACGATGATATCAAGCTTAGTGTTAATTTTGACGATGATATCACAATTGGTGTTAATTATGACGATGATTTCAAGATTGGTGTTAATTGTGACGATGATATCTAGTTTGGTGATAAAAATAATCAGAGAATACCAAAGGGTCAACAAAACCATAATCCGAACTCAAAACGATTAAACTAGGGGCAAAATAGGAACAAAGGAAATATTTACATGGAGACTACCGTAAAAGCACAAGAGAATACGACTAGGTGTTCTGGAAAAGAGAGCGTCTTGTGCTTCATCGACGACACCCGCCATGTAAATCTTAGTCACATCCAAGTAAGCATCAATCCTCAATCTCCACGGTATCCATGTCCAACCCTGACCGACAGCCATTACTCCACTTCTGTATTCCCAGCAGGACATTGTAATGCAGTCCGACAAAATGATACATTGATGACAGTACAGAGTCGCTTTTGGTCGATTAAAAGGTGAAAATGCCAATAAAAACATTAGTGCAAACATTCGGCAAATATTGTGACGATGATATCGAGTTTGGTGTTAATTGTGACGATGATATCAAACTTGGTTTAATTTTGACGACGCTTTCAAGCTTTGGATAAATTTTCACGACGCTACAAGCTTGGTGTTAATGTAATAAAAGTTAAAGTTAGCCTTATTGTAATAAAATTCTAAACTATTACATTAAGCGTCGACATCATACATAAAAGCGATGAAATTAATTACGCTTCTTGACAACTTGTTCTTGCTTAGAAAATGCATCTAAGTAAAGCTAAAACCTTTCTAGTCATTAAAGTTATAATTATATTACCTCATAATGTGAACAACTTAATGTCGTTAGATACTGCGCTATCCTGACATAACAACTGTGCAACATCAAGAATGTATACACCTATAAGGTGTCAACTTCGAATCAGAATAGTCGCGTGACACGTTGAAAGTCCGTCTATATTATGTATGCAGTAATATTGTACCGTCTTAACTGGAACTGGAGTTTAAATATTCCAGAAACTCCGAGAAAGAAATGAGCTGAAAAACAATCAGTTTAATGCAGTTCGACCTATTTAAATCAATGCACTTATTAATTTATTACAATCAAGATTATATAAATATGATAATCATCAGACAAAATTATTTATTTCAAGAGAAATTTAACCTTAATATAAGGAATTTTTAAAGTAAGCAATTTATTACAATAAGAGTTGCTACAAGGATCCAGTGTGCGCCACTTTTTGGTGAGGCAAGAGGACTTGTTCGACTCTTTGATGTACATCGAATGCTATCACTCCCTTGACTGCCTTCAGTATTATAATGTAATTGGGTGTAATGCCTGGTGCTTGTTGATTGGCCCAGTCTCAAAAGTAAGAATATCCAAACTCCGTTTGCGAAATGTGTATATTGATATAAGTTGCAATTTGCTTGTGATAATTATATTTCATATCATAAAAAGATAAAATTCTTACATTGATAATTAGCTTATTAGGACAGTGTTTATGGTTTAGTTTTATATGACATTAAAGCTTATGAACACGATACTTGTTATCAAAATTCATATTAGCAACGATACGTTAGGTAAAGAACTCTATCTATTTAAATTCCAATGCAAACAAGGACGATTTATCAGGGTTATTACTGGTGGTAATCATTATGGAGTCCGAGGTGGTTATATTTTCATTTTAATCATTTAAGACGCTTTTGGCAATTTCAAATTTGCTTGATGCTTGAGGTGATGTAGCTGACTACAAGCGGAGCTTGTTGTTACAGATGTATGGATACTGTGGTGGAACTCTGTAGGGGGTACATTCTAATCTCTGCATACCTTACAACACAGTGTGTCAATATCATATCCCATTTACCCTCGAGGTTAACCCCACGGAACAGGGTACGTAATACACTGTCTGATAGCACGATAAAACAGCTGTGTAACGACGTCATAATCTCATCACGAGACTAGACCTCCGATAAAAACTTTAATATAATTCTTAACAAAAAGATACCAATTATATGTTTTATAGTTACATTATGATAACCAATATGAAAAGTATGTTACATACAATACGTACCTTCATAACATTCAATTTCATTGCGCGTGCAACGTAAATACTTCCCTAACTGTGTCAGTGATAAGGAGGCCAGATGTTCCGTATATGTGTGTCAGGGCTACAGTGAAGTAATACTTTTCACATGATCTAAAAACTTAAGTCAGACTTACAATGATTAATAAAAAGGTGGAAGGTAAGGGGGATAAATTATATACACTGACAATATGCGAGAAACAAATGCCAGGGAGGGGGATATTTGTATAAATATTTACACATATTATCTTGGAAAAATATCGCTTGTCTGGGGATTGTTTAAAAATACACTTATAATCTATGATATGTGAATTTTCTGCGGAATATTATGCCAGACAGCGGGCTAAACGTGAAAATGCTGAATTGGATTCAATTCCAGATTGGGTGAAATCTATCAGGACCTCTATCCAGAAAAGGTAACCGGTTTACGATTCACAATGAAAACTAAACACAAGTTGACCCCAATGTCCGAATATCAAGACCTACATAAGTATGTGGTTGTGTTTGCAGGCAAGGCATCTAATAACCTGATCCAGGTTTACAAACACTATTACATTTATTATTTGCAAAAAGAACTGCCTAAGTAACCCTACTTACACATTGACAGGTTTTCGAAAGATGAAATTCTATCTTGCCATATATCAGTATTTCAATCTTTCAAGATACCGGTTGATGAGCAAGACGCTGACCTACCTCGGCTTTTTTGGATACGTAAACGACACAAGGATCCTTATAAACAACGTTTTATCGCTGGATTTTCTCATTGCTCAATCAAGCCATTTTCGAAATGTCTTACTACCATTCTTAGCAACATTAAATCAGGGCTTCAGTATTATTGTGACATTGTATACTCCAGGAGTGGCATTTACGGGATGTGGATTGAAAATATCGAAAGATCTTCTGATCAGTCTTGAGCATTCCCTCATAAAAATGTTTCGTCTATCAAAACATTTGATTTTTCCAACCTGTTCACTGCTATTCCACATTCCAAAGTGAAAGAAAGTGCTTAGTCTTTCATTATGAGAGCTTTCTTTTCCAAGAAATGTGGGCGATACAAATACATGGATGTGAGCTATTTTGGAGCATACCTATGGAAAACACAATGAAATCTAGGATGAAATATACCGAGGAAGATATAGTACGAATGATTGAATTTCTGGATGACAATATCTTTGTTGAGTTTAGAGCATTCCAATGGGAACTTACTGTGCCCAACTTTTGGCTGACTTGTTTTTGCTTTTATATGAGGTTGAATTTGTCGAGAAACTGATCAGGAAGGCTAACATCTAAATTCTAGGTATATCGACGATGTGTTGTCTATAAACGAGAATATTGCTGACCTATGCGATCGTATATACCCTTCTGAACTTGAAATTCAGGACACAGCAAACTATTCTACATAACTTCTTACTTCGATCTTTACTTAAACTATGACCAACACTGACAGCTTAATACTAAGCTGTGACATAAACGTATTCGATTTTCTGATTGTGAACGTTCCCTTACTTGATAGCAACATCCTTGCTTCTCCAGCATATGGCGTTTGCATGTCGCAAAATATTCGTCATTCTAGGGATTGCTCTGAAAATCAAGATTTTCGTGATAGATGTCAGCTTCTGAGGTACAAGGATTCGTGAGATACATCTTGATTAAGATTTTGGAAAAAATTTCATGGTCGCCATCTATGTCTCATTGAGAAATATTCTACACCCTTGTATATGAAAATGGACGATTTTGAATATTCTGCTGTTTGTGATTAAGTTATGCCTCAATTCTCATTTTGAGGCCATGACATTAAACTGGATTTGACATAGATTTACATGACGGGCATCGTCGATCAAGCAGAAGACGCGTACTCTTCCGTTAAACTTTGTCTTGTCCTCTTGTACGTTTACAAGGGTCTTAATGCAATACTTAGCTTTGTCTATATTTTGCCCCTAGTTTAACAGATTTTGAGCTCGAATTATGGTTTAGTTGACGCTTTGGTATTCTGTTTTTTTTAGATACACTTATGTAACAATCATATGTAATATGTGAAAGATAATAGGTAGATAGGGAGGGGGATTTATAGTCTGATAATCTTTGGGAAACCATAGCTTGGTTAAGGGAGATACTTTGGTTTACACTGATAAACTGGGGAAAACAATCGAGGGAGAAGGGATTCGTTCTGTACTTGGTTTCATTGTTCAGGAATAACCAGTGACAGACGATCGCAGTGCGGGTCAATGGGGGGGGGGGGGGGGGGGGGGGGAAGGGGAGACAAAGAGAATAGTAATTTATTTTCACACGACTTTGCAATTTACAATAGTAAATTTAAATGATAAAACTTAAGCCCTTTGTCAGCATATCTATAGTATCCTTTAATTATAAAGGATTAGCATTACGCCCATTAAGACTGGTCACGACACCATTATACCATGGACATGCCACTTTTTGTTTCTTTGTCAAGTATTTCGGCGAGATAACACTCTCTGTTTCTTTGCTTCAGATTTGATGCGGATTCACCAGAAACGTATAAAATACATGTGTATTGATGCGTTAATTTCGTGCTTAATACCTCTCTATTGAAAGTCACCAAACCTCGTTTTTTAAATATCCCAACATTTCGATGAACTATGGTGGCAATACAAAAATGTTTCAAATTAAAACAAATTTTGATTGGATGGAACTAAAAGGTAAAGAATGAATGGATTCAATGCATACAGTTCGTTAAATGTAAGCTTCTATGTACGGTGAAATAAACATCCGCAAGCGTAAACATGATCGGTCCGAAATCGATTAGTCTGACAATCAGATGCAAGGATGTTGTAAACCTGTTTACGTAATTAACCGTCGCACAAACATCTGCGGTCTGTCATAAACGAATTTTGATAGACAGACAAAACATCGACAGATCTAGAAGTCTGCCGGTGGTACTGGGATTATAGACCGTTCATCACTGTACCACACTGAACGTTTCTGTCGTACTTATGTAACTAGATTTAGTTTAGGATTACCTCCCTCTATAATTCGTTCGGAGTCCAATAACTATGCATAAGTCTTTAGATTGAACCATGTTATTCTAACTGCTGAAAGAAAATGCTTTGAAATACATGTACATGAAAGATTGTGCATCTTTCAATTTATCATCTTACCCTGTGTACTTATTGAGGTATCATCAATTCTTGTGTACCTTTTAATCTGTCATCACTCTTTGTGTACCGATAAAAGCATCATTAATTCTTGCGTACCTTTCATTTCGTCTTCAAACCTTGTGTACCTAATACAGTATCACCAATACTCGTGTACCTTTCAATTCGTCTTCAAATTTTGTGTATCGATTAGAATATCAATCATCGCGTACCTTTCGATTCGTCATCACATCTTGTGTTCCGATTGATATATCATCGATTCTCACGTACCTTTTAATTCGTTATCAAACCTTACGTACCTACAGTATTATAGAATCATCGATTCCCGTGTACCTTTCAACTTGTCTTTAAACTTTGTAAACATTTTAAAATGTCTTCAAACCTTGAATACTTTTTAATATCCCGTCAGATATTGTTTGCATTTAAATGGTCAATTCTTTCATACATCTTAAAATATTACGAACTTTTGAACGTGTTATTCATTCTACTGTAGTTGTCATCAATTTGTGTGTACCTTTTCACGTGTCATAAATCGATTTACCTAATCCTATCAGGTTATATTAAAAGGCCCAATTTACGTGATTCTGAAAAATTCTGGGAAAAACATCCAGTTGATAACCATGCAAAAATAAGCCTAAAACGAAGTAAACCTGAGCGGTAACTAACAAGAAACTCTGGCCAAAAAAATCCTAAGAATTGAAAATAATTCAGGTGGAGCCCACTTCAACAACAAACCGAAGGTAGAAGACGGTTCGAAATGGACGCTTGTTTACAAATAGCGTGTTTTCACTGCTGCTGTATCGGTAACCGCGAAAGAATTCATCTTGAATATTGCTGATATCAGTTAATCTTAACTAAATCTATAAATATATTAATTTATTAGGCTTGATTTTCGCTTCAAATTTTGTCGAAAGTTACGTATATTGGGCCTTGAATTGCAGTTTTATTATTCATCATTTCCTAAAAATCTTTTCAACGATTGTATAGCAAATATCCTTTGGAGGACAGAAGTCTACATTTCGTTTAAGAACAGCAATATATGATGAATTAGAGAAACGCTATCTAAATGAATGCCTGACCACACGTTGTCAGTGGCTGTCTTCTGTACCTTCAAGTTATGGTTTTATTTATCATCAATAATTCGGAATCATCTCCTTGGCAACACCCCTCAATATCTGTCACGGTTCGTTAACATCGTATGAAAGGTTCATTGCGAAATCGACATACACACTATCAGTAATAACATATATAGCTCACAAATTACGAAGATCCACTGGGGCCATGCCTTGTCAGCTTAGTCAATCATTGAGCGAAATAATAAACCCCTGCTTCTTTTGGTAAGCCAGTAACTTGAAAGCCCTATATGTAACTCAAATCATCAAAATCACTATGAGGAGCGCATACTAACCGTTTCCTTTGTATTTCAGTTAGACAGAAACAAATATAAAAGTATAATTTTTACTACAGAAAGTTGATGATACTGCTAAACCACCTAGATTTAGGATGATTGCAGGAATCAGCTGATTAGGCTGGGTGGGCGATTATAGAGGGCGCCCTGGGTGCATTACCTTTCTAAGTGCAGATAACTCTATCTAAGCACATGATGCGTCAATCATCGACCGGAATCAGTATACGATAGTCAACACGTTTCGCTTCATCTAATGATAAAATTAATCTCCGTTCATGGGATGTAGGATGTGGAAGATGCGAGCATTAATAGGGGGAAGGGACACTGTTGTTGTTTGTAGATAGATTTTAGTATTTGAAGCATCAGTTCTGTTCGCAAATGCCTTGTCACTTTCAACTAAGACATGTCAACACTAATTCCACGAAATAATATCTCGCTTGATTACGCTTCTCCATATTTTCATGGTGAAACAAAAGGGTTGTATTCTTTTCGTTTATTCATGGTTCTAATGGCCACAAACTCTCACAAATTCTCACAAATTCTTAAGTTGTTATAGGTATTCTCAAATTTTCTCGTTGGTCGGAAATTTTTCACGATACTTATGATGTTGTTTTTCATTGAAAATAACCGACTAATGAAAATACAGGAAATGAGAACCCGATCATTCTCAGAGAGAAAGAAGCCCGAATAAGCAGAAAAGTGAGTATGTAGCGATACATTAGGTAAGTAAATGAGAGTGTCCCGACATATAATTTGACCATACCGTAGCTCAAAAATATACGTTGTCTAATAAGCTGCATACCAACTAGTTGTTTTCCTTCATAAAATATTCTCGACAGTGGCGACTAAAAGAAATTCTTTACTTTTCAAAGTTCCGTGAATGTTTTCAATGGATATCTTGGTGTCATTTCAAACCATGTCGATCCTATATACAATGTACCCTTCTGAACTTAAAATACATACTCCTCTTCGTCAGCTGCTTACCTCGAACTTTACTGAAACTATGAACAAAATGGTCAGATTACTTGTAATCAATACGATAAACGTGACGATTTCGGTTTTCCTATCGTAAATTTTTCCTTTCTTGATAGTAATATCACAACTCCTCATACACATGGTGTTTACATGTCGCATTTGATTCGTTATTCATGGCTTGTTTTAAATATCGAAATTTTCTTGATAGATGTCAACCGCTGACAAACTTACGTATGACACAGGAATTCGAGTGATGTAGGTTGATGAAGACTATAAGTATTATGGTCGCTATCTTGGTCTTATTGAAAAATACTTTGTACCCTTTATGATATGAAGGTTGGGGCTTTTGAATATGCTCATTGGTGTGCTTACTTATTGTAATCGAGAGCGATGACTCCGTTCTCACTTTAAGGTCTTGATGTTTAATATATATTTTATATTTATATAACTATTTCAGACACACTCAACATTTAGAAATTTTCAAAACCAAATCAAAAGTTTTAACATCACAGCAGAAATTGACTTTGCCAATAGCTATCATTTTGAAACGTATCACAAAGCTTCTGTGACTTTAAGAAAAGTATCCACCGAATTCAACCAACACAATAAACACATCCCCTAACTTAAATTTAAATCAATTATAGTATCAGATAGTTTTATTTTGTACGAAACAACTTTCCTAGCAGGATCATGAATTCTTTCGATAGACAACCAAGTTTATATATTTATATATATCTATATCATGATCAAGTATTAAATACACATCCAACGAACATTTGTTTGTTCGTTCCAGTACATATAGTTGACCATACCGTCGATATTACTTACAAGACTCAATACATATATAATTATATATACACATCATCATTATCACATATAAAATATGACTGGAATACTCTGTAACGTGTAATGAGTGGTATTGTAATACAGAGGCTGACATACAGTTTTTGTCTTGTTTGTACACTATCAGAACATCCTGTGATAAGCAATGGTTTGTTAACACAAGTAGGTCCGTTATTGTCGAGTAGATGTGTGTCAGATATCTGGCGGTTTAAATTAATTTCGTGTCCTCCTTTGGTTCATCGACTTTTTCCGTTTTCCAGGTTTGCAGCTCTTTATAACGATCTCCTTCACTGCTGTTCCAGATTCCGTAGCCAAAATAGACGACGAATCCTTGATGAAAATAAACATGTCATTAATCAATATTACAATTAACCGATTCTCTAGAATGCTGAAATACATTTTTACAAATATGGCAATGTTTTATCTGAGAATTTTTATAAAATATGTTATGTCCAAATTAATATACAACTTTGTTATTTTGGATATTACCAGAGTAATACAGGTGGTTAAAGGAAATACAAGTATCATTACATTATAAAGTTAGAAACTTGTTCTTACACATGTAGTTTGAAATTTCTGGTCGTTACTTATACGGTCTATATCTTGGCAGTTTCTTGTTCTTATAAAATAAAGCTTGGGGTACATTTTTTATCTAGTTCTTCCCTGATAAATCTTGAAGGTTTTAATTCTTACCCGATAAAGTTGGAAATTTCTGGTTCTTACCTGATCGAGTATGAGTTTCTGGTTTTTACCTGATAGAGTTTTAAGTTTTCAGTTTTTACCTGATAAAGTTAGCAGTTTCTGGCTCTTACTTGATAACGTTTGAAGTTTCTAGTGTTTACCTGATGAAGTTTGAAGTTTCTAGTGTTTACCTGATGAAGTTTGAAGTTTCTAGTGTTTACCTGATGAAGTTTGAAGTTTCTAGTGTTTACCTGAAGTTTGAAGTTTCTAGTGTTTAACTGATGAAGTTTGAAGTTTCTAGTGTTTACCTGATGAAGTTTGAAGTTTCTTGTGTTTACCTGATGAAGTTTGAAGTTCCTAGTTTTTACCTGATGAAGTTTGAAGTTTCTAGTGTTTAGCTGATGAAGTAAGACGTTTCTAGTTTTTATCTGATGAAGTTAGAAGTTTCTGGTTTTTATTTCATAAAGTTTGAATTTCTGGTTCTTCTCTGATTAAGTTTGAAGTTTCTGGTTCCTACATGATCAAATTAGAAATTTCAGGTTCCGACCTGATCAAGTTGAAAGTTTCTGGTTCCGACCTGATCAAGTTGAAAGTTTCTAGTTTTTACTCGATAAAGTTTGAAGGTTCCAACTCTCACTAGATAAAGTCTGAAGTTTCAGGTTCTCACCTGATAAAGTTTGAAGTTTCAGGTTCTCTTCTGATAAAGTTTGAAGTTGCAGGTTCTCATCTGATCAAGTTTGAAGTTTCCCGTTCTTACCTGATCATGTTTGAAGTTTCAGGTTCTCACCTGATCAAGTTTGAAGTTTCAGGTTCTTACCTGATCATGTTCGAACTTTCTGGTTCTCACCTCATGAAGTATAAAGTTTCTTGTTCTTACCTGATCAAGCTTGAAGTTAGTCGTTCTTACCTGATACAGCTGCAGTTCTTACCATATAAAGTACGAGGTACATGAAAATCGGTGTTATTTGAATTTAGTTATTTAGACCAGTTACCTTGATACAGCAAAACAAAGCTCGTTTCCATTTGCTGATCTGCTGGTTTGGATGTGGTAATAATTCATTGCGTCGTGCAAATAGTGGATGCGATTATTAATGGGGATTGTAGGTCAAGGAAAAGGGTGGATAACTATGACAATCTATATTGATATTCTAATACCCAACACGTGTTTTTTCATCTGAAGATCCGCTCTTACATCTGTATCTCATTATCACTCCATTCTTTCGAGCGGATAATTATGCTCGGATTATCACAATGACAAAGCTTGTTTACAACCGTTCATTGCTTTTAAGGCCGACAGAGTGATACTAATTGATTCCGTATCAGGAAACTGCCCATACAATACTTCCTATTATCTCGTGATTGTCTCCGATATTGCTGCTCACGAAGTGATGGGGACAGGTGATAACAAGATTTCCCCGGAACCTTGCACAGATTACCACCCGTATCTAGGTGACGAACGGTAACCATGTCAATTCCAGCTCCAGGAAATTATTAAGCCTTAATTACACACGATCTTTCAAGTAAATAATGGATGACAAACGGAAGTTATACATCTGATAAAGCTTTCTGTTATTTCATACTTTGTCATATTTCATTGATGACGTCAACAAAATTAGATTTATCCTGTTAGATAAATACAACTATATATAGGTACTCAAGAACGGCAAACCGGCGTGATAAAATCTGGGTATATAAATGTGCATGTTTTCAACATCGTCATTTAAAGTGACACTTATTGACACGTTTGTCTGCACGCTAAAAATCCCGTATACAATACATTGACTTCCTTAACACTGGATTAAACGAGAGGAAATGTCTTTTTATTAGGGTTAGGGCCACGATTTCATCAATGTCCCTTATCCTGAGGAATCCCATATATTTACAAACAAGCCGAGATGTCATCAATGTCCCTTATCCTGAGGAAACCCTTACATTTACAGACAGGCCACAATTTCATCAATGTCCCTTATCCTAAGGAAACCCTTACATTTACAAACAAGCCGAGATTTCATCAATGTCCCTTATCCTAAGGAAAACCTTACATGTACAAACAAGCCGAGATTTCATCAATGTCCCTTATCCTAAGGAAAACCCTTACATTTACAAACAAGCCGAGATTTCATCAAAGTCCCTTATCCTGAGGAAACCCTTACATTTACAAACAAGCCGAGATTTCATCAATGTCCCTTATCCTGAGGAAACCCTTACATGTACAGGCAGGCCACGATTTCATCAATGTCCCTTATCCTGAGGAAATCCTTACATTTACAAACAAGCCGAGATTTCATCAATGTCCCTCATCCTAAAGAAAACCTTACATGTACAAACAAGCCGAGATTTCATCAATGTCCCTTACCCTAAGGAAAACCCTTACATTTACAAACAAGCCGAGATTTCATCAAAGTCCCTTATCCTGAGGAAACCCTTACATTTACAAACAAGCCGAGATTTCATCAATGTCCCTTATCCTGAGGAAACCCTTACATGTACAGGCAGGCCACGATTTCATCAATGTCCCTTATCCTGAGGAAACCCTTACATTTACAAACAAGCCGAGATTTCATCAATGTCCCTCATCCTAAGGAAAACCTTACATGTACAAACAAGCCGAGATTTCATCAATGTCCCTTACCCTAAGGAAAACCCTTACATTTACAAACAAGCCGAGATTTCATCAAAGTCCCTTATCCTGAGGAAACCCTTACATTTACAAACAAGCCGAGATTTCATTAATGTCCCTTATCATTAGGAAACCCTTACATGTACAGGCAGGCCACGATTTCATCAATGTCCCTTATCCTGAGGAAACCCTTACATGTACAGACAGGCCACGATTTCATCAATGTCCCTTATCCTGAGGAAATCCCTTACATTTACAGGCAGGCCACGAGTTCACCAACGTCCCTTATCCTAAGGAAAACCCTTACATTTACAGGCAGGCCACGATTTCATCAATGTCCCTTATCCTAAGGAAAACCCTTACATTTAAAAACTCCATAGGAAACCAATATATACGTTAAGGGGCAATCTTCAGTTAAAAACGTTAATGAAACTGGGGCCTAGAGGGAAAAGCAATAACGATGTATTGACTGGGGTGAATACGACATCGCATTACAAAACAACCAAGTAAAAACAAAACATAAAACAGGTTTAATCATCGACAATAAAATATATGTATAACAATCTTTGGTATTAAAACGTTGCTGTTATTAAAAACCCATGCATCTAGCACCAACAATAAACCAACTTCACAACCTTTGCCTGCGGACAAGTCTGTGAGTTCCTCCTTCTCATGGAATGTCTTATTTCATGTGTATTCCGTGTAACGCGGATTGCCAATGTGTACCCGAGACTCTTGCTTCTTTTGGAAATTGAGGGCGGGATTTGCCTATATAACACTTTTGATAATGAATCACGTCACTGTTCAACCATTGTGACGTCACTTCACATAATTTGAAATGGGATGTAGGGCAGATATTTATCTCATTAACCTGTAAGATACTGTTGTCAAGGGTAAAGGGTACACTTAATTGGCGTGACGTCACAATGGCTGAAACATGCCGTAACGTCGCGAATTACCATGCTACAATGCGGCGAAGGCGATATTAAACATGTTAAGATGTAAGTCATCTTATCGTACTCGTTAGAAAGGTGACATAAATGAGAAACTAATTGTAGTCTGATGTGTTTTCGTCAAAAAAAGCTCAATGAATATCAAAATGGTAGCAAGTCGAATCGTAGTTTTATGGTTTTTGAGCTTATTCTGGAAGTAGGGATCTAAGAAGACAAAATATCCGATATTTCCTTTTGAACGCTATCCTCTTCATTAGCATCCCACATAAACATATCCCAAATGACTTCTACTCGTTCAATACACGGGTAAAATTTAAGTAAATGTATATGACGGAGTATGTTGCATTAAAGAAGTATTCCTAGTGCGACACGTACTAATTAGAAAAGATTAATTCCACTGAATGTTACTTAGGTAACAAATAAGTCATACCATGAGAAAGGTTGGACAAATAGACAAGCCAAATAAATAGTGACGGATTGCTTAAAAACATCGTAAACATTGTTTCTGAATAAATGAGTGTACATTGTAACAGTATGCTAGATATTACCAGCTCTTACAGTATATTTTCGTAAAATCAGTTTTACTTAACAAAACATCAAACAATCTAACCATAGGTCTTTAAAAACACAGTAATTTTATACCAAGCCATTAGCAAGGAGGGCAAAGAGGTGTGTACTTCATACCAAATACAGCGATTTTGTGTGTATTAGCACGATTATAGATATTTATATTTCGTACTGAACCGTTCAAAGTCCAGTCGTTGATATGTCGTATAAAAAAACATGAAACGAGATTTTGTGCATAATTTCGGACAACCGTTGTTAAATTTAAACAATATCAATCGCCTAACATGAGCAAAAAGACTAACAATTAAAAACACATATAGCGACAAAAAACACTTTCATATTAGTATTAAAACATTCTTCACATCTAAAAACTCTCAGTATCATATCTTAAAAAACTCCGTATTTGTCTTATCATAAAGCATTCAGTATCAGACATTACATATTAAAAAAGTTAAATGTACACCTCGGTATCAGCAGTATATTAAAACAATAAGTTACAGCATTACATATTAACAAAGTTAAATTTACATCTCGGAATCAGGAGTAAAAACTAATAAGTTACAGTATTTTACCTTTAACCAGTAAAATAAAACATCGTCAAAATAAAGTACAACAAATATCCTACAATCTTCCTGATTCATCACTGACTGGTAAAATTCAACAGTACCCGTTATGTTGTCTATATAATCTCTATTGCCATCAGGAAGACATCTGTCCATATCGCTGAGGTTGAGGTTAGATATATGGAAGTTAAAAACAATCACAAAGCACACCTGTCCCAAACTGATATTTCCACCAAAACAGTCTTCATTGAAATTGATGCTGATTACAAAACGTTGCTAGCCAGAACACAATATCTGTATCATTAAAATTCAGTTTGAACTTTATCAAAAACTTTTGAAATTATAAAGCATTGCTTACTTAGCCATTCGTGAACGAGTCCCTAAATTTCCTGTTTTTATAGGGAGGGATTCTAACTATTGATCTGCCAGCAACACCAATATTAACAAAACAGATAGTCAGAACCAGGACTTAGCTGAGGACGAAAGCTTAAATATATTTCTCTAAATAAAATGTTAGCACTCTCGTCTGTCCACATGAAAAGGGAAGTTACTCGTACTGAACATATTTTATAAATTTTCCTTTGGATAATGGATTTTGGTCTTTGATTTTTCATATAATGTGAGGACTTTCATAAACCCAATTTACTACCATTCCTACGAAATATAAACATTACCTGCTATCCTCCAAAAACAAATATATATGTAACAGGCAGACACTCCTGTATAATAGTTTGGTCCCACTAGGTAATATATATAGACGTTACACAACGAGTGGTTGTTGGATATGGAATTTATTTCACTAGTTAATTAACGGGAGTGAATTAAATTTCATATCCACCCATGAATCGTGTGACCTGTTTCTACCACAATCTCAGTCAGAAAGAGCTGAAGTGAACCACAGACTATGCTGTGTGCAAAACATAACATCTCGTATATATTCCCGCCAAGTGGTGACGACATCAACAATCGATGACGTTGTCAACAATCCGCACGACGCATTGAAATACGTGATATCCGGTCAAATTTCAACTTCTCAACCAATTAAAAGTCCGGAAAGTCAAATGTCATGACGTTATATCATGGTCTGAGAGCGGACTATCTCATGATATTGTGGTAGAAACATAACAGGCAGCCAGATAATATATATTAAAGTTTGGTGCTACTAGGTATATATGTACGTATGTAGGAAAGCGACACTATTATATCACTAGTTAGACACACTAGGTATATATGTGTACCTAAGATAGTCAAACATATTATGGCACCCAGCTACTATCCATTGTATATCCAGCTGCACTTTCAGTACTTGTATCACCTACATATAAATATGTCATTTCTGTTATCTTGTGTTACATTATCGACTTGTCTATGCCACGTGATCGTTGCACAGCTTCGCCATCAAAAAGACTGTCGTCACTGCCGGACAGGTCGCCTGAGGCAGGGGAGGGGTTATTGGGCGTGTCTGTGAGGAGGACGTATTCATCACGGCTCGGGTCGGATCCTGTGCTGTGCCAGATTCCATAGGAAAAGTAAATGAGGAAACCTGTAAGGAAAGGCAGAGTGCGAGGATAGGATTTTAGTGTACATGGGAACAGGGGAAGAAAATAACAAATCCACATCTACTGTTACTATCTGGTACATCGAACGTGATATCAAAGAGTATAAGTTCATTGTTTTTTTTTCTTCTTTTCATTTTTGTCAGTCATCCATTTTTTATACATTCTTATCAAGAATTCACTAGACTGGTTCATTCCATATACGAATTTCCTTTACAGGAACCTGAGGTGTCTTGTACATATCGTTTGTATGTACACGGTCAAATGCTTATAATCTAGCTGATATGTCGGTCAATAAAATGTGCCATCATACCAGGTTAAATGCGAGGTTTATTCAACATGTTAAACTTAGTATGCGTATAGAGGATATCTTTTTATAGCAAAATAAAATTTTACAGAAGTGCATGCAGCGACTATGTAGTTTTAGATCATACTGTATTGAGAATATTTGGCCTTTATATTTGTTAATAGTTTTAGAGAATACCGAAGCATTAACAAAACCATAATCCGAATACAAAATAAGCTGTCTCGCATTCGTTTTTGTTAACCACCAATTATTGTTTTTTTAACTCTTTTCTTGCGATATAATTCCTACCACTTTCTATTTTAACATTCGCACATTTATTTGACAGAGACAAACGTTTGTATTAACAACATATATGGAATATTTAGCTGGGATGCAAACCCTATCTGTCCTATTTGTAACTGTGAATGAAATATCCAGTTGCTAGGGTTCCGCGACATTTAATTCCAAGAGTTATACTTCTGCTCTGTTTTGTCATGCTTGGAAAATAACACATAGTATTAAATATATAAGGCCGAATTTACTCTTTTTATATACGTCAGGAAGATTTTGGAATGACTTTGTTACATTTGTTATTATGTTTTGATCGTTTAATTGCTTTGGTATAGGATTGTTCTTTTCAAGTCGGTTTTTATTTTGAGTTCATAACACACTTCGAAAAACACATTTCTCGAAAAGTCTTAGATAACCCTACCATATAATCGGTTTGTGCATGCTGGTTGTGCTAGCATTGGGAGGGGAGCTTCTAGCTCTGTGATTAATTGGTTTATACTGCCTTACCTATAAACATCCATACGCCAAATCTTATCCAGGTAGCACTAGACAACTTCAGCATAAGGTAGACGTTGACAAACACACTTAACACCGGTAAAACAGGCAGCAGAGGAACCTAAAGACAATTTAAACACCATAAGTTGGACAAGCAGGGATGTTACTATCAAGAAATGGAAAGTTCATAATCGGGAAAAAGATACAATCACGTGTATCGTAAAGCTAAGTAGTAAGCTATACGATATGTCTCCAAATGTCTCCAAACATCTAGGAATAATGTAATTGCACCTGTTCTATATATATATATCGAAGGAACAAAACAAGATGGAAATGACAATAAAAGTGGCAAGATGTTGTACAATAGGATAGAATGATGAGTATTTTTCAGGCTAGAAGAAAACGTGTACAAAGAGTAACATTATCTATACCTCACCTTACAATTGATTAACTTGTCGGGGTTTTCAAATGTCTGTCTGAGAAGAGAAGGAAGAAAAAAAAACGATAGCTCACATCTTCCTTTGGCATCAGGCCACGTGCAGACCAAAAGGAGGAGGAAGAGGATGGTCAACACTAAAATCGTCATTTCTTACCTTGAAGCTGACTTTTTGAGTATTTTCTGGTTGAATACGAATGGAGTAGAGGAGAATGAGGATGGCGACGACTAACACTGTGACAAGTGTAACAGCCCACCACTCTACATTGGCAAGGTTTTCCTCCGCAAAGATCAGTACCAGACTGAGCACTATTATAATTACACCTGGAACAAATACCATTATAAATGTGAATGATATACGAGGACAATGTTCACGTAAGGTAAAAAACTCTGCATCATATCAATTCGATGGCTCTATTTGAATACTACAGGGAAATGTTACCGGCCAGGCGAGACCACCCTCTGAAGAAATATATAACTAAGAAAACAGCTTATATAGAAATAAACAAAACCTGTGTCCATATCTTACAGAACACTGATATTAACATGGTATCTTGCAGTATCGGTATAGTTTTTATTTTTCTCTGAACAAAAGAATGGAAATCCCTGTCGGACATGGTTAAAGATAAATGTTTCTGTCTTTTAGCAAACACGTTGATTTAAAGAGTACAGTGCATACACATGCATCATAGACAGTGGGTTTTTTTATTATGAGTTTCACTAGTTATACAACGCATTATAACCAATTTATTTCGATGTTTAATAACAGCGCAGCAATGTCACAAACATCTACTTACAAATAAAAATAATATTGAATTGTGATATTTTTTCTGTGAGTTCTGTAGGTTCACGTTCGTCACATTTCATCATTGCTTTGACCCAGGCCCTGTAGCTGATATCTCCTACTAACGGGTCCGACTCCTTTACAGGGCTTTGTCTGTGAACCATTACGTCGCTGTCCTCACTGCTACTCTGATTAATGCTGCCACTGAAACAAAAATAACAAGAAACTGATCATGAACGAGTTTTAAAGGAACTCTGGCACTCTCAAGTAAATCTTTTTCTGAAATGTTTAAAAACATTGTTTCTGTGGAATGAGGCGCATTTGTATGTCCGTGTATAAATTAACAATTGTATTATATTAAGTGTCGTTTAGTGTATTTATACACCTGTAACAAGACGCCATTAACAGTCTTCTGACGGGAAAAACCTATATTTACAATCCTAGAAAATATCAGACAAAAATGAAAAGAATTCAAATCATTTGATGCTTATTTCATACTGTTTGTAATACATAAATAACCAACTGTTGATTATGCTGATTTTTCAGTTATGGTTTGCTCGATTACGTGCCGTTTGTTTACACTAATTATGATATTGAAAATTGGCGCCGATAAGAAAATCCTACATGAGTAATCGATAGATGATATTGTAATCAATAAAAAACAGTATTTAAATGAAAAGCGATAGCAATATTCTGATGACTTTGAACAAAATAGGAAGCACTGGAGGGTCAACAAAACCATAATCCGAACTCAAAATAGTCTTTTCTGTAATAACAAGGTAATATATTATGCTGGATGTGAGTACCCATATTATCATCCTTTATATGGCCGACAGGGCACTTGCAAAAGTAAGGTTTTGAAGTTTCGTCATCAGGTGGTTCGCTTAACTGAATCCAAACATTGTATTCATGCTGGTTCTAGTGTCCAGAACGACTCTGGCATCGAATGAGGTTTAACGAGTGCTGATAAATACACATCTCATAGTCTCCATAAACACTCAAGTATCCAGTGATGCAACCAACCATGAGCCATCGATAACAGTTATGTTCCACATGTAATAGCCTTCAAACTCTCGGGAAAGGCAGGTAAAGATGCATCCATCTGAACAAATTCGCACTCAGCCCGCAATCATCTTGTCCTTGTTGTCTCTTTCGAACGATCTTAGTTAGATTGATTCTCGAATCCCATTCAAACATACAGTCACAGTTCTAAGCAGATTACATAGAACCTCAATGAAACAGTCTAAATGTGTTTGGAAAACACGTCCAGTGCCTTAAATAACCGTGATAGGAATCTATCCATTGCGATTTAGTGACAGCTCTTTTAAGGTTTGCTTGCAAGTCTGATTGTTGTGATATTAGCGTCGAGACTCGATGCCTCCCACAATAGTACAACATCTCTGAAGACACGTTCAACGACTACATTGTCATCTGGTTCCTTCCATGATGTTTTTTATAACCCCACCATGAAATGGTTGGGGGCATATAGTGTTACCGATGTCCGTGGCGTCGCCTCCCGTCCAGTCCCATGGTAATATAACCAGTTGTGTGCGAGGGCATTTATATATCACAGACTTTTCTAGTCTTTAACACATCAATCTCGCTTCCAGAGAATGGTCCTACCGTGTCTACAATGATACCACCAGGCAGAGCAATGCTTATGAATTTGAGGTAATTTTACGCTTCTTCTGACTACAGTAGGATATCTGCTGGAGTTTATGATTAACACTTTTTGGGATATATATATATATATACATAATATCTAGTATGGAAGTGACCTTTTCACAAACAAATATTTCTGAAGGGACAATGCAACTGTTGTCTGGTCTAGTTGTATGAACCAAGAAACAGTGAAACTATGGACATGTCTAATGCCTGCACTATTGAGTGAAAAGTTTTAAATACATTAAAACACTTATTTCAGGAAATATCTGTTTCCCAAAATAGTAATTGAGGTTCGTGTGCGATATTCATGTATACCAGATAATGTAAATTGAAAAAGGTGCAGCATATGTGTGTGTTACGTCATCTTTGATTACTTAGCAAGAAGTAGTAACGTACACATTAAAGAGACGACATATGTTGCAGCTATCACATGTTCGTACTGAATGCCTAGCTTTGCAAGGACATGGACATTAAAAATTGCAATCTAACAAAGATCGTAGAACAGAAGAACAAACCTTTGTAGGAGTTAAGTCGACTCACCTGTCATCTGCGTCTGTTGTGGTTTTCATAACTTTCACACGATATCTGAATAAACATTTAACATTCTATATTTTAGGTAAAGATAACAAAACAACAACAAAAAGCTGAAACTAGTAAAACCAAATATTACTTTTCTTGTATCATGAATTCAAGTTAAACATTACAAATTTGGATTGTTTGTAAATCTACGACTATTAATAATAAACTATGACTGAAATACATAAAATATGGACGGCTTTAACATACCAGTAATGGAACATATTACACCGATATTGAATATCAACGATGCGACCAAGTCGATCGTTTATACTTGGAAAAACTGACACAATAGACTCCCCTGCATCAGTAGCTTACCTTGATCTTCACATAAACAATGACAAACAAGGCGGCTTACTTCTAAGCTATACGATAAACGTGACTATTTCACCTTTCGGATCGTAAAATTTCCTTTCTTTAGAGAAACATCCCTGTTTCTCCAACCTATGGTGTTTACGTATGACAGTTAATTCGTTATTCTAGGGCTTGCTCTAAATATCGAGCTTTCCTTGATAGATGTCAGTCTCCCACTAAGGTGTAGGCTAGGAGGGTCCCTATATAGTACATACCTCAGAAGTAACACACAGACTCCCACTAAGGTGTAGGCTAGGAGGGTTCCTATAGTACGTACCTCAGAAGTAACACACAGACTCCCACTAAGGTGTAGGCTAGGAGGGTCCCTATAGTACGTACCTCAGAATTAACACACAGACTCCCACTAAAGTGTAGGCTAGGAGGGTCCCTATAGTACGTACCTCAGAAGTAACACACAGACTCCCACTAAGGTGTAGGCTAGGTGTTTCCCTTTAGTAAGTACCTCAGAAGTAACACATAGACTCCCACTAAGGTATAGGCTAGGAGGGTCCCTATAGTACGTACCTCAGAAGTAACACACAGACTCCCACTAAGGTGTAGGATAGGAGGGTTCCTATATTACGTACCTCAGAAGTAACACACAGACTCCCACTAAGGTGTAGGCTAGGAGGGTCCCTATAGTACGTACCTCAGAAGTAACACACATACTCCCACTAAGGTGTAGGCTAGGATGGTTCCTACAGTACGTACCTCAGAAGTAACACACAGACTCCCACTAAGGTGTAGGCTAGGAGGGTTCCTATAGAACGTACCTCAGAAGTAACACACAGACTCCCACTAAGGTGTAGGCTAGGAGGGTCCCTATAGTACGTACCTCAGAAGCAACACACAGACTCCCACTAAGGTATAGGCTAGGAGGGTCCCTATAATACGTACCTCAGAAGTAACACACAGACTCCCACTAAGGTGTAGGCTAGGAGGGTCCCTATAATACGTACCTCAGAAGTAACACACAGACTCCCACTAAGGTGTAGGCTAGGAGGGTCCCTATAATACGTACCTCAGAAGTAACACACAGACTCCCACTAAGGTGTAGGCTAGGAGGGTCCCTATATAGTACATACCTCAGAAGTAACACACAGACTCCTACTAAGGTGTAGGCTAGGAGGGTCCCTATAATACGTACCTCAGAAGTAACATACATACTCCTACTAAGGTGAAGGCTAGGAGGGTTCCTATAGTACGTACCTCAGAAGTAACACACAGACTCCCACTAAGGTGTAGGCTAGGAGGGTTCCTACAGTACGTACCTCAGAAGTAACACACAGACTCCCACTAAGGTGTAGGCTAGAAGGGTTCCTATAGTACGTACCTCAGAAGTAACACACAGACTCCCACTAAGGTGTAGGCTAGGAGGGTCCCTATAGTACGTACCTCAGAAGTAACACACAGACTCCCACTAAGGTGAAGGCTAGGAGGGTCCCTATAATACGTACCTCAGAAGTAACACACAGACTCCCACTAAGGTGTAGGCTAGGAGGGTCCCTATAATACGTACCTCAGAAGTAACACACAGACTCCCACTAAGGTGAAGGCTAGGAGGGTCCCTATAATACGTACCTCAGAAGTAACACACAGACTCCCACTAAGGTGTAGGCTAGGAGGGTCCCTATAATACGTACCTCAGAAGTAACACACAGACTCCCACTAAGGTGTAGGCTAGGAGGGTCCCTATAGTACGTACCTCAGAAGTAACACACAGACTCCCACTGAGGTGTAGGCTAGGAGGGTCCCTATAATACGTACCTCAGAAGTAACACACAGACTCCCACTAAGGTGTAGGCTAGGAGGGTTCCTATAGTACGTACCTCAGAAGTGACACACAGACTCACACTAAGGTGTAGGCTAGGAGGGTCCCTATAGTACGTACCTCAGAAGTAACACACAGACTCCCACTAAGGTGTAGGCTAGGATGGTTCCTACAGTACGTACCTCAGAAGTAACACACAGACTCCCACTAAGGTGTAGGCTAGGATGGTTCCTACAGTACGTACCTCAGAAGTAACACACAGACTCCCACTAAGGTGTAGGCTAGGAGGGTCCCTATATTACGTACCTCAGAAGTAACACACAGACTCCCACTAAGGTGTAGGCTAGGAGGGTTCTTACAGTACGTACCTCAGAAGTAACACACAGACTCCCACTAAGGTGTAGGCTAGGAGGGTCCCTATAGTACGTACCTCAGAAGTAACACACAGACTCCCACTAAGGTGTAGGCTAGGAGGGTTCCTATAGTACGTACCTCAGAAGTAACACACAGACTCCCACTAAGGTGTAGGCTAGGAGGGTCCCTATAGTACGTACCTCAGAAGTAACACACAGACTCCCACTAAGGTGTAGGCTAGGAGGGTTCCTATAGTACGTACCTCAGAAGTAACACACAGACTCCCACTAAGGTGTAGGCTAGGAGGGTCCCTATAGTACGTACCTCAGAATTAACACACAGACTCCCACTAAGGTGTAGGCTAGGAGGGTCCCTATAGTACGTACCTCAGAAGTAACACACAGACTCCCACTAAGGTGTAGGCTAGGTGTTTCCCTTTAGTAAGTACCTCAGAAGTAACACATAGACTCCCACTAAGGTATAGGCTAGGAGGGTCCCTATAGTACGTACCTCAGAAGTAACACACAGACTCCCACTAAGGTGTAGGATAGGAGGGTTCCTATATTACGTACCTCAGAAGTAACACACAGACTCCCACTAAGGTGTAGGCTAGGAGGGTCCCTATAGTACGTACCTCAGAAGTAACACACATACTCCCACTAAGGTGTAGGCTAGGATGGTTCCTACAGTACGTACCTCAGAAGTAACACACAGACTCCCACTAAGGTGTAGGCTAGGAGGGTTCCTATAGAACGTACCTCAGAAGTAACACACAGACTCCAACTAAGGTGTAGGCTAGGAGGGTCCCTATAGTACGTACCTCAGAAGCAACACACAGACTCCCACTAAGGTATAGGCTAGGAGGGTCCCTATAATACGTACCTCAGAAGTAACACACAGACTCCCACTAAGGTGTAGGCTAGGAGGGTCCCTATAATACGTACCTCAGAAGTAACACACAGACTCCCACTAAGGTGTAGGCTAGGAGGGTCCCTATAATACGTACCTCAGAAGTAACACACAGACTCCCACTAAGGTGTAGGCTAGGAGGGTCCCTATAATACGTACCTCAGAAGTAACACACAGACTCCCACTAAGGTGTAGGCTAGGAGGGTCCCTATATAGTACATACCTCAGAAGTAACACACAGACTCCTACTAAGGTGTAGGCTAGGAGGGTCCCTATAATACGTACCTCAGAAGTAACATATATACTCCTACTAAGGTGAAGGCTAGGAGGGTTCCTATAGTACGTACCTCAGAGGTAACACACAGACTCCCACTAAGGTGTAGGCTAGGAGGGTTCCTACTGTACGTACCTCAGAAGTAACACACAGACTCCCACTAAGGTGTAGGCTAGAAGGGTTCCTATAGTACGTACCTCAGAAGTAACACACAGACTCCCACTAAGGTGTAGGCTAGGAGGGTCCCTATAGTACGTACCTCAGAAGTAACACACAGACTCCCACTAAGGTGAAGGCTAGGAGGGTCCCTATAATACGTACCTCAGAAGTAACACACAGACTCCCACTAAGGTGTAGGCTAGGAGGGTCCCTATAATACGTACCTCAGAAGTAACACACAGACTCCCACTAAGGTGAAGGCTAGGAGGGTCCCTATAATACGTACCTCAGAAGTAACACACAGACTCCCACTAAGGTGTAGGCTAGGAGGGTCCCTATAATACGTACCTCAGAAGTAACACACAGACTCCCACTAAGGTGTAGGCTAGGAGGGTCCCTATAGTACGTACCTCAGAAGTAACACACAGACTCCCACTGAGGTGTAGGCTAGGAGGGTCCCTATAATACGTACCTCAGAAGTAACACACAGACTCCCACTAAGGTGTAGGCTAGGAGGGTTCCTATAGTACGTACCTCAGAAGTGACACACAGACTCACACTAAGGTGTAGGCTAGGAGGGTCCCTATAATACGTACCTCAGAAGTAACACACAGACTCCCACTAAGGCGTAGGCTAGGAGGGTCCCTACTGTACGTACCTCAGAAGTAACACACAGACTCCCACTAAGGTATAGGCTAGGAGGGTCCCTATAGTACGTACCTCAGAAGTAACACACAGACTCCCACTAAGGTGTAGGCTAGGATGGTTCCTACAGTACGTACCTCAGAAGTAACACACAGACTCCCACTAAGGTGTAGGCTAGGATGGTTCCTACAGTACGTACCTCAGAAGTAACACACAGACTCCCACTAAGGTGTAGGCTAGGAGGGTCCCTATATTACGTACCTCAGAAGTAACACACAGACTCCCACTAAGGTGTAGGCTAGGAGGGTCCCTATAGTACGTACCTCAGAAGTAACACACAGACTCCCACTAAGGTGTAGGCTAGGAGGGTCCCTATAGTACGTACCTCAGAAGTAACACACAGACTCCCACTAAGGTGTAGGCTAGGAGGGTTCCTATAGACATCATATCCACAAGCTCTGACAGGTCAAACATCATTGCCATCACACCTAAAACAGGAACATTTCAGTGAATTCAAATTTCCATGACATTTTCTGCATTGATTTTATTCAATTATATTTCTTTTTTTTTAAACTTAATAGTTTATAGGTTGAAAAGGCAGTAATTTAAATTATCTACCATCAACAACTCTTCTGCAATTTTCGTCATGAACACATGCAGGTATAATGGATGACATAGTTTTATATTTATTGGGAATAGTTTTGAAATACAAAGACGTTGAAAAATATCTATGCATCTGCATACATAATATGAGTAGTGATGGGACACATCATTGAAGTATTTCTAGTCTTCCATCAGAAGCAGCGCATCTGTACCAGGTTATATTTTAGACATACCTGCAAATACTCCAGATATCACGGTGGCAATCAGTGGGGTTTTGAAGCGGTCATTAATGGTTGCGAGGGAGCGGAATACAATCCCATCACTGGCCATAGCGTAGATAACTCTGGGTAGAGGGAACATGGCTCCAAGTAAACTGTGGACAGAACAAGTACTGTTGGTTGTATCCTCGTAATTTTTTTTTTCATCTTTGATTAGTTTGCTGCTCTTTGTTTCAGAAAATTAGCAGATAACAACGAAGCAAGCCAACAAGAGACACAAGGAATACCTTTCAATGATGCCGCAGTTCTCACTTTGAGGAAGTCACATTTTCTTGAATGTTAACAAGATTTACATTGCATGGATAAAGCAGAAAACCAGAACACGTAAAGACAATACATTTCTTTGATTTGTTCAAACAGAATTTGTTTGTCAGGAGCATAAGGTAAGGCTGAGAGAAACAGAACATCTGGTTCTGTAATCTAACATAACTATAGTAAGATGACATCGATTCAATAAAGATCCTATTCATCTTAACGTTTTGCTAAATTAGCCAATCACGTCTGCTAAGCAATTTCCTTCAATTGAACACCTGAAATGACAGAAAATTGAAAAACATTGTGTAGCATTGTCAAACAAGCGATCCCAGAAGGAAATTGGCGCCCTTTTTTGGTCTTCATTTGTTCTTCAAAAGTTGAATCTTTTCCCTTCTTTTCTCTCCTTTAATCCATTTGTTCTAAATCATATGAAATTTGAGAATTCCTTTTCAGAAATATTTATGATAGTCTCTGGGAATAAAAAAAACGATGGCTGCTTGCCAGCAATTTAGTTTTTTCTGGATAGTCCCCATTCAAAATTGCACCAAGCGACCCAACTAATTGAAATCTCCATATGAAACTTAAAAAGGATTTTATTTTCCTATCGTGAATTTTCCATAAAAGTAACATCCCTGTTTCTCCAACCTATGGTGTTTACATGTCGCAGCTGATTAGTTATTCTAAGGCTTGCTAATAATATGGAGATTTTTGTGATAGATGTCGGCTGCTGACGAACAAAATTACTGCACATGGATTAGAGATATGCAGGTTGATGACGATTATGATAAGTTTTACGGTCGCCATCTTTGTCTCATAGCGAACTATTCTGTATCGTTCTATGAGTATGGACGTTTCTGAATATGCTCATTAGTGTGTCTGTTTGTTGTGATTGGATTTATTCCTCAGTTCTCGCTTTGAGTCTATGACATTTACTTGGATATGACCTAGATTTACATGGCGGCTGTCGTCGATGAAACAGTAGACGCTTACATTAGTACTGTTCAAGAACACTTCATCTTACTATTTAATACATTTCAGGGGTCTTTTTTTAATATTCCCTTGTTCATCTTTTGCCCCTGTTTTAATCAATTTTGAGTTCTTCTCTTATAGTGTTGACGGTTTGGTATTCGCTGTTTATTTCCTTCAGAAAATTATAACGAGGAATTCTTTTAGCACAATGCACATCTATATACCAAGGGGAACTGTATTTGAAATCTTACCCTCCATCGCACTTGGGCAACGTCCATCAAGACTGTACTACGTCCTGAAATTTTGATGAAACTGCGAGGTCGTGCTCTAAATGGTATTAAGTTTCAGTTTTCAGGTTCCCTATACGTCCTTACCACGTCCTTTCCAGGTTTTAACTACGTCCATTACGTCTTTAATTCGTTTTTACTACGCGTATCTTCACGTTCCTACCAGGTCAAACACATTTCAGTACGTCAATACTGCGTTTTGACGACGTCGATGAAGACTCTACTGGACTCTTGCCGCGCTCATCACGTTCTCGTTGCGTCCACAAAGTACATATTGATACGGTGCTTAGAATCGGGTCTTTTTCATTCCTAAATATACCAGCAAAGAAATCAAGAAGCTAGTTGGGTCTTCAGCATCGTAGTGGGGACCTGGCTCAAACATGGAAGGGTCGTACTAAGAACTGTATAAGAATCCAGTGAAGACGAAGTGGTAATCTCGCAAAAACCTTCCCGTCCCAACTAAACTTTGACTACCTCCATTGAGTTCCTACTAAGACCGTTCTGCGTCCTTACCATGTTTACACTACGCTCTTATTCAGTCACGTCCTCTCTACGTTTGTTTTGAACGTGCTCGAGATCCAGCCACGTCTATCACGTCCATAAAGACATCGTCACGTCCTAAAGGCCCGTTCACAACCCACCGTGCGTGTTTTTTGTCCGTACGTTTTTTGGGGAGGCCACGGCCGCTACGTTTTTTAGGGAGTGGCAAGAGCAGGGAGAGAGTACGTCAACACACGTCACTCGCACGGTTGCGCAAGGTGTAAGTGCGTGGCCCGCACGCCACGCCTGGCCGTGAGCGGTTGCGTGCATCGAACGTTGCAAACATGGTACGTGAGTTGTACGTGCTTACAACTTGCTACATGTAACAGTGTACGATCTCCGTGCTCATGATTTTAATGAACTCTGGGGTCATTTTATGAACTCATGATTTAATTTTATGTATTCATGTGTGAATAAACATGTAGAAAGTTTATTGTGTCAAACATATAAAATGTTTTTTTTTTGTTCTTATTCAAAATCAACCTTAACTTTAATATTATATACCAGAATGGTTCCGGTCTCACTTCTTACTTTCACCCCCCCCCCCCCCCCCCAAACAAAAACCCAGTCATTTTTAACAAATGGTTATAATAAATTTACTGCTTGCAAAAACGGATTTGTTTTTTGGAGCTGGTTGGGAGGTTTTTGTTACCATTTTGCGTTGTAAGTGCAAAGCACGTGCTTACTCGGTACGGTCCACGTCAGTTCTGCGTGTTCATTGGACAGTAGTACTGGGGAAGTGCCGGGTAAGCACAGACCACGCACTTATCAAGTGCGCAGTACGCACGTACTACGGAGTAAGTGCGTTGTGCGCTCATTGACTGTATAAGAGACGCGCGTTACCCGTACGTGGGTGAATCCGTAGCCCGACCGCATCCCGAAAGCAGCGAAAGTTCATCATGCACTAAAATTGCTATGGCGTGTCTGTGTGCTCCCAAATCCGTACTGAGGCGGTCCTCACCACGTACGGATCCCCAAATTTTGCCCACGTTTTTGCAAGTAGACAGCACGCACTTGCACGTACAGCGGGTTGGGACAACGGCTTTAAAGGTCCTCTCTACGTCCTTACTACACGAAACAAGTCGTCATCACGTCTGGCACGTCCTGACAGGACTTGGAGGACGTAGTGCGGACTTGGCCCTAGTGTGTAATGGTTATAAGAGCCTAATCAGATCTTCAGCATCGTTGTGGGGACCGGGCTCAAACTTGGAAGGGTGGTAGTAAGAACTTGATAAGCGTTGGAGGATGTAGTAAGGACGTAGTTTGAACCCCCGTCCATGACGTTCCTAATAGGTCCTTACTACGTCCTTACTGCGCCCTTACTACGTCCTTACTGAGCCCTTACTACGTCCTTACTGCGCCCTTACTGCGCCCTTACTACGTCCTTAATGCGTTCTTACTGCGCCCTTACTACGTCCTTACTACGTCCTTACTGCGTTCTTACTGCGCCCTTACTACGTTCTTACTGCGCCCTTACTACGTCCTTACTGCGCCCTTACTACGTCCTTACTACGCCCTTACTGCGTTCTTACTGCGCCCTTACTACGTCCTTACTGCGTTCTTACAAGGTTTGCAATACGCTCTAATTCGACCACGTCCTCGCCACGTTTGTTTTGAGCATGCCCAGTTTGGTCACGTTCATCACGTCCCTGAAAACCTCGTCACGTCCTAATAGGTCATCATTATATCCTTACTATGCTCATCAAGTCGTCATCACGTCTGGCACGTCCTGACAGGACTTGGAGGCATAGTGCAGACGTGGCCCTATAGTGTGTTGGGGGTATTGAGAATGGTTCATCCTGTGCTTTTGTTGGCCATATTTTGGTTTCCAGATCAGCTCAAAAACTTAACATCACAACAAGAGACCAAGAGGAAACTGCTTATAAGATTTGAGAAGGAAATAGCGATCACTTTCTATAAATGTAAAAATCTAAGATGGCTGCCTGTCAGCCATATTGTTTTTTTAAACAGCTCAGAATCTTGATGATGCAAAATTTGGGACAAATGGAAACCTGCATATGAAATCTGAGAAGGATCCATTAATTTATTCTTTAGAAAGATCACAAGCCATGTTTAATGACGAACGACAGACGATGAACCACATATCCAGGGTGATTTAATAGGCAACCATCTCAGGATAACCACAACTAGAATTCATTATTGCAGCCTGCTGCTCCCATTACATGATCATAAGAGGCGACTAAATTTGTGATATCATGTAATTGTTTTCATCCCGATGTGTCCTTTGATGTTGCCTCACTTTTGGCCTTTGCCTTGAGTGTTTGCCTCTGTGAGGGATGCTTTTGGGTTAATTTTGTCCCCTGGTCAAGTCATACTACTCCCTGCTTGACGCTTAGCATTAAATTATATAAATTGTGAGAGTGGAATCACTTGTCAGTATAATGCAGAGATGAAAACAGCCCATTGTGAAAAAGGAGGAAACCCATATTTTCAAGGGGTTTAATGGGAAATTTAAAGCATTAACATAACAGCGAAACTATCAAAAATGAGGAATACCTCATTTTGGAGGAGGATTTTCATCCTTGATAATGTGACTGGATTGGATGTTCTGCCAGGGGCCTTGGGCAGTATACTTCAGTGTGGTAGCACTATAAAGTCTGTGGTAGTTCCGCACTATCACAAGAAGGCCTACACAAACATACTGCAGCCTCCTAAATACATAACACTTAACACAAACATGTACATGCACATCACACACACTAATTGACCATAGCAGATAATTGGACATCAGGAAAAAAAAGACCATCAGAGCTTCAATTCAGTAACTAAACAAACACACATGTTAACATGCAGTGCAGTATACACATCATTGTACATTTTTCAGACCTTATTTCAGATTTTAGTAACAAACAAATCTAACTTTTAGTTTGTTCTACTGTTTTCACAGGTAACATACGTTGTTTTCCTAGGTAACATACATACCTAGTAGAGAGACCACATATTGTGTATTCCAAGGTAACATACAAACATAGTAGAGAGACCACATATTGTGTATTCCAAGGTAACATACATACCTAGTAGAGGCCACATATTGTGCTTTCCCAGGTAACATACATACCTAGTAGAGAGACAACATATTGTGTTTCCTAGGTAACATACATACCTAGTAGAGAGACCACAGATTGCCCCGACTGCTATGATGTATCTAGCCACGCCCCAACCAACACGGTCAAACACATCCGGGAGAGGTGCATCTTCGTCCAGTAGGTAATATGGACACATCAGCGTCATAACAGCAGATATTCCAAAGTAGGCCACAAAAATGGCTATCAGGGACACCACAATACTGATAGGGATAGCCTTCTGGGGGTTCTTCACTTCCTCTCCTGTATAACAAACCAACCACTAGGAGTGAAAACCTATACATATTCATGAATGTATGAAGTAAAATAAGAGAATACCGGAGCGTCAACATAATCATAATCCAAACTCAAAATCGATTAAACCAGGGGCAAAATTTGAACAAAGGAAAGACTTACATGGAGACCCTTGCAAAAGTACAAGAGACTAAGACCAGGTGTTCCGGAAGAGTAAGCGTCTTCTGCTTCATCGACGACACCCGCCATGTAAATCTTTTGTCACATCCAAGTAAACATCAAGTTCTCAAAATGAGAACCGAGTATCATTGTCAATCAAGCCTAGCTCTAGCAATACAAAGACTTATAAAAGAACAGCGGATGCTACAGTTACCGCCCTCCCCCCCCCTCCCTGCCCCTTACTGAAACTACATTACTTGTTGTAGCTATACAGCAACGGCTACAAGTACCCCCCCCCCAACCTCCCACCTTACTGAAACTGTTGTAGCTTTACAGCAAAGGCTACAGGTACCCCCCCAACCTCCCACCTTAATGAAACTACATTACCTGTTAAAGCTATACAGTGGAGACTACCAGTACACTCCCCTTACTGAAACTACATTACCTGTTGTAGATATACAGCAAAGGCTACAGGTACCCCCCCCCCCAACCTCCCACCTTAACAAAACTACATTACCCGTTGTAGCTATACAGCAAAGGCTACAGGTACCCCCCCCCCCAACCTCCCACCTTAACAAAACTACATTACCCGTTGTAGCTATACAGCAAAGGCTACAGGTACCCCCCCCCCCCCCAACCTCCCACCTTAACAAAACTACACTACCTGTTGTAGCTATACAGCAAAGGCTACAGGTACCCTCCCCCCAACCTCCCACCTTAACAAAACTACACTACCTGTTGTAGCTATACAGCAAAGGCTACAGGTTCCCCCCCCCAACCTCCCACCTTAACAAAACTACACTACCTGTTGTAGCTATACAGCAAAGGCTACAGGTACCCTCCCCCCAACCTCCCACCTTAACAAAACTACACTACCTGTTGTAGCTATA
The DNA here is from genome assembly GCA_947623455.1 of Mimachlamys varia. Classification (NCBI taxonomy): domain Eukaryota; kingdom Metazoa; phylum Mollusca; class Bivalvia; order Pectinida; family Pectinidae; genus Mimachlamys; species Mimachlamys varia. The sequence continues at coordinate 41,965,308 of OX392542.1, forward strand.
CAGCAAAGGCTACAGGTACCCCCCCCCCAACCTCCCACCTTAACAAAACTACATTACCTGTTGTAGCTATACAGCAAAGGCTACAGGTACCCCCCCCCAACCTCCCACCTTAACAAAACTACACTACCTGTTGTAGCTATACAGTAAAGGCTACAGGTACCCACCCCCCCCCCCCCCTAACCTCCCACCTTACTGAAACTACATTACCTGTTGTAGCTATACAACAAAGGCTACAGGTAACCCCCCCCCCAACCTCCCACATTAACAAAACTACACTACCTGTTGTAGCTATACAGCAAAGGCTACAGGTACCCCCCCCCCCCACCTCCCACCTTAACAAAACTACACTACCTGTTGTAGCTATACAGCAAAGGCTACAGGTACCCCCCCCCCCCAACCTCCCACCTTAATGAAACTACATTACCTATTGTAGCTATACAGCAAAGGCTACAGGTACCCCCCCAACCTCCCACCTTAATGAAACTACATTACCTGTTGTAGCTATACAGCAAAGGCTACAGGTACCCCCCCTCCAACCTCCCACCTTAATGAAACTACATTACCTGTTGTAGCTATACAGCAAAGGCTACAGGTAACCCCCCCCCCCCAACCTCCCACCTTACTGATACTACATTACCTGTTGTAGCTATACAGCAAAGGCTACAGGTAACCCCCCCCCCCCCCCCGAACCTCCCACCTTAATGAAACTACATTACCTGTCGTAGCTATACAGTCGAATCCAACAAACGCGTAGAAACATGTGGCAGCCCCAGACATCATCCCGGAAAAACCAAACGGCATGAATCCTCCAGTACCAGACACAGTAGCGTTCCCAGGGAGCTAGAAATAAACCCATAGTAACCAGAAACAATGCAAGGGAAGCAACTCCAACATAACAACAGGTACACAATAGCAGCTTTAAGTTGGCATTCATAGGCATTACTGAACGTCAACTGGAAAAAGACAAACCTTGCAGGAGGGGCTAAGCGTTAAATGTCATTGAATTTGCCTTTGAATTCATTATTACTGTCTGTAAATGCCAAATGAAAGCAGGTTATTACTTATACATTGTTTTTATCATTTCTTAATCCGTTCATATCTTTTAAAAAAAATCCATTTTTCAGTATTTAATTCAAATAATGTTTGTATTGTGTCAAGATGGCCAGCTGACTATCCCTTTCACTTAAACATTCATATTAGTAAAACTGAACCATCAAAAACTGATCACTTATAATATATGCTTCAGGAAGCTAGTAAACACATGTTAATGTTTGTAACGTGATAGGACATCACATCCATTGTACAGTTCACCTTATACTTCAACAACTAAGTGTTAATATTCACTAAATCTATGTTCCAATTTACAATAGATGTAAGCAGAAAAGGAGATGTGTCAGTGGGACAAGAATGCTGAGAGCTAAGGAGAAGTATATGGAGTTTTTAAGCATCAAGGACTTTTTGATATTAAATCACATCTGACCAAAAGGTTCGTCACCAACTCTTTAGGCTTCCATGATAAATTGAAACAAAGTGTACTCAAAGCTTTCCACACTTTTGTTAAGAATGGGCTGACCAAGGCCGACATCCAAAGCTAATAAATGCCCAAAAATAAACAAAAACATTTACATGCAGATTTTCTTCTGTATACCATCTGTCATACCATTTTTGTGAAAAATTAAAATTCTTTAAGTTAAATGTGGTCATAACGGTTACTTTAGAAAAAAATTGAGGATTTCACCAATCAGATATGGATCTACATTATATCATTATACAGGTACATAACAGAATACAGTTAAATCTCTAATCCTTAAAGCAGGGTAAATTGAATAAGGAGAAAGAAAAATTATGACAGAAAGACAAAATGACAAAACACTATAACTTTCCTGGCAATTTCATGGTGGGCATAGAAATACTTCCAACAAATAAAAAAATGGCTAAAAGAATACATTTCCATGTAAAATCAGCCCCTGCATTACATTGTACTGCCCCTGTGACCCGGGCATCTCAGCTGTCAAATAAAGAACATGCCTATTTTTATTGCTTTTGATTATGAATTATGTTGATGGAAAATTTCGGAATTCACTCAAGTTTTCATTGTTTTTTCATGGTTTTTTATTCTGTTTTCGCTTATGAAGATATATTTGAGCCATCGTTCTGGACGTACCTCTGAGGGCTTCAGCTGCCAGTTGTGTATATCGACTTTGAACATTCCACAAATGATCACGTAAGTCACCACCAGTAAATTCACGCCCGTGAAAATGTTATTAAACGTTGAGGACTCCTTCACGCCTACTGCTAAAATAACTGAAAACAGGAAACATTTCCATCAATAAATAAACTCGGATTGCGAGATGATGCAACTTAAGCTTATCAAAACATTGAAAACATACAGGAGAACACATTATCACTATTTCTACGTCTGGTTATAATTTTACAACAGGATGGTATATGATATCGATAAAACAAGACTGTAAAACATTATTGATTTCTAAAAAATTATAATTTTTCAGTTAGTGAAAGTGCTCACACAATGTATATTTGATCCGCCACTAGCATTTAATTTACCAATCAAGGGAATCTTTGTACATGCCATACTCTATATCATTATAAATTAAATGTCAAAATATACACTTATAGATAGGTGCATAATGATTTCATGAGTGAAGGGTGAAAACTTATCTTGACAAAAGTTACAGATCTGATGTTTTAGGAAAGTATATGGATTGTTAAACCAACATGAGATATTAAATGCAAGCTGCTGGGCAGAAGATATTTCTAAAGAAATTACATATTCAACTAAGATGTAAATTGATCACTTCTACTGACTGTTTACCCACCAGCTAACAGTAAAGTGATTCCTAGAGCGAAGAAGTCTGGATAGGAGGAGAAGCCAGGAATATTCATCGGCATGTGTTCCTTGAATGTTGTCTGGATCACTTTGTTGATGAGTGAGTCAAAGTAAGAGCTCCAGGCTCGGGCTACACTGGCTGTACCTGTACGGTAAAACATCAAGTTTACAGTCACACAACAAACTTAAGTGTATGACATCATTGTAATATCAACCACAAATTTCTGCAATATCAAGTAATGTTTTGATTTCCAGATGAAGATGGATTGGCCAACCTGGGGTTCCCACATCCTGCCTTATCTGTCGTGTCTATATCAGTACATAATCACAAAGTATATTAAGTAATATAATTTATGTTTTTTTTTTAATATGATATATAAAAGGAGAAATCTAAGAAATGTGTGAATACATAGATATAATGTGTGAGTGTGTGTAAACGATGAATTTCATAAATTAATGTAAACAATAAATGAATGAACATGAATATTGAGTGACTGATTGTAAACAAGTATTGGATAAAGGTAAGCAATGATTGAATGAATGTAAACACTGACAATAATAATGAATGTAATGAAAGGATGAATTGGATTGAATGATTATTGAATTTATGAATGAATATGAATGAATAAATGAAAGAATGAGAGCCCTCTTGCAAATGCTGAATCCAGGGCCCCAACCCTCGCAGTATTCATAAAATGTTGTTGGGCATTAAAATGTTTGAAAAAAAAATGGATATCCATGATTTTGCGTACTGACCTATGACATATTCCAGAATGAGGTTCCAGCCAATGATGAAGGCCAGGAACTCCCCCACAGTTACATAACTGTACACATACGCCGAACCTGTCTTTGGTACACGTGCACCAAACTCTGCATAGCACAAACCTGGACAATAAATTAAAACAGCACTATAATAATTATATGTTTCTAATTAAAATTTGACATCAACTCAAAAAAGTTAAATTTTACAAAATGTAATGTTTGCTTACATCTATATCTTCTTACTTTGAATGATCATTCCGTGTTAAGGTTTCTTTATCATTTTTAGTAAACAACATTATATTTGTAAAAAACAAAATCTATAAGATCACCAATACAAATATTTAAAGGTATGTAACAGTTTCTGAAAATGTTTCTGTCTCAAAAAGGTACACCCATATATACCTCTAAAACATTACTGTTAATACTTTAACAGACATTCTCAACTTGTTAAAATAATTCCAATGAAGGAGAGAGAAAATAAAATGACATTATATTTAGTTGTTTTGTGTGATGATTTGATGGTTAGATTATTAAAATGATACATTCAGTAACTACGTAACCTTCAGTAACTATCTAACCTTCAGTAACCACCTAACCTTCAGTAACTATATAATCTTTAGTAACTATCTAACCTTCAGTAACTATCTAGCCTTCAGTAACTTTTTAACCTTCAGTAACTATATAATCTTTAGTAACTAACCTTCAGTAACTATTTAACCTTCAGTAACCACCTAGTAACCTTCAGTAACTATATAACCTTCAGTAACCACCTTACCTTCAGTAACTATCTAACCTTCAGTAACTATCTAAACTTCAGTAACTATCTAACCTTCAGTAACCACCTAACCTTCAGTAACTATCTAACCTTAAGTAACTTTTTAACTTTCAGTAACTATATAATCTTCAGTAACTAACCTTCAGTGCCTATCTAACCTTCAGTACCTATCTAACCTTCAGTACCTATCTAACCTTCAGTAACTATATAATCTTCAGTAACTAACCTTCAGTAACTATCTAACCTTCAGTAACCACCTAACCTTCAGTTACTATATAATCTTCAGTAACTAGCCTTCAGTAACTTTTTAACTTTCGGTAACTATTTAACCTTCAGTAACTATCTAACCTTCAGTAACTATCTAACCTTCAGTAACTATCTAACCTTCAGTAACTATATAATCTTCAGTAACTAACCTTCAGTAACTATTTAACCTTCAGTAACTACCTAACCTTCTGTAACTATCTAACCTTCAGTAACTATTTAACCTTCAGTGACAATTTAACCTTCAGTAACTATCTAACTTTCAGTAACCATCTAACTTTCAGTAACTTTCTAACCTTCAGTAACTATATAATCTTCAATAACTACCTAACCTTCAGTAACTTTTTAACCTTTAGTAACTTTTTAACCTTCAGTATCTAACCTTCAGTAACTGATCCAACCTTCAGTAACCATCTAACCTTCAGTTAAACTATTTAACCTTCAGTATCTAACCTTCAGTACCTATATAACCTTCAGTAACTATCTAACCTTCAGTTAAACTATTTAACCTTCAGTATCTAACCTTCAGTACCTATATAACCTTCAGTAACTATCTAACCTTCAGTAACTATCTAACCTTCAGTTAAACTATTTAACCTTCAGTATCTAACCTTCAGTACCTATCCAACCATCAGCAACTATCTAACCTTCAGTTAAACTATCTTACCTTCAGTAACTAACCTTCAGTAACTAACCTTCAGTAACTATCTAACCTTAAGTAACTATCTAACCTTCAGTTAAACTATCTAACCTTCAGTATCTAACCTTCAGTAACTATCCAACTATCAGCAACTATCTAACCTTCAGTTAAACTATCTTACCTTCAGTAACTAACCTTCAGTAATTATCTAACCTTCAGTAACTATCTAATCTATCTATTACTGATATTAGATAATCATATTACCTGTCACAGTGATATATAACATGCTAAAGTACCCCTGTTAAAGTGATATATAACATGCTAAAGTACCCCTGTTAAAGTGATATATAACATGCTAAAGTACCCCTGTTAAAGTGATATATAGCATGCTAAAGTACCCCTGTTAAAGTGATATATAACATGCTAAAGTACCCCTGTTAAAGTGATATATAACATGCTAAAGTATCCCTGTTAAAGTGATATATAACATGCTTAAGTACCCCTGTTACAGTGATATATAACATTCTAAAGTACCCCTGTTACAGTGATATATAACATGCTAACGTACCCCTGTTACAGTGATATATAACATGCTAAAGTACCCCTGTTAAATCGATATATAACCTGCTAAAGTACCCCTGTTAAAGTGATATATAACATGCTAAAGTACCCCTGTTAAAGTGATATATAACATGCTAAAGTACCCCTGTTTAAGTGATGTATAACATGCTAAAGTACCCCTGTTAAAGTGATATATAACATGCTAAAGTACCCCTGTTTAAGTGATATATAACATGCTAAAGTACACCTGTTAAAGTGATATATAACATGCTAAAGTACCCCTGTTACAGTGATATATAACATGCTAAAGTACCCCTGTTAAAGTGATATATAACATGCTAAAGTACCCCTATTAAAGTGATATATAACGTGCTAAAGTACCCCTGTTAAAGTGATATATAACATGCTAAAGTACCCCTGTTAAAGTGATGTATAACATGCTAAAGTACCCCTGTTACAGTGATATATAACATGCTAAAGTACCCCTGTTAAAGTGATATATAACACGCTAAAGTACCCCTGTTAAAGTGATGTATAACATGCTAAAGTACCCCTGTTACAGTGATATATAACATGCTAAAGTACCCCTGTTAAAGTGAGGTATAACATGCTAAAGTACCCCTGTTACAGTGATATATAACATGCTTAAGTACCCCTGTTACAGTGATATATAACATGCTAAAGTACCCCTGTTAAAGCGATATATAACATGCTAAAGTACCCCTGTTAAAGCGATATATAACATGCTAAAGTACCCCTGTTAAAGCGATATATAACATGATAAAGTACCCCTGTTACAGTGATATATAACATGATAAAGTACCCCTGTTAAAGCGATATATAACATGCTAAAGTACCCCTGTTACAGTGATATATAACATGCTAAAGTACCCCTGTTACAGTGATATATTACATGCTAAAGTATCCCTGTTACAGTGATATATAACATGCTAAAGTATCCCTGTTACAGTGATATATAACATTCTAAAGTACCCCTGTTACAGTGATATATAATATGCTAAAGTACCCCTGTTACAGTGATATATAACATGCTAAAGTACCCCTGTTACAGTGATATATTACATGCTAAAGTACCCCTGTTACAGTGATATATAACATGCTAAAGTACCCCTGTTACAGTGATATATAACATGCTAAAGTACCCCTGTTACAGTGATATATAACATGCTAAAGTACCCCTGTCACAGTGATATATAACATGCTAAAGTACCCCTGTTTAAGTGATATATATAACATGCTAAAGTATCCCTGTTAAAGTGATATATAGCATGCTAAAGTACCCCTGTTAAAGTGATATATAACATGCTAAAGTACCCCTGTTACAGTGATATATATCATGCTAAAGTACCCCTGTTACAGTGATATATAACATGCTAAAGTACCCCTGTTAAAGTGAGGTATAACATGCTAAAGTACCCCTGTTACAGTGATATATAACATGCTAAAGTACCCCTGTTACAGTGATATATAACATGCTAAAGTACCCCTGTTAAAGCGATATATAACATGATAAAGTACCCCTGTTACAGTGATATATAACATGCTAAAGTACCCCTGTTAAAGTGATATATAACATGCTAAAGTATCCCTGTTAAAGTGATATATAACATGCTAAAGTACCCCTGTTTAAGTGATATATAACATGCTAAAGTACCCCTGTTACAGTGATATATAACATGCTAAAGTACCCCTGTTACAGTGATATATAACATGATAAAGTACCCCTGTTAAAGTGATATATAACATGCTAAAGTACCCCTGTTACAGTGATATATTACATGCTAAAGTACCCCTGTTACAGTGATATATAACATTCTAAAGTACCCCTGTTACAGTGATATATAATATGCTAAAGTACCCCTGTTACAGTGATATATAACATGCTAAAGTACCCCTGTTACAGTGATATATTACATGCTAAAGTACCCCTGTTACAGTGATATATAATATGCTAAAGTATCCCTGTTAAAGTGATATATAGCATGCTAAAGTACCCCTGTTAAAGTGATATATAACATGCTAAAGTACCCCTGTTACAGTGATATATAATATGCTAAAGTACCCCTGTTTAAGTGATATATAACATGCTAAAGTACCCCTGTTAAAGTGATATATAACATGCTAAAGTACCCCTGTTACAGTGATATATAACATGCTAAAGTACCCCTGTTACAGTGATATATAATATGCTAAAGTACCCCTGTTACAGTGATATATAACATGCTAAAGTACCCCTGTTAAAGTGATATATAACATGCTAAAGTACCCCTGTTACAGTGATATATAACATGCTAAAGTACCCCTGTTTAAGTGATATATAACATGCTAAAGTACCCCTGTTAAAGTGATATATAATATGCTAAAGTACCCATGTTACAGTGATATATAACATGATAAAGTACCCCTGTTACAGTGATATATAACATGCTAAAGTACCCCTGTTACAGTGATATATAACATGATAAAGTACCCCTGTTACAGTGATATATAACATGATAAAGTACCCCTTTTTAAGTGATATATAACATGCTAAAGTACCCCTGTCACAGTGATATATAACATGCTAAAGTACCCCTGTTACAGTGATATATAACATGCTAAAGTACCCCTGTTAAAGTGATATATAATATGCTAAAGTACCCCTGTTACAGTGATATATAACATGATAAAGTACCCCTGTTAAAGTGATATATAACATGCTAAAGTACCCCTGTTACAGTGATATATAACATGCTAAAGTACCCCTGTTACAGTGATATATAACATGCTAAAGTACCCCTGTTTAAGTGATATATAATATGCTAATGTACCCCACATGTTTACCTGCCAGAACTGATGCCAGGGCTGCAATGAGGAAGGAAATGGTGACAGAAGGCCCTGCCTTTTCCTTAGCAACCTGCCCAGCAACCACATAGATACCAGCTCCCAGGGTACTTCCAATGCCTGTACATCAATACAATAACGAGTTTAAACACTACAACAATAATAAAACGTAAACAGAGTTACCTAGAATGTACTGTGTTGAAAAATAAATGTAGCTAGAAGAACATTTTTGGATACATTTGATGAAAGATGGTTCTATTAAATCTCACTTGAATTCATCACAAGAACGATTGCTCCTACAGATTTTGGTATATCCTTGTTATTTTTTATGTTCGAACAAGCTTGATGTTGATGAATATCTAGAGCGGTTAATTTTAGCAAACATGGTGAGACATTAGACTAGATATAGCTTGATGATGATAAATACCTAGAGCGGTCAAGTCGAGCGTGGTGAGACATTAGACTATATATAGCTTGATGATGATAAATACCTAGAGCGGTCAAGTCGAGTGTGGTGAGACATTAGACTATATATAGCTTGATGATGATAAATACCTAGAGCGGTCAAGTCGAGTGTGGTGAGACATTAGACTATATATATATAGCTTGATGATGATAAATACCTAGAGCGGTCAAGTCGAGCGTGGTGAGACATCGCGCTAGCTTGGTGTTTGTAACTGACGACAAATCCACAAATTTCCTCCTCATCAGCTTTTGTCTGAAGCTACTCATCCTGTCTGTTGGTATAGTTTTCTTCTGTAAAATTCTAAACAAATTAATTGAAACCATTATATATAGAAGTCAAAGTATTCTAATAATCTCAATGTGAAAATATGACAAGATATGGTTCATTTAATATTCCATAAATAATCATAGGAATATAATGTAAACAATGATTTTGTATGGACTATTTATATATAATTATTTGATAAATATGATTTGCATATATTATTTCAGGCTTAGTATATGTAATCTACAACAGAACACCTGTTCTAAACAAGAGGCCCAGAGGGCCTGTATCGCTCATCTGGATACATTGGTATTTAGGTTATCATTGTAAATATTTTCTTTTTGGCTCCACCCCTCAGCACCCTGGGCGGTCAGTCCCATCATTAGAACAATTTTGAATCCTGAGCACCTGGGGATGCTTCCTACCAAATAAGGCTGATTTCCAATCAGTGGTTATGAAGGAGAAGTTGCTAAAACCAATATTACTAAATAACCCTCTTTGGCCCCACCTCTCAGCCACCTAGGGGGTCAGTCCCACCATGAGTACAATTTTGAATCCTGAGCACCTAGGGAAGCTTCCTGCAAAATAAGACTGATTTCCAATCAGTGGTTATGGAGAAGAAGTCGCTAATATCAATATATATTAGCTAAATAATTCTTTTGGCCCCACCCCTCAGCCCTCTGGGGGGGGGGGGGTCAGTCCTTCCATCAGTACAATTTGGAATCCTGAGTGCCTAGGGATCGATACTTCTTGCTAAATAAGGTTGATTTCCAATCAGTGGTTATTGCGATGAAGTCACTAATATCAATATAGCTAAATAACTTCGGACCAGGTGAGCTAACAAAGAGTACAAGTTTTATAAATATACTTAAACTATCTGGCTATATATATATATACACCAAGGAACTGAAGCTTTGCATCACTCTGGCTGCCAATTCAAGATCAAGTACAAATGTCTTTACAATAGTTTAATATCAGGACAGAATACTAATGTTTCAAACAATTTTGGAATTTCAACGACCATTAAGCCACTTGTCTATACTAATCTAAAATTAGTTAAATATCTCTTGCATAAAGTAGACATTTGCATGCCCTGTGATTTTCACTTAAACGCACAATATTAAGAAAAGAAACTTTATCATTTTTTTCATGAAAATACTATTTAAGCATTAATTCTCATATAATACAGTAATTAGATTAAAACTTAACCACTGGAAATACCTCTTTGGTAAACTGAACTGTCTGATGTAGGCCCTTCAGTGTTTTATGTCTTCGTCAAACATGTACATGTAAATAGTTCCTATATTCTTTCAGGCCGACCTCAAAATTGAGCTCCTGTCCTGGCGGGTCCCTGTGCTGCCTGGCGGGTCTCTTTGCTGCCTGTCAGGTCCCTATGCTGCCTGTCGGGTTCCTGTGCTGCGTAGCGGGTCCCTGTGCTGCCTAGCGGGTCACTGTGCTGCCTAGCGGGTCACTGTGCTGCCGAGCGGGTCCCTGTGCTGCCTAGTGGGTCCCTGTGCTGCCTGGCGAGTCTCTTTGCTGCCTGGCGGGTCCCTGTGCTGCCTGGCTGATGTCTGTGCAGCCTGTCGGATCTCTATGCTGCCTTAAGTGTATCTCGTCCTTAGTCCAGTGGTAATGTGACTGAAAAGAAACAGCTCATGAGTTATTAAAGGGAGATAATTTCATAAAGTGATGCAACTTTAAACACTATACTATGTAAAATAAGGTGATGCAATCACAACAGGTTGAGCCGGGGTACGACCAAGTGGGCGAGACTACAGTGTGGTAACTGTATTAAGAGTACACCTCATGTCAAACTTAATAAACTATGAGATTAAAAGACTGCTCATTCAGTGACCAAGTAAAGTAAAAGAGCAGCGGATAGGAAAATTAAGCTATAGGAAATTAATTGTTTTATCATACTAAAAGCAAGGAAACTGATAGTTTGGTATTTAAGATATCCACTTTATATTATAACTGAACACAAGAAACCAGAGAATTATTATACAGTATATATCATACACCGGAAGTCATCAGGGACAAAATCTTGGGATAGTTTACACAAGAGATCGGTTTATAAAGGTAAGATATAATTACATCAGTAAGACCACACAGTAATTAGGCTAAAATATAGACAGCCTGGTTATGGATTTGACAGGGCCTAATTTTGACAAGTTATATGTTGTATTTACATAAAATATAAATCTACTACCTGTATTGAGTAAAATATAGTATTCTCCCAGCTTTATAGAGTCACATGAAGATACAGAAATAAGTTCATACAATAGTTCATGACTTCATTAAAAAGCATGATCTGAGAGTGTGACAGTATCATGTAAATATAATGTCATATAACCAGGTTTATACAGGTGTATCACTCAGACTTCTAGGTCTAGTCACAAAAATCCAGACATGCTGCGACTGATAGCTAGGGTATCATATGGTGATAGTCGTCGCTGAAGTTTCTAATCAGAATGACCTCCAGTCAGTGTGACAGGATACTGATTACATCACTGTACAGTCAACACCTAAACCCTAAGTGGTTAGGAATCACCAGGTGTTTTATATTTAACAGCCAGAAACATGAGATCCCAGAGGGATCTTGGTGCCCACCATTTGATGATTTTTCATTCATTCTTAGAAAGATGGAACTTTTCCCTTCTTATTTTAACTTTCATTTATGTATTTAATCTTAGTTCTATGAATTTCTCTTGAAAACTAGTAATAGTGAAAAGAAGGTTTCTTGTCAGAAGCTTTGTTTTTATGATCAGTTCCAAATTCCTAATCCATTTTGTATTTCTTAAAAAAATAACCATAATATACTTTCATAGTCAACAATGAAAGTCAAATTTGAGAATGATCCCTACAGTACTTCTCAAGAAATAGCAATAACAAACTATTACTCACAAATCAAAGATAGCCACCTCTAAGCCATATTAATTATTGGATCTGTCCGAAAATGAAGCATGCACAACTAAGCACCTAGGGGAACATACATAACAAATTTGAGAATGATCCATTTAAAGCTTCTCAAGAAATTCATATCACAAACTATAATGCAAAATCCAAGATGGCTGCCTCTCAGCCATATTGTGTTTCAGATCAGCCCGAAACTTGACATGCACAAGTGACCAAATAGAACCTGCATTTGAAATTTGAGAATGATCAATCCATACTGTACTTTTAGAAAAATAACAAACTATCACTCATAAATCCAAGATGGCCACCAATGTCAGCTATGTTATTTATTGGATCTGTCCGAAAATGGACCATGCACAACTAAGCAGAAAGGGGAACCTAACATATAAAAGAGAATGATCCATACAGTACTTCACAAGAAACCCGATAACAAACTATTACTCACAAATCCAAGATGGCCATCCGTCGGCCATCTTGTTTATTAGATCTGTCCAAAAATTGACTATATATGCACAACTAGGCACCATGGGAAACTTTATAACACATGAAATTTGAGAATGATCCATCCAGTACTTCTCAAGAAATAGCGATAACATTCTTAGCCATAAGTCACAAATCCAAGATGGTCGCATGTCTGCCAAATTCAACTAGGCACCAATAGGAACCTTACAATTGACATTTAAGAAAGATCCATCCAGTGTTCTAGAAATAGCAAGTACAAGATCTAGAATTGTTTAAGAACGGACCACGAATGGACGGTGGACGGTCGAAGGACCACCATCATCATCAAGTCCATGCACCATCATCATCAAGTCCACCATCTGATGATGATGGGCTAAAAATGAGAGGAAAAATGCATGGCACGACTGAGGTTCAAACCCAGGACCTTCTGAATTCAAGCTTTGGGATTACATTCATCTATAATGCTCTCTATATAATATACACACCTGAAATATATGTTATAACAAAATTGAAGGCACATGTGTGCCATCTTGAGGAGGAGATTCAAGACTAGTTTGACCCTTTGATGTACATCAAAAGAATCTTTGATGTCATATTACAGTAAAACTTGACAGCCTTTGAAGTCGGTTGATGAGCTATTTAATTATGTTCTTCAAAAGACAGCTTCATCAGCCTAGTGATTGGTCAGGGATTTTTTTACCGGAGACCAATCATACTGCTTAATTAACTTGGTGCCTTCAGTTTTGTTATGACATATATTATTTCAGGAACGTAGAGAGCACAGGTAAATTGTAAATTGTAACCCCTGGATATCGAGGATGTGGACAGATGCTTAACTGAAATTGACCTAGTTTAGTTCGGCGGTGAACTTAGATCAAATAATTAATGTTTTAGTGTTACAGAATCAATTGTAATCTAAAATGTCTTTGTGCATTTCTACAAGAATTTATCTGTAGAAATGATATCCTAAATAATTAGCACTTTGAAATCAACTGAAATAAGGAAAGGAAGATACATAGTACATACACTATGTAATATAGAGGTGACAGTTCAGTTTAGGGTAGAATTTCTGTTAACATACCATATATTATCCGATTTTACTCCTTTAAAAAATGTATATGTATTTAATTTCGACAGAGCTTTTACAATACAGTGTAAAAGAATTGTAACTTATATATGGGGGTCTCCATGTCGTACCACATCAGTAATGTAAACACAAAATGAACAACTGAGTAACCTGGTTACAATGATCGACTCTAACTGTGTTACCTGGTTACAATGATCGACTCTAACTGAGTTACCTGGTTACAATGATCGACTCTATGTAACTGTGTTACCTGGTTACAATGATCGACTCTAACTGAGTCACCTGGTTACAATGATCAACTCTATGTAACTGAGTTACCTGGTTACAATGACTGACTCTAACTTTGTTACCTGGTTACAATGATCGAGTCTCTATGTAACTGAGTTACCTGGTTACAATGATCGACTCTATGTAACTGAGTTACCTGGTTACAATGATCGACTCTATGTAACTGAGTTACCTGGTTACAATGACCGTCTCTAACTGAGTTACCTGGTTACAATGATTGACTCTGTGTAACTGTGTTACCTGGTTACAATGATCGACTCTATGTAACTGTGTTACCTGGTTACAATGATCGACTCTATGTAACTGTGTTACCTGGTTACAATGATCGACTCTATGTAACTGAGTTACCTGGTTACAATGACTGACTCTAACTGAGTTACCTGGTTACAATGATCGACTCTAACTGAGTTACCTGGTTACAATGACCGACTCTAACTGTGTTACCTGGTTACAATGATCGACTCTAACTGAGTTACCTGGTTACAATGATCGACTCTATGTAACTGTGTTACCTGGTTACAATGATCGACTCTAACTGAGTTACCTGGTTACAATGATCGACTCTATGTAACTGAGTTACCTGGTTACAATGATTGACTCTATGTAACTGTGTTACCTGGTCAATGATCGACTCTATGTAACTGAGTAACCTGGTTACAATGATCAACTCTATGTAACTGTGTTACCTGGTTACAATGATTGACTCTATGTAACTGTGTTACCTGGTTACAAGGATCGAGTCTCTATGTAACTGTGTTACCTGGTTACAATGATCAACTCTATGTAGCTGTGTTACCTGGTTACAATGATCGAGTCTATGTAACTGAGTTACCTGGTTACAATGATCAACTCTATATAGCTGTGTTACCTGGTTACAATGATCAACTCTATGTAACTGTGTTACCTGGTTACAATGATCGAGTCTATGTAACTGAGTTACCTGGTTACAATGATCAACTCTATGTAACTGTGTTACCTGGTTACAATGATCGAGTCTATGTAACTGAGTTACCTGGTTACAATGATCGAGTCTATGTAACTGAGTTACCTGGTTACAATGATTGACTCTATGTAACTGAGTAAATTAAGTACCTGGTTACAGTGATCGAGTCTCTATGTAACTTTGTTACCTGGTTACAATGATCGAGTCTCTATGTAACTTTGTTACCTGGTTACAATAATCAAGTCTCTATGTAACTTTGTTACCTGGTTACAATAATCAAGTCTCTATGTAACTTTGTTACCTGTTTACAATGATCGAGTCTCTATATAACTGAGGAACCAGGTTACAATGATCGAGTCTCTATGTAACTTTGTTACCTGGTAACAATGATCGACTCTAACTGAGTTACCTGGTTACAATGATCGACTCTATGTAACTGAGTTACCTGGTTACAATGATCGACTCTATGTAACTGTGTTACCTGGTTACAATGATCGAGTCTCTATGTAACTTTGTTACCTGGTAACAATGATCGACTCTAACTGAGTTACCTGGTTACAATGATCGACTCTATGTAACTGAGTTACCTGGTTACAATGATCGAGTCTCTATGTAACTTTGTTACCTGGTTACAATGATCAAGTCTCTATGTAACTGAGGAACCTGGTTACAATGATCGAGTCTCTATGTAACTGTGTTACCTGGTTACAATGATCGACTCTATGTAACTGAGTTACCTGGTTACAATGATCGACTCTATGTAACTGTGTTACCTGGTTACAATGATCGACTCTATGTAACTGAGTTACCTGGTTACAATGACCGTCTCTAACTGAGTTACCTGGTTACAATGATTGACTCTGTGTAACTGTGTTACCTGGTTACAATGATCGACTCTATGTAACTGTGTTACCTGGTTACAATGATCGACTCTATGTAACTGTGTTACCTGGTTACAATGATCGACTCTATGTAACTGAGTTACCTGGTTACAATGACTGACTCTAACTGAGTTACCTGGTTACAATGATCGACTCTAACTGAGTTACCTGGTTACAATGACCGACTCTAACTGTGTTACCTGGTTACAATGATCGACTCTAACTGAGTTACCTGGTTACAATGATCGACTCTATGTAACTGTGTTACCTGGTTACAATGATCGACTCTAACTGAGTTACCTGGTTACAATGATCGACTCTATGTAACTGAGTTACCTGGTTACAATGATTGACTCTATGTAACTGTGTTACCTGGTCAATGATCGACTCTATGTAACTGAGTAACCTGGTTACAATGATCAACTCTATGTAACTGTGTTACCTAGTTACAATGATTGACTCTATGTAACTGTGTTACCTGGTTACAAGGATCGAGTCTCTATGTAACTGTGTTACCTGGTTACAATGATCAACTCTATGTAGCTGTGTTACCTGGTTACAATGATCGAGTCTATGTAACTGAGTTACCTGGTTACAATGATCAACTCTATATAGCTGTGTTACCTGGTTACAATGATCAACTCTATGTAACTGTGTTACCTGGTTACAATGATCGAGTCTATGTAACTGAGTTACCTGGTTACAATGATCAACTCTATGTAACTGTGTTACCTGGTTACAATGATCGAGTCTATGTAACTGAGTTACCTGGTTACAATGATCGAGTCTATGTAACTGAGTTACCTGGTTACAATGATTGACTCTATGTAACTGAGTAAATTAAGTACCTGGTTACAGTGATCGAGTCTCTATGTAACTTTGTTACCTGGTTACAATGATCGAGTCTCTATGTAACTTTGTTACCTGGTTACAATAATCAAGTCTCTATGTAACTTTGTTACCTGGTTACAATAATCAAGTCTCTATGTAACTTTGTTACCTGTTTACAATGATCGAGTCTCTATATAACTGAGGAACCAGGTTACAATGATCGAGTCTCTATGTAACTTTGTTACCTGGTAACAATGATCGACTCTAACTGAGTTACCTGGTTACAATGATCGACTCTAACTGTGTTACCTGGTTACAATGATCGAGTCTCTATGTAACTGTGTTACCTGGTTACAATGATCTACTCTATGTAACTATGTTACCTGGTTACAATGATCGACTCTATGTTACTGTGTTACCTGGTTACAATGATCGACTCTATGTAACTGAGTTACCTGGTTACAATGATCGACTCTATGTAACTGAGTTACCTGTTTACAATGACTGACTCTATGTTACTGTGTTACCTGGTTACAATGATCGACTCTATGTAACTGAGTTACCTGGTTACAATGACTGACTCTATGTAACTGAGTTACCTGGTTACAATGATCGACTCTATGTTACTGTGTTACCTGGTTACAATGATCGACTCTATGTAACTGAGTTACCTGGTTACAATGACTGACTCTATGTAACTGTGTTACCTGGTTACAATGATCGACTCTATGTAACTGAGTTACCTGGTTACAATGATCGACTCTATGTAACTGAGTTACCTGGTTACAATGATCGACTCTATGTAACTGTGTTACCTGGTTACAATGACTGACTCTATTTAACTGTGTTATTTGGTTACAATGATCGACTCTATGTAACTGAGTTACCTGGTTACAATGATCGACTCTATGTAACTATGTTACCTGGTTACAATGACTGACTCTATGTAACTATGTTACCTGGTTACAATGACTGACTCTAACTGTGTTACCTGGTTACAATGACTGACTCTATGTTACTGTGTTACCTGGTTACAATGATCGACTCTATGTAACTGAGTTACCTGGTTACAATGATCGACTCTATGTAACTGAGTTACCTGTTTACAATGACTGACTCTATGTAACTGAGTTACCTGGTTACAATGATCGAGTCTCTATGTAACTGTGTTACCTGGTTACAATGATCGAGTCTCTATGTAACTGAGTTACCTGGTTACAATGATCGACTCTATGTAACTGTGTTACCTGGTTACAATGATAGACTCTATGTAACTGTGTTACCTGGTTACAATGACTGACTCTATTTAACTGTGTTATTTGGTTACAATGATCGACTCTATGTAACTGAGTTACCTGGTTACAATGATCGACTCTATGTTACTGTGTTACCTGGTTACAATGATCGACTCTATGTAACTGAGTTACCTGGTTACAATGACTGACTCTATGTAACTGTGTTACCTGGTTACAATGATCGACTCTATGTAACTGAGTTACCTGGTTACAATGATCGACTCTATGTAACTGTGTTACCTGGTTACAATGACTGACTCTATGTAACTGAGTTACCTGGTTACAATGACATGACTCTATTTAACTGTGTTATTTGGTTACAATGATCGACTCTATGTAACTGTGTTACCTGGTTACAATGACTTACTCTATTTAACTGTGTTATTTGGTTACAATGATCGACTCTATGTAACTGTGTTACCTGGTTACAATGACTGACTCTATTTAACTGTGTTATTTGGTTACAATGATCGACTCTATGTAACTGTGTTACCTGGTTACAATGATAGACTCTATGTAACTGTGTTACCTGGTTACAATGACTGACTCTATTTAACTGTGTTATTTGGTTACAATGATCGACTCTATGTAACTGAGTTACCTGGTTACAATGATCGACTCTATGTTACTGTGTTACCTGGTTACAATGATCGACTCTATGTAACTGAGTTACCTGGTTACAATGACTGACTCTATGTAACTGTGTTACCTGGTTACAATGATCGACTCTATGTAACTGAGTTACCTGGTTACAATGATCGACTCTATGTAACTGTGTTACCTGGTTACAATGACTGACTCTATGTAACTGAGTTACCTGGTTACAATGACATGACTCTATTTAACTGTGTTATTTGGTTACAATGATCGACTCTATGTAACTGTGTTACCTGGTTACAATGACTTACTCTATTTAACTGTGTTATTTGGTTACAATGATCGACTCTATGTAACTGTGTTACCTGGTTACAATGACTGACTCTATTTAACTGTGTTATTTGGTTACAATGATCGACTCTATGTAACTGTGTTACCTGGTTACAATGACTGACTCTATTTAACTGTGTTATTTGGTTACAATGATCGACTCTATGTAACTGTGTTACCTGGTTACAATGATCGACTCTATGTAACTATGTTTCCTGGTTACAATGATCGACTCTATGTAACTGTGTTACCTGGTTACAATGATCGACTCTATGTAACTGTGTTACCTGGTTACAATGATCGACTCTATGTAACTGTGTTACCTGGTTACAATGATCGACTCTATGTAACTGTGTTACCTGGTTACAATGATCGACTCTATGTAACTGTGTTACCTGGTTACAATGATCAACTCTATGTAACTGTGTTACCTGGTTACAATGATCAACTCTATGTAACTGTGTTACCTGGTTACAATGATCGACTCTAATGGGTCCAATCCCTCAACACCTGGTTAGGAATGGAACAAACATACATGACTACAATGTACCTTACCTGTCACACATAGCAAAATCAACATATTAGTAGCTATATATAGTTCATATATTAACCACTGTATAGGCGGGCAAGTCATTTTTTTAGGAGACCTACTTAAATGACTGGCCATCGATTGTACATCCGACAAATTCTTACCCTGAAGGATACCAATTCAACAATCCAAGCACGATTTGTACCTCGACATAATTCAGTACCAAACTTAAAATAAAAACCTGGGAACATGTACGGCAGGCACTACGACTTAATAGCTATAGAATTTACGGAGCAGCTGTTCCAGCAATATAACAGGACAATTTAAGTACATACTTCTAAGACCTATTTGTTGTAACATGTTGAACCAAAATTAATGTGGGGTTACTGTACGGAATAAAGGCAAATGACACACTAGCATAGAAAATGTTTGTTAAATAAGCAAACTGTCTCTAGCTCTTTGGCTGCTGCTTTGATGAATGATGTTACCACTGCCATAAAATACCTGCCAAGTGTATCAAAACGATGTCTTCTCTGTTTAATGTATCAAAACGATGTCTTCTCTGTTTAATGTTTTATGATAATCAACTTTTGCAGTACATAAAGTGGACCATATACCATCGATATTTACTTACTATAGACTCTATTAGCTTCATTTTACTACTTTGTACATGTAGATAATATATGTATGCACACTTGGCCTATAGTAGTCTGGTACATGTACATGTATGTTGTGTTGAATCTAATTATTGTTATTCTCATTTTACCTTAACTAAATGTATATCACGTACGTACGTTTCTATTAATAGTGCTGGAACAAGAATCAACCATTCTTTTACAGCTGATACGTACATGTACATGTATAGGCAATTTATAATTACATGTCAATATTCCATGAGAACATTTTTCTACTTGCCCATATATAACTATGTTGTGCACATTTGCTTTTAATTATCAGAGAATAAGAAAAGTACATACACAGACTTGTATCTTGTAATCATCGTATGTGGTACTTATACATGATCACACAAATATATAGGAGGTTTGATATAGCACGTTTCACACTTTATGCATTCTATAAATAGAACACTGCGGTACATATTGATTTTCGAGACTATGAGAAAAAATGTCAGCGCTGATTATTTTTCTTACCTCTTACAGCATGTACGGGATAGAAACACTGTCTGTCGATGTAGTCTGGTCACAAACAGGTGCGTTACATCCGGTTGTTTATCCACGTTGACAGGTCTACCATTTTGAACACCATGTTTTGCAATTATCACTCACATGATCTGTATCACGTGATAGCAGTGGCATGGGAGTCACGTGATAAGGTCAATTTCGGAGCAACCGATCCTTACACAAAGTTAAGAAACATACAAAAAAATATATTACATTAAAACAATATCATCAGTATACAATAATAAGTGGTTTAGGCAGGGACGTATATGTACATATACATGTATATATATACGTCCCTGGTTTAGGTATTTTTTTAATCAATCAGCCATTCGGCTGTTAGCCGAACGCAGAAATTAAAATGACCGTACCATCGTGCCCGATCATATACTCTGTGTATGAACAACGATAAAGATATTAAATTTCTCGGGAAACTGAGGCGTGAAGATGCTGAAGCTGAAATAACAGCATGGTGATTCGTCCCAAGATGATAATAGGGATGAAGCGTGGTAAATCCCGAAATTCTTTTAGAACAGTAAATATATGGTAAATGAAAAAAATATCTCATTAGCGAGATATTTTTTTTTAATTATTTGCGAAATGACTCCGAAATTTAGACTTTTTTGCTACAAGATTAACACGGAGATATAGAGTACGAAATCTGGAAAACGTTCGAAATATGCTCAATATGAACACAAATTTAGATTTTTTTTTGTGGAATATAACACTGGAATTTAGTGAGATCGGAAAAACTTGGTATCTCGATGGAAGAAATGACACTCGATCGATATGTCACTTGAAGATAAAAATGTATAGACATTTCGACAACTAAATCTGACAGCATCTGTCCAACTCATAATAAACCTGGCATGTAACAGCGTGTAAGACAGTAAAACAATATCAGCTTGTCAAATACACTTTATATAAATGTGTATGTAGCTATTACTATTTTCAATAAAAAAAAGTGTGAATATAATTATTATATGGATTCGTTCAAAATTGACATTGGCAAATGAATAAATTATTTTTTTTCAAAAATGTTTTAATTTTTTATCATCACCAGGGACGTATTAATTACTTTATACGCATTTCATCACGGAATTATATCTCTCGTTCACGGGTCGCTGTGTGTGGCGACTCTCTTTAGTGAATTCGAGTTGTCTTTCTTCTACTGCGAACACAAATGAAAATACCTTGCTATATTGATTTCCCATTAGATTTTAAAAAAAATATTTTAAGTGAGCAGAAATTGATAGCACCGGGATATATTGTTTATGTCATAACGCGTCAGGTCCCTGTGATTTGCACAAAATTTGAATTCGTTAATCTGCCTATGTATTACAGCAGGGACATATACGGCCCTGATTACAGCAATACTATATACTATATAATTGACACGTAACAGCAGTATATAAGATGTTGACAGCTGTTTCAGATGGAATGGTTTAATTTTGATTTGGATTACAAAGCAATCAAATTGGACTACAATTTACACAAATACTCTTAGTTCTCATGTGACCGTATACATGTATACGTGTATTTTACTGTATTACGGTATACAATACATCGTGTATATCAATGAATATATTACCAAGTGACCAACACGTACGCCCAAGTTATATTGAAAGTACGTATTATATATTAATTCCCCGATCGAACGTGAAAAGGTGTGGGGTCATATGCCCGACCACGTGGGTTTTCTCCGGGTACCCCGGTTTCCTCACACAATAAGACCTCCGGACCAACAATAGTGATTATATACATTATGTAATTAATGTCAATTCGATAACTTGCTCAACGATTGTTGTAAAATAATAAAGTTTATATTATATTATTTATAACCGATATAATTTGTGGACTCAGTAGATAAGTGTACATTCCAGGTCAGCTGAGATATAATCACTGACGTCAGGATCATCCTTATACAAATTAGTGTCCTTAATCCAGGCCAAACAGTGGACCTGGCTAACTATGTAATATAGATGTGGGGAAACAGTGGACCTGGCTAACTATATAATATAGAGGTGTGGAAACAGTGGGCCTGGCTAACTATATAATATAGAGGTGTGGAAACAGTGGACCTGGCTAACTATATAATATAGAGGTGTGGAAACAGTGGGCCTGGCTAACTATATAATATAGAGGTGTGGAAACAGTGGATCTGGCTAACTATATAATATAGAGGTGTGGAAACAGTGGGCCTGGCTAACTATATAATATAGAGGTGTGGAAACAGTGGACCTGGCTAACTATATAATATAGAGGTGTGGAAACAGTGGATCTGGCTAACTATATAATATAGAGGTGTGGAAACAGTGGACCTGGCTAACTATATAATATAGAGGTGTGGAAACAGTGGGCCTGGCTAACTATATAATATAGAAGTGTGGAAACAGTGGATCTGGCTAACTATATAATATAGAGGTGTGGAAACAGTGGGCCTGGCTAACTATATAATTTAGAGGTGTGGAAACAGTGGATCTGGCTAACTATATAATATAGAGGTGTGGAAACAGTGGACCTGGCTAACTATATAATATAGAGGTGTGGAAACAGTGGATCTGGCTAACTATATAATATAGAAGTGTGGAAACAGTGGACCTGGCTAACTATATAATATAGAGGTGTGGAAACAGTGGACCTGGCTAACTATATAATATAGAGGTGGGGAAACAGTGGACCTGGCTAACTATATAATATAGAGGTGTGGAAACAGTGGGCCTGGCTAACTATATAATATAGAGGTGTGGAAACAGTGGATCTGGCTAACTATATAATATAGAGGTGGGGAAACAGTGGACCTGGCTAACTATATAATATAGAGGTGTGGAAACAGTGGACCTGGCTAACTATATAATATAGAGGTGTGGAAACAGTGGGCCTGGCTAACTATATAATATAGAGGTGTGGAAACAGTGGGCCTGGCTAACTATATAATATAGAGGTGTGGAAACAGTGGACCTGGCTAACTATATAATATAGAGGTGTGGAAACAGTGGACCTGGCTAACTATATAATATAGAGGTGGGGAAACAGTGGACCTGGCTAACTATATAATATAGAGGTGTGGAAACAGTGGATCTGGCTAACTATATAATATAGAGGTGTGGAAACAGTGGATCTGGCTAACTATATAATATAGAGGTGTGGAAACAGTGGATCTGGCTAACTATATAATATAGAGGTGTGGAAACAGTGGACCTGGCTAACTATATAATATAGAGGTGTGGAAACAGTGGATCTGGCTAACTATATAATATAGAGGTGTGGAAACAGTGGATCTGGCTAACTATATAATATAGAGGTGTGGAAACAGTGGATCTGGCTAACTATATAATATAGAGGTGTGGAAACAGTGGATCTGGCTAACTATATAATATAGAGGTGTGGAAACAGTGGACCTGGCTAACTATATAATATAGAGGTGTGGAAACAGTGGATCTGGCTAACTATATAATATAGAGGTGTGGAAACAGTGGATCTGGCTAACTATATAATATAGAGGTGTGGAAACAGTGGATCTGGCTAACTATATAATATAGAGGTGGGGGAACAGTGAGCAACGTATGCACCATCAATGTCTATAAAGTGACATATTATGAAAAACATAAAATGTCTTTGTTTAAATAAAAGGTGCTACCAGAACATTTACGAAATGTTGATGTTATAAAGATGCCATCACTTAAGAGTTGACGAATATTGATGTTATAAAGGTTTCATCACTTAGGAGTTGGCGAATGCAGCGATGGAATTTCATCCATTTTGATGGATCAAGGTTGTGATATTTTTTAATAGACATAGAAATGCTAAAATATGCCACCAGAATGTGAGATGGTTGTAGTGGAAATTAGATAGTGAGAGTAATACCATAAAACACAAACTTCTATTTGTGTCAAAAACAAAGCAGCTATTATTATATCAGTCTTAAGAATCTGTTTTTGTGAAGTTTCAGTCACGTATAATCTCGTTTTGATCTCATGCCATTGGTTTTTGTGATATTCATCAAATTATCAACTTTGATTGGAGTAGGCCTTTATGCATCTTAAAATCGTGTAAAAAAATCTAGATGAATGTCGTTTGTAGAACTTTTTTTGCAAAAAAGTTTTGAAAAGTGACCTATTTGACGACATTTTTTTTTAAATGAGAATTTCTGCGTATTTCATGTACTTCACGAACAGTCAACATTTCACCCTTTCATGCTAGATTTATCATTTATATCGTCAGTGTGTCGTCATTTCTAATTATAGCAAGTACAATCTTGCTTTACAACTTTTTATATTCCTTACAATGCAAATATAATGCAACAAAGTGTATAATTAAGCATTTAAAAAAATAATGTAATTGACTCATTGTAATCATTGGCGCCAGTTGTATTCCTTGTGCTGTTCGCCAGTGCTCTTTATATGACGACGCAAATACAACATCGGGTTATGAAATAATTATTGGAGAAATATAATTTAATAGTAAACGATTTTTCTATAGTGAACATGTAAATATACGGATGCATATGATGGCCTTTAACAGTATGTATAAATATACCGAAAATCTTCGGTAAAGTAGAACTAACGCACATGATCATCTTTAACAGTACTATACAGCTCGTGCCGTTGTTTCATAGTCTATCTGTTTAAACAACGCTATTTGGAAAGAGATGTTCGTTCTTGAACGCGGTAACTTTTCAGTCAGTTTTTCATGAGAAGTCTAGTTAATAATATAACCTAAGGTTTAAGTAGTTTACTACCAATACAATTAGATTTTATACAAAGAAAACTTGTTGCGTTTTCCAAATGCAAGTCAGTGATTTATTTACACCTCAGATATTTTAAGATAAAAAGTGTTTGGAGTCATTTGCAAGGTAAGGCAACCAATTTGATAGATGGGATCTTAAGCAATTATTGGACATGTATTACTGTGATGTTTGAAGATCAAGTTATCTGGAGTTTTTCCCCTTTGCCCACACATCGGCAAAAATAGTAATGCTAGTAGCTCACAATGTTTATAGTTCACTGTTTTGATAATCAATGATTACAGTTCACAGAGTAAAAAGTTCACATGGTAAGTCTTTTTATAGACTATGTTTTTCTGTATTATAGTCGTGCAGAAATTTATAAGAGTATCATATGTTTTCTGTAAATTAATGGTTCATTTTGTCTGTTCATGTATGATAGTTTCCTATTTTTCCCCGATAGAAAAAGTGTATTTTGTCTGTATAATACTGGTATATTCTGTCTGTATAATACTGGTATATTTTGTCTGTATAATACTGGTATATTTTGTCTGTATAATACTGGTATATTTTGTCTGTATAATACTGGTATATTTTGTCTGGATAATAATGGTATATTTTGTCTGTATAATAATGGTATATTTTGTCTGTATGATAATGGTATATTTCGTCTGTATGATAATGGTATATTTTGTCTGTATAATAATGGTATATTTTGTCTGTATAATACTGGTATATTTTGTCTGTATAATACTGGTATATTTTGTCTGTATAATAATGGTATATTTCGTCTGTATGATAATGGTATATTTTGTCTGTATAATAATGGTATATTTTGTCTGTATAATGCTGTTATATTCTGTCTGTATAATAATGGTATATTTTGTCTGTATAATAATGGTATATTTTGTCTGTATAATAATGGTATATTTTGTCTGTATAATACTGGTATATTATGTCTGTATAATACTGGTATATTTTGTCTGTATAATAATGGTATATTTTGTCTGTATAATGCTGTTATATTTTGTCTGTATAATAATGGTATATTTTGTCTGTATCATAATGGTATATTTTGTCTGTATCATAATGGTATATTTTGTCTGTATCATAATGGTATATTTTGTCTGTATAATAATGGTATAACTTGTCTATATAATAATGGTATATTTCGTCTATATAATAATGGTATATTTTGTCGGTATGATAATGGTATATTTTGTGTGTATAATAATGGTATATTTTGTCTGTATAATAATGGTATATTTTGTCTGTATAATAATGGTATATTTTGTCTATATAATAATGGTATATTTTGTCTGTATCATAATGGTATATTTTGTCTGTATAATAATGGTATAATTTGTCTGTATAATAATGGTATATTTCGTCTATATAATAATGGTATATTTTGTCGGTATGATAATGGTATATTTTGTCGGTATGATAATGGTATATTTTGTCTGTATAATAATGGTATAACTTGTCTATATAATAATGGTATATTTCGTCTATATAATAATGGTATATTTTGTCGGTATGATAATGGTATATTTTGTGTGTATAATAATGGTATATTTTGTCTGTATAATAATGGTATATTTTGTCTGTATAATAATGGTATATTTTGTCTATATAATAATGGTATATTTTGTCTGTATCATAATGGTATATTTTGTCTGTATAATAATGGTATAATTTGTCTGTTTAATACTGATGCATTTTGTCTGTATAATAATGGTATATTTCGTCTATATAATAATGGTATATTTTGTCTGTATGATAATGGTATATTTTGTCTGTATAATGCTGTTATATTTTGTCTGTATAATAATGGTATATTTTGTCTGTATAATAATGGTATATTTTGTCTATATAATAATGGTATATTTTGTCTGTATCATAATGGTATATTTTGTCTGTATAATAATGGTATAATTTGTCTGTATAATAATGGTATATTTCGTCTATATAATAATGGTATATTTTGTCGGTATGATAATGGTATATTTTGTCGGTATGATAATGGTATATTTTGTCTGTATAATAATGGTATATTTTGTCTGTATGTTAATGGTATATTTTGTCTGTATAATACTGATATATTTTGTCTGTATAATACTGATGCATTTTGTCTGTATCATGATGGTATATTTTGTCTGTTTAATACTGATGCATTTTGTCTGTATAATAATGGCATATTTTGTCTGTATAATAATGATATATTTTGTCTGTATAATAATGGTATATTTTGTCTGTTAAATAATGGTATATTTTGTCTGTGTGATAATGGTTTATTTCGTCTGTATAATAATGGTATATTTTGTCTGTATAATAATGGTATATTTTGTCTGTATCATAATGGTTTACTTTGTCTGTATAATAATGGTATATTTTGTCTGTATAATACTGGTATATTTTGTCTGTATAATAACGATGCATGTTGTCTGTATAACATATGTATTGGTGAGTTTGTTTCTGTACAATATGACAGTAATTGTCTGTATAATAGTCATGTTTTTCTTTTGTACAATATGGGTGTAATATAACGATATATTTTGTCTGTACACTAGTGGTGTATTTTTTACTGTACTGTATATATGGGTGTAATTGTCGGTGTTATATAACGACATATTTTGTCTGTACACTAGTGGTGTATTTTTTACTGTACTATATATATGGGTGTAATTGTCGGTGTTATATAACGACATATTTTGTCTGTACACTAGTGGTGTATTTTTTACTGTACTATATATATGGTTGTAATTGTCGGTGTTATATAACGACATATTTTGTCTGTACACTAGTGGTGTATTTTTGACTGTTCTGTATATATGGGTGTAATTGTCGGTGTTATATAACGATATATTTTGTCTGTACACTAGTGGTGTATTTTTGACTGTACTATATATATGGGTGTAATTGTCGGTGTTATATAACGACATATTTTGTCTGTACACTAGTGGTGTATTTTTGACTGTACTATATAAATGGGTGTAATTGTCGGTGTTATATAACGATATATTTTGTCTGTACACTAGTGGTGTATTTTTGACTGTACTATATATATGGGTGTAATTGTCGGTGTTATATAACGATATATTTTGTCTGTACACTAGTGGTGTATTTTTGACTGTACTATATATATGGGTGTAATTGTCGGTGTAATATAACGATATATTTTGTCTGTACACTAGTGGTGTATTTTTGACTGTACTATATATATGGGTGTAATTGTCGGTGTTATATAACGACATATTTTGTCTGTACACTAGTGGTGTATTTTTGACTGTTCTGTATATATGGGTGTAATTGTCGGTGTTATATAACGATATATTTTGTCTGTACACTAGTGGTGTATTTTTGACTGTACTATATATATGGGTGTAATTGTCGGTGTTATATAACGATATATTTTGTCTGTACACTAGTGGTGTAGTTTCAATGTCCTAAGTTAATTTTCTGTTGTTCTGGCAGTTCTATTTACGTGACATTTTTGTGTGGGGTGTTACTTCTCGGAAATCTCGTCTCACCCCAGACATTGTCACATTCCTCAGCTGTTCATACAGAAGCCAGATGCTGTGATTGAGTTAAGTGTCTAGCATGTTGACTTTAACCTTGTTTGTTAAACCTGCCGGGAATGTCTGTGGGGAGGTAGGGGCCACGTAAACATCTCAGACCAGACAATCACTACTTCTGCCAATGAAATGGCACTTATCAAAGGTAATCCCCGAACACACGTGTTCTTGGTGAAAATATCTCTGAAGAAAATTGATTTCTGCTGTAGATGTACCTGGGCAAATTTAGTAAAATATGTAAAAAAAAAACCAACTCTGATAATATTATACAGAAACATGTACACTAACCCGAGCATATTGCACTTCATTGAAGTAAAGTTATAGGGGATCTGGTGATGTAAATAAAGCACTTTACTCAGATTTTACAGTACATCATTGGAGATTTACTAGGTTTTTAAGTTATAATATTCTGATTTAGTATTCTATCATGGGATTTTACTGTATTATAGTGAAGTGTACTTTGCTGTACTGGGATTTTACTGTATCATAATGAAGTGTACTTTGCTTTACTGGGATTTTACTGTATCATAATGAAGTGTACTTTGCTTTACTGGGATTTTACTGTATTATAGTGAAGTGTACTTTGCTGTACTGGGATTTTACTGTATGATAATGAAGTGTACTTTGCTGTACTGGGATTTTACTGTATGATAATGAAGTGTACTTTGCTGTACTGGGATTTTACTGTATGATAATGAAGTGTACTTTGCTGTACTGGGATTTGACTGTATGATAATGAAGTGTACTTTGCTGTACTGGGATTTTACTGTATCATAATGAAGTGTACTTTGTTGTATTGGGATTTTACTGTATTATAATGAAGTGTACTTTGCTGTACTGGGATTTGACTGTATGATAATGAAGTGTACTTTGCTGTACTGGGATTTGACTGTATGATAATGAAGTGTACTTTGCTGTACTGGGATTTGACTGTATGATAATGAAGTGTACTTTGCTGTACTGGGATTTTACTGTATGATAATGAAGTGTACTTTGCTGTACTGGGATTTTACTGTATCATAATGAAGTGTACTTTGCTGTACTGGGATTTTACTGTATCATAATGAAGTGTACTTTGCTGTATTGGGATTTTACTGTATTATAGTGAAGTGTACTTTGCTGTACTGGGATTTTACTGTATTATAATGAAGTGTACTTTGCTGTACTTGGATTTTACTGTATGATAATGAAGTGTACTTTGCTGTACTGGGATTTTACTGTATTATAATGAAGTGTACTTTGTTGTACCGGGATTTACTGTATTATAGTGATGAGAACTTTGCTGTACTGGGATTTTACTGTATTATAATGAAGTGTACTTTGCTGTACTTGGATTTTACTGTATTATAATGAAGTGTACTTTGCTGTACTGGGATTTTACTGTATTATAATGAAGTGTACTTTGCTGTACTGGGATTTTACTGTATTATAGTGAAATGTACTTTGCTGTACCGGGATTTTACTGTTTCATAATGAAAAGTACTTTGCTGTACTGGGATTTTACTGTATTATAATGAAGTGTACTTTGCTGTACTTGGATTTTACTGTATTATAATGAAGTGTACTTTGCTGTACTGGGATTTTACTGTATTATAATGAAGTGTACTTTGCTGTACTGGGATTTTACTGTATTATAATTAAGTGTACTTTGCTGTACTGGGATTTTACTGCATGATAATGAAGTGTACTTTGCTGTACTGGGATTTTACTGTATGATAATGAAGTGTACTTTGCTGTACTTGGATTTTACTGTATTATAATGAAGTGTACTTTGCTGTACTGGGATTTTACTGTATTATAATGAAGTATACTTTGCTGTACTGGGATTTTACTGTATTATAATGAAGTGTACTTTGCTGTACTGGGATTTTACTGTATTATAGTGAAGTGTACTTTGCTGTACCGGGATTTTACTGTATTATAATGAAGTGTACTTTGCTGTATTGGGATTTAACTGTATTATAATGAAGTGTACTTTGCTGTACTTGGATTGTACTGTATTATAATGAAGTGTACTTTTTTTTTAAATTCTTGGGTTTTACTTTTCTATTTCTTGGTTTTCTCATTACTTTGCCCTGATGTTTGTAGACATATTCTTACAGTACTATTAAAGATGAAGTTTAATATTGTAAACAGCTGTCTTTCTACAGACTGTAATGGTTACCATATGACCTTAGACGAGTGTGCTTGTATACCTCCGTGATTATTATAATAAGGCTGAATCTTTGTGTAGCCTGTAAAGCCCTGACTTTAGTGTCATCCTTTGTTAATGTTTGGGGATGGAAGCATCGGGCAGAATCTCCTGGGCCAATCACGTTGTCTGTAATTTTGGGATTAAAACTGATAGAATTGCTTCCCCTCTATTTCCCCGGAGTTGTGCTGAATCAATGCTCACTGCCGCTTGTACATCGTAAGCACCCGCGACATGGCTATGAATAAAAATAAGCTGCCTTTGGTCTTTGTTATTGATTATGAGGCGAGGACACAATTTGAAAGTCACGCTGTTTTGGGAATATTGACAATTGTAACCATACAACTATGTACTATCTGAATGTTTGTGCTATGACCAAACTATTGTTTCCAGCAGTTCAATACAAACCCCCTACTGCTGTAGCACTGACCCCTTCCTATTGTTAACGAGATAATACAGCTAAACTATGTGGAGTCAGAGATATAGGCTGTGTTTGTAGATAACTTTTTTATAGGCTGTATTTGTAGAGAAACGTTTTATAGGCTGTATTTGTACAGAAACGTTTTGTAGGCTGTATTCGTAGATAACTTTTTTATGGGCTGTATTTGTAGATAACTTTTTTATAGGCTGTATTTGTAGAGAAATGTTTTATGGGCTGTGTTTGTAGAGAAATGTTTTATAGGCTGTATTTGTAGAGAAATGTTTCATAGGCTGTATTTGTAGAGAAATGTTTCATAGGCTGTATTTGTAGAGAAATGTTTTATAGGCTGTATTTGTAGATAACTTTTTTATAGGCTGTATTTGTAGATAACTTTTTTATAGGCTGTATTTGTAGAGAAATGTTTTATGGGCTGTATCTGTAGAGAAATGTTCTATGGGCTGTATCTGTAGAGAAATGTTTTATAGGCTGTATTTGTAGAGAAATGTTTTATGGGCTGTATCTGTAGAGAAATGTTCTATGGGCTGTATCTGTAGAGAAATGTTTTATAGGCTGTATTTGTAGAGAAATGTTTTATGGGCTGTATCTGTAGAGAAATGTTTTATAGGCTGTATCTGTAGAGAAATGTTTTATGGGCTGTATTTGTAGAGAAATGTTTTATGGGCTGTATTTGTAGAGAAATGTTTTATAGGCTGTATCTGTAGAGAAATGTTTTATAGGCTGTATTTGTAGAGAAATGTTTTATGGGCTGTATTTGTAGATAACTTTTTTATAGGCTGTATCTGTAGTGAAATGTTTTATAGGCTGTATTTGTAGAGAAATGTTTTATAGGCTGTGTTTGTAGAGAATTGATTTATAGGCTGTATCTGTAGAGAAATGTTTTATAGGCTGTATTTGTAGAGAAATGTTTTATAGGCTGTATTTCTAGAGAAATGTTTTATAGGCTGTATTTGTAGAGAAATGTTTTATAGGTTGTATCTGTAAAGAAATGTTTTATGGGCTGTATCTGTAGAGAAATGTTTTACAGGCTGTCTTTCAAGACAAATTTCCTATAAGTCCTATACGTACTACAAATTAACTCAAATTTTCAGTTGTAGAGGAAAACATGCTTTGAAAGAACATATAAGTGTCTCATTGTGAAAAAACAACAAGCTTTTAGGAACCTGATTGTTCCTCGCAATCGGCTCTCAGAATACACGTATCTGTTTGTAAGTAGTGACTAGCTTTATATATCACCTGCAAGTCTGTTGTGAGACAGAGGCTGCTTTGAGATATCACCTGACTGGGGTCCTCATATTTAGCACTGAAACTGTAGCCCTCATATAAGATACTAATATTGTGGTCATCGCGTCTATTATTGAAATTTACGCTCTATTGTCTAGTACTGAAACCGTGGCCCTCGTGTCTATTACTGAAACTGTAGCCCTCGTGTCTATTACTGAAACTGTGGCCCTCGTGTTTAGTACTGAAACACTGGCCCTCGTGTCTATTACTGAAACTGTGGCCCTCGTGTTTAGTACTGAAACTGTGGCCCTCGTGTCTATTACTGAAACTGTGGCCCTCGTGTCTATTACTGAAACTGTGGCCCTCGTGTCTATTACTGAAACTGTGGCCCTCGTGTCTATTACTGAAACTGTGGCCCTCGTGTTTAGTACTGAAACTGTGGCCCTCGTGTCTAGTACTGAAACTGTAGCCCTCATATCTAGTGCTAAAACTGTAGCCTTTTTGAAGGCGACATGACCATCTCAAAAATTGTTGATCAATTATTCAATAAACCAGATGTTTGTCGAATCTAATCAACGGAAAATTGATAATCACTATGGTCACTTAATGATGTTGTCGCAGCGATGTTTGTCAACAAAATTGATTGTTGACGGAAATCTTTAATTCATTGATTTTTGAAGTGTTTTGTGATTATCCTGTATTCCCTCGGCTAATCTGGCACTGATCGACATCAGAAGTCGGGCTACAATCACGTGTTCCATCAGGTGAACATGACCGAAGTGTAGTCGGTCCCTGGGGATAGAGGAGAGGTGAACAAGGACAAAGTCCTACCAGAGATTACTGTGTCGAATTGGATCGTAGGCTTGCATGATGTTATATGACAACATAAAGTGAAGGAAACTTTGAGATAGCGGGATATCAATACTTGTAAGATGTGATTTACCTGTTAAAACCCGGTGATGTAAACAACCTAATCATGCTACCTTCCAATTGCTCATTGATCTCATGCTTAGTCGGGTACCTCCTGGTAGGACCAGGTGTAATTATTACCTAAAACTCATTTCATGTTACAAGTGATCGACAGTAACATTATACGCTTTTTATAATTATGTGACTAGTGGCTGACTGAAAAATACGTCATATAAAGTGACGAAGTGTATATTTATCACTACTGCATTCTACACCATGAAACGACCATGACATTTTCCATGAATGCAACCCATGTAGATTCCATTAAATAAACCATAAAAAAACGGTCTAATTCGTGGTCACAAGTGACAGAAATACACTTAAATTCCCCCATGAAAATATACTTCAGTTACATTTTTCGTTGGCATGAATTGGTCCTGACAATGGATCATTTTCATTGCCTTGAGTTGTTGGATTTCATAGTCATGAAGATAGGAAAATGGTAGTTTTCCTGGTCAAAATATTGCATTTATGGTCCATGAATAAGTACCAAATTCATTTAATGACCATAAAATTTTTATGTCGAAATTCATGGCCATGAAATGATGAAATTCCATAAGAAAAGGCATGGATTGGTGATTCAATGGCCATAGAATTAAATGATTGTCAATACTATTACTTTTTTGGAGTGGTCTGTAGTGTTTATTTTGTGAGTGTTTTGCGGGATCGTAGCGATCAGTACAGCATTGTTTTAGCACACATTGCAGTAGGATCTCTGATCATGAGTGGACAACACAGCAGGTTTCTGGTGGAAACACAAAAGGATCTTGAATAGCGGCCATTTATACAGCGGAATTTCAGTGATAAACACGGCAGCAATTCAGCAACCTCACATTGTATTAGATCCACAGAAATGAATGATTCAAAAAAGGTTAAGTTATATATGATGTATATATTCCGTTTGATCATAAATGCAATAATGACTACTAATTCATGGCATGAAAAAAAAATAATATTTGTTTTGGTTCTAAAGCCATTCATAAATTGCAATAACAATTCATGGTCATACTTTATTATATTGTGAATTTTTGTCGCCATGAAATAACAATAAATAAAACTTTAATTCAAAACTTCATGGCCATGAGCATAGTTCATCTTGTAATCTTTACACATTCACATGTATTTCATGGTTTTGTTTATCAATTCACGGCCATGAACTATATAATTCCCGGGGACCTTACTTTCTTGCCAACCCATGAGATATTTTTTGCCACAGGTCTTCATGGTCATTTTGATGGCTTTCCTTTGCTTTCATGGTTTTTCATGGCATTTTTATAGTTCTTTCATTGGTTTTATGTTCAAAAGTGTGACTAGTGCCAAAATCATAATAGAAAGTGATGATGAAACTCGATGTTACTGTAGAAACTGAGGCTGACTTTGTTCTGACCTATTCGCGCCGAAGTAACAAAATATAAATAAAAACATCGAATTAGCAAATAAATAAAAGAAAGAAATAAAATTACAATTAAAAACAGATAAAATTATTGTAATAAAACACAATTAAACCGAACAAAATTACTTAAAAATCAAACAAAATATAACAATTCGTTTCAATAAAGCAATAACAATGGATGTTTTATAGTACGTTTCGTAATACTATTTGATTTTCTAAAACAAATCTAATTACTAGAAAGATAGCATCCACTCTATTGAGCAGACTTCATTGCTGAATTGTTTGTTTATTTCAAATTTTTTATTATTCATAATACAATTGACTTTCTCTTTTGACAGCTAATAATTTTGAAGTTTAACATGTTTGTAAAACTTAAATCATGCAACATATTTTGTGAATTGAATTTTGTTTATTCAACAGACATTTTCGCTGATCGGGGGTGTTAAGCTCCTGCTACATTGTGTGACGATGGGAAATCGAGAGTGACGTTTGCGCTTCAACGAATCAATGCTGTCATTACATCATCACATCAAAAATCATTAGCCCAAATGTTTTTAGTGTGGTGTAAAATGGTGGTGTTTCCTGTGCAGGAAACAGACTGGTGTTCACAATCTGATTGGTAATTGACGTTTCCTGCTTTTTGCCATAAGCTACTGTACATGTGCTACAGCTTTCCCGGCTGTGGAGCAGTCCTATTGGTGAGGACTGGTGTTCTGTACATGTGCTACAGCTTTCCCAGCTGTGGAGCAGTCCTATTGGTGAGGACTGGTGTACTGTACATGTGCTGCAGCTTTCCCAGCTGTGGAGCAGTCCTATTGGTGAGGACTGGTGTTCTGTGAACTCTGTATGTTACTGTACCAAAGCTTAAGGAGTCGACCAAAGCAGCAATGTATTTTACTAAACAATGCTATAACTGTAATATGACTTTTAGCCCTCTTTCATCACATTGTATGAATCATGGGCCCGTATCCATGAAACCGTTCTCATGCCCAAGCATGGATTTGTGCTCAAGTCCAATTTCTTGTTCTGGCTATAAATTATTTGAAAAATATCATTGTGTCAAAGATTTGGCAAAAGAAAGAAGAGACTGGAATGGGCCCGTATCCATGAAACCGTTCTCATGCCCAAGCATGGATTTGTGCTCAAGTCCAATTTCTTGTTCTGGCTATAAATTATTTGAAAAAATATCATTGTGTCAAAGATTTGGCAAAAGAAAGAAGAGACTGGAATCTGGATACTGGTTTCAATGTTTGTAGTTGACTTTTGGATAGTAAACATGATTTAGGTGTGATACAAGAAAGCACAGAATCCATGCTTGAGCACAAGAACAGTTTCAAGAATACAGGCCTAGATCGTTTACATGGCTTTCTCTGTGACCAAGTATTAAACAAATCGACACATTCGGCTACCTAAACACCGGTAACAGCGTTTAGTACAAGCTTGTCTGTGAACATAGACACATAGAAAAACGTAATGGTTGTAAAATAAGACTCATTTCATAGTCCATACGAATACTCTCCAGAATCTACAATAATTATTTCATATTTATTCATAGTCCATTCGGTCACCCTCCAGAATCTACTGTAATTCTTTCATATTTATTCATAGTCCATTCGGATACCCTCCAGAATCCACAGTAATTCTTTCATATTTATTCATAGTCCATTCAGTTACCCTCCAGAATCTACTGTTATTATTTCATATTTATTCATAGTCCATTCGGGTACCCTCCAGAATCCACAGTAATTCTTTCATATTTATTCATAGTCCATTCGGATACTCTCCAGAATCCACAGTAATTCTTTCATATTTATTCATAGTCCATACGGATACCCACCAGAATCTACTGTAATTATTTCATATTTATTCATAGTCCATTCAGTTAACCTCCAGAATCTACTGTTATTATTACATATTTATTCATAGTCCATTCGGGTACCCTCCAGAATCTACTGTAATTATTACATATTTATTCATAGTCCATTCAGTTAACCTCCAAAATCTACTGTTATTATTACATATTTATTCATAGTCCATACGGATACCCTCCAGAATCTACTGTAATTATTACATATTTATTCATAGTCCATACGGATACTTCCAGAATCTACTGTAATTATTACATATTTATTCATAGCCAATACGGATACCCTCCAGAATCTACTGTAATTATTACATATTTATTCATAGTCCATGCGGATACCCTCCAGAATCTACTGTAATTATTACATATTTATTCATAGTCCATTCGGGTACCCTCCAGAATCTACTGTAATTATTACATATTTATTCATAGTCCATACGGATACCCACCAGAATCTACTGTAATTATTACATATTTATTCATAGTCCATGCGGATACCCTCCAGAATCTACTGTAATTCTTTCATATTTATTCATAGTCCATTCGGATACTCTCCAGAATCTACTTAATTCTTTCATATTTATTTATAGCCCATACGGATACCCTCCAGAATCTACTGTAATTATTACATATTTATTCATAGTCTATACGGATACCCTCCAGAATCTACTGTAATTCTTTCATATTTATTTATAGCCCATACGGATACCCTCCAGAATCTACAATAATTATTTCATATTTATTCATAGTCCATTCGGTCACCCTCCAGAATCTACTGTAATTCTTTCATATTTATTCATAGTCCATTCGGATACCCTCCAGAATCCACAGTAATTCTTTCATATTTATTCATAGTCCATACGGATACCCTCCAGAATCTACTGTAATTATTACATATTTATTCATAGTCTATACGGAAACCCTCCAGAATCTACTGTAATTATTACATATTTATTTATAGCCCATACGGATACCCTCCAGAATCTACAATAATTATTTCATATTTATTCATAGTCCATTCGGATACCCTCCAGAATCCACAGTAATTCTTTCATATTTATTCATAGTCCATTCAGTTACCCTCCAGAATCTACTGTTATTATTTCATATTTATTCATAGTCCATTCGGGTACCCTCCAGAATCCACAGTAATTCTTTCATATTTATTCATAGTCCATTCGGATACTCTCCAGAATCTACTGTAATTCTTTCATATTTATTTATAGCCCATACGGATACCCTCCAGAATCTACTGTAATTATTACATATTTATTCATAGTCTATACGGATACCCTCCAGAATCTACTGTAATTCTTTCATATTTATTTATAGCCCATACGGATACCCTCCAGAATCTACTGTAATTATTACATATTTATTCATAGTCCATTCGGATACCCTCCAGAATCTACTGTAATTATTACATATTTATTCATAGTCCATTCGGATACCCTCCAGAATCTACTGTAATTATTACATATTTATTCATAGTCCATTCGGATACCCTCCAGAATCTACTGTAATTCTTTCATATAAATTTTATTCATAGTCCATTCGGATACCCTCCAGAATCTACTGTAATTATTTCATATTTATTCATAGTCCATTCGGATACCCTCCAGAATCTACTGTAATTATTACATATTTATTCATAGTCCATTCGGATACCCTCCAGAATCTACTGTTATTATTACATATTTATTCATAGCCCATACGGATACTCTCCAGAATCTACTGTAATTATTACATATTTATTCATAGTCCATACGGAAATCCTCCAGAATCTACTGTAATTATTACATATTTATTCATAGTCCATACGGAAACCCTCCAGAATCTACTGTTATTATTACATATTTATTCATAGTCTATACGGATACCCACCAGAATCTACTGTAATTCTTTCATATTTATTCAATCAAAGCCATTCGCTGAAAATTAAATTGAACAATATTAAATAGATATGAATTCAAATAACGTATGTGTTATTATCACACGTTTGTCTCTGATCATTTACATTTTGCCTGTGTGAGTTTTTATATCTGGGCCTTGGCTGATCAACAATGGGCCGATAATTTGATATCAGCCCGAGCCGATAACTTGATATCAGCCAAGGTCGATAACCAGTTACCAGACCGGACTGATATCACCTCATCCGGGTTCTTCATTCCTGATTTCAATTTTAAGCTAAGACACTCGTCAGATTGCACTGCTTTAAATTTTGATTTTAAAAGTGTTGAATCGTTAAAATAAGTTCTTTTTGTTTTGTTCTAAATGCTTTCTTACTTTATTACAAACACTTTTATCTGTAGAGTGATGTGGAAACACGATTCTTGAAATCGGATTTGTATATCAACGTTTTTGCCTTAATTACTTTTTTCCACAAACTTCAAGTTTGCGCAGTTTTCAGCAATCGATATTTAGAGGTTATAATATGACTACTTTGATTTGTCGAGGGGCTTATCAGGACGGGTAACAAAAACCTTGCCAAATCTTTCAATTTCACTTTCAGGTATATCGACGATGTGTTGTCTATAAACAACAAGAAGTTTGCTGACCTAGTTGATCGTATATACCCTACTGAACTTGAGATTAAAGACACAACAGACTCTCCTACACCAGCTTCTTACCTTCATCTTTACTTAAACTATTACCAACACGGGCAACTTACTACTAAGCTGTATGATAAACGTGACGATTTCGATTTTCCTATCGTGAACTTTCCCTTTCTTGATAGTAACATCCTTGCTTCTCCATCCTTCTCTATTCCTTATTCTAGGGCTTGCTCTGAATATCGCGATTTTCGTGACAGATGTCGACTGCTGACGAACAAACTTACGGCACAGGGATTCGAGAGGTGCAGGTTGATGAAGACTATGGGCAAGTTTTATGGTCGCCATCTTGATATCATCAAAATATATTCTGTATCTTTGTGTGCTATGAAGATGGACGTTTTTGAGTTTGCTTGTTAGTGTGTTTACTTGTTGTGATGACAATGATGACTCGGTTCTCATTTTGAGAATTGATGCTTACTTGGATGTGACCAAGATTTACATGGCGGGTGTCGTCGATGAAGCAGATAACGCTTACTCTTCCAGAACACCTGGTCTTATTCTCTTGTGCTTTTACGAGAATCTCCATGTAAATCTTTCCTTTGTTCCTATTTTGACTCTAGTTCAACTGATTTCGGATTTTGTTTTTGTTGACGCTTTGGTATTCTCTGATGTTTTTCTTAATATAGGTATGCCAGGGAAAATGTACAATTAGGCGACAAATAGCTAATACCAAAAATAAGAAATATTCAGAGGAGGGCCTCAGGAGATGTCCACTTAGATTTAAAGACAACTGAGCAAAATTCAAAGTCACTTGGTGAAAGGCCAAGCTGAAATTTTGTACCTGTTCAGTTATGAACATTTGATCGATATTAAACAAATTGTCAACATTACCTGCTGTTACTGTATATGCACCTTTTTGGTTGTAAATTGTAAATGACATTAAAGTAGGTATTATATATGTAAAAGGTTGAATTATCACATTACACAATGATAATTTGACAGAAATAAGAATGTCGTATAGCTACTTAATTGCGGCTGCAAATTTCTTCCAAATACATATTAAGCTTTTGATATTTGCTACGTTGCTGGAACCTGAATATTTCATTTGATATGCAATTGATACTGTACCTTAAACTCAAGCCAGCCCCACTGTTCTTCGCTCATACTGGACTGTACCTATTTCATAGACAGGACATAACACACTGGACTTTAACTATTTCATAGACTGGACATATCACACGGGACTTTAACTATTTCACAGACAGGACATATCACACTGTACTTTAACTATTTCATAGACAGGACATATCACACTGGATTTTAACTATTTCATAGACAGGACATATCACACTGTACTGTAACTATTAATAGAGAGGACATATCACATTGGACTGTAACTATTTCATAGAGAGGACATATCACACTGGACTTTAACTATTTCATAGAGAGGACTTATCACACTGGACTTTAACTGTTTCATAGAGAGGACATATCACACTGGACTTTAACTATTTCATAGAGAGGACATTTCACACGGGACTGTAACTATTTCATAGACAGGACATATCACACGGGACTTTAACTATTTCATAGAGAGGACTTATCACACTGGACTTTAACTGTTTCATAGAGAGGACATATCACACTGGACTTTAACTATTTCATAGAGAGGACATTTCACACGGGACTGTAACTATTTCATAGACAGGACATATCACACTGGACTTTAACTATTTCACAGAGAGGACTTATCACACGGGACTGTAACTATTTCATAGAGAGGACTTATCACACGGGGCTTTAACTATTTCATAAAGAGGACATATCACACTCGTCTATTTCATAGAGAGGACATATCACACTGGACTTTATCTATTTCATAGAGAGGACATATCACACTGGACTTTATCTATTTCATAGACAGGACATATCACACTGGACTTTATCTATTTCATAGAGAGGACATATCACACTGGACTTTAACTATTTCATAGAGAGGACATATCACACTGGACTTTATCTATTTCATAGACAGGACATATCACACTGGACTTAATCTATTTCATAGAGAGGACATATCACACTGGACTTTAACTATTTCATAGACAGGACATATCACACTGGACTTTATCTATTTCATAGACAGGACATATCACACTGGACTTTATCTATTTCATAGACAGGACATATCACACTGGACTTTAACTATGTCATAGAGAGGACATATCACACTAGACTTTATCTATTTCATAGACAGGACATATCACACTGGACTTTATCTATTTCATAGACAGGACATATCACACTGGACTTTATCTATTTCATAGACAGGACATATCACACTGGACTTTATCTATTTCATAGAGAGGACATATCACACTGGACTTTAACTATTTCATAGAGAGGACATATCACACTGGACTTTATCTATTTCATAGACAGGACATATCACACGGGACTTTAACTGTTTCATAGACAGGACATGTCACACTGGACTTTAACTGTTTCATAGAGAGGACATATCACACTGGACTTTAACTATTTCATAGAGAGGACATATCACACGGGACTATAACTGTTTCATAGAGAGGACATATCACACTGGACTTAAACTATTTCATAGAGAGGACATATCACACTGGACTTTATCTATTTCATAGACAGGACATATCACACTGGACTTTATCTATTTCATAGACAGGACATATCACACTGGGCTATTTCATAGAGAGGACATATCACACTGGACTATTTCATAGACACGACATATCACACTGGACTATTTCATAGACAGGACATATCACACTGGACTTTATCTATTTCATAGAGAGGACATATCACACGGGACTTTATCTGTTTCATAGAGAGGACATATC
Organism: Mimachlamys varia; assembly: GCA_947623455.1. Lineage (NCBI taxonomy): Eukaryota > Metazoa > Mollusca > Bivalvia > Pectinida > Pectinidae > Mimachlamys > Mimachlamys varia. The sequence continues at coordinate 42,007,884 of OX392542.1, forward strand.
ACACTGGACTTTATCTGTTTCATAGAGAGGACATATCACACTGGACTTTATCTATTTCATAGAGAGGACATATCACACTGGACTTTATCTATTTCATAGAGAGGACATATCACACGGGACTTTATCTGTTTCATAGACACGACATATCACACTGGGCTTTAACTATCTCATAGACAGGACATATCACACTGGACTTTATCTGTTTCATAGAGAGGACATATCACACGAGACTTTATCTGTTTCATAGACACGACATATCACACTGGGCTTTAACTATTTCATAGACAGGACATATCACACTGGACTTTATCTATTTCATAGAGAGGACATATCACACTGGACTTTAACTATTTCATAGAGAGGACATATCACACTGGACTTTATCTGTTTCATAGAGAGGACATATCACACTGGACTTTATCTGTTTCATAGAGAGGACATATCACACGAGACTTTATCTGTTTCATAGACAGGACATATCACACGGGACTTTAACTATTTCACAGAGAGGACATATCACACTGGACTTTATCTGTTTCATAGAGAGGACATATCACACTGGACTATTTCATAGAGAGGACATATCACACTGGACTATTTCATAGAGAGGACACATCACACTGGACTTTATCTGTTTCATAGACAGGACATATCACACTGGACTATTTCATAGAGAGGACATATCACACTTGACTTTAACTATTTCATAGAGAGGACATATCACACGGGACTTTAACTGTTTCGTAGAGAGGACATATCACACTGGACTATTTCATAGACACGACATATCACACGGGACTTTGACTATTTCATAGAGAGGACATATCACACGGGACTTTAACTATTTCATACACAGGTTATATCACACGGGACTTTAACTATTTCATAGAGAGGACATATCACACTGGACTTTATCTATTTCATAGACAGGACATATCACACTGGACTTTATCTATTTCATAGACAGGACATATCACACTGGACTATTTCATAGAGAGGACATATCACACTGGACTATTTCATAGACACGACATATCACACTGGACTATTTCATAGACAGGACATATCACACTGGACTATTTCATAGACAGGACATATCACACTGGACTTTATCTATTTCATAGAGAGGACATATCACACTGGACTATTTCATAGAGAGAACATATCACACTGGACTTTAACTATTTCATAGAGAGGACATATCACACTGGACTTTATCTATTTCATAGAGAGGACATATCACACGGGACTATTTCATAGACAGGACATATCACACTGGACTTTATCTGTTTCATAGAGAGGACATATCACACTGGACTTTAACTATTTCATAGACAGGACATATCACAATGGACTTTATCTATTTCATAGAGAGGACATATCACACTGAACTTTATCTGTTTCATAGAGAGGACATATCACACTGGGCTTTAACTATTTCATAGACAGGACATATCACACTGGACTTTATCTATTTCATAGAGAGGACATATCACACTGGACTTTAACTATTTCATAGAGAGGACATATCACACTGGACTTTAACTATTTCATAGAGAGGACTTATCACACTGGACTTTATCTGTTTCATAGAGAGGACATATCACACTGGACTTTATCTGTTTCATAGAGAGGACATATCACACGAGACTTTATCTGTTTCATAGACAGGACATATCACACGGGACTTTAACTATTTCACAGAGAGGACATATCACACTGGACTTTATCTGTTTCATAGAGAGGACATATCACACTGGACTATTTCATAGAGAGGACATATCACACTGGACTATTTCATAGAGAGGACACATCACACTGGACTTTATCTGTTTCATAGACAGGACATATCACACTGGACTATTTCATAGAGAGGACATATCACACTTGACTTTAACTATTTCATAGAGAGGACATATCACACGGGACTTTAACTGTTTCATAGAGAGGACATATCACACTGGACTATTTCATAGACACGACATATCACACGGGACTTTGACTATTTCATAGAGAGGACATATCACACGGGACTTTAACTATTTCATACACAGGTTATATCACACGGGACTTTAACTATTTCATAGAGAGGACATATCACACTGGACTTTATCTGTTTCATAGAGAGGACATATCACACGGGACTTTAACTATTTCATAGACACGACATATCACACTGGACTGTAACTATTTCATAGACAGGACATATCACACTAGACTTTAACTATTTCATAGACAGGACATATCACACTAGACTTTAACTATTTCATAGAGAGGACTTATCACACTGGACTTTATCTATTTCATAGAGAGGACATATCACACTGGACTTTATCTGTTTCATAGAGAGGACATATCACACGGGACTTTATCTATTTCATAGACAGGACATATCACTCTGGACTATTTCATAGACAGGACATATCACACTGTACTTAAAATATTTCATAGAGAGGACATATCACACTGGACTTTATCTGTTTCATAGAGAGGACATATCACACTGGACTTTAACTATTTCATAGACACGACATATCACACTGGACTGTAACTATTTCATAGACACGACATATCACACTAGACTTTAACTATTTCATAGACAGGACATATCACACTAGACTTTAACTATTTCGTAGAGAGGACTTATCACACTGGACTTTATCTATTTCATAGAGAGGACATATCACACTGGACTTTAACTATTTCATAGAGAGGACATATCACACTGGACTTTATCTGTTTCATAGAGAGGACATATCACACTGGACTTTATCTGTTTCATAGAGAGGACATATCACACGAGACTTTATCTGTTTCATAGACAGGACATATCACACGGGACTTTAACTATTTCACAGAGAGGACATATCACACTGGACTTTATCTGTTTCATAGAGAGGACATATCACACTGGACTATTTCATAGAGAGGACATATCACACTGGACTATTTCATAGAGAGGACACATCACACTGGACTTTATCTGTTTCATAGACAGGACATATCACACTGGACTATTTCATAGAGAGGACATATCACACTTGACTTTAACTATTTCATAGAGAGGACATATCACACGGGACTTTAACTGATTCGTAGAGAGGACATATCACACTGGACTATTTCATAGACACGACATATCACACGGGACTTTGACTATTTCATAGAGAGGACATATCACACGGGACTTTAACTATTTCATACACAGGTTATATCACACGGGACTTTAACTATTTCATAGAGAGGACATATCACACTGGACTTTATCTATTTCATAGACAGGACATATCACACTGGACTTTATCTATTTCATAGACAGGACATATCACACTGGACTATTTCATAGAGAGGACATATCACACTGGACTATTTCATAGACACGACATATCACACTGGACTATTTCATAGACAGGACATATCACACTGGACTATTTCATAGACAGGACATATCACACTGGACTTTATCTATTTCATAGAGAGGACATATCACACTGGACTATTTCATAGAGAGAACATATCACACTGGACTTTAACTATTTCATAGAGAGGACATATCACACTGGACTTTATCTATTTCATAGACAGGACATATCACACTGGACTTTATCTATTTCATAGACAGGACATATCACACTGGACTATTTCATAGAGAGGACATATCACACTGGACTATTTCATAGACACGACATATCACACTGGACTATTTCATAGACAGGACATATCACACTGGACTATTTCATAGACAGGACATATCACACTGGACTTTATCTATTTCATAGAGAGGACATATCACACTGGACTATTTCATAGAGAGAACATATCACACTGGACTTTAACTATTTCATAGAGAGGACATATCACACTGGACTTTATCTATTTCATAGAGAGGACATATCACACGGGACTATTTCATAGACAGGACATATCACACTGGACTTTATCTGTTTCATAGAGAGGACATATCACACTGGACTTTAACTATTTCATAGACAGGACATATCACAATGGACTTTATCTATTTCATAGAGAGGACATATCACACTGAACTTTATCTGTTTCATAGAGAGGACATATCACACTGGGCTTTAACTATTTCATAGACAGGACATATCACACTGGACTTTATCTATTTCATAGAGAGGACATATCACACTGGACTTTAACTATTTCATAGAGAGGACATATCACACTGGACTTTAACTATTTCATAGAGAGGACTTATCACACTGGACTTTATCTGTTTCATAGAGAGGACATATCACACTGGACTTTATCTGTTTCATAGAGAGGACATATCACACGAGACTTTATCTGTTTCATAGACAGGACATATCACACGGGACTTTAACTATTTCACAGAGAGGACATATCACACTGGACTTTATCTGTTTCATAGAGAGGACATATCACACTGGACTATTTCATAGAGAGGACATATCACACTGGACTATTTCATAGAGAGGACACATCACACTGGACTTTATCTGTTTCATAGACAGGACATATCACACTGGACTATTTCATAGAGAGGACATATCACACTTGACTTTAACTATTTCATAGAGAGGACATATCACACGGGACTTTAACTGTTTCATAGAGAGGACATATCACACTGGACTATTTCATAGACACGACATATCACACGGGACTTTGACTATTTCATAGAGAGGACATATCACACGGGACTTTAACTATTTCATACACAGGTTATATCACACGGGACTTTAACTATTTCATAGAGAGGACATATCACACTGGACTTTATCTGTTTCATAGAGAGGACATATCACACGGGACTTTAACTATTTCATAGACACGACATATCACACTGGACTGTAACTATTTCATAGACAGGACATATCACACTAGACTTTAACTATTTCATAGACAGGACATATCACACTAGACTTTAACTATTTCATAGAGAGGACTTATCACACTGGACTTTATCTATTTCATAGAGAGGACATATCACACTGGACTTTATCTGTTTCATAGAGAGGACATATCACACGGGACTTTATCTATTTCATAGACAGGACATATCACTCTGGACTATTTCATAGACAGGACATATCACACTGTACTTAAAATATTTCATAGAGAGGACATATCACACTGGACTTTATCTGTTTCATAGAGAGGACATATCACACTGGACTTTAACTATTTCATAGACACGACATATCACACTGGACTGTAACTATTTCATAGACACGACATATCACACTAGACTTTAACTATTTCATAGACAGGACATATCACACTAGACTTTAACTATTTCGTAGAGAGGACTTATCACACTGGACTTTATCTATTTCATAGAGAGGACATATCACACTGGACTTTAACTATTTCATAGAGAGGACATATCACACTGGACTTTATCTGTTTCATAGAGAGGACATATCACACTGGACTTTATCTGTTTCATAGAGAGGACATATCACACGAGACTTTATCTGTTTCATAGACAGGACATATCACACGGGACTTTAACTATTTCACAGAGAGGACATATCACACTGGACTTTATCTGTTTCATAGAGAGGACATATCACACTGGACTATTTCATAGAGAGGACATATCACACTGGACTATTTCATAGAGAGGACACATCACACTGGACTTTATCTGTTTCATAGACAGGACATATCACACTGGACTATTTCATAGAGAGGACATATCACACTTGACTTTAACTATTTCATAGAGAGGACATATCACACGGGACTTTAACTGTTTCGCAGAGAGGACATATCACACTGGACTATTTCATAGACACGACATATCACACGGGACTTTGACTATTTCATAGAGAGGACATATCACACGGGACTTTAACTATTTCATACACAGGTTATATCACACGGGACTTTAACTATTTCATAGAGAGGACATATCACACTGGACTTTATCTATTTCATAGACAGGACATATCACACTGGACTTTATCTATTTCATAGACAGGACATATCACACTGGACTATTTCATAGAGAGGACATATCACACTGGACTATTTCATAGACACGACATATCACACTGGACTATTTCATAGACAGGACATATCACACTGGACTATTTCATAGACAGGACATATCACACTGGACTTTATCTATTTCATAGAGAGGACATATCACACTGGACTATTTCATAGAGAGAACATATCACACTGGACTTTAACTATTTCATAGAGAGGACATATCACACTGGACTTTATCTATTTCATAGAGAGGACATATCACACGGGACTATTTCATAGACAGGACATATCACACTGGACTTTATCTGTTTCATAGAGAGGACATATCACACTGGACTTTAACTATTTCATAGACAGGACATATCACAATGGACTTTATCTATTTCATAGAGAGGACATATCACACTGAACTTTATCTGTTTCATAGAGAGGACATATCACACTGGGCTTTAACTATTTCATAGACAGGACATATCACACTGGACTTTATCTATTTCATAGAGAGGACATATCACACTGGACTTTATCTATTTCATAGAGAGGACATATCACACTGGACTTTAACTATTTCATAGAGAGGACTTATCACACTGGACTTTATCTGTTTCATAGAGAGGACATATCACACTGGACTTTATCTGTTTCATAGAGAGGACATATCACACGAGACTTTATCTGTTTCATAGACAGGACATATCACACGGGACTTTAACTATTTCACAGAGAGGACATATCACACTGGACTTTATCTGTTTCATAGAGAGGACATATCACACTGGACTATTTCATAGAGAGGACATATCACACTGGACTATTTCATAGAGAGGACACATCACACTGGACTTTATCTGTTTCATAGACAGGACATATCACACTGGACTATTTCATAGAGAGGACATATCACACTTGACTTTAACTATTTCATAGAGAGGACATATCACACGGGACTTTAACTGTTTCATAGAGAGGACATATCACACTGGACTATTTCATAGACACGACATATCACACGGGACTTTGACTATTTCATAGAGAGGACATATCACACGGGACTTTAACTATTTCATACACAGGTTATATCACACGGGACTTTAACTATTTCATAGAGAGGACATATCACACTGGACTTTATCTGTTTCATAGAGAGGACATATCACACGGGACTTTAACTATTTCATAGACACGACATATCACACTGGACTGTAACTATTTCATAGACAGGACATATCACACTAGACTTTAACTATTTCATAGACAGGACATATCACACTAGACTTTAACTATTTCATAGAGAGGACTTATCACACTGGACTTTATCTATTTCATAGAGAGGACATATCACACTGGACTTTATCTGTTTCATAGAGAGGACATATCACACGGGACTTTATCTATTTCATAGACAGGACATATCACTCTGGACTATTTCATAGACAGGACATATCACACTGTACTTAAAATATTTCATAGAGAGGACATATCACACTGGACTTTATCTGTTTCATAGAGAGGACATATCACACTGGACTTTAACTATTTCATAGACACGACATATCACACTGGACTGTAACTATTTCATAGACACGACATATCACACTAGACTTTAACTATTTCATAGACAGGACATATCACACTAGACTTTAACTATTTCGTAGAGAGGACTTATCACACTGGACTTTATCTATTTCATAGAGAGGACATATCACACTGGACTTTATCTGTTTCATAGAGAGGACATATCACACGGGACTTTATCTATTTCATAGACAGGACATATCACTCTGGACTATTTCATAGACAGGACATATCACACTGTACTTAAAATATTTCATAGAGAGGACATATCACACTGGACTTTATCTGTTTCATAGAGAGGACATATCACACTGGACTTTAACTATTTCATAGACACGACATATCACACTGGACTTTAACTATTTCATAGAGAGGACATATCACACTGGACTTTAACTATTTTATAGAGACGACATATCACACTGGACTTTAACTATTTCATAGACAGGACATATCACACTGGACTTTAACTATTTCATAGACAGGACATATCACACTGGACTTTATCTATTTCATAGAGAGGACATATCACACTGGACTTTATCTATTTCATAGACAGGACATATCACACTGGACTTTATCTATTTCATAGAGACGACATATCACACTGGACTTTAACTATTTTATAGAGACGACATATCACACTGGACTTTAACTATTTCATAGACAGGACATATCACACTGGACTTAAACTATTTCATAGACAGGACATATCACACTGGACTTTATCTATTTCATAGACAGGACATATCACACTGGACTTTATCTGTTTCATAGACAGGACATATCACACTGGACTTTAACTATTTCATAGAGAGGACATATCACACTGGACTATTTCATAGAGAGGACAGATCACACTGGACTTTATCTATTTCATAGAGAGGACATATCACACTGGACTTTATCTATTTCACAGAGAGGACAGATCACACTGGACTTTATCTATTTCATAGAGAGGACATATCACACGGGACTTTAACTATTTCACAGAGAGGACATATCACACGGGACTGTAACTATTTCATAGAGAGGACATATCACACCGGACTTTAACTATTTCATAGAGAGGACATATCACACTGGACTATTTCATAAAGAGGACATATCACACTGGACTTTATCTATTTCATAGAGAGGACATATCACACGGGACTGTAACTATTTCATAGAGAGGACATATCACACTGGACTATTTCATAAAGAGGACTTATCACACTAGACTTTAACTATTTCATAGACAGGACATATCACACTAGACTTTAACTATTTCATAGAGAGGACTTATCACACTGGACTTTATCTATTTCATAGAGAGGACATATCACACTGGACTTTATCTGTTTCATAGAGAGGACATATCACACGGGACTTTATCTATTTCATAGACAGGACATATCACTCTGGACTATTTCATAGACAGGACATATCACACTGTACTTAAAATATTTCATAGAGAGGACATATCACACTGGACTTTATCTGTTTCATAGAGAGGACATATCACACTGGACTTTAACTATTTCATAGACACGACATATCACACTGGACTTTAACTATTTCATAGAGAGGACATATCACACTGGACTTTAACTATTTTATAGAGACGACATATCACACTGGACTTTAACTATTTCATAGACAGGACATATCACACTGGACTTTAACTATTTCATAGACAGGACATATCACACTGGACTTTATCTATTTCATAGAGAGGACATATCACACTGGACTTTATCTATTTCATAGACAGGACATATCACACTGGACTTTATCTATTTCATAGAGACGACATATCACACTGGACTTTAACTATTTCATAGAGAGGACATATCACACTGGACTTTATCTATTTCATAGACAGGACATATCACACTGGACTTTATCTATTTCATAGAGACGACATATCACACTGGACTTTAACTATTTTATAGAGACGACATATCACACTGGACTTTAACTATTTCATAGACAGGACATATCACACTGGACTTAAACTATTTCATAGACAGGACATATCACACTGGACTTTATCTATTTCATAGACAGGACATATCACACTGGACTTTATCTGTTTCATAGACAGGACATATCACACTGGACTTTAACTATTTCATAGAGAGGACATATCACACTGGACTATTTCATAAAGAGGACAGATCACACTGGACTTTATCTATTTCATAGAGAGGACATATCACACTGGACTTTATCTATTTCACCGAGAGGACAGATCACACTGGACTTTATCTATTTCATAGAGAGGACATATCACACGGGACTTTAACTATTTCACAGAGAGGACATATCACACGGGACTGTAACTATTTCATAGAGAGGACATATCGCACCGGACTTTAACTATTTCATAGAGAGGACATATCACACTGGACTATTTCATAAAGAGGACATATCACACTGGACTTTATCTATTTCATAGAGAGGACATATCACACGGGACTTTATCTATTTCATAGACAGGACATATCACACTGGACTATTTCATAGACAGGACATATCACACTGGACTTTATCTGTTTCATAGAGAGGACATATCACACGGGACTTTAACTATTTCATAGAGAGGACATATCACACTGGACTTTAACTATTTCATAGACAGGACATATCACACTGGACTTTATCTATTTCATAGAGAGGACATATCACACTGGACTTTATCTATTTCATAGACAGGACATATCACACTGGACTTTATCTATTTCATAGAGACGACATATCACACTGGACTTTAACTATTTTATAGAGACGACATATCACACTGGACTTTAACTATTTCATAGACAGGACATATCACACTGGACTTTAACTATTTCATAGACAGGACATATCACACTGGACTTTATCTATTTCATAGACAGGACATATCACACTGGACTTTATCTGTTTCATAGACAGGACATATCACACTGGACTTTAACTATTTCATAGAGAGGACATATCACACGGGACTTTATCTATTTCATAGAGAGGACATATCACACTGGACTATTTCATAGAGAGGACAGATCACACTGGACTTTATCTATTTCATAGAGAGGACATATCACACTGGACTTTATCTATTTCACAGAGAGGACAGATCACACGGGACTTTAACTATTTCACAGAGAGGACATATCACACGGGACTGTAACTATTTCATAGAGAGGACATATCACACCGGACTTTAACTATTTCATAGAGAGGACATATCACACTGGACTATTTCATAAAGAGGACATATCACACTGGACTTTATCTATTTCATAGAGAGGACATATCACACGGGACTGTAACTATTTCATAGAGAGGACATATCACACTGGACTATTTCATAAAGAGGACATATCACACTGGACTTTATCTATTTCATAGAGAGGACATATCACACGGGACTGTAACTATTTCATAGACACGACATATCACACTGGACTTTATCTATTTCATAGAGAGGACATATCACACTGGACTTTAACTATTTCACAGAGAGGACATATCACACTGGACTTTATCTATTTCATAGAGAGGACATATCACACTGGACTTTAACTGTTTCATAGAGAGGACATATCACACTGGACTTTATCTATTTCATAGAGAGGACATATCACACTGGACTTTAACTATTTCATAGAGAGGACATATCACACTGGACTTTAACTGTTTCATAGAGAGGACATATCACACTGGACTTTATCTATTTCATAGAGAGGACATATCACACGGGACTTTATCTATTTCATAGACACGACATATCACACTGAACTTTATCTGTTTCATAGAGAGGACATATCACACTGGACTTTAACTATTTCATAGACAGGACATATAACACGGGACTTTAACTATTTCATAGAGAGGACATATCACACTGGACTTTATCTATTTCATAGAGAGGACATATCACACTGGACTTTATCTATTTCATAGAGAGGACATATCACACTGGACTTTATCTATTTCATAGAGAGGACATATCACACGGGACTTTATCTATTTCATAGACAGGACATATCACACTGGACTTTATCTATTTCATAGACAGGACATATCACACTGGACTTTATCTGTTTCATAGAGAGGACATATCACACGGGACTTTAACTATTTCATAGAGAGGACATATCACACGGGACTTTATCTATTTCATAGACAGGACATATCACACTGGACTTTATCTATTTCATAGACAGGACATATCACACTGGACTTTATCTATTTCATAGACAGGACATATCACACTGGACTTTATCTGTTTCATAGAGAGGACATATCACACTGGACTTTAACTATTTCATAGACAGGACATATAACACGTGACTTTAACTATTTCATAGAGAGGACATATCACACTGGACTTTATCTATTTCATAGAGAGGACATATCACACTGGACTTTATCTATTTCATAGAGAGGACATATCACACGGGACTTTATCTATTTCATAGACAGGACATATCACACTGGACTTTATCTATTTCATAGAGAGGACATATCACACGGGACTTTATCTATTTCATAGACAGGACATATCACACTGGACTTTATCTATTTCATAGAGAGGACATATCACACGGGACTTTATCTATTTCATAGACAGGACATATCACACTGGACTTTAACTATTTCATAGACAGGACATATCACACTGGACTTTAACTATTTCATAGAGAGGACATATCACACTGGACTTTATCTATTTCATAGAGAGGACACAATGCTGGACTTTAATGTTGATGAGGAAACAAGAAAGTCTAAAAGAAAAAAAATAGAGGTTTTTTTTTCATTCATACTTAATGATAGCATGTCTTTGTGGGAACTTTTGCGGAAGGCTGATGGACTATAAACTGCATGGCTACAATGCCTGTGGAAGCATCAAGTCTAACTTCCATCTTTTTCGAAGATCTCTTGAATTTTTAAATAGGCAGCTCTGAATAATTCACAATGATTTGGCCACACTGTGTCTGCTGTCTATCAGTAATAGTGATAGGTTAATCCAGGACAGAGTTCAGTGAGAAGTTGTAACTATATAAATCTGGGACTGAGTTTCAGTGTAGAGGATGTAACTATATAAATCTGGGACAGAGTTTCAGTGTAGAGGATGTAACTATATAAATCTGGGACTGAGTTTCAGTGTAGAGGGTGTAACTATATAGATCTGGGACAGAGTTTCAGTGTAGGGAGTGTAACTATATAAATCTGGAAGTGAGTTTCAGTGTATGGGGTGTAACTATATAAATCTGGGACAGAGTTTCAGTGTAGAGGGTGTAACTATATAGATCTGGGACTGAGTTTCAGTGTAGAGGGTGTAACTATTTAAATCTGGGACAGAGTTTCAGTGTAGGGGGTGTAACTATATAAATCTGTGACTGGGTTTCAGTGTAGAGGGTGTAACTATATAGATCTGGGACTGAGTTTCAGTGTAGAGGATGTAACTATATAAATCTGGGACAGAGTTTCAGTGTAGGGGGTGTAACTATATAAATCTGGGACTGAGTTTCAGTGTAGAGGGTGTAACTATATAAATCTGGGACTGAGTTTCAGTGTAGGGGGTGTAACTATATAAATATGGAGCAGAGTTTCAGTGTAGAGGGTGTAACTATATAAATCTGGGACTGAGTTTCAGTGTAGAGGGTGTAACTATATAAATCTGGGACAGCGTTTCAGTGTAGGGGATGTAACTATATAAATCTGGGACAGGGTTTAAGTGTAGAGCGTGTAACTATATAAATTTGGGACATAGTTTCAGTGTAGGGGGTGTAACTATTTAAATCTGGGACTGAGTTTCAGTGTAGAGGGTGTAACTATATAAATCTGGGAGTGAGTTTCAGTGTAGGAGTGTAACTATATAAATCTGGGACTGAGTTTCAGTGTAGAGGTTGTAACTATATAAATCTGGGACAGAGTTTCAGTGTAGAGGTTGTAACTATATAAATCTGGGACTGAGTTTCAGTGTAGGAGTGTAACTATATAAATCTTGGACAGCGTTTCAGTGTAGGGGATGTAACTATATAAATCTGGGGCAGAGTTTCAGTGTAGGGGGTGTAACTATATAAATCTAGGACTGAGTTTCAGTGTAGAGGTTGTAACTATATAAATCTGGGACAGAGTTTCAGTGTAGGGGGTGTAACTATATAAATCTGGGACTGAGTTTCAGTGTAGAGGGTGTAACTATATAAATCTGGGACTGTGTTTCAGTGTAGGAGTGTAACTATATAAATCTGGAACTGAGTTTCAGTGAAGAGGGTGTAACTATATAAATCTGGGACTGAGTTTCAGTGTAGAGGTCGTAACTATATAAATCTGGGACAGAGTTTCAGTGAAGAGGTTGTAACTATATAAATCTGGGACTGAGTTTCAGTGTAGGAGTGTAACTATATAAATCTAGGACTGAGTTTCAGTGTAGATGTTGTAACTATATAAATCTGGGACAGAGTTTCAGTGTAGAGGGTGTAACTATATAAATCTGGGACAGAGTTTAGTGTAGGAGTGTAACTATATAAATCTGGGACTGAGTTTCAGTGTAGAGCGTGTAACTATATAAATCTGGGGCAGAGTTTCAGTGTAGAGGTTGTAACTATATAAATCTGGGACTGAGTTTCAGTGTAGTGGGTGTAACTATATAAATCTGGGACTGAGTTTCAGTGTAGGAGTGTAACTATATAAATCTAGGACTGAGTTTCAGTGTAGATGTTGTAACTATATAAATCTGGGACAGAGTTTCAGTGTAGAGGGTGTAACTATATAAATCTGGGACAGAGTTTAGTGTAGGAGTGTAACTATATAAATCTGGGACTGAGTTTCAGTGTAGAGCGTGTAACTATATAAATCTGGGGCAGAGTTTCAGTGTAGAGGTTGTAACTATATAAATCTGGGACAGAGTTTCAGTGTAGGGGAGGTAACTATATAAATCTGGGACTGTTACATAGAATGTAGGCTGTTGAATGTACATTTGTCTTTGTTTGATGTACAGTTGTCTTTGACAGTAAAATGTGAAGTTGACTCTGTAAAACGTACAGTTGTCTCTGTATAATGTACAGTTGTCTTTGACAGTAGAATGTACAGTTGTCTTTGACAGTAGAGTGTACAGTTGTTTTGTATAATGTACTGTTGTCTTTGACAGTAGAATGTACAGTTATCTTTGTATAATGTACAGTTGTCTTTGACAGTAGAATGTACAGTTATCTTTGACAGTAGAATGTACAGTTGTCTTTGTATAATGTACAATTGTCTTTGACAGTAGAATGTACAGTTGTCTTTGTATAATGTACAGTTGTCTTTGACAGTAGGGTGTACAGTTGTCTTTGTATAATGTACAGTTGTCTTTGTATAATGTACAGTTGTCTTTGTATAATGTACAGTTTTCTTTGACATTAGAATGTACAGTTGTCTTTGTATAATGTACAGTTGTCTTTGTATAATGTATAGTTGTCTTTGACAGTAGAATGTACAGTTGTCTTTGTATATTGTACAATTGTCTTTGACAGTAGAATGTACAGTTGTCTCTGTATAATGTACAGTTGTCTTTGACAGTAGAATGTACAGTTGTCTTTGTATAATGAACAGTTGTCTTTGTATAATGTACAGTTGTCTTTGACAGTAGAATGTACAGTTGTCTTTGTATAATGTACAGTTGTCTTTGACAGTAGGGTGTACAGTTGTCTTTGTATAATGAACAGTTGTCTTTGTATAATGTACAGTTGTCTTTGACATTAGAATGTACAGTTGTCTTTGTATAATGTACAGTTGTCTTTGTATAATGTACAGTTGTCTTTGTATAATGTATAGTTGTCTTTGACAGTAGAATGTCCAGTTGTCTTTGTATATTGTACAATTGTCTTTGACAGTAGAATGTACAGTTGTCTCTGTATAATGTACAGTTGTCTTTGACAGTAGAATGTACAGTTGTCTTTGTATAATGAACAGTTGTCTTTGTATAATGTACAGTTGTCTTTGACAGTAGAATGTACAGTTGTCTTTGTATAATGTACAGTTGTCTTTGACAGTAGAATGTACAGTTGTCTTTGTATAATGTACAGTTGTCTTTGTATAATGTACAGTTGTCTTTGACAGTATAATGTACAGTTGTCTTTGTATAATGTACAGTTGTCTCTGTATAATGTACAGTTGTCTTTGACAGTAGAATGTCTTTGACAGTAGAATGTACAGTTGTCTTTGACAGTAGGATGTACAGTTGTCTTTGTATAATGTACAGTTGTCTTTGACAGTAGAATGTACAGTTGTCTTTGTATAATGTACAGTTGTCTTTGACAGTAGAATGTACAGTTGTCTTTGTATAATGTACAGTTGTCTTTGTATAATGTACAGTTGTCTTTGTATAATGTACAGTTGTCTTTGTATAATGTATAGTTGTCTTTGACAGTAGAATGTACAGTTGTCTTTGTATAATGTACAGTTTTCTTAGTTAAATGTACAGTTGTCTTTGACAGTAGAATGTACAGTTGTCTTTGACAGTAGAATGTACAGTTGTCTTTGTATAATGTACAGTTGTCTTTGTATAATGTACAGTTGTCTTTGTATAATGTACAGTTGTCTTTGTATAATGTACAGTTGTCTTTGACAGTAGAATGTACAGTTGTCTTTGTATAATGAACAGTTGTCTTTGTATAATGTACAGTTTTCTTTGTATAATGTACAGTTTTCTTTGTAAAATGTACAGTTGTCTCTGTATAATGTACAGTTGTCTTTGACAGTAGAATGTCTTTGACAGTAGAATGTACAGTTGTCTTTGACAGTAGAATGTACAGTTGTCTTTGTATAATGTACAATTGTCTTTGTATAATGTACAGTTGTCTCTGTATAATGTACAGTTGTCTTTGACAGTAGAATGTGCAGTTGTCTTTGACAGTAGAATGTACAGTTGTCTTTGTATAGTGTACAGTTGTCTTTGACAGTAGAATGTACAGTTGTCTCTGTATAATGTACAGTTGTCTTTGACAGTAGAATGTACAGTTGTCTCTGTATAAGGTACAGTTGTCTCTGTATAATGTACAGTTTTCTCTGTATAATGTACAGTTGTCTTTGACTGTATAATGTACGGTTGTCTTTGGCTGTAAAATTTATGGTTGTCTTTGTATAATATACAGTTATATTTGACTGTATAATGTACGGTTGTCTTTGTATAATATACAGTTGTCTTTGTTTATATTTAATATACATGACTTATGATGAGAAGCTATTTTAAGCGTAAAATGTATTGTTGTTTTTGAAAGTAGAATTTACAGGTTTTTTTTACTGTATAATGTTCAGTTGTCTTTATAGATTGTACAGTTGTCTTTGAGAGTTAAATGTACAGTTGTCTTTAAGAGTAAAATGTACAGCTGTCTTTGACTCTAGAATGTGAAAATGTCTTTAGAATGAACAGTTGGTTTTGTCGGTGAAATATATCATTTCTATATATGGTATGATGTAACAGTCGATTCCATGGAAAACTTGACTTAATTTCAGAGGCAAGAAGCGAAGAGATTAGACTGCGGCGGTGTCGGTACAGGGGAACACAGATGTTGGCATGTAATTGCCTTTTAGTAGTTTGTATTCATAGGAACCGTTGGCTGATTGATTTTACCATTCTCTTCTGTTACACCTTTGACCGAAATTATTGTGTATTCTTGTAATCATAGCAACAGAGAAGTTATAACCTAGATGAAGGATGTGGAGAAAGCCGTCTCAATATAAAATGTACGGAATATCAAACACCGAGGGATATCCTTGTAGATAAGATGTACGTAATGTCAAACACCGAGGGATATCCTTGTAGATAATATGTACGTAATGTCAAACACTGAGGGATATCCTTGTAGATAAGATGTACGGGATGTCAAACACCGAGGGATATCCATGTAGATAAGATGTACGGAATGTCAAACACCGAAGGATATCCTTGTAGACAGATGTACGTAATGTCAAACACCGAGGGTTATCCTTGTAGATAAGATGTACGTAATGTCAAACACCGAGGGATATCCTTGTAGACAAGATGTACCGAATGTCAAACACCGAGGGATATCCTTGTAGATAAGATGTACGTAATGTCAAACACAGAGGGATATCCTTGTAGATAAGATGTACGTAATGTCAAACACCGAGGGATATCCTTGTAGGCAAGATGTACGTAATGTCAAACACAGAGGGATATCCTTGTAGATAAGATGTACGTAATGTCAAACACCGAGGGATATCCTTGTAGACAAGATGTACGTAATGTCAAACACCGAGAGATATCCTTGTAGGCAAGATGTACCGAATGTCAAACACCGAGAGATATCCTTGTAGATAAGACGGACGGAATGTCAAACACCGAGAGATATCCTTGTAGATAAGACGGACGGAATGTCAAACACCAAGGGATAGCCTTGTAGATAAGATGTACGTGATGTAAAACACCAAGGGATATCCTTTTAGACAAGATGTACCGAATGTCAAACACCGAGGGATATCCTTGTAGACAAGATGTACGTAATGTCAAACACAGAGGGATAGCCTTGTAGACAAGATGTACCGAATGTAAAACACCAAGGGATATCCTTTTAGACAAGATGTACCGAATGTCAAACACCGAGGGATATCCTTGTAGACAAGAAGTACGGATTTTGAGATCTTAAAGGATATCCTTTTAGACAAATATTAGTCATCCTAGAACAGGACATCTGTTTAAGAAATTATTAAACGACCAATGGAGCAAAAATGAAACTACCCCCAGTTACATAATCACACAATGACTGATTGATCATGTTAACAGGTTAACAATACGGCTGTTGCGCTTTAGATAGGTACCTCCAGCGCTTTACAGAGATACCTCCAGCGCTTTACAGAGATACCTCCAGCGCTTTACAGAGGTACCTAGAGCGCTTTACAGAGGTACCTCCAGCGCTTTACAGAGGTACCTACAGCGCTTTACAGAGGTACCTACAGCGCTTTAAAGAGGTACCTACAGCGCTTTACAGAGGTACCTCCAGCGCTTTACAGAGATACCTCCAGCGCTTTACAGAGGTACCTACAGCGCTTTACAGAGGTACCTACAGCGCTTTAGAGAGATGCATACAGCGCTTTACAGAGGTACCTACAGCGCTTTACAGAGGTACATGTACCTACAGCGCTTTAAAGAGGTACCTACAGCGCTTAACAGAGGTACCTCCAGCGCTTTAGGCAGGTACCTACAGCGCTTTAGAGAGGTACCTACAGCACTTTAGAGAGGTACCTACAGCGCTTTACAGAGGTACCTACAGCGCTTTAGAATGGTACCTACAGCGCTTTACAGAGGTACCTACAGCGCTAAACAGAGGTACCTACAGCGCTTTACAGATGTACCTACAGCGCTTTAGACAGGTACCTACAGCGCTTTACAGAGGTACCTACAGCGCTTTAGAGAGGTACCTCCAGCGCTTTACAGAGGTACATACAGCGCTTAACAGAGGTACCTACACCGCTTTAGACAAGTACCTACAGCGCTTTACAGAGGTACATACAGCGCTTTAGACAGGTACCTACAGCGCTTTACAGAGGTACATACAGCGCTTTACAGAGGTACCTACAGCGCTTTACAGAGGTACATACAGCGCTTTACAGAGGTACCTACAGCGCTTTACAGAGGTACCTACAGCGCTTTACAGAGGTACCTACAGCGCTTTAGAGAGGTACCTACAGCGCTTTACAGAGGTACCTACAGCGCTTTACAGAGGTACCTACACCGCTTTAGAGAGGTATCTACACCGTTTTAGAGAGGTACCTACAGCGCTTTACAGAGGTACCTACAGCGCTTTACAGAGGTACCTACACCGCTTTAGAGAGGTACCTACACCGTTTTAGAGAGGTACCTACAGCGCTTTACAGAGGTACCTACAGCGCTTTACAGAGGTACCTACAGCGCTTTACAGAGGTACCTACAGCGCTTTAGAGAGGTACCTACAGCGCTTTAGATAGGTACCTACAGCGCTTTAGAGATGTACCTACAGCGCTTTAGAGAGGTACCTACAGCGCTTTACAGAGGTACCTACAGCGCTTTACAGAGGTACCTACAGCGACTTACAAAGGTACCTACAGCGCTTTAGAGAGGTACCTACAGAGCTTTAGAATGGTACCTACACTGTTTAAGAGAGGTACCTACAGCGCTTTAGAGAGGTACCTACAGCGCTTTATAGAGGTACCTACAGCGTTTTAGATAGGTACCTACAGCGTTTTAGAGAGGTGCCTACAGCGCTTTAGAGAGGTACCTACAGCGCTTTATAGAGGTACCTACAACGCTTTACAGAGGTACCTACAGCGCTTTAGAGAGGTACCTCCAGCGCTTTATAGAGGTACCTACAGCGCTTTAGAGAGGTACCTACACCGCTTTATAGAGGTACCTACACCGCTTTACAGAGATACCTACAGCGCTTTACAGAGGTACATACAGCGCTTTAGATAGGTACCTACACCGCTTTAAAGAGGTACCTACAACGCTTTACAGAGGTACCTACACCGCTTTACAGAGGTACCTACAGCGCTTTATAGAGGTACTTACAGCGCTTTATAGAGGTACCTACAGCGCTTTAGAGAGGTACCTACAGCGCTTTATAGAGGTACCTACAACGCTTTAGATAGGTACCTACACCGCTTTAAAGAGGTACCTACAGCGCTTTAGAGAGGTACCTACAGCGCTTTAGAGAGGTACCTACAGCGCTTTAGAGAGGTACCTACAACGCTTTAGAGAGGTACCTACACCGCTTTAGAGAGGTACCTACACCGCTTTAGAGAGGTACCTACAGCGCTTTAGAGAGGTACCTACAGCGCTTTATAGAGGTACCTACAGCGCTTTAGAGAGGTACATGTACCTACAGCGCTTTACAGAGGTACCTACAGCGCTTTACAGAGGTACCTACAGCGCTTTAGAGAGGTACATACAGCGTTTTAGAGAGGTACCTACAGCGTTTTAGAGAGGTACCTACAGCGTTTTAGAGAGGTACCTACAGCGCTTTACAGAGGTACCTACAGCGCTTTACAGAGGTACCTACAGCGCTTTACAGAGGTACCTACAGCGCTTTAGAGAGGTACCTACAGCGCTTTAGAGAGGTACATGTACCTACAGCGCTTTAGAGAGGTACCTACAGCGCTTTACAGAGGTACATACAGCGCTTTACAGAGGTACCTACAGCGGTTTAGATAGGTACATGCAGTGTTTTAGGAGTAAGATTGCTAACTCTGTAAAACGAAATAAAGACATTGGAATGGAATTTTTTTAATTTGACGCGTATAGGCTTCCGTAGTTTATAGCAGTAAGAGGTGTTTTAGTTTCATTGTAAATGATCAGAAACAGTACATTTAGTTGGTTTTGATATAAAAGACCAGACTATTGTTTTTCGGGAATATCTATCATTAACTATAGTAGGTTGTTATATGTCATTGATGTTGGGAACCATTAACTTTTGATATTGGTGTTTTCTCTAAAATGTTTTTCAGGAATCACACTTCCATTTGACGTAGGTCCTTTTATGCCACTGCTTTGGGGAATTACTTACATCTGAAGAAGGTCTTCTTCTATCACTGATTTTTGAGATTATTTTTGAAGCAGGCTTTTATATGCCATTGTTTTCAGAAACCGCTTACATCACAAGCAGGTCGTTTTTGTCACTGTTCATGGGAATCACACTTAAAATGAGTATTGTTATGCCATGGTGTTCCGGAGTTACATATGAAGTAAATCATTCTTAAAGCGTTATTTTGCAGAAATCACTTACATATGATTTAAAGCAGTTCGTTTTTATGCCATGAGTTTCTGGAGTCACTTACATTTGAAGTATATTTTTTATGTCATGGTTTTCTGGAGTCACTTACATTTGAAGTATATTTTTTATGCCATGATTTTCTGGAGTCACTTACATTTGAAGTATGTTTTTTATGTCATGGTTTTCTGGAGTCACTTACATTTGAAGTATGTTTAAATGCCATGATTTTCTGGAATCACTTACATTTGAAGTATATTTTTTATGTCATGGTTTTCTGGAGTCACTTACATTTGAAGTATATTTTTTATGTCATGGTTTTCTGGAGTCACTTACATTTGAAGTATATTTTTTATGTCATGGTTTTCTGGAACCACTTACATTTGAAGTATATTTTTTATGCCATGGTTTTCTGGAGTCACTTACATTTGAAGTATATTTTTTATGCCATGGTTTTCTGGAGTCACTTCCATTTGAAGTATATTTTTTATGTCCTGGTTTTCTGGATGGAACCACTTACATTTGAAGTATGTTTTGATGCCATGGTTTTCTGGAGTCACTTACATTTGAAGTATATTTTTTATGCCATGGTTTTCTGGAGTCACTTACATTTGAAGTATGTTTAAATGCCATGATTTTCTGGAATCACTGACATTTGAAGTATGTTTAAATGCCATGATTTTCTGGAATTTGAAGTATATTTTTATGTCATGGTTTTCTGGATGGAACCACTTACATTTGAAGTATGTTTTGATGCCATGGTTTTCTGGAATCACTTAGATTTGAAGTATGTTTTAATGCCATGGTTTTCTGGATGGAGTCACTTACATTTGAAGTTTGTTTTTTATGTCATGGTTTTCTTGAATCACTTACATTTGAAGTATGTTTAAGGAATTTCCTTTACCATTTTTTCTGGAGTCGATTACATTTGAAGTACAAACATGTATTTTTATTCCATTGTTAAAGGAATTGTTTACACTTGTAGATGGTTTTTCCTTTACCATTTTTTCGGGAATATTTACATGTAAAGTAGCTTGTGTGTGTCTGCCATTGTTTTTTGGAATCAAACCAATATCTCTAAATACCACTAATCAGACTTGTACAGGAATTGCCTGGAGTAAGTCTCTGCTCCACGAAGTACTGCTGGCATTCGTTCAATGGCTTCATTTGTAGATCAATTGTTCACAAGAGTTGAACTCCAGGCGGACATTTCAGTATGTTATTATCCTTCACTATCGTTAATGACTCCTTTGACAATTGTTCTGACATGGCAGCTCTTGTTCAGCTCTATAATCATCTCATAGTCTGAATCAGCCCTTTAGTATGTGACATTAGTCCTGACATAGAACTCTCCAACAGTGACCCGTTCTCTACCGATACAACTAACGCTTGGTACTAGTTTTCAGCGGGAAATATTTCAATATATTGTAAATGATGTACTGATATCATCCAGTACATTTTAATCAGGATAAACTCTAAGAACATTTTCCCTTGATTTAAAGTCTAACAAATGCCTGGGAGTATGCGATGGCTCCATGTTTCCTCTCATTCATTCCGTCTGCTTTTCTGTTTGTCCATTGCCCTCTTCCACATAGTAAACTTGCTGAAATATTATTTTATGTTCTTTTATATTAACATATGCAATGTGCAGAGACTGATGCGTAGTAAAATCTAACCCTAATCCTTCCTACATGTGTAACAATAACCAAGCATACAGGTCAGATACCTGGTATACTGTGATATTACATAATAACTGCATTTAAATGTTACTGGTTTTTAAATACTGTGTAATACAGACAATGTTCTAAACTCAATGTAATACAGTGATCTTTACTAAATGTAATACAGACAATGTTCTAAACCCAATGTAATACAGACAATGTTCTAAACTCAATGTAATACAGACAATGTTCTTTACTCAATGTAATACAGACAATGTTCTAAACTCAATGTAATACAGACAATGTTCTAAACTCAATGTAATACAGACATTGATCTAAACTCATTGTCATACGGACAATGTTCTAAACTCAATGTAATACAGACATTGATCTAAACTCGTTGTCATACGGACACTGTTCTAAACTCAATGTAATACAGACAATGTTCTAAACTCAATGTAATACAGACAATGTTTTAAACTCAATGTAATATAGACATTGATCTAAACTCAATGTCATACGGACAATGTTCTAAACTCAATGTAAAACGGACAATGTTAAAAAAAAACTGTAATACAGACAATGTTCTAAACCCTATGTGATCCAGACAATGTTCTAACCTTGTATAACCCAGAACTTGTCTTTTTTAAATCCTTTGTGATACAGAACCTATTTATCATAAATCCTTTGTAATATAGAACCCATTTATCATAAACCCTTTGTGATACAGAACCTATTTATCATAAATCCTTTGTGATACAGAACATATTTATCTTAAATCCTTTGTAATATAGAACCCATTTATCATAAAGCCTTTGTGATACAGAACCTATTTATCATAAATCCTTTGTAATATAGAACCCATTTATCATAAACCCTTTGTGATACAGAACCTATTTATCATAAATCCTTTGTGATACAGAACCTATTTATCATAAATCATTTGTGATACAGAACCTATTTATCAAAAATCCTTTGTGATACAGAACCTATTTATCATAAATCCTTTGTGATACAGAACCCATTTATCATAAATCATTTGTGATACAGAACCTATTTATCATAAATCCTTTGTGATACAGAACCCATTTATCATAAATCATTTGTGATACAGAACCCATTTATCATAAATCATTTGTGATACAGAACATATTTATCATAAATCCTTTGTAATATAGAACCCATTTATCATAAACCCTTTGTGATACAGAACCTATTTATCATAAATCCTTTGTAATATAGAACCTATTTATCATAAATCCTTTGTAATATAGAACATATTTATCATAAATCCTTTGTGATACAGAACCCATTTATCATAAATCCTTTGTGATACAGAACCCATTTATCATAAATCCTTTGTGATACAGAACCTATTTATCATAAACCCTTTGTGATACAGAACCCATTTATCATAAATCCTTTGTGATACAGAACCTATTTATCATAAATCCTTTGTGATACATAACCTATTTATCATAAATCCTTTGTAATATAGAACCCATTTATCATAAACCCTTTGTGATACAGAACCTATTTATCATAAATCCTTTGTGATACAGAACATATTTATCTTAAATCCTTTGTAATATAGAACCCATTTATCATAAACCCTTTGTGATACAGAACCTATTTATCATAAATCCTTTGTAATATAGAACCCATTTATCATAAACCCTTTGTGATACAGAACCTATTTATCATAAATCCTTTGTGATACAGAACCTATTTATCATAAATCATTTGTGATACAGAACCTATTATCATAAATCATTTGTGATACAGAACCTATTTATCAAAAATCCTTTGTGATACAGAACCTATTTATCATAAATCCTTTGTGATACAGAACCTATTTATCATAAATCCTTTGTGATACAGAACCCATTTATCATAAATCCTTTGTGATACAGAACCCATTTATCATAAATCCTTTGTGATACAGAACCTATTTATCATAAACCCTTTGTGATACAGAACCTATTTATCATAAATCCTTTGTGATACAGAACCCATTTATCATAAATCCTTTGTAATACAGAACCTTTTATCATAAATCCGTTGTGATACAGAACCTATTCATCATAAATCCTTTGTGATACAGAACCCATTTATCATAAATCCTTTGTGATACAGAACCTATTTATCATAAATCCTTTGTGATACAGAACCTATTCATCATAAATCCTTTGTTATACAGAACCTATTTATCATAAACCCTTTATGATACAGAACCTATTTATCATAAATCCTTTGTGATACAGAACCTATTTATCATAAATCCTTTGTGATACAGAACCTATTTATCATAAATCCTTTGTGATACAGAACCTATTTATCATAAATCCTTTGTGATAAGAACCTATTTATCATAAATCCTTTGTGATACAGACACTCTCTGCTTCAAATCTTGTGTTATCAAGTTCCTCTTTTTTGAGTTTTTTTTTCTAATCCAGACTCTGTCATTTGAAATTCTGTGTTAACCTACTCTCGTATTCGTGTATCCGTTCTCGTGCTCAAGCATGCATATTGTGCTCAAGTTGAACTTTCGGCTATCCATTGATAGGCAATGCTTATCCTGCTCAGAATTTGGAGAAACGTTGACGAGACTTAACGCAGAGAATGAAACGGATCCAGATCTTGTGTTAAACCTGAATAACGAAGACACAGATAATAGTCGCCACTGTCTCCTCTCTCAATTAGTGTCTTTTCCCTCATAGTTTGACTCATCAATGTCCTATTCATATCAGATATATACATATATATTAATGACTCTTTCTGTTTTTGTTCTTGGAAACTGATACGCAATCTACAGACTGCGTCTACTTTTATTTAAAAAATTAAGTTTCTCCTTTACAATCTGTTTTCATATTAGTGTTATGTAAATGATCGAGTTTAGCTTAATATACATGAAGTTTATATCCAACATCAGTCTGTTTGAATGGAGCAACGGTCAACAGCGCAGACAAGATGTTCCCCTTAGGTTAATTTGCTATATAAATTCATAGAATTAAAAGTCACCACCAATTGATACAAGCCAAAGACATATACACCATTGAATGCTAATATTATTGACAGAATACTGAAACAGTTTTGATTCATTTCCAGGAAAGCTACAAGCCATAAGGACATATTCCACATACAAGTGATCGACCGATACTTTGTAAGAATATTTAGCCACCTAAAACGGACAAAGACGTGCCTGCTGTGAGATATGAGTATAACTTATTCCATCTGGTTGTCCCAGGGGTGTTCTTACTAGGAAGTAGACAAGAGTGTATATATGTACTATTACATCATCACCACACCACTGACACTAGACAAGTATGTAGGTACGCCTTTTCAACATGTATTGCTATGATTGTATTTTGTTGCGTTTATGAGATCATACATTCAATTGAGCCCGATGTAAATTGTGTAAACCATTTCATTATTATCACAAAATCACTGACGTGTATGTACAATGGTGTTTATATTACCAAACATTGTTCAGGAAAATGACAAACTATCAACTTTGCATGTTGTTATAGTAAAATTAAATGACTAGCCATTGTTGAGTATGGTGAAATGTGACGGGGTCTAGGCCTGATCAATAGTTGTAATGTGTAGCTCTCTCCACTCGTCAATTACCTCTGTTGTTGTATGGTACAGCCTTAATTACTGAAACACTCCGGGTTTCCATCTGGTTTACTGTGCCATTATTTAAGGTTGTAAGGTCATGTTGGCCAGCAGGAGAATTGTTGTTACAGTTATACCTAAGCTCTGAATACTCAGCGGAACACCATCAGGTTGTGTAATGTTATTTCTGGTCACGATCAGTACAGATCAGTATCGATAACCAACGACACGCCGGCCTTTGATTGGACACAATATTTTCTGACCCGTTATACATGTAATCAATAAATTTCAGCTTGATTGGTAATTTTTATTTGATTGGCTGTGATATTAGATTTAAAGGGTCAATCTTTGACCCTAAACAGTCGTGTGCATTTGGTCATTAAACTCCGACCTAATCTGAGAGGTCAGCCAGTGGTCGACTTCTCTCTTGTTTTAAGTCATGAATTAATGATTAGCTGAGGAGTATGAAAAAGAAAGCAGACAGGGCCTCCTCAGGTAATGTCCATACCTACATACTTGAGCAGATTTCAGACAAGGACAAACTTCTTACTGTGATTCTGTAACAGGCAGTATATGTCAAACTATGACCTTGAAAGTCAAAAGTTATGTCGTTCGTTATGACTATAACGCTGTCCAGATTTACACGGCGGAAATGTAAGTTTAATATATGATCTAGCATCACGAGCATTCATTGAAAGTGATGTTATTAAAAAGTAGGAATACTTTGGACCAATGTTGTAAAAATGTAGTATGAATTTGTATTCCTGCTGCCCCTCGGTGGCTGTGTATACGATAGCACTAGACAGCTCTACAATCAGAGGCTTATATTGGTAAACTGTCTGCCCTCAGACGTACGTAATATGGAAAATGTTCGATTACCCGTGTCTAAGTTGGTATCAAGTGATCGGATAGCAGATGATTGTCTCCTAAATAGAAATTAGAAGTCCTGTATGGAATGGTGCAGAACAGTACAGGGAAGGGGTGCCTGGCTGTGGGAGAGCTTAGAGTGCATTGGTTATTGAAATATAAGAAGCATTGCATTAAAAGGGGGACGTTCATGTACATGTGCTGAGATACAATTTGAACATATTCAACGCTCATGTCTCATCATCCATTGTATAGATGATCTTAACTGACAAAACGTATATTTGACTGATAAATATTATAATTAAAACACTAATAAAAGGAGGTCAAAGAAAAATAACAACCAACAGCCAATGTGATAGCACACCAAATTCAATGAAACAACAACATGAGATATGACATCAGGAGACGAGGAGAGCTAGAATAAAAAACATCAGGAGCCATTGGGACTAACACAAAACAATAACAGGAGCAAGGGCACTTAAAACAGAACAACAACAGGAGCTAAAGGGACTTAAAACAAAACAACAACAGGAGCCAATGGGACTTAAAACAAAACAACAACAGGAGCCAAGGGGACTTAAAACAAAACAACAACAAGAGCCAATGGGACTTAAAACAAAACAACAACAGGAGCCAATGGGACTTAAAACAAAGCAACAACAGGAGCCAATAGGACTTAAAACAAAACAAAAACAGGAGCAAGGGGACTTAAAACAGAACAACAACAGGAGCTAAGGGGACTTAAAACACAACAACAACAACAGGAGTCAAGGGGACTTAAAACAAAACAACAACAGGAGCTAAAGGGACTTAAAACAAAACAAACACAGGAGCCAATGGGACTGAAAACAAAACAACAACAGGAGTCAAAGGGACTTTAAACAAAACAAAAACAGGAGCCAAGGGGACTTAAAACAAAACAATAATAGGAGCCACAGGGACTTAAAACAGAACAACAACAGGAGTCAATGGGACTTAAAACAAAACAACAAGAGGAGCCAAGGGGACTTAAAATAAAACAACAACAGGAGTCAAGGGACTTAAAACAAAACAACAACAGGAGCTAAAGGAACATGAAACAGAACAACAACAGGAGCCAATGGGACTTAAAACAGAACAACACCAGAAGCCAAGGGGACTTAAAACAAAACAATAACAGGAGCCAAAGTGACATAAAACAGAACAACAACAGGAGCCAAGGGGACTTAAAACAAAACAAACAATAGGAGCCAAGGGGACTTAAAACAAAACAACAATAGGAGCCAAGGCGACTTAAAACAAAACAATAGCAGGAGCCAAAGGGACATAAAACAGAACAACAACAGGAGCCAAGGGGACTTAAAACAAAACAACAACAGGAGCCAAAGAAACGTAAAGCAAAACAACAACAGGGGCCAAGGGGACTTAAAACAAAACAACAACAGGAGCCAAAGAAACGTAAAGCAAAACAACAACAGGGGCCAAGGGGACTTAAAACAAAACAACAACAGGAGCTAAAGGGACTTAAAACAAAACAACAACAGGAGCCAAGGGGACTTAAAACAAAACAACAGGAGCCAAGAGGACTTAAAACAAAACAACAACATGAGCCAAGGGGACTTAAAACAAAACAACAACAGGAGCTAAAGGGACTTAAAACAAAACAACAACAGGAGCCAAGGGGACTTAAAACAAAACAACAGGAGCCAAGGAGACTTAAAACAAAACAACAACATGAGCCAAGGGGACTTAAAACAAAACAACAACAGGAGCCAAGGGGACTTAAAACAAAACAACACCAGGAGTCAAGGGGACTTAAAACAAAACAACAACAGGAGTCAAAGGAACGTAAAACAAAACAACAACATGAGCCAAGGGGACTTAAAACAAATATTTTTGTTTGTTTTATAGCTTTTTATATTAATGTATACTGAAAGTTTATCGTGAAAATGAACCTCATTTCCAGTATTTCATTATGTACATACGACCATGACATTTGACTTCATGACTTTGATACTCTGGAAATAATAATTTCTAAATACTTCATAAAAATGTTTATGGTAGCTATATGTACAAAATGTTAACCATTTAGAAGAAAACTAACATTTTAAAATTTCTACCGAGTCTTTGACTCTGACCTTTGCCCTTCTTACACAAAAACTTTGCAACAATAAACTTCAAGTTTCCACTTTATGCGCACGAAAAGTCAAAAGATTCCACGAAATCGTCCTCTCCCATTATTTCGTTAGTTTTCAATAGCTTTTGTGACCTTGACCATAAACACAATGAATATGAAACCACATGAAACAAATAATTGCGTAATTATTTAAATGTTTCAAAATGTTAATCTACTTCGAGTAAACATTTACATTCAAAGAAAGCCTTAGCATGAGAATGGTGTGTAAAGAACATCTTAGCAACCTTTTGTAGACGATACCCACATATGCCCCAGGACAACTTATTCACCAAGTGTCATCTCATTGTCAACATGCATTCTCTATTTATCATCTAGACAAACAAATCTATTTTCAGTAACTGTGACATTGCCTTTTGGCAGACCTGTTCCAAATTAAATAGGATTTTTGCCCTCTCTAAGCATCCATACATGTATGGAGACCAAAGCAGGGGACAGAAATGTATGGAGACACCAAATCTGGGGACAGACATTTATGGAGACACCAAATCAGGGGACAGAAATGTATGGAGACCGAATCCGGGGACAGAAATGAATGGGGACCAAATCAGGGGCCAGAAATGTATGGAGACCAAATCAGGGGACAGAAGTGTATGGAGACCGAATCGGGGGACAGAAATGTATGGAGACCGAATCAGGGGCCAGAAATGTATGGAGACACCGAATCAGGGGACAGAAATGTATGGAGACCAAATCCGGGGACAGAAATGTATGGAGACCAAATCAAGGAACAGAAATGTATGGAGACCAAATCCGGGGACAGATATGTATGGAGACCAAATCAGAGGACAGAAATGTATGGAGACCAAATCAGGGGACAGAAATGTATGGATACCAAATCAGGGGACAGAAATGTATGGAGACCAAATCAGGGGACAGAAATGTATGGAGACCGAATCAGGAGACAGAAATGTATGGAGACCGAATCAGGAGACAGAAATGTATGGAGACCGAATCAGGAGACAGAAATGTATGGAGACCGAATCAGGAAACAGAAATGTATGGAGACCAAATCAGGGGACAGAAATATATTGAGACCGAATCAGGGGACAGAAATGTATGGAGACCAAATCAGGGGATAGAAATGTATGGAGACCGAATATCAGGGGACAGAAATGTATGGAGACCAAATCAGGGGACAGAAATATATGGAGACCGAATCAGGGGACAGAAATGTATGGATACCAAATCAGGAGACAGAAATGTATGGAGACCGAATCAGGGGACAGAAATGTATGGAGACCAAATCAGGAGACAGAAATGTATGGAGACCGAATCAGGGGACAGAAATGTATGGAGACCGAATCAGGGGACAGAAATGTATGGAGACCGAATCAGGGGACAGAAATGTATGGAGACCGAATCAGGGGACAGAAATGTATGGACACACCAAACCAAGGGAGACGCAAACAACAGGAGTTATGCATACAAATTCAAAACGAAATATATACACATCAATTCAAAACGAAGCAACAACAGCAATGGAATCAACTAATCAAACGAAGCAAAACCTTGGTAACGAAGACACCAACAATTCAGAGTAAACAGCAACCGGAGCCGAGAAGACACCGCATCTAATTTAAAGAACTGAAGTTTATGTAAAGCTTAAACACTAACTTCTCAAGTTAAAACTACCTATTTGTCATGATTTGATCATGGATTGTGCCGAGGGATTGTAAAGATTGTAACATATTGTGTCGAGGGATTGTAAAGATTGTAACATATTGTGTCGAGGGATTGTAAAGATTGTAACATATTGTGTCGAGGGATTGTAAAGATTGTAACATATTGATGTACTTGTGGATAGTTTTGGACGTGTATCTCAGCTGCGATTTTCCAGTACAGTTAAGTGCAAACGCAACTTCATTAATTTCATTTGAAATATATTTGATATTAAACGGCAAACCATTGAATTTGATTTTTATCATATTTCGTATGAGACCCTAAAATAATGCCTTTTCATTATTTTCCTTTACCTGCCTACTGGAATGTTGTCCATCTTTTCCCAATAGTCAGTACCAGGCAGACGACAATGGTCTCTGGGTGGGATTTTCATGCCCAAATTCACTTAATTTCTTATAAAACAAGTTGTAGCTAAATTCTTCAGAAACTGGGGCAAATTATTGTTGAAAGGGTCTTTCCCAACAATCCTGCAAAATTTGGAACAAATCGGTTCATAGATGCCAACGTTATTGACGTTTGAAGTGTACAACTTGTTGAATTCATGAAAGTGCTCTAAAGATCATTTTCTCTCTTTGAAATAGGATACCTCTGGTTTTAACATTATAATCTGACCGATTCTGCCTACCAAACCATTAATCATGACAAGACATGTATCCATGAAGCTGTCCTCCGAAAAAACTGAGCATGTATTGGTTCAAATATCTGAGAAATTAATGAATATTAAAAGATTTCTCAGTGAAATATCCCTTTCCCGCGAAATGTCAGACACGCCACATGATAAGCCTCTCCCATGTAATAGCAGGGCCATTAGCTACGGTTCCTGTAGTAGTAGGGATACAGGGCCATAAATATTACATCAAAGACTGACCACAACTTCAAAGACTGTGTATAGCACAGTGCTAATGACTATATAACTGACCACGCCACTGTGTGGAGGTCTGTTTATATTGTTTACAGGACCACGTTCTGACCTGTATGTTAATTCACAGTAATTGACACATTTATGAACATAATTTTGAATATCTATTTGGTTATATGAAGTAGAATATTTGTAAGTAATCAATTTCGCAAAAAAAAAAAAAAAATTGTTCGCTCCCTATCTATATCCTTAAATTGGGGTAAGGTATTAAGTGTGATGGTTTGAGTAATGTTCAATACAATTGGATAGGTATAACACTATGAAAAGTGGACTTCAACGCAAATGTTGACGCCGCCGCCGCCGGAAAAGTAACACCAAAGTCTCGCTTTCTCGACTGTCGTCCAAGCGAGACAAACAAAGTGTTTAAGGCAGGTAAAAACGTGTTTTTTTTTTCATTTGTAAAATAGTATACATTGTATATATATATCTACGTAAAGTGTTCCTGACAGAGGTAAACGTCTTAGTATTACTGAGGGGTTCTATCAAAAGTGGGAGTGAATTAGGAGAGAGATGACTTATTGAGAACCCCATAGGTACACAGTTATACGCGGCTTGCGAGCTGCCTAGGAAGCCACACTGTTCTTTGATACACAGCATGCTCACTTAATGGTAGACCGCATGCTGATATAGCTACTGCGTACCGCTACCTATTCATGTATGACAACTACTGGACCGTGACAGGAGGCGCGAACACAAGAACCACCCACATGTGACAGACACCAATGTTGCGTGTCAGGCTGATGAGGCTGATTTTATAGGCGGAGGCGCGCGGCCAGGTGTGATGAGATATAGGACTGGGGGCTGTCAATCACAACCGCACACCACCAGGTCACCAGCGGTAATAGTTACACCGGCTTAATTGATATGTACTTCATAAAAAGGCTGTTTCATGAGCGATAGGAAATCGGCACACGATTCCCTGGATTGTCAGGTTATACACTAAGGCAGGTTACAGCTGCTTATGTTGTCTATGTCATCAGAGGGATGTTTTTCTTAGTTTTAATGATTTGTTGTAGAAACCAGTGTGACAATATTTGAAGAAATTGTTAGAAGACAGTCTGCAAGTGATGCTGGAGTGCATGCAGAGCAGATATTAATTATATACTCTGTGGGAATTCTTAATGGAACCCGTGCCTCGGGATCTGGTCGGTTGACTTCCTATTTCTCGCCAGTGCAAAAGACAAAATTTGAAATGCGTGCATTGGAATAGAGGTTTTGATAGAAGTTGCACCAAAGCACGTGTGGTCTTTGTTGTAGGTAAATCGAGTCATTTCCTTGTGATAAGGTTGTGTGGTGTGGAGGAAATGGCACTGTTATAAAAGTGATACCTACCTGTTGAATTATTTACATGTCTATACATTCTTTATCTAACAGGTACAAACACAGGATTGACCCTGACATGAAAAGCGCATCAGCAATTCACCTTTGATGAGAGAACAGCCTTTTAATATGTGTTTACTATGTATGTGGTAAGGATGATTATAGATCTGAAACTGATCACAGACGTGAACATTTATCTTTCTCCATTTTTGAACAAACACTCTTAACCAACTCCAGCAGACAACTGTCCGTGCTACACAACTAATACTGTTTCCCGGGGATCTATACATCAGAATAGCCAACAAATTAAATTTGTATAATAGTATACTTTTCAGACTTTGACTACAGGACTGTAAACTGCTACTAATAATCAGGAGTATATGTAATCAAGGAGTTTAGAATTAAAATTGTGGAATTTTATTGTCCGGTCAGTCCTATGCAGAGGGAAAATTTCAACTCGAATTTAATGAAATATTCGGTGGAGGAGGATGAGTACTCTACGTGTGCTGAGAAGATGATGATTAGTCCCGCTGGACTATGTTGTCAGAGATGTTGGCGGAAGAACCGCCTGGCCATTCTGTGTTCCCTATTTGGATTATTTTGGTGTTGTTTGGCTGTGGTGATGATTTTACTGTACACAACACTGGCTGAGGATGCTACGGATATTTACCAGCAGCAGCACCAAGGTCAAGGTAGGTAACAATTACTTATATCTTATAAAACGTTAAGTTTCGACTAGATTGCTTCATGTACGATCGGTCCGATTAGATCGTGTTTGGCTTTGCCCTGCTGTTTTAGTACTGTCTACTAACTGTAGCAGTAAAGTAAGTATATATATATATCCCCATTATGTTTTGCCAACAACCAGAACTCTCCTTCTGGAAATGTCTTTTAATCCAGCTTGACTGGAGCATTACACATTTCAAAACCTTAATCTATGTCTAAGCTATACCGTGCTACCCTATATCTAGGTCATACCGTGCTACACTTTATCTAGGTCATACTGTGCTACACTATATCTAGGTCATACTGTGCTACACTTTTTCTAGGTCATACTGTGCTACACTTTTTCTAGGTCATACTGTGCTACACTATATCTAGGTCATACTGTGCTACACTTTATCTAGGTCATACTGTGCTACACTTTTTCTAGGTCATACTGTGCTACACTATATCTAGGTCATACTGTGCTACACTTTTTCTAGGTCATACTGTGCTACACTTTTTCTAGGTCATACTGTGCTACACTATATCTAGGTCATACTGTGCTACACTTTATCTAGGTCATACTGTGCTACACTTTTTCTAGGTCATACTGTGCTACCCTATATCTAGGTCATACTGTGCTACACTATATCTAGGTCATACTGTGCTACACTTTATCTAGGTCATACTGTGCTACACTATATCTAGGTCATACTGTGCTACCCTATATCTAGGTCATACTGTGCTACACTATATCTAGGTCATACTGTGCTACACTTTTTCTAGGTCATACTGTGCTACACTATATCTAGGTCATATTGTGCTACACTTTATCTAGGTCATACTGTGCTACACTATATCTAGGTCATACTGTGCTACACTATATCTAGGTCATACTGTGCTACACTATATCTAGGTCATACTGTGCTACACTATATCTAGGTCATACTGTGCATCACTATATCTGGCTCACACTGTAATACACTGTATCTGGCTCACACTGTAATACACTGTATCGGGATCATACTGTGTTACACTTTATCTAGGTCATACTGTGCATCACTATATCTGGCTCACACTGTAATACACTGTATCGGGGTCATACTGTGCTACACTATATCCAGACCGATACTGTGCTACAATATATATTATCTAGATCATACTGCATGTGCTCTATTGTGTTTGGGCCATATACATGTATCATGCTACATTATATCTGGGTCATACCATACTACACATTATGTAGGTGATATCGTACTACATTTGTGGACAGTATCTAGGTCATACCATACTTAGTACACAGTGTCTCTAAGTCATACTGTATTACACAGTATCTAGATCTAACAGTGCTACACATTATCTAGGTCATATCGCATTACACAGTATCTAGGTCAAATAGTGCTACACAGTATCTAGGTCATATCGCATTACATAGTATCTAGGTCAAATAGTGCTACACAGTATCTAGGTCATATCGTATTACACAGTATCTAGGTCTTATCATATTACAAAGTATGTAGGTCAAATAGTGCTACACAGTATCTAGGTCATATCGTATTACACAGTATTTAGGTCATATCATATTAAACAGTATTTAGGTCATACCGTACTATACAGTATCTAGGTCATATCGTATTACACAGTATCTAGGTCAAACCGTGCTACACAGTAGTCTCAATCGTACCATACTACACAGTATCTACGTTATATACTGCATGTGCTACACAGTAACTGGGTCATACACCATGCTATACACTATAAAGTTTATAAGTTTGAAGACCTGGGATAACATAAGTTCTAAATTGAGAAGGTGCCTGGTTAACTTGAGGTTAACAAGTCAGTTTTGGTTTATATAAAAGTTAGATATTGCATGGTGAATTGTTGGACACAGTCAGGCTCTTCGTTTTGGACATGTATCCAATATCCACAATGTTGAGTACTCGCACTATCTATTATAGGTACAGAATGGGTAATGAAATATGGCAATTGATTTATACTTTTGTAAAATTCAACAGAAATCACTCAAATCATATCAAACGCAAAGAAATATCAAACTGCATGACAAAGTATCAAACAAATTATTGATCAATTTAGATTAAACATTGAATAGATACTATAACATGAACTGATAGTAATGTTAAGGATCTGCTCTTGTGAGGCTTCAATCACGTTCAAATCTCATTTTGATCTCACATGAGATATTTTTGTAATATCTAACATTTCATTATCAATTTTGATGGCAAATATGCATCTGAAAAATGTAGCCAAAAATTAGATGTCTGTTATTTGTAGAACTTTTTTAGAAGATTTAAAAAAAATGACCATTATGGCGGCCATTTTGAAAATTAGTATTTCTGTGTGTTTCTCCCACTTCACGAACAGCCAAAATTTCATGATTTTTGTGCTTGATTGATCATTTAAAATTATCAGTATTCAATATAAAGCAAAAAATATCTTTTTTGCATTATAATGCAACAAGGACATTTTTTTTACATTTTGGGTATGTTTTTAAGATATTTGGTGTTATTGAAGCGATTTTTATTTTTGACTCAAGAATAGTGAAAAATAACACATTTGATAATAGGACAAAAAAAAAAGCCTGCTACCCCCCATTTTTATGAATGCTTTAGAATGAGAAACCCATTTCCTTTTGATCTGCCAAATATCTAAAAAATTTAGTCGCCAGAATTTCTTTTATAAAGCATTCAATCTGCAGAAAATGAGGAAAAATGGAGTATTTTCTCTTTAAAACATTAGGGGTAGGGGTAACTAAAACTTATTTTTTGAGCTAAAAGAATAATTTAAAGACTTTTTTCTTCCGTAATTATTATGAAAATACAATTTTTGTCACTTCTACCAACATTCATACATATCTGATTACAAATCTGGAAGATTTTGAATGAAATTGTCCTGCAACACAGCATTTTTCACATAAATCATAGTTTTGCTCATTTTGGTATCTTTGACCAAGCATTATATCTCACTATATACAGGAGTGGAGGGTGTCACTCAATTATATCTCACTATATACAGGAGTAGAGGGTGTTACTCAATTATATCTCACTATATACAGGGGGTGGGGTGTGTCACTCAATTATATCTCACTATATATATATACAGGAGTGGAGGGTGTCACTCAATTATATCTCACTATATACAGGAGTAGAGGGTGTCACTCAACTATATCTCACTATATACAAGGGTGGAGGGTGTCACTCAATTATATCTCACTATATACAGGAGTAGAGGGTGTCACTCAATTATATCTCACTATATACAGGAGTAGAGGGTGTTACTCAATTATATCTCACTATATACAGGATGTAGAGGGTGTTACTCAATTATATCTCACTATATACAGGAGTAGAGGGTGTCACTCAATTATATCTCACTATATACAGGAGTGGAGGGTGTCACTCAATTATATCTCACTATATACAGGAGTAGAGGGTGTTACTCAATTATATCTCACTATATACAGGGGTGGAGGCTGTCACTCAATTATATCTCACTATATATATATACAGGAGTGGAGGGTGTCACTCAATTATATCTCACTATATACAGGAGTAGAGGGTGTCACTCAATTATATCTCACTATATACAGGGGTGGAGGGTGTCACTCAATTATATCTAACTATATACAGGGGTGGAGGGTGTCACTCAATTATATCTAACTATATACAGGGTTGGAGGGTGTCACTCAATTATATCTCACTATATACAGGGGTGGAGGGTGTCACTCAATTATATCTCACTATATATATATACAGGAGTGGAGTGTGTCACTCAATTATATCTCACTATATATACAGGGGTGGAGGGTGTCACTCAATTATATCTCACTATATACAGGGGTGGAGGGTGTCACTCAATTATATCTCACTATATACAGGGGTGGAGTGTGTCACTCAATTATATCTCACTATATACAGGGGTGGAGTGTGTCATTCAATTATATCTCACTATATACAGGGGTGGAGTGTGTCACTCAATTATATCTCACTATATACAGGAGTGGAGAGTGTCACTCAATTATATCTCACTATATACAGGAGTGGAGTGTGTCATTCAATTATATCTCACTATACAGGAGTGGAGGCTGTCACTCAATTATATCTCACTATATACAGGAGTGGAGGGTGTCACTCAATTATATCTCACTATATACAGGAGTGGAGGGTGTCACTCAATTATCTCTCACTATATACAGGAGTGGAGAGTGTCACTCAATTATATCTCACTATATACAGGAGTGGAGTGTGTTACTAAATTATATCTCACTATATACAGGAGTGGAGAGTGTCACTCAATTATATCTCACTATATACAGGAGTGGAGGGTGTCACTCAATTATCTCTCACTATATACAGGGGTGGAGTGTGTCACTCAATTATCTCTCACTATATACAGGGGTGGAGAGTGTCACTCAATTATATCTCACTATATACAGGGGTGGAGTGTGACACTCAATTATATCTCACTATATACAGGAGTGGAGGGTGTCACTCAATTATATCTCACTATATACAGGAGTGGAGTGTGTCACTCAATTATATCTCACTATATACAGGGGGTGGGGAGTGTCACTCAATTATATCTCACTATATACAGGAGTGGAGGGTGTCACTCAATTATCTCTCACTATATACAGGAGTGGAGAGTGTCACTCAATTATATCTCACTATATACAGGAGTGGAGTGTGTTACTAAATTATATCTCACTATATACAGGAGTGGAGAGTGTCACTCAATTATATCTCACTATATACAGGAGTGGAGGGTGTCACTCAATTATCTCTCACTATATACAGGGGTGGAGTGTGTCACTCAATTATCTCTCACTATATACAGGGGTGGAGAGTGTCACTCAATTATATCTCACTATATACAGGGGTGGAGTGTGACACTCAATTATATCTCACTATATACAGGAGTGGAGGGTGTCACTCAATTATATCTCACTATATACAGGAGTGGAGTGTGTCACTCAATTATATCTCACTATATACAGGGGGTGGGGAGTGTCACTCAATTATATCTCACTATATACAGGGGTGGAGTGTGTTACTCAATTATCTCTCACTATATACAGGGGTGGAGTGTGTCACTCAATTATATCTCACTATATACAGGAGTGGGGAGTGTCACTCAATTATATCTCACTATATACAGGAGTGGGGAGTGTCACTCAATTATATCTCACTATATACATGACTGGGGAGTGTCACTCAATTATATCTCAATATATACAGGAGTGGAGGGTGTCACTCAATTATATCTCACTATATACAGGAGTGGAGGGTGTCACTCAATTATATCTCACTATATACAGGAGTGGAGGGTGTCACTCAATTATATCTCACTATATACAGGGGTGGAGTGTGACACTCGATTATACAAAGTAAGGCTGACATTGCTGTTATAGCATAATGACAAAGTAAGGCTGACATTGCTGTTGTAAAAACTTCCCTCGTTGGGATGAAGTAATATGTATCAATAACAAAGAATTCTTCCTTTTATACGGGTTCAGAAACACATCAAATTCATCTTTTTTATCAAAGACATAACCTTAATAGAATCTTGTGTTTGTAGTTCTACACGCAAGTTGTTGCTATGGGAACAGAAAATGGATTCATTGAATTGTTTGAAGGTATAAGTTTGAAGAGGAATTGTTATAGTATAAAACAATCCCAAATCAACTTTTCACTCTAACATCTAAAATAAAAGTGAAGATCTGACAAGGTTGGAAGGTGTCACTCAATTATCTCTCACTATATACAGGGGTGGAGAGTGTCACTCAATTATATCTCACTATATACAGGGGTGGAGTGTGACACTCAATTATATCTCACTATATACAGGAGTGGAGGGTGTCACTCAATTATATCTCACTATATACAGGAGTGGGGAGTGTCACTCAATTATATCTCACTATATACATGACTGGGGAGTGTCACTCAATTATATCTCAATATATACAGGAGTGGAGTGTGTCACTCAATTATATCTCACTATATACAGGAGTGGAGGGTGTCACTCAATTATATCACACTATATACAGGAGTGGAGGGTGTCACTCAATTATATCTCACTATATACAGGGGTGGAGTGTGACACTCGATTATACAAAGTAAGGCTGACATTGCTGTTATAGCATAATGACAAAGTAAGGCTGACATTGCTGTTGTAAAAACGTCCCTCGTTGGGATGAAGTAATATGTATCAATAACAAAGAATTCTTCCTTTTATACGGGTTCAGAAACACATCAAATTCATCTTTTTTATCAAAGACATAACCTTAATAGAATCTTGTGTTTGTAGTTCTACACGCAAGTTGTTGCTATGGGAACAGAAAATGGATTCATTGAATTGTTTGAAGGTATAAGTTTGAGGAGGAATTGTTATAGTATAAAACAATCCCAAATCAACTTTTCACTCTAACATCTAAAATAAAAGTGAAGATCTGACCAAGTTGGAAGGTGTCACTCAATTATATCTCACTATATACAGGAGTGGAGGGTGTCGCTCAATTATATCTCACTATATACAGGAGTGGAGGGTGTCACTCAATTATATCTCACTATATATATATACAGGAGTGGAGTGTGTCACTCAATTATATCTCACTATATACAGGGGTGGAGTGTGTCACTCAATTATATCTCACTATATACAGGAGTGGAGGGTGTCACTCAATTATATCTCACTATATACAGGAGTGGAGGGTGTCACTCAATTATATCTCACTATATACAGGGGTGGAGTGTGACACTCAATTATACAAAGTAAGGGTGACATTGCTG
The DNA here is from genome assembly GCA_947623455.1 of Mimachlamys varia. NCBI lineage: Eukaryota > Metazoa > Mollusca > Bivalvia > Pectinida > Pectinidae > Mimachlamys > Mimachlamys varia. Next base: position 42,048,923 of record OX392542.1, read on the forward strand.
GTGTAACACAATAACAAAGTAAAGCTGACATTGCTGTTGTAACACAATGACAAAGTAAAGCTGACATTGCTGTTGTAACACAATGACAAAGTAAGGCTGACATTGCTGTTGTAACACAATGACAAAGTAAGGCTGACATTGCTGTTGTAACACAATGACAAAGTAAGGCTGACATTGTTGTTGTAACACAATGACAAAGTAAGGCTGACATTGCTGTTATAGCATAATGACAAAGTAAGGCTGACATTGCTGTTGTAAAAAAGTCCCTCGTTGGGATGAAGTAATATGTATCAATAACAAAGAATTCTTCCTTTTATACGGGTTCAGAAACACATCAAATTCATCTTTTTTATCAAAGACATAACCTTAATCGAATCTTGTGTTTGTAGTTCTACACGCAAGTTGTTGCCATGGGAACAGAAAATGGATTCATTGAATTGTTTGAAGGTATAAGTTTGAAGAGGAATTGTTATAGTATAAAACAATCCCAAATTAACTTTTCACTCTAACATCTAAAATAAAAGCGAAGATCTGACAAGGTTGGAAGGTGTCACTCAATTATATCTCATGATCACTATATACAGGAGTGGAGGGTGTCACTCAATTATATCTCACTATATACAGGAGTGGAGGGTGTCACTCAATTATATCTCACTATATACAGGGGTGGAGGGTGTCACTCAATTATATCTCACTATATACAGGGGTGGAGGGTGTCACTCAATTATATCTCACTATATACAGGGGTGGAGTGTGTCACTCAATTATATCTCACTATATACAGGAGTGGAGGGTGTCACTCAATTATATCTCACTATATACAGGGGTGGAGTGTGTCACTCAATTATATCTCACTATATACAGGGGGTTGAAGAATTCATTCTTTGACATTTAGTTGTATATTGTTAAGAAGAAAAAGTTTAGATTATAATTACCTGATTTCATTAAGTGTTTTTGGATGCTGAATTTAACCTACAGTTGATACCTCATGGACATGAGGTCACTAACAACTATATATCACATGTTTATCATCACCTAGACGATGAGCAGCTGGGCATATTTTAAATAACATAAGAAAAAAAGATTGAGGTTAATTTGATCTATTTTTTTTCTTTTGAAGTTCAGGTATAAAATGCTATGTCATTGTTGAAGAAGGAAAAACTACTTTTGCTGAAGCTAATAAATATATAAAAGCTGGTTATTCAGCTCTACCTAAAATAGAACTTTGTACATGGATGTTACAGCGTCTCTGCTGCCTTACAGACTAAAGCTAATAATTGACTTCTGGGTTTGACTGTTTTTTATTTTTTGCCAACCGGTCCAATTGTGAGAGGAGTAAGACAGCTAAGACCAACTAGTCAGATTGGAGCAGCACTGAGCAGACCGTTTTAAAAGAAAAAATCTCTGGTATAGATTTTCAGTTAAATAATGAAGTTATGGCCAAGAACATAAACCAGGGGCAAAAACTTGAGATTCGGCCATAAAATGTTTATCATCTGCACTATACCCAGTAATATTTGTCTTTAGGTCAGGGTATAGTTTCTAGGTTTTAACTTTTATGTTAAAACTATTCGCCCTGACATTGATACTTGTGTAGATCTTTATACCCCACATTGAACTTACTATTATATAAACTCTATCATTGTGGGGTTATAAAGATCTAAATAAGTATCAATGTCAGGCAGTTTATAGGGGGTATACTTGAATCACTGTCTGGATGTCTGGTAGTCCACGGCAAGCTTATCTGGAGATCTCCATCATCAAACTTCACATAAATGATCTGTATATTATGTAGCTCTTCATTGTGAATTTAATTTCAAAATTTGGCCCCTTTTGATGGAGTTATGTCAAAAAAACTTGTCAAGAATCTCCATCTTAGGTAATTAATGGACAGATTTTCATAAACCTTCACTGGAGTTCTCAGTATGTTATGTTGTTGTGCATTGATCAGCATTTGAATTTCAACCATTCAACCAGATCTCTACAGTTAAGCAGATTAAACTTCATTTGAATGATCAGACTATGTTATATGTAGTTTATGCATCAACATTTTAGTTTAAAATTTCAACCCTATTTATACACCCGTCAAAAATGACGGGACATATTATGGTATATGATGGCGTTGTCCGTCCGTCGTAAACTTTTATTTGTCTGGAGATCTCCTCCTGCAGTTTTCAACCGATTTCTTTCAAACTTGCTAGGCTGGACCACTATGACATGAAATTGTGTTTTCCCTGAACGACAGTTTAATTCAACAATATTCACTTCAGTTATTGCCCTTTTGGATATTGATACAATTCCGGGCATTATGTAGAAAACGTCTAAAATTTTTTGTGCTTTCTTCAATTCCTCTAAAATTTGTATCCACTGACTACAATGTCACGTGACAAGTATCCACTGACTACAATGTCAGGTGACAAGTATCCACTGACTACAATGTCAGGTGACTAGTATTCTTTGACTACAAGGTCAGGTGACTAGTATTCATTGACTACAATGTCAGGTGACAAGTATCCACTGACTACAATGTCAGGTGACTAGTATTCACTGACTACAATGTCAGGTGACAAGTATCCACTGACTACAGTGTCAGATGACTAGTATTCATTGACTGCAAGGTCAGGTGACAAGTATCCACTGACTACAATGTCAGATGACTAGTATTCATTGACAACAAGGTCAGGTGACAAGTATTCATTGACTACAAGGTCAGGTGACTAGTATTCACTGATTACAATGTCAGGTGACTAGTATTCACTGATTACAAGGTCAGGTGACTAGTATTCACTGACTACAAGGTCATGTGACTAATATTCACGGACCTCGAGGTCAGGGACTAGTATTCACTGATTACAAGGTCAGGTGACTAGTATTCACTGACTACAAGGTCAGGTGACTAATATTCACGGACCTCGAGGTCAGGGACTAGTATTCACTGACTACAAGGTCAGGTGACTAATATTCACTGATTACAAGGTCAGGTGACTAGTATTCACTGACTACAAGGTCAGATGACTAATATTCACTGACCTCGAGGTCAGGGACTAGTTTTCACTGGCTACAAGGTCAGGTGACTAATATTCACTGATTACAAGGTCAGGTGACTAGTATTCACTGATTACAAGGTCAGGGACTAGTATTCACTGATTACAAGGTCAGGGACTAGTATTCACTGGCTACAAGGTCAGGTGACTAATATTCAAATGTTGTGTCTGGTGATGTACAGTAACATTCTGTATGCTGATCAGTGTGGTTCCGTTGCCAAGGTTTCCTCCACAAATATGTTGTTTGCAGAACCTAGTCTGACACTGCTTTCACTTTGTATGCATGTGTGGTAAAAGTGGATTTTGTCATCTGCGGTTTGAACAGTTACGTTCAATTCCGTAAGGAATTTGTAGTGTTATGTGACTCTGTAGTGGGTTTGGCTCTTTCCAGGTGTGCGTACCTTTAGTCGCAAAATAGTAGTACTCTGGGATGGTACAGCCTTGGGGTTACGGGGGATATTCTGTCTGGTTTGACGAATGTCTGCCCGGGTATTTTCAGTTTATCTGTTATGACGGCCATCTTGCCGGGTGAGCCGGGGACAGTTTGTGTAATGCGCTGTCATTGGTTGAGACTGCGGTGGTGGAGCCAGTCACCGAGTCTCTTAGATTACGGATGTTATTCCGGGTATTTACACTAAGGGTCAAGGTCAGGGCTATTTAAGCCGTAGACGGGAGAGAAACCTCGCCACTTCCCTACCGGGATTTGGTCATTACCAACGCTTTGAAAACAAAGTGACTTAGCTTAGTGATACGGCTACGTTCTGAAACCGGAGCGGCTATGCATGGTTAGTTTTATTAGTTAGCTGACACTCTGAAAACAGAGTGGCTTATAATGCATGCGTAAGTTAGGTCTATTAGATAGCTGACACTCTGAAAACAGAGTGGCTTTATTGCATGTTTACATCTAGTAGATAGGCCTAGCTGGCACTCTGAAAACAGAGCGTCTTATATGCATGTGTACGTGTTCTGAGAACAGAACTGCTTAGCATAGGAACATGTTCTGAAACCAGAACAACTTAGCGTAGGAATTAACGTTAAGTTGTAGTCACTGTGCATGTGTAGACTAGTGTTTATTAGGTGTTGTTTCTAGAGGGAGGGTGGAAGTCTAGCCCGTCTCGTAGGCTGGTAGTTATAATTATGGACCAGGTGGGATATATACTCCATAGTTCCGTAGTACTTGTCAAGTTGGTCATATTTACAAGGCATTGAGGTGTGTATTGAGAGTTAACATGGAACTTCTCCAGGGATTGTCTCGTGCATGTACTTGTGGGTACGTAGCTTGTCATAGTCTGGGTAGCCTATTATTTGGATAAGTCTGCTTTCCTGGTGTACGTTTTGTTACCATTTCTATACTTGTTACATTCTATTTTACTTCAGGCTTTACATCTGTTTTAACTGGAACTTGGTTGTTTTGTTATGTTATTTATGTAAATGAAACCAAACTCGTCTTAATTCATAATAAACTTGTAGAACTTTTACTGTGGTGTTGTTGTGGGTCTTTCCTAACACTTCGACTAATCTAAGGGAAAAGAACCGGAAGGTGGGTTTAGAAGGTGACTGTTGGCCACTGGTTTTATGTCACGGTCCGGTACATTTTGTGCCACATTTAAAATTACACAACGCGAAGTCAATTGTGGTGGCAAACTCTCATTTCCTGACCCCTCCTACTACATAAATGGTGCCTGGTGACCAGGATTAGTCGTATTAGTGAGGAAAGATACCAAAGGTTAAACAACAGAGGTCTAGAAATGAATTGAGACTAATTAGGTATTATGGAATAGTTTTATTTGACTTAGAGCAGACATTATAATTAAGGGTTGCAGAGTTCAGTAAAATTAATTAAGTTATAAGGGGAGATTACTGTGTCAAGCATTTTGAAAATGGCATGCTATGTGGAAAGTATTAGGAAGAGTTCAGTCAAGGTTGTAGGAAATGATGTACAGCAGGGATTGGGAAACAGGAATTTTGACAATGGCAGTGAGCTAGGGATAGCTGGTGTGTAATGTGTTAATGGTGGATACTGGATCACCTGTTCTGGTAATGTCCCAGACCAGGTTTAGAAAGGGTTTAGTTCTGCGGTGTTGGCAAAGTGTTGTGTAAATCTTGTGTCAGCGGACGGGGAAAGGTTAACGGTAAAGGTCAGGCCACCATAGATTAGATGGGGCTCTCGTCCTGTCGACAAACCTACGTCATGGCAGATTTGGGAGGTTTGGATGGGATATTGGGAATAGATTTTTGAGATGAGTATGATGGTGGTATCCAGGTCCATCGAGGTGCACGGAACACGAGTCGAGGTCAAGGTTAGTTGATTCAATCGGAAACTTGCAGCTGTTCTCATGGAGATATACAAAGTAAAGTTGGAGGAAAGGAATTTTGTGTGCTAAATGCTTATATGATTAAGACCACAGTACCCTAAGATAATTGTTTCAGTGGTAATTAAACTTTGTGGATAAAGATATTTGTTCAGAACTAAGTACTGGTGTTAGAAGAGTACAGGCAGTAACTTTTGTGGTGCAAGTTGAAAATAGGGATATAAGTGGAGACAGGAAGTAGCTTCCTGGCTGTGTTTTAGAGTACAGTACAGGAATTCTTAAGTGAACTTCCTGGGTGGTGAACTTTCTGAATGTGAATCAGTCGGTATTGTGATTTATGACAAACAGTATTCATTAGTTGGCATCCATGGGTAGGAGTTGTTGTGGTAAATTAGAGAAACATTTTGCCATATAAAAGAGTACCATGTGAAGTATTTAATCTTATGATGTTTGATGTCTCGCAGGTAGTAGTTTGACATCTAGCAGGAAGTAGTTTAATGTTTCACAGGAAGTAGTTCAGTACAATGTCAAGTTATCAGTGTTTAACAGTGTCTAGCATTTATTGCAGTGTTTTTGGCTGACAGACAGTCTGTTATGTATTGGGTAGAATCTTATAGTAAGATTCAAATGTTCATAGTTGTTATTCCAATTCATGGAATACAGCTAGCCAAAATTGTTTGACCTGCCAGTAGACAGGGTGGTACCTAACACACTGTAGCAGGTTTCACTCCTCACAATAGGTTGCACAAGTGTAACCGCTGTGAGAGGAGGTCCAGGAGCCATCCATGGGTGACGTAACATCGGAGGGACCATGACGCTGGAGGATTGTCCATCTCAATCCAACTGGAGTGGAGGCCAGCCGGAGATCTCCTGATTCCATTTGGATGTGACGCGCATACGTGTGAAGGAGGGAAGACTGTGATGTGTGTTCGTTCGGACTACGAAAGACTTTCGGTTGCGGTTTGTGCCAGTGAAATGTGTTTTTGAAAGACATTTGTTTTTTTATTTTCAGGTGTGTTCGTGAACATTTATTCATATTTAACGCGATCACTATTGTAATTGTATATCAGATAATGAATAGGATACCGTTAAGATTTTAGGATTAAGTTGTGTGGCTCAGGTAAGGATTTTGTAGACAAAGTTAATTGACTGTTGGTAATTACTTTGATCTTAAGGTGGGAGGTATGTGGTAAAAGTGGATTTTGTCATCTGCGGTTTGAACAGTTACGTTCAATTCCGTAAGGAATTTGTAGTGTTATGTGACTCTGTAGTGGGTTTGGCTCTTTCCAGGTGTGCGTACCTTTAGTCGCAAAATAGTAGTACTCTGGGATGGTACAGCCTTGGGGTTACGGGGGATATTCTGTCTGGTTTGACGAATGTCTGCCCGGGTATTTTCAGTTTATCTGTTATGACGGCCATCTTGCCGGGTGAGCCGGGGACAGTTTGTGTAATGCGCTGTCATTGGTTGAGACTGCGGTGGTGGAGCCAGTCACCGAGTCTCTTAGATTACGGATGTTATTCCGGGTATTTACACTAAGGGTCAAGGTCAGGGCTATTTAAGCCGTAGACGGGAGAGAAACCTCGCCACTTCCCTACCGGGATTTGGTCATTACCAACGCTTTGAAAACAAAGTGACTTAGCTTAGTGATACGGCTACGTTCTGAAACCGGAGCGGCTATGCATGGTTAGTTTTATTAGTTAGCTGACACTCTGAAAACAGAGTGGCTTATAATGCATGCGTAAGTTAGGTCTATTAGATAGCTGACACTCTGAAAACAGAGTGGCTTTATTGCATGTTTACATCTAGTAGATAGGCCTAGCTGGCACTCTGAAAACAGAGCGTCTTATATGCATGTGTACGTGTTCTGAGAACAGAACTGCTTAGCATAGGAACATGTTCTGAAACCAGAACAACTTAGCGTAGGAATTAACGTTAAGTTGTAGTCACTGTGCATGTGTAGACTAGTGTTTATTAGGTGTTGTTTCTAGAGGGAGGGTGGAAGTCTAGCCCGTCTCGTAGGCTGGTAGTTATAATTATGGACCAGGTGGGATATATACTCCATAGTTCCGTAGTACTTGTCAAGTTGGTCATATTTACAAGGCATTGAGGTGTGTATTGAGAGTTAACATGGAACTTCTCCAGGGATTGTCTCGTGCATGTACTTGTGGGTACGTAGCTTGTCATAGTCTGGGTAGCCTATTATTTGGATAAGTCTGCTTTCCTGGTGTACGTTTTGTTACCATTTCTATACTTGTTACATTCTATTTTACTTCAGGCTTTACATCTGTTTTAACTGGAACTTGGTTGTTTTGTTATGTTATTTATGTAAATGAAACCAAACTCGTCTTAATTCATAATAAACTTGTAGAACTTTTACTGTGGTGTTGTTGTGGGTCTTTCCTAACACTTCGACTAATCTAAGGGAAAAGAACCGGAAGGTGGGTTTAGAAGGTGACTGTTGGCCACTGGTTTTATGTCACGGTCCGGTACATTTTGTGCCACATTTAAAATTACACAACGCGAAGTCAATTGTGGTGGCAAACTCTCATTTCCTGACCCCTCCTACTACACATGTATAGAAGTCCCTGCAGGAGTGCTCTGCCTAATATAGGGTTGATCAATCAAGTTGAAGAATTCAAAGCCAAAGGCTTTTTATGAAAGGCCTATGAAGTTAATATCAATGCAACGAGCCAAAGTTTTCATTTCCTTGCTCATTTAGTCCAGAAACCTAGCTGTTATAGTGAACCTAGTTTGGAAGGAAAATGTTTTTTTTTTCAAATGCCAATATTCGTACATGTGTTGCCTTTGAGTAAAGCATAAACAGCAGTTTGTTTTGCTATGTAATCAATATTGCGCATTAGATCACTTTTGAAGGACTGCACTCTAGTTTAACGAACCCTAGGAGGCAGGGGGGCTGAAATAAGGTGGGGGGGGGGGGGGGGGGAAGGGGTTCGAAGGCACAGTGTCAAAAATGGGCAAATTGACATAAAGTCAGTGTGATTCAGAGCTTTGTTGGGACAATTAAAAGAATCTTTTAAAGGCATGTGCAGACTAATTGAACCCGGGGGTGGGGGTGTGCTGGGGGGGGGGGGGGGGGGGGGGGTTAGGGGCAGAACAGAACTTAAGGCAGCATGATTGTCAACACAATTGGTTGATATTGTAGTATAGGATACTAGTTGAACACTTTTAATTTTGTAAAGATGAAAACATTGTGAGGCCTGTTCCTTATTTAGCTGAAGGGGTTTCCTATTTTGTAAACATTGTGAGGCTTGTTCCTTATTTAGCTGAAGGGGTTTCCTATTTTATAAACATTGTGAGGCTTTTCCTTATTTAGCTGAAGGGGTTTCCTATTTTGTAAACATTGTGAGTCTTGTTCCTTATTTAGCTGAAGGGGTTTCCTATTTTGTAAACATTGTGAGGCCTGTTTCTTATTTAGCTGAAGGGGTTTCCTATTTTGTAAACGTTGTGAGGCCTGTTTCTTATTTAGCTGAAGGGGTTTCCTATTTTGTAAACATTGTGAGGCCTGTTCCTTATTTAGCTGAAGGGGTTACCTATTTTGTAAACATTGTGAGGCCTGTTCCTTATTTAGCTGAAGGGGTTACCTATTTTGTAAACATTGTGAGGCTTGTTCCTTATTTAGCTGAAGGGGTTACCTATTTTGTAAACATTGTGAGGCTTGTTCCTTATTTAGCTGAAGGGGTTACCTATTTTGTAAACATTGTGAGGCCTGTTCCTTATTTAGCTGAAGGGGTTTCCTATTTTGTAAACATTGTGAGGCCTGTTCCTTATTTAGCTGAAGGGGTTTCCTATTTTGTAAACATTGTGAGGCTTGTTCCTTATTTAGCTGAAGGGGTTTCCTATTTTGTAAACATTGTGAGGCTTGTTCCTTATTTAGCTGAAGGGGTTTCCTATTTTGTAAACATTGTGAGGCCTGTTTCTTATTTAGCTGAAGGGGTTTCCTATTTTGTACATGCCCCATGTGCTTTGAGGGTGGTACTGCATTGATCAAAATACTCATTTCCACAGCTCTGTTCCATGGACCACTCAGAGTTTGAATTTAGTCCATGCATCATTGTCATTAAGATGATTGAGGTTAAGTTACACTTAAACTTTAATTAATATGTTGTGTCCTATATTTGTCCAGCTTATAGTTTACACCAACTGCACAAAAACAAAGTTAAAAAAATGGCGGATTAACATTGCTTTAAATATATATAGTGCTGTTCATGTTTCAACAAGAAACTGCAAAGAAACATACTTTAGGGGTGATATATTTTCAGTTTTTACACTAAAGCATTCTGCTAAATCATGATTGCACTAATGACAGTTTCTGTATATCTCCTTTGAATCATCATTGGGCTTAGAACATGTACAGGAAAAGCCAATGAAAATATTCTTTATTACTTTGGAGAACCAACATGACCACACACGAGAGTATGAGGGTCTCGCGTACTTAATACACTTCCTTACACTGACGGGGAGCTAATCAACTATTCATGTTCCATGTATTATGCAGGTAATCACTCCCTACATCAGACTGTTAGTATTTAGGTCGCCAGTCCTGTTTGACATTGGTTCCTCAATTGTTTGGCCATTTTCAGAAAGAAAAAAAGGTAAGCCTTAAGTCTGGACAGTGTGACTGTAAAACTTCAGTTCATTAGATTGATACCACCTGAATGCCTGTATGTACTGGATACCTGTGAATACAGTAACTTGTAACATGTATTAACTGGATACCTGTATACACAGTAAATACCTGTGTATACTGGTTACCTGTATACACAGTAAATACCTGTAAATACTGGATACCTGTATACACAGTAAATACCTGTATATACTGGATACCTGTATACACAGTAAGTACCTGTATATACTGGATACCTGTATACATAGTAAATACCTGTGTACACTGGATACCTGTATACACAGTAAGTACCTGTAAATACTTGTATACACAGTAAATACCTGTAAATACTGGATACCTGTATACATAGTAAATACCTGTATATACTGGATACCTGTATACACAGTAAGTACCTGTAAATACTTGTATACACAGTAAATACCTGTATATACTGGATACCTGTATACACAGTAAATACCTGTATATACTGGATACCTGTATACACAGTAAATACCTGTATATACTGGATACCTGTATACATAGTAAATACCTGTATATACCGGATACCTGTATACACAGTAAATACCTGTAAATACTGGATACCTGTATACATAGTAAATACCTGTATATGCTGGATACCTGTATACACAGTAAATACCTGTATATAATGGATACCTGTATACATAGTAAATACCTGTAAATACTGGATACCTGTATACACAGTAAATACCTGTAAATACTGGATACCTGTATACACAGTAAATACCTGTGTATACTGGATACCTGTATACTGGATACCTGTATATACTGGATACCTGTATACACAGTAAATACCTGTATATACTGGATACCTGATACACAGTAAATACCTGTATATACTGGATACCTGTATACACAGTAAATACCTGTATACACTGGATACCTGTATACATAGTAAATACCTGTATATACTGGATACCTGTATACACAGTAAATACCTGTATACACTGGATACCTGTATACATAGTAAATACCTGTATATACTGGATACCTGTATACACAGTAAATACCTGTGTATACTGGATACCTGTATACTGGATACCTGTATATACTGGATACCTGTATACACAGTAAATACCTGTATATACTGGATACCTGTATACACAGTAAATACCTGTAAATACCTGTGTATACTGGATACCTGTATACACAGTAAATACCTGTAAATACTGGATACCTGTATACACAGTAAATACCTGTATATACTGGATACCTGTATACACAGTAAATACCTGTATATACTGGATACCTGTATACACAGTAAATACCTGTATATACTGGATACCTGTATACACAGTAAATACCTGTATATACTGGATACCTGTATACACAGTAAATACCTGTATATACTGGATACCTGTATACACAGTAAATACCTGTGTATACTGGATACCTGTATACACAGTAAGTACCTGTATATACTGGATACCTGTATACACAGTAAGTACCTGTATATACTGGATACCTGTATACACAGTAAATACCTGTATATACTGGATACCTGTATACACAGTAAATACCTGTATATACCGGATACCTGTATACACAGTAAATACCTGTATATACTGGATACCTGTATACACAGTAAATACCTGTGTATACTGGATACCTGTATACACAGTAAGTACCTGTATATACTGGATACCTGTATACACAGTAAGTACCTGTATATACTGGATACCTGTATACACAGTAAGTACCTGTATATACTGGATACCTGTATACACAGTAAGTACCTGTATATACTGGATACCTGTATACACAGTAAATACCTGTATATACTGGATACCTGTATACACAGTAAGTACCTGTATATACTGGATACCTGTATACACAGTAAGTACTTGTATATACTGGATACCTGTATACACAGTAAGTTCCTGTATATACTGGATACCTGTATACACAGTAAATACCTGTAAATACTGGATACCTGTATACATAGTAAATACCTGTAAATACTAGATACCTGTATACACAGTAAATACCTGTATATACTGGATACCTGTACACTTGATACCTTTATACACAGTAAATACCTGTATATACTGGATACCTGTATACACAGTAAATACCTGTATATACTGGATACCTGTATACAAAGTAAATACCTGTATATACTGGATACCTGTATACACAGTAAATACCTGTATATACTGGATACCTGTCTACACAGTAAATACCTGTATATACTGGATACCTGTATACACAGTAAATACCTGTATATACTGGATACCTGTATACACAGTAATACCTGTAAATACTGGATACCTGTATACACAGTAAATACCTGTAAATACTGGATACCTGTATACACAGTAAGTACCTGTATATACTGGATACCTGTCTACACAGTAAATACCTGTATATACTGGATACCTGTATACACAGTAAGTACCTGTATATACTGGATACCTGTATACACAGTAAATACCTGTATATACTGGATACCTGTATACACAGTAAGTACCTGTATATACTGGATACCTGTATACACAGTAAATACCTGTAAATACTGGATACCTGTATACACAGTAAATACCTGTAAATACTGGATACCTGTATACACAGTAAATACCTGTATATACTTGATACCTGTATACACAGTAAATACCTGTATATACTGGATACCTGTATACACAGTAAATACCTGTATATACTGGATACCTGTATACACAGTAAATACCTGTATATACTGGATACCTGTATACACAGTAAATACCTGTATATACTGGATACCTGTATACACAGTAAATACCTGTATATACTGGATACCTGTCTACACAGTAAATACCTGTATATACTGGATACCTGTATACACAGTAAATACCTGTATATACTGGATACCTGTATACACAGTAAATACCTGTAAATACTGGATACCTGTATACACAGTAAATACCTGTAAATACTGGATACCTGTATACACAGTAAATACCTGTATACACAGTAAATACCTGTAAATACTGGATACCTGTGTATACTGGATACCTGTCTACACAGTAAATACCTGTATTATATTTGACACCTGTATATACTGGATACCTGTGTACTATGAACATTTACCAGGATGATGTGTCACATCTTGGTGTGATTGAGTCGCCTGCCTACACAAAACTTCTGGAGTTGGAAGGAATCTTTTACGTTGATTGTCACAGCGTCAGCCTCAATAATCTCAGTCGGACGACATGTAGTCATCAATCGTCCCTAATTACCTTGTTGACTAATTCAATTCCGTATTGATTTAGTGATTAAAAGTGATTAAAAAATCTATAAACACAGATTTAAGTATAATAGTCTTCTGCTAACATGGTAATCAAATTATAGTTAATTATCAGAACTGTTAAAAAATTGCAAAATCATCAAACAGTAATTTCATTTGATGATACCGTATCAGCTGATTGCATTGATGTGGTTGCTTTAAAGAGAATGTTTCAAAATTAAAGTACTGCACTGTACTAACAAAGATTAGAACTAACATTTGGAACTATTTTAACTGGTATGATTTCTTATACTTCAAACAGTTTGCAAAAAAAACTAAAGAACCAAATTAATGTCACAAATAGAACAGACTTTGGATATATATACAGTCATCCTCAGGATTTAAAGTAAAAAGATAGTGCAAAAGTCATATACTGTTATATAGAACTCCTGTGTTACTGTTATATAGAACTCCTGTGTTACTGTTATATAGAACCCCTGTGTTACTGTTATATAGAACCCCTGTGTTACTGTTATATAGAACTCCTGTGTTACTGTTATATAGAACTCCTGTGTTACTGTTATATAGAACCCCTGTGTTACTGTTATATAGAACCCCTGTGTTACTGTTATATAGAACTCCTGTGTTACTGTTATATAGAACTCCTGTGTTACTGTTATATAGAACTCATGTGTTACTGTTATATAGAACTCCAGTGTTACTGTTATATAGAACTCCAGTGTTACTGTTATATAGAACTCATGTGTTACTGTTATATAGAACTCCTGTGTTACTGTTATATAGAACTCCTGTGTTACTGTTATATAGAACTCCTGTGTTACTGTTATATAGAACTCCTGTGTTACTGTTATATAGAACTCCTGTGTTACTGTTATATAGACCTCCTGTGTTACTGTTATATAGAACTCCGGTGTTACTGTTATATAGAACCCCTGTGTTACTGTTATATAGAACCCCTGTGTTACTGTTATATAGAACTCCTGTGTTACTGTTATATAGAACTCCTGTGTTACTGTTATATAGAACTCCTGTGTTACTGTTATATAGAACTCCTGTGTTACTGTTATATAGAACTCCTGTGTTACTGTTATATAGAACCTCTGTGTAACTGTTATATAGAACCCCTGTGTTACTGTTATATAGAACTCCTGTGTTACTGTTATATAGAACCCCTGTATTACTGTTATATAGAACTCCTTTGTTACTGTTATATAGAACCCCTGTGTTACTGTTATATAGAACTCCTGTGTTACTGTTATATAGAACTCCTGTGTTACTGTTATATAGAACTCCTGTGTTACTGTTATATAGAACTCCTGTGTTACTGTTATATAGAACCCCTGTGTTACTGTTATATAGAACTCCTGTGTTGCTGTTATATAGAACTCCTGTGTTATTGTTATATAAAACTCCTGTGTTACTGTTATATAGAACTCATGTGTTACTGTTATATAGAACTCCAGTGTTACTGTTATATAGAACTCATGTGTTACTGTTATATAGAACTCCTGTGTTACTGTTATATAGAACTCCTGTGTTACTGTTATATAGAACTCCTGTGTACTGTTATATAGAACCCCTGTGTTACTGTTATATAGAACTCCTGTGTTACTGTTATATAAAACTCCTGTGTAACTGTTATATAGAACTCCTGTGTTACTGTTATATAGAACTCCTGTGTTACTGTTATATAGAACTCCTTTGTTACTGTTATATAGAACCCCTGTGTTACTGTTATATAGAACTCCTGTGTTACTGTTATATAGAACTCCTGTGTTACTGTTATATAGAACTCCTGTGTTACTGTTATATAGAACTCCTGTGTTACTGTTATATAGAACTCCTGTGTTACTGTTATATAGAACTCCTGTGTTACTGTTATATAGAACCCCTGTGTTACTGTTATATAGAACTCCTGTGTTACTGTTATATAGAACCCCTGTGTTACTGTTATATAGAACTCCTGTGTTACTGTTATATAGAACTCCTGTGTTACTGTTATATAGAACTCCTGTGTTACTGTTATATAGAACTCCAGTGTTACTGTTATATAGAACTCATGTGTTACTGTTATATAGAACTCCTGTGTTACTGTTTTATAGAACCCCTGTGTTACTGTTATATAGAACTCCTGTGTTACTGTTATATAGAACTCCTGTGTTACTGTTATATAGAACACCAGTGTTACTGTTATATAGAACTCATGTGTTACTGTTATATAGAACTCCTGTGTTACTGTTATATAGAACCCCTGTATTACTGTTATATAGAACCCCTGTGTTACTGTTATATAGAACTCCTGTGTTACTGTTATATAGAACTCCTGTGTTACTGTTATGTAGAACTCCTGTGTTACTGTTATATAGAACTCCTGTGTTATTGTTATATAGAACCCCTGTGTTACTGTTATATAGAACTCCTGTGTTACTGTTATATAGAACCCCTGTATTACTGTTATATAGAACTCCTGTGTTACTGTTATATAGAACTCCTGTGTTACTGTTATATAGAACTCCTGTGTTACTGTTATATAGAACTCCTGTGTTATTGTTATATAGAACCCCTGTGTTACTGTTATATAGAACTCCTGTGTTACTGTTATATAGAACCCCTGTATTACTGTTATATAGAACCCCTGTGTTACTGTTATATAGAACTCCTGTGTTACTGTTATATAGAACTCCTGTGTTACTGTTATGTAGAACTCCTGTGTTACTGTTATATAGAACTCCTGTGTTACTGTTATATAGAACTCCTGTGTTACTGTTATATAGAACCCCTGTGTTACTGTTATATAGAACTCCTGTGTTACTGTTATATAGAACTCCTGTGTTACTGTTATATAGAACCCCTGTGTTACTGTTATATAGAACTCCTGTGTTACTGTTATATAGAACTCCTGTGTTACTGTTATATAGAACTCCTGTGTTACTGTTATATAGAACCCCTGTGTTACTGTTATATAGAACTCCTGTGTTACTGTTATATAGAACTCCTGTGTTACTGTTATATAGAACTCCTGTGTTACTGTTATATAGAACCCCTGTGTTACTGTTATATAGAACCCCTGTGTTACTGTTATATAGAACTCCTGTGTAACTGTTATATAGAACTCCTGTGTTACTGTTATATAGAACTCCTGTGTTATTGTTATATAGAACCCCTGTGTTACTGTTATATAGAACTCCTGTGTTACTGTTATATAGAACCCCTGTATTACTGTTATATAGAACCCCTATGTTACTGTTATATAGAACTCCTGTGTTACTGTTATATAGAACTCCTGTGTTACTGTTATGTAGAACTCCTGTGTTACTGTTATATAGAACTCCTGTGTTACTGTTATATAGAACTCCTGTGTTACTGTTATATAGAACCCCTGTGTTACTGTTATATAGAACTCCTGTGTTACTGTTATATAGAACTCCTGTGTTACTGTTATATAGAACCCCTGTGTTACTGTTATATAGAACTCCTGTGTTACTGTTATATAGAACTCCTGTGTTACTGTTATATAGAACTCCTGTGTTACTGTTATATAGAACCCCTGTGTTACTGTTATATAGAACTCCTGTGTTACTGTTACATTGTATATAGAACTCCTGTGTTACTGTTATATAGAACTCCTGTGTTACTGTTATATAGAACTCCTGTGTTACTGTTATATAGAACCCCTGTGTTACTGTTATATAGAACTCCTGTGTTACTGTTATATAGAACTCCTGTGTTACTGTTATATAGAACTCCTGTGTTACTGTTATATAGAACCCCTGTGTTACTGTTATATAGAACTCCTGTGTTACTGTTATATAGAACCCCTGTGTTACTGTTATATAGAACTCCTGTGTTACTGTTATATAGAACTCCTGTGTTACTGTTATATAGAACTCATGTGTTACTGTTATATAGAACTCATGTGTTACTGTTATATAGAACCCCTGTGTTACTGTTATATAGAACTCCTGTGTTACTGTTATATAGACCTCATGTGTTACTGTTATATAGAACTCCAGTGTTACTGTTATATAGAGCTCCTGTGTTACTGTTATATAGAACTCCTGTGTTACTGTTATATAGACCTCATGTGTTACTGTTATATAGAACTCCTGGTGTTACTGTTATATAGAACCCCTGTATTACTGTTATATAGAACTCCTGTGTTACTGTTATATAGAACTCCTGTGTTACTGTTATATAGAACTCCTGTGTTACTGTTATATAGAACTCCTGTGTTACTGTTATATAGAACTCCTGTGTTACTGTTATATAGAACTCCTGTGTTACTGTTATATAGAACTCCTGTGTTACTGTTATATAGAACTCCTGTGTTACTGTTATATAGAACTCCTGTGTTACTGTTATATAGACCTCATGTGTTACTGTTATATAGAACCCCTTGTGTTACTGTTATATAGACCTCATGTGTTACTGTTATATAGAACCCCTTGTGTTACTGTTATATAGACCTCATGTGTTATTGTTATATAGAACCCCTGTGTTACTGTTATATAGAACCCCTTGTGTTACTGTTATATAGACCTCATGTGTTACTGTTATATAGAACTCATGTGTTACTGTTATATAGAACCCCTGTGTTACTGTTATATAGAACTCCTGTATTACTGTTATATAGAACTCCTGTGTTACTGTTATATAGAACCCCTTGTGTTACTGTTATATAGACCTCATGTGTTACTGTTATATAGAACTCCTGTGTTACTGTTATATAGACCTCATGTGTTACTGTTATATAGAACCCCTGTGTTACTGTTGTATAGAACTCCTGTGTTACTGTTATATAGAACTCCTGTGTTACTGTTATATAGAACTCCTGTGTTACTGTTATATAGAACCCCTGTGTTACTGTTATATAGAACTCCTGTGTTACTGTTATATAGAACTCCTGTGTTACTGTTATATAAAACTCCTGTGTTACTGTTATATAGAACTCCTGTGTTACTGTTATATAGAACTCATGTGTAACTGTTATATAGAACTCCTGTGTTACTGTTATATAGAACTCCTGTGTTACTGTTATATAGGCCTCATGTGTTACTGTTATATAGAACTCCTGTGTTACTGTTATATAGAACCCCTGTGTTACTGTTATATAGAACTCCAGTGTTACTGTTATATAGAACTCATGTGTTACTGTTATATAGAACTCCTGTGTTACTGTTATATAGAACTCCTGTGTTACTGTTATATAGAACCCCTGTGTTACTGTTATATAGAACTCCTGTGTTACTGTTATATAGAACTCCAGTGTTACTGTTATATAGAACTCCTGTGTTACTGTTATATAGACCTCATGTGTTACTGTTATATAGAACTCCTGTGTTACTGTTATATAGAACTCCTGTGTTACTGTTATATAGAACTCCTGTGTTACTGTTATATAGAACTCCTGTGTTACTGTTATATAGAACTCCTGTGTAACTGTTATATAGAACTCCTGTGTAACTGTTATATAGAACTCCTGTGTTACTGTTATATAGACCTCCTGTGTTACTGTTATATAGAACCCCTGTATTACTGTTATATAGAACCCCTGTATTACTGTTATATAGAACCCCTGTATTACTGTTATATAGAACTCCTGTGTTACTGTTATATAGAACTCCTGTGTTACTGTTATATAGAACCCCTGTGTTACTGTTATATAGAACTCCTGTGTTTCTGTTATATAGAACTCCTGTGTTACTGTTATATAGAACTCCTGTGTTACTGTTATATAGAACCCCTGTGTTACTGTTATATAGAACTCCTGTGTTACTGTCATATAGAACTCCTGTGTTACTGTTATATAGAACCCCTGTGTTACTGTTATATAGAACTCCTGTGTTACTGTTATATAGACCTCCTGTGTTACTGTTATATAGAACCCCTGTGTTACTGTTATATAGAACCCCTGTGTTACTGTTATATAGAACTCCTGTGTTACTGTTATATAGAACCCCTGTGTTACTGTTATATAGAACTCCTGTGTTACTGTTATATAGAACTCCTGTGTTACTGTTATATAAAACCCTGTGTTACTGTTATATAGAACTCCTGTGTTACTGTTATATAGAACCCCTGTGTTACTGTTATATAAAACCCTGTGTTAATGTTATATAGAACTCCTGTGTTACTGTTATATAGAACTCCTGTGTTACTGTTATATAGAACTCCTGTGTTACTGTTATATAGAACCCCTGTGTTACTGTTATATAAAACCCTGTGTTACTGTTATATAGAACCTCTGTGTTACTGTTATATAGAACTCCTGTGTTACTGTTATATAGAACTCCTGTGTTACTGTTATATAGAACCCCTGTGTTACTGTTATATAGAACTCCTGTGTTACTGTTATATAGAACTCCTGTGTTACTGTTATATAGAACCCCTGTGTTACTGTTATATAGAACTCCTGTGTTACTGTTATATAGAACTCCTGTGTTACTGTTATATAGAACCTCTGTGTTACTGTCATATAGAACCCCTGTGTTACTGTTATATAGAACCCCTGTGTTACTGTTATATAGAACTCCTGTGTTACTGTTATATAGAACTCCTGTGTTACTGTTATATAGAACTCCTGTGTTACTGTTATAAAGAACTTGTGTGTTACTGTTATATAGAACTTGTGTGTTACTGTTATATAGAACTCCTGTGTTACTGTTATATATAGAACCCCTGTGTTACTGTTATATAGAACTCCTGTGTTACTGTTATATAGAACTCCTGTGTTACTGTCATATATAACCCCTGTGTTACTGTTATATAGAACCCCAGTGTTACTGTTATATAGAACTCCTGTGTTACTGTTATATAGAACTCCTGTGTTACTGTTATATAGAACTCCTGTGTTACTGTTATATAGAACTCCTGTGTTACTGTTATATAGAACCCCAGTGTTACTGTTATATAGAACTCCTGTGTTACTGTTATATAGAACCCCTGTGTTACTGTTATATAGAACCCCAGTGTTACTGTTATATAGAACTCCTGTGTTACTGTTATATAGAACCCCAGTGTTACTGTTATATAGAACTCCTGTGTTACTGTTATATAGAACCCTTGTGTTACTGTTATATAGAACTCCTGTGTTACTGTTATATAGAACCCCAGTGTTACTGTTATATAGAACTCCTGTGTTACTGTTATATAGAACCCCTGTGTTACTGTTATATAGAACTCCTGTGTTACTGTTATATAGAACTCCTGTGTTACTGTTATATAGAACTCCTGTGTTACTGTTATATAGAACTCCTGTGTTACTGTTATATAGAACCCCTGTGTTACTGTTATATAGAACTCCTGTGTAACTGTTATATAGAACTCCTGTGTTACTGTTATATAGAACTCCTGTATTACTGTTATATAGAACTCCTGTATTACTGTTATATAGAACTCCTGTGTTACTGTTATATAGAACTCCTGTGTTACTGTTATATAGAACTCCTGTGTACCTGTTATATAGAACCCCTGTGTTACTGTTATATAGAACTCCTGTATTACTGTTATATAGAACTCCTGTGTTACTGTTATATATAGAACCCTTGTGTTACTGTTATATAGAACTCCTGTGTTACTGTTATATATAGAACCCTTGTGTTACTG
The DNA here is from genome assembly GCA_947623455.1 of Mimachlamys varia. NCBI lineage: Eukaryota > Metazoa > Mollusca > Bivalvia > Pectinida > Pectinidae > Mimachlamys > Mimachlamys varia. The sequence continues at coordinate 42,069,771 of OX392542.1, forward strand.
TTATATATAGAACCCCTGTGTCACTGTTATATAGAACCCCTGTGTTACTGTTATATAGCACTCCTGTGTTACTGTTATATAGAACTCCTGTGTCACTGTTATATAGAACCCTTGTGTTACTGTTATATAAAACCCTTGTGTTACTGTTATATAGAACCCCTGTGTTACTGTCATATAGAACCCCTGTGTTACTGTTATATAGAACCCCTGTGTTACTGTTATATAGAACCCTTGTGTTACTGTTATATAGAACTCCTGTGTTACTGTTATATAGAACCCCAGTGTTACTGTTATATAGAACTCCTGTGTTACTGTTATATATAGAACCCCTGTGTTACTGTTATATAGAACCCTTGTGTTACTGTTATATAGAACTCCTGTGTTACTGTTATATAGAACTCCTGTGTTACTGTTATATAGAACCCCTGTGTTACTGTTATATAGAACTCCTGTGTTACTGTTATATAGAACTCCTGTGTTACTGTTATATAGAACTCATGTGTTACTGTTATATAGAACTCCTGTGTTACTGTTATATAGAACCCCTGTGTTACTGTTATATAGAACTCCTGTGTTACTGTTATATAGAACTCATGTGTTACTGTTATATAGAACTCCTGTGTTACTGTTATATAGAACTCCTGTGTCACTGTTATATAGAACTCCTGTGTTACTGTTATATAGAACTCCTGTGTCACTGTTATATAGAACCCCTGTGTTACTGTTATATAGAACTCCTGTGTTACTGTTATATAGAACTCCTGTGTTACTGTTATATAGAACCCCTGTGTTACTGTTATATAGAACTCCTGTGTTACTGTTATATAGAACCCCTGTGTTACTGTTATATAGAACCCCTGTGTTACTGTTATATAGAACCCCTGTGTTACTGTTATATAGAACTCATGTGTTACTGTTATATAGAACTCCTGTGTCACTGTTATATAGAACCCTTGTGTTACTGTTATATAGAACTCCTGTGTCACTGTTATATAGAACCCTTGTGTTACTGTTATATAGAACTCCTGTGTTACTGTTATATAGAACTCATGTGTCACTGTTATATAGAACTCCTGTGTCACTGTTATATAGAACCCTTGTGTTACTGTTATATAGAACTCCGGTGTTACTGTTATATATAACTCCTGTGTTACTGTTATATAGAACTCCTGTGTTACTGTTATATATAACTCCTGTGTTACTGTTATATAGAACTCCTGTGTTACTGTTATATAGAACTCCTGTGTTACTGTTATATAGAACCCCTGTGTTACTGTTATATAGAACTCATGTGTTACTGTTATATAGAACTCCTGTGTTACTGTTATATAGAACTCATGTGTTACTGTTATATAGAACTCCAGTGTTACTGTTATATAGAACTCCTGTGTTACTGTTATATAGAACCCCTGTGTTACTGTTATATAGAACTCCTGTGTTACTGTTATATAGAACCCCAGTGTTACTGTTATATAGAACCCCTGTGTTACTGTTATATAGAACTCCTGTGTTACTGTTATATAGAACTCCTATGTTACTGTTATATAGAACTCCTGTGTTACTGTTATATAGAACTCCAGTGTTACTGTTATATAGAACTCCAGTGTTACTGTTATATAGAACTCCTGTGTTACTGTTATATAGAACTCCTGTGTTACTGTTATATAGAACTCCTGTGTTACTGTAATATATAACTCCTGTGTTACTGTTATATAGAACTCCTGTGTTACTGTTATATAGAACTCCTGTGTTACTGTTATATAGAACTCCTGTGTTACTGTTATATAGAACTCCTGTGTTACTGTTATATAGAACCCTTGTGTTACTGTAATATAGACCTCCTGTGTTACTGTTATATAGAACTCCTGTGTTACTGTTATATAGAACTCCTGTGTTACTGTTATATAGAACTCCTGTGTTACTGTTATATAGAACTCCAGTGTTACTGTTATATAGAACTCCTGTGTTACTGTTATATAGAACCCCTGTGTTACTGTTATATAGAACCCCTGTGTTACTGTTATATAGAACCCCTGTGTTACTGTTATATAGAACCCCTGTGTTACTGTTATATAGAACTCCTGTGTCACTGTTATATAGAACCCTTGTGTTACTGTTATATAGAACTCCTGTGTTACTGTTATATAGAACCCCTGTGTTACTGTTATATAGAACTCCTGTGTTACTGTTATATAGAACTCCTGTGTTACTGTTATATAGAACTCCTGTGTTACTGTTATATAGAACCCCTGTGTTACTGTTATATAGAACTCCTGTGTTACTGTTATATAGAACCCCTGTGTTACTGTTATATAGAACTCCTGTGTTACTGTTATATAGAACTCCTGTGTTACTGTTATATAGACCTCCTGTGTTACTGTTATATAGAACCCCTGTGTTACTGTTATATAGAACCCCTGTGTTACTGTTATATAGAACTCCTGTGTTACTGTTATATAGAACCCCTGTGTTACTGTTATATAGAACTCCTGTGTTACTGTTATATAGAACTCCTGTGTTACTGTTATATAAAACCCTGTGTTACTGTTATATAGAACTCCTGTGTTACTGTTATATAGAACCCCTGTGTTACTGTTATATAAAACCCTGTGTTACTGTTATATAGAACTCCTGTGTTACTGTTATTAGAACTCCTGTGTTACTGTTATATAGAACTCCTGTGTTACTGTTATATAGAACCCCTGTGTTACTGTTATATAAAACCCTGTGTTACTGTTATATAGAACCTCTGTGTTACTGTTATATAGAACTCCTGTGTTACTGTTATATAGAACTCCTGTGTTACTGTTATATAGAACCCCTGTGTTACTGTTATATAGAACTCCTGTGTTACTGTTATATAGAACTCCTGTGTTACTGTTATATAGAACCCCTGTGTTACTGTTATATAGAACTCCTGTGTTACTGTTATATAGAACTCCTGTGTTACTGTTATATAGAACCTCTGTGTTACTGTCATATAGAACCCCTGTGTTACTGTCATATAGAACCCCTGTGTTACTGTTATATAGAACTCCTGTGTTACTGTTATATAGAACTCCTGTGTTACTGTTATATAGAACTCCTGTGTTACTGTTATAAAGAACTTGTGTGTTACTGTTATATAGAACTTGTGTGTTACTGTTATATAGAACTCCTGTGTTACTGTTATATATAGAACCCCTGTGTTACTGTTATATAGAACTCCTGTGTTACTGTTATATAGAACTCCTGTGTTACTGTCATATATAACCCCTGTGTTACTGTTATATAGAACCCCAGTGTTACTGTTATATAGAACTCCTGTGTTACTGTTATATAGAACTCCTGTGTTACTGTTATATAGAACTCCTGTGTTACTGTTATATAGAACTCCTGTGTTACTGTTATATAGAACCCCAGTGTTACTGTTATATAGAACTCCTGTGTTACTGTTATATAGAACCCCTGTGTTACTGTTATATAGAACCCCAGTGTTACTGTTATATAGAACTCCTGTGTTACTGTTATATAGAACCCCAGTGTTACTGTTATATAGAACTCCTGTGTTACTGTTATATAGAACCCTTGTGTTACTGTTATATAGAACTCCTGTGTTACTGTTATATAGAACCCCAGTGTTACTGTTATATAGAACTCCTGTGTTACTGTTATATAGAACCCCTGTGTTACTGTTATATAGAACTCCTGTGTTACTGTTATATAGAACTCCTGTGTTACTGTTATATAGAACTCCTGTGTTACTGTTATATAGAACTCCTGTGTTACTGTTATATAGAACCCCTGTGTTACTGTTATATAGAACTCCTGTGTAACTGTTATATAGAACTCCTGTGTTACTGTTATATAGAACTCCTGTATTACTGTTATATAGAACTCCTGTATTACTGTTATATAGAACTCCTGTGTTACTGTTATATAGAACTCCTGTGTTACTGTTATATAGAACTCCTGTGTACCTGTTATATAGAACCCCTGTGTTACTGTTATATAGAACTCCTGTATTACTGTTATATAGAACTCCTGTGTTACTGTTATATATAGAACCCTTGTGTTACTGTTATATAGAACTCCTGTGTTACTGTTATATATAGAACCCTTGTGTTACTGTTATATATAGAACCCCTGTGTCACTGTTATATAGAACCCCTGTGTTACTGTTATATAGCACTCCTGTGTTACTGTTATATAGAACTCCTGTGTCACTGTTATATAGAACCCTTGTGTTACTGTTATATAAAACCCTTGTGTTACTGTTATATAGAACCCCTGTGTTACTGTCATATAGAACCCCTGTGTTACTGTTATATAGAACCCCTGTGTTACTGTTATATAGAACCCTTGTGTTACTGTTATATAGAACTCCTGTGTTACTGTTATATAGAACCCCAGTGTTACTGTTATATAGAACTCCTGTGTTACTGTTATATATAGAACCCCTGTGTTACTGTTATATAGAACCCTTGTGTTACTGTTATATAGAACTCCTGTGTTACTGTTATATAGAACTCCTGTGTTACTGTTATATAGAACCCCTGTGTTACTGTTATATAGAACTCCTGTGTTACTGTTATATAGAACTCCTGTGTTACTGTTATATAGAACTCATGTGTTACTGTTATATAGAACTCCTGTGTTACTGTTATATAGAACCCCTGTGTTACTGTTATATAGAACTCCTGTGTTACTGTTATATAGAACTCATGTGTTACTGTTATATAGAACTCCTGTGTTACTGTTATATAGAACTCCTGTGTCACTGTTATATAGAACTCCTGTGTTACTGTTATATAGAACTCCTGTGTCACTGTTATATAGAACCCCTGTGTTACTGTTATATAGAACTCCTGTGTTACTGTTATATAGAACTCCTGTGTTACTGTTATATAGAACCCCTGTGTTACTGTTATATAGAACTCCTGTGTTACTGTTATATAGAACCCCTGTGTTACTGTTATATAGAACCCCTGTGTTACTGTTATATAGAACCCCTGTGTTACTGTTATATAGAACTCATGTGTTACTGTTATATAGAACTCCTGTGTCACTGTTATATAGAACCCTTGTGTTACTGTTATATAGAACTCCTGTGTCACTGTTATATAGAACCCTTGTGTTACTGTTATATAGAACTCCTGTGTTACTGTTATATAGAACTCATGTGTCACTGTTATATAGAACTCCTGTGTCACTGTTATATAGAACCCTTGTGTTACTGTTATATAGAACTCCGGTGTTACTGTTATATATAACTCCTGTGTTACTGTTATATAGAACTCCTGTGTTACTGTTATATATAACTCCTGTGTTACTGTTATATAGAACTCCTGTGTTACTGTTATATAGAACTCCTGTGTTACTGTTATATAGAACCCCTGTGTTACTGTTATATAGAACTCATGTGTTACTGTTATATAGAACTCCTGTGTTACTGTTATATAGAACTCATGTGTTACTGTTATATAGAACTCCAGTGTTACTGTTATATAGAACTCCTGTGTTACTGTTATATAGAACCCCTGTGTTACTGTTATATAGAACTCCTGTGTTACTGTTATATAGAACCCCAGTGTTACTGTTATATAGAACCCCTGTGTTACTGTTATATAGAACTCCTGTGTTACTGTTATATAGAACTCCTATGTTACTGTTATATAGAACTCCTGTGTTACTGTTATATAGAACTCCAGTGTTACTGTTATATAGAACTCCAGTGTTACTGTTATATAGAACTCCTGTGTTACTGTTATATAGAACTCCTGTGTTACTGTTATATAGAACTCCTGTGTTACTGTAATATATAACTCCTGTGTTACTGTTATATAGAACTCCTGTGTTACTGTTATATAGAACTCCTGTGTTACTGTTATATAGAACTCCTGTGTTACTGTTATATAGAACTCCTGTGTTACTGTTATATAGAACCCTTGTGTTACTGTAATATAGACCTCCTGTGTTACTGTTATATAGAACTCCTGTGTTACTGTTATATAGAACTCCTGTGTTACTGTTATATAGAACTCCTGTGTTACTGTTATATAGAACTCCAGTGTTACTGTTATATAGAACTCCTGTGTTACTGTTATATAGAACCCCTGTGTTACTGTTATATAGAACCCCTGTGTTACTGTTATATAGAACCCCTGTGTTACTGTTATATAGAACCCCTGTGTTACTGTTATATAGAACTCCTGTGTCACTGTTATATAGAACCCTTGTGTTACTGTTATATAGAACTCCTGTGTTACTGTTATATAGAACCCCTGTGTTACTGTTATATAGAACTCCTGTGTTACTGTTATATAGAACTCCTGTGTTACTGTTATATAGAACTCCTGTGTTACTGTTATATAGAACCCCTGTGTTACTGTTATATAGAACTCCTGTGTTACTGTTATATAGAACTCCTGTGTTACTGTTATATAGAACCCCTGTGTTACTGTTATATAGAACCCTTGTGTTACTGTTATATAGAACTCCTGTGTTACTGTTATATAGAACCCCTGTGTTACTGTTATATAGAACTCCTGTGTTACTGTTATATAGAACTCCTGTGTTACTGTTATATAGAACCCCTGTGTTACTGTTATATAGAACCCTTGTGTTACTGTTATATAGAACTCCTGTGTTACTGTTATATAGAACTCCTGTGTTACTGTTATATAGAACCCCTGTGTTACTGTTATATAGAACCCCTGTGTTACTGTTATATAGAACTCCTGTGTTACTGTTATATAGAACCCCTGTGTTACTGTTATATAGAACTCCTGTGTTACTGTTATATAGAACTCCTGTGTTACTGTTATATAGAACTCCTGTGTTACTGTTATATAGAACTCCTGTGTTACTGTTATATAGAACCCCTGTGTTACTGTTATATAGAACCCCTGTGTTACTGTTATATAGAACCCCTGTGTTACTGTTATATAGAACCCCTGTGTTACTGTTATATAGAACCCCTGTGTTACAGTTATATAGAACTCCTGTGTAAATGTTATATAGAACCCCAGTGTTACTGTTATATAGAACTCCTGTGTTACTGTTATATAGAACCCCTGTGTTACTGTTATATAGAACCCCTGTGTTACTGTTATATAGAACCCCTGTGTTACAGTTATATAGAACTCCTGTGTAAATGTTATATAGAACTCCTGTGTTACTGTTATATAGAACCCCTGTGTTACAGTTATATAGAACTCCTGTGTAAATGTTATATAGAACTCCTGTGTTACTGTTATATAGAACCCCAGTGTTACTGTTATATAGAACTCCTGTGTTACTGTTATATAGAACCCCTGTGTTACTGTTATATAGAACTCCTGTGTTACTGTTATATAGAACCCCTGTGTTACTGTTATATAGAACTCCTGTGTTACTGTTATATAGAACTCCTGTGTTACTGTTATATAGAACCCCTGTGTTACTGTAATATAGAACTCCTGTGTTACTGTTATATAGACCTCCTCTATTACTGTTATATAGAACTCCTGTGTTACTGTTATATAGAACTTCTGTGTTACTGTTATATAGAACCCCTGTGTTACTGTTATATAGAACCCCTGTGTTACTGTTATATAGAACCCCTGTGTTACTGTTATATAGAACTTGTGCGTTTCTGGATATAGAACCACCTGGAAGCCTTCCCTGTATAAAATAGTGATGTATACAGTACAGACTCAAACAAATTGATGAACATTTCATTGTCGTTGATGCTTTATATGTTAAAAGCAATGGATGGAAATAATTTACTAATGGATGCTATTGAATAATAGATGTACACTTTTTGGCAAACCTTTGTCCAAAGTTTACCAGCATTTATATTGTATGGACACAATTTTGGTTGGCTGAGGGAAACTTCCTGTCTGTTGTTTCTGTTTTTCATGACTTATTCTGTGGAGAGAGTATTGAGTGTTAGAATGGTACAGTCATGATGTAGCATGGTACAGTCATGATGTAGAATGGTACAGTCATGATGTAGAATGGTACAGTCATGATGTAAGCTCAACCATCAAGTGTCCTAATGCTGAGAAGTAGTTATGGAATATCAGCTTTAAAAGCTGCCATAGCAATAGACAGATAGTGTTTACAGTGGTGTTCCCTACAGACATGTAGTGTTCACACAGGTGTTCCCTACAGACATGTAGTGTTCACACAGGTGTTCCCTACAGACAGGTAGTGTTTACACAGGTGTTCCCTACAGACAGGTAGTGTTTACACAGGTGTTCCCTACAGACAGGTAGTGTTCACACAGGTGTTCCCTACAGACATGTAGTGTTCACACAGGTGTTCCCTACAGACAGGTAGTGTTTACACAGGTGTTCCCTACAGACAGGTAGTGTTTACACAGGTGTTCCCTACACACAGGTAGTGTTAATACAGGTGTTCCCTACACACAGGTAGTGTTAATACAGGTGTTCCCTACAGACATGTAGTGTTCACACAGGTGTTCCCTACACACAGGTAGTGTTAATACAGGTGTTCCCTACAGACAGGTAGTGTTCACACAGGTGTTCCCTACAGACATGTAGTGTTCACACAGGTGTTCCCTACAGACATGTAGTGTTTACAGTGGTGTTCCCTACAGACAGGTAGTGTTTACAGTGGTGTTCCCTACAGACATGTAGTGTTCACACAGGTGTTCCCTACACACAGGTAGTGTTAATACAGGTGTTCCCTACAGACAGGTAGTGTTCACACAGGTGTTCCCTACAAACAGGTAGTGTTTACACAGGTGTTCCCTACAAACAGGTAGTGTTAATACAGGTGTTCCCTTCAGACAGGTAGTGTTCACACAGGTGTTCCCTACAGACAGGTAGCATTTGCACAGGTGTTCCCTACAGACAGGTAGTGTTTACACAGGTGTTCCACACAGACAGGTAGTGTTCACACAGATGTTCCCTACTGACAGGTATATTGTTTACACAGGTGTTCCCTACAGACAGGAAGTGTTTACACAGGTGTTCCCTATAGACAGGTAGTGTTTACACAGGTGTTCCCTACAGACAGGTAGTGTTGACACAGGTGTTCCCTACAGACAGGTAGTGTTGACACAGGTGTTCCCTATAGACAGGTCGTGTTCACACAGGTGTTCCCTACATCCCTACAGAGAGGTAGTGTTCACACAGGTGTTCCCTACAGACAGGTAGTGTTCACACAGGTCTTCCCTATAGACAGGTAGTGTTCACACAGGTGTTCCCTACAGACAGGTAGTGTTTACACAGGTATTCCCTACAGACAGGTAGTGTTCACACAGGTGTTCCCTACAGACAGGTAGTGTTCACACAGGTGTTCCCTATAGACAGGTAGTGTTTATACAGGTGTTCCCTACAGAGAGGTAGTGTTTACACAGGTGTTTCCTACAGACAGGTAGTGTTCACACAGGTGTTCCCTACAGACAGGTAGTGTTCACACAGGTGTTCCATATAGACAGGTAGTGTTCACACAGGTGTTCCCTACAGAGAGGTAGTGTTCACACAGGTATTCCCTACCGACAGGTAGTGTTCATACAGGTGTTCCCTACAGACAGGTAGTGTTCACACAGGTGTTCCCTACAGACAGGTAGTGTTCACACAGGTGTTCCCTACAGACAGGTAGTGTTCACACAGGTGTTCCCTACAGACAGGTAGTGTTTACACAGGTGTTCCCTACAGAGAGGTAGTGTTTACACAGGTATTCCCTATAGACAGGTAGTGTTCACACAGGTGTTCCCTACAGACAGGTAGTGTTTACATAGGTGTTCCCTATAGACAGGTAGTGTTCACACAGGTGTTCCCTACAGAGAGGTAGTGTTCACACAGTTATTCCCTACAGACAGGTAGTGTTCACACAGGTGTTCCCTACAGACAGGTAGTGTTCACACAGGTGTTCCCTATAGACAGGTAGTGTTCACACAGGTGTTCCCTACAGACAGGTAGTGTTCACACAGGTGTTCCCTATAGAAGGGTATATTGTTCACACAGATGTTCCCTACTGACGGGTATATTGTTCATACAGGTGTTCCCTACTGACAGGTATATTGTTCACAGTGGTGTTCCCTACAGACAGGTAGTGTTCATACAGGTGTTCCCTACTGACAGGTATATTGTTCACAGTGGTGTTCCCTACAGAAAGGTATATTGTTCACACAGGTGTTCCCTACTGACAGGTAGTGTTCACACAGGTGTTCCCTACAGACAGGTAGTGTTCACACAGGTGTTCCCTACAGACAGGTAGTGTTTACACAGGTGTTCCCTACAGACAGGTAGTGTTTACACAGGTGTTCCCTACAGAAGGGTATATTGTTCACAGTGGTGTTCCCTACTGACAGGTAGTGTTTACACAGGTGTTCCCTACAGAAGGGTATATTGTTCACACAGGTGTTCCCTACTGACAGGTATATTGTTCACATTGGTGTTCCCTACAGACAGGTATATTGTTCATACAGGTGTTCCCTACTGACAGGTATATTGTTCATACAGGTGTTCCCTACTGACAGGTATATTGTTCACAGTGGTGTTCCCTACAGACAGGTAGTGTTCATACAGGTGTTCCCTACTGACAGGTATATTGTTCACAGTGGTGTTCCCTACAGACAGGTAGTGTTTACACAGGTGTTCCCTACAGACAGGTATATTGTTCATACAGGTGTTCCCTACTGACAGGTATATTGTTCACAGTGGTGTTCCCTACAGACAGGTAGTGTTCATACAGGTGTTCCCTACTGACAGGTATATTGTTCACAGTGGTGTTCCCTACAGAAAGGTATATTGTTCACACAGGTGTTCCCTACTGACAGGTAGTGTTCACACAGGTGTTCCCTACTGACAGGTATATTGTTCACAGTGGTGTTCCCTACAGACAGGTAGTGTTTACACGGGTGTTCCCTACTGAATGGTATATTGTTCACAGTGGTGTTCCCTACAGACAGGTAGTGTTCACACAGGTGTTCCCTACTGAATGGTATATTGTTCACAGTGGTGTTCCCTACAGACAGGTAGTGTTTACACGGGTGTTCATTCATACTCTGCTTCATTTGAAGTTTGTTAATGCTTTATTGAAAATATTGAAATCTTCCTTCAATATTTTGCCTCCACTATTTACTTTCTTTCTAAGGAATCTTAATTAACTTTTCAGTGGTTATAGAATGTGACACCTTGCTGTCTCTCCTGGGCCCTTCATGTAATTGGATTGGGTTTACATACATGCTTGCTCCAATGTGCACTAAATTTAAATTTATGGTTTATCATTAGATCTTATATGAGAGAATTAAATGCCACAAAGACAGGCACGAATAAATCTACATCAACAATGGGAACAGTTCAACACATTTAAATGTCAAATGGATGATTTTGAGACATGCTTTCTTCTTAATGAAATTCAGCAGTTATTATCATTATTCTTTAAGAATGGATAATGTTGTAATCATGGTGGGTTTGGTATCATTCTGTATTGATTTAACGGAGACAAAGTTTAAGTAGATCTGGTCAAACATTCGATGGAGAAGGACAGTTGTGTCCCTCAGTCATGGTAGATATCATGGTAGGAGTTATATCATGGTAGGAGTTATATCATGGTAGGAGTTATATCATGGTAGGAGTTATATCATGGTAGGAGTTATATCATGGTAGGAGTTATATCATGGTAGGAGTAATATCATGGTAGGAGTTATATCATGGTAGGAGTTATATCATGGTAGGAGTTATATCATGGTAGGAGTTATATCATGGTAGGAGTATTATCATGGTAGGAGTTATATCATGTTAGAAGTTATATCATGATAGAAGTTATATCATGATAGGAGTTATATCATGGTAGGAGTTATATCATGGTAGGAGTTATATCATGGTAGGAGTTATATCATGGTAGGAGTTATATCATGATAGGAGTTATATCATGGTAGGAGTTATATCATGGTAGGAGTTATATCATGATAGAAGTTATATCATGTTAGGAGTTATATCATGGTAGGAGTTATATCATGGTAGGAGTTATATCATGGTAGAAGTTATATCATTGTAGGAGTTATATCATGATAGAAGTTATATCATGGTAGGAGTTATATCATTGTAGAAGTTATATCATTGTAGGAGTTATATCATGATAGAAGTTATATCATGGTAGGAGTTATATCATGATAGAAGTTATATCATGGTAGGAGTTATATCATTGTAGGAGTTATATCATGGTAGGAGTTATATCATGTTAGGAGTTATATCATGGTAGAAGTTATGTCATGTTAGAAGTTATATCATGGTAGGAGTTATATCATTGTAGGAGTTATATCATTGTAGGAGTTATATCATGGTAGAAGTTATATCATGGTAGGAGTTATATCATGGTAGGAGTTATATCATGGTAGGAGTTATATCATGGTAGAAGTTATATCATGGTAGGAGTTATATCATGGTAGGAGTTATATCATGGTAGAAGTTATATCATTGTAGGAGTTATATCATGGTAGAAGTTATATCATGGTAGGAGTTATATCATTGTAGGAGTTATATCATGGTAGGAGTTATATCATGGTAGAAGTTATATATATCATCGTAGAAGGTATATCATGGTAGAAGTTATATCATGGTAGGAGTTATATCATGGTAGGAGTTATATCATGGTAGAAGTTATATCATGGTAGGAGTTATATCATGGTAGGAGTTATATCATGGTAGAAGTTATATCATGGTAGGAGTTATATCATGGTAGGAGTAATATCATGGTAGAAGTTATATCATGGTAGGAGTTATATCATGGTAGGAGTTATATCATTGTAGGAGTTATATCATGGTAGGAGTTATATCATGGTAGAAGTTATATCATGGTAGGAGTTATATCATGGTAGGAGTTATATCATGGTAGAAGTTATATCATGGTAGGAGTAATATCATGGTAGAAGTTATATCATGATAGGAGTTATATCATGATAGGAGTTATATCATGGTAGGAGTTATATCATGTTAGGAGTTATATCATGTTAGGAGTTATATCATGGTAGAAGTTATATCATTGTAGAAGTTATATCATGTTAGGAGTTATATCATGATAGGAGTTATATCATGTTAGGAGTTATATCATGGTAGGAGTTATATCATGGTAGGAGTTATATCATGGTAGGAGTTATATCATGGTAGGAGTTATATCATGATAGGAGTTATATCATGGTAGAAGTTATATCATGGTAGGAGTTATATCATGGTAGGAGTTATATCATTGTAGAAGTTATATCATGTTAGGAGTTATATCATGGTAGAAGTTATATCATGATAGGAGTTATATCATGGTAGGAGTTATATCATGGTAGGAGTTATATCATGGTAGGAGTTATATCATGGTAGGAGTTATATCATGATAGGAGTTATATCATGGTAGAAGTTATATCATGTTAGGAGTTATATCATGATAGGAGTATTATCATGGTAGGAGTTATATCATGTTAAAAGTTATATCATGATAGGAGTTATATCATGGTAGGAGTTATATCATGATAGGAGTTATATCATGGTAGGAGTTATATCATGGTAGGAGTTATATCATGGTAGAAGTTATATATATCATAGTAGAAGGTATATCATGGTAGAAGTTATATCATGGTAGGAGTTATATCATGGTAGAAGTTATATATATCATGGTAGGAGTTATATCATGGTAGAAGTTATATCATGGTAGGAGTTATATCATGGTAGGAGTTATATCATTGTAGGAGTTATATCATGATAGGAGTTATATCATGGTAGGAGTTATATCATGGTAGGAGTTATATCATGGTAGAAGTTATATCATGGTAGGAGTTATATCATGATAGAAGTTATATCATGGTAGGAGTTATATCATGGTAGGAGTTATATCATGGTAGGAGTTATATCATGATAGAAGTTATATCATGGTAGGAGTTATATCATGGTAGGAGTTATATCATGGTAGGAGTTATATCATGGTAGAAGTTATATCATGGTAGGAGTTATATCATGGTAGAAGTTATATCATGGTAGGAGTTATATCATGGTAGAAGTTATATCATGGTAGGAGTTATATCATGGTAGAAGTTATATCATGATAGGAGTTATATCATGATAGGAGTTATATCATGGTAGGAGTTATATCATGGTAGGAGTTATATCATGGTAGAAGTTATATCATGGTAGGAGTAATATCATGGTAGAAGTTATATCATGATAGGAGTTATATCATGATAGGAGTTATATCATGGTAGGAGTTATATCATGTTAGGAGTTATATCATGTTAGGAGTTATATCATGGTAGAAGTTATATCATTGTAGAAGTTATATCATGGTAGGAGTTATATCATGATAGGAGTTATATCATGTTAGGAGTTATATCATGTTAGGAGTTATATCATGGTAGGAGTTATATCATGATAGAAGTTATATCATGGTAGAAGTTATATCATGGTAGGAGTTATATCATGGTAGAAGTTATATCATGGTAGAAGTTATATCATGATAGGAGTTATATCATGGTAGGAGTAATATCATGGTAGAAGTTATATCATGGTAGGAGTTATATCATGGTAGGAGTTATATCATGGTAGAAGTTATATCATGGTAGGAGTTATATCATGGTAGCAGTTATATCATGGTAGGAGTTATATCATGGTAGAAGTTATATCATGATAGGAGTTATATCATGATAGGAGTTATATCATGGTAGGAGTTATATCATGGTAGGAGTTATATCATGGTAGAAGTTATATCATGGTAGGAGTAATATCATGGTAGAAGTTATATCATGATAGGAGTTATATCATGATAGGAGTTATATCATGGTAGGAGTTATATCATGTTAGGAGTTATATCATGTTAGGAGTTATATCATGGTAGAAGTTATATCATTGTAGAAGTTATATCATGGTAGGAGTTATATCATGATAGGAGTTATATCATGTTAGGAGTTATATCATGTTAGGAGTTATATCATGGTAGGAGTTATATCATGGTAGGAGTTATATCATGGTAGGAGTTATATCATGGTAGAAGTTATATCATGTTAGGAGTTATATCATGATAGGAGTATTATCATGGTAGGAGTTATATCATGTTAGAAGTTATATCATGATAGGAGTTATATCATGGTAGGAGTTATATCATTGTAGGAGTTATATCATGGTAGAAGTTATATCATGGTACAGACCCTGGACCGTTTTTCTTTACCAAAAGTCCGTTGCGTTTCCGTTCCGTTTCCGTTGCGTTCGCGTTGCGTTTCCGTTGCGTTTTCGTTCCGTTTCCGTTGCATTTTCGTTCAGTTTCCGTTCCGTTTCCGTTGCATTTCCGTTGCGTTTTCGTTGCGTTTCCGTTCCGTTTTCGTTGCGTTTCCGTTCACCGTTTTGTGTGCGTTACACATGTAATGATGGTTTAATATATATGTAAGAACGAATACGATGTACATGCAATCACGTGCCTTACCCCGGTGTAATGAATATTGACATATAATAACAATCAATCGAGATAAAAGGGTTATTACAGATGATCTATTATGAATAGTCACTTGTCATAATCATACTGATAACGTTCTGTTTATTGGAATATTGCAATCAAATTAATCTAAATCACAATCAATGTATGCGTGACTAATGGTTTCTTACGTAATGCCACTGTTAAACTACTTCGTTTGAATTGAAGATATGTTTGGATAGTGCATCTTGACGACGAGTTCATTAATACAATATATCTGAATTTGTTTTCTCTGTACCTGTGTGTTTGTGTACTTTCTCGTTAATTTTATGTAGTATCGCGGGTTTTGTTTACGTCCAGATCGCTCGCCATTATGTGTATCGCGTGGGTGCTTCCTGCGAGGTTCGAGTGACACAGG
Source organism: Mimachlamys varia (assembly GCA_947623455.1). Taxonomy (NCBI): domain Eukaryota; kingdom Metazoa; phylum Mollusca; class Bivalvia; order Pectinida; family Pectinidae; genus Mimachlamys; species Mimachlamys varia. Next base: position 42,085,573 of record OX392542.1, read on the forward strand.
GGCTGAACGGATATTGACGTATGTTTAATTTAATTATTTGTGTAATTTGGTGGTGATAGCGTTTGATGTTTCAATGCCATAGACACTAGGACCAAGTAATCCCATGTAGAGTATATGTAACATTGGTGTACCATTTAATTGATATAATTATTTATTCAAGTGCCCCATATTAATTCACAATTTACATACTTGTAATACAATAAAATTAAGTAATATCTGGCCAGGGTTTGACCTATGAGGCACTGTTATACGTTAAGATACACTATTCATTATATCCATCAGAAAATAACGATTTATGAAATACTTTCATATATTTTTTTTAAAATACATAATTTATAATATTCTCAAAACATATCATCGATCTATGAAATACTACATGCATTAATATGATACCATTAAAATACATAATTTATACCAGGGACGTATATCTCACATATACGTCCCTGTTCATACGCTTCACAAGATCCTTTCACAAATTAATTTCGTAAAGATAGTTCCTAACACACTGTTCATTTTAAATCTTAACATGAATCTTTGCATAAAATATTATTTGTGTCATAGCATGTTGACGATAAAAAAAATTGAATAATTTCCCCTTAAGCGCCCAACTAAATCTTGAATTTGATTGGCTATGGCATGATCTATTTTGGGCTCCTTAAATAAAGGATTCTGATTGGCTTACACAGGAGACCCTATTTCAGAGAAAAACTTTTCACTGGCGCCATATTGTTTACAAAGAAAACAGAATTATTGTCAAGTTTTAAACTTCAAGAAATCAAAACCCACCCTTTTCTGCCCACCCAATTTTTATATAAGTCATTGAAAGATATTTCTATGTCTATAGTTGTTCTGCGTTGTTCTACGAACGGCGTTGTTCTACCGAACCCCCACCTTTATATTAAGTATGAGATGGTATAAATAGTATACTTCTTATCATACTTATATATGTACTGATAATACTTATATATTTATCTATATGTTGTAATAAACTTGTCACCTTATGGTGGCCATTTTCAATTCATAATGATCTTTTTGTTGTCTGTACGTGGAGTATACATAAAAACTTGTATCCTGTACCTAGTACTCTGTACCCAGAACAAGAAACCCGTACTCTTTAGCTTAAGCCTGCACAAAGAAACACATACATGTACCCTATACTTAGTGATACTGGCCCGAGAAACCTGTATTCAGGAGCAGTACCTTGTATCCAGACACATGAAGTCTGTAACCAACACCTGGTAACATGTACACGGTAACCAGTATCCTGTATTCTGTTACTAGTAACTCGTACACAGGATTACTGTACCCAGTAACCCGTATCATTTAAATTGTATCTCGCTGCCAACATAATTGAAGCCAGAAACATGTACATGGTAACCTGTACCTGATACTAGTAACTCGTACGCAGAATTAAGAATTCTGTAACATTTACCAAGTTACACTGTACCCAGTAACACGAATCCTTAAATTGTATCTTGCTACCAGCAACGTTTAGCCAGAAACGTGTTAAAAAATACAGTAATATATACATAGGAATATACATCCAGAAACTTGTACCGTACACCAGGGACAAGATACAAAATACAAGAATTTTTATTTAAAGTCGCATATTTAAAACAATAAACATTAGCACTGTAGTGTTATTATTGCGACAAAGCACGGGACGTACATGTAAATGTGAGATTGGAATTCTGAATACATTCATGATAAGCTTTCTTTTCTAGTCTGAAACTGATTTTATCTTATTTTTTTTTCAAGAAAGTGATTATGACCTCATTGTACCGCGTCTCATTCCGTCTAATGCGTGATTTAAAGTATTTCGTTGATTCCGTTTTGACCATTATGAGATCATTATAATCATGATATAAAATTTATTATAATCTTGATAATTACATGCGTTGAACAATGGATAAGAGTTCTTCCAACAGACGCTATATACACCATCAGTGATTTTGCAAAGTTGGCCGAAAATATAGCAAAAAAAAAAATAGAAAAGATATGCTCCATCTATTTGGTATTTCTATCATCTGTTTTCGTTGGAGCTGACAGTACATGAAATTAAGCGTCTCGCAAAACTACGGGGTGTGTGTCATAATTCTAAATTTTCCAAATTATAAATGTGTATATTGACTGTGGAATTATATTTGTGACGCCACATATGAAAGACGTCACATTATTGTACATGACGCCACGCTGTTGTCGCAGTGGTGAAAAATGAACCCTTCCACTGCAAAAGAGAATCTTTGAAAATGCTAATAATTACTTTAAAGTATCATCAACTAATTATTCAACCCGTTATAATTCATATATTTCATTTCGTAAACACGCCCCTGTCTCATCTTGCGCAAGTGCGTGATCCGAGCACATGGCGGACGGTATCATATACGTACCAGTGAACAAAAGAGACGAAGGCTGAAGTTCTCCTAATAGATACAGAGATACACTATATGGAAACGATATTATGGCCAATGACAGTAAGTTTTACAATGGAAACTTGTTGATTTCACCAATACAAACGAATAACAAACAACATCCAAACATAATAATCAGTTTGAAAACAACCTTTATATATACGTGAAATATCCATGTCTAAATTTAGAAAATTACATGTTCTTCAGATCTGTATTGTAAACAGCAAGTTAACTAATTCACTACATCCGAATAATAGAAGAAAATAACGAATGTATCGTTTATTTAAAAGTAACTTCCTATTAGCCGTAGCATGAATTAAGCATCTTATACCTTAAAGTGTTTTTATGTTATTGTTTCAGAACAGCTCCGTCATTTTGAAAACCGATGGTCGACGATAAAAATCTGATTTTATATAAAAAACGCATGGCATATCAGAGAGAAATAAAGCTTTTATATCTCTCTAATTGGATCGGAAGTTAGGTTCCATTCGTGAGGATCTGTTCATCATGATGACATGGACAACGAATTTCATTTTGAATTAAAATGACTACACCAACGAACTAAGAAAAAGAGACGTTTTTTACGGTTTATAAGAAGCAAACTGAACTGCTTGTCAAATTTTTAGTGATGATGTATATAATGCCCTAACTAATATTGCAGACAATACGATTCATCACCTCGTGAGTGATGGCTTAATTATTGTATTGTAGATCAAAGTCAATATGTACTTGTAAGGTTTTTATGGTACTTTGATTTTTGTTCGGTGGGAGGGGGGGGGGGGGTAGATCAATTTTCGATATTATCTCCCTCCCCCCTCCCCTTCCAACCCATAGTCATAATACATGTACAGTGAATGATCGACCCCGCCTAATTTTCTCAAAAATAGTCGGTACCGTTAAAAGGTATAGAATTATTATAATATGAGTGTATATGCCTGCTTATTTTTTCAAACAAAAACAAAAAAATTAAAGAAACCGTACTTCAACGTGTCTGATTAGATATGGATGCATGTATATCTGATGAGTGGGTCTTTACTGAGCTAAGGATGCCCAGAGGGCGACAAGTGAAGTACCGGTGAGGGGTGGGCGCCCCCCGCTGAGCTAAGACGGTCATGGTCATCATAACTAACATACCCAACAGTTCTGGTTACATATCCAGGTAAATCGGATATCAGACTGTCTCGATACGTTAAGTTTAGTATATGTTTATAAGCACGGACTTCGATCTAAATCTGTGGTTAAGCAGGGACGTATATGTGAGATATACGTCTCAGGTTAGCATAAAAGAGTTGGAAAGTTTTGTCTACTAGAAACATAGAACTATGATTATAAATTAAAAGAAGATAATGCTTAGAGAAATAAAAGAAGCTGAGTATATATAGTGTCGTAGATCGTGAGTTTGAGGCACGGACGGGGCACGATAGGAATATACAATTGTCGACTCCTGCCCTATCCGGGCTTCGAACTCGCGAACTACGGCAACGAATCGCCTAGCCAGAAATACCTGCGGCCACTACCACCGCCAATAAAAAGACGTTTCGATGTCGTAGTGATAGACGGTCCGGAAGTTTTTACATGATCTTTGTGGCAAAACGTCTGTTATAGATGATGTGAACACCTGGATATCAACAGTATGGATAAATGATCATGAATTGTCGATTTTTAAGACTATCCGTCCCTTTATCAAGACACAAAAAACACGTTATATCACTTTCACGGAATTTACATAAAATATAAAACCAGGGACGTATATGCCCCTGATAAAACAAAGTTACAATACAGGTACAAAGACAAAAGTAACAAACACAAAACAATTTGTACTTTAATGCTTTGGTCACATCCACTTCTGATAAGTCTTAGGATGTACTCCCGGTATGATTTTTAGCCATTTTGGTCTGGTCCCCGGCCGAACACCAGACATGGCCGGCCGGTGGCCGGGGCTCTCCGGCAGCATCGCGGAGGTGCCCGAAGACTTTTAACTCGAAGTTAAAATTTCTCCGGTGTCCAGTAGATTTTCATAATCGGCCACACATCCTTCACAGCTAAACTCGGCCGGGAATCGAGCGGTAATCGGCCGGTGTGTGTAGCCTCAGAGGAGAAATTTTTGGGACCGGATATGGGCCGATATCCGGCCGATGTCTGTTAACACATTGGAAAGTAACCCACCTCACCGATGTCCGATTGGCTTGAACCGGTGTGGACCAGATATGTTACAGACATCGGCCTGTCACCGGCCGGCTAGAACCGGACATCGGCCGGGCATCGGCGGGGCTATATAAACCCCAAGACAGTCGCCGAGATACCTCTGTATAGTACAGGCGTAAAACACCTAAACGAAACGAAACGAAACGCCGTGTACAACATTACAGCGCATCGTTCGTTGTCCGTAGGATACTCGGGCGATATTCGTACGATGTCCGGTGAATAGGTTAGTATCAGATGTTCGGTCGGTATTCACTGCCTCGCCGGCCCCCAAAAAATTCTCTTTGGAAACAGACGCCGTACGATTACCAGACGGTCTTCGGACGGCCTCCGCACGGTGCCATTTATGTAAATGATGTGACAAATTTTTGACCGGTGTTGTCCGATGTCGGAAAAATGGCCAAAACCAGCGGTGTACTCCCGATTACCCCCTATCCCCGGATACCGGCCAATCTTTGTGACCATAGCATAAAGAAGAAATTATCTGAAGATCATGAATCCGATTGATATGGAACATATACTAACATAGATATACAGATATTATAATCATAATTAAAGCGTAATTTCACATATTATAAACGTTCCTGTCAGCACCAATCCACCCCTTCTTTATCAGACGCGTATTAAACATAAAATAAACAAATGACCTCTGCACCTATATAATGTCCTTTATATATACCTAAAAACCATAGGATTCGTACTCATAATGAGAAGGTTAGTTATTTTTACACCAGAGACGTATACGTATAAAGGCAAATGCATTCTTGATGCTTTTCCCGTTTGATATCTGAATCATAGTTTAATCAGGGACGTATAGAGTAGTATAAGATTTACGGACTCGCAAATATTAACGATAGTATCATTCTCCCCAACATCTGATATATATATTCTTGAATTCGCCGATTTCGTGAAAAAAAAACTATCAGTGTTTGTATGTGTGTGGGTGGGGGCTATTTACATTTCAATGCAGTACGGCATGCAGGATTAACATGATTCATACAATTCCTGTGTGCAAGATGACGGAGAACACAATCAGAACAATATTCGCGCTGATTACATATAAACAATACACTCATTAACGAAGTTGATGACACAGATACTCAACACAGTATATGTAATTTAAATATACATTATTCAATTTGAAACATTTTAATTCAGTTAGGAGAGGAACACTGGTATACGGCTCTGCTATATTATACTGTATTATTCTTGAATAAAACTATTGTTTAAGCTAAACTAAATATAGCATACCCTAATACGATTTTTCAAAATTGTATCTAATCTCTTTGAAGAGACGATGTTTACTACTGGCAAGTGTGGGTCCCTTTGCCTGAAACCACAGGTATAATTTCGATGACTTTACCTTCGAACTAACAATCGTCGCAGGTAATAGGTTGCCTACAATACGTAAGGCCAGATAAAAGAAAAGGCCAGATGATAGTGTTTGGGATAGTGAAATTAATGATGTCTGCGCTTATACCCTTTTCAAAAAAGCCATACGACCTTTTGATTCACACAGGGGAATTACATTTTTATTAAATTAGTGATTATCATTCAGATAAATGTAAACGTGTCTCATGAATTACATCAATGGGCATGATATGTTGTGTAAGTATGTAATCCCGGTTTCAAAATAATTCATATAAATACGCATTTCAATTACAAAATAATATCAGCAAAGAGAAGATTAAAGAATAATACCTGTTTGAGATTTAATTTGAAAATGATGTTTTGAAGAAAACATAAAATCTATTCAGGTTTTACTTGCAGTGTTTCAGTTGGAATGTACTAATAATGGAATAACATTATTAACCAACATTTCCCCCTTAAAGTATTGATATGCATTTACGTTTTTTCCCCAACACAAGTTTCAGATTTTTCTTTTGGACGTTTTCTATTGTTCATTTTGAAAACCATAAACGTACAATATTTTGTTTGTACGCAGTATATATTTTTTCAACAACAAATTCAAATTTTATTTCAGACTAAAAACAATAAAACTGCTCATGTTAAAGAGTAACTGTAGTGCAAATAGAAACTGAAATGATCAGACTCGTTGTGTCAGCATTAATACATTGTAGAAAACCGCATCGAAATCGGCCGACCGGTTACAAGTTACGACAGGTTGAAGTTTGGTTTTTTACCTGTTTTGCCACACGCTAATTAAGCGCACCGCGGACCGCTAAAAGTTGTGCACACGTATTGGTGACGTCACAACGGGAACACAAGAAATTGGGTCCTATGTCTCTCTATATATAATAGTAATATTTACGTCTGGTTGATTAATGATTCAAAATGTATTATACAATGAAATTAAGGGACGTACCATATTATGGGGGTCGGGAGAATAATCTGAAATCGTCATTGAAATAACTTTATTTTGATTCTTTCATAAATATAGTGTTTATTGATTGTTCAAATTAATTTTAATGGACCCATATATATATGCGCTATCATATTGTAATACTCTGTGTCATTTATAATGTCAGTTATACATATCATTTATCCAATGATTCAAGAGTGACTCTTATAATAATACCTTTGAATATTGTAAATCTCATGTTAGTGTCCATTATATTACGTAATCAGATTAGCGGGATAATCTACCTGGTCAGTTCGATAACTTCACACGTAACTTGTTATTCAAATATTGGAGTTAACTAAATTGTAATAGTTGAGTATGTTGCGGTTATTATCCCCTCTTTATAACTTCAAAATGTGTACTCTAAATCTGTAGTTACATGTAGATCTCGACTGGAACATAGACTATCGAGTGCACGTGTATCTTTTGAAATCTCCGTAACCCACCGTCAACTCACACAGTATATGACACTTTTTTAATTTCGAGTTTGACACTTCTATTCAACGAGAAAAGTTCTGTTGAAAACTTGCTTGATATGTCTCAGGGACGTATATATGCACATATACGTCCCTGGTATGTCTGTATTACAGTTTTTTCATATTTTATTTTTAACATAAATGAATAAAATGCGGATTAAAACCACAGGCACTTGTGGCCAGGAGAATAGCCATCTAAATATATAGATAACATAGCGAAATATGATAATTGAAATAAAATATAAAAACTGAATTTTCAAATTTTCTTTTTATGTTATTAATCATCTAAAACCATATGGAAAATAATTACCAAATTTCAGCTTGATACGTCAAGCGCTTTAAATTTAACAAAAAATTGACTAACAGACACTCTTTTTTTTTGTGAAATTTAACCGCTTGACGTATCAAGCTGAAATTTGGCAATTACTTTCATTATGGTTTTAGATGATTAATAACATAAAAAGAAAATTGTTAAAGTCAGTTTTTATATTTTATTTTAATTATTCATATTTTTGCAAATTATCTATATATTTAGATGACTATTCTCCTGGCCACAAGTGTCTGTGATTAAAACCAATTAAGTAATCTTCTCATCTTATTTTCAAAAGATGTTCCATGTTCATTTCTTGTCAGTAAAACACAGGGGTTTTCAAAGATCTAATCTTATTTTTCTCAAACAGAATTCGAAATACATTGTCTTGATTTCTATTTCGATGTATGTGCCTGAAGACAGGTAACATCAGGATTTCGCTCATATTCTATTTATTTTACAATATTCACGATTTGAAATGGTTTTTTTTTATACTGCATAGACATAAATAAATTATCAATGGATAGAAAGCTGTTAACTTTTATACACACCTATAATTTCTCAAACATATATAAGGATAAAAGATGTCGAAATGTGATACCCGTCAAAACAGTTTATACAGGTCGAAAGCATTGATAAAAGTTATATATTTTTATTTTCCAATATACGTACATCGTATTGTACGTATAAAAAGGCTGGTCTTGTCGTTCTATATGACGTTACTAACTGTTCTTCTTTGAAGACCAATAAAATATATGGATTTCGAAGTTCCGAGTCTATACACGGAATTCGATTATATCTAAGGCTGTGGTCTAAGGCAACACAAATATCCTTTTCCTTATCTGTTTGTTTGAGGTTTGTTCTAGGTAGTTTTGCATTTATACAGCCGACCGACATGCATTAAAATTTTTCAGCGTGCATTTTAAAAGGTGTTACGATCAGTTCCTGTTGATATGTGCATGCAATCAACGTGACCATCAGTGAATGCACATGCCGTTTCAGCGGTGATATATGAAATAACATATGAGAAAATTAATACCTAATCATATCAAGTGCATGTTTTGAAGTCTTTCCGCAAAATAATAACCTGTTAATCATGTTAGCGAGTCTGGCGGTTATTGATTTATGGTCGAGTGATCATGACTATGTCGTGTGCCGCATAGAATCTACCTGTGGAACTCCCGACCCCCCTAATCACTAATTACGACCCCCTGGGGCATACAACACCTTGGAATTATCAGTAGGGTCATAAATGAACTCCATACAACCTTGATATATAATAAGTGTCATATTCTTGAATAGAAGACTCTGTACAAATAACAAGTCGTGATACGATTCATATAATTTTAAGATAATGACTACACAAGTCTATCAGTGCGGTCATCGTTGTGACGTCACTTCCGGTCGTATGGCAAAATCGGGGATTTTCTGATTTGCGTTCAGGTGTGAAATTTAGAAAAATGGACAAAAATTCGTAATTTACAAAAAAAAAAAATTTCGTTAGAATTATCTCACTTACTATTTACCAATCTTTCCATACACAAAAGATGGTTTTGCACTACAGTTACTCTTTAATGAACGTTTGTTCAAGACCATTTTAATGAAATGATATTTGGGAAAAGATGGAATTAGGAATGAAGCCTAAGTAAGAACATCAAATATAATTTTTTATTTATTAATTCGTATAAAGGAATGTGTTTCGTATCTTTATCGTATATATTTACTAATTAGGTGTTACAATGTACATGTATTGTACTGTTGTAAATATACGTAATTAGAAATTTAATTCTGTATGAAAACCAAAACCAGTAATCACAAAATATCGTTGGAAAACCATTGTTTAAATTTTCATTTTATTGCTGGCAGGGACAGTGTTGCCTATAAGTACATCCCTGCTGTGCAAATAACACGCTACCGATGTATAGGTAAACACGGGTCATAGTTAGGGTCAGAGACCGACGCGCTTCCGTGAGCAAGTACATCTATTTAAGTCCGTTATCGGGCGCATTATCTGCGCTATAACCAAACAATTTGTGTGCGTTTGCGTTACGTTTCCGTTGCGTTTCCGTTACGTTTCCGTTGCGTTTCCGTTGCGTTTTCGTTCCGTTCACGTTCAGTTTCCGTTACGTTTCCGTTCAGTTTCCGTTACGTTTCCGTTACATTTCCGTTGCGTTTGCGTTCCGTTTCCGTTGCGTTTCCGTTAAAACGGACAAGAAAAACGGTCCAGGGTCTGTAGAAGTTATATCATGGTAGAAGTTATATCATGGTAGGAGTTATATCATGGTAGGAGTTATATCATGGTAGGAGTTATATCATGGTAGGAGTTATATCATTGTAGAAGTTATATCATGGTAGAAGTTATATCATGATAGGAGTTATATCATGGTAGGAGTAATATCATGGTAGAAGTTATATCATGGTAGGAGTTATATCATGGTAGGAGTTATATCATGGTAGAAGTTATATCATGGTAGGAGTTATATCATGGTAGAAGTTATATCATGGTAGGAGTTATATCATGGTAGAAGTTATATCATGGTAGGAGTTATATCATGGTAGAAGTTATATCATGGTAGGAGTTATATCATGGTAGAAGTTATATCATGATAGGAGTTATATCATGATAGGAGTTATATCATGGTAGGAGTTATATCATGGTAGGAGTTATATCATGGTAGAAGTTATATCATGGTAGGAGTAATATCATGGTAGAAGTTATATCATGATAGGAGTTATATCATGATAGGAGTTATATCATGGTAGGAGTTATATCATGTTAGGAGTTATATCATGTTAGGAGTTATATCATGGTAGAAGTTATATCATTGTAGAAGTTATATCATGATAGGAGTTATATCATGTTAGGAGTTATATCATGTTAGGAGTTATATCATGGTAGGAGTTATATCATGGTAGGAGTTATATCATGGTAGGAGTTATATCATGGTAGAAGTTATATCATGTTAGGAGTTATATCATGATAGGAGTATTATCATGGTAGGAGTTATATCATGTTAGAAGTTATATCATGATAGGAGTTATATCATGGTAGGAGTTATATCATGATAGGAGTTATATCATGGTAGAAGTTATATCATGGTAGGAGTTATATCATGGTAGAAGTTATATATATCATCGTAGAAGGTATATCATGGTAGAAGGTATATCATGGTAGAAGTTATATCATGGTAGGAGTTATATCATGGTAGAAGATATATCATGGTAGGAGTTATATCATGGTAGGAGTTATATCATTGTAGGAGTTATATATATCATGGTAGGAGTTATATCATGGTAGAAGGTATATCATGGTAGAAGTTATATATATCATCGTAGAAGGTATATCATGGTAGAAGGTATATCATGGTAGAAGTTATATCATGGTAGAAGGTATATCATGGTAGAAGTTATATCATGGTAGGAGTTATATCATGGTAGAAGTTATATATATCATGGTAGGAGTTATATCATGGTAGAAGGTATATCATGGTAGAAGTTATATATATCATCGTAGAAGGTATATCATGGTAGAAGGTATATCATGGTAGAAGTTATATCATGGTAGGAGTTATATCATGGTAGAAGTTATATCATGGTAGAAGTTATATATATCATCGTAGAAGGTATATCATGGTAGAAGGTATATCATGGTAGAAGTTATATCATGGTAGGAGTTATATCATGGTAGAAGATATATCATGGTAGGAGTTATATCATGGTAGGAGTTATATCATTGTAGGAGTTATATCATGATAGGAGTTATATCATGGTAGGAGTTATATCATGGTAGGAGTTATATCATGGTAGAAGTTATATCATGGTAGGAGTTATATCATGGTAGGAGTTATATCATGGTAGGAGTTATATCATGGTAGGAGTTATATCATGGTAGAAGTTATATCATGGTAGGAGTTATATCATGATAGGAGTAATATCATGGTAGGAGTTATATCATGATAGGAGTTATATCATGGTAGAAGTTATATCATGATAGGAGTTATATCATGATAGGAGTTATATCATGGTAGGAGTTATATCATGGTAGGAGTTATATCATGGTAGGAGTTAATATCATGGTAGGAGTAATATCATGGTAGGAGTTATATCATGGTAGGAGTTATATCATGGTAGGAGTTATATCATGGTAGGAGTTATATCATGGTAGGAGTTATATCATGGTAGGAGTTATATCATGGTAGGAGTTATATATATCATGGTAGGAGTTATATCATGGTAGGAGTTATATCATAGTAGGAGTTATATCATGGTAGGAGTTATATCATGGTAGGAGTTATATCATGGTAGGAGTTATATCATGGTAGGAGTTATATCATGGTAGGAGTTATATCATGTTAGGAGTTATATCATGATAGGAGTTATATCATGGTAGGAGTTATATCATGGTAGGAGTTATATCATGGTAGATGTATTTTTTTGAGTGAGTTATGTATAACAGTAGGAGTTATATCATTGGTAAGGCATCATTTATATTTTATCAGTATAAAAAATAGGATTAGCGTTGATTAACGATCAATATCTAAAGCTCAGGCCCAACAACATGTATTTATTTATTCCGCAGCATCTTACAGTATATGGCAAGAGACATTTCCCTAATTGGAAAAAAAAAGAAAAAAAAGGAATGAATGGCTGTTTTAAATCATCGTCACATGTAAGAACTGTAGTGTGGAAAATTGGAAAGATAAAAGATTACTCTTGTTCTTACTCCGAGTGTAAAACCGTAATGCAGAAAATTGGATTTAAACAGAATTATTTAATGACTGGAATGAACACTGAGGGCTGAAACGAGTTAGTGGTGTATCTAATGAAGGTAAACCAACACAATCACGTCTCTGTACCGAGATCCTATAACACGTCTCTGTACCGAGATCCTATAACACGTCTTTATCCCAGTGATGAAGTGTATAACACGACTTCATCCCAGTGATAAAGAGGCTCCTAGTCAAACTACACCAGGCAACACACTGCTCAGTTGATTACAATTTTCAAAAGTTGTAAATTATTTTCCATCCCTTCTGCATGTTCTTTTTCAATTTTTTTGTCTGGGTTATGAAAATGATTGTGATTAAAGATGGAAGCAGCACATCATTTTACTTACCTTGATGTTTGAATGCCATTTAATCCCAAGACATGGACTTATGATAGTCAACATCTGAGGCTATTAATGCACAGACAACCCTTAGTTGGGGTCATGAATTGTACAGAAAACAAAGTCCTGGCCTCACCATGTAAGAACATGTGTGAATTGACACTCTATTTACAGATTTTGTAATGGAAAATACTTTTCTGTAATAATGAAATTATTTCTAGGATTTTATGAACTACTACAGTAATCATATATAACTCTGAATAGAGGATTTATTTGTAAGAAATATTGTAAATCTAAATAAAGCAAATAAATATAGTGATTTTCAATTATTCTGATTAGAACGCGACAATCTTCCCCTTCCAGTAGTTCAATGTTAACATGTACGCTATAATGATTGTAAATGTATACCTGAGTAGTCACAAGATACACAAGTGTGACATGGGAATAATATCTTAAAGTCTACCTAGATATGAAATATCTTAAAGTCTACCTAGATATGAAATATCTTAAAGTCTACCTAGAATGAAATATCTTAAAGTCTACCTAAATATGAAATATCTTAAAGTCAACCTAGATATGAAATATCTTAAAGTATACCTAGATATGAAATATCTTAAAGTCTACCTAGAATGAAATATCTTAAAGTCTACCTAGAATGAAATATCTTAAAGTCTACCTAAATATGAAATATCTTAAAGTATACCTAAATATGAAATATCTTAAAGTATACCTAGATATGAAATATCTTAAAGTCTACCTATTAAAAATATCTAGATATGAAAAATCTTTCAGTCTACTACCTAGATATGAAATATCTTAAAGTCTACCTAGATATGAAATATCTTAAAGTTTACCTAGAATGAAATATCTTAAAGTCTACCTAGAATGAAAAATCTTTCAGTCTACTACCTAGATATGAAAAATCTTTCAGTCTACTACCTAGATATGAAATATCTTAAAGTCTACCTAGATATGAAATATCTTAAAGTCTATCTATAGATATGAAATATTTTAAAGTCTACCTATATATGAAATATCTTAAAGTCTACCTAGAATGAAATATCTTAAAGTCTACCTAGATATGAAATATCTTAAAGTCTACCTAGATATGAAATATCTTAAAGTCTACCTAGATATGAAATATCTTAAAGTCTATCTATAGATATGAAATATTTTAAAGTCTACCTATATATGAAATATCTTAAAGTCTACCTAGATATGAAATATCTTAAAGTCTACCTAGATATGAAATATCTTAAAGTCTACCTAGATATGAAATACCTTAAAGTCTACCTAGATATGAAATATCTTAAAGTCTACCTAGATATGAAATATCTTTAAGTCTACCTAGATATGAAATATCTTAAAGTCTACCTAGATATGAAATATCTTAAAGTCTACCTAGAATGAAATATCTTAAAGTCTACCTAAATATGAAATATCTTAAAGTCAACCTAGATATGAAATATCTTAAAGTATACCTAGATATGAAATATCTTAAAGTCTACCTAGAATGAAATATCTTTCAGTCTACTACCTAGATATGAAATATCTTAAAGTCTACCTAGATATGAAATATCTTAAAGTTTACCTAAAATGAAATATCTTAAAGTCTACCTAGAATGAAAAATCTTTCAGTCTACTACCTAGATATGAAAAATCTTTCAGTCTACTACCTAGATATGAAATATCTTAAAGTCTACCTAGATATGAAATATCTTAAAGTCTATCTATAGATATGAAATATTTTAAAGTCTACCTATATATGAAATATCTTAAAGTCTACCTAGAATGAAATATCTTAAAGTCTACCTAGATATGAAATATCTTAAAGTCTACCTAGATATGAAATATCTTAAAGTCTACCTAGATATGAAATATCTTAAAGTCTATCTATAGATATGAAATATCTTAAAGTATACCTAGATATGAAATATCTTAAAGTCTACCTAGATATGAAATATCTTAAAATCTACCTAGAATGAAATATCTTAAAGTCTACCTAGATATGAAATATCTTAAAGTCTACCTAGATATGAAATATCTTAAAGTCTACCTAGATATGAAATATCTTAAAGTCTATCTAGATATGAAATATCTTAAAGTCTACCTAAATATGAAATATCTTACGAGTCTACCTAGATATGAAATATCTTAAAGTCTACCTATAGATATGAAATATCTTAAGTCTACCTATTAAAAATATCGAGATATGAAAAATCTTTAAGTCTACCTAGATATGATTCAATAGCTTTAAAGGGGCAATTAAGCAAAGCATGCATGGTTTCAGGTCAACAAAGTTCCCTTTAGAGGGCCCTTGTGTGTGCGATCTTAATTTCAACATTATTTGATTTTGGTTAGTTTGAAGTATACCAACACCATTTCTTGTGGGATCTAATAATAATCATATATATGATAATAATTGACAACATATTTCGTTAATCTAACATACCTTGAAAGAAGTACGTGTGAAATCAAATGCCTCGTCCAATTGTTTATAACACACATCCATGCGGTCAAACCAGATGATGCGGTTATTTCGTGCTATATTTTGATGTCGTTATATTTGGCATTGGCTTTCCCGATAATTAAAGTGACCACATCAGATTATCGGCTACACTAAAAACGTGGGTTCACTAAATTGCATCTTTAAAGTCTACCTGGAATTATTGTGAAATAGCTGAACGTCTACCTGGATGTGAAATAGCTGAACATCTACCAGGATTTGAAATACCTGATCGTCTACCTGGATGTAAAATAGCTGAATGTCTCCTGGATGTGAAATAGCTTATGTGAACTTGGATGTGAGACAGCTCAACATTTACCTGGATGTGAAATAGCTGAACGCCTACCTGGATGGGAAATAGCTGAACGTCTACCTGGATGGGAAATAGCTGAATGCCTACCTGGATGTGAAATTGCTTAACGACAACCTGGACGTGAAATAGCTAAACGTCCACCTGGATGTGAAATAGCTTAACGTCTACCTGAATGTGAAATAGGTTAACATCCACTTACATATAAAAGAATACCAAAGTGTCAACAAAACCATAATCCGAACTCAAAATTGATTAAACTAGAGGCCAAATAGGAACAAAGGAAAGATTTACATGGAGACTCTCGTAAAAGCACAAGAGAATAAGACTAGTTGTTCCGGAAGAGTAAGCGTCTTCTGCTTCATCGACGACACCCGCCATGTAAAACTTGGTCACATCCGCTAGTTTTAACTAGCTTAGAATCCACCTAAAAATGGAATGCTTGAAGTATACCTGGTCATTATTAGCGTATTTCGTTTATCGGAAGATTCCAGTTGTACTAACTTTGAACTGGTCTGCTTAATTGAGCGGTCAAATTATTTGTTTATTGCTGTTGTAGGGGATCTAGACCGGGTCGATCGTCGGCGACCAGAAAGCTCATTTGGTTGAGTGTTCGTCTAGAGTTGGGAAGGTCCCGGGTTCGAACACGGTCTGGCCGTGCAGTTTTCCTCTCCTGTTACACTATGGAGGATACTGGATATTTGAATATTATTTACAGAACGTCTCCAAAACACCCCATCCTACCTTGTGGATATCCCTTACCAGTACATGCACACCTCCCTTCCTTTATACCCCTTACCATGATGCACCCTACCTTACCTTGTGGATATCCCTTACCAGTACATACACACCTCCCTTCCAATGATTTTATGTATGTTTACCTTTAAAAAAGTCAAAATAAGAGGAGGAAACCAGCTATGCCTTATTGTATCTAAAATCATGTGATTTCCAGGAATTTTCAGTTGTCATGGAAACAAAGGCAAAATTTTGGGCATTATTAGTGCTTTTTTGGAACAGATCCCAAACTTTAATTCTACTGGATAAATAGTCAATCACAGAGACCTGCCTATTGTTATTATGTCCCCCAAACGAAGTGGGGGGACATATTGTTTTTGCTCGGTTTCTTATTATTATTATTATTATTCTTGTTTCTTCCACTTTCTTCCGCCACGGAGGTTTCCGACCGTTTTCTCAAAAACTACTGGACTGATCTTCACGAAACTTCACACACATAATCATTAGGGGCGGGGTGTGTGAAAACGGGTTGTTTTTTCGCGACCGGAAGTCCAAGATGGCCGCCAGAGCTAATTTCCGGTTTTCAAAATTCAGTCTCCGATTTCAGTAAAAATTGGTACATGGGTGTTTTAAGGGATGCTGAATAACATGGTAACATTTTCGTAAAGTTTGGTTGCCACCGAAACGAAAATGGAGGCCTCTGATTGGTCGAAATTTATATATTGTCCGATTTCAATGAAATTTTATATATAACTGTAGTAGGACACCACGGACATTGTCGTAACCTCCGTTTCGTGATTCGTCAACATGGCCGCTATTTCCTATATGGGGTGTTAGCTATATTTCCATTGTGAGTTCATTGGGCTCATCAGTTCCGACCAAAGGGGTAGTTTGGGGGACATCTGTAATGGTACCCCATTACAATTAGCACTTGTTTCTATATTCATGATTTCAACATTTTATTTTGAGATTGAAATGGTGCAGTATTTGCATTTCCATGTTATTTAACAAAAACAGTTATAAGATTTGTTGTTTGAGTATTTCAGTAAAACACTTTTTATACAAATGATAACTTTATTTTTTTACGTTTTAGAATGGTTCACATTTATGGACATCATCTGTCACAGGACTCTGAACATTTGACACAACTGAGAGCACACGTACACAACTGAGGGCATACATACACAACTGAGGGCACACATACATAGCTGAGGACACACATACGCAACTGAGAGCACACATACACAACCGAGGGCACCCATACATGACTGAGGGCACCCATACAAAACTGAGGGCACACATACATGACTGAGGGCACACATGTACGACTGAGGGCACCAATACATGACTGAGGGCACACATATACAACTGAGGGCACACATACAGGACTGAGGGCACACATACATGACTGAGGGCACACTCACAAGACTGAGGGCACACATACATGACTGAGGGCACACATATGCAACTGGGGACACACATACACAACTGAGGGCACACATATACAACTGAGGGCACACATACACAACTGAGGGCACACATACATGACTGGGGGCACACATACATGACACTGAGGACACACATACACAACTGAGGGCACACATACATGACACTGAGGACACACATACACAACTGAGGGAACACATGCACGACTGAGGGCACACATACAAGCCAGTTGCATTTGTGTGCCCTCAGTCATGTATGTGTGCCCACACATACATGACTGAGGGCACACATATGCAACTGGGGACACACATACACAACTGAGGGCACACATATACAACTGAGGGCACACATACACAACTGAGGGAATACATATATGACTGAGGGCACACTTACATGACTGAGAGCACACATATACAACTGAGGGCACACATACACAACTGAGAGCACACATACACAACCGAGGGCACCCATACATGACTGAGGGCACACATACATGACTGAGGGAACACATACATGACTGAGGGCACACATACAAGACTGAGGGAACACATACACGACTGAGGGCACACATACAAGCCTGAGGAACACATGCACGACTAAGGGCACACATACAAGACTGAGGAAACACATACACGACTGAGGGCACACATACAAGCCTGAGGGAACACATGCACGACTAAGGGCACACATACAAGCCTGAGGAACACATGCACGACTAAGGGCACACATACAAGCCTGAGGAACACATGCACGACTAAGAGCACACATACAAGACTGAGGACACACATACACAGCTGATGACACACAAACACAACTGAGGGCACACATACATGACACTGAGGGAACACATACACAACTGAGGGAATACATATATGACTGAGGGCACAAATACATGACTGAGGGTACACATACACAACTGAGGACACACATACACAACTGAGGGCACACATACATGACTGAGGGCACACATACATGACTGGGGGCACACATACATGACACTGAGGACACACATACACAACTGAGGGCACAAATACATGACACTGAGGACACACATACAAACTGAGGGAACACATGCACGACTGAGGGCACACATACAGGACCCTCCATCCACTTAAATCACCCTTACTGTCCCTCCCACCACTACCATCACCCTTATTGCCCCTCTCACCACTACCATCACCCTTACTGCCTGTCCCACCACTACCATCACCCTTACTGCCCCTCTCACCACTACCATCATCCTTACTGCCCCTCTCACCACTACCATCAGTCTTCCTGCCTGTCCCACCACTACCATCACCCTTACTGCCTGTCCCACCACTACCATCACCCTTACTGCCCCTCTCACCACTACCATCTCCCTTACTGCCCCTCCCACCACTACCATCATCCTTACTGCCCCTCTCACCACTACCATCAGTCTTACTGCCCCTCCCACCACTACCATCAGTCTTACTGCCCCTCCCACCACTACCATCAGTCTTACTGCCCTTCCCACCACTACCATCAGTCTTACTGCCCCTCCCACCACTACCATCACCCTTACTGTCCCTTCCACCACGACCATCATCCTCACTGCCTCTCCCACCACTACCATTACCCTTACTGTCCCTCCCATTACTACCATCAGTCTTACTGTCCCTCCCACCACTACCATCACCCTTACTGCCCCTCTCACCACTACCATCATCCTTACTGCCCCTCTCACCACTACCATCAGTCTTACTGCCCCTCCCACCACTACCATTACCCTTACTGCCCCTCTCACCACAACCATTACCCTTTCTGCCCCTCCCATCACTACCATCACCCTTACTGCTCCTCTCACCACTACCATTACCCTTTCTGTCCCTCCCACCACTACCATCAGTCTTACTGTCCCTCCCACCACTACCATCAGTCTTACTGCCCCTCCCACCACTACCATTACCCTTACTGCCCCTCTCACCACTACCATTACCCTTACTGCCCCTCCCACCACTACCATCAGTCTTACTGTCCCTCCCACCACTACCATCAGTCTTACTGTCCCTCCCACCACTACCATCAGTCTTACTGTCCCTCCCACCACTACCATCAGTCTTACTGTCCCTCCCACCGCTACCATCAGTCTTACTGCCCCTCCCAACACTACCATCAGCCTTACTGTCCCTCCCACCACTACCATTTCCCTTACTGCCCCTCTCACCACTACCATTACCCTTACTGCCTCTCCCATCACTACCATCAGTCTTACTGCCTCTCCCACCACTACCATCAGTCTTACTGTCCCTCCCACCACTACCATCAGTCTTACTGTCTCTCCCACCACTACCATCAGTCTTACTGCCCCTCTCACCACTACCATTACCCTTACTGTCCCTCCCACCACTACCATCAGTCTTACTGTCTCTCTCACCACTACCATCAGTCTTACTGCCCCTCCCACCACTACCATCAGTCTTACTGCCTCTCCCACCACTACCATCAGTCTTACTGTCCCTCCCACCACTACCATCTCCCTTACTGCCCCTCCCACCACTACCATCAGTCTTACTGCCTCTCCCACCACTACCATCAGTCTTACTGCCTCTCCCACCACTACCATCAGTCTTACTGTCCCTCCCACCACTACCATCAGTCTTACTGCCTCTCCCACCACTACCATCAGTCTTACTGCCCCTCCCACCACTACCATCAGTCTTACTGTCTCTCCCACCACTACCATCAGTCTTACTGCCCCTCCCACCACTACCATCAGTCTTACTGCCTCTCCCACCACTACCATCAGTCTTACTGTCCCTCCCACCACTACCATCAGTCTTACTGCCTCTCCCACCACTACCATCAGTCTTACTGCCCCTCCCACCACTACCATCAGTCTTACTGCCCCTCCCACCACTACCATCAGTCTTACTGCCTCTCCCACCACTACCATCAGTCTTACTGCCTCTCCCACCACTACCATCAGTCTTACTGTCCCTCCCACCACTACCATCATCCTTAATGCCTCTCCCACCACTACCATCAGTCTTACTGCCTGTCCCACCACTACCATCTCCCTCACTGCCCCTCTCACCACTACCATCATCCTTACTGCCCCTCTCACCACTACCATCAGTCTTACTGTCCCTCCCACCACTACCATCAGTCTTACTGCCTGTCCCACCACTACCATCACCCTTACTGCCCCTCTCACCACTACCATCATCCTTACTGCCCCTCTCACCACTACCATCAGTCTTACTGCCCCTCCCACCACTACCATTACCCTTACTGCCCCTCTCACCACAACCATTACCCTTTCTGCCCCTCCCATCACTACCATCACCCTTACTGCTCCTCTCACCACTACCATTACCCTTTCTGTCCCTCCCACCACTACCATCAGTCTTACTGTCCCTCCCACCACTACCATCAGTCTTACTGCCCCTCCCACCACTACCATTACCCTTACTGCCCCTCTCACCACTACCATTACCCTGACTGCCCCTCCCACCACTACCATCAGTCTTACTGTCCCTCCCACCACTACCATCAGTCTTACTGCCCCTCCCACCACTACCATTACCCTTACTGCCCCTCTCACCACTACCATTACCCTTACTGCCCCTCTCACCACTACCATCAGTCTTACTGCCCCTCCCACCACTACCATTACCCTTACTGCCCCTCTCACCACTACCATTACCCTTACTGCCCCTCTTACCACTACCATTACCCTTACTGCCCCTCTCACCACTACCATCACCCTTACTGTCCCTCTAGCTGTTAGATATGTACATGATCCCCTTCCTACATGTACATCAACCTTTTATTCCTCTTTCTCAAGATTTATTGCCACTAATATTTTGCTGTTTTATGTTTGCTAATATTAATACATAAGAGCCACAAAATCTGACTTCCTGATCATAGAAAATTAAATGGGAACTTGAAATGCCCATTAAGACTTGCTGACCAGCTCTTGTAGTCCCATCTGAAGTAGTCTATAATACTAAATGACTCTGAAGACATCGCCGTAGATTTTTTTATCGAACTCTACTTAAGATCTAATGGAGATACTCTTTAGACATTATACATCACCATTGTAAAAGCCTCTTGACTACAGGACATGATTATGGTCTCTGCGATATCATAATTCTACACCAGTGTCTGATCAATACCTTATACTGCCTAGGCAGCGATATGAACACTGCTGGTTGAAATTATAGGGTTTGTCCAGGGTCCCTATGTTCAACCTTTTGTATATTCATTCAATTTAAAATAAAAGTAACGTTTGAGATGAAAAAACTCAATATGTTTCAGATATAAAAGATATAGACTTGACGGTAATTTATTTTATTTGTATATCAAACTTTTCATATTCTGATTAAAGAAAGTTTTTATTTACTTTAATAAAGATGTATATTTACATGGGGAAGTTTTAAAAACTTGTGAATTCCCCACATGTAAACCTGACTAACTTAACACTGTCTGTGTAGTAAGTGGATTATCTCCCTTTGATTTACAGCATGCTTCAAGTATTGTGTTAGATCATTTTTGTCAAAGCTAAGATCAAAATTTATGCATACATTTCTATTAGCTAATTAAAGTCAGCTCATGATAAGGATTTATGTAAGGTATATACTACAAAGTGTGAATTAGTGTTGTTTTTGTTTTCTATTTTTATAGACTTTTTTATTTCTCATTCTGAGTTGTACAATGTAGAGATAGGGCAGCTCCCCCGTTACCACTTGGTAGACTTGATAATATCAAAATCTATTAGTCACAAAATAATTGCATGTATGTAAAATAGTGAAGGGGAATCAACATTGTATAGTGATACACTGAGTCCAAACCTTGGTGTCTATCAACATTGTATAGTGATATACTGAGTCCAAACATTGGTGACTATCAACATTGTATAGTGATATACTGAGTCCAAACCTTGGTGACTATCAACATTGTATAGTGATATACTGAGTCCAAACATTGGTGACTATCAACATTGTATAGTGATATACTGAGTCCAAACCTTGGTGTCTATCAACATTGTATAGTGATATACTGAGTCCAAACATTGGTGACTATCAACATTGTATAGTGATATACTGAGTCTAAACCTTGGTGACTATCAACATTGTATAGTGATATACTGAGTCCAAACATTGGTGACTATCAACATTGTATAGTGATATACTGAGTCCAAACATTGGTGACTATCAACATTGTATAGTGATATACTGAGTCCAAACCTTGGTGTCTATCAACATGGTATAGTGATATACTGAGTCCAAACCTTGGTGACTATCAACATTGTATAGTGATATACTGAGTCCAAACATTGGTGACTATCAACATTGTATAGTGATATACTGAGTCTAAACCTTGGTGACTATCAACATTGTAGTGATATACTGAGTCCAAACCTTGGTGACTATCAACATTGTATAGTGATATACTGAGTCCATACCTTGGTAACTATCAACATTGTATAGTGATACACTGAGTCCAAACCTTGGTGACTATCAACATTGTAGTGATATACTGAGTCCAAACCTTGGTGACTATCAACATTGTATAGTGATATACTGAGTCTAAACCTTGGTGACTATCAACATTGTATAGTGATACACTGAGTCCAAACCTTGATGACTATCAACATTGTATAGTGATACACTGAGTCCAAACCTTGATGACTATCAACATTGTGGTGATATACTGAGTCTAAACCTTGATGACTATCAGCATTGTATAGTGATATACTGAGTCTAAACCTTGGTGACTATCAACATTGTAGTGATATACTGAGTCCAAACCTTGGTGACTATCAACATTGTATAGTGATACACTGAGTCCAAACCTTGGTGACTATCAACATTGTAGTGATATACTGAGTCCAAACCTTAGTGACTATCAACATTGTATAGTGATATACTGAGTCCAAACCTTGATGACTATCAACATTGTATAGTGATATACTGAGTCCAAACCTTGGTGACTATCAACATTGTATAGTGATATACTGAGTCCAAACCTTTGTGACTATCAACATTGTAGTGATATACTGAGTCTAAACCTTGGTGTCTATCAACATGGTATAGTGATATACTGAGTCCAAACCTTGGTGACTATCAACATTGTATAGTGATACACTGAGTCCAAACCTTGGTGACTATCAACATTGTAGTGATATACTGAGTCCAAACCTTTGTGACTATCAACATTGTAGTGATATACTGAGTCTAAACCTTGATGACTATCAACATTGTATAGTGATATACTGAGTCCAAACCTTGATGACTATCAACATTGTATAGTGATATACTGAGTCCAAACCTTGGTGACTATCAACATTGTAGTGATATACTGAGTCTAAACCTTAGTGACTATCAACATTGTAGTGATATACTGAGTCCAAACCTTGGTGACTATCAACATTGTATAGCGATATACTGAGTCTAAACCTTGGTGTCTATCAACATTGTATAGTGATATACTGAGTCCAAACCTTGGTGACTATCAATATTGTATAGTGATATACTGAGTCCAAACCTTTGTGACTATCAACATTGTAGTGATATACTGAGTCTAAACCTTGATGACTATCAACATTGTATAGTGATATACTGAGTCTAAACCTTGGTGACTATCAACATTGTAGTGATATACTGAGTCCAAACCTTGGTGACTATCAACATTGTAGTGATATACTGAGTCCAAACCTTGGTGACTATCAACATTGTAGTGATATACTGAGTCCAAACCTTGGTGACTATCAACATTGTATAGTGATACACTGAGTCTAAACCTTGGTGACTATCAGCATTGTATAGTGATATACTGATTCCAAACCTTGGTGACTATCAACATTGTAGTGATATACTGAGTCTAAACCTTGATGACTATCAACATTGTAGTGATATACTGAGTCCAAACCTTTGTGACTATCAGAATTGTATTGATATACTGAGTCCAAACCTTGGTGACTATCAGCATTGTATAGTGATATACTGAGTCCAAACCTTGGTGACTATCAGCATTGTATAGTGATATACTGATTCCAAACCTTGGTGACTATCAGCATTGTATAGTGATATACTGATTCCAAACCTTGGTGACTATCAACATTGTAGTGATATACTGAGTCCAAACCTTGGTGACTATCAACATTGTATAGTGATACACTGAGTCTAAACCTTGGTGACTATCAGCATTGTATAGTGATATACTGATTCCAAACCTTGGTGACTATCAACATTGTAGTGATATACTGAGTCTAAACCTTGGTGTCTATCAACATTGTATAGTGATATACTGAGTCCAAACCTTGGTGACTATCAACATTGTATAGTGATATACTGAGTCTAAACCGTGATGACTATCAACATTGTAGTGATATACTGAGTCCAAACCTTTGTGACTATCAACATTGTAGTGATATACTGAGTCTAAACCTTGGTGTCTATCAACATTGTATAGTGATATACTGAGTCCAAACCTTGGTGACTATCAACATTGTATAGTGATATACTGAGTCTAAACCTTGATGACTATCAACATTGTATAGTGATATGCTGAGTCCAAACCTTGGTGACTATCAACATTGTAGTGATATACTGAGTCCAAACCTTTGTGACTATCAGCATTGTATTGATATACTGAGTCCAAACCTTGGTGACTATCAGCATTGTATAGTGATATACTGATTCCAAACCTTGGTGACTATCAACATTGTAGTGATATACTGAGTCCAAACCTTTGTGACTATCAGCATTGTAGTGATATACTGAGTCCAAACCTTGGTGACTATCAACATTGTAGTGATATACTGAGTCCAAACCTTTGTGACTATCAACATTGTATTGATATACTGAGTCTAAACCTTGGTGTCTATCAACATTGTATAGTGATATACTGAGTCCAAACCTTGGTGACTATCAACATTGTATAGTGATATACTGAGTCTAAACCTTGATGACTATCAACATTGTATAGTGATATGCTGAGTCCAAACCTTGGTGACTATCAACATTGTAGTGATATACTGAGTCCAAACCTTTGTGACTATCAGCATTGTATTGATATACTGAGTCCAAACCTTGGTGTCTATCAACACTGTATAGTGATATACTGAGTCCAAACCTTGGTGACTATCAACATTGTATAGTGATATACTGAGTCCAAACCTTTGTGACTATCAGCATTGTATTGATATACTGAGTCCAAACCTTTGTGACTATCAGCATTGTATTGATATACTGAGTCCAAACCTTTGTGACTATCAACACTGTATAGTGATATACTGAGTCCAAACCTTTGTGACTATCAGCATTGTATTGATATACTGAGTCCAAACCTTTGTGACTATCAACATTGTATAATGATATACTGAGTCCAAACCTTGGTGACTATCAACATTGTAGTGATATACTGAGTCCAAACCTTGGTGACTATCAACATTGTAGTGATATACTGAGTCTAAACCTTGGTGACTATCAACATTGTAGTGATATACTGAGTCCAAACCTTGGTGACTATCAACATTGTATAGTGATATACTGAGTCTAAACCTTAGTGACTATCAACATTGTAGTGATATACTGAGTCCAAACCTTGGTGACTATCAACATTGTAGTGATAGACTGAGTCCAAACCTTGGTGACTATCAACATTGTATAGTGATATACTGAGTCCAAACCTTGGTGACTATCAACATTGTATAGTGATATACTGAGTCCAAACCTTGGTGACTATCAACATTGTATAGTGATATACTGAGTCCAAACCTTGGTGACTATCAACATTGTATAGTGATATACTGAGTCCAAACCTTGGTGACTATCAACATTGTAGTGATATAATGAGTCCAAACCTTAGTGACTATCAACATTGTATAGTGATATACTGAGTCCAAACCTTGGTGACTATCAACATTGTATAGTGATATACTGAGTCCAAACCTTGGTGACTATCAACATTGTATAGTGATATACTGAGTCCAAACCTTGGTGACTATCAACATTGTATAGTGATATACTGAGTCCAAACCTTGGTGACTATCAACATTATAGTGATATATTGAGTCCAAACCTTGGTGACTATCAACATTGTAGTGATCGACTAAGTCCAAACCTTGGTGACTATATACTGTATACACTATACACTATACAATGCTGATAGTCACCAAGGTTTTTGGACTAGGTAAATTGTTATGTGTCACCCAAATGTTGATAGTAAAACCAAGTCTCTGCTTGTCATAAAAAAGTCTTGCAGACACTTATACATCCCCTGTAATCGTATTACCCTTCTTTCACTTCACATGACACTATTCCTTAATACAATTACTTCTAAGCCCTTTCTAATGATTTAATTACATCTGGTTGTAATGGTGTGTGAACCACTTAAACCACCCAATTTCACTTTATTTCTAATGTTATCTTTTTATTTGCTATGGAGCTGTTATACATTAAGTTCTTAAAATGTCCACCAAATGTTCGATTTCAAGGTAACCGGGCAAGAATGTGTGAGCAATTACATTGATTAATTTGTTCAGCAATTTTGTGCTGTCATGGCAACCAATATTGTTGCTGAGTAAAGATGTGTGAAGTAAGACGATGAAATACTGCTTAAACAGAACATTTGGTGTATATAGAGTTCTGTTACCAGTACTTTCAAAGAGGGTACTAGAGGGTGGTGTTCTGTTACCAGTACTTTCATAGAGGGTACTTGAGAGAGGTGTTCTGTACCAGTACTTTCATAGAGGGTACTAGAGGGGGGTGTTCTGTTACCAGTACTTTCATAGAGGTTACTAGAGGGTTGTGTTCTGTTGCCAGTACTTTCATAGAGGGTACTAGAGGGGGTGTTCTGTTACCAGTACTTTCATAGAGGGTACTAGAGGGGGGTGTTCTGTTACCATTACTTTCATAGAGGGTACTAGAGGGTGGAGTTCTGTTACCAGTACTTTCATAAAGGGTACTAGAGGGTGGAGTTCTGTTACCAGTACTTTAATAGAGGGTACTAGAGGGTGGAGTTCTGTTACCAGTACTTTCATAGAGGGTACTAGAGGGTGGATTTCTGTTACCAGTACTTTCATAGAGGGTACTAGAGGGTGGAGTTCTGTTACCAGTACTTTCATAGGGTTACTAGAGGGTGGAGTTCTGTTACCAGTACTTTCATAGAGGGTACTAGAGGGTGGTGTTCTGTTACCAGTACTTTCATAGAGGGTACTTGAGAGAGGTGTTCTGTACCAGTACTTTCATAGAGGGTACTAGAGGGTTGTGTTCTGTTGCCAGTACTTTCATAGAGGGTACTAGAGGGGGGTGTTCTGTTACCAGTACTTTCATAGAGGGTATTAGAGGGTTGTGTTCTGTTGCCAGTACTTTCATAGAGGGTACTAGAGGGGGAGTTCTGTTACCAGTACTTTCATAGAGGTTACTAGAGGGTGGAGTTCTGTTACCAGTACTTTCATGGAGGGTACTAGAGGGTTGTGTTCTGTTACAAGTACTTTCATAGATGCATGTTTATGAGAGTCAATCTTTCAAAAATATTCTGTGCTCTTGCATGCATAAAAGACTGAAGATTTCGCTCTGAAATTATGTGAAAATTATGTACTATTATTAATAATACGTTGAAAGAGACAAAGAATTTAATGTATTGTTTCTTTTTCATTTGAAATGCATTCTTTTGATAGATTCAGTAGGCAATTAGTTGCTTCTTTTATATTGAAAAAATCACTAATTTAATTCTTCAATTCATATATCTACCATGAACAATAACTATTTAAAACCCATGTGGCAGCTAGCCTGAACTTGAGTCTGAACTCTGTGGTATTACTAGACAGGACATATTGGATATTCCCTGGTGCTGTATTAGACAGGACATATTGGATATTCCCTGGTGCTGTACATCAGCTGTATGTGTTCATCTCTTGCCAAATGTAATTCCAGTAATGGTATCTGAATGTGTACACAAGTGTATTCAGTATTACTCCTGTAGACAATCTCTTGAGGTTTATCTGTAAATTAAGATGTACATGTGCAATGTCTTTTAAATTGAAAATCTGAACACAAAAATGTATTTGGAAAATTAAGTTAATCTGCTGGTTTATCGGAGACATCTTGTCTCAGCATTCAATTGAAAAAGCAATAATGCTTCGCTTTCAGCTTAAGATCAAATTTCTGGTAAAACTTGAATGTTTTGAGCTTGGAAATTGTTGGAAGTTAGTTTTCTTTTGCTGGTGTCTTGTTCATTTTTAGCTCACCTGGTCCAAAGGACCAAGGTGAGCTTATGCCATACCGTGGCGTCCGGCGTCCGTCCGTCCGTCCATCCGTCCGTCCGTCAACAATTGACTTCTTCTTCATAACCACTAATCAGAATTTAACTAAATTTGGTAGGAAGCATTCCTCTGTGGCTGGGATTCAAATTTATACAAATGATGGGTCTGACCCCCCAGGGGCCTGAGGGGCGGGGCCAAAAGGGGTCCATTTGGCAAGATTGATATAAATGACTTCTTCTCTGGAACTAAGCAATGTATGGCATTTATATTTCAGTGGTATAGTATCCCTAGGTGGCTGGGATTCAAATTTATACAAATGATGGGGCTGACCCCCCAGGGGCCTGAGGGGCGGGGCCAAAAGTGTCCATTTGGCAATATTGATATTAACGACTTTTTCTCTGGAACTAAGCAATGTATGGCATTTATATTTCAGTGGTAGCATCCCTAGGTGGCTGGGATTCAAATTTATACAAATGATGGGGCTGACCCCCCAGGGGCCTGAGGGGCAGGGCCAAAAGTGTCCATTTGGCAATATTGATATTAACGACTTTTTCTCTGGAACTAAGCAATGTATGGCATTTATATTTCAGTGGTAGCATCCCTAGGTGGCTGGGATTCAAATTTATACAAATGCTGGGGCTGACCCCCCAGGGGCCTGAGGGGCGAGGCCAAAAGTGTCTATTTGGTAGTTTTGATATTAACGACTTTTTCTCTGGAACTAAGCAATGTATGGCATTTATATTTCAGTGGTAGCATCCCTAGGTGGCTGGGATTCAAATTAATACAAATGATGGGGCTGACCCTCCAGGGGCCTGAGGGGCGGGGCCAAAAGTGTCTATTTGGTAGTTTTGATATTAACGACTTTTTCTCTGAAACTAAGCAATGTATGGCATTTATATTTCAGTGGTAGCATCCCTAGGTAGCTGGGATTCAAATTTATACAAATGATGGGGCTGACCCCCCAGGGGCCTGAAGGACGGGGCCAAAAGTGTCTATTTGGCAATATTGATATTAACGACTTCTTCTTTGGAACTAAGCAATGTATGGCATTTATATTTCAGTGGTAGCATCCCTAGGTGGCTGGGATTCAAATTAATACAAATGCTGGGGCTGACCCCCCAGGGGCCTGAGAGACCCCAGGGGCCTGAGGGACGGGGCCAAAAGTGTATATTTGGCTATATTGATGCTGCACTGAACACATTTCATGGATTAATGTCCTATTTGCCAAAAAACCTAACATTTTTAGAATTACAACAAAAGCAATGTACATGTACCCATCAAAAATTCTTATGATATGTTGACATAACAAGAAGGGCCACACATACACTTATGAGTCATTCTTGTTTCATATCACATGAAACCAGGTGAGCGATACAGGCCCTCTGGGCCTCTTGTTTACCTGAAGGAGTGTATTCAGCTTACCCCTAACAGGTGTCCCTTGTATATTCAGCTTACCCCTAACAGGTGTCCCTTGTATATTCAGCCTACCCCTAACAGGTGTCCCTTGTGTATTCGGATTGCCCCTAACAGGTGTCCCTTGTTTATTCAGCTTACCCCTAACAGGTGTCCCTTGTGTATTCAGTCTACCCCTAACAGGTGTCCCTTGTGTATTCAGCCTACCCCTAACAGGTGTTCCTTGTGTATTCAGTCTACCCCTAACAAGTGTCCCTTGTGTATTCAGCTTACCCCTAACAGGTGTCCCTTGTGTATTCAGCCTACCCCTAACAGGTGTCCCTTGTGTATTCAGTCTACCCTTAACAGGTGTCCCTTGTGTATTCAGCCTACCCCTAACAGGTGTTCCTTGTGTATTCAACTTACCCCTAACAGGTGTCCCTTGTGTATTCAGTCTACCCCTAACAGGTGTCCCTTGTGTATTCAGATTGCCCGTAACAGGTGTCCCTTGTGGATTCAGCCTACTCCTAACAGGTATCCCTTGTATATTCAGCTGACCCCTAACAGGTATCCCTTGTGTATTCAGTCTACCCCTAACAGGTGTCCGTTGTGTGTTCGGCCCATCCCTAACAGGTGTCCCTTGTGGATTCAGCCTACCCCTAACAGGTGTTCCTTGTGTATTCAGCTTACCCCTAACAGGTGTCCCTTGTGGATTCAGCCTACCCCTAACAGGTGTCCCTTGTATATTCAGCTGACCCCTAACAGGTTTCCCTTGTGTATTCAGTCTACCCTAACAGGCATCCCTTGTATATTCAGCCTACCCTAACAGGTGTTCCTTGTTAGCTCACCTGGCCCGAAGGGCCAAGTGAGCTTATGTGATGGTGCAGCGTCCGTCCGTCCGTCCGTCCGTCCGTCCGTCAACTTTTTCCTTTAAACGACTTCTTCTAAAATACTGAAAGGCCCAGTGACATGAAATTTGGCTGGTAGATTTTTTGGAAGGAGTTGAACAAAGTTTGCGAAAAAAAATCACTTTGACCTAATTTCAAGGTCACAGGGGTCAAAAATGTCGAAACCTTCAAATAGCTTCTTCTAAAATGCTGTCAGGCATAGAGACTTCATATTTGACCAGTAGCTTCCTTGGATAAAGCCAAATAAAGTTTGCGAAAAAAAATGACCTTGACCAATATTCAAGGTCACAGTGAGGTTAAATTTTTTTTAACCTTTTAACGACTTCTTCTGAAATACCAAAAGCCCTAGAAGCATGATATTTGGCTGAAAGGTTCCTTGGTTGAAGCCCGACAAAGTTTGCGAAAAGAAATGACCTTGACTTATATTCAAGGTCACAGGAGTCAAATCTGTTGAAACCTTCAAACGACTTATCCTGAAATACCAAAAGCCCTACAAGCATGATATTTGGCTGAAATGTTTCTTGGACAAAGCCCGACAAAGTTTGCAAAAAGAAATGACCTTGACCTATATTCAAGGTCACAGGGGTCAAATCTGTTAAAACCTTTAAATGACTTCTTCTGAAATACCAAAAACCCTAGAAGCATGACATTTGGCTGAAATGTTTCTTGGATGAAGCCCGACAAAGTTTGCGAAAAGAAATGACCTTGACCTATATTCATGGTCACAGGAGTCAAATCTGTTGAAACCTTCAAACAACTTCTTCTGAAATACCAAAAGCCCTAGAAGCATGATATTTGGCTGGAAGATTCCTTGGATGAAGCCTGACAAAGTTTGCGAAAAGAAATGACCTTGACTTATATTCAAGGTCACAGGGTCAAATCTGTTAAAACATTAAAATGACTTCTTCTGAAGTACCAAAAGCCCTGGAAGCATGACATTTGGCTGAAGGGTT
This sequence comes from Mimachlamys varia, assembly GCA_947623455.1. Taxonomy (NCBI): domain Eukaryota; kingdom Metazoa; phylum Mollusca; class Bivalvia; order Pectinida; family Pectinidae; genus Mimachlamys; species Mimachlamys varia. The sequence goes on from OX392542.1 coordinate 42,117,927, forward strand.
TCTTGGATGAAGCCTGACAAAGTTTGCGAAAAGAAATGACCTTGATCTTTATTTGCCTGGAGACATGATATTTGGCTGGTAGCGTGCTGGGATGAAGCCAAACAAAATTTGAAAATGAAAATGATGTTGTCTTATAAGGTCACAGGGGTAAAATATGTTTAAATCTTAAGATGTTCTTCTAAATGTCTTACATTGAAAGATTTTAGGGGACTTTAGGATTACACTATAATATAAGTCAGAGATTAATACCAGGTGAGCGATGCAGGCCCATTGGGCCTCTTGTGTATTCAGCCTACCCCTAACAGGTGTTCCTTGTGTATTCAGCCTACCCCTAACAGGTGTTCCTTGTGTATTCAGCCTACCCTAACAGGTTTCCCTTGTGTATTCAGCCTACCCCTAACAGGTGTCCCTTGTGTATTCAGTCTACCCCTAACAGGTGTCCCTTTTGTATTTTGATACACCCGCCATGAAATGGTAGGGGGGGGGGTATAGTGTTATCCATGTCTGTCTCGTCCCATCCTATCACATCGTGTCCCATCCCGTCGCGTCCCATGGTAATGTAACCAGCTTATTTAAATAACTACTGATCCGAATGTCATCAACATTCGCATAGGTAATAAGCATGAAAAATTAATTTCACATGGGGAAGGGGACATTTTTGTCTCACAGATAAATCCAGTTTCCTTTAAAAACACTATACTCAGTCCTAAAGATATACTAATTTGAACTCCCTTAACAAAGGGAATATGATTATTTTGAATCACAGGATCTAGAGGAGAATAATAAGACATTGTTATAAAAAGAGGCAGGGGATCTAGGGGTGGATAGTAGACATTAGTGAAAGGATCTAGGGATGGATAATAGACATTAGTGAGAGGATCTAGGGGAGGATAATAGATATTATTGAGAGGATCTAGGGGAGGATAATAGACATTATTGAGAGGATCTAGAGGAGGATAATAGATATTAGTGAGAGGATCTAGAGGAGGATAATAGACATTAGTGAGAGGATCTAGGGGAGGATAATAGACATAAGTGAGAGGATCTAGAGAGGATAATAGACATTAGTGAGAGGATCTAGAGAGGATAATAGACATTAGTGAGAGGATCAAGGGGAGGATAATAGACATTAGTGAGAGGATCTAGAGGAGGATAATAGATATTAGTGAGAGGATCTAGGGGAGGATAATAGACATAAGTGAGAGGATCTAGAGGAGGATTATAGACATTAGTGAGAGGATCTAGGGGAGGATAATAGACATTAGTGAGAGGTTCTAGGTAGGAGAGGATAATAGACATTAGTGAGAGGATCTAGGGGAGGACAATAGACATTAGTGAGAGGTTCTAGGGGAGGATAATAGACATTAGTGAGAGGATCTAGGGGAGGACAATAGACAGTAGTGAGAGGATCTAGGGGAGGACAATAGACATTAGTGAGAGGTTCTAGGGGAGGATAATAGACATTAGTGAGAGGATCTAGGGGAGGACAATAGACATTAGTGAGAGGTTCTAGGGGAGGATAGGATAATAGACATAAGTGAGAGGATCTAGGGGAGGATAATAGACATTAGTGAGAGGATCTAGAGGAGGATAATAGACATTAGTGAGAGGATCTAGGGGAGGATAATAGACATAAGTGAGAGGATCTAGAGGTGGATAATAGACATTAGTGAGAGGATCTAGGGGAGGATAATAGACATTAGTGAGAGGATCTAGGGGAGGATAATAGACATTAGTGAGATGATCTAGAGGAGGATAATAGACATTAGTGAGAGGATCTAGGGGAGGATAATAGATATTAGTGAAAGGATCCAGAGGATAATAGCCATTAGTGAGAGGATCTAGGGGAGGATAATAGACATAAGTGAGAGGATCTAGGGGAGGATAATAGACATAAGTGAGAGGATCTAGGGGTGGATAATAGACATTAGTGAGAGGATCTAGGGGTGGATAATAGACATTAGTGAGAGGATCTAGGGGAGGATAATAGATATTAGTGAAAGGATCCAGAAGATAATAGCCATTAGTGAGAGGATCTAGGGGAGGATAATAGACATAAGTGAGAGGATCTAGGGGAGGATAATAGACATAAGTGAGAGGATCTAGGGGTGGATAATAGACATTAGTGAGAGGATCTAAGGGAGGATAATAGACATTAGTGAGATGATCTAGGGGAGGATAATAGACATTAGTGAGAGGATCTAGGGGAGGATAATAGACATTAGTGAGAGGATCTAAGGGAGGATAATAGACATTAGTGAGAGGATCTAAGGGAGGATAATAGACATAAGTGAGAGGATCTAGGGGAGGATAATAGACATTAGTGAGAGGATCTAAGGGAGGATAATAGACATTAGTGAGAGGATCTAGAGAGGATAATAGACATTAGTGAGAGGATCTAGGGGAGGATAATAGACATAAGTGAGAGGATCTAGAGGAGGATTATAGACATTAGTGAGAGGATCTAGGGGAGGATAATAGACATTAGTGAGATGATCTAGGGGAGGATAATAGATATTAGTGAAAGGATCCAGAGGATAATAGCCATTAGTGAGAGGATCTAGGGGAGGATAATAGACATAAGTGAGAGGATCTAGGGGAGGATAATAGACATAAGTGAGAGGATCTAGGGGAGGATAATAGACATTAGTGAGAGGATCTAGGGGAGGATAATAGACATTAGTGAGAGGATCTAGGGGAGGATAATAGACATTAGTGAGAGGATCTAGGGGAGGATAATAGACATTAGTGAGAGGATCTAGAGGATGATAATAGACATTAGTGAGAGGATCTAGGGGAGGATAATAGACATTAGTGAGAGGATCTAGAGGAGGATAATAGACATTAGTGAGAGGATCTAGAGGAGGATAATAGACATTAGTGAGAGGATCTAGGGGAGGATAATAGACATTAGTGAGAGGATCTAAGGGAGGATAATAGACATTAGTGAGAGGATCTAGAGGAGGATAATAGACATTAGTGAGATGATCTAGAGGAGGATAATAGACATTAGTGAGATGATCTAGGGGAGGATAATAGACATAAGTGAGAGGATCTAGAGGAGGATTATAGACATTAGTGAGAGGATCTAGGGGAGGATAATAGACATTAGTGAGAGGATCTAGGGGAGGACAATAGACATTAGTGAGAGGTTCTAGGGGAGGATAATAGACATTAGTGAGAGGATCTAGGGGAGGATTATAGACATTAGTGAGAGGTTCTAGGGGAGGATAATAGACATTAGTGAGATGATCTAGGGGAGGATAATAGACATTAGTGAGAGGATCTAGAGGAGGATAATAGACATTAGTGAGAGGATCTAGGGGAGGATAATAGACATTAGTGAGAGGATCTAGGGGAGGACAATAGACATTAGTGAGAGGTTCTAGGGGAGGATAATAGACATTAGTGAGAGGATCTAGGGGAGGATTATAGACATTAGTTAGAGGTTCTAGGGGAGGATAATAGACATTAGTGAGATGATCTAGGGGAGGATAATAGACATTAGTGAGAGGATCTAGAGGAGGATAATAGACATTAGTGAGAGGATCTAGGGGAGGATAATAGACATTAGTGAGAGGATCTAGGGGAGGACAATAGACATTAGTGAGAGGTTCTAGGGGAGGATAATAGACATTAGTGAGAGGATCTAGGGGAGGACAATAGACATTAGTGAGAGGTTCTAGGGGAGGATAATAGACATAAGTGAGAGGATCTAGGGGAGGATAATAGACATAAGTGAGAGGATCTAGGGGAGGATAATAGACATAAGTGAGAGGATCTAGAGGTGGATAATAGACATTAGTGAGAGGATCTAGAGGAGGATAATAGACATTAGTGAGAGGATCTAGGGGAGGATAATAGACATTAGTGAGATGATCTAGAGGAGGATAATAGACATTAGTGAGAGGATCTAGGGGAGGATAATAGACATTAGTGAGAGGATCTAGGGGAGGATAATAGACATTAGTGAGAGGATCTAGAGGAGGATAATAGACATTAGTGAGAGGATCTAGGGGAAGATAATAGACATTAGTGAGAGGATCTAGAGGAGGATAATAGACATTATTGAGATGATCTAGAGGAGGATAATAGACATTAGTGAGAGGATCTAAGGGAGGATAAAAGACATTAGTGAGAGGATCTAGAGGAGGATAATAGACATTAGTGAGAGGATCCAGGGGAGGACAATAGACATTAGTGAGAGGATCTAGGGGAGGATAATAGACATTAGTGAGAGGATCTAGGGGAGGATAATAGACATTAGTGAGAGGATCTAAGGGAGGATAATAGACATTAGTGAGAGGATCTAGAGGAGGATAATAGACATTAGTGAGAGGATCTAGAGGAGGATAATAGACATTAGTGAGATGATCTAGGGGAGGATAATAGACATAAGTGAGAGGATCTAGGGGAGGATAATAGACATTAGTGAGAGGATCTAAGGGAGGATAATAGACATTAGTGAGAGGATCTAGAGGAGGATAATAGACATTAGTGAGAGGATCTAGGGGAGGATAATAGACATTAGTGAGAGGATCTAGGGGAGGATAATAGACATAAGTGAGAGGATCTAGGGGAGGATAATAGACATTAGTGAGAGGATCTAGGGGAGGATAATAGACATTAGTGGGAGGATCTAGGGGAGGATAATAGACATTAGTGAGAGGATCTAAGGGAGGATAATAGACATTATTGAGATGATCTAGAGGAGGATAATAGACATTAGTGAGAGGATCTAGGGGAGGATAATAGACATTAGTGAGAGGATCTAGAGGAGGATAATAGACATTAGTGAGAGGATCTAGGGGAGGACAATAGACATTAGTGAGAGGATCTAGGGGAGGATAATAGACATTAGTGAGAGGATCTAGGGGAGGATAATAGACATTAGTGAGAGGATCTAGAGGAGGATAATAGACATTAGTGAGAGGATCTAAGGGAGGATAATAGACATTAGTGAGAGGATCTAGGGGAGGATAATAGACATTAGTGAGAGGATCAAGGGGAGGACAATAGACATTAGTGAGAGGATCTAGAGGAGGATAATAGACATTAGTGAGAGGATCTAAGGGAGGATAATAGACATTAGTGAGAGGATCTAAGGGAGGATAATAGACATTAGTGAGAGGATCTAAGGGAGGATAATAGACATTAGTGAGAGGATCTAGAGGAGGACAATAGACATTAGTGAGAGGATCTAGGGGAGGATAATAGACATTAGTGAGAGGATCTAGGGGAGGATAATAGACATTAGTGAGAGGATCTAGAGGAGGATAATAGACATAAGTGAGAGGATCTAGGGGAGGATAAAAGACATTAGTGAGAGGATCTAGAGGAGGATAATAGACATTAGTGAGAGGATCCAGGGGAGGACAATAGACATTAGTGAGAGGATCTAGGGGAGGATAATAGACATTAGTGAGAGGATCTAGGGGAGGATAATAGACATAAGTGAGAGGATCTAGGGGAGGATAATAGACATTAGTGAGAGGATCTAGGGGAGGATAATAGACATTAGTGGGAGGATCTAGGGGAGGATAATAGACATTAGTGAGAGGATCTAAGGGAGGATAATAGACATTATTGAGATGATCTAGAGGAGGATAATAGACATTAGTGAGAGGATCTAGGGGAGGATAATAGACATTAGTGAGAGGATCTAGAGGAGGATAATAGACATTAGTGAGAGGATCTAGGGGAGGACAATAGACATTAGTGAGAGGATCTAGGGGAGGATAATAGACATTAGTGAGAGGATCTAGGGGAGGATAATAGACATTAGTGAGAGGATCTAGAGGAGGATAATAGACATTAGTGAGAGGATCTAGGGGAGGATAATAGACATTAGTGAGAGGATCTAGGGGAGGATAATAGACATTAGTGAGAGGATCTAGGGGAGGACAATAGACATTAGTGAGAGGATCTAGAGGAGGATAATAGACATTAGTGAGAGGATCTAAGGGAGGATAATAGACATTAGTGAGAGGATCTAAGGGAGGATAATAGACATTAGTGAGAGGATCTAAGGGAGGATAATAGACATTAGTGAGAGGATCTAGAGGAGGACAATAGACATTAGTGAGAGGATCTAGGGGAGGATAATAGACATTATAGTGAGAGGATCTAGAGGAGGATAATAGACATTAGTGAAAGGATCTAGAGGAGGATAAAAGACATTAGTGAGAGGATCTAGGGGTGGATAATAGACATTAGTGAGAGGATCTAGAGGAGGATAATACACATTAGTGAGAGGATCTAGGGGAGGATAATAGACATTAGTGAGAGGATCTAGGGGAGGATAATAGACATTAGTGAGAGGATATAGAGGATAATAGACATTATTGAGAGGATCTAGGGGAGGATAAAAGACATTAGTGAGAGGATATAGAGGAGGATAATAGACATTAGTGAGAGGATCTAGAGGAGGATAATAGACATTAGTGAGAGGATCTAAGGGAGGACAATAGACATTAGTGAGAGGATCAAGGGTGGATAATAGACATTAGTGAGAGGATCTAGAGGAGGATAATAGACATAAGTGAGAGGATCTAGAGGTGGATAATAGACATTAGTGAGAGGATCTAGGGGAGGATAATAGACATTAGTGAGAGGATCTAGAGGAGGATAATAGACATAAGTGAGAGGATCTAGAGGTGGATAATAGACATTAGTGAGAGGATCTAGGGGAGGATAATAGACATTAGTGAGAGGATCTAGAGGATAATAGCCATTAGTGAGAGGTTCTAGAGGAGGATAATAGACATTAGTGAGAGGATCTAGAGGAGGATAATAGACAGTAGTGAGAGGATCTAGAGGAGGATAATAGACAGTAGTGAGATGATCTAGAGGATGATAATAGACAGTAGTGAGATGATCTAGGGGAGGATAATAGACATTATTGAGAGGATCTAGGGGAGGATAATAGATATTAGTGAGAGGATCTAGGGGAGGATAATAGACATAAGTGAGAGGTTCTAGTTGAGGATAATAGACATTAGTGAGAGGATCTAGAGGAGGATAATAGACATTAGTGAGAGGATCTAGGGGAGGATAATAGACATTAGTGAGATGATCTAGAGGAGAATAATAGACAGTAATGAGAAGATCTAGGGGAGGATAATAGATATTAGTGAGAGGATCTAGAGGAGGATAATAGACAGTAGTGAGATGATCTAGAGGAGGATAATAGACATTAGTGAGAGGATCTAGGGGAGGATAATAGACATTAGTGAGATGATCTAGAGGAGGATAATAGACATTAGTGAGAGGATCTAGTGGAGGATAATAGACATTAGTGAGAGGATCTAGGGGAGGATAATAGACATTAGTGAGAGGATCTAGAGGAGGATAATAGACATTAGTGAGAGGATCTAGGGGAGGATAATAGACATTAGTGAGAGGATCTAGGGGAGGATAATAGACATTATTGAGAGGATCTAGGGGAGGATAATAGATATTAGTGAGAGGATCTAGGGGAGGATAATAGACATTAGTGAGAGGATCTAGGGGAGGATAATAGACATTAGTGAGAGGATCTAGGGGAGGACAATAGACATAAGTGAGAGGATCTAGAGGAGGATAATAGACATTAGTGAGAGGATCTAGAGGAGGATAATAGACATTAGTGAGAGGATCTAGAGGAGGATAATAGACATAAGTGAGAGGATCTAGAGGTGGATAATAGACATTAGTGAGAGGATCTAGGGGAGGATAATAGACATTAGTGAGAGGATCTAGAGGATAATAGCCATTAGTGAGAGGTTCTAGAGGAGGATAATAGACATTAGTGAGAGGATCTAGAGGAGGATAATAGACAGTAGTGAGAGGATCTAGAGGAGGATAATAGACAGTAGTGAGATGATCTAGAGGATGATAATAGACAGTAGTGAGATGATCTAGGGGAGGATAATAGACATTATTGAGAGGATCTAGGGGAGGATAATAGATATTAGTGAGAGGATCTAGGGGAGGATAATAGACATAAGTGAGAGGTTCTAGTTGAGGATAATAGACATTAGTGAGAGGATCTAGAGGAGGATAATAGACATTAGTGAGAGGATCTAGGGGAGGATAATAGACATTAGTGAGATGATCTAGAGGAGAATAATAGACAGTAATGAGAAGATCTAGGGGAGGATAATAGATATTAGTGAGAGGATCTAGAGGAGGATAATAGACAGTAGTGAGATGATCTAGAGGAGGATAATAGACATTAGTGAGAGGATCTAGGGGAGGATAATAGACATTAGTGAGATGATCTAGAGGAGGATAATAGACATTAGTGAGAGGATCTAGGGGAGGATAATAGACATTAGTGAGAGGATCTAGGGGAGGATAATAGACATTAGTGAGAGGATCTAGGGGAGGATAATAGACATTAGTGAGAGGATCTAGGGGAGGATAATAGACATTAGTGAGAGGATCTAGGGGAGGATAATAGACATTATTGAGAGGATCTAGGGGAGGATAATAGATATTAGTGAGAGGATCTAGAGGAGGATAATAGACATTAGTGAGAGGATCTAGGGGAGGATAATAGACATTAGTGAGAGGATCTAGGGGAGGACAATAGACATAAGTGAGAGGATCTAGAGGAGGATAATAGACATTAGTGAGAGGATCTAGAGGAGGATAATAGACATTAGTGAGAGGATCTAGAGGAGGATAATAGACATTAGTGAGAGGATCTAGAGGAGGATAATAGACATTATTGAGAGGATCTAGAGGAGGATAATAGACATTATTGAGAGGATCTAGGGGAGGATAATAGACATTAGTGAGAGGATCTAGAGGAGGATAATAGACATTAGTGAGAGGATCTAGAGGAGGATAATAGACAGTAGTGAGAGGATCTAGAGGAGGATAATAGACATTAGTGAGGGGATCTAGAGGAGGATAATAGACATTAATGAGAGGATCTAGGGTGGATAATAGACATTAGTGAGAGGATCTAGGGGAGGATAATAGACATTAGTGAGAGGATCTAGGGGAGGATAATAGACATTAGTGAGAGGATCTAGGGGAGGATAATAGACATTAGTGAGAGGTTCTAGTTGAGGATAATAGACATTAGTAAGAAGATCTAGGGGAGGATTATAATACATTAGTGAGAAGATCTACAACGGTTTGTGTAAGCTTGATGAGGGATTGAGTCAAATTGAGGATCTATCAAAAGTTAGAATGATAGTGGGGGTAACAAAGTTTTGAAGGATGTGAAACTCAATTTTGTACTTTTCCCCCTATCAAAGCCCATATTCATCACGTATAACTCAACAAGAAAATGGCTGTGACATTTTCATTTAAACTTGATGCGAAAACATTTGTTACAAGTAAAATTGTTTCTTTTATGGAAAATCTACAAAACCAGGACATTTTAAAGTGCACTTAAGTTCTAAATGACTTGTGTCCTGGCTGATTGGCTAAAAGGCTTGTTCTATAAGAGTCTGTTAGGCTTCACATTAGTACTGGTTCTGATGTAACAGAATTGGATGTGTGGTAATGTGGTCTCCCAGCAGATACGACAAGGCTAATGTCGCACGTCACTAACGCTTCAGCATTTCTACCCATCATTCTACGTCTTTGTCTGTCAGCATTTCTACCCCACATTCTACGTCTTTGTCTGTCAGTATTTCTACCTCACATTCTACATCTTTCTGTTTGTCAAAATTTCTACCCCACATTCTACGTCTTTCTGTTTGTCAGCATTTTTACCCCACATTCTACATCTTTCTGTTTGTCAGCATTTCTACCCCACATTCTACGTCTTTCTGATTGTCAAAATTTCTACCTCACATTCTACGTCTTTGTTTGTCAGCATTTCTACCCCACATTCTACGTCTTTGTCTGTCAGCATTTCTACCCCACATTCTACATCTTTGTCTGTCAGTATTTCTACCTCACATTCTACATCTTTCTGTTTGTCAAAATTTCTACCCCACATTCTACGTCTTTCTGTTTGTCAGCATTTCTACCCCACATTCTACGTCTTTGTTTGTCAGCATTTCTACCCCACATTCTACGTCTTTCTGTTTGTCAGCATTTCTACCCCACATTCTACGTCTTTCTGTTTGTCAGCATTTCTACCCCACATTCTACGTCTTTGTTTGTCAGCATTTCTACCCCACATTCTACGTCTTTGTCTGTCAGCATTTCTACCCCACATTCTACGTCTTTCTGTTTGTCAGCATTTCTACCCCACATTCTACGTCTTTCTGTTTGTCAAAATTTCTACCCCACATTCTACGTCTTTGTTTGTCAGCATTACTACCCCACATTCTACGTCTTTCTGTTTGTTGCCTTTTCTACCCCACATTCTACGTCTTTGTTTGTCAGCATTACTACCCCACATTCTACGTCTTTGTTTGTCAGCATTTCTACCCCACATTCTACGTCTTTCTGTTTGTTGCCTTTTCTACCCCACATTCTACGTCTTTGTTTGTCAGCATTTCTACCCCACATTCTACGTCTTTCTGTTTGTTGCCTTTTCTACCCCACATTCTACGTCTTTCTGTTTGTCAGCATTTCTACCCCACATTCTACGTCTGTGTTTGTCAGCATTTCTACCCCACATCATAACCCGTGAAGACCATTTGAAATCTAGGATACTTTAAGATATTAAATTTATTCTGCAACTGTTTACTAATATTGAGTTACCACCATTACACTTCTTATTGGATGATTTACTAACAGTTCAGCACGAGACATTTGTCTTACAACTATTTTGGGCTTGCCTTTTCAATTGGAAGCACCGCCTGTAAGATGAATGGGGGTAAACATTTATAAGACAGTATTTGATACATATGCTTGAAAGTATTTTAACCAACTCTTGTCATGATTCAAACAGCTTCCCCTCAATAACCAAAAGGCCTAGAATGTTAATATTATTTGGCCTGACGTAGCATACTGATGTGCTCAGACCAGTTTGTTAAAATGAATGACATTGCATATGACTTTATTTTTCTTCAATTCCTCTCAAATTTAGTATTTTTCAAGAAGCAATGATGTTTTACATATATTACAAGTTTTGTTGTGTTTAGTCTTAAACTGTCGTGGCTGAATTTTCTGACCGGGAATGGGGCTACCTACAGGATTTCCCAGCTGAAATCATGAAAGTTACATGTATACTAGTAGCCGCAAATCTGTTGTGTAGCTGAAATCGCGAAAGTTACATGTAGTAGCCGCGAATCTGTTGTGTAGCTGAAATCCGAAAGTTACATGTAGTAGCCGCGAATCTGCGAATCTGTTGTGTAGCTGAAATCATGAAAGTTACATGTAGTAGCCGCGGATCTGTTGTGTAGCTGAAATCGCGAAAGTTACATGTAGTAGCCGCGAATCTGTTGTGTAGCTGAAATCACGCGAAAGTTAGTAGCAGCGACAGAAAGTTGATTTACAGTAGCATTTAATTTGGTCTGTTTGCAATCCTCGTAAAATTAATAATTAAACCAAACAATTTCTTCTCACTAAACAAAAGGCCAGGCAGGTTGTTGATATTTGGCTTGTATAGTTACACTAATACAGGATGGAGTATTCAAAACAAAGTTGCCCCATATGAATGACCTTGACTTATTTTCAAGGTCACAGGGGTCAAATATGTTAAAACCTTTAACAATCTTCTTCTTACTTAACCGAAAGGATTAATTGTTCATTCTAAGGTGATATAACCTCTCCACATCAAAAATATCACATTGCATCAATTTCTAATGTGAGAACTAAGTTAGTTCATATGTGAATCTATGGTAAAGAGGTTAGAAAATTTTGTACAAGTATGGTTTTATTAAAATCCTACAATTAATGTCTATATAGGTATAAAAAAGCCATTGATTTGGAGTTATTGTATGATACCCAGTCCGATACGCTACGATGAGTTGTCTTTGTCTGGATTTTATTATTATGTACAATGTACATAATATGAAATTTGAAATTGAAATGTCTGCAGCAATTTGATTTTCCTGCATGTTTTCTGCGTGCAGTGACATCACTACAAAGTGAGGCTATATAGACTTTGATTTACTGTGGGCCTGATTTGGAAGTACTTGAGTTTCGTTTGATGGCTACCCTGGGTACCATGAGAAACACCAATAAAAGGCATTGGTTCCAATTAGCTATGTTGGTGTGTTTAACGGTTACGACCAGTGGGGTTTAACCGTTATCATAGATGCGTGTTTACACACTATAAAGCTGCAGGTTTTACATGTCAGGAAACGCTCTGATTCACGCCACATCTTACCCTAGCTACACAGAACTCAGTAAGTCAAAGAAATTCAAATACTTACTGCTTATACACTGCATTCTTATCTCATATTGGACTAAGAATTTTTAAAACACAAATTTGAAACGTCCAGGAACTAACCTCGTCAGTTGATTAAACTATGTAAAGTCACAATTTTTCACAATTAAGAATATTTAAACATCCTATTGGGACTCATAATGGGAACATTTCTATCAATTGTATGCAAACATATGTAACAGAGGTCATTATTTATTTAAATGCCTCTGCTAGGAGTCGAACCCAGAACCTCTGGCTACTAGTCTTACGCTGAACCGATCGAGCTAATCTCTCTAGCCGAGCGATATATTGCAGCTAGTATTTACCAGGGTTATCATATACACATACATATATGTTATTGTATGTAGCAATATGTTACATATGAAGTATATGGTATGAACTTATCATCCTGATATATATTGATAAAGATAACAGCCTTATGTAATGTGTATATGGATACTGCTACACCCTATACTACAGATAACAGCCTTATGTAATGTGTATATGGATACTGCTACACCCTATACTACAGATAACAGCCTTATGTAATGTGTATATGGATACTGCTACACCCTATACTACAGATAACAGCCTTATGTTGATGTGTATATGGATACTGCTACACCCTGAACCAGTATAGCCTGAAGATCATGGATGATCAAGTGTTAAGTCTGATTTCATTATTTCAGCTAAATGGGGAGAGCCTATTTAAGGGATTTGATTGCTATATATAATAAAAAATGTTGTACCCTCCACCTCCCCACCCCCTCCCCCAAACCCCGTTTCCCAAAGAGGGTCTATCAGGCAAATTAAGTTAGGAGGATCCAAGAAAAACTAAAATCCTATATACTGGTTCCTTTGCTATATATGGTAAGAGATTTTAACCTTATTAACTGTTGAGCATTCTTTTACCAAGAAGCACATCATACAGTATTTCAAAAGATAAGCCAGTGTGTCTAAAATATTGGTAGGAAATATTTAACTTGATCTTTAAGGATTATTGGAGATGTTTACCTGGAGTGTGCCCCATCCCTACCTAATTCCCCAAACCCCACATGTGGCCTTCAGGCACAGAGACAGGCTTCTTGTAGAAATTTTACATACCAAACCCACTTTTGAACTTGTGTAAATTACAGAATTTTAATATATAAATTATTGGTTTGAGCCTCCTTTGCATCAGGAGATTAAACTTGATCACATAAGTAATTGGTGTGATGTCCTTGACAACAGAGGCTAGGTATGGAAAATCAAGATGAGGCCATAAAATCTGGCTACTTGAGTATGGCTAAAATTATTAACTTTTATTTGATCTGTAGCATCCTTAGGCAATATTAATATGGCCTGAAATGTGGCTGTATAACTTTATGGTAGGGTACAGCAGGTAGCATGTCGCACACAGCTTTTTCTATCCTGGCTACTGCGCCTGAACTCTCATCGATTCCTAGACCCTGGTGGCCTTTATGACAAAGTATGTGTGAAAGATGAGGCTGGCATTTTCCTTGAAGCAATAAAACAGGATACTCTGATCACTAAAATAGAAAACAATTTAATTTGTTTTTGCGTGTAATTATGTGGTGTGGATATAAATGTTTGTATTGTAAAATACATGTCGGGACACAAATCTATATACTTGATATAAACACCGGTATGTCGGGACACAAATCTATATATACTTGATATAAACACCAGTATGTCGGGACACAAATCTATATACTTGATATAAACACCAGTATGTCGGGACACAAATCTATATATACTTGATATAAACACCAGTATATCTGGACACAAATCTATAGATACTTGATATAAACACCAGTATGTCGGGTCACAAATCTATATATACTTGATATAAACACCAGTATGTCGGGTCACAAATCTATATATACTTGATATAAACACCAGTATGTCGGGTCACAAATCTATATATACTTGATATAAACACCAGTATGTCGGGACACAAATCTATATGCTTGATATAAACACCAGTATGTCAGGACACAAATCTATATATACTTGATATAAACACCAGTATATCGGGACATGTACAGTATATAAACACCAGTATGTCAGGACATGTACAGTATATAAACACCAGTATGTCGGGACATGTATGTACAGTATATAGATATATATAAACACCAGTATGTCAGGACATGTACAGTATATAAACACCAGTATGTCGAGACATGTACAGTATAAAGGTATAATTATATAAACACCAGTATGTCAGGACATGTACAGTAATTATAAATATATTAGCACCTGTCAAGACATGTACAGTATATAGATAAAATCTAAAGATGAAAGAAACAAAGAAGGGAAAAGAACCAACGTTTTTAAAACAAATGAAAATCCTCAATAGTGATAGGCTTGTGTCTTTTCAGCAATGCTATTTTATTTCATCAGTAAAGAACTGTTTAGAATTTCCCACTCCCTATACCTGCTTCAATATTCTATGGCCATGTAGGTACTGCACATTTCCTGTCCCCATGCACTAAACAGAAAAAATTTAATCTACGAATTAAGGCAGTACAATCAGGCTTTAAGGCGGCATTACCATTTCCATGGAAACAAAGTGGTGTTTACTTTATTAGGACTGCTTACCCTGAAAAACATCTTAATAACCATGGCAACAAGCTGTTGATGTTATTATCTGATTTCTTTCCAACACAAGCCATTAACATATTAAGTACTAGGGCATGCACCTGATCAAAAACTAATGTATATCTGGATCAAGTGTCAAAAACTAATGTATATCTGGATCAAGTGTGAGTGACAACTAGACATTGTGTCAGGTGTGCTGTTAGTACTGAACTAGACATTGTGTGAGGTGTGCTGTTAGTACTGAACTAGACATTGTGTCAGATGTGCTGTTAGTACTGAACTAGACATTGTGTCAGGTGTGCTGTTAGTACTGAACTAGACATTGTGTGAGGTGTGTTGTTAGTACTGAACTAGACAGTGTGTCAGGTATGCTGTTAGTACTGAACTAGACATTGTGTCAGGTGTGTTGTTAGTACTGAACTAGACATTGTGTCAGGTATGCTGTATGTACTGAACTAGACATTGTGTCAGGTGTGCTGTTAGTACTGAAATAGACATTGTGTCAGGTGTGCTGTTAGTACTGAACTAGACATTGTGTCAGGTGTGCTGTTAGTACTGAACTAGATATTGTGTCAGGTGTGTTGTTAGTACTGAACTAGACATTGTGTGAGGTGTGTTGTTTGTACTGAAGTAGACATTGTGTGAGGTGTGCTGTTAGTACTGAACTAGACATTGTGTCAGGTGTGCTGTTAGTACTGAACTAGACATTGTGTCAGGTGTGTTGTTAGTACTGAAATAGACATTGTGTCAGGTGTGCTGTTAGTACTGAACTAGACATTGTGTCAGGTGTGCTGTTAGTACTGAACTAGACATTGTGTCAGGTGTGCTGTTAGTACTGAACTAGACATTGTGTCAGGTGTGTTGTTAGTACTGAAATAGACATTGTGTCAGGTGTGTTGTTAGTACTGAACTAGACATTGTGTCAGGTGTGCTGTTAGTACTGAACTAGATATTGTGTCAGGTGTGCTGTTAGTACTGAACTAGACATTGTGTCTGGTGTGTTGTTAGTACTGAAATAGACATTGTGGCTGGTGTGTTGTAAGTACTGAAATAGATATTGTGTCAGGTGTGTTGTTAGTACTGAACTAGACATTGTGTCAGGTGTGCTGTTAGTACTGAACTAGATATTGTGTCAGGTGTGCTGTTAGTACTGAACTAGACATTGTGTCTGGTGTGTTGTTAGTACTGAAATAGACATTGTGGCTGGTGTGTTGTAAGTACTGAAATAGATATTGTGTGAGGTGTGCTGTTAGTACTGAACTAGACATTGTGTCAGGTGTGTTGTAAGTACTGAACTAGACATTGTGTCAGGTGTGTTGTTAGTACTGAACTAGACATTGTGTGAGGTGTGCTGTTAGTACTGAACTAGACATTGTGTCAGGTGTGTTGTTAGTACTGAAATAGACATTGTGTCAGGTGTGTTGTTAGTACTGAACTAGACATTGTGTCAGGTGTGCTGTTAGTACTGAACTAGATATTGTGTCAGGTGTGCTGTTAGTACTGAACTAGACATTGTGTCTGGTGTGTTGTTAGTACTGAAATAGACATTGTGGCTGGTGTGTTGTAAGTACTGAAATAGATATTGTGTCAGGTGTGTTGTTAGTACTGAACTAGACATTGTGTCAGGTGTGTTGTTAGTACTGAACTAGATATTGTGTCAGGTGTGCTGTTAGTACTGAACTAGACATTGTGTCTGGTGTGTTGTTAGTACTGAACTAGACATTGTGTCAGGTGTGCTGTTAGTACTGAACTAGACATTGTGTGAGGTGTGCTGTTAGTACTGAACTAGACATTGTATCAGGTGTGCTGTTAGTACTGAACTAGATATTGTGTCTGGTGTGTTGTTAGTACTGAACTAGATATTGTGTCAGGTGTGCTGTTAGTACTGAACTAGACATTGTGTCAGGTGTGCTGTTAGTACTGAACTAGACATTGTGTGAGGTGTGCTGTTAGTACTGAACTAGACATTGTGTCTGGTGTGTTGTTAGTACTGAACTAGACATTGTGTCAGGTGTGTTGTTAGTACTGAACTAGACATTGTGTGAGGTGTGCTGTTAGTACTGAACTAGACATTGTGTCAGGTGTGCTGTAAGTACTGAACTAGATATTGTGTCAGGTGTGTTGTTAGTACTGAACTAGATATTGTGTCAGGTGTGTTGTTAGTACTGAACTAGACGTTTTGTCAGGTGTGCTGTTAGTACTGAACTAGACATTGTGTCTGGTGTGTTGTTAGTACTGAACTAGATATTGTGTGAGGTGTACTGTTAGTACTGAACTAGACATTGTGTCAGGTGTGTTGTTAGTACTGAACTAGACATTGTGTGAGGTGTGCTGTTAGTACTGAACTAGACATTGTGTCTGGTGTGTTGTTAGTACTGAACTAGATATTGTGTGAGGTGTACTGTTAGTACTGAACTAGACATTGTGTCAGGTGTGTTGTTAGTACTGAACTAGACATTGTGTCAGGTGTGTTGTTAGTACTGAACTAGACATTGTGTGAGGTGTACTGTTAGTACTGAACTAGACAATGTGTGAGGTGTGCTGTTAGTACTGAACTAGACATTGTGTGAGGTGTGCTGTTAGTACTGAACTAGACATTGTGTGAGGTGTGCTGTTAGTACTGAACTAGACATTGTGTGAGGTGTGCTGTTAGTACTGAACTAGACATTGTGTGAGGTGTGCTGTAAGGTCTGAACTAGACATTGTGTGAGGTGTGCTGTTAGTACTGAACTAGACATTGTGTCAGGTGTGTTGTTAGTACTGAACTAGACATTGTGTCAGATGTGTTGTTAGTACTGAACTAGATATTGTGTCAGGTGTGTTGTTAGTACTGAACTAGATATTGTGTGAGGTGTACTGTTAGTACTGAACTAGACATTGTGTCAGGTGTATTGTTAGTACTGAACTAGACATTGTGTGAGGTGTGCTGTTAGTACTGAACTAGACATTGTGTCTGGTGTGTTGTTAGTACTGAACTAGATATTGTGTGAGGTGTACTGTTAGTACTGAACTAGACATTGTGTCAGGTGTGTTGTTAGTACTGAACTAGACATTGTGTCAGGTGTGTTGTTAGTACTGAACTAGACATTGTGTCAGGTGTGCTGTTAGTACTGAACTAGATATTGTGTCAGGTGTGTTGTTAGTACTGAACTAGATATTGTGTCTGGTGTGTTGTTAGTACTGAACTAGACATTGTGTCAGGTATGCTGTTAGTACTGAACTAGATATTGTGTCAGGTGTGCTGTAAGTACTGAACTAGACATTGTGTCAGGTGTGCTGTAAGTACTGAACTAGATATTGTGTCAGGTGTGCTGTAAGTACTGAACTAGACATTGTGTCAGGTGTGCTGTAAGTACTGAACTAGATATTGTGTCAGGTGTGCTGTAAGTACTGAACTAGATATTGTGTCAGGTGTGTTGTTAGTACTGAACTAGACATTGTGTCAGGTGTGCTGTAAGTACTGAACTAGATATTGTGTCAGGTGTGCTGTAAGTACTGAACTAGATATTGTGTCAGGTGTGTTGTTAGTACTGAACTAGACATTGTGTCAGGTGTGTTGTTAGTACTGAACTAGATATTGTGTCTGGTGTGTTGTTAGTACTGAACTAGACATTGTGTCAGGTATGCTGTTAGTACTGAACTAGATATTGTGTCAGGTGTGCTGTAAGTACTGAACTAGACATTGTGTCAGGTGTGCTGTAAGTACTGAACTAGATATTGTGTCAGGTGTGCTGTAAGTACTGAACTAGATATTGTGTCAGGTGTGTTGTTAGTACTGAACTAGACATTGTGTGAGGTGTGTTGTTAGTACTGAACTAGACATTGTGTCAGGTGTGCTGTAAGTACTGAACTAGATATTGTGTCAGGTGTGTTGTTAGTACTGAACTAGATATTGTGTCAGGTGTGTTGTTAGTACTGAACTAGACGTTTTGTCAGGTGTGCTGTTAGTACTGAACTAGACATTGTGTCTGGTGTGTTGTTAGTACTGAACTAGATATTGTGTGAGGTGTACTGTTAGTACTGAACTAGACATTGTGTCAGGTGTGTTGTTAGTACTGAACTAGACATTGTGTGAGGTGTGCTGTTAGTACTGAACTAGACATTGTGTCTGGTGTGTTGTTAGTACTGAACTAGATATTGTGTGAGGTGTACTGTTAGTACTGAACTAGACATTGTGTCAGGTGTGTTGTTAGTACTGAACTAGACATTGTGTCAGGTGTGTTGTTAGTACTGAACTAGACATTGTGTGAGGTGTACTGTTAGTACTGAACTAGACAATGTGTGAGGTGTGCTGTTAGTACTGAACTAGACATTGTGTGAGGTGTGCTGTTAGTACTGAACTAGACATTGTGTGAGGTGTGCTGTTAGTACTGAACTAGACATTGTGTGAGGTGTGCTGTTAGTACTGAACTAGACATTGTGTGAGGTGTGCTGTAAGGTCTGAACTAGACATTGTGTGAGGTGTGCTGTTAGTACTGAACTAGACATTGTGTCAGGTGTGTTGTTAGTACTGAACTAGATATTGTGTGAGGTGTACTGTTAGTACTGAACTAGACATTGTGTCAGGTGTATTGTTAGTACTGAACTAGACATTGTGTGAGGTGTGCTGTTAGTACTGAACTAGACATTGTGTCTGGTGTGTTGTTAGTACTGAACTAGATATTGTGTGAGGTGTACTGTTAGTACTGAACTAGACATTGTGTCAGGTGTGTTGTTAGTACTGAACTAGACATTGTGTCAGGTGTGTTGTTAGAACTGAACTAGACATTGTGTCAGGTGTGCTGTTAGTACTGAACTAGATATTGTGTGAGGTGTGTTGTTAGTACTGAACTAGACATTGTGTCAGGTGTGTTGTTAGTACTGAACTAGACATTGTGTCAGGTGTGCTGTTAGTACTGAACTAGACATTGTGTCAGGTGTGCTGTTAGTACTGAACTAGACATTGTGTCTGGTGTGTTGTTAGTACTGAACTAGACATTGTGTCAGGTATGTTGTTAGTACTGAACTAGACAATGTGTCAGGTGTGCTGTTAGTACTGAACTAGACATTGTGTCAGGTGTGTTGTTAGTACTGAACTAGACATTGTGTCAGGTGTGCTGTTAGTACTGAACTAGACATTGTGTCAGGTGTGCTGTTAGTACTGAACTAGACATTGTGTCTGGTGTGTTGTTAGTACTGAACTAGACATTGTGTCAGGTATGTTGTTAGTACTGAACTAGACAATGTGTCAGGTGTGCTGTTAGTACTGAACTAGACATTGTGTCAGGTGTGCTGTTAGTACTGAACTAGACAATGTGTCAGGTGTGCTGTTAGTACTGAACTAGACATTGTGTCAGGTATGTTGTTAGTACTGAACTAGACATTGTGTCAGGTGTGTTGTTAGTACTGAACTAGACATTGTGTCAGGTATGCTGTTAGTACTGAACTAGACATTGTGTCAGGTGTGTTGTTAGTACTGAACTAGACATTGTGTCAGGTGTGTTGTTAGTACTGAACTAGACATTGTGTCAGGTGTGTTGTTAGTACTGAACTAGACATTGTGTCAGGTATGCTGTTAGTACTGAACTAGACATTGTGTCAGGTGTGTTGTTAGTACTGAACTAGACATTGTGTCAGGTGTGCTGTTAGTACTGAACTAGATATTGTGTCAGGTGTGTTGTTAGTACTGAACTAGACATTGTGTCAGGTGTGCTGTTAGTACTGAACTAGACATTGTGTCAGGTGTGCTGTTAGTACTGAACTAGACATTGTGTCAGGTATGTTATTAGTACTGAACTAGACATTGTGTCAGGTGTGTTGTTAGTACTGAACTAGACATTGTGTCAGGTGTGTTGTTAGTACTGAACTAGACATTGTGTCAGGTGTGTTGTTAGTACTGAACTAGACATTGTGTCAGGTGTGCTGTTAGTACTGAACTAGACATTGTGTGAGGTGTGCTGTTAGTACTGAACTAGACATTGTGTGAGGTGTGCTGTTAGTACTGAACTAGACATTGTGTCTGGTGTGTTGTTAGTACTGAACTAGACATTGTGTCAGGTGTGTTGTTAGTACTGAACTAAACATTGTGTGAGGTGTGCTGTAAGTACTGAACTAGACATTGTGTAAGGTGTGTTGTTAGTACTGAAATAGACATTGTGTCAGGTGTGCTGTTAGTACTGAAATAGATATTGTGTCTGGTGTGTTGTTAGTACTGAACTAGACATTGTGTCAGGTGTGCTGTTAGTACTGAACTAGATATTGTGTCAGGTGTGTTGTTAGTACTGAACTAGATATTGTGTCTGGTGTGTTGTTAGTACTGAACTAGACATTGTGTCAGGTATGTTGTTAGTACTGAACTATACATTGTGTCAGGTGTGCTGTTAGTACTGAACTAGACATTGTGTGAGGTGTGCTGTTAGTACTGAACTAGACATTGTGTGAGGTGTGCTGTTAGTACTGAACTAGACATTGTGTGAGGTGTGCTGTTAGTACTGAACTAGACATTGTGTGAGGTGTGCTGTTAGTACTGAACTAGACATTGTGTCAGGTGTGTTGTTAGTACTGAACTAGATATTGTGTCTGGTGTGTTGTTAGTACTGAACTAGACATTGTGTGAGGTGTGTTGTTAGTACTGAACTAGACATTGTGTCAGGTGTGTTGTAAGTACTGAACTAGACATTGTGTGAGGTGTGTTGTTAGTACTGAACTAGACATTGTGTCTGATGTGCTGTTAGAACTGAACTAGACATTGTGTCAGGTGTGTTGTTAGTACTGAACTAGACATTGTGTGAGGTGTGCTGTAAGTACTGAACTAGACATTGTGTCTGGTGTGTTGTTAGTACTGAAATAGACATTGTGTCAGGTGTGCTGTTAGTACTAAAATAGACATTGTGTCTGGTGTGTTGTTAGTACTGAACTAGACATTGTGTGAGGTGTGCTGTTAGTACTGAACTAGACATTGTGTCAGGTGTGCTGTTAGTACTGAACTAGACATTGTGTCAGGTGTGTTGTTAGTACTGAACTAGACATTGTGTGAGGTGTGCTGTTAGTACTGAACTAGATATTGTGTCAGGTGTGTTGTTAGTACTGAACTAGATATTGTGTGAGGTGTGTTGTTAGTACTGAACTAGATATTGTGTCTGGTGTGCTGTTAGTACTGAACTAGACATTGTGTCAGGTGTGCTGTTAGTACTGAACTAGACATTGTGTCAGGTGTGTTGTTAGTACTGAACTAGACATTGTGTGAGGTGTGCTGTTAGTACTGAACTAGATATTGTGTCAGGTGTGTTGTTAGTACTGAACTAGATATTGTGTCAGGTGTGTTGTTAGTACTGAACTAGACATTGTGTCAGGTGTGTTGTTAGTACTGAACTAGACATTGTGTCAGGTATGTTGTTAGTACTGAACTAGACATTGTGTCAGGTGTGCTGTTAGTACTGAACTAGACATTGTGTCAGGTGTGTTGTTAGTACTGAACTAGACATTGTGTGAGGTGTGTTGTTAGTACTGAACTAGATATTGTGTCAGGTGTGCTGTAAGTACTGAACTAGACATTGTGTCAGGTGTGTTGTTAGTACTGAACTAGATATTGTGTCAGGTGTGCTGTAAGTACTGAACTAGACATTGTGTCAGGTGTGTTGTTAGTACTGAACTAGATATTGTGTCAGGTGTGCTGTAAGTACTGAACTAGACATTGTGTCAGGTGTGTTGTTAGTACTGAACTAGATATTGTGTCAGGTGTGCTGTAAGTACTGAACTAGACATTGTGTCAGGTGTGCTGTAAGTACTGAACTAGACATTGTGTGAGGTGTGCTGTTAGTACTGAACTAGACATTGTGTCAGGTGTGTTGTTAGTACTGAACTAGACATTGTGTGAGGTGTGCTGTAAGTACTGAACTAGACATTGTGTCAGGTGTGTTGTTAGTACTGAACTAGATATTGTGTCAGGTGTGCTGTAAGTACTGAACTAGACATTGTGTCAGGTGTGTTGTTAGTACTGAACTAGATATTGTGTCAGGTGTGCTGTAAGTACTGAACTAGACATTGTGTCAGGTGTGCTGTTAGTACTGAACTAGACATTGTGTGAGGTGTGCTGTTAGTACTGAACTAGACATTGTGTCAGGTATGTTGTTAGTAATGAACTAGATATTGTGTCAGGTGTGCTGTTAGTACTGAACTAGACATTGTGTCAGGTGTGTTGTTAGTACTGAACTAGATATTGTGTCAGGTGTGCTGTAAGTACTGAACTAGACATTGTGTCAGGTGTGCTGTTAGTACTGAACTAGACATTGTGTCAGGTGTGCTGTTAGTACTGAACTAGACATTGTGTCAGGTGTGTTGTTAGTACTGAACTAGATATTGTGTCAGGTGTGCTGTAAGTACTGAACTAGACATTGTGTCAGGTGTGCTGTTAGTACTGAACTAGACATTGTGTGAGGTGTGTTGTTAGTACTGAACTAGACATTGTGTCAGGTATGCTGTAAGTACTGAACTAGACATTGTGTGAGGTATGCTGTTAGTACTGAACTAGACATTGTGTCAGGTGTGCTGTTAGTACTGAACTAGACATTGTGTCAGGTGTGCTGTTAGTACTGAACTAGACATTGTGTCTGGTGTGCTGTTAGTACTGAACTAGACATTGTGTCAGGTGTGTTGTTAATACTGAACTAGACATTGTGTCAGGTGTGCTGTTAGTACTGAACTGGACATTGTGTCAGGTGTGCTGTTAGTACTGAACTAGACATTGTGTCAGATGTGCTGTTTGTACTGAACTAGACATTGTGTGAGGTGTGCTGTTAGTACTGAACTAGATATTGTGTGAGGTGTGCTGTTAGTACTGAACTAGACATTGTGTCAGGTGTGTTGTTAGTACTGAACTAGATATTGTGTCAGGTGTGCTGTTAGTACTGAACTAGACATTGTGTCAGGTGTGTTGTTAGTACTGAACTAGACATTGTGTCAGGTGTGCTGTTAGTACTGAACTAGATATTGTGTCAGGTGTGTTGTTAGTACTGAACTAGACATTGTGTCAGGTGTGCTGTTAGTACTGAACTAGATATTGTGTCAGGTGTGTTGTTAGTAGTGAACTAGACATTGTGTGAGGTATGTTGTTAGTACTGAACTAGACATTGTGTCAGGTGTGCTGTTAGTACTGAACTAGACATTGTGTGAAGTGTGCTGTTAGTACTGAACTAGACATTGTGTCAGGTGTGCTGTTAGTGCTGGACTAGACATTGTGTCAGGTGTGTTGTTAGTACTGAACTAGACATTGTGTCAGGTGTGTTGTTAGTACTGAACTAGACATTGTGTCAGGTGTGTTGTTAGTACTGAACTAGACATTGTGTCAGGTGTGTTGTTAGTACTAAACTAGACATTGTGTCAGGTGTGTTGTTAGTACTGAACTAGACATTGTGTCAGGTGTGTTGTTAGTACTGAACTAGACATTGTGTCAGGTGTGTTGTTAGTACTGAACTAGACATTGTGTCAGGTGTGTTGTTAGTACTGAACTAGACATTGTGTGAAGTGTGCTGTTAGTACTGAACTAGACATTGTGTCAGGTGTGTTGTTAGTACTGAACTAGACATTGTGTCAGGTGTGTTGTTAGTACTGAACTAGACATTGTGTCAGGTGTGCTGTTAGTACTGAACTAGACATTGTGTCAGGTGTGTTGTTAGTACTGAACTAGACATTGTGTCAGGTGTGTTGTTAGTACTGAACTAGACATTGTGTGAAGTGTGCTGTTAGTACTGAACTAGACATTGTGTCAGGTGTGCTGTTAGTGCTGAACTAGACATTGTGTCAGGTGTGTTGTTAGTACTGAACTAGACATTGTGTCAGGTGTGTTGTTAGTACTGAACTAGACATTGTGTCAGGTGTGTTGTTAGTACTGAACTAGACATTGTGTCAGGTGTGTTGTTAGTACTGAACTAGACATTGTGTCAGGTGTGTTGTTAGTACTGAACTAGACATTGTGTCAGGTGTGTTGTTAGTACTGAACTAGACATTGTGTCAGGTGTGTTGTTAGTACTGAACTAGACATTGTGTCAGATGTGCTGTTAGTACTGAACTAGACATTGTGTCTGGTGTGCTGTTAGTACTGAACTAGATATTTTGTCAGGTGTGCTGTTAGTACTGAACTAGACATTGTGTCAGGTGTGCTGTTAGTACTGAACTAGACATTGTGTGAGGTGTGCTGTTAGTACTGAACTAGACATTGTGTCAGGTATGTTGTTAGTACTGAACTAGATATTGTGTCAGGTGTGTTGTTAGTACTGAACTAGACATTGTGTGAGGTGTGCTGTTAGTACTGAACTAGACATTGTGTGAGGTGTGCTGTTAGTACTGAACTAGACATTGTGTCAGGTGTGCTGTTAGTACTGAACTAGACATTGTGTCAGGTGTGTTGTTAGTACTGAACTAGACATTGTGTGAGGTGTGCTGTTAGTACTGAACTAGACATTGTGTCTGGTGTGTTGTTAGTACTGAACTAGACATTGTGTGAGGTGTGCTGTTAGTCCTGAACTAGATATTGTGTCAGGTGTGCTGTAAGTACTGAACTAGACATTGTGTCAGATGTGCTGTTAGTACTGAACTAGACATTGTGTCAGGTGTGCTGTTAGTACTGAACTAGACATTGTGTCAGGTGTGTTGTTAGTACTGAACTAGATATTGTGTCAGGTGTACTGTAAGTACTGAACTAGACATTGTGTCAGGTGTGCTGTTAGTACAGAACTAGACATTGTGTGAGGTGTGTTGTTAGTACTGAACTAGACATTGTGTCAGGTATGCTGTTAGTACTGAACTAGACATTGTGTCAGGTGTGTTGTTAATACTGAACTAGACATTGTGTCAGGTGTGCTGTTAATACTGAACTAGACATTGTGTCAGGTGTGTTTTTAGTACTGAACTAGACATTGTGTCAGATGTGTTGTTAGTACTGAACTAGACATTGTGTCAGATGTGCTGTTTGTACTGAACTAGACATTGTGTGAGGTGTGCTGTTAGTACTGAACTAGATATTGTGTGAGGTGTGCTGTTAGTACTGAACTAGATATTGTGTCAGGTGTGTTGTTAGTAGTGAACTAGACATTGTGTGAGGTGTGTTGTTAGTACTGAACTAGACATTGTGTCAGGTGTGCTGTTAGTACTGAACTAGACATTGTGTGAAGTGTGCTGTTAGTACTGAACTAGACATTGTGTCAGGTGTGCTGTTAGTACTGAACTAGACATTGTGTCAGGTGTGTTATTAGTACTGAACTAGACATTGTATCAGGTGTGTTGTTAGTACTGAACTAGACATTGTGTCAGGTGTGTTGTTAGTACTGAACTAGACATTGTGTCAGATGTGCTGTTAGTACTGAACTAGACATTGTGTCTGGTGTGCTGTTAGTACTGAACTAGATATTTTGTCAGGTGTGCTGTTAGTACTGAACTAGACATTGTGTCAGGTGTGTTATTAGTACTGAACTAGACATTGTGTCAGGTGTGTTGTTAGTACTGAACTAGACATTGTGTCTGGTGTGCTGTTAGTACTGAACAAGATAGTGCGTCAGGTATGTTGTTAGTACTGAACTAGACATTGTGTGAGGTGTGCTGTTAGTACTGAACTAGACATTGTGTGAGGTGTGCTGTTAGTACTGAACTAAACATTGTGTCAGGTGTGCTGTAAGTACTGAACTAGACATTGTGTGAGGTGTGCTGTTAGTACTGAACTAGACATTGTGTCAGGTGTGCTGTTAGTACTGAACTAGACATTGTGTCAGGTGTGCTGTAAGTACTGAACTAGACATTGTGTCAAGTGTGCTGTTAGTACTGAACTAGACATTGTGTCAGGTGTGCTGTTAGTACTGAACTAGACATTGTGTCTGGTGTGCTGTTAGTACTGAACTAGACATTGTGTCAGGTATGCTGTTAGTACTGAACTAGATATTGTGTCAGGTATGCTGTTAGTACTGAACTAGACATTGTGTCAGGTGTGCTGTTAGTACTGAACTAGACATTGTGTCTGGTGTGCTGTTAGTACTGAACTAGACATTGTGTCAGGTGTGCTGTTTGTACTGAAGTAGACATTGTGTGAGGTGTGCTGTAAGTACTGAACTAGACATTGTGTCAGGTGTGCTGTTAGTACTGAACTAGACATTGTGTCAGGTGTGCTGTTGGTACTGAACTAGATATTGTGTCAGGTGTGCTGTTAGTACTGAACTAGACATTGTGTCAGGTGTGCTGTTAGTACTGAACTAGATATTGTGTGAGGTATGCTGTTAGTACTGAACTAGACATTGTGTCAGGTGTGCTGTTAGTACTGAACTAGACATTGTGTCAGGTGTGTTGTTAGTACTGAACTAGACATTGTGTCAGGTGTGCTGTTAGTAATGAACTAGACATTGTGTCAGGTGTGCTGTAAGTACTGAACTAGATATTGTGTGAGGTATGCTGTTAGTACTGAACTAGACATTGTGTGAGGTGTGCTGTTAGTACTGAACTAGACATTGTGTCAGGTGTGCTGTTAGTACTGAACTAGACATTGTGTCAAGTGTGCTGTTAGTACTGAACTAGATATTGTGTGAGGTATGCTGTTAGTACTGAACTAGACATTGTGTCAGGTGTGCTGTTAGTACTGAACTAGACATTGTGTCAGGTGTGTTGTTAGTACTGAACTAGACATTGTGTCAGGTGTGCTGTTAGTAATGAACTAGACATTGTGTCAGGTGTGCTGTAAGTACTGAACTAGATATTGTGTGAGGTATGCTGTTAGTACTGAACTAGACATTGTGTGAGGTGTGCTGTTAGTACTGAACTAGACATTGTGTCAGGTGTGCTGTTAGTACTGAACTAGACATTGTGTCAAGTGTGCTGTTAGTACTGAACTAGACATTGTGTCAGGTGTGCTGTAAGTACTGAACTAGATATTGTGTCAGGTGTGTTGTTAGTACTGAACTAGACATTGTGTCAGGTGTGCTGTTAGTACTGAACTAGACATTGTGTGAGGTGTGCTGTTAGTACTGAACTAGACATTGTGTCAGGTATGCTGTTAGTACTGAACTAGATATTGTGTGAGGTATGCTGTTAGTACTGAACTAGACATTGTGTGAGGTATGCTGTAAGTACTGAACTAGACATTGTGTCTGGTGTGCTGTTAGTACTGTACTAGAAATTGTGTCAGGTGTTCTGTAAGTCATTGCCTGATAACTTAGGGGTTGTTCCAGATGGTATTGCCTGATAACCTAGGGGTTGTTCCAGATGGCATCGCCTGGTAACCTATGGGTTGCTCCAGATGGCATTGCCTGATAACCTAGGGGTTGCTCCAGATGGCATTGCCTGATAGCCTAGGGGTTGCTCCAGATGGCATTGCCTGATAACCTAGGGGTTGCTCCAGATGGAATTGCCTGATAACCTAGGGGTTGCTCCAGATGGCATTGCCTGATAACCTAGGGGTTGCTCCAGATGACATTGCCTGATAACCTTGGGGTTGCTCCAGATGGCATTGCCTGATAACCCTAGGGGTTGCTCCAGATGGCATCGCCTGATAACATAGGGGTTGTTCCAGATGACATTGCCTGATAACCTTGCAGTTGCTCCAGATGACATTGCCTGATAACCTAGGGGTTGCTCCAGATGGCATTACCTGATAACATAGGGGTTGTTCCAGATGGCATTGCCTGATAACCTAGGGGTTGCTCCAGATGGCATTACCTGATAACCTAGGGGTTGCTCCAGATGGCATTGCCTGATAGCCTAGGGGTTGCTCCAGATGGCATTGCCTGATAACCTAGGGGTTGCTCCAGATGGAATTGCCTGATAACCTAGGGGTTGCTCCAGATGGCATTGCCTGATAACCTAGGGGTTGCTCCAGATGACATTGCCTGATAACCTTGGGGTTGCTCCAGATGGCATTGCCTGATAACCCTAGGGGTTGCTCCAGATGGCATCGCCTGATAACATAGGGGTTGTTCCAGATGACATTGCCTGATAACCTTGCAGTTGCTCCAGATGACATTGCCTGATAACCTAGGGGTTGCTCCAGATGGCATTGCCTGATAACCTAGGGGTTGTTCCAGATGGCATTGCCTGATAACCTAGGGGTTGCTACAGATGGCATTGCCTGATAACCTAGGGGTTGCTACAGATGGCATTGCCTGATAACCTAGGGGTTGCTCCAGATGGCATTACCTGATAACCTAGGGGTTGCTCCAGATGGCATTGCCTGATAACCTAGGGGTTGCTACAGATGGCATTGCCTGATTACCTAGGGGTTGCTACAGATGGCATTACCTGATAACCTAGGGGTTGTTCCAGATGGCATTACCTGATAACCTTGGGGTTGCTCCAGATGGCATTGCCTGATAACCTAGGGGTTGCTCCAGTTATCAGTAGAAATTTAGTTCCATGTGAGCTAAGCTAGCTAATGACAGAATGTTGTTTTGATGTGGGAAACAAATAAGTAAGCACCTAGCCTAATCTCTGAGCTGGCCCTGTCAGACCAAAAGACAATATAGGGATATAGAAAATCAGCACTGTTACCAGGGGTGAGGTCACGCAAAAGAGCAAGCGACATTTTGTTATAAAAATACATTGCCATGGTGACCAGAGCATGTGTACTGTTGTTGGTAAGGAATGTGTCTGCCTTTACTGTCCAAGTCTCTGCTGCAGATAATGTTGTCAAACAACGTTAAGTCATTGTCGTCAAAGTCAAACACTTCCCTTGCAATGTGTTGCTTATTCTCAGCTATATGATATAACATTTCATTAGTTGGGAGAAAATTGTTGTATTACATAAAAGATGATGGTGTGTTTCTACCGAGTATGGAACCCTCAATCTCCAGGTTCCTAGTAGGACAATTTAATTACCATTCAGCTGGAGGGAACAAGTAGTTCAAAGCATGAAAGTGTCCCAAATTCTTTGTACAATTTAAATATACCCTTTTTCAGTATTGTCTAAATTGATGTGGTTTACGACCAGTATCAGTTATTGATAAAAAAATTTTTGGCATTTTCGCCAAACATAGTATACATTTGTACTATGTCAATTAAATAAAAATATACTGAAAATCAGAAAAAGTGCAATCGTGATAGCCTTTATAGAGATGTTTTCTTAAATATTTGTTTGTATAAATAAATGCATACTTTAGGTAAAGACAAAAAAGAAATTAGAATTTCCATTTTAATTGAGTTTCTGATTACCAATATTGCTTTTAGTAATGGTCATATGCTTTTGTGTAAATGAGTTTGATTACTGTGATTGGCCATCCTGACACAGATTTCAGGTGATTCGTGTGGCCATGTTATAATGACACAGATTTCAGGTGATTCTTATGGCCATGTTATATTGACACAGATTTCAGGTGATTCGTGTGGCCATATTATAATGACACAGATTTCAGGTGATTCGTGTGGCCATGTTATAATGACACAGATTTCAGGTGATTCGTGTGGCTATATTATAATGACACAGATTTCAGGTGATTTGTGTGGCTATATTATAATGACACAGATTTCAGGTGATTCGTGTGGCCATGTTATAATGACACAGATTTCAGGTGATTTGTGTGGCCATGTTATAATGACACAGATTTCAGGTGATTCGTGTGGCCATTTTATAAAGACACAGATTTCAGGTGATTCATGTGGCCATGTTATATTGACACAGATTTCAGGTGATTCGTGTGGCCATGTTATATTGACACAGATTTCAGGTGATTTGTGTGGCCATGTTTTAATGACACAGATTTCAGGTGATTCGTGTGGCCATTTTATAATGACACAGATTTCAGGTGATTCGTGTGGCCATGTTATATTGACACAGATTTCCAGTGATTCATGTGGCCATTTTATAATGACACAGATTTCAGGTGATTCGATCGTGTGGCCTTGTTATAATGACACAGATTTCAGGTGATTCATGTGGCCATGTTATATTGACACAGATTTCAGGTGATTTGTGTGACCATGTTATAAAGACACAGATTTCAGGTGATTCATATGGCCATGTTATAATGACACAGATTTCAGGTGATTCATGTGGCCATAATATATTGACACAGTTTTCAGGTGATTCATGTGGCCATGTTATAAAGATACAGATTTCAGGTGATTCGTGTGGCCATGTTATAATGACACAGATTTCAGGTGATTCGTGTGGCCATGTTATAATGACACAGATTTCAGGTGATTCGTATGGCCATGTTATACTGACACAGATTTCAGGTGATTTGTTTGGCCATGTTATATTGACACAGATTTCAGGTGATTCGTGTTGCCATGTTATATTGACACAGATTTCAGGTGATTCATGTGGCCATGTTATACTGACACAGATTTCAGGTGATTCGTGTTGCCATGTTATATTGACACAGATTTCAGGTGATTCATGTGGCCATGTTATATTGACACAGATTTCCAGTGATTCATGTGGCCATGTTATACTGACACAGATTTCAGGTGATTCGTGTGACCATGTTATACTGACACAGATTTCAGGTGATTTTTGTGGCCATGTTATAATGACACAGATTTCAGGTGATTCGTGTGGCTATGTTATCCTGACATGTCATGTTTCAGGTGATTCGTGATGAAAGTTTATCAGACAATTTCACCTGCTCCTATCTCTGTTACAAACACCTGGGAGACATTGATTAATTCCTCCTTGCAATGAGGCCCTGTGATATTGATGGCTTTGTTTTTATCAAGCTATGCAACAAGTGACCTGGGGCTCCCTTATCTACAAAATGGTCGGCTTACATTAATATGTTGTACGTTAGTTCTCTCTACTGCTGAGGTTAACTGCCATTATCTGTCTTTATCTCAGGTAGTGCAAAAACGTGCAACCAACATTATCTATATTTATTTTTGACCTGTAAAGAATTTGGAAATATAAAGGCTTACAGTGTTAGTAAAAACTGTTCTAAGATTAAATTTCATTTAATTTCTAATATATGACAGTGCAGTGGACAATATATTGACCAGAATAAATTCAAATAACTTTGATTTTCGGAAGAACTGCACTGCTTCAAAATGTGATTAATGACCTATGCAATCACCTTGTTTTGCCATTCTGCATCATCCTGTCTTTCATACCAATTTTGACATTTTCTTGTAAGCGACTGAATTGCTTGGAAATTCCGTGTCAAAGCCACACATTATTCTTAATTATATATAGATCCCAAAGAAGCTAACATTTCAACAATCTTCTTCAGATCAAGATATTCTAGAACTAATTACATTCCGAAGATGGAAAGGTGTTAAGAACTTCACCCATTTTCCCCTGGGAAAGACGTAAACTTTCTCCTAGTATATCGAAAAATCTCACTTTTGGGTATATCCAGGTTCAGATTTGGCTGGAATCATCGTCACTTGACGAAGTGGAATAGTTTGAAAAAAGATCAGCTTGACTTATCACTATGATGTCAGGGGCAGGATTCAAAAAGTCAAGTTATCCACTCTCTAGTCATATATCACTGACCACCTGTTGTTCTGAGTATACAGTGTAGCACTGATTTGGTGGTACTTAGAATGGTACTAGGAGGCTTTGATAAAGTCTTGGTTAAGCAATTAGCAGGGCCATCCTAATTTCAGTATCCAATAATTTGACAAAGTAGGTCAGCATTTTTTCTCATGAACGGGTACCTTGAAAGATTGTAATACTGATGCATGGTTAGAATATAAGCATTAAATCTTCAAAAAACAGGTCAATGCTTATATTAGCGTTTCCTTCAGGTTTTTAAGTTCATGCAAGCCCAGTTTTTTTTTGCAAACAATAAATGTAATAATATTTGCAAACAAGTATCAAGTTATTAAGATGCTTTGTCTGCATACAAAACCAGATACCTACCACGTATTCTCAAAGTAAATCCAATTCAGCATGTTCACATTTAACATTTAGCCCATTGTCTAGCATCATCTTCCACAGAGACCATATGTATCTTAATTCACATTCCATTTGATAGATGAAATCTCCTGATACTGATTAGGACTTTTGATATGAAAAGCTTCTGTAGCTTTTTGTTGAAGATAAATAACTTCAGATTGCCGATTACTATGTGTCCAGCTTGACCATAGCATTAATATGGAGATGCATGAAGAATATGTACATGCTGAAGGATGAGTCATTCTATATAAGGTCATTTATATTATTATTACAGTGCTTATACTTGAAACGCTTAGGTGGATAGGTACGGAATAGCTGTAGGGAAGGACAAGTGTGATTCGGCAGTACAGAGGTACATGTATATGTTGGCGAGAACAGACTTTTGGAGGAAGATATTTCTGATGTTAAACGCATCAATCCTCTTGTTGGCAGATTCAACTTCATGAAAGGTCGAGTTGACAGTGGTTTTCTTCAGCAGAAATGATATATAGCCATGCATTGTCAGAAAAAAAAACACTGAAACATCTTTCGTTCCTTCATGGTCACAAAATTTTTTTTCAAATCTTTTGACATCTTCTTTTGCATTAAACTAAGGGGATTTGATCAAAAGGTGCTTGAGACAAGGTGTTATGAAGTTTCCTAAAAAAAAACAACATATTTACTTTGAACATTCAATGTGACAGGAGTTAAATAGAATGTAAATATTAAGTAACCAGAGTAATGATACATGTATATGGCTGGTGTAGGTACCGAGTGCTGTAAACCCCCTACCTTGATGAATAAGATGATGATTTTTCTCTCTTCATTTTGTATTCTTTATGAAAGTATCAATGCAACACAATGCTGATATGATGTGATTGAATTGTAACTTGGCAGGACAAAAGTAATTTATTGAGAATAATTTTCTCATGAGTACTAGTGAGTGTTACAGGCCCTCTTGGCCTCTTGTTGAGAATATTTTTCTCCTGAGTACTTAAAGTGAGCGATACAGGCCCTTTAGCGGGGTTTCTTGTTCTTGTTCAGGTAATGTACGTGTGATGTAGAGCTGTGGTGTATGGAAATCTTATTCACTTCTTAATCTCTAAAACCTGAGAAACGGCCATTGAATGTGGAAGTCATGTATCACTACAAATGTAATCCTGATGCCTGCCAGGTTTCAATGTGTATAGAGAGATGCTGTTTATACAGGATATGTAACTGACATTCAATGTGTATAGAGAGATGCTGTTTATACAGGACATGTAACTGACATTCAATGTGTATAGAGAGATGCTGTTTATACAGGACATGTAACTGACATTCAATGTGTATAGAGAGATGCTGTTTATACAGGACATGTAACTGACATTCAATGTGTATAGGGAGATGCTGTTTATACAGGACATGTAACTGACATTCAATGTGTATAGAGAGATGCTGTTTATACAGGACATGTAACTGACATTCAATGTGTATAGAGAGATGCTGTTTATACAGGACATGTAACTGACATTCAATGTGTATAGAGAGATGCTGTTTATACAGGACATGTAACTGACATTCAATGTGTATAGAGAGATGCTGTTTATACAGGACATGTAACTGACATTCAATGTGTATAGAGAGATGCTGTTTATACAGGACATGTAACTGACATTCAATGTGTATAGAGAGATGCTGTTTATACAGGACATGTAACTGACATTCAATGTGTATATAGAGAGGCTGTTTATACAGGACATGTAACTGACATTCAATGTGTATAGAGAGATGCTGTTTATACAGGACATGTAACTGACATTCAATGTGTATAGAGAGATGCTGTTTATACAGGACATGTAACTGACATTCAATGTGTATAGAGAGATGCTGTTTATACAGGACATGTAACTGACATTCAATGTGTATAGAGAGATGCTGTTTATACAGGACATGTAACTGACATTCAATGTGTATAGAGAGATGCTGTTTATACATGTAACTGACATTCAATGTGTATAGAGAGATGCTGTTTATACAGGACATGTAACTGACATTCAATGTGTATAGAGAGGCTGTTTATACAGGACACGTAACTGACATTCAATGTGTATAGAGAGATGCTGTTTATACAGGACACGTAACTGACATTCAATGTGTATAGAGAGATGCTGTTTATACAGGACATGTAACTGACATTCAATGTGTATAGAGAGATGCTGTTTATACAGGACATGTAACTGCATGACATTCAATGTGTATAGAGAGATGCTGTTTATACAGGACATGTAACTGACATTCAATGTGTATAGAGAGATGCTGTTTATACAGGACATGTAACTGACATTCAATGTGTATAGAGAGATGCTGTTTATACAGGACATGTAACTGACATTCAATGTGTATAGAGAGATGCTGTTTATACAGGACATGTAACTGACATTCAATGTGTATAGAGAGATGCTGTTTATACAGGACATGTAACTGACATTCAATGTGTATATAGAGAGGCTGTTTATACAGGACATGTAACTGACATTCAATGTGTATAGAGAGATGCTGTTTATACAGGACATGTAACTGACATTCAATGTGTATAGAGAGATGCTGTTTATACATGTAACTGACATTCAATGTGTATAGAGAGATGCTGTTTATACAGGACATGTAACTGACATTCAATGTGTATAGAGAGATGCTGTTTATACAGGACATGTAACTGACATTCAATGTGTATATAGAGATGCTGTTTATACAGGACATGTAACTGACATTCAATGTGTATAGAGAGATGCTGTTTATACAGGACATGTAACTGACATTCAATGTGTATAGAGAGATGCTGTTTATACAGGACATGTAACTGACATTCAATGTGTATAGAGAGATGCTGTTTATACAGGACATGTAACTGACATTCAATGTGTATATAGAGATGCTGTTTATACAGGACATGTAACTGACATTCAATGTGTATAGAGAGATGCTGTTTATACAGGACATGTAACTGACATTCAATGTGTAAAGAGAGATGCTGTTTATACAGGACATGTAACTGACATTCCCAGAGTACCAGTCACCATACCAATCCACATGGTTACAAGAAAATTACTCTAACCTTCCTTTATGTCTTCATTATGTTGAATAGTTTTACATATAAATCTGAAATACAAGCATAGACAGTGTAACCAATGAGATGGGTTATCACCATAGAGCAAGCAATACAAACATATTTCATTTACACTGATAGCAAAACAATGACAGATCAATATGATTTAGTTCCATTCTAAATTTTGAATTACTGTGATTCAAAAAACTTTTTGTACATGACAATTTCCTAAAGTTGAAACATCTGATTAGCTATAGTACATGTAAAGATCGTGTAATGTGTATATAAATTCCACTATATAAGCTCCGGGGAGTGTTCTGTTCTGACTTTTAAATATATTTCTTATTTTCAGGATATTGATTTTGTTATATGCTATGATCGATGCCTATTTGAATTTACCTCCTAGCATAACTGTGAGCTAATAATATTGATATATATTACTTTGTGAAATGTCCAACAAAAACTAGAAAACCAAGAATACCCAAGAATGTTAACTAAAACAAGGGCCCTTTACTGCGGCTTTATGAGTTCACCTGCCTGAAGGGTGATTGAGCTCAATATGCCATGGTGCAGCGTCCGTCGTCTGTCGTTCATCCGTCAACTTTTCCTATAAATCCCTATTAGACCTGAACCACAAAACAGAATTTGACCAGAAACATCCTTAGGTGAAGGGGATTCTATATAAATGGTTGATCTGTGCCCCCTGGGGCCTGAGGGGCGGGGCCCAATAGGGAAAATATTTTAGATTCTTTAAGATCGTTCTTTAGGAATGACAGGATTGTCCAAATTTGGTCTGAAATATCCTGGAGGTTTTAGGGGATTCAATTTTGTATAAATGGTTGGTCTGACCCCCCTCGGGCCTCACAGCAGCGGGGCCCAATAGGGAAATATTGTAAATTCTTTAAAATCCTTCCTCTTTAGGAATGTCAAGACATTGTCAAAATTTGATCTGTCAGCATCCTTCGATGATTGGGAATCAATTTTGTATGAACTGTGGGTAATAAACCCTTTGGGACTGTGGCCCAGTTGGACCTAGTAAGGGAAATGTAATAAATTCGTTAAAATCCTTCTCCTTGTGTATGAATGACAGGATATTGACCAAATTTGTTGGGAAGTATCCTTTGTTGAAAGGGGTCAGTTTTTGTATTGTTGAGACTAAACCACCATTCACTCCAACCCCACCGCCAGGTGGGGCCCAAAATGGGGTAATTTAGTAAATACTTTAAAATCTTTACTTCTAAACAAAGGATGGGATATTGTTCGTTTTTTCCACGGTTATAAGCTTTGAAACAACTTTATGCAGATGATCAATACAGGCCCTCTGAGCCTCTTACTTTGTTTTTTGATAGTTTTTCTTCAGTTCAAGTTACCTGAGCAAAAGGCTCAGCCTGTTTTGTCAGTTGTCATTTAGCGTATGTTTGTTAGTGAAAAACTACTAATTTGACGAATGTTACAGATAGCATCCTGATGAAAGCCTTTTGGTCTTTCAATTTCATTAATAAAAATGGCTACTGAAGGTTTCATATTGGTCAAAATGAGCTTCTTAGGTCTATCAGAAATTCAATATCGCCACCATCTCAAGAAATGTTTATCAAATTTTTTATTCAAATTGTGATTTGCTGATTCAGCTGAGGTGAACTCCTAATAACCCTAACACAGTGGTTTTTTTAGACTGATCAGAATCCAAACTCGACTGCAAGACCACTACTTTGAAAATCAATACCAAGAATACAATTTGACTCAAGTTTTAATTGGCTAATTTATCTGAAACTTAAAACGATGAATCAATAAATGCCCTCACTAAAACGTCTTGATGTTTTGGGGTCTATTTATAAGGTCCAATTGAAATTCAAACTAAACTTTATATGAGCCTTTTATCCTAAAGTGTTGTATATTTCTGGTCAACTGGTTGGCACAGCCGAAAATTCTAAACATCTGTTATTAATCAATTACAGCTTGGTGACATTTATCCAATCAGAATACAATGTCATAATCAGATTACATGCATAAACCATTTACTGTTTGTGTAAAATAATCTTAACACAAACCATTTATTGGTTTTGTCAAATGATCTAAAAACAAACCATTTATTGGTTGTGTAAATAATCTTAACATAAATCATTTATTGCTTGTGAAAAATAATCATAACATTAACCATTTATTGATTGTGTAAAACAATCTTAATGTAGACCAATTTATTGGTTGTGTAAAAAAATCTTAACATAAATCATTTATTGGTTGTGAAAAATAATCTTAACTTAAACCAATTAATTGGTTGTGTAAAACAATCTTAACATAAACCAATTTATTGGTTTTGTAAAATTACCTTAATATAGACCTTTTAATTGTTTAAAATAATCTGAATATAAATCAATTATTTGTTGTGTAAAATAATCTTAACATAAACTCTCTATTGGTTGTGTAAAATAATCTTAACACAAACCATTTATTGGTTGTGTAAAATAACCTTAACACAAACCATTTATTGGTTTTGTCAAATGATCTAAACGCAAACCATTTATTGGTTGTGTAAAATAATCTTAACATTAACCATTTATTGATATGCACGGATTTAATATTTGTAATGGTTGCCTTCCTTAAATTAAAACTTTGTTTATTTACAGATGTACAATATGTTCCACCACCTGAACCACTGGAATGTAAGTATATCTA
This sequence comes from Mimachlamys varia, assembly GCA_947623455.1. Classification (NCBI taxonomy): domain Eukaryota; kingdom Metazoa; phylum Mollusca; class Bivalvia; order Pectinida; family Pectinidae; genus Mimachlamys; species Mimachlamys varia. The sequence goes on from OX392542.1 coordinate 42,156,381, forward strand.
CACCCACTCACTAAATATATACTATATGATAAATGTTTGTGTAAGTATACTTACATCCTGGTCCTTGAAACACTAATGTTTGTGTACAGATATTAACAATTTGTCCACTGGAATGTAATTATATTTAAGCCTCATCACACAATGGCCACATCAGGAGCTCTTCATGGACCTGATGGATATGTATGGCCATGCTAAAACCAAACGTGTCCAGGATGTGGTTGAATTAGAGTGTAGCCCAAGCAGGAAGACTTCTGTGAGATTACCACTACGTCTTCACTGGGTTCAGACTATGTCCTTACCACATCCTCGTCCTTACCACATCCTCGTCCTTACCACATCCTCGTCTTTGCCACATCCTCGTCCTTACCACATCCTCGTCTTTACCACATCCTCGTCCTTACCACATCCTCGTCTTTACCACATCCTCGTCCTTACTACATCCTCGTCCTTACTACATCCTCGTCCTTACCACATCCTCGTCCTTACCACATCCTCGTCTTTACCACATCCTCATCCTTACCACATCCTCGTCCTTACCACATCCTCGTCTTTACCACATCCTCGTCTTTACCACATCCTCGTCTTTACCACATTCTCGTCCTTACCACATCCTCGTCCTTACCTCATCCTCGTCCTTACCACATCCTCGTCTTTACCACATCCTCTTCCTTACCACATCCTCGTCTTTACCACATCCTCGTCCTTACCACATCCTCGTCTTTACCACATCCTCGTCCTTACCACATCCTTGTCCTTACCACATCCTCATCCTTACCTCATCCTCGTCCTTACCACATCCTCATCCTTACCTCATCCTTGTCCTTACCACATCCTCATCCTTACCTCATCCTTGTCCTTACCACATCCTCATCCTTACCTCATCCTCATCCTTACCACATCCTCGTCCTTACCACATCCTCGTCTTTACCACATCCTCGTCCTTACCACATCCTCGTCCTTACCACATCCTCGTCCTTATCACATCCTTATCACATCCTCGTCTTTACCACATCCTCGTCCTTACCACATCCTCGTCCTTACCACATCCTCGTCCTTACCACATCCTCGTCTTTACCACATCCTCGTCCTTACCACATCCTCGTCCTTACCACATCCTCGTCTTTACCACATCCTCGTCCTTACCACATCCTCGCTAACACTGGGAAAGTTCTCAATACGACCTTCCAGGTTTGATCCAGGTCTCTGACATTATGATGCAGAAGACTTCAGTCCTCGCTGTGTGTGCGCTAGGTTCTAAGCATTTGGCATATTAATACACCAATCTTTCCCCATTGTTTCCTTACTAGCAAGTATCTCCAGCTCACACTTCAACAGGCATACTAGGCTCTCCTCAGTGTAGCTTTTGTCCTGGTGCCATGGAGAAGAAGAGGAAGCAGTAGAAGACAGCCTAGATGTTGGTTGGTTTGTCCACCCTAACCCTAACAGGAAGCAGTAGAAGACAGCCTAGATGTTGGTTGGTTTGTCCACCCTAACCCTAACAGGAAGCAGTAGAAGACAGCCTAGATGTTGGTTGGTTTGTCCACACTAACCCTAACAGGAAGCAGTAGAAGACAGCCTAGATGTTGGTTGGTTTGTCCACCCTAACCCTAACAGGAAGCAGTAGAAGACAGCCTAGATGTTGGTTGGTTTGTCCACCCTAACCCTAACAGGAAGTAGTAGAAGACAGCCTAGATGTTGGTTGGTTTGTCCACCCTAACCCTAACAGGAAGTAGTAGAAGACAGCCTAGATGTTGGTTGGTTTGTCCACCCTAACCCTAACAGGAAGCAGTAGAAGACAGCCTAGATGTTGGTTGGTTTGTCCACCCTAACCCTAACAGGAAGCAGTAGAAGACAGCCTAGATGTTGGTTGGTTTGTCCACCCTAACCCTAACAGGAAGCAGTAGAAGACAGCCTAGATGTTGGTTGGTTTGTCCACCCTAACCCTAACAGGAAGCAGTAGAAGACAGCCTAGATGTTGGTTGGTTTGTCCACCCTAACCCTAACAGGAAGCAGTAGAAGACAGCCTAGATGTTGGTTGGTTTGTCCACCCTAACCCTAACAGGAAGCAGTAGAAGACAGCCTAGATGTTGGTTGGTTTGTCCACCCTAACTCTAACAGGAAGCAGTAGAAGACAGCCTAGATGTTGGTTGGTTTGTCCACCCTAACCCTAACAGGAAGTAGTAGAAGACAGCCTAGATGTTGGTTGGTTTGTCCACCCTAACCCTAACAGGAAGTAGTAGAAGACAGCCTAGATGTTGGTTGGTTTGTCCACCCTAACCCTAACAGGAAGTAGTAGAAGACAGTCTAGATGTTGGTTGGTTTGTCCACCCTAACCCTAACAGGAAGCAGTAGAAGACAGCCTAGATGTTGGTTGGTTTGTCCACCCTAACCCTAACAGGAAGCAGTAGAAGACAGCCTAGATGTTGGTTGGTTTGTCCACCCTAACCCTAACAGGAAGTAGTAGAAGACAGCCTAGATGTTGGTTGGTTTGTCCACCCTAACCCTAACAGGAAGCAGTAGAAGACAGCCTAGATGTTGGTTGGTTTGTCCACCCTAACCCTAACAGGAAGCAGTAGAAGACAGCCTAGATGTTGGTTGGTTTGTCCACCCTAACCCTAACAGGAAGCAGTAGAAGACAGCCTGGATGTTGGTTGGTTTGTCCACCCTAACCCTAACAGGAAGCAGTAGAAGACAGCCTAGATGTTGGTTGGTTTGTCCACCCTAACCCTAACAGGAAGCAGTAGAAGACAGCCTGGATGTTGGTTGGTTTGTCCACCCTAACCCTAACAGGAAGCAGTAGAAGACAGCCTAGATGTTGGTTGGTTTGTCCACCCTAACCCTAACAGGAAGTAGTAGAAGACAGCCTAGATGTTGGTTGGTTTGTCCACCCTAACCCTAACAGGAAGTAGTAGAAGACAGCCTAGATGTTGGTTGGTTTGTCCACCCTAACCCTAACAGGAAGTAGTAGAAGACAGCCTAGATGTTGGTTGGTTTGTCCACCCTAACCCTAACAGGAAGCAGTAGAAGACAGCCTAGATGTTGGTTGGTTTATCCACCCTAACCCTAACAGGAAGCAGTAGAAGACAGCCTAGATGTTGGTTGGTTTGTCCACCCTAACCCTAACAGGAAGTAGTAGAAGACAGCCTAGATGTTGGTTGGTTTGTCCACCCTAACCCTAACAGAAAGGAGACTCCAGTTTGGATATTACAACCAGTTATTGAGAGAGTTAGGAATGGGAGTTTGGCAGTTCGTTAACTTTCTTTTGATATCTCCCGAGATGTTTGACAAGCTTTTGAACAGAGTTGGCCCCAGATGTCACAAGTTGCAAATTCAGAAGAACACTTGAACCAGGTCTGTAGCTTGTTATTACTCTATGTCACCTAGACTCTTGTGAGAAGTATTCAACCCTTCAGTACGAAAGAGTAGCTAGTATTTATCCCGGATGTATGTCTGGCAGTAGTGGACAAATATAAAAATGAAGCGATATCCTGCCCAACAGCACCAGATGAAGGGGAAGAATAGCTGATGATTAATTTCAGAAGAAATGGAATGGTACTGATCAGGCCCGTGGAGCACTTGATGGTAAACATTTTGTGATAAAATCTTAGCTGCCAAAGACCGGTTCATTATTATTATATAAGGATGCTCTTAACTGTTGCTTCTCGAATGAAAAAGACTTGATTCTGAGCACTGCATGTATTTATGTGAAGCTAAGCTTGTGGACGCAGCAAGAACGTGATTAGCGCGTGGTAAGTACTTGACAAGAGTAGAGTTAAGAGTCTTCATGGATGTGGTCACAATGTAGAATGGACGTACTAAAGTCCTGGCAAGAACGTAAAGATATGGGTAGTAAGAATGAGCTAATGTTTGTGTACAGTTAATTATTGTTCCACTTCCTGAACGGAATTACTGTGATTCGGAACCACTGGAATATTAGGGGACAAATATCATATCATTGGACTTATTGCCAATACACAACCAGGAACAGGATTGTTGGTCTCAACAATAAGAAAGAGTAAAAAAAATAAGTATTACAAATTAATGATGAATTATGGTGCATACATTTCATACACAAGATGATAATTGAGATATGAGGTACAGATTCCTCAAACCTCTCCAAATGTCTTATAGAACAATATATAAAGTGGACATGACTGCTTTTGTGGAAGAGTTTATCTCATCAGAATTCAGTGGCAGTAAGAAAACTACCGGTAAGTTTTCCAAGTAATAGAATGACAGTCGGAGATGCGTACTTTTGTCCACTAGATCTGACATTAACATCTGTCTCAGTCTGATAAGCTGGTAAGTAACAGCTAGCTAGTGTTGGAGGCAACAGGTAAACAAAAAGTGAACCATCTTGTAAAATACCCAGGGGGAAGAATCAAAGTAATGAAAGTACTGAAACGCTAAAACTTCTAACAAAAGTATGTATTTTTTAATAGCTATTGAAGTGATTTTGTTGTGTGGGTTACTAAGTTTCGATATCAGAAGGTTTCAGAATAGGGATTAGGTTAGTAAGTATTTAGAGTAAACATAATTTACACGCAAATTGTTTAGATTGACAAGTTGTTTTTCAATGTACATGTGCAATTTAGTGCAGTGCTTTTACAATTTGACTAAAATGTCATTTTTTTTTTATTTTGAAATGAATATTGATCAATTTACAGGGAAGCGAATGTGTTTCTTTTAATATATGCATTGAAATAAACGGTATAAGTTTGTTAGACACAAAATGAAGCTTTATTTCATAAACCTTCCCTGCAACACTTAAAACAATTTAAGCAAAAAATCACACCTGAGATCCAGTTGGAAATGCAAGATGAGGATTAATTACGGGAGCAATGGCAGATCAAAGTTGAAACGACATATACTGGTTTGTTTTGATAATAAAATGTTTGTTTGTAAGGTAATAACAGTTTGCATTATGAAGTAGACATATCATACCAACCTCCTAAAAGTACGATTAATGAAAACGGATGTAAAGAAGCAATTTAAACATTTCATTTCATTTCATTCTATATCATACATATGTACATGTATATCTCATAAAAGATTTAAGATATGATGTCGTTTGTATAAAACCAAATGCGACATTAACGTTAGAACATATATATAAACTATTAAGTCTTATAAACATTTAAGACATCGGATAAAGAATATCCCGTGCATCAGAGACACAACGTATGCACATACATAGTAAGTCAAACTTATCTGTATGAACATTAAACGATAGGTCCCAGAAGGATCTTGGTACCCACCATTGACTATCTTCATTTGTTTTTAAAAAAAGTTGGATTTTTTCCTTTCTTTTTCTTATTAAGAAAAGGCATTATCAACTGAAAGATGATATTCTGTGAGCTAAATGTCCAAGATGGCCGTCGGTCAGAAATCTAATCAAAACTAGGACTGTTGGCTATGAATCGATTTTATAGTTAATAAGTTTAATACAAATTGCATGACAGTACACACGCACCTGTTAGCGGTGTGTCTGGGACATACCACGATCCATATACGAGTGTATATATAGCACCGATCGCGAGAGCTCGATCGCGAGAGCTCGAGGTTATACATGGTGTGTGTAGCTATACACCGAGAGGTTATAATGTATACACAGATGGGTCAAACTAATAGCAGAGACGTAATATTTAAATGAGCTGTGAGAGTGAAAAATTGATTTCTTTGTTACAAATTGCATATAGATTATTAAAGTCATCATAATTATCAACAATACCATGGGAACATCATTTCCTTTAATGTTCAGGATTTCAAATAGTTCATATATCATGCGATTGGTAGGTATTCAAGCTTTTCCGGAGCGGGAGGGGAAAAAATGACATGGGTCAAAAGGTCACAGAATAGTGGCAGCAATAGACGCCAAAACTACTCGAAGTTTTAGCGCTAAAAACCAGAGGAGATTACAAAACACTTACTGTTTATTCATACCTCGTGGGAGCGGGTTTGTACGTTGGCAATCCAATACGTATAGAAGTACAGATTTTGTAGAAGTTATATTGTACATAACATATATATATTATACAGTCGCACAATATGTATCATGATATATTTGCTCAGCACCTGTTACAGAAGTGTATCAGTTTTAGGTCATGATGTGTTCCTTAAATTATTAAAGAAAATAGAATACTGAATTAAGCATCAACAAAACAATATTCTAACTCCAAATTAATTATAAACTAGGAGCAAACAATATTCTAACTCCAAATTAATTATAAACTAGGGGCAAAACATGAACAAAGGAAAGATTAACATGCAGACCCTTGTAAAAGTACACGTCTTAGAAAATAAGACCAGGTGTTCTGGAAGAGTAAGCAACTTCGCCGTCATTAAGGAAGCCCTCCATGTAAATCTAATAGTCACATCCAAGTAAAACTCAAGTCCTCAAAATGAGAATCAAGTCATCATTCTAAAGTAAGCACATTCATAAGCATACTCAAAAACGTTGATCTTCATATCACATAAAAATACCACATATTTCTCATTGAGACAGATTTCGACCATAAAACTTGTCCATTATAAGTTCACATCAACCTGCATCTCTCAATCCCTGGTAGTAAGTTTGTTTGTCAGCAGCTAACATCTTTCATGAAAATCACGATACCTAGAGCAAGCCCTAGAATATCATATCAACTGCGACAGGTAAACACCATAGGTTGGAGAAAATTGAAATCATCACATTTACCTTATAGCTTAGTGGTAAGCTGTCCATGTTGGTCATAGTTTAGGTAGCGATCAAGGTAACCAATTGATGATATTGTGAAAGTCTCATAATTAATTATCCTACAATGACTTATTTAAAACTCTTGTTGTGTTTTGGAGTACATACAAGGACTTAAGTACTGACCTCCTTGCTAAACACCAAATATGTCTTCACAATACTTTAGTATGACTTAAAGCTTGGCCTCTTTTGGCGTTTTCAGAAGCTTTTTAAATGCAAGGCTGTTGGTCAGTCTGGCATGTCATTTAACAAATCTCTGACTACAATGAACACCCTACAGGTCCTGTCTAATCTCCACCCTTTAGACTGGTATCTTACCCCCGTTAATCGTGAGTAACACACAACAGGCTGTATTAGACATACTGTCCGATTCACATGTTCCAAATAGACATTCACATGTCTAGACTGATCATCACCAACACAATGTCCAGAAAACTTTTCACAAGAGGACAAAATTGATCATCGTCTGAGGAAATTAACTGGAAATTGAGTTATTTCCGGATGCTATGTGTTGCTGTTTGATTAGAATTAATTCTGGTCATGACAATGTGATCAATATACATTTGTTTATAAACACTTCTGACAATGACATGTAAATTACCCATGGCAACAGTTACTTATTCCCCAGTTACAAGCCTGGATAACCATTGGTAGCTGTGACTTATTCCCCAGTTACAAGCCTGGATTATCAGTGTAGCTGTGACTTATTCCCCAGTTACAAGTCTGGATTATCAGTGTAGCTGTGACCTATTCCCCAGTTACAAGCCTGGATTATCAGTTAAGCTGTGACCTATTCCCCAGTTACAAGCCTGGATTATCAGTGTAGCTGTGACTTATTCCCCAGTTACAAGCCTGGATTATCAGTGTAGCTGTGACTTTTTCCCCAGTTACAAGCCTGGATTATCAGTTGCAGCTGTGACCTATTCCCCAGTTACAAGCCTGGATTATCAGTTAAGCTGTGACCTATTCCCCAGTTACAAGCCTGGATTATAAGTTAAGCTGTGACCTATTCCCCAGTTACAAGCCTGGATTATTAGTGTAGCTGTGACTTATTCCCCAGTTACAAGCCTGGATTATCAGTGTAGCTGTGACTTATTCCCCAGTTACAAGCCTGGATTATCAGTGTAGCTGTGACTTATTCCCCAGTTACAAGCCTGGATTATCAGTTAAGCTGTGACTTATTCCCCAGTTACAAGCCTGGATTATCAGTGTAGCTGTTATTTATTCCCCAGTTACAAGCCTGGATTATTAGTGTAGCTGTGACTTATTCCCCAGTTACAAGCCTGGATTATCAGTGTAGCTGTGACTTATTCCCCAGTTACAAGCCTGGATTATCAGTGTAGCTGTGACTTATTCCCCAATTACAAGCCTGGATTATCAGTGTAGCTGTGACCTATTCCCCAGTTACAAGCCTGGATTATCAGTTAAGCTGTGACTTATTCCCCAGTTACAAGCCTGGATTATCAGTTGCAGCTGTGACCTATTCCCCAGTTACAAGCCTGGATTATCAGTGTAGCTGTGACTTATTCCCCAGTTACAAGCCTGGATTATCAGTTGCAGCTGTGACCTATTCCCCAGTTACATGCCTGGATTAACAGTGTAGCTGTTATTTATTCCCCAGTTACAAGCCTGGATTATCAGTGTAGCTGTGACCTATTCCCCAGTTACAAGCCTGGATTATCAGTGTAGCTGTGACTTATTTCCCAGTTACAAGCCTGGATTATCAGTTGCAGCTGTGACCTATTCCCCAGTTACATGCCTGGATTATCAGTTAAGCTGTGACTTATTCCCGTTACAAGCCTGGATTATCAGTTGCAGCTGTGACCTATTCCCCAGTTACAAGCCTGGATTATCAGTGTAGCTGTGACTTATTCCCCAGTTACAAGCCTGGAATATCAGTTTCAGCTGTGACCTATTCCCCAGTTACATGCCTTGATTAACAGTGTAGCTGTTATTTATTCCCCAGTTACAAGCCTGGATTATCAGTGTAGCTCTGACCTATTCCCCAGTTACAAGCCTCGATTATCAGTGTAGCTGTGACTTATTTCCCAGTTACAAGCCTGGATTATCAGTTGCAGCTGTGACCTATTCCCCAGTTACATGCCTGGATTATCAGTGTAGCTGTGACTTTTTCCCCAGTTACAAGCCTGGATTATCAGTGTAGCTGTGACTTTTTCCCCAGTTACAAGCCTGGATTATCAGTGTAGCTGTGACTTTTTCCCAAGTTACAAGGCTGGATTTTCAGTGTAGCTGTGACTTATTTCCCAGGATTATCTAAGACAACAGTGACAGAGGCCCAGATATACAGACCTGGATTATCTAAGATAACAGTGACAGAGGCCCAGATGTACAGACCTGGATTATCCAAGATAACAGTGACAGAGGCCCAGATGTACAGACCTGGATTATCCAAGACAACAGTGACAGGGGCCCAGATGTACAGACCTGGATTATCCAAGACAACAGTGACAGGGGCCCAGATATACAGACCTGGATTATCTAAGACAACAGTGACAGAGGCCCAGATGTACAGACCTGGATTATCCAAGATAAGAGTGACAGGGCCCAGATGTACAGACCTGGATTGTCCAAGATAAGAGTGATAGAGGCCCAGATGTACAGACCTGGATTATCCAAGACAACAGTGACAGAGGCCCAGATGTACAGACCTGGATTATCCAAGACAACAGTGACAGAGGCCCAGATGTACAGACCTGGATTTTCTAAGACAACAGTGACAGGGGCCCAGGTGTACAGACCTGGATTATCCAAGATAAGAGTGACAGAGGCCCAGATATACAGACCTGGATTATCTAAGACAACAGTGACAGAGGCCCAGATGTACAGACCTGGATTATCTAAGACAATAGTGACAGAGGCCCAGATATACAGACCTGGATTATCCAAGATAACAGTGACAGAGGCCCAGATATACAGACCTGGATTATCCAAGATAAAAGTGACAGAGGCCCAGATATACAGACCTGGATTATCTAAGACAACAGTGACAGGGGCCCAGGTGTACAGACCTGGATTATCCAAGATAACAGTGACAGAGGCCCAGATATACAGACCTGGATTATCCAAGATAAGAGTGACAGAGGCCCAGGTATACAGACCTGGATTATCAAAGATAAGAGTGACAGAGGCCCAGATATACAGACCTGGATTATCCAAGACAACAGTGACAGAGGCCCAGGTGTACAGACCTGGATTATCAAAGATAACAGTGACAGAGGCCCAGATGTACAGACCTGGAGTATCCAAGATAACAGTGACAGAGGCCCAGATGTACAGACCTGGATTATCCAAGATAACAGTGACACGGGCCCAGATGTACAGACCTGGATTATCCAAGACAACAGTGTCAGAGGCCCAGGTGTACAGACCTGGATTATCCAAGATAACAATGACAGAGGTCCAGATGTACAGACCTGGATTATCCAAGATAACAGTGACAGGGCCCAGGTGTACAGACCCGGATTATCTAAGATAAGAGTGACAGAGGCCCAGATATACAGACCTGGATTATCCAAGATAAGAGTGACAGAGGCCCAGATATACAGACCTGGATTATCCAAGATAACAGTGACAGAGGCCCAGATATACAGACCTGGATTATCCAAGATAACAGTGACAGAGGCCCAGATATACAGACCTGGATTATCCAAGACAACAGTGACAGAGGCCCAGATGTACAGACCTGGATTATCCAAGATAAGAGTGACAGGGCCCAGATGTACAGACCTGGATTATCCAAGATAACAGTGACAGGGCCCAGGTGTACAGACCTGGATTATCTAAGATAAGAGTGACAGAGGCCCAGATATACAGACCTGGATTATCCAAGATAAAAGTGACAGAGGCCCAGATATACAGACCTGGATTATCAAAGATAACAGTGACAGAGGCCCAGATATACAGACCTGGATTATCCAAGATAAGAGTGACAGAGGCTTAGATATATAGACCTGGATTATCCAAGATAAGAGTGACAGAGGCCCAGATATACAGACCTGGATTATCTAAGACAACAGTGACAGGGCCCAGATATACAGACCTGGATTATCCAAGATAACAATGACAGAGGCCCAGATGTACAGACCTGGATTATCCAAGATAACAGAAACAGAGGCCCAGATATACAGACCTGGATTATCTAAGACAACAGTGACAGGGCCCAGATATACAGACCTGGATTATCTAAGACAACAGTGACAGAGGCCCAGATATACAGACCTGGATTATCCAAGATAACAATGACAGAGGCCCAGATATACAGACCTGGATTATCCAAGACAACAGTGACAGAGGCCCAGGTGTACAGACCTGGATTATCCAAGATAACAATGACAGAGGCCCAGATATACAGACCTGGATTATCTAAGACAACAGTGACAGAGGCCCAGGTGTACAGACCTGGATTATCCAAGATAACAGTGACAGAGGCCCAGATATGCAGACCTGGATTATCCAAGACAACAGTGACAGGGGCCCAGGTGTACAGACCTGGATTATCTAAGACAACAGTGACAGGGGCCCAGGTGTACAGACCTGGATTATCTAAGACAACAGTGACAGAGGCCCAGGTGTACAGACCTGGATTATCTAAGACAACAGTGACAGAGACCCAGTTTGTTATAGAAGAGATTCAGAATGGTTTGTTATAGAAGAGATTCAGAATTACTTTGTTATAGAAGAGATTCAGAATTACTTTGTTATAGAAGAGATTCAGAATGGTTTGTTATAGAAGAGATTCAGAATGGTTTGTTATAGAAGAGATTCAGAATTACTTTGTTATAGAAGAGATTCAGAATTACTTTGTTATAGAAGAGATTCAGAATTACTTTGTTATAGAAGAGATTCAGAATGGTTTGTTATAGAAGAGATTCAGAATGGAAGCATTCGTCCTGACAGTGTTCATGTAGGAAAGGACCTTGATATACACTGTAGTGTGTTACAGTTCACAAGTCAAGAGGAGAGCATTGTTTAATGGTACGTAGAGTGAAAGTGTGGTCATCACTTTTCCTTCATTATACTGACACTCCACTAATGGTGAAAACCAACCGCCAGTTTCATTTAGACATCGCAAAAACAACGAAATTAGAGAGAAGTAGATATTCCCAAGCTTGGTTCAGTTGTACAGAAAAACACTTCGCCATTAAACAATATTCCTTTCCCTAATATCTCAATCTGTCTCGGGAGGATGCAATTTAATCGAAAACCAACGGCTGCCCCGTTCAGATCATTTGAACATCATGTCCTAAAGGGATTATTTTTTTCCCAAAATTGAATTTGTGACTTAATAGTATTTTTGGTATCTACAGCCTTGCCTGCATGTAGCTGACACAGATAGGGCTATACTGGCACATGTCCCAAATGTAATTAATATACAACAATACAAGCGTCCTGTAACCCGACATTTCCCACAGGTCGTGGCACTGGACTGGGATTCAATATTACCAGCTGCTGTAAAACAGCATCAAACTTAGCCAAAATTACTTAACTACAACAATAACGCTAAATCACAATTTCAGATTTTGTTGATAGATTTGTGTTTAATGAGTTTGTTGTCAAGGAACCCAAATATTAAGGAAAGGTACAAATCATGCAGATTTGCTTTATCTTCACAAAGACTAATAAAGACAGACTAGCAAGAGTTTCCTTAATAATGATTTTGCTGGCTAAACATGCTGTCATTAGGTTTGCAATACAATACGGATTTTAGAGTTCAGAAAACAATATGACTATATATTATATATAATTTAAGCCTTCCCATGATTGTGTTCACAACTCGGGTCATGCCGTCATTGATGTATCCACGTCACATGATTACATCAATACCTATATTAACACATCCTCGATATCCAGGGGTTACACTTACCTACAACGCTTAACTATACGCTCTCTACACTCCCCAGGAATCATCCTCGATATCCAGGGGTTACGCTCACCTACACTCTCTACACTCCTGGAATCATCCTAGATATCCAGGGGTTACGCTCACCTACGCTCTCTACACCCCTACATGTATGTCATGGAAAACTGAAGGCTCCGCAAACACTACTTTGTTAATGACTAAATGAGGCAATGAGATTGGTTCAACCTTTTCATGTATATCTAAAGGATCTCGTGGTCACATAACAGTTGAAGTTGATAAGAGAGTGTAGGTGAGGTAGATAATTGATCAGTGATCCTTTGTCCCATGTATAGAGAGTGTAGGTAAGCTAGATAATTGATCAGTGAGCCTTTGTTCCATGGATAGAGAGTGTAGGTGAGGTAGATAATTGATCAGTGAGCCTTTGTCCCATGTATAGAGAGTGTAGGTGAGCTAGATAATTGATCAGTCAGCCTTTGTCCCATGTATAGAGAGTGTAGGTGAGCTAGATAATTGATCAGTGAGCCTTTGTTCCATGTATATAGAGTGTAGGTAAGCTAGATAATTGATCAGTGAGCCTTTGTCCCATGTATAGAGAGTGTAGGTGAGCTAGATAATTGATCAGTGAGCCTTTGTCCCATGTTTAGAGAGTGTAGGTGAGCTAGATAATTGATTAGTGAGCATTTCTTCAATGTATAGAGAGTGTAGGTGAGCTAGATAATTGATCAGTGAGCCTTTGCCCGTTGTATAGAGAGTGTAGGTGAGCTAGATAATTGATCAGTGAGCCTTTGTCCCATGTATAGAGAGTGTAGGTGAGGTAGATAATTGATTAGTGAGCATTTCTTCAATGTATAGAGAGTGTAGGTGAGCTAGATAATTGATCAGTGAGCCTTTGTCCCATGTTTAGAGAGTGTAGGTGAGCTAGATAATTGATCAGTAAGCCTTTGTCCCATGTATAGAGGGTGTAGGTAAGCTAGATAATTGATCAGTGAGCCTTTGTCCCATGTATAGAGAGTGTAGGTGAGGTAGATAATTGATCAGTGAGCCTTTGTCCCATGTATAGAGAGTGTAGGTGAGCTAGATAATTGATCAGTGAGCCTTTGTCCCATGTATAGATAGTGTAGGTGAGGTAGATAATTGATCAGTGAGCCTTTGCCCGTTGTATAGAGAGTGTAGGTGAGCTAGATAATGTATCAATGAGCCTTTGTTCCATGTATAGAGAGTGTAGGTGAGGTAGATAATTGATCAGTGAACCTTTGTTCCATGTATAGAGAGTGTAGGTAAGCTAGATAATTGATCAGTGAGCCTTTGCCCTTTGTATAGAGAGTGTAGGTGAGCTAGATAATGTATCAATGAGCCTTTGTTCCATGTATAGAGAGTGTAGGTGAGGTAGATAATTGATCAGTGAGCCTTTGTCCCATGTATAGAGAGTGTAGGTGAGCTAGATAATTGATCAGTGAGCTTTGGTCCAATGTATAGAGTGTAGGTGAGGTAGATAATTGATCAGTGAGCCTTTGTCTCATGTATAGAGACTGAAGGTGAGCTAGATAATGTATCAGTGAGCCTTTGTTCCATGTATAGATAGTGTAGGTGAGGTAGATAATTGATCAGTGATCCTTTGTTCCATGTATAGAGAGTGAAGGTGAGCTAGATAATGTATCAGTGAGCCTATGTTCCATGTATAGATAGTGTAGGTGAGGTAGATAATTGATCAGTGAGCCTTTGTCTCATGTATAGAGAGTGTAGGTGAGCTAGATAATTGATCAGTGAGCCTTTGTCCCATGTATAGAGAATGTTGGTAAGCTAGATAATTGATCAGTGAGCTTTGGTCCCATGTATAGACAGTGTAGGTAAGCTAGATAATTGATCAGTGAGCCTTTGTCCCATGTATAGAGGGTGTAGGTGAGCTAGATAATTGATCAGTGAGCTTTGGTCCCATGTATAGAGAGTGTAGGTAAGCTAGATAATGTATCAATGAGCCTTTGTTCCATGTATAGAGAGTGTAGGCGAGGTAGATAATTGATCAGTGAGCCTTTGTCCCATGTATAGAGAGTGTAGGTGAGCTAGATAATTGATCAGTGAGCTTTGGTCCAATGTATAGAGTGTAGGTGAGGTAGATAATTGATCAGTGAGCCTTTGTCTCATGTATAGAGACTGAAGGTGAGCTAGATAATGTATCAGTGAGCCTTTGTTCCATGTATAGATAGTGTAGGTGAGGTAGATAATTGATCAGTGATCCTTTGTTCCATGTATAGAGAGTGAAGGTGAGCTAGATAATGTATCAGTGAGCCTATGTTCCATGTATAGATAGTGTAGGTGAGGTAGATAATTGATCAGTGAGCCTTTGTCTCATGTATAGAGAGTGTAGGTGAGCTAGATAATTGATCAGTGAGCCTTTGTCCCATGTATAGAGAATGTTGGTAAGCTAGATAATTGATCAGTGAGCTTTGGTCCCATGTATAGACAGTGTAGGTAAGCTAGATAATTGATCAGTGAGCCTTTGTCCCATGTATAGAGGGTGTAGGTGAGCTAGATAATTGATCAGTGAGCTTTGGTCCCATGTATAGAGAGTGTAGGTAAGCTAGATAATGTATCAATGAGCCTTTGTTCCATGTATAGAGAGTGTAGGTGAGGTAGATAATTGATCAGTG
Organism: Mimachlamys varia; assembly: GCA_947623455.1. NCBI lineage: Eukaryota > Metazoa > Mollusca > Bivalvia > Pectinida > Pectinidae > Mimachlamys > Mimachlamys varia. Next base: position 42,171,643 of record OX392542.1, read on the forward strand.
AGCCTTTGTCCCATGTATAGAGAGTGTAGGTGAGCTAGATAATTGATCAGTGAGCTTTGGTCCAATGTATAGAGTGTAGGTGAGCTAGATAATTGATCAGTGAGCCTTTGTCTCATGTATAGAGACTGAAGGTGAGCTAGATAATGTATCAGTGAGCCTTTGTTCCATGTATAGATAGTGTAGGTGAGGTAGATAATTGATCAGTGATCCTTTGTTCCATGTATAGAGAGTGAAGGTGAGCTAGATAATGTATCAGTGAGCCTATGTTCCATGTATAGATAGTGTAGGTGAGGTAGATAATTGATCAGTGAGCCTTTGTCTCATGTATAGAGAGTGTAGGTGAGCTAGATAATTGATCAGTGAGCCTTTGTCCCATGTATAGAGAATTTTGGTAAGCTAGATAATTGATCACTGAACCTTTGTCCCATGTATAGAGAGTGAAGGTGAGGTAAATAATTGATCAGTGAGCTTTGGTCCCATGTATAGAGAGTGTAGGTGAGGTAGATAATTGATCAGTGAGCCTTTGTCCCATGTATATAGAGTGTAGGTGAGCTAGATGATTGATCAGTGAGCCTTTTTTCCATTTGGAGAGGATGTAGGTGAGCTAGATAATGTATCAGTGATCCTTTGTCCCATGTGTAGAGAGTGTAGGTGAGGTAGATAATTGATCAGTGAACCTTTGTCCCATGTATAGAGAGTGTAGGTGAGGTAGATAATTGATCAGTGAGCCTTTGTCCCATGTATAGAGAATGTTGGTAAGCTAGATAATTGATCACTGAACCTTTGTCCAATGTATAGAGAGTGTAGGTGAGGTAGATAATTGATCAGTGAGCCTTTGTCCCATGTATAGAGAGTGTAGGTAGGCTAGATAATTGATCAGTGAACCTTTGTCCCATGTATAGAGAGTGTAGGTAGGCTAGATAATTGATCAGTGGGCCTTTGTTCCATGTATAGAGAGTGTAGGTAAGCTAGATAATTGATCAGTGAACCTTTGTCCCATGTATAGAGAGTGAAGGTGAGCTAGATAATTGATCAGTGAGCCTTTGTCCCATGTATAGAGAGTGTAGGTAAGCTAGATAATTGATCAGTGAACCTTTGTCCCATGTATAGAGAGTGAAGGTGAGCTAGATAATTGATCAGTAAGCCTTTGTCCCATGTATAGAGAGTGTAGGTAAGCTAGATAATGTATCAGTGAACCTTTGTCCAATGTATAGAGAGTGTAGGTGAGGTAGATAATTGATCAGTGAGCCTTTGCCCGTTGTATAGAGAGTGTAGGTGAGCTAGATAATTGATTAGTGAGCCTTTGTTCCATGTATAGAGAGTGTAGGTGAGCTAGATAATTGATTAGTGAGCCTTTGTTCCATGTATATAGAGTGTAGGTGAGCTAGATAATTGATTAGTGAGCCTTTGTTCCATGTATAGAGAGTGTAGGTGAGGTAGATAATTGATCAGTGAGCCTTTGCCCGTTGTATAGAGAGTGTAGGTGAGCTAGATAATTGATTAGTGAGCCTTTGTTCCATGTATAGAGAGTGTAGGTGAGCTAGATAATTGATTAGTGAGCCTTTGTTCCATGTATAGAGAGTGTAGGTGAGCTAGATAATTGATTAGTGAGCCTTTGTTCCATGTATAGAGGGTGTAGGTGAGGTAGATAATTGATCAGTGAGTCTTTGTCCCATGTATAGAGAGTGTAGGTGAGCTAGATAATTGATCAGTGAGCCTTTGTTCCATGTATAGAGAGTGTAGGTAAGCTAGATACTTGATTAGTAAGCCTTTGTTCCATGTATAGAGAGTGTAGGTAAGCTAGATAATTGATCAGTGAACCTTTGTCCCATGTATAGAGAGTGATGTAGGTGAGCTAGATAATTGATTAGTGAGCCTTTGTTCCATGTATATAGAGTGTAGGTGAGCTAGATAATTGATCAGTGAGCTTTGGTCCCATGTATAGAGAGTGTAGGTAAGCTAGATAATTGATCAGTGAGCCTTTGTTCCATGTATAGAGAGTGAAGGTAAGCTAGATAATTGATCAGTGAGCCTTTGTCCCATGTATAGAGAGTGTAGGTGAGCTAGATAATTGATCAGTGAGCTTTGGTCCAATGTATAGAGTGTAGGTAAGCTAGATAATTGATCAGTGAGCTTTGGTCCCATGTATAGAGGGTGTAGGTGAGCTAGATAATGGATCAGTGAGCCTTTGTTTCATGTATAGTGAGTGTAGGTGAGCTAGATAATGTATCAGTGAGCCTTTGTTCCATGTATAGAGAGTGTATGTGAGCTAGATAATGTATCAGTTAGCCTTTGTTCCATGTATAGAGAGTGTATGTGAGCTAGATAATTGATCAGTGAGCCTTTGTCCCATGTATAGATAGTGTAGGTGAGCTAGTATTAAATTGGAATTTCTGTTTTGTTTTGTTCTTTAACATACTCCTAAAAAACAATGTCAAACATTCATTGATGAGGTTAAAAGTTGGTGCTCTGCCAATTTGTTTCTCTAAATTTAGAGATTTAATACCCAATGAATGTCAAGTTTCTGGATATAGAAAAATCATTAGGTCTGGGAGGGAGAAGTGAGCCCTACCTTATACTAATTGGTTGCCATGCCACAGCCAGACCGTTTTTGTTGACTAATGTGTTAAGCAGAAAGCATTATTTTTTGATGATGTAAGAAAACCTTGAGAAGTACAGTGTAAAACTACGCTGCCCAGATTTAAGATAGGAATTTGCATTCTGTTGTTCAAGAAAATGTATCAATAAGGCACACCTCTTATAAGGGGGGGGGGGGGGGGGGGTGAGGTTGATAATGTTTTGGTATGATTATATGATTACTGGATATTTGACACGATTACTGTAAAAAAGCAGGATCCATCATCAAAGACTGGAAACAGAGATAGGGAGCTATATAGGCTAGGCCCTTCATCAGACAATGACAGAGATCTAGGCTAGGCCCTTCATCAGACAATGACAGGGATCAAGGCCCTTCATCAGACAATGACAGGGATCAAGCTTAAGGCCCTTCATCAGACAATGACAGAGATCTAAGCTAGACTCTTCATCAGACAATGACAGGGATCTAGGCTAGGCCCTTCATCAGACAATGACAGGGATCAATGCCCTTCATCAGACAATGACAGGGATCTAAGCTAGGCCCTTCATCAGACAATGACAGGGATCTAAGCTAGGCCCTTCATCAGACAATGACAGGGATCTAAGCTAGGCCCTTCATCAGACAATGACAGGGATCTAAGCTAGATCCTTCATCAAACAATGACAGGGATCTAAGCTAGGCCTTCATCAGACAATGACAGGGATCAAGGCCCTTCATCAGACAATGACAGGGATCTAAGCTAGGCCCTCCATCAGACAATGACAGGGATCTAAGCTAGGCCCTTCATCAGACAATGACAGGGATCTAAGCTAGGCCTTCATCAGACAATGACAGGGATCTAAGGTAGGCCTTCATCAGACAATGACAGGGATCAAGGCCCTTCATCAGACAATGACAGGGATCTAAGCTAGGCCTTCATCAGACAATGACAGGGATCAAGGCCCTTCATCAGACAATGACAGGGATCAAGGCCCTTCATCAGACAATGACAGGGATCTAAGCTAGATCCTTCATCAGACAATGACAGGGATCTAAGCTAGATCCTTCATCAGACAATGACAGGGATCTAAGCTAGGCCTTCATCAGACAATGACAGGGATCAAGGCCCTTCATCAGACAATGACAGGGATCTAAGCTAGGCCCTTCATCAGACAATGACAGAGATCTAAGCTAGGCCTTCATCAGACAATGACAGGGATCAAGGCCCTTCATCAGACAATGACAGGGATCTAAGCTAGGCCTTCATCAGACATTGACAGGGATCTAAGCTAGGCCTTCATCAGACAATGACAGGGATCTAAGCTAGGCCTTCATCAGACAATGACAGGGATCTAAGCTTGGCCCTTCATCAGACAATGACAGAGATCTAAGCTAGACCCTTCATTAGACAATGAAAGGGATCAAGGCCCTTCATCAGACAATGACAGGGATCAAGGCCCTTCATCAGACAATGACAGGGATCTAAGCTAGGCCCTTCATCAGACAATGACAGGGATCAAGGCCCTTCATCAGACAATGACAGGGATCAAGCCCCTTCATCAGACAATGACAGGGATCAAGGCCCTTCATCAGACAATGACAGAGATCTAAGCTAGACCCTTCATCAGACAATGACAGGGATCTAAGCTAGGCCCTTCATCAGACAATGATAGGGATCTAAGCTAGGCCTTCATCAGACAATGACAGGGATCTAAACTAGGCCTTCATCAGACAATGACATGGATCTAAGCTAGACCCTTCATCAGACAATGACAGGGATCAAGGCCCTTCATCAGACAATGACAGGGATCTAAGCTAGGCCCTTCATCAGACAATGACAGGGATCAAGGCCCTTCATCAGACAATGACAGGGATCTAAGCTAGGCCTTCATCAGACAATGACAGGGATCTAGGCCCTTCATCAGACAATGACAGGGATCTAAGCTAAGCCCTTCATCAGACAATGACAGGGATCTAAGCTAGGCCCTTCATCAGACAATGACAGGGATCTAAACTAGGCCCTTCATTAGACAATGACAGGGATCAAGGCCCTTCATCAGACAATGACAGGGATCTAAGCTAGGCCTTCATTAGACAATGACAGGGATCTAAGCTTGGCCTTCATCAGACAATGACAGGGATCTAAACTAGGCCCTCCATCAGACAATGACAGGGATCTAAGCTTGGCCTTCATCAGACAATGACAGGGATCTAGGCCCTTCATCAGACAATGACAGGGATCTAAGCTAGGCCCTTCATCAGACAATGACAGGGATCTAAGCTAGGCCTTCATCAGACAATGACAGGGATATAAACTAGGCCCTTCATCAGACAATGACGGGGATCTAAGCTAGGCCCTTCATCAGACAATGACAGGGATCAAGGCCCTTCATCAGACAATGACAGAGATCTAAGCTAGGCCTTCATCAGACAATGACAGGGATCTAAGCTAGATCCTTCATCAAACAATGACAGGGATCTAAGCTAGGCCTTCATCAGACAATGACAGGGATCAAGGCCCTTCATCAGACAATGACAGGGATCTAAGCTAGGCCCTCCATCAGACAATGACAGGGATCTAAGCTAGGCCCTTCATCAGACAATGACAGGGATCTAAGCTAGGCCTTCATCAGACAATGACAGGGATCTAAGGTAGGCCTTCATCAGACAATGACAGGGATCAAGGCCCTTCATCAGACAATGACAGGGATCTAAGCTAGGCCTTCATCAGACAATGACAGGGATCAAGGCCCTTCATCAGACAATGACAGGGATCAAGGCCCTTCATCAGACAATGACAGGGATCTAAGCTAGATCCTTCATCAGACAATGACAGGGATCTAAGCTAGATCCTTCATCAGACAATGACAGGGATCTAAGCTAGGCCTTCATCAGACAATGACAGGGATCAAGGCCCTTCATCAGACAATGACAGGGATCTAAGCTAGGCCCTTCATCAGACAATGACAGGGATCTAAGCTAGGCCTTCATCAGACAATGACAGGGATCAAGGCCCTTCATCAGACAATGACAGGGATCTAAGCTAGGCCTTCATCAGACATTGACAGGGATCTAAGCTAGGCCTTCATCAGACAATGACAGGGATCTAAGCTAGGCCTTCATCAGACAATGACAGGGATCTAAGCTTGGCCCTTCATCAGACAATGACAGAGATCTAAGCTAGACCCTTCATTAGACAATGAAAGGGATCAAGGCCCTTCATCAGACAATGACAGGGATCAAGGCCCTTCATCAGACAATGACAGGGATCTAAGCTAGGCCCTTCATCAGACAATGACAGGGATCAAGGCCCTTCATCAGACAATGACAGGGATCAAGCCCCTTCATCAGACAATGACAGGGATCAAGGCCCTTCATCAGACAATGACAGAGATCTAAGCTAGACCCTTCATCAGACAATGACAGGGATCTAAGCTAGGCCCTTCATCAGACAATGATAGGGATCTAAGCTAGGCCTTCATCAGACAATGACAGGGATCTAAACTAGGCCTTCATCAGACAATGACATGGATCTAAGCTAGACCCTTCATCAGACAATGACAGGGATCAAGGCCCTTCATCAGACAATGACAGGGATCTAAGCTAGGCCCTTCATCAGACAATGACAGGGATCAAGGCCCTTCATCAGACAATGACAGGGATCTAAGCTAGGCCTTCATCAGACAATGACAGGGATCTAGGCCCTTCATCAGACAATGACAGGGATCTAAGCTAAGCCTTCATCAGACAATGACAGGGATCTAAGCTAGGCCCTTCATCAGACAATGACAGGGATCTAAACTAGGCCCTTCATTAGACAATGACAGGGATCAAGGCCCTTCATCAGACAATGACAGGGATCTAAGCTAGGCCTTCATTAGACAATGACAGGGATCTAAGCTTGGCCTTCATCAGACAATGACAGGGATCTAAACTAGGCCCTCCATCAGACAATGACAGGGATCTAAGCTTGGCCTTCATCAGACAATGACAGGGATCTAGGCCCTTCATCAGACAATGACAGGGATCTAAGCTAGGCCCTTCATCAGACAATGACAGGGATCTAAGCTAGGCCTTCATCAGACAATGACAGGGATATAAACTAGGCCCTTCATCAGACAATGACGGGGATCTAAGCTAGGCCCTTCATCAGACAATGACAGGGATCAAGGCCCTTCATCAGACAATGACAGAGATCTAAGCTAGGCCTTCATCAGACAATGACAGAGGTCTAAGCTAGGCCCTTCATCAGACAATGACAGGGATCTAAACTAGGCCCTTCATCAGACAATGACAGGGATCTAAGCTTGGCCTTCATCAGGCAATGACAGGGATCTAGGCCCTTCATCAGACAATGACAGGGATCTAAGCTAGGCCCTTCATCAGACAATGACAGGGATCTAAGCTAGGCCTTCATCAGACAATGACAGGGATCAAGCCCCTTTATCAGACAATGACAGGGATCTAAGCTAGGCCTTCATCAGACAACGACAGGGATCTAGGCCCTTCATCAGACAATGACAGGGATCTAAGCAAGGCCCTTCATCAGACAATGACAGGGATCTAAGCTAGGCCTTCATCAGACAATGACAGGGATCTAGGCCTTCATCAGACAATGACAGGGATCAAGCCCCTTCATCAGACAATGACAGGGATCTAAGCTAGGCCTTCATCAGACAACGACAGGGATCTAGGCCCTTCATCAGACAATGACAGGGATCTAAGCAAGGCCCTTCATCAGACAATGACAGGGATCTAAGCTAGGCCTTCATCAGACAATGACAGGGATCTAAGGTAGGCCTTCATCAGACAATGACAGGGATCTAGGCCCTTCATCAGACAATGACAGGGATCTAAGCTAGGCCCTTCATCAGACAATGACAGGGATCTAAGCTAGGCCTTCATCAGACAATGACAGGGATATAAACTAGGCCCTTCATCAGACAATGACGGGGATCTAAGCTAGGCCTTTCATCAGACAATGACAGGGATCAAGGCCCTTCATCAGACCATGACAGGGATCTAAGCTAGGCCTTCATCAGACAATGACAGAGGTCTAAGCTAGGCCCTTCATCAGACAATGACAGGGATCTAAACTAGGCCCTTCATCAGACAATGACAGGGATCTAAGCTTGGCCTTCATCAGGCAATGACAGGGATCTAGGCCTTTCATCAGACAATGACAGGGATCTAAGCTAGGCCCTTCATCAGACAATGACAGGGATCTAAGCTAGGCCTTCATCAGACAATGACAGGGATCAAGCCCCTTCATCAGACAATGACAGGGATCTAAGCTAGGCCTTCATCAGACAACGACAGGGATCTAGGCCCTTCATCAGACAATGACAGGGATCTAAGCAAGGCCCTTCATCAGACAATGACAGGGATCTAGGCCCTTCATCAGACAATGACAGGGATCAAGGCCCTTCATCAGACAATGACAGGGATCAATGCCCTTCATCAGACAATGACAGAGATCAAGGCCCTTCATCAGACAATGACAGAGATCTAAGCTAGACCCTTCATCAGACAATGACAGGGATCAAGGCCCTTCATCAGACAATGACAGGGATCAAGGCCCTTCATCAGACAATGACAGGGATCAAGGCCCTTCATCAGACAATGACAGGGATCTAGGCCCTTCATCAGACAATGACAGGGATCAAGGCCCTTCATCAGACAATGACAGGGATCTAAGCTAGCCCTTCATCAGACAATGACAGAGATCAAGGCCCTTCATCAGACAATGACAGAGATCTATGCTAGACCCTTCATCAGACAATGACAGGGATCTAGGCCCTTCATCAGACAATGACAGGGATCAAGGCCCTTCATCAGACAATGACAGGGATCTAAGCTAGACCTTCATCAGACAATGACAGGGATCTAAGCTAGGCCCTTCATCAGACAATGACAGGGATCTAAGCTAGACCCTTCATCAGACAATGACAGGGATCTAGGCTAGGCCCTTCATCAGACAATGACAGAGATCTAAGCTAGGCCTTCATCAGTCAATAACAGGGATCTAATTATCAGTATTGCGAGGAAATTACCAATGATAATTATAGATAGCCCTGCAGCTTGTTGTGGGTGGAAGAATCAGCATGTAGACGGATGGTGATCTGGCGATCAGTATTCACTCATTTCTCAAAAAATCTTTTGAATATTTTGTGGACTTTAAAGCCTGGAGTACAACAAAGAGAAAAATTGTGCCCCTTTACATAGAATTATCCCCCTTTTTATTCTTGTATTTTGACAATTTCTCCATAATGTAATTTTGGCAATTTCCCTATTTCTAATTTTGGCTAAATTTCCTCATACATGTAATTTTGACTATATTTGTACCAAATTTGAATGTTTCCCTTTTATGTAATTTTGGCTATTTTCCTATCTCACTCATGCTACACTTTACAATTTGTATCTGTAACATTCTTTCGATTTGGCCTCTTAATTCCGGGAATTATACCCCCAATTCATTATTTGATAATGTTTTAGTGTATTTATTTTTGTAACCTTAACCAGTTTGTTGCGTGCCGGGGAGCGCCCCTTAAGTCACGTACTTCTGCTGCCTGTTAGCTACTCGCTCCATGGTTTGGGATCACCCCAACTTTGTAACTTGTTTGAGATCGCTCAAGTCGGGGATCGTCCCACTCCTTCTTTTAGCTAAGTGTGTTTGTTTTGTCTTTGCTTTAATAGATCTGTTATTGCATATTATGTAATTTGTGTAGTAGGATTAAGTAGCAGAGCAACCCTTAAAAATGCCAAAAAAATAAGTTACAAAACCTGAACAAGTTACTTTAATTTGACTCTCAATAAATTTTTGAACTTTCAATCTGTGTTTGTGTTGTGTATAAAACTAGGGCTTATACCTTTTATGTAATATTTAATACTTCCTCCATTTGTAAATTTGGCTATTCCCCTATATATGATTTTGGCCAAATTTTCCTGCAATTTTGGCAATTTCCTCTATAATTATTTTTAAAAATAATTTCAGCAAATTAGAAAACATAAAATTTGGATTGTACATTGGATGTTATATTTAGTATGGTACAAATCTAACTTGAGTTCTTTTCAAGTTAAATATTACTGTGCAAATGTTATGTTGTTTTGGTCAGAAGTAAATAAATATTCAGTAACAATGAACTAATGAAAATTTGTTTGATTTTTTCAGAAGCAAATTATACCAAAATGATGGAAATAGTCAAATAAAAGCAGTTCTAAGTCTTTTACAAAGCTCATTAAAAAGTTCACCTGATCTAATCTAACATATAAAACTTTAAATTTCCAGATATCTGTCGAGGATGGCTGTGTCCCTGGGGAGGTTCTTGTCAGGTGAATCAGACTACCTCCAAGCCGTACTGTGACTGTAGGAGAGAGTGTCCAAGCCAGGGAAGGACCTCCGTCGTGTGTGGCACCAACGGCGTGACGTACGTCAGCAAGTGTTGGCTACAGGTATCAACATCTATCATACTTAACCTTCTGTTTAAATGGCGTTACATACGGCAGCAAGTGTTTGCTACAGGTATCAACATCTATCATACTTAACCTTCCGTGTCAACGGCATGACGTATGTCAGCAAGTGTTGGCTACAGGTATCAACATCTATCATACTTAACCTTCGGTGTCAATGGCGTGACGTACGTCAGCAAGTGTTGGCTACAGGTGTCAACATCTATCATACTTAACCTTCTGTTTAAATGGCGTTACATACGGCAGCAAGTGTTGGCTACAGGTATCAACATCTATCATACTTAACCTTCCGTGTCAACGGCATGACGTATGTCAGCAAGTGTTGGCTACAGGTATCAACATCTATCATACTTAACCTTCGGTGTCAATGGTGTGACGTACGTCAGCAAGTGTTGGCTACAGGTGTCAACATCTATCATACTTAACCTTCTGTGTCAACGGCATGACATACGTCAGCAAGTGTTGGCTACAGGTATCAACATCTATCATACTTAACCTTCTGTGTCAACGGCGTGACGTACGTCAGCAAGTGTTGGCTACAGGTATCAACATCTATCATACTTAACCTTCTGTGTCAACAGCATGACATACGTCAGCAAGTGTTGGCTACAGGTATCAACATCTATCATACTTAACCTTCGGTGTCAACGGCGTGACATACGTCAGCAAGTGTTGGCTACAGGTATCAACATCTATCATACTTAACCTTCTGTGTCAACAGCATGACATACGTCAGCAAGTGTTGGCTACAGGTATCAACATCTATCATACTTAACCTTCTGTGTCAACGGCGTGACATACGTCAGCAAGTGTTGGCTACAGGTATCAACATCTATCATACTTAACCTTCTGTGTCAACGGCATGACATACGTCAGCAAGTGTTGGCTACAGGTATCAACATTTATCATACTTAACCTTCTGTGTCAACGGCGTGACATACGTCAGCAAGTGTTGGCTACAGGTATCAACATCTATCATACTTAACCTTCTGTGTCAACGGCATGACATACATCAGCAAGTGTTGGCTACAGGTATATATCATACATAACCTTCCATGTCAACGGCGTGACATACATCAGCAAGTGTTGGTAACAGGTGTCAACATCTATCATACTTAACCTTCTGTGTCAACGGCGTGACATACGTCAGCAAGTGTTGGATACAGGTATCAACATCTATCATACTTAACCTTCTGTGTCAATGGTGTGACGTACGTCAGCAAGTGTTGGCTACAGGTATCAACATCTATCATACTTAACCTTCTGTGTCAACGGCATGACGTATGTCAGCAAGTGTTGGCTACAGGTATCAACATATATCATACTTAACCTTTGGTGTCAACGGCATGACATACGTCAGCAAGTGTTGGCTACAGGTATCAACATCTATCATACTTAATCTTTGGTGTCAACAGCATGACATACGTCAGCAAGTGTTGGCTACAGGTATCAACATCTATCATACTTAATCTTTGGTGTCAACAGCATGACATACGTCAGCAAGTGTTGGCTACAGGTATCAACATCTATCATACTAAATCTTTGGTGTCAACAGCATGACATACGTCGGCAAGTGTTGGCTACAGGTATCAACATCTATCATACTTAACCTTCCGTGTCAACGGTATGACATACGTCAGCAAGTGTTGGCTACAGGTATCAACATATATCATACTTAACCTTTGGTGTCAACGGCATGACCTAAGTCAGCAAGTGTTGGCTACAGGTATCTATCATACATAACCTTCGGTGTCAACGGCGTGACATAAGTCAGCAAGTGTTGGCTACAGGTATCAACATCTATCATACTTAACCTTCTGTGTCAACGGCATGACCTAAGTCAGCAAGTGTTGGCTACAGGTATCTATCATACATAACCTTCGATGTCAACATCGTGACATACGTCAGCAAGTGTTGGCTACAGGTATCAACATCTATCATACTTAACCTTCTGTGTCAACGGCGTGACATATGTCAGCAAGTGTTGGCTACTGTTGTCAACATCTATCATACTTAACCTTCGGTGTCAACAGCATGACATACGTCAGCAGGTGTTGGCTACAGGTATCAACATCTATCATACTTAACCTTCGGTGTCAACGGCATGATGTACGTCAGCAAGTGTTGGCTACAGGTATCAACATCTATCATACTTAACCTTCTGTGTCAACGGCGTGACATACATCAGCAAGTGTTGGCTACAGGTATCAACATCTATCATACTTAACCTTCTGTGTCAACGGCGTGACATACGTCAGCAAGTGTTGGATACAGGTATCAACATCTATCATACTTAACCTTCTGTGTCAATGGTGTGACGTACGTCAGCAAGTGTTGGCTACAGGTATCAACATCTATCATACTTAACCTTCTGTGTCAACGGCATGACGTATGTCAGCAAGTGTTGGCTACAGGTATCAACATATATCATACTTAACCTTTGGTGTCAACGGCATGACATACGTCAGCAAGTGTTGGCTACAGGTATCAACATCTATCATACTTAATCTTTGGTGTCAACAGCATGACATACGTCAGCAAGTGTTGGCTACAGGTATCAACATCTATCATACTTAATCTTTGGTGTCAACAGCATGACATACGTCAGCAAGTGTTGGCTACAGGTATCAACATCTATCATACTAAATCTTTGGTGTCAACAGCATGACATACGTCGGCAAGTGTTGGCTACAGGTATCAACATATATCATACTTAACCTTTGGTGTCAACGGTATGACATACGTCAGCAAGTGTTGGCTACAGGTATCAACATATATCATACTTAACCTTTGGTGTCAACGGCATGACCTAAGTCAGCAAGTGTTGGCTACAGGTATCTATCATACATAACCTTCGGTGTCAACGGCGTGACATAAGTCAGCAAGTGTTGGCTACAGGTATCAACATCTATCATACTTAACCTTCTGTGTCAACGGCATGACCTAAGTCAGCAAGTGTTGGCTACAGGTATCTATCATACATAACCTTCGATGTCAACATCGTGACATACGTCAGCAAGTGTTGGCTACAGGTATCAACATCTATCATACTTAACCTTCTGTGTCAACGTCGTGACATATGTCAGCAAGTGTTGGCTACTGTTGTCAACATCTATCATACTTAACCTTCGGTGTCAACAGCATGACATACGTCAGCAGGTGTTGGCTACAGGTATCAACATCTATCATACTTAACCTTCGGTGTCAACGGCATGACGTACGTCAGCAAGTGTTGGCTACAGGTATCAACATCTATCATACTTAACCTTCTGTGTCAACGGCGTGACATACATCAGCAAGTGTTGGCTACAGGTATCAACATCTATCATACTTAACCTTCTGTGTCAACGGCATGACATACGTCAGCAAGTGTTGGCTACAGGTATCAACATCTATCATACTTAACCTTCTGTGTCAACGGCGTGACGTACGTCAGCAAGTGTTGGCTGCAGGTATCAACATATATCATACTTAACCTTCTATGTCAACGGCATGACGTACGTCAGCAAGTGTTGGCTACAGGTATCAACATCTATCATACTTAACCTTCGGTGTCAATGGCGTGACGTACGTCAGCAAGTGTTGGCTACAAGTGTCAACATCTGTCCTATTCATATCGCCCTGTGTTTGTTACAGTTATATCTTGAGAAGTGCTTGATTGATCTTTCCCAAACTTCATATGCCGGTTCCTTTTGATTCCTAGTTGTTCTGTAATAATTTTGGCGTTGTTAGGAAAAACAAAATTGTTGACCGGCAGCCATCTTGGATTTTAAAAATGAAAATTAGTAACTGTTATATCGTGTGAAGTATAGGATGAATCTTTCCCAAATTCCAGCATGGTGCTGTATTGATTGTAGGACTGATCAGATAAAAAATAAAGAAAATGGCTTACAGGCAGCCATCTTGGATTTTGACATTAACTTTTGTTATTACTTTTTCCTGAGAAGTACTGGATGGATTTTTCTCTAATTTCGTTTGTAAAAAGTTCCTCTTTGTCCTCTTATTTGTGCTATTTTGTTTTTGGGACTGATCAGAAAAAACAAATTTGCTCACAGGCTTCCATCTTTCAATTGATATTAGCTTTTCTTCAATTAAATATGATGTCAGAGAAAAGAAGAGAAAAAGATCAAACATTTTAATAACAAATGAAGATTGTCTGTGATGGACGCCATGATCCCCCTGGGGTCTCTTGTTATATTTGTACAATACTTATTTTTTCTTATTCAGAAATCCAGCTGTGAAAGAAGAATCAGAGTGCGTGTCCGCCATGAGGGAAAGTGTTCTGATATGGATCTTCCAGGTAAGGACTTAATTGGCCTGTTAATTTTATTATCTGACATGGATCTTCCAGGTAAGGTCTTAATTGGCCTGTTAATTTTATTGTCTGACATGGAACTTCCAGGTAAGGTCTTAATTGGCCTGTTAATTTTATTAGCTGACACGGAATTTCCAGGTAAGGACTTAATTGGCCTGTTAATTTTATTAGCTGACATTGTTGGTCATCTGTCAACTTTTTCATGAATTACTACTAGTACTTTATGGCTCAAAGTTTGCCTGTAAAGCTGTGTTATTTATATTTACCATAAATACTATATCATTGAGACACTGCAATGGTTGAATATCTGACAATGGCTTCACAATACATTTCTTCAGGGTTTTAGGTTGCATTTCAGTGTGCTGTTAAGGTGTCTATTTTGCAAGCCAAACTTGACCTGTGGAGTAGGATGAGAACACTCCATGACAATTTTAAGTATGACAAGAACAAAGTAATGATGATAGCTGATAATAATTCTCAGTCAATATGTTGTATGTTTGTGAAGAGTGAGTTACTCCCCTTATATTACCAGACAAGGTGATATGAGTATCAACTATACATTCTAAGGGAGACAAGTCATACAGCAAATGTGTTATAATCAAGTTCTAGAATGTTTTCAGAAATAATATATTTGAGGCTTTATAGCCTAACTAATTTAGCATTCCCTTTTCCACAATCTTTGTTTATCTGAACTTAATCAAGGTTATTTCAGCAAATATTGAAACACACTGCAAAATGAAATGGAAATAAAACATTATAATCTTTATAGTAATTGATTTGCCAAAAAAGAGTATTTTAAGACCAGTCAGTGACTAGATCACTACCCCAGATCTGTAATTTTAACATTGGTGTCATTTTGACTAAAATGTGGTCTGATTGATACATTACCAGTAAAATGGAGACATTGTACTATCTAAACAATATAAGTTTAAGTTTAAAACATGATTTTACACCTGTTGTATGCATACGCTTTGTTGGTCATTAGTCTGATGAAGGTGACAGCGTACATATCATACTAGTCATCCAAACGTCACATAAAGCATATTTTGATTGTGTAAAATAATCTTTACATGAATCATACTTTTCAACCTGAAGAAAATGTTTACAAATGATTTATTCAGGTATGAATTTTCGTACAATGTTGCATTCAGTAGTGAATAATATAGACAGGTTGGCACTGCTGTCATTATTATTGATCATACAGACATTATAATTATAAATGACCTCATCGTTTTGTAAATGATTGGTCAGACACTATCATAATGACCTTATCATATTGTATTAGGCCTGAAGTGTTTATGTTAGTATCTTCTGTTAGCACACATGCTCAGAGGGCACCAATGAGTTTACATGCAATGGTGCAGCGTCCATCCATTGTCTGGGGTCAATTAAGATTTAAATTCAAACAACTTCTCAATAACCAAAAGGCCCTCCTATATTTGGCTTGTAAAGACTATGCTTGGATGAAGTGCTACCAAGTCTATTCAAATTAATGACCTTGACCAGCTTTCACCAAGTCATAGAGGTCAAATATGTCTTAAAATCCTCAAACAACTTTTTCTTAAAGACAAAAATGCCCTCCTAGGAACTGATTGCCACTCTGTTTCATACTGAGATGAAGTCCTACCAAGTGTTGGTCAGGTGGCTTAATAACTCGTTCCGTATCATTGTCGACTGTAGTCGACAAACTTCCATGCTCCATTTTTCCCGCTGTTGACTATAGTTGCAGACAAGCTATGTTGAGTTGCAATTAGCAGACAGCACGTGCAATTACCCAATACAATGAAGCCTGAAATTTCGAATCAATCCTTTTGGTTTGTCAAAACCTGTGTTTAAGTCAATTGACCTTGCTATATTTCATCATACCATTTGCAAGATTGTTATTAGATAAATAACATCTAGTTTTATTGGATAATATTATATAGTGTCAAATGCATACCTTTGAATATGAAATAAAAATGATCTATTCAATAACGCTAGGGAATAACACTGACCAGAGTCTGTAATGAAATACAACACACCAAAATGCACATGGTAATCTGCCATTTTGAAAAAAAACTTCTTGGGACCAATTTTGTTCACATGCATGATTTTGAAGTGATTGGTCAGTTTGTGTTCTAAGAAGACTAAGATATAGAAAACAGTTGGCTGTTCTGTCTACATGGTAATTGACTTCCCCTGTCTTACTGGTTTTTAGCCTCGTGCACAAAAACATCTCAGCATTAATGAGATGGATAATTTTAAGCACTCTTTCAATTCATGTTTGCTCATCAATTTATACTTATGTGGATTTCAAGAATGTTGACCATATGCCAACACCAGTCTTTGTATAACCTAGTTTGGATTAAAATGGACTTTTAGCTGGTGCAGTCTCAGCTTTTCTTACAGTACAAAAATGAGGAACAAATGAGAGCTGTAAGAATTTACATGCTATAGGCACAACATCCATTGAGTGTAAAATGTTCGCACGAAGGAAGACACGAAGATACAAGATTTGAATTTTAAAAGAAACACCTCATAAATGATAAAGGTATTTGTGTATGGTAAACTACAGGATGAGCTCATCAATATTCATATACACAACGTTATGGTAAACTACAGGATGAGCTCATCAATATTCATGATATACACAACGTGCATGCATGAGTTGGAGTTGTTGTGATGTAGGCAGAATATGAATACCTGAGAGGACTATGTATGAAAGTTATTCATTAAGCCAGCTAAATATGTTCATGCTGATGATATTTTTGCTGTAAAAAAATGAAAAAAAATAGATGACACATATATGAATAGTGTCTGTGGCTTATAAACTCAAGCAGATTTTTGATACTTAATATCAACATTATCATTGTTCACATTTCCCCTTAAGAATATGGCGAAAAATGTGCTATGCATGAAAGAGGTAAAGTAATAGTTTAGGTAGCCTACCCCCCCCCCCCCCCCCATCCTCCCCGCTAAAAAACAATAAAGAGCAATATATTGGGATCAAACATCTGAAACCAGTATATATAGAATGATATTTCCATTGTCATCATACAATTTATACATCTGTAAGTGGAGTGAGGGTATATATATTGGGTATAAACTTGTATCCCCTCCTCACCCCCACCCTTAGTACAGAACTTGACAGCTCTTAAGTTTTAAACTCGGCTCTCAGCATCAAAAATACTTTGTAATATTATAATGCATACTTATAAGGATTTACATACAATCTTGTAATTGGAATGGCTTTCTTAAAAAAAAACTAGGAATGTTTTAGGTCACCTGAGACAAAGTCTCAAGGGACCTATTCTAATCACATTTTGTCTGCCATCATGCATCTGTAAACAGGTTAAATTTTCGACCTCTTCTCAAAAACCCCGAACCAATTTAAATGAAATTTAGCAGGGATCTTTCCTGGCCAAAGATACATCTAAATTGTGAAGTATATGGTCCTAACCCTCTAGGAGGCTGAGGGAGGGAGTGATTGACTATGGTGAGTGGTGTGAGACCTTTGTGACTGTGGAGCTTGGCTAGGTTTACTTGACCTTGTAACCAGAGTGATTGACTATGGTGAGTGGTGTGAGACCTTAGTGACTGTGGAGCCGGCTTAGGTTAACTTGACCTTGTAACCAGAGTGATTGACTATGGTGAGTGGTGTGAGACCTTAGTGACTGTGGAGCCAGCTTAGGTTAACTTGACCTTGTAACCAGAGTGACTGACTATGGTGAGTGGTTTGAGACCTTGGTGATTGTGGAGGTGGGCTAGGTTAACTTGTAACCAGAGTGACTGACTATGGTGAGTGGTTTGAGACCTTGGTGACTGTGGAGCTGGGCTAGGTTTACTTGTAACCAGAGTGATTGACTATGGTGAGTGGTTTGAGACCTTGATGACTGTGGAGCTGGGCTAGGTTTACTTGACCTTGTAACCAGAGTGATTGACTATGGTGAGTGGTGTGAGACCTTGGTGACTGTGGAGCTCGGCTAGGTTTACCTTGTAACCTGAGTGATTGACTATGGTGAGTGGTTTGAGACCTTGGTGACTGAGGAGGTGGGCTAGGTTTAGTTGTAACCGGAGTGATTGACTTTGGTGAGTGGTTTGAGACCTTGGTGACTGTGGAGGTGGGGTAGGTTTACTTGTAACCAGAGTGACTGACTATGGTGAGTGGTTTGAGACCTTGGTGACTGTGGAGGTGGGCTAGGTTTACTCGTAACCAGAGTGATTGACTATGGTGAGTGGTTGGATACCTTGGTGACTGTGGAGCTGGTCTAGGTTTACTTGACCTTGTAACTGGAGTGATTGACTATGGTGAGTGGTTGGAGACCTTAGTGACTGTGGAGGTGGGCTAGGTTTACTTGTAACCAGAGTGAATGACTATGGTGAGTGGTTTGAGACCTTGGTGACTGTGGAGCTGGGCTAGGTTTACCTGTAACCAGAGTGAATGACTATGGTGAGTGGTTTGAGACCTTGGTGACTGTGGAGCTGGGCTAGGTTTACTTGTAACCAGAGTGACTGACTATGGTGAGTGGTTTGAGACCTTGGTGACTGTGGAGCTGGGCTAGGTTTACTTGACCTTGTAACCAGAGTGATTGACTATTTTGAGTGGTGTAAGACCTTGGTGACTGTGGAGCTGGGCTAGGTTTACCTTGTAACCTGAGTGATTGACTATGGTGAGTGGTTTGAGACCTTGGTGACTGTGGAGGTGGGCTAGGTTTAGTTGTAACCGGAGTGATTGACTTTGGTGAGTGGTTTGAGACCTTGGTGACTGTGGAGCTGGGCTAGGTTTAGTTGTAACCAGAGTGACTGACTATGGTGAGTGGTTTGAGACCTTGGTGACTGTGGAGGTGGGGTAGGTTTACTCGTAACCAGAGTGATTGACTATGGTGAGTGGTTGGATACCTTGGTGACTGTGGAGCTGGGCTAGGTTTACCAGTAACCAGAGTGAATGACTATGGTGAGTGGTTTGAGACCTTGGTGACTGTGGAGCTGGGCTAGGTTTACCTGTAACCAGAGTGATTGACTATGGTGAGTGGTTTGAGAACTTGGTGACTGTGGAGCTGGGCTAGGTTTACTTGTAACCAGAGTGATTGACTATGGTGAGTGGTTGGATACCTTGTTGATTGTTGAGGTGGGCTAGGTTTACTTGACCTTGTAACCAGAGTGATTGACTATGGTGAGTGGTTGGATACCTTGTTGATTGTGGAGGTGGGCTAGGTCTACTTGACCTTGTAACCAGAGTGATTGACTATGGTGAGTGGTTGGAGACCTTGGTGACTGTGGAGCTGGGCTAGGTCTACTTGACCTTGTAACCAGAGTGACTGACTATGGTGAGTGGTTGGAGACCTTGGTGACTGTGGAGCTGGGCTAAGTTTACTTGTAACCAGAGTGATTGACTATGGTGAGTGGTTTGAGACCTTGGTGACTGTGGAGTTGGAGTAGGTTTACTTGTAACCAGAGTGACTGACTATGGTGAGTGGTTTGAGACCTTGGTGACTGTGGAGGTGGGCTAGGTTTACTCGTAACCGGAGTGATTGACTATGGTGAGTGGTTTGAGACCTTGGTGACTGTGGAGGTGGGGTAGGTTTACTTGTAACCAGAGTGACTGACTATGGTGAGTGGTTGGAGACCTTGGTGACGGTGGAGGTGGGCTAGGTTTACTTGTAACCAGAGTGATTGGCTTTGGTGAGTGGTTGGAGACCTTGGTGATTGTGGCCCTGGGCTAGGTTTACTCGTAACCAGAGAGATTGACTATGGTGAGTGGTTTGAGACCTTGGTGACTGTGGAGCTGGGCTATATTGTGTGACTGACTATGATGAGTGGTTGGAGACCTTGGTGACTGTGGAGGTGGGCTAGGTTTACTTGTAACCAGAGTGATTGACTATGGTGAGTGGTGTGAGACCTAGGTGACTGTGGAGCTGGGCTAGGTTTACTTGTAACCAGAGAGATTGACTTTGGTGAGTGGTTTGAGACCTTGGTGATTGTGGAGCGGGCTTAGGTTTACTTGACCTTGTAACCAGAGTGATTGACTTTGGTGAGTGGTGTGAGACCTTGGTGATTGTGGAGCTGGGCTAGGTTTACTTGACCTTGTAACCAGAGTGATTGACTATGGTGAGTGGTTTGAGACCTTGGTGACTGTGGAGGTGGGCTAGGTTTAGTTGTAACCGGAGTGATTGACTTTGGTGAGTGGTTTGAGACCTTGGTGACTGTGGAGCTGGGCTAGGTTTAGTTGTAACCAGAGTGACTGACTATGGTGAGTGGTTTGAGACCTTGGTGACTGTGGAGGTGGGGTAGGTTTACTCGTAACCAGAGTGATTGACTATGGTGAGTGGTTGGATACCTTGGTGACTGTGGAGCTGGTCTAGGTTTACTTGACCTTGTAACTGGAGTGATTGACTATGGTGAGTGGTTGGAGACCTTAGTGACTGTGGAGGTGGGCTAGGTTTACTTGTAACCAGAGTGAATGACTATGGTGAGTGGTTTGAAACCTTGGTGACTGTTAAGCTGGGCTAGGTTTACCAGTAACCAGAGTGAATGACTATGGTGAGTGGTTTGAGACCTTGGTGACTGTGGAGCTGGGCTAGGTTTACCTGTAACCAGAGTGATTGACTATGGTGAGTGGTTTGAGAACTTGGTGACTGTGGAGCTGGGCTAGGTTTACTTGTAACCAGAGTGATTGACTATGGTGAGTGGTTGGATACCTTGTTGATTGTTGAGGTGGGCTAGGTTTACTTGACCTTGTAACCAGAGTGATTGACTATGGTGAGTGGTTGGATACCTTGTTGATTGTGGAGGTGGGCTAGGTTTACTTGACCTTGTAACCAGAGTGATTGACTATGGTGAGTGGTTGGATACCTTGGTGATTGTGGAGGTGGGCTAGGTTTACTTGACCTTGTAACCAGAGTGATTGACTATGGTGAGTGGTTTGAGACCTTGGTGATTGTGGAGCTGGGCTAGGTTTACTTGTAACCAGAGTGATTGACTATGGTGAGTGGTGTGAGACCTTGGTGACTGTGGAGCTGGGCTAGGTTTACTTGACCTTGTAACCAGAGTGATTGACTTTGGTGAGTGGTTTGAGACCTTGGTGACTGTGGAGCTGGGCTAGGTTTACTTGACCTTGTAACCAGAGTGATTGACTATGGTGATTGGTTTGAGACCATGGTGACTGTGGAGCTGGGCTAGGTTTACTTGTAACCAGAGTGATTGACTTTGGTGAGTGGTGTGAGACCTTGGTGATTGTGGAGCGGGCTTAGGTTAACTTGACCTTGTAACCAGAGTGATTGACTATGGTGAGTGGTTTGAGACCTTGGTGACTGTGGAGCTGGGCTAGGTTTACTTGACCTTGTAACCAGAGTGATTGACTATGGTGAGTGGTGTGAGACCTTGGTGACTGTGGAGCTGGGCTAGGTTTACTTGTAACCAGAGTGAATGACTATGGTGAGTGGTTTGAGACCTTGGTGACTGTGGAGCTGGGCTAGGTTTACTTGACCTTGTAACCAGAGTGACTGACTATGGTGAGTGGTTTGAGACCTTGGTGATTGTTGAGGTGGGCTAGGTCTACTTGACCTTGTAACCAGAGTGATTGACTATGGTGAGTGGTTGGAGACCTTGGTGACTGTGGAGCTGGGCTAGGTCTACTTGACCTTGTAACCAGAGTGACTGACTATGGTGAGTGAATGGAGACCTTGGTGACTGTGGAGCTGGGCTAAGTTTACTTGTAACCAGAGTGATTGACTATGGTGAGTGGTTTGAGACCTTGGTGACTGTGGAGTTGGAGTAGGTTTACTTGTAACCAGAGTGACTGACTATGGTGAGTGGTTTGAGACCTTGGTGACTGTGGAGGTGGGCTAGTTTTACTCGTAACCGGAGTGATTGACTATGGTGAGTGGTTTGAGACCTTGGTGACTGTGGAGGTGGGGTAGGTTTACTTGTAACCAGAGTGACTGACTATGGTGAGTGGTTGGAGACCTTGGTGACGGTGGAGGTGGGCTAGGTTTACTTGTAACCAGAGTGATTGGCTTTGGTGAGTGGTTGGAGACCTTGGTGATTGTGGCCCTGGGCTAGGTTTACTCGTAACCAGAGAGATTGACTATGGTGAGTGGTTTGAGACCTTGGTGACTGTGGAGCTGGGCTATATTGTGTGATTGACTATGGTTAGTGGTTGGGGACCTTGGTGACTGTGGAGGTGGGCTAGGTTTATTTGTAACCAGAGTGATTGACTATGGTGAGTGGTGTGAGACCTTGGTGACTGTCGAGGTGGGCTAGGTTTACTTGTAACCAGAGTGACTGACTATGGTGAGTGGTTTGAGACCTTGGTGTCTGTGGAGGTGGGCTAGGTTTACTTGACCTTGTAACCAGAGTGATTGACTATGGTGAGTGGTTGGAGACCTTGGTGATTGTGGCCCTGGGCTAGGTTTACCTTTTAACCAGAGTGATTGACTATGGTGAGTGGTTTGAGACCTTGGTGATTGTGGAGCTGGGCTAGGTTTACTTGACCTTGTAACCGGAGTGATTGACTATGGTGAGTGGTTGGAGACCTTGGTGACTGTGGAGCTGGGCTAGGTTTACTTGTAACCAGAGAGATTGACTATGATGAGTGGTTGGATACCTTGGTGACTGTGGAGGTGGGCTAGGTTTACTCGTAACCAGAGTGATTGACTTTGGTGAGTGGTTTGAGACCTTGGTGATTGTGGAGCGGGCTTAGGTTTACTTGTCCTTGTAACCAGAGTGATTGACTATGGTGAGTGGTGTGAGACCTTGGTGACTGTGGAGCTGGGCTAGGTTTACTTGACCTTGTAACCAGAGTGATTGACTTTGGTGAGTGGTTTGAGACCTTGGTGACTGTGGAGCTGGGTTAGGTTTACTCGTAACCGGAGTGATTGACTTTGGTGAGTGGTTTGAGACCTTGGTGACTGTGGAGCTGGGCTAGGTTTACTTGTAACCAGAGAGATTGACTATGGTGAGTGGTTGGAGACCTTGGTGACTGTGGAGCTGGGCTAGGTTTACTTGTAACCAGAGAGATTGACTATGGTGAGTGGTTGGAGACCTTGGTGACTGTGGAGCTGGGCTAGGTTTACTTGACCTTGTAACCGGAGTGATTGACTATGGTGAGTGGTTGGAGACCTTGGTGACTGTGGAGCTGGGCTAGGTTTACTTGTAACCAGAGAGATTGACTATGGTGAGTGGTTGGAGACCTTGGTGATTGTGGAGCTGGGCTATATTGCGTGACTGACTATGGTGAATGGTTGGAGACCTTGGTGACTGTGGAGGTGGGCTATATTGCGTGACTGACTATGGTGAATGGTTGGAGACCTTGGTGACTGTGGAGCTGGGCTAGGTTTACTTGACCTTGTAACCGGAGTGATTGACTATGGTGAGTGGTTGGAGACCTTGGTGACTGTGGAGGTGGGCTAGGTTTACTTGTAACCAGAGTGATTGACTATGGTGAGTGGTTTGAGACCTTGGTGACTGTGGAGCTGGGCTATATTGCGTGACTGACTATGGTGAATGGTTGGAGACCTTGGTGACTGTGGAGGTGGGCTAGGTTTACTTGTAACCAGAGAGATTGACTATGGTGAGTGGTTGGAGACCTTGGTGACTGTGGAGCTGGGCTAGGTTTACTTGTAACCAGAGAGATTGACTATGGTGAGTGGTTGGAGACCTTGGTGACTGTGGAGCTGGGCTAGGTTTACTTGTAACTAGAGTGTTGACTATGGTGAGTGGTTGGAGACCTTGGTGACTGTGGAGCTGGGCTAGGTTTACTCGTAACCAGAGTGATTGACTATGGTGAGTGATGTGAGACCTTGGTGATTGTGGAGCTGGGCTAGGTTTACCTTGTAACCAGAGTGATTGACTATGGTGAGTGGTGTGAGACCTTGGTGACTGTGGAGCTGGGCTAGGTTTACTTGACCTTGTAACCAGAGTGATTGACTTTGGTGAGTGGTTTGAGAACTTGGTGACTGTGGAGCTGGGTTAGGTTTACTCGTAACCGGAGTGATTGACTTTGGTGAGTGGTTTGAGACCTTGGTGACTGTGGAGCTGGGCTAGGTTTACTTGTAACCAGAGAGATTGACTATGGTGAGTGGTTGGAGACCTTGGTGATTGTGGAGCTGGGCTAGGTTTACTCGTAACCGGAGAGATTGACTATGGTGAGTTGTTGGAGACCTTGGTGATTGTGGAGCTGGGCTAGGTTTACTTGTAACCAGAGAGATTGACTTTGGTGAGTGGTGTGAGACCTTGGTGATTGTGGAGCTGGGCTAGGTTTACTTGACCTTGTAACCGGAGTGATTGACTATGGTGAGTGGTTGGAGACCTTGGTGACTGTGGAGCTGGGCTAGGTTTACTTGTAACCAGAGAGATTGACTATGATGAGTGGTTGGATACCTTGGTGACTGTGGAGGTGGGCTAGGTTTACTCGTAACCAGAGTGATTGACTTTGGTGAGTGGTTTGAGACCTTGGTGATTGTGGAGCGGGCTTAGGTTTACTTGTCCTTGTAACCAGAGTGATTGACTATGGTGAGTGGTGTGAGACCTTGGTGACTGTGGAGCTGGGCTAGGTTTACTTGACCTTGTAACCAGAGTGATTGACTTTGGTGAGTGGTTTGAGACCTTGGTGACTGTGGAGCTGGGTTAGGTTTACTCGTAACCGGAGTGATTGACTTTGGTGAGTGGTTTGAGACCTTGGTGACTGTGGAGCTGGGCTAGGTTTACTTGTAACCAGAGAGATTGACTATGGTGAGTGGTTGGAGACCTTGGTGATTGTGGAGCTGGGCTAGGTTTACTCGTAACCGGAGAGATTGACTATGGTGAGTTGTTGGAGACCTTGGTGATTGTGGAGCTGGGCTAGGTTTACTTGTAACCAGAGAGATTGACTATGGTGAGTGGTTGGAGACCTTGGTGATTGTGGAGCTGGGCTAGGTTTACTCGTAACCGGAGAGATTGACTATGGTGAGTTGTTGGAGACCTTGGTGACTGTGGAGCTGGGCTAGGTTTACTCGTAACCGGAGAGATTGACTATGGTGAGTGGTTGGAGACCTTGGTGACTGTGGAGCGGGCTTAGGTTTACTTGTAACCAGAGAGATTGACTATGGTGAGTGGTTGGAGACCTTGGTGACTGTGGAGCTGGGCTAGGTTTACCTTGTAACCAGAGAGATTGACTATGGTGAGTGGTTGGAGACCTTGGTGACTGTGGAGCTGGGCTAGGTTTACTTGTAACTAGAGTGTTGACTATGGTGAGTGGTTGGAGACCTTGGTGACTGTGGAGCTGGGCTAGGTTTACCTCGTAACCAGAGTGATTGACTATGGTGAGTGGTGTGAGACCTTGGTGATTGTGGAGCTGGGCTAGGTTTACCTTGTAACCAGAGTGATTGACTATGGTGAGTGGTGTGAGACCTTGGTGACTGTGGAGCTGGGCTAGGTTTACTTGACCTTGTAACCAGAGTGATTGACTTTGGTGAGTGGTTTGAGAACTTGGTGACTGTGGAGCTGGGTTAGGTTTACTCGTAACCGGAGTGATTGACTTTGGTGAGTGGTTTGAGACCTTGGTGATTGTGGAGCTGGGCTAGGTTTACTCGTAACCGGAGAGATTGACTATGGTGAGTTGTTGGAGACCTTGGTGATTGTGGAGCTGGGCTAGGTTTACTTGTAACCAGAGAGATTGACTATGGTGAGTGGTTGGAGACCTTGGTGACTGTGGAGCTGGGCTAGGTTTACTTGTAACCAGAGAGATTGACTATGGTGAGTGGTTGGAGACCTTGGTGACTGTGGAGCTGGGCTAGGTTTACTTGTAACCAGAGAGATTGACTATGGTGAGTGGTTGGAGACCTTGGTGACTGTGGAGCTGGGCTAGGTTTACTCGTAACCAGAGTGATTGACTATGGTGAGTGGTGTGAGACCTTGGTGACTGTGGAGCTGGGCTGGGTTTACTTGTAACCAGAGTGATTGACTATCTCGAGTGGTTTGATACCTTGGTGACTGTGGAGCTGGGCTAGGTTTACTTGACCTTGTAACCGGAGTGATTGACTATGGTGAGTGGTTGGAGACCTTGTTGATTGTGGAGCTGGGCTAGGTTTACCTGTAACCAGAGTGATTGACTATGGTGAGTGGTTTTAGACCTTGGTGACTGTGGAGCTGGGCTATATTGTGTGACTGACTTTGGTGAGTGGTTGGAGACCTTTGTGACTGTGGAGCTGGGCTAGGTTTACTTGTAACCAGAGTGATTGACTATGGTGAGTGGTTGGAGACCTTGGTGACTGTGGAGCTGGGCTAGGTCTACTTGACCTTGTAACCAGAGTGATTGACTATGGTGAGTGGTGTGAGACCTTGGTGACTGTGGAGGTGGGGTAGGTTTACTTGTAACCAGAGTGATTGACTATGGTGAGTGGTGTGAGACCTTGGTGACTGTGGAGGTGGGCTAGGTTTACTTGTAACCAGAGAGATTGACTATGGTGAGTGGTTGGAGACCTTGGTGACTGTGGAGGTGGGCTAGGTTTACTTGTAAACAGAGTGATTGACTATGGTGAGTGGTTTGAGACCTTGGTGATTGTGGAGCTGGGCTAGGTTTACTTGTAACCAGAGTGATTGACTTTGGTGAGTGGTATGAGACCTTGGTGACTGTGGAGCTGGGCTAGGTCTACTTGACCTTGTAACAAAAGTGATTGACTATGGTGAGTGGTATGATACCTTGGTGATTGTGGAGCAGGCTTAGGTTTACTTGACCTTGTAACCAGAGTGATTGACTTTGGTGAATGGTTTGAGACATTGGTGATTGTGGAGCAGGCTTAGGTTTACTTGACCTTGTAACAAGAGTGATTGACTATGGTGAGTGGTTTGAGACCTTGGTGACTGTGGAGCTTGGCTAGGTCTACTTGACCTTGTAACCAGAGAGATTGACTATGGTGAGTGGTTTGAGACCTTGGTGACTGTGGAGCTGGGCTAGGTCTACTTGACCTTGTAACCAGAGTGATTGACTATGGTGAATGGTGTGAGACCTTGGTGACTGTGGAGCTGGGCTAGGTCTACTTGTAACCAGAGTGATTGACTATGGTGAGTGGTTGGATACCTTGGTGACTGTGGAGCTGGGCTAGGTCTACTTGACCTTGTAACCAGAGTGATTGACTATGGTGAATGGTGTGAGACCTTGGTGACAGTGGAGCTGGGCTAGGTTTACTTGTAACCAGAGTGATTGACTATGGTGAGTGGTTTGAGACCTTGGTGACAGTGGAGCTTGGCTAGGTTTACTTGACCTTGTAACCAGAGTGATTGACTATGGTGAGTGGTTTGAGACCTTGATGACAGTGGAGCTGGGCTAGGTTTACTTGTAACCAGAGTGATTGACTATGGTGAGTGGTTTGAGACCTTGGTGACAGTGGAGCTGGGCTAGGTTTACTTGACCTTGTAACCAGAGTGATTGACTTTGGTGAATGGTGTGAGACCTTGGTGATTGTGGAGCAGGCTTAGGTTTACTTGACCTTTTAACCAGAGTGATTGACTATGGTGAGTGGTTGGAGACCTTGGTGACTGTGGAGCTGGGCTAGGTCTACTTGACCTTGTAACAAGAGTGATTGACTATGGTGAGTGGTATGAGACCTTGGTGATTGTGGAGCAGGCTTAGGTTTACTTGACCTTGTAACCAGAGTGATTGACTTTGGTGAATGGTTTGAGACCTTGGTGACTGTGGAGCTGGGCTAGGTTTACTTGAACTTGTAACCAGAGTGATTGACTTTGGTGAGTGGTTTGAGACCTTGGTGACTGTGGAGCTGGGCTAGGTTTACTTGACCTTGTAACCAGAGTGATTGACTTTGGTGAGTGGTTTGAGACCTTGGTGACTGTGGAGCTGGGCTAGGTTTACTTGACCTTGTAACCAGAGTGATTGACTATGGTGAGTGGTTGGAGACCTTTGTGACTGTGGAGCTGGGCTAGGTTTACTTGTAACCAGAGTGATTGACTATGGTGAGTGGTTTGAGACCTTGGTGATTGTGGAGCTGGGCTAGGTTTACCTTGTAACCAGAGTAGTTTTACTATCACAGTATGCTAGCCTCATGACTGTCAGCGTTATTAGTTACAGGTACCAACTGTCAGTGTTATTAGTTACAGGCACCAACTGTCAGTGTTATTAGTTACAGGCACCAACTGTCAGTGTTATTAGTTACAGGCACCAACTGTCAGCGTTATTAATTACAGGTACCAACTGTCAGCGTTATTAGTTACAGGCACCAACTGTCAGTGTTATTAGTTACAGGCACCAACTGTCAGTGTTATTAGTTACAGGCACCAACTGTCAGTGTTATTAGTTACAGGCACCAACTGTCAGTGTTATTAGTTACAGGTACCAACTGTCAGTGTTATTAGTTACAGGTACCAACTGTCAGTGTTATTAGTTACAGGTACCAACTGTCAGCGTTATTAGTTACAGGCACCAACTGTCAGTGTTATTAGTTACAGGCACCAACTGTCAGCGTCATTAGTTACAGGCACCAACTGTCAGTGTTATTAGTTACAGGTACCAACTGTCAGCGTTATTAGTTACAGGCACCAACTGTCAGTGTTATTAGTTACAGGCACCAACTGTCAGTGTTATTAGTTACAGGCACCAACTGTCAGTGTTATTAGTTACAGGCACCAACTTTCATTGTTATTAGTTACAGGCACCAACTGTCAGTGTTATTAGTTACAGGCACCAACTTTCATTGTTATTAGTTACAGGCACCAACTGTCAGTGTTATTAGTTACAGGTACCAACTGTCAGCGTTATTAGTTAAAGGCACCAACTGTCAGTGTTATTAGTTACAGGCACCAACTGTCAGTGTTATTAGTTACAGGCACCAACTGTCAGTGTTATTAGTTACAGGTACCAACTGTCAGTGTTATTAGTTACAGGCACCAACTGTCAGTGTTATTAGTTACAGGCACCAACTGTCAGTGTTATTAGTTACAGGCACCAACTGTCAGTGTTATTAGTTACAGGCACCAACTTTCATTGTTATTAGTTACAGGCACCAACTGTCAGTGTTATTAGTTACAGGCACCAACTGTCAGTGTTATTAGTTACAGGCACCAACTGTCAGTGTTATTAGTTACAGGCACCAACTGTAAGTGTTATTAGTTACAGGCACCAACTTTCATTGTTATTAGTTACAGGCACCAACTGTCAGTGTTATTAGTTACAGGCACCAACTGTCAGCGTTATTAGTTACAGGCACCAACTGTCAGTGTTATTAGTTACAGGCACCAACTGTCAGTGTTATTAGTTACAGGCACCAACTTTCATTGTTATTAGTTACAGGCACCAATCCAATGCCAATAAATTGCCAAACATGTGGTTAAAACAGTATCAGAAAAACTGAAAAAAACTGTTAATAACTGGCCCTTGGCAATTTAAAAACAGAAAGATTACTGGATGCCTGAAAAATACTTAATAATTCAAATACAAGGAAGCAGGAAACAATTCTGTTCTTTAATTCAGGTCTGTCCTGGGGCAGTTTTAAAGTCCATGAAAGTTTTTAAGTGGAGAAAATTGGATTGTAAAATATCAAGGGAGAGTTTGGTAATGTGTTACGATGTTGGATGTGGGGTGTTCCATGAAATTGAAATTTTCTTGAATGCACCATTTTGCTTCTAAATTAAAAATAAAGTAGGGAGGGGGGCATCAGTCCCTGGACCAGGAAACAGGTTATGATATATATACTGCAAGAGCTAGTTGGTCCTGATATGTTGTATATTTGTTTATCATATGTAGCTGAATTCATGTTGGTTGACCATAATTTTATGACACTGTATGTGTACAGGATCTGTAAAAATGTGTGTGGTAGCAAAATACTGAAATACTCCCAGGGCACTGTAAGGTACTGCCATTGGTTTTATCAGGAACTCCAGCTTTCATCCACCATGAAAACCTGGCACATCCTAAATAACCCAAGCTGTAAATAGATATGAAACACAAACACACCAAGCCCTAGGATAACGTTGTCAGCCCCAGCAGCAGTTGAAATAAGACCACATTGTTTTTATAGACAGTTGTAATATTTGTATTGATCAGACGTGCCTTGAGACGATTGCAGGGATGTTGTTTGTACACGTTTGAGGTGGGTTTATAGAACCAGGCTCTGAGGCAGTATATATAATCCACCAGGCTCTGAGGCAGTATATATAATCCACCAGGCTCTGAGGCAGTATATATAATCCACCAGGCTCTGAGGCAGTATATATAATCCACCAGGCTCTGAGGCAGTATATATAATCCACAAGGCTCTGAGGCAGTATATATAATCCACCAGGCTCTGAAGCAGTATGTATAATCCACAAGGCTGGTGCAGTATGTATAATCCACCAGGCTCTGAGGCAGAATGTATAATCCACAAGGCTGGGGCAGTATGTATAATCCACCAGGCTCTGAGGCAGTATATATAATCCACCAGGCTCTGAGGCAGTATGTATAATCCACCAGGCCCTGAGGCAGTATGTATAATCCACCAGGCTCTGAGGCAGTATATAAAATCCACAAGGCTTTGGCAGTATATATAATCCAACAGGCTCTGAGGCAGTATGTATAATCCAACAGACTGGGGCAGTATGTATAATCCACCAGGCTCTGAGGCAGCATATATAATCCACCAGGCCCTGAGGCAGTATGTATAATCCACCAGGCTCTGAGGCAGTATATATAATCCACCAGGCCCTGAGGCAGTATGTATAATCCACCAGGCTCTGAGGCAGTATATATAATCCACCAGGCTCTGAGGCAGTATGTATAATCCACAAGGCTGGGGCAGTATGTATAATCCACCAGGCTCTGAGGCAGTATGTATAATCCACCAGGCTCTGCGGCAGTATATATAATCCACCAGGCTCTGAGGCAGTATGTATAATCCACCAGGTTCTTAGGCAGTATATATAATCCACCAGGCTCTGAAGGCAGTATATATAATCCACCAAGCTCTGAGGCAGTATGTATAATCCACCAGACCCTGAGGCAGTATATATAATCCACCAGGCTGAGGCAGTATGTATAATCCACCAGGCTCTGGGGCAGTATGTATAATCCACCAGACTCTGAGGTAGTATGAATAATCCACCAGGCTGGGGCAGTATGTATAATCCACCAGGCCCTGAGGCAGTATGTATAATCCACCAGGCTCTGAGGCAGTATGTATAATCCACCAGGCTCTGATACAGTATATATAATCCACCAGGCCCTGAGGCAGTATGTATAATCCACCAGGCTGTGGCAGTATATATAATCCACTAGGCTGGGACAGTACGTATAATCCACCAGGCCCTGAGGCAGTATGTATAATCAGCCAGGCTTTGAGGCAATATGTATAATCCACCAGGCTCTGAGGCAGTATGTATAATCCACCAGGCTCTGAGGCAGTATGTATAATCCAACGGGCTCTGGGGCAGTATGTATAATCCACCAGGCTCTGAGGCAGTATATATAATCCACCAGGCTCTGAGGCAGTATGTATAATCCACAAGGCTGGGGCAGTATGTATAATCCACCAGGCTCTGAGGCAGTATGTATAATCCACCAGGCTCTGCGGCAGTATATATAATCCACCAGGCTCTGAGGCAGTATGTATAATCCACCAGGTTCTTAGGCAGTATATATAATCCACCAGGCTCTGAAGGCAGTATATATAATCCACCAAGCTCTGAGGCAGTATGTATAATCCACCAGACCCTGAGGCAGTATATATAATCCACCAGGCTGAGGCAGTATGTATAATCCACCAGGCTCTGGGGCAGTATGTATAATCCACCAGACTCTGAGGTAGTATGAATAATCCACCAGGCTGGGGCAGTATGTATAATCCACCAGGCCCTGAGGCAGTATGTATAATCCACCATACCCTGAGGCAGTGTGTATAATCCACCAGGATCTGAGGCAGTATGTATAATCCACCAGGCTGGGGCAGTATGTATAATCCACCAGGTTGGGGCAGTATGTATAATCCACCAGACTGAGGCAGTATATATAATCCACCAGGCTCTGGGGCAGTATATATAATCCACCAGGCTGTGAGGCAGTATATATAATCCACCAGGCTGGGGCAGTATGTATAATCCACCAGGCTCTGTGGCAGTATGTATAATCCACCAGGCTCTGAGGCAGTATGTATAATCCACCAGGCTCTGAGGCAGTGTGTATAATACACCAGGCTGAGGCAGTATATATAATCCACCAGGCTCTGGGGCAGTATGTATTATCCACCAGACTGTGGCAGTATGTATAATCCACTAGGCTCTGAGGCAGTATGTATAATCCACCATACCCTGAGGCAGTGTGTATAATCCACCAGGATCTGAGGCAGTATGTATAATCCACCAGGCTGGGGCAGTATGTATAATCCACCAGGCTTGGGCAGTATGTATAATCCACCAGACTGAGGCAGTATGTATAATCCACCAGCTCTGGGGCAGTATATATAATCCACCAGGCTGTAAGGCAGTATATATAATCCACCAGGCTGGGGCAGTATGTATAATCCACCAGGCTCTGAGGCAGTATGTATAATCCACCAGTCTCTGAGGCAGTATGTATAATCCACCAGGCTCTGAGGCAGTATGTATAATACACCAGGCTGAGGCAGTATATATAATCCACCAGGCTCTGGGGCAGTATGTATTATCCACCAGGCTGTGGCAGTATATATAATCCACCAGGCTCTGAGGCAGTATGTATACTCCACCAGGCTCTGAGGCAGTATGTATAATCCACCAGGCTGGGGCAGTATGTATAATCCACCAAGCTCTGAGGCAGTATGTATAATCCACCAGGCTCTGAGGCAGTATGTATAATCCACCAGGCACTGAGGCAGTATGTATAATCCACCAGGCTCTGAGGAAGTATGTATAATCCACCAGGCTCTGCGGCAGTATATATAATCCACCAGGCTCTGAGGCATTATATATAATCCACCAGGCTCTGAGGGCAGTATGTATAATCCACCAGGCTCTGAGGCACTACGTATAATCCACCAGACTCTGAGGCAGTGTGTATAATCCACCAGACCCTGAGGCAGTGTGTATAATCCACCAGGCTATGAGGCAGTATGTATAATCCACCAGGCTCTGAGGCAGTATGTATAATCCACCAGGCTTTGAGGCAGTATGTATAATCCACCAGACCCTGAGGCAGTATGTATAATCCACCAGACCCTGAGGCGGTATATATAATCCACCAGACCCTGAGGCAGTATATATAATCCACCAGACCCTGAGGCGGTATATATAATCCACCAGACCCTGAGGCAGTATATATAATCCACCAGGCCCTGAGGCAGTATATATAATCCACCAGGCTCTGAGGCAATATGTATAATCCACCAGCCTCTGAGGCAGTATGTATAATCCACCAGGCTGGGGCAGTATATATAATCCACCAGGCTCTGAGGCAGTGTGTATAATCCACCAGGCTCTGAGGCAGTATGTATAATCCACCAGACCCTGAGGCAGTATGTATAACCCACCAGACCCTGAGGCAGTATATATAATCCACCAGGCTCTGGGGCAGTATGTATAATCCACCAGGCTCTGGGGCAGTATATATAATCCACCAGGCTGTGAGGCAGTATGTATAATCCGCCAGGCTGTGATGCAGTATGTATAATCCACCAGACTGTGAGGCAGTATATATAATCCACCAGGCTGTGGCAGTATGTATAATCCACCAGGCTGTGAGGCAGTATGTATAATCCACCAGACCCTGAGGCAGTATATATAATCCACCAGGCTGAGGTAGTATGTATAATCCACCAGGCTCTGGGGCAGTATGTATAATCCACCAGACTCTGAGGTAGTATGAATAATCCACCAGGCTCTGAGGCAGTATATATAATCCACCAGGCTCTGAGGCAGTATATATAATCCACCAGGCTCTGGGGCAGTTTATATAATCCACCAGCTCTGGGGCAGTATATATAATCCACCATGCTCTGAGGCAGTGTGTATAATCAACCAGGCTCTGAGGCAGTATATATAATCCACCAGGCTCTGGGGCAGTCTGTATAATCCACCAGGCCCTGAGGCAGTGTGTATAATCCACCAGACTCTGAGGCAGTGTGTATAATCCACCAGACCCTGAGGCAGTGTGTATAATCCACCAGGCTATGAGGCAGTGTGTATAATCCACCAGGCTATGAGGCAGTATATATAATCCACCAGGCTCTGGGGCAGTATATATAATCCACCAGGCTCTGGAGCAGTATATATTCCACCAGGCTCTGAGGCAGTGTGTATAATCAACCAGGCTCTGAGGCAGTATATATAATCCACCAGGCTCTGAGGCAGTGTGTATAATCCACCAGGCTCTGAGGCAGTATATATAATCCACCAGGCTCTGAGGCAGTATATATAATCCACTAGGCTCTGAGGCAGTATATATAATCCACCAGGCTCTGGGGCAGTTTATATAATCCACCAGCTCTGGGGCAGTATATATAATCCACCATGCTCTGAGGCAGTGTGTATAATCAACCAGGCTCTGAGGCAGTATATATAATCCACCAGGCTCTGGGGCAGTCTGTATAATCCACCAGGCTCTGAGGCAGTGTGTATAATCCACCAGGCTCTGAGGCAGTATGTATAATCCACCAGGCTCTGAGGCAATATGTTTAATCCATCGGGCTCTGAGGCAGTATATATAATCCACCAGGCTCTGAGGCAGTATATATAATCTACGTCCGGGTTCTGAGGCAGTGTGTATAATCCACCAGGCTCTGAGGCAGTATGTATAATCCACCAGGCTCTGAGACAGTCTGTATAATCCACCAGGCTCTGAGGGCAGTCTGTATAATCCACCAGGCTCTGAGGCAGTGTGTATAATCCACCAGGCTCTGAGGCAGTATATATAATCCACCAGACCCTGAGGCAGTATATATAATCCACCAGGCTGAGGCAGTATGTATAATCCACCAGCCTCTGGGGCAGTATGTATAATCCACCAGGCACTGATGCAGTATGTATAATCCACCAGGCTGTGGCAGTATATATAATCCACTAGGCTGGGACAGTACGTATAATCCACCAGGCCCTGAGGCAGTATGTATAATCAACCAGGCTTTGAGGCAATATGTATAATCCACCAGGCTCTGAGGCAGTATGTATAATCCACCAGGCTCTGAGGCAGTATGTATAATCCACCAGGCTGGGGCAGTATATATAATCCACCAGGCTCTGAGGCAGTGTGTATAATCCACCAGGCTCTGAGGCAGTATGTATAATCCACCAGACCCTGAGGCAGTATGTATAACCCACCAGACCCTGAGGCAGTATATATAATCCACCAGGCTCTGGGGCAGTATGTATAATCCACCAGGCTCTGGGGCAGTATATATAATCCACCAGGCTGTGAGGCAGTATGTATAATCCGCCAGGCTGTGATGCAGTATGTATAATCCACCAGACTGTGAGGCAGTATATATAATCCACCAGGCTGTGGCAGTATGTATAATCCACCAGGCTGTGAGGCAGTATGTATAATCCACCAGACCCTGAGGTAGTATATATAATCCACCAGGCTGAGGCAGTATGTATAATCCACCAGGCTCTGGGGCAATATGTTTAATCCACCAGACTCTGAGGTAGTATATATAATCCACCAGGCTCTGAGGCAGTATATATAATCCACCAGGCTCTGAAGCAGTATGTATAATCCACAAGGCTGGTGCAGTATGTATAATCCACCAGGCTCTGAGGCAGAATGTATAATCCACAAGGCTCTGAGGCAGTATGTATAATCCACCAGGCTGGGGCAGTATATATAATCCACCAGGCTCTGAGGCAGTGTGTATAATCCACCAGGCTCTGAGGCAGTATGTATAATCCACCAGACCCTGAGGCAGTATGTATAACCCACCAGACCCTGAGGCAGTATATATAATCCACCAGGCTCTGGGGCAGTATGTATAATCCACCAGGCTCTGGGGCAGTATATATAATCCACCAGGCTGTGAGGCAGTATGTATAATCCGCCAGGCTGTGATGCAGTATGTATAATCCACCAGACTGTGAGGCAGTATATATAATCCACCAGGCTGTGGCAGTATGTATAATCCACCAGGCTCTGGGGCAGTATGTATAATCCACCAGACTCTGAGGTAGTATGAATAATCCACCAGGCTCTGAGGCAGTATATATAATCCACCAGGCTCTGAGGCAGTATATATAATCCACCAGGCTCTGGGGCAGTTTATATAATCCACCAGCTCTGGGGCAGTATATATAATCCACCAGGCTCTGGGGCAATATGTTTAATCCACCAGACTCTGAGGTAGTATATATAATCCACCAGGCTCTGAGGCAGTATATATAATCCACCAGGCTCTGAAGCAGTATGTATAATCCACAAGGCTGGTGCAGTATGTATAATCCACCAGGCTCTGAGGCAGAATGTATAATCCACCAGGCTCTGAGGCAGTATGTATAATCCACCAGGCTGGGGCAGTATATATAATCCACCAGGCTCTGAGGCAGTGTGTATAATCCACCAGGCTCTGAGGCAGTATGTATAATCCACCAGACCCTGAGGCAGTATGTATAACCCACCAGACCCTGAGGCAGTATATATAATCCACCAGGCTCTGGGGCAGTATGTATAATCCACCAGGCTCTGGGGC
Organism: Mimachlamys varia; assembly: GCA_947623455.1. NCBI lineage: Eukaryota > Metazoa > Mollusca > Bivalvia > Pectinida > Pectinidae > Mimachlamys > Mimachlamys varia. Next base: position 42,208,598 of record OX392542.1, read on the forward strand.
AGTATATATAATCCACCAGGCTGTGAGGCAGTATGTATAATCCGCCAGGCTGTGATGCAGTATGTATAATCCACCAGACTGTGAGGCAGTATATATAATCCACCAGGCTGTGGCAGTATGTATAATCCACCAGGCTGTGAGGCAGTATGTATAATCCACCAGACCCTGAGGTAGTATATATAATCCACCAGGCTGAGGCAGTATGTATAATCCACCAGGCTCTGGGGCAATATGTTTAATCCACCAGACTCTGAGGTAGTATATATAATCCACCAGGCTCTGAGGCAGTATATATAATCCACCAGGCTCAGGCAGTATATATAATCCACCAGGCTCTGAGGCAGTATGTATAATCCACCAGGCACTGAGGCAGTATGTATAATCCACCAGGCTCTGGGGCAGTATATATAATTCACCAGGCTCTGAGGCAGTATATATAATCCACCAGGCTCTGAGGGCAGTATGTATAATCCACCAGGCTCTGAGGCAATATGTATAATCCACCAGACTCTGAGGCAGTGTGTATAATCCACCAGACCCTGAGGCAGTGTGTATAATCCACCAGGCTATGAGGCAGTGTGTATAATCCACAAGGCTCTGAGGCAGTATATATAATCCACCAGGCTCTGGGGCAGTATATATAATCCACCAGGCTCTGGGGCAGTATATATTCAACCAGGCTCTGAGGCAGTGTGTATAATCAACCAGGCTCTGAGGCAGTATATATAATCCACCAGGCTCTGAGGCAGTGTGTATAATCCACCAGGCTCTGAGGCAGTATATATAATCCACCAGGCTCTGAGGCAGTATATATAATCCACTAGGCTCTGAGGCAGTATATATAATCCACCAGGCTCTGGGGCAGTTTATATAATCCACCAGCTCTGGGGCAGTATATATAATCCACCATGCTCTGAGGCAGTGTGTATAATCAACCAGGCTCTGAAGCAGTATATATAATCCACCAGGCACTGGGGCAGTCTGTATAATCCACCAGGCCCTGAGGCAGTGTGTATAATCCACCAGGCTCTGAGGCAGTATGTATAATCCACCAGGCTCTGAGGCAGTATATATAATCTACCACCGGGTTCTTAGGCAGTGTGTATAATCCACCAGGCTCTGAGGCAGTATGTATAATCCACCAGGCTCTGAGACAGTCTGTATAATCCACCAGGCTCTGAGGGCAGTCTGTATAATCCACCAGGCTCTGAGGCAGTGTGTATAATCCACCAGGCTCTGAGGCAGTATATATAATCCACCAGACCCTGAGGCAGTATATATAATCCACCAGGCTGAGGCAGTATGTATAATCCACCAGGCTCTGGGGCAGTATGTATAATCCACCAGGCTCTGAGGCAGTATATATAATCCACCAGGCTCTGAGGCAGTGTGTATAATCAACCAGGCTCTGAGGCAGTATATATAATCCACCAGGCTCTGGGGCAGTCTGTATAATCCAACAGGCCCTGAGGCAGTGTGTATAATCCACCAGGCTCTGACGCAGTATATATAATCCACCAGGCTCTGAGGCAGTATATATAATCTACCACCGGGTTCTGAGGCAGTGTGTATAATCCACCAGGCTCTGAGGCAGTATGTATAATCCACCAGGCTCTGAGACAGTCTGTATAATCCACCAGGCTCTGAGGCAGTATATATAATCTACCACCGGGTTCTGAGGCAGTGTGTATAATCCACCAGGCTCTGAGGCAGTATGTATAATCCACCAGGCTCTGAGACAGTCTGTATAATCCACCAGGCTCTGAGGGCAGTATATATAATCCACCAGACTCTGAGGCAGTCTGTATAATCCACCAGGCTCTGACGCAGTATGTATAATCCACCAGGCTCTGAGGCAATATGTTTAATCCACCTGGCTCTGAGGCAGTATATATAATCCACCAGGCTCTGAGGCAGTATATATAATCTACCACCGGGTTCTGAGGCAGTGTGTATAATCCACCAGGCTCTGAGGCAGTATGTATAATCCACCAGGCTCTGAGACAGTCTGTATAATCCACCAGGCTCTGAGGCAGTATATATAATCTACCACCGGGTTCTGAGGCAGTGTGTATAATCCACCAGGCTCTGAGGCAGTATGTATAATCCACCAGGCTCTGAGACAGTCTGTATAATCCACCAGGCTCTGAGGGCAGTATATATAATCCACCAGACTCTGAGGCAGTCTGTATAATCCACCAGACTCTGAGGCAGTATGTATTATCCACCAGGCTCTGAGGCAGTATGTATAATCCACCAGGCTCTGAGGCAGTATATATAATCCACCAGACTCTGAGGCAGTCTGTATAATCCACCAGACCCTGAGGGAAGTGTGTATAATCCACCAGGCCCATAGACGGTAGTATTAAACAATAGTCTCTGGATATGAGACCATATACCAGAAGGGGACCTAACCTCAGGGACAAAAGAGTATTAAACAATAGTCTCTGGATATGAGACCATATACCAGTAGTGGACCTAACCTCAGGGACAAAAGAGTATTAAACAATAGTCTCTGGATATGAGACCATATAGTAGGGGACCTAACCTGAGAGACAAAGTTAGTATTAAACAATAGTCTCTGGATATGAGACCATATAGTAGGGGACCTAACCTGAGAGACAAATTAAGTATTAAACAATAGTCTCTGAATATGACACCATATAGTAGTCGTATATTAGTAATACATGGTATGGTTAATTGTTTTATATTTATAAATATCACCCCTGGTAATAGTAAATTGTCATATAGATATCAAACCTGGAAATGGTAAATTGTTTTATATATAGATATCAGACCTGGTAATGGTAAATTGTTTTATATATATATATCAGACCTGGTAATGGTAAATTGTTATATATATAGATATCAGACCTGGTAATGGTAAATTGTTATATATATAGATATCAGACCTGGTAATGGTAAATTGTTATATATATAGATATCAGACCTGGTAATGGTAAATTGTTATATATATAGATATCAGACCAGGTAATGGTAAATTGTTTTATATATAGATATCAGACCTGGTAATGGTAAATTGTTATATATATAGATATCAGACCTGGTAATGGTAAATTGTTATATATATAGATATCTGACCTGGTAATGGTAAATTGTTATATATATAGATATCAGACCAGGTAATGGTAAATTGTTATATATATAGATATCAGACCTGGTAATGGTAAATTGTTATATATATAGATATCAGACCTGGTAATGGTAAATTGTTATATATATAGATATCAGACCAGGTAATGGTAAATTGTTTTATATATAGATATCAGACCTGGTAATGGTAAATTGTTATATATATAGATATCAGACCTGGTAATGGTAAATTGTTTTATATATATATATCAGACCTGGTAATGGTAAATTGTTATATATATATATATCAGACCTGGTAATGGTAAATTGTTTTATATATAGATATCAGACCTGGTAATGGTAAATTGTTATATATATAGATATCAGACCTGGTAATGGTAAATTGTTATATATATAGATATCAGACCAGGTAATGGTAAATTGTTTTATATATATATATCAGACCTGGTAATGGTAAATTGTTTTATATATAGATATCAGACCTGGTAATGGTAAATTGTTTATATATAGATATCAGACCTGGTAATAGTAAATTGTTATATATATATAGATATCAGACCTGGTAATGGTAAATTGTTATATATATAGATATCAGACCTGGTGATGGTAAATTGTTTTATATATAGATATCAGACCTGGTAATGGTAAATTGTTATATATATAGATATCAGACCTGGTAATGGTAAATTGTTATATATATATAGATATCAGACCTGGTAATGGTAAATTGTTATATATATATAGATATCAGACCTGGTAATGGTAAATTGTTTTATATATAGATATCAGACCTGGTAATAGTAAATTGTTATATATATAGATATCAGACCTGGTAATGGTAAATTGTTATATATATAGATATCAGACCTGGTAATGGTAAATTGTTTTATATATATATATCAGACCTGGTAATGGTAAATTGTTATATATATAGATATCAGACCTGGTAATGGTAAATTGTTTTATATATAGATATCAGACCTGGTAATGGTAAATTGTTTTATATATATATATCAGACCTGGTAATGGTAAATTGATATATATATAGATATCAGACCTGGTAATGGTAAATTGTTTTATATATATATATCAGACCTGGTAATGGTAAATTGTTTTATATATATCAGACCTGGTAATGGTAAATTGTTATATATATAGATATCAGACCTGGTAATGGTAAATTGTTATATATATATATATCAGACCTGGTAATGGTAAATTGTTTTATATATAGATATCAGACCTGGTAATGGTAAATTGTTATATATATAGATATCAGACCTGGTAATGGTAAATTGTTTATATATAGATATCATAACTGGTAATGGTAAATTATTTTATATATAGATATCAGACCTGGTAATGGTAAATTGTTTTATATATAGATATCAGACCTGGTAATGGTAAATTGTTATATATATAGATATCAGACCTGGTAATGGTAAATTGTTTTATATATAGATATCAGACCTGGTAATGGTAAATTGTTTTATATATATATAAGACCTGGTAATGGTAAATTGTTTTATATATATCAGACCTGGTAATGGTAAATTGTTATATATATAGATATCAGACCTGGTAATGGTAAATTGTTTTATATATAGATATCAGACCTGGTAATGGTAAATTATTTTATATATATATAAGACCTGGTAATGGTAAATTGTTTTATATATAGATATCAGACCTGGTAATGGTAAATTGTTATATATATAGATATCAGACCTGGTAATGGTAAATTGTTTTATATATAGATATCAGACCTGGTAATGGTAAATTGTTTTATATATATATATCAGACCTGGTAATGGTAAATTGTTATATATATATATATCAGACCTGGTAATGGTAAATTGTTTTATATATAGATATCAGACCTGGTAATGGTAAATTGTTTTATATATATATATCAGACCTGGTAATGGTAAATTGTTTTATATATAGATATCAGACCTGGTAATGGTAAATTGTTTTATATATATATATCAGACCTGGTAATGGTAAATTGTTATATATATAGATATCAGACCTGGTAATGGTAAATTGTTTTATATATATATATCAGACCTGGTAATGGTAAATTGTTTTATATATAGATATCAGACCTGGTAATGGTAAATTATTTTATATATAGATATCAGACCTGGTAATGGTAAATTGTTTTGTATATAGATATCAGACCTGGTAATGGTAAATTGTTTTGTATATAGATATCAGACCTAGTAATGGTAAATTGTTTTATATATATCAGACCTGGTAATGGTAAATTGTTTTATATATATCAGACCTGGTAATGGTAAATTGTTATACCTATGCTTTGGTTGGAAATCTTAATATTGACCAGAATGTTTCCTGTCACAGACAATTCAGATCTTTCTTTATTTTCTGATTTCCTAAGTCAACTGGTCCTGTGTTATTTGATTATATCTGTTCAAGAAATTAGTGAGGAGTGCATCACACACAACCATCCATTATATGTAGTTGCCACCTCTCCCCCGGCTCATAGACATGATAGTCTATAATTCAATTTGAGAAAAAAGTTGCTGACATAATAACAAATGAGATATGATGTTAATGTAAGAAGTGTTAACAGTCAGGCTTTAGGAAGGCAAAGCTTGAGCTACAGCAATTTGTGTCACAGTGTTAAGGTGCATTAAGGAAACTAGCTTTTTTAGAGAAGTGTATACATAAGGAACTTGCTTATTGGGTTAAGCAAATGTACACCTAGTCAGAGGCTGGATAAGTGCCCACTCTCCTGGTCAGTGTCTGGGTGTGTGTCCACTCTCCTGGTCAGTGTCTGGGTGAGTGTCCACTCTCCTGGTCAGTGTCTGGGTGGGTGTCCACTCTCCTGGTCAGTGTCTGGGTGAGTGTCCACTCTCCTGGTCAGTGTCTGGGTGGGTGTCCACTCTCCTGGTCAGTGTCTGTGTGAGTGTCCACTCTCCTGGTCATAGTCTGGGTGGGTGTCCACTCTCCTGGTCAGTGTCTGGGTGAGTGTCCACTCTCCTGGTCAGTGTCTGGGTGAGTGTCCACTCTCCTGGTCAGTGTCTGGGTGAGTGTCCACTCTTCTGGTCAGTGTCTGGGTGAGTGTGCATTCTCCTGGTCAGTGTCTGGGTGAGTGTCCACTCTCCTGGTCAGTGTCTGGGTGAGTGTTCACTCTCCTGGTCAGTGTCTGGGTGAGTACCCACTCTCCTTGTCAGTGTCTGGGTGTGTGTCCACTCTCCTGGTCAGTGTCTGGGTGAGTGTCCACTCTCCTGGTCAGTGTCTGGGTGGGTGTCCACTCTCCTGGTCAGTGTCTGGGTGAGTGTCCACTCTCCTGGTCCGTGTCTGTGTGAGTGTCCACTCTCCTGGTCAGTGTCTGGGTGGGTCGCCACTCTCCTGGTCAGTGTCTGGGTGGGTGTCCACTCTCCTGGTCAGTGTCTGGGTGAGTGTCCACTCTCCTGGTCAGTGTCTGGGTAAGTGTCCACTCTCCTGGTCAGTGTCTGGGTGAGTGTCCACTCTCCTGGTCAGTGTCTGGGTGAGTGTCCACTCTCCTGGTCAGTGTCTGGGTGGGTGTCCACTCTCCTGGTCAGTGTCTGGGTGAGTGTCGACTCTCCTGGTCAGTGTCTGGGTGAGTGTTGACTCTCCTGGTCAGTGTCTGGGTGAGTGTCGACTCTCCTGGTCAGTGTCTGGGTGAGTGTCGACTCTCCTGGTCAGTGTCTGGGTGGGTGTCCACTCTCCTGGTCAGTGTCTGGGAGGGTGTCCACTCTCCTGGTCAGTGTCTGGGTGAGTGTCCACTCTCCTTGTCAGTGTCTGGGTGAGTGTCCACTCTCCTGGTCAGTGTCTGGGTGAGTACCCACTCTCCTGGTCAGTGTCTGGGTGAGTGTCCACTCTCCTGGTCAGTGTCTGGGTGAGTGTCCACTCTCCTGGTCAGTGTCTGGGTGGGTGTCCACTCTCCTGGTCAGTGTCTGGGTGAGTACCCACTCTCCTGGTCAGTGTCTGGGTGAGTGTACACTCTCCTGGTCAGTGTCTGGGTGAGTGTCCACTCTCCTGGTCAGTGTCTGGGTGAGTGTCCACTCTCCTGGTCAGTGTCTGGGTGAGTGTCCACTCTCCTGGTCAGTGTCTGGGTGAGTGTCCACTCTCCTGGTCAGTGTCTGGGTGGGTGTCCACTCTCCTGGTCAGTGTCTGGGTGAGTGTCCACTCTCCTGATCAGTGTCTGGGTGAGTGTCCACTCTCCTGGTCAGTGTCTGGGTGGGTGTCCACTCTCCTGGTCCGTGTCTGGGTGTGTGTCCACTCTCCAGGTCCGTGTCTGGGTGGGTGTGCATTCTCCTGGTCAGTGTCTGGGTGAGTGTCCAATCTCCTGGTCAGTGTCTGGGTGAGTGTCCAATCTCCTGGTCAGTGTCTGGGTGGGTGTCCACTCTAGTGGTCAGTGTCTGGGTGAGTGTCCACTCTCCTGGTCAGTGTCTGGGTGAGTGTCCACTCTCCTGGTCCGTGTCTGGGTGGGTGTCCACTCTCCTGGTCAGTGTCTGGGTGAGTACCCACTCTCCTGGTCAGTGTCTGGGTGAGTGTCCACTCTCATGGTCCATGTCTGGGTGAGTACCCACTCTCCTGGTCAGTGTCTGGGTGGGTGTCCACTCTCCTGGTTAGTCAGTCTGGATGAGTGTCCACTCTCCTGGTCAGTGTCTGGGTGAGTGTCCACTCTCCTGGTCACTGTCTGGGTGGGTGTCCACTCTCCTGGTCAGTGTCTGGGTGAGTGTCCACTCTCCTGGTCAGTGTCTGGGTGGGTGTCCACTCTCCTGGTCAGTGTCTGGGTGAGTGTCCACTCTCCTGGTCAGTGTCTGGGTGAGTGTCCACTCTCCTGATCAGTGTCTGGGTGAGTACCCACTCTCCTTGTCAGTGTCTGGGTGGGTGTCCAGTCTCCTGGTCAGTGTCTGGGTGGATGTTCACTCTCCTGGTCAGTGTCTGGGTGAGTAGCCACTCTCCTGGTCATAGTCTGGGTGAGTATCCACTCTCCTGGTCAGTGTCTGGGTGGGTGTCCACTCTCCTGGTCAGTGTCTGGATGAGTGTCCACTCTCCTGGTCAGTGTCTGGGTGAGTGTCCACTCTCCTGGTCACTGTCTGGGTGGGTGTCCACTCTCCTGGTCAGTGTCTGGGTGAGTGTCCACTCTCCTGGTCAGTGTCTGGGTGGGTGTCCACTCTCCTGGTCAGTGTCTGGGTGAGTGTCCACTCTCCTGGTCAGTGTCTGGGTGAGTGTCCACTCTCCTGGTCCGTGTCTGGGTGGGTGTCCACTCTCCAGGTCCTTGTCTGGGTGGGTGTGCATTCTCCTGGTCAGTGTCTGGGTGAGTGTCCAATCTCCTGGTCAGTGTCTGGGTGAGTGTCCAATCTCCTGGTCAGTGTCTGGGTGGGTGTCCACTCTTGTGGTCAGTGTCTGGGTGAGTGTCCACTCTCCTGGTCAGTGTCTGGGTGAGTATCCACTCTCCTGGTCCGTGTCTGGGTGAGTGTCCACTCTCATGGTCCATGTCTGGGTGAGTACCCACTCTCCTGGTCAGTGTCTGGGTGGGTGTCCACTCTCCTGGTCAGTCAGTCTGAATGAGTGTCCACTCTCCTGGTCAGTGTCTGGGTGAGTGTCCACTCTCCTGGTCAGTGTCTGGGTGAGTGTCCACTCTCCTGATCAGTGTCTGGGTGAGTACCCACTCTCCTTGTCAGTGTCTGGGTGGGTGTCCAGTCTCCTGGTCAGTGTCTGGGTGGATGTTCACTCTCCTGGTCAGTGTCTGGGTGAGTACCCACTCTCCTGGTCATAGTCTGGGTGAGTACCCACTCTCCTGGTCAGTGTCTGGTTGGGTGTCCACTCTCCTGGTCAGTGTCTGGATGAGTGTCCACTCTCCTGGTCAGTGTCTGGGTGAGTGTCCACTCTCCTGGTCACTGTCTGGGTGGGTGTCCACTCTCCTGGTCAGTGTCTGGGTGAGTGTCCACTCTCCTGGTCAGTGTCTGGGTGGGTGTCGACTCTCCTGGTCAGTGTCTGGGTGAGTGTCCACTCTCCTGGTCAGTGTCTGGGTGAGTGTCCACTCTCCTGGTCAGTGTCTGGGTGAGTACCCACTCTCCTTGTCAGTGTCTGGGTGAGTGTTCACTCTCCTGGTTAGTGTCTGGGTGAGTGTCCACTTTCCTGGTCAGTGTCTGGGTGAGTGTCCACTCTCCTGGTCAGTGTCTGGGTGAGTGTCCACTCTCCTGATCAGTGTCTGGGTGAGTACCCACTCTCCTTGTCAGTGTCTGGTTGGGTGTCCACTCTCCTGGTCAGTGTCTGGGTGGATGTTCACTCTCCTGGTCAGTGTCTGGGTGAGTAGCCACTCTCCTGGTCATAGTCTGGGTGAGTACCCACTCTCCTGGATAGTGTCTGGGCGGGTCGCCACCCTTCTGGTCAGATGTTTTACAAAAACAGGAAGAGAACTTCTTTTTAGATTACTATCCAAAATGGGCAAGCAAATCCAAAAAAGATAAAAAAAACCTTAAAATATAGAAAATTCTCTTTAATGAGAATAACACTGTTTTGGTAAATGGACCTCATCATTATTGTGTCAGAAATATATTAGTGGAATCTAGATTAAATCACAGCCATTATAAATATTGTATAGTATATATATTTAGAGTTTACTGATATTTTGATTAAAAACAATATTTCCATTTTTTCACTGATTGATGATTATGTAGGGTTCCATGTATTTTAGTCTATAATGAAATCCAGTTTGATCCTTGAATGACAAATATTTTCCTCCCTGTGTCTCTCTCCACTGAATGATGCTGTAGACTGGGAATAATATTTTATTTGGATGATGAGGATGTGAATTGCTGCACCTTCTGTAATAGAATAAGTTTGAGGTTTGGCTTCCCCATCTGGCACAGTTATGTGGTTAATAGGAGATATAGCACCCACAAAATACAATTACAGCTATCAGGGGAATCAGCCCCAACCGATAGTCACACTTACTGGGATCGGCAGAATTTCCTCCTTAGAAACAACATATTTCTTTCCAGAAACAGCTACATTCATATTATATCATTGTAGTGTAACAACAATGTCCATTGTTGTGTTGCCTGAAAAGGCTTCATTTAGGGATCACTATGTCGACGTCGCAGAGGCGTCGGCGTCTGGTACCAACAGTTTCCGTGCTATAACTTGAGTTTCCTTGGCCAATCAAACTCAAACTTCATACAGTGCTTCCTTACCAAAAGTGCTCGCTTGAGATTGCTTTTCAGGGTCAAAAGTCAAAGGTCAAAGGTCAAGGTAACTGTTGCTATGAATAGAAAATCGGTTTCCGTGCAATAACTTGAGTTTCCTTTGGCCAATCAAACTCAAACTTCATACAGTGCTTTCTTACCAAAAGTGCTCGCTTGGGATTGCTTTTCAGTGTCAAAGGTCAAAGGTCAAGGTCACTGTTACTATAAATGGAAAATCTGTTTCTGTGCGATTTCTTGAGTTTCCTTTGGCCAATCAAACTCAAACTTCATAGAGTATTTCTCTACCAAAAGTGCTCACTTGGGATTGCTTTTCAGTGTCAAAGGTCAAAGGTCAAGGTCACTGTTGCTATAAATAGAAAATCTGTTTCTGTGCGATTTCTTGAGTTTCCTTTGGCCAATCAAACTCAAACTTCATACAGTGCTTCCTTACCAGAAGTGCTCACTTGGGATTGCTTTTCAGGGTCAAAGGTCAAGGTCACTGTTGCTATAAATGGAAAATCTGTTTCTGTGCGATTTCTTGAGTTTCCTTTGGCCAATCAAACTCAAACTTCATAGAGTATTTCTCTACCAAAAGTGCTCGCTTGGGATTGCTTTTCAGTGTCAAAGGTCAAAGGTCAAGGTCACTGTTGCTATAAATAGAAATTCTGTTTTCGTGTGATAACTTGAGTTTCCTTTGGCCAATCAAACTCAAACTTTATACAGTGCTTCCTTACCAGAAGTGCTCGCTTGGGATTGCTTTTCAGGGTCAAAGGTCAAGTTCACTGTTGCTATAAATAGAAATTCTGTTTCCGTGTGATAACTTGAGTTTCCTTTTGCCAATCAAACTCAAACTTCATACAGTGCTTCCTTACCAGAAGTGCTCACTTGGGATTGCTTTTCAGGGTCAAAGGTCAAGGTCACTGTTGCTATAAATAGAAATTATGTTTCCGTGCGATAACTTGAGTTTCCTTTGGCCAATCAAACTCAAACTTCATACAGTGCTTCCTTACCAAAAGTGCTCGCTTGGGATTGCTTTTCACGGTCAAAGGTCAAGGTCACTGTTGCTATAAATAGAAAATCTGTTTCCTTGTGATAACTTGAGTTTCCTTGGGCCAATCAAACTCAAACATCATATAGTGCTTCCTTACCAAAAGTACTCGCTTGGGATTGCTTTTCAGGGTCAAAGGTCAAAGTCACTGTTGCTATAAAGAGAAAATCTGTTTCCTTGTGATAACTTGAGTTTCCTTGGGCCAATTAAACTCAAACTTCATACAGTGCTTTCTTACCAAAAGTGCTCGCTTGGGATTGCTTTTCATGGTCAAAGGTCAAAGGTCAAGGTCACTGTTGCTATAAATAGAAAATCACTTTTCCTGGGCCAATCAAACTCAAACTTCATACAGTGCTTCCTTACCAAAAGTGCTTACTTGCGATTGGTTTTCACAGGCAAAGGTCAAGGTCACTGTTTTAAAATGGAAAATATGTTTCCGTTCTATAACTTAGTTTTCTTGTGCCAATTTAACTCAAACTTCTTACAATGCTTCATTACCAAAAGTGCTTGTTTGGGATTGCTTTTCAGGGTCAAAGGTCAAAGGTCTAGGTCACTGTTGCTATAAATAGAAAATCTGTTTGAGTGCAGTTACTTCAGTTTCCTTGGGCCAATTAAACTCAAACTTCATACAATGCTTCATTAACAAAAGTGCTTGCTTGGGATTGCTTTTCAGGGTCATAGCTAGCTCCTAAAAACTAATCTCCCAACTTGTGCGCAGGCGACACATCCACTTCCGTGGAATTCTTGTTCAACTATAAGGCTACCTTATGTCTCACCTTCCATGATAGTTGAGAAAAGTCACACTTACAGGTATTGCTTTCCAGCCATGTCTGCGAACAATTAAGGCTGGGTCAACATTTGTGTGAAAATCCACTTTTTACAGTGTTATAGTTATCAAATTGAATTGAAACTTGGTCACATCACTCGGTCATCATACTAAATAGCTAACATAAATTTAAATGATAACACAGGTTTTGTTTTTTGGGGGCAAAAACATAGAAAGTTGAGAATTTGAGTTTAAGTCCACTTTTTATAGTGTTACTTGTATCTGATTGAATTGAAAGTTTGGGTATTTATTAGAATCATCATACTGAACATCTTACTGAAATTTGGAGGAAATTTATATGCAGGTTCTGCTGTTTTTAGGTCACCTGAGACGAAGTCTCAAGTGACCTATTCTAATCGCCTTTTGTCCGTCGTCGTGCGTCCGTAAACTTTTTACATTTTCGACTTCTTCTCCAAAACCACCGAACCAAATTCAATGAAATTTGGCAGGGAGCTTCTATGGCTAAAGTTCAACTAAAATTTTGAATTATATGGTCCCCACCCCCCAGGGGCATGCGGGGCGGGGCCAAAAAGGGTTAAATTGACTAAAACTTCAAAAATCTTCTCCTCTACTCTCAGATATGGTAGAATCAAATACTTTTCATAGATAGAAGGGTCTTAAGGTGCTTTACCAAAATTGTGAATTTCATGACCCTGGGGTCTCACGTTTGCCCCTGGGGAGGGGGTAAACTTTACTATAGTTTATATAGGGAAATCACATTTTTGACTGTTTTTTGTTGGATTTGTATTGGAATTCATTCTAACTTGTATAAAATTATCAGCATGGGATGACACTTTGATGGTATGTACATGTTGGTCCTAATTGACCCCCAGGGGCTGGTGGGCGGGGCCAAAAAGGATCAAATTGACAAAAATTTCAAAAATCTTCTTCTCTACTCTCAGATATGGTAGAATCAAATACTCTTCGTAGATGGAAGGGTCTTAAGGTGCTTTACCAAAATTGTGAATTTCATGACCCTGGGGTCTTACGTTTGCCCCTGGGGAGGGGATAAACTTTACTATAGTGTATATTGGGAAATCACATTTTTGACTATTATTTGTTGGATTTGTATTGAAATTCATTCTAACTTGTATCAAATTATCAGCATGGGATGACACTTTGATGGTATGTACATGTTTGGCCCTAGTTGACCCCCAGGGGCCTGCTGGGCGGGGCCAAAAAGGGTAAAATTTACAAAAAATTCAAAAATCTTCTCCTCTACTCTTAGATATGGTAGAATCAAATACTCTTCATAGATGGAAGGGTCTTAAGGTGCTTTACCTGGGAATACACAACCATTATATTATGGCTATACCGAGTTGATGTGGTCTAGGATAATGGTACTGTCTGACAGCCTGGGTAACGTGAAACAGTCTTTCCTAATGTTTAACATGAATATCACACCTTGTGGCCTCACCTTGGAGGTTTAGGGGGATATAACAGGTGTGGGCTCACCTTGGAGGTTTAGGGATATAAAACAGGTGTGGCCACACCTTGGAGATTTGGGGATATAAAACAGGTGTGGGCTCACCTTGGAGGTTTAGGGATATAAACAGGTGTGGCCTCACCTTGGAGGTTTGGGGATATAACAGGTGTGGGCTCACCTTGGAGGTTTAGGGATATAAACAGGTGTGGCCTCACCTTGGAGGTTTGGGGATATAACAGGTGTGGGCTCACCTAGGAGGTTTAGGGATATAAAACAGGTGTGGCCACACCTTGGAGGTTTTGGGATATAACAGGTGTGGGCTCACCTTGGAGGTTTGGGGATATAAACAGGTGTGGCCTCACCTTGGAGATTTAGGGGGATATAAACAGGTGTGGCCTCACCTTGGAGGTTTAGGGGGATATAACAGGTGTGGGCTCACCTTGGAGGTTTAGGGGGATAAAACAGGTGTGGGCTCACCTTGGAGGTTTAGGGGGATATAACAGGTGTGGCCTCACCTTGGAGGTTTTGGGATATAAAACAGGTGTGGCCTCACCTTGGAGGTTTGGGGATATAACAGGTGTGGCCTCACCTTGGAGGTTTAGGGATATAAACAGGTGTGGCCTCACCTTGGAGGTTTTGGGATATAAACAGGTGTGGCCTCACCTTGGAGGTTTGGGGATATAACAGGTGTGGGCTCACCTTGGAGGTTTAGGGATATAACAGGTGTGGGCTCACCTTGGAGGTTTTGGGATATAAAACAGGTGTGGCCTCACCTTGGAGGTTTGGGGATATAAAACAGGTGTGGCCTCACCTTGGAGGTTTTGGGATATAAAACAGGTGTGGCCTCACCTTGGAGGTTTGGGGATATAAAACAGGTGTGGCCTCACCTTGGAGGTTTAGGGATATAACAGGTGTGGCCTCACCTTGGAGGTTTTGGGATATAAAACAGGTGTGGCCTCACCTTGGAGGTTTGGGGATATAAACAGGTGTGGCCTCACCTTGGAGGTTTAGGGGGATATAACAGGTGTGGCCTCACCTTGGAGGTTTTTGGATATAAAACAGGTGTGGCCACACCTTGGAGGTTTTGGGATATAACAGGTGTGGGCTCACCTTGGAGGTTTAGGGGGATATAACAGGTGTGGCCTCACCTTGGAGGTTTTTGGATATAAAACAGGTGTGGCCTCACCTTGGAGGTTTTTGGATATAAAACAGGTGTGGCCACACCTTGGAGGTTTTGGGATATAACAGGTGTGGGCTCACCTTGGAGGTTTAGGGATATAAACAGGTGTGGGCTCACCTTGGAGGTTTGGGGATATAACAGGTGTGGGCTCACCTTGGAGGTTTAGGGATATAAAACAGGTGTGGCCACACCTTGGAGATTTGGGGATATAAAACAGGTGTGGGCTCACCTTGGAGGTTTAGGGATATAAACAGGTGTGGCCTCACCTTGGAGGTTTGGGGATATAACAGGTGTGGGCTCACCTTGGAGGTTTAGGGATATAAACAGGTGTGGCCTCACCTTGGAGGTTTGGGGATATAACAGGTGTGGGCTCACCTAGGAGGTTTAGGGATATAAACAGGTGTGGCCTCACCTTGGAGGTTTGGGGATATAACAGGTGTGGGCTCACCTTGGAGGTTTGGGGATATAAAACAGGTGTGGCCTCACCTTGGAGATTTAGGAGGATAAAACAGGTGTGGCCTCACCTTGGAGGTTTAGGGGGATAAAACAGGTGTGGGCTCACCTTGGAGGTTTGGGGATATAAAACAGGTGTGGCCTCACCTTGGAGATTTAGGAGGATAAAACAGGTGTGGCCTCACCTTGGAGATTTAGGAGGATAAAACAGGTTTGGACTCACCTTTGAGATTTGGGGATATAAAACAGGTGTGGCCTCACCTTGGAGGTTTAGGGGGATATAAACAGGTGTGGCCTCACCTTGGAGGTTTAGGGGGATAAAACAGGTGTGGCCTCACCTTGGAGGTTTAGGGGGATAAAACAGGTGTGGGCTCACCTTGGAGATTTAGGAGGATAAAACAGGTTTGGACTCACCTTGGAGGTTTGGGGATATAAAACAGGTGTGGCCTCACCTTGGAGGTTTAGGGGGATAAAACAGGTGTGGGCTCACCTTGGAGGTTTAGGGGGATAAAACAGGTTTGGACTCACCTTGGAGGTTTGGGGATATAAAACAGGTGTGGCCTCACCTTGGAGGTTTAGGGGGATATAAACAGGTGTGGCCTCACCTTGGAGGTTTAGGGGGATAAAACAGGTGTGGCCTCACCTTGGAGGTTTGGGGGGATATAAACAGGTGTGGCCTCACCTACGAGGTTTAGGGATATAACAGGTGTGGGCTCACCTTGGAGGTTTTTGGATATAAAACAGGTGTGGCCACACCTTGGAGGTTTTGGGATATAACAGGTGTGGGCTCACCTTGGAGGTTTAGGGATATAAACAGGTGTGGCCTCACCTTGGAGGTTTGGGGATATAACAGGTGTGGGCTCAATTTGGAGGTTTAGGGATATAAAACAGGTGTGGCCACACCTTGGAGATTTGGGGATATAAAACAGGTGTGGGCTCACCTTGGAGGTTTAGGGATATAAACAGGTGTGGCCTCACCTTGGAGGTTTGGGGATATAACAGGTGTGGGCTCACCTTGGAGGTTTAGGGATATAAACAGGTGTGGCCTCACCTTGGAGGTTTGGGGATATAACAGGTGTGGGCTCACCTAGGAGGTTTAGGGATATAAACAGGTGTGGCCTCACCTTGGAGGTTTGGGGATATAACAGGTGTGGGCTCACCTTGGAGGTTTGGGGATATAAAACAGGTGTGGCCTCACCTTGGAGATTTAGGAGGATAAAACAGGTGTGGCCTCACCTTGGAGGTTTAGGGGGATAAAACAGGTGTGGGCTCACCTTGGAGGTTTGGGGATATAAAACAGGTGTGGCCTCACCTTGGACATTTAGGAGGATAAAACAGGTGTGGCCTCACCTTGGAGATTTAGGAGGATAAAACAGGTTTGGACTCACCTTGGAGATTTGGGGATATAAAACAGGTGTGGCCTCACCTTGGAGGTTTAGGGGGATATAAACAGGTGTGGCCTCACCTTGGAGGTTTAGGGGGATAAAACAGGTGTGGCCTCACCTTGGAGGTTTAGGGGGATAAAACAGGTGTGGGCTCACCTTGGAGGTTTAGGGGGATAAAACAGGTTTGGACTCACCTTGGAGGTTTGGGGATATAAAACAGGTGTGGCCTCACCTTGGAGGTTTAGGGGGATATAAACAGGTGTGGCCTCACCTTGGAGGTTTAGGGGGATAAAACAGGTGTGGCCTCACCTTGGAGGTTTGGGGGGATATAAACAGGTGTGGCCTCACCTACGAGGTTTAGGGATATAACAGGTGTGGGCTCACCTTGGAGGTTTAGGGGGATATAAAACAGGTATGGCCTCACCTTGGAGGTTTAGGGGGATAAAACAGGTTAGGCCTCACCTTGGAGGTTTAGGGGGATAAAACAGGTTTGGCCTCACCTTGGAGGTTTGGGGATATAAAACAGGTGTGGCCACACCTTGGAGATTTGGGGATATAAAACAGGTGTGGGCTCACCTAGGAGGTTTAGGGATATAAACAGGTGTGGCCTCACCTTGGAGGTTTGGGGATATAACAGGTGTGGGCTCACCTTGGAGGTTTGGGGATATAAAACAGGTGTGGCCTCACCTTGGAGGTTTAGGGGGATATAACAGGTGTGGCCTCACCTTGGAGGTTTAGGGGGATAAACAGGTGTGGGCTCACCTAGGAGGTTTGGGGATATAAAACAGGTGTGGCCTCACCTTGGAGATTTAGGAGGATAAAACAGGTGTGGCCTCACCTTGGAGGTTTAGGGGGATAAACAGGTGTGGGCTCACCTTGGAGGTTTGGGGATATAAAACAGGTGTGGGCTCACCTTGGAGGTTTGGGGATATAAAACAGGTGTGGCCTCACCTTGGAGGTTTAGGGGGATAAACAGGTGTGGGCTCACCTTGGAGGTTTGGGGATATAAAACAGGTGTGGGCTCACCTTGGAGGTTTGGGGATATAAAACAGGTATGGGCTCACCTTGGAGGTTTAGGGGGATAAAACAGGTGTGGGCTCACCTTGGAGGTTTAGGAGGATAAAACAGGTTTGGCCTCACCTTGGAGGTTTGGGGATATAAAACAGGTGTGGCCTCACCTTGGAGGTTTAGGGGGATATAAACAGGTGTGGCCTCACCTTGGAGGTTTCGGGGGATAAAACAGGTGTGGCCTCACCTTGGAGGTTTGGGGGGATATAAACAGGTTTGGCCTCACCTACGAGGTTTAGGGATATAACAGGTGTGGGCTCACCTTGGAGGTTTTTGGATATAAAACAGGTGTGGCCACACCTTGGAGGTTTTGGGATATAACAGGTGTGGGCTCACCTTGGAGGTTTAGGGATATAAACAGGTGTGGCCTCACCTTGGAGGTTTGGGGATATAACAGGTGTGGGCTCACCTTGGAGGTTTAGGGATATAAAACAGGTGTGGCCACACCTTGGAGATTTGGGGATATAAAACAGGTGTGGGCTCACCTTGGAGGTTTAGGGATATAAACAGGTGTGGGCTCACCTTGGAGGTTTGGGGATATAACAGGTGTGGCCTCACCTTGGAGGTTTTGGGATATAAACAGGTGTGGCCTCACCTTGGAGGTTTGGGGATATAACAGGTGTGGGCTCACCTAGGAGGTTTAGGGATATAAACAGGTGTGGCCTCACCTTGGAGGTTTGGGGATATAACAGGTGTGGGCTCACCTTGGAGGTTTGGGGATATAAAACAGGTGTGGCCTCACCTTGGAGATTTAGGAGGATAAAACAGGTGTGGCCTCACCTTGGAGGTTTAGGGGGATAAAACAGGTGTGGGCTCACCTTGGAGGTTTGGGGATATAAAACAGGTGTGGCCTCACCTTGGAGATTTAGGAGGATAAAACAGGTGTGGCCTCACCTTGGAGATTTAGGAGGATAAAACAGGTTTGGACTCACCTTGGAGATTTGGGGATATAAAACAGGTGTGGCCTCACCTTGGAGGTTTAGGGGGATATAAACAGGTGTGGCCTCACCTTGGAGGTTTAGGGGGATAAAACAGGTGTGGCCTCACCTTGGAGGTTTAGGGGGATAAAACAGGTGTGGGCTCACCTTGGAGGTTTAGGGGGATAAAACAGGTTTGGACTCACCTTGGAGGTTTGGGGATATAAAACAGGTGTGGCCTCACCTTGGAGGTTTAGGGGGATATAAACAGGTGTGGGCTCACCTTGGAGGTTTAGGGGGATAAAACAGGTGTGGCCTCACCTTGGAGGTTTGGGGGGATATAAACAGGTGTGGCCTCACCTACGAGGTTTAGGGATATAACAGGTGTGGGCTCACCTTGGAGGTTTAGGGGGATATAAAACAGGTATGGCCTCACCTTGGAGGTTTAGGGGGATAAAACAGGTGTGGCCTCACCTTGGAGGTTTAGGGGGATAAAACAGGTTTGGCCTCACCTTGGAGGTTTGGGGATATAAAACAGGTGTGGCCACACCTTGGAGATTTGGGGATATAAAACAGGTGTGGGCTCACCTAGGAGGTTTAGGGATATAAACAGGTGTGGCCTCACCTTGGAGGTTTGGGGATATAACAGGTGTGGGCTCACCTTGGAGGTTTGGGGATATAAAACAGGTGTGGCCTCACCTTGGAGGTTTAGGGGGATATAACAGGTGTGGCCTCACCTTGGAGGTTTAGGGGGATACACAGGTGTGGGCTCACCTAGGAGGTTTGGGGATATAAAACAGGTGTGGCCTCACCTTGGAGATTTAGGAGGATAAAACAGGTGTGGCCTCACCTTGGAGGTTTAGGGGGATAAACAGGTGTGGGCTCACCTTGGAGGTTTGGGGATATAAAACAGGTGTGGGCTCACCTTGGAGGTTTGGGGATATAAAACAGGTGTGGCCTCACCTTGGAGGTTTAGGGGGATAAACAGGTGTGGGCTCACCTTGGAGGTTTGGGGATATAAAACAGGTGTGGGCTCACCTTGGAGGTTTGGGGATATAAAACAGGTATGGGCTCACCTTGGAGGTTTAGGGGGATAAAACAGGTGTGGGCTCACCTTGGAGGTTTAGGAGGATAAAACAGGTTTGGCCTCACCTTGGAGGTTTGGGGATATAAAACAGGTGTGGCCTCACCTTGGAGGTTTAGGGGGATAAAACAGGTGTGGCCTCACCTTGGAGGTTTAGGGGGATAAAACAGGTTTGGACTCACCTTGGAGGTTTGGGGATATAAAACAAGTGTGGCAACACCTTGGTGTTTTGGGGATATAAAACAGGTGTGGCCTCACCTTGGAGGTTTAGGGGGATATAAACAGGTGTGGCCTCACCTACGAGGTTTAGGGATATAACAGGTGTGGGCTCACCTTGGAGGTTTAGGGGGATATAAAACAGGTGTGGCCTCACCTTGGAGGTTTAGGGGGATAAAACAGGTGTGGCCTCACCTTGGAGGTTTAGGGGGATAAAACATTTTTGGCCTCACCTTGGAGGTTTGGGGATATAAAACAGGTGTGGCCACACCTTGGAGATTTGGGGATATAAAACAGGTGAGGGCTCACCTAGGAGGTTTAGGGATATAAACAGGTGTGGCCTCACCTTGGAGGTTTGGGGATATAACAGGTGTGGGCTCACCTTGGAAGTTTAGGGGGATAAAACAGGTGTGGCCTCACCTTGGAGGTTTAGGGATATAAAACAGGTGTGGCCTCACCTTGGAGATTTAGGAGGATAAAACAGGTGTGGCCTCACCTTGGAGGTTTAGGGGGATAAAACAGGTGTGGGCTCAACTTGGAGGTTTGGGGATATAAAACAGGTGTGGGCTCACCTTGGAGGTTTGGGGATATAAAACAGGTTTGGACTCACCTTGGAGATTTGAGGATATAAAACAGGTGTGGCCTCACCTTGAAGGTTTAGGGGGATATACACAGGTGTGGCCTCACCTTGGAGGTTTAGGGGGATAAAACAGGTGTGGCCTCACCTTGGAGGTTTAGGGGGATAAAACAGGTTTGGACTCACCTTGGAGGTTTGGGGATATAAAACAGGTGTGGCCTCACCTTGGAGGTTTAGGGATAAAACAGGTGTGGGCTCACCTTGGAGGTTTAGGGATATAACAGGTGTGGCCTCACCTTGGAGGTTTAGGGGGATATAAACAGGTGTGGCCTCACCTTGGAGGTTTGGGGATATAACAGGTGTGGGCTCACCTTGGAGGTTTGGGGATATAACAGGTGTGGGCTCACCTTGGAGGTTTGGGGATATAAACAGGTGTGGCCTCACCTTGGAGGTTTGGGGATATAACAGGTGTGGGCTCACCTTGGAGGTTTGGGGATATAAAACAGGTGTGGCCTCACCTTGGAGATTTAGGAGGATAAAACAGGTGTGGCCTCACCTTGGAGGTTTAGGGGGATAAACAGGTGTGGGCTCACCTTGGAGGTTTGGGGATATAAAACAGGTGTGGGCTCACCTTGGAGGTTTGGGGATATAAAACAGGTGTGGCCTCACCTTGTAAGTTTAGGAGGATAAAACAGGTGTGGCCTCACCTTGGAGATTTAGGAGGATAAAACAGGTTTGGACTCACCTTGGAGGTTTGGGGATATAAAACAGGTGTGGCCTCACCTTGGAGGTTTAGGGGGATAAAACAGGTGTGGCCTTACCTTTGAGGTTTAGGGGGATAAAACAGGTTTGGACTCACCTTGGAGGTTCGGGGATATAAAACAAGTGTGGCAACACCTTGGAGGTTTAGGGGGATATAAAACAGGTGTGGCCTCACCTTGGAGGTTTAGGGGGATATAAACAGGTGTGGCCTCACCTACGAGGTTTAGGGATATAACAGGTGTGGGCTCACCTTGGAGGTTTAGGGGGATATAAAACAGGTGTGGCCTCACCTTGGAGGTTTAGGGGGATAAAACAGGTGTGGCCTCACCTTGGAGGTTTAGGGGGATAAAACAGGTTTGGCCTCACCTTGGAGGTTTGGGGATATAAAACAGGTGTGGCCACACCTTGGAGATTTGGGGATATAAAACAGGTGTGGGCTCACCTAGGAGGTTTAGGGATATAAACAGGTGTGGCCTCACCTTGGAGGTTTGGGGATATAACAGGTGTGGGCTCACCTTGGAGGTTTGGGGATATAAAACAGGTGTGGCCTCACCTTGGAGATTTAGGAGGATAAAACAGGTGTGGCCTCACCTTGGAGGTTTAGGGGGATAAAACAGGTTTGGGCTCACCTTGGAGGTTTGGGGATATAAAACAGGTGTGGGCTCACCTTGGAGGTTTGGGGATATAAAACAGGTGTGGGCTCACCTTGGAGGTTTAGGGGGATATAAACAGGTGTGGCCTCACCTTGTAAGTTTAGGAGGATAAAACAGGTGTGGCCTCACCTTGGAGGTTTAGGGGGATAAAACAGGTTTGGCCTCACCTTGGAGGTTTGGGGATATAACAGGTGTGGCCTCACCTTGGAGGTTTAGGGATATAAACAGGTGTGGGCTCACCTTGGAGGTTTGGGGATATAAACAGGTGTGGCCTCACCTTGGAGGTTTAGGGATATAAACAGGTGTGGGCTCACCTTGGAGGTTTGGGGATATAAAACAGGTGTGGCCTCACCTTGGAGGTTTAGGGGGATAAAACAGGTGTGGCCTCACCTTGGAGGTTTGGGGATATAAAACAGGTGTGGCCTCACCTTGGAGATTTAGGGGGATATAAACAGGTGTGGCCTCACCTTGGAGGTTTAGGGGGATAAAACAGGTGTGGCCTCACCTTGGAGGTTTGGGGATATAAAACAGGTGTGGCCTCACCTTGGAGATTTAGGGGGATATAAACAGGTGTGGCCTCACCTTGGAGGTTTAGGGGGATAAAACAGGTGTGGCCTCACCTTGGAGGTTTAGGGGGATAAAACAGGTGTGGGCTCACCTTGGAGGTTTGGGGATATAAACAGGTGTGGCTTCACCTTGGAGGTTTGGGGATATAAACAGGTGTGGTCTCACCTTGGAGGTTTAGGGGGATAAAACAGGTGTGGGCTCACCTTGGAGGTTTGGGGATATAAAACAGGTATGGGCTCACCTTGGAGGTTTAGGGATATAAACAGGTGTGGGCTCATTGTTGAAGGTTAAGGTAGTTAAAACAGTTTTCTCTTTACTTAACTCATCAAACTTTCTGTCAAAACAAAACACAGGGAAACTAGACATTAAAGTAGTAAGGATCTGAAAAAGAACCTCTGGGAATATACAACCATTATATTATGGCTATACCGAGTTGATGTGGTCTGGGATAATGGTACTGTCTGACAGCCTGGGTAACGTGAACCAGTCTTTCCTAATAGATTTGATATAGTGGAGCTTTGAGACCTGCTTGTAATAGATTTTATATATTGGAGCTTTGAGACCTGCTTGTAATAGATTTGATACATTGGAGCTTTGAGACCTGCTTGTAATAGATTTGATATAGTGGAGCTTTGAGACCTGCTTGTAATAGATTTTATATATTGGAGCTTTGAGACCTGCTTGTAATAGATTTGATACATTGGAGCTTTGAGACCTGCTTGTAATAGATTTGATATAGTGGAGCTTTGAGACCTGCTTGTAATAGATGTTTTATAGTGGAGCTTTGAGACCTGCTTGTAATAGATGTTTTATAGTGGAGCTCTGAGACTAAATTATGACAGCAAATTCTGCATTGATAACGAATTTAACAATTTGTCCAACTTCAAGAATGACTTGAAAGTATTTTGGAACTGAACGACAAACAGTCAATAATGTAATTTAAAGTTGACATCTTTCTGAGTTCAGCAGGGCACTTTTCATGGTCCTGATGTGTTTACAAATAACTAATCTGGTAGCTTGAAGTGAGGACCTTACTTTATTGTACATACTGGTCAGCCATCTTGAAAAGACTATTCCATAACATGTTGTCGACTGTGATAAAGTGGAGCTTAAAGAGACCTAAATGTTCAGATTCTATAAAGTGGAATTTGAAGAGACCTAAATGTTTAGATTCTATAAAGTGGAGCTTAAAGAGACCTAAATGTTTAGATTCTATAAAGTGGAGCTTAAAGAGACCTAAATGTGTAGATTTTATAACGTGGAACTTAAAGAGACCTAAATGTATAGATTCTATAAAGTGGAACTTAAAGAGACCTAAATGTGTAGATTCTATAAAGTGGAGCTTAAAGAGACCTTAATGTGTAGATTCTATAAAGTGGAACTTAAAGAGACCTAAATGTGTGGATTCTATAAAGTGGAGCTTAAAGAGACCTAAATGTGTAGATTCTATAAAGTGGATCGAGCTTAAAGAGACCTAAATGTGTGGATTCTATAAAGTGGAGCTTAAAGAGACCTAAATGTGTGGATTCTATAAAGTGGAGCTTAAAGAGACCTAAATGTGTGGATTCTATAAAGTGGAGCTTAAAGAGACTTACATGTGTAGATTCTATAAAGTGGAGCTTAAATACACCTAAATGTGTGGATTCTATAAAGTGGAGCTTAAAGAGACCTAAATGTGTAGATTCTATAAAGTGGAGCTTAAAGAGACCTAAATGTGTAGATTCTATAAAGTGGAACTTAAAGAGACCTAAATGTGTAGATTCTATAAAAATCAGCTTAAAGAGACCTAAATGTGTAGATTCTATAAAGTGGAACTTAAAGAGACCTAAATGTGTAGATTCTATGAAGAGGAACTTACAGAGACTTAAATGTTTAGATTCTATGAAGTGGAACTTACAGAGACTTAAATGTGTAGATTCTATAAAGTGGAGCTTAAATACACCTAAATGTTTAGATGCTATAACGTGGAGCTTAAAGAGACCGAAATGTGTAGATTCTATAATGTGGAGCTTAAAGAGACCTAAATGTGTAGATTCTATAAAGTGGAGCTTAAAGAGACCTAAATGTGTAGATTCTATAAAGTGGAGCTTAAAGA
This sequence comes from Mimachlamys varia, assembly GCA_947623455.1. Lineage (NCBI taxonomy): Eukaryota > Metazoa > Mollusca > Bivalvia > Pectinida > Pectinidae > Mimachlamys > Mimachlamys varia. Next base: position 42,233,159 of record OX392542.1, read on the forward strand.
GACCTAAATGTGTAGATTCTATAAAGTGGAACTTAAAGAGACCTAAATGTGTAGATTCTATAAAGTGGAGCTTAAAGAGACCTAAATGTGTAGATTCTATAATTGGAACTTAAAGAGACCTAAATGTGTAGATTCTATAAAGTTGAGCTTGGCCGGAGAACTGAATGTACTTAAAGCTGACAATGCAAGTTATAAAGCTTTTTTGTTGAGATTAAAAAAAAAATACGGCAAAGTTATATTTCAGAAAGCTTCTGAGATGCCCCCTAACCGGTTACTAAGGAGAGGCAGACATTTTAGTTTTTGCCTTGCTTGGAAACGAGAGTCGGCCTCCCTGGGTATAAAAGGCACTCAGCCTGTCAAACCGGTTTTTACATGAACACTGGCCGTGCAAAGTGCAACACACCTGCGGACACAACAGGTGACACTGGAGTTACAAAACTGGAATGACAAACACACACTTACCTTGAAGTTGAAGTTACATGAAGATAGCCACTCTCTCAGCCACCATCATTAATCGTGTGCCAAAGCAAAATGAAAAAAAAAATAAAACTGAAAACACCCTAACTGTCCCTTTACCTATGTATACGTAATGGACATCAACATGTTGATTTTACATTCGGAAGCAGAGCGAAACATTCCGAACAGAATATGTACTCGCTTGTAATGAAAATGTAGTGTAACACGCGAGCATAGTCTTGATTATGTAAAACACGTGCACGAACACATGCGAGTGAGGGGAACTTATTTTGACGAAAATAAATGGATGTTATAGCAATGTTTATCACACAGGAACTGATTACTCGTAGCGACATGATGTTCCAATTGAATACTAAGGTAGGTTTATCAGTTGTCATTCATGTACTTATTTTTTATTCGCACGAGTTTTGGTGTAATCTAATGTTTTTTTTCTTAATTTTGCTCATATTGTATAATATCGTTATAATAACAACTTCTATATCCATGTCAACGTTCTTCAGATACTGATCGAAAATATCGTAAACAAATCAGAAAGTATGTGTTGGCTAGCAATATAGGTCTATAGAAGTGTCGCCGTGCGGTTTCATCACGACAATGAGAACCGGTTTGACGGCCTGGGTGCCTTTATACCCAAGGAAGCCGACTATCGTTACCAAGCAAGGCAAAAACTAAAATGTCTGCCATTCCTTAGTAACCTGTAAGGGGGCATCTCAGAAGATTTCTAAAATTTTTACTTGGCCGTTTTTTTTTTAAATATCAACAATAAAGCTTTTTAACTTGCATTGTCAGCTTTAAGCATTGAACTGCTTCCAGTTGGCATTCATGGGCAATATGTTTTCAACAGGACAAAGTATTATTTAAAGAAGTGCACTAGGGCTTTATGTTTGATTTGCCCTTGTCCAGTTTGAATTCATAATGCCTGTAAATGCCAACTGAATGCAGCTCAAAACTTGTATTTTCCGTTTTTTCATTACCTTGTGAACTTTTTACATTTCAAACTTCTTCTCAAGTTCCACCTGTGGGATTGAGCTGAAACTTGCCTGTAATCATCCCAGGATGGTCCCGGCCAAATGTTGTTATTTTTCAGGTCATTCTGGAAACTAAGATGGCAGCCATTTTTAAACACATTTCAAATTTCTTCTCAAGTTCCACCGATGGGATTGAGCTAAAATTGAAATAATCCTGAGATGGTCCCGACAAAGTGTTGTTATTTTTCTGGTCATTCCGGAATCCATTGGCCACCACAGCCACCATTTTGAAAATACATTTCAAACTTCTTCTCGATTTGCTCTGGTGGGATTGAGCTGGAACTTCCCTGAGATGGTCCCGAAATCCAAGATGGCCGCCACAGCTGCCATCTTGAAAAACACATTTTAAACTTTTTCTTAAGCTCCACTTGCTGGTGCAGTTGAGTAGAAAATTGGTTGGGTGATAAGGAAGAGAAGTCCATTAAAGTGTTGCTATTTTCATGTTTTGAGAAAACTTTGACATGGCAACCTATGCGACCATTTTGTAACATTATTGTGGAATCACTGTTTTACACATTAGTAAGATCAATAGATCGTCAGATGACCATTCAAGCCCTTGGGCCTCTTGTTATTTCTCGGCATTTAGCTTAAATCGTGTATCTATCATGTATGCTGGTTCATTGAAGAGAATACTGCCCTCGCCCATGGATGGTTGGTGATATCCAACATAACAGTTATAATGTCATAATAATGATGACGTCAACAATTGGTAATGGTATATTCTTCGCCTTATGAATGCCAACTGAAATTTGGTTGGGTTATATAGAGGCAATTAATAATGCCAGGCAATTGTTAATATAATGTAACAGATTCTATGAAGTGGAGCTCGGGGACTGAATGCGACAGATTCTATAAAATGGAGATCTGAGACCTGAATGTAGTATATTTCATAAAGTGGAGTTCTGAGTTAGGAATGTTATAAATCTTATTATTTAGTGGAGTTCTGAGTTAGGAATGTTATAAATCTTATTATTTAGTGGAGTTCTGAGTTAGGAATGTTATAGATTTTATTATTTAGTGGAGTTCTGAGTTAGGAATGTTATAGATTTTATTATTTAGTGGAGTTCTGAGTTAGGAATGTTATAGATTTTATTATTTAGTGGAGCTCTGAGTTAGGAATGTTATAGATTTCATTATTTAGTGGAGTTCTGAGTTAGGAATGTTATAGATTTTATTATTTAGTGGAGTTCTGAGTTAGGAATGTTATAGATTTTATTATTTAGTGGAGCTCTGAGTTAGGAATGTTTTAGATTTTATTATTTAGTGGAGTTCTGAGTTAGGAATGTTATAGATTTTATTATTTAGTGGAGTTCTGAGTTAGGAATGTTATAGATTGTATTATTTAGTGGAGCTCTGAGTTAGGAATGTTATAGATTTTATTATTTTGTGGAGTTCTGAGTTAGGAATGTTATAGATTTTATTATTTAGTGGAGTTCTGAGTTAGGAATGTTATAGATTTTATTATTTAGTGGAGTTCTGAGTTAGGAATGTTATAGATTTTATTATTTAGTGGAGCTCTGAGTTAGGAATGTTATAGATTTTATTATACCCCCCCGCAACGAAGTTAGGGGGGGTATACTGGAATCAGCTTGTCTGTCCGTCTGTCTGTCCGTCTGTCCATCCGTCTGTCCGTCCGTCCGTCCGTCCGTCTGTCCGTCTGTCCGTAGAAAAATGTTGTCCGGACAACTCCTCCTAAACTACTGGATCAATTTCAATAAAACTTGGCAGTATTGTTGGGGACCATGTGTAGATGTGCATGCAGGGTTTCGTTTGTCAAAATTTTGGTTGCCATGGTAACCAGGTCACTATACACAGGTTTCCATAATAAAATGTTGTCCGGACAACTCCTCCTAAACTACTGGATCGATTTCAATAAAACTTGGCAGTATTGTTGGGGACCATGTGTAGATGTGCATGCAGAGTTTCGTTTGTCAAAATTTTGGTTGCCATGGTAACCAGGTCACTATACACAGGTTTCCGTAATAACGTGTTGTCCGGACAACTTCCTATAAACCACTGGATCGAGTTTAATGAAACTTGGCAGTATTGTTGGGGACCATGTGTAGATGTGCATGCAGAGTTTTGTTTGTCAAAATTTTGGTTGCCATGGTAACCAGGTCACTATACACAGGTTTCCATTATAATGTGTTGTCCGGACAACTCCTCCTAAACTACTGGATCAATTTCAGTGAAACTTGGCAGTATTGTTGGGGACCATGTATAGATTTGCATACAGGGTTTCGTTTGTCAAAATTTTGGTTGCCATGGTAATGAGGTGACTATACACAGGTTTCCGTAATAACATGATGTCTGGACAACTTCTTCTAAACTACTGGGTCATTTTCAATGAAACTTCACAGTAAGTAATGTTGAGGATTACTATACACAGGTTAAAATGCTTTCTTTATTCATTCAGTGAGTTTCACAAGTTGAAACATACATATGCATCCACATTGTTGATATGAAATCTGCACTTTAATGTATGTAAGACCAAAGGTGCCTTCTTTGTTTTTGTTTTTTAGATATGCGGTGATACATAGTAATATAAAATAATACATTATATAATGCATGTTATATACAACTTGTACTACATCATGTTTTTTTCAAAAACATGTCAGACACCTCTAATAAGAGGTAGCGGGGGGGGGGGGGGGGGGGTATTAGTCAGCCATCGGCTTACAGTTCTAGTTATTTAGTGGAGCTCTGAGTTAGGAATGTTATAGATTTTATTATTTAGTGGAGCTCTGAGTTAGGAATGTTATAAATCTTATTATTTAGTGGAGTTCTGAGTTAGGAATGTTATAGATTTTATTATTTAGTGGAGTTCTGAGTTAGGAATGTTATAGATTTTATTATTTATTACAGTTCTGAGATCTGAAATGAGTAAATATATCAGATGTATCCCTAATTAGATGTTCATACTACTTCTGTGAGAATTTATGTGGCCCTTATAACTTATTGATGGAGTGTTGATCACTACTGCTTGTTTAAGTAGGTCCAGAACGCTACACCAGGATAGAATGTTGTGAGCTGTGGGGTCAAGGTCTTACCCCAGATTGTCTGAAATAGGGAAATAACTTGGACATAAGTTGTCACCTGTTCTGCTGATTCACCAAATATATTGTAAAACCACCTCAGCTTTGTGAAGTAATTGATTAAAAAGTTACACCTCCAGATATGCCAGTGGCATCCATTGTGAAACAGATTCTTCTGAAAACAAAGTTGAAATGGTGACAAATTAGGATGTAGAGTTGTCAGATTGATGTCTCTGTGGCTATGATATGTTTAAATGTCCTTTCTGGTATGTGTCCAGACACAGTGCTCTCCTGATGTATATGTTTTTCTAATGTCACCATCTCCATTAAATCTGGTGGGAATAAGTCTGATTCTAAAGACAGTACAACCCAGTACAAACTGTCATAGTGTGTAAGTGTCTGAAGGCAGTACAGCCCAGTACAAACTGTCATAGTGTGTAAGTGTCTGAAGGCAGTACAACCCAGTACACGCTGACATAGTGTGTAAGTGTCTGAGGGCAGTACAGCCCACTACACACTGACATAGTGTGTAGGTGTCTGAAGGCAGTACAACCCAGTACACACTGACATAGTATGTAAGTGTCTGAAGGCAGTACAGCCCAGTACAAACTGTCATAGTGTGTAAGTGTCTGAAGGCAGTACAACCCAGTACACGCTGACATAGTGTGTAAGTGTCTGAGGGTAGTACAACCCAGTACACACTGACATAGTGTGTAAGTGTCTGAAGACAGTACAATCCAGTACACACTGACATAGTGTGTAAGTGTCTGAGGGCAGTACAGCCCAGTACACACTGACATAGTGTGTAAGTGTCTGAGGGCAGTACAGCCCAGTACACACTGACATAATGTGTAAGTGTCTGAGGGCAGTACAGCCCAGTACACGCTGACATAGTGTGTAAGTGTCTGAAGGCAGTACAACCCAGTACACGCTGACATAGTGTGTAAGTGTCTGAAGGCAGTACAACCCAGTACACGCTGACATAGTGTGTAAGTGTCTGAGGGTAGTACAACCCAGTACACACTGACATAGTGTGTAAGTGTCTGAAGACAGTACAATCCAGTACACACTGACATAGTGTGTAAGTGTCTGAGGGCAGTACAGCCCAGTACACACTGACATAGTGGGTAAGTGCCTGAGGGCAGTACAGCCCAGTACACACTGACATAGTGTGTAAGTGTCTGAGGGCAGTACAGCCCAGTACACACTGACATAGTGTGTAAGTGTCTGAGGGCAGTACAGCCCAGTACACACTGATATAGTGGGTAAGTGTCTGAAGACAGTACAATCCAGTACACACTGACATAGTGTGTAAGTGTCTGAAGACAGTACAACCCAGTACACACTGTCATAGTGTGTAAGTGTCTGAAGGCAGTACAATCCAGTACACACTGACATAGTGTGTAAGTGTCTGAAGACAGTACAATCCAGTACACACTGACATAGTGGGTAAGTGTCTGAAGACAGTACAACCCAGTACACACTGACATAGTGTGTAAGTGTCTGAAGACAGTACAATCCAGTACACACTGTCATAGTGGGTAAGTGTCTGAAGACAGTACAATCCAGTACACACTGACATAGTGTGTAAGTGTCTGAAGACAGTACAATCCAGTACACACTGACATAGTGTGTAAGTGTCTGAAGACAGTACAACCCAGTACACACTGTCATAGTGTGTAAGTGTCTGAAGGCAGTACAATCCAGTACACACTGACATAGTGTGTAAGTGTCTGAAGACAGTACAATCCAGTACACACTGACATAGTGGGTAAGTGTCTGAAGACAGTACAACCCAGTACACACTGACATAGTGTGTAAGTGTCTGAAGACAGTACAATCCAGTACACACTGACATAGTGGGTAAGTGTCTGAAGACAGTACAACCCAGTACACACTGACATAGTGTCAAGTGTTGGTGTGTCTTGTGTTTATGTAACATTACCAATGATCACCTACCATTAGTACTGACACTGATATATTTTATGATAATAATGACGATAAATGGAAATGGACTCTATCAGCCTAACTGTACACGCCATGCCATTATCCACCTCAATAAAACTGTGGAGCATTAGATTAATGTGTTGTAACAGTGTAACAGGATTAGGAGAGACTGTTGTAACATATAGCTCAGCTCAGACACTCTCCTTTTAGTAATTGGGAATGAAGGCCTGTATCCCTACACAAAAATCATGTGACCAAACTGTAGTTTCACTGTGGCATCTCTGTTCATTTAGCTGAAGTCTGTTTAAAATATAAAAAGGTGGAAATTATTACACCAAACTGTTTGTTCTATATAAAGAAATATTTCCAACATAAATGGATAAGAATTAACGATCAATAGTTATGGTAAAGTTTTATTACAGTGACCAACAGTTTACAGTCATCAGTAATGGTAAAGTTTTATTACAGTGGTCAACAGTTAACAGTCTGTAGTAATGGTAAAGTTTTATTACAGTGGTCAACAGTTAACAGTCTGTAGTAATGGTAAAGTTTTATTACAGTGGTCAACAGTTTTACAGTCTGTAGTAATGGTAAAGTTTTATTACAGTGGTCAACAGTTTTACAGTCTGTAGTAATGGTAAAGTTTTATTACAGTGGTCAACAGTTAACAGTCTGTAGTAATGGTAAAGTTGTATTACAGTGACCAACAATTTACAGTCTGTAGTAATGGTAAAGTTTTACCTAAGAGACAATCGAAAGAAGAGAAAAGAACCATCTTTCAAAAAACAAACTTAGATCATTTGATGGTGGGAGCCAAGATCCCTCTGGGATCTCTAGTTACAGTGGTCAACAGTTTACAGTCAGTAGTAATGGTTAAGTTTTATTACAGTGGTCAACAGTTTACAGTCTGTAGTAATGGTTAAGTTTTATTACAGTGGTCAACAGTTTACAGTGTGTAGTAATGGTAAAGTTTTATTACAGTGGTCAACAGTTTACAGTCGGTAGTAATGGTAAAGTTTTATTACAGTGGTCAACAGTTTACAGTCGGTAGTAATGGTAAAGTTTTTATTACAGTGGTCAACAGTTTACAGTCGGTAGTAATGGTAAAGTTTTTATTACAGTGGTCAACAGTTTACAGTCAGTAGTAATGGTAAAGTTTTATTACAGTGGTCAACAGTTTACAGTCGGTAGTAATGGTAAAGTTTTTATTACAGTGGTCAACAGTTTACAGTCTGTAGTAATGGTAAAGTTTTATTACAGTGGTCAACAGTTTACAGTCGGTAGTAATGGTAAAGTTTTATTACAGTGGTCAACAGTTTACAGTCGGTAGTAATGGTAAAGCTTTATTAGTCCCCCACCGGAATCTGGGGGGGACTATAGGTTTGCGTTGTGTCCGTCCGTCCGTCTGTCCGTCCGTCCTTCCGCACACTATTTGTCCGGGCTCTATCTCCCATACTATAAGACACTGGAACTTTATACTAAGTGTGTGGGTTCCCTGTGGGAAGGCGGTGTGTCGCATACAAAAACCGGGTCACTGTGACCTTTATTTTGACCTCTGACCTACATTAAAGAAAAAGCTTGTCCGGGCTCTATCTCCTACACTATAAAGCACTAGAACTTAATACTTAGTAGTATTGTTCTCTGTGGGAAGGCAGTGTGTCGCGTACAAAAACCAGGTCAATGTGACCTATATTTTGCTATTTTATGACCTCTGACCTACATTAAAGTAAAAGTTTGTCCGGGCTCTATCTCCTACACTATAAAGGACTAGAACTTAATACTTGGTAGTATGGTTCCTTGTGGGAGGCAGTGTGTCGCGTACAAAAACCGGGTCAATGTGACCTATATTTTGCTATTTTTTGACCTCTGACCTACATTAAAGTAAAAGTTTGTCCGGGCTCTATCTCCTACACTATAAAGGACTAGAACTTAATACTTGGTAGTATGGTTCCTTGTGGGAAGGCGGTGTGTCGCATACCAAAACCGGGTCACTGTGACCTTTATTTTGCTATATTTTGACCTCTGTCCTACATTAAAGTAAAAGTTTGTCCGGGCTCTATCTCCTACACTATAAAGCACTAGAACTTAATACTTGGTAGTATGGTTCCTTGTGGGAAGGCGGTGTGTCGCATACAAAAACCGGGTCTCTGTGACCTATATTTTGACCTCTGACCTACATTAAAGAAAAAGCTTGTCCGGGCTCTATCTCCTACACTATAAAGCACTAGAACTTAATACTTGGTAGTATGGTTCCCCGTGGGAAGGCAGTGTGTCGCGTACCAAAACCAGGTCACTGTGACCTATATTTTGACCTCTGACCTACATTAAAGAAAGAAAAATTTGTCCAGGTTCTATCTCCTACACTATTAAGGATTAGAACTTTAAACTTGGTAGTATAGTTCCCTGTGGGAAGGCGGTGTGTCGCGTACCAAAACTGGGTCACTGTGACCTTTATTTTGCTATATTTTGACCTCTGACCTACATTAAAGTAAAAGTTTGTCCGGGCTCTATCTCCTACACTATAAAGGACTAGAACTTAATACTTGGTAGTATGGTTCCCCGTGGGAAGGCGGTGTGTCGCGTACCAAAACCGGGTCACTGCAACCTATATTTTGACCTCTGTCCTACATTAAAGAAAGAAAAATTTGTCCAGGTTCTATCTCCTACACTATTAAGGATTAGAACTGTATACTTGGTAGTATAGTTCCCTGTGGGAAGGCGGTGTGTCACGTACCAAAACTGGGTCACTGTGACCTTTATTTTGCTATATTTTGACCTCTGACCTACATTTAAGTAAAAGCTTGTCCGGGCTCTATCTCCTACACTATTAAGGATAATAACTTTGTAGATAACAACCCGGTGGGGAACTGTAATTCGTTGAATTATCTTGTTACAGTGGTCAACAGTTTACAGTCTGTAGTAATGGTAAAGTTTTATTACAGTGGTCAACAGTTTACAGTCTGTAGTAATGGTAAAGTTTTATTACAGTGGTCAACAGTTTACAGTCTGTAGTAATGGTAAAGTTTTATTACAGTGGTCAACAGTTTAAAGTCAATAGTAATGGTAAAGTTTTATTACAGTGATGAACAGTTTACAGTTTGTAGTTATGGTAAAGCTCTAGTTCAGCATCTTCAATATTATTTTATTAATGTGTTGTGTGTGTGATTCCTGTCTCCAAGCCTTTTACTTTACAGAAAAAAACCCCACAAAAATCAAATTAAATTCATTTATTTGATTTTATCAGAAGAAGCACAACCTGTTAAAGAATCTGAGCATGAAATCACTATAACACCTCAGATGACAGGAATAGAACCTAGTTCTTCATATGGTATTGATTGATGAGTCTATATAGGGAAACATCTTTTATTGAAACCAAAAAATAGAAGAGTAGGCCTACTGGTTTTGGCTTCAGAGTGATTTTTCTAGATGATTTTGTTTCATTGAGACAGGTAGTAATATTCATAATAGCATTACTGTAACAGCAGATTTCAGTGAGGAGTGTGGAAACACTGGGAATTCCTTCTACAGATACAGTTGTTAACTGTGTTATCACTACAGATACAGTTGTTAACTGTGTTATCACTACAGATACAGTTGTTAACTGTGTTATCACTACAGATACAGTTGTTAACTGTGTTATCACTACAGATACAGTTAACTGTGTTATCACTACAGATACAGTGGTTAACTGTGATATCACTACAGAAACAGTGGTTAACTGTGATATCACTACAGAAACAGTTAACTGTGTTATCACTACAGATACAGTTATCTGTGATATATCACTACAGATACAGTTAACTGTGATATCACTACAGATACAGTTAACTGTGTTATCACTACAGATACAGTTAACTGTGTTATCACTACAGATACAGTTAACTGTGTTATCACTACAGATACAGTTAACTGTGATATAACTACAGATACGGTTAACTGTGATATCACTACAGATACAGTTAACTGTGTTATCACATACACACAATTATAGCATCCATATTTCATGAAGCTGGATGTTAACAGATTTGCATTCATACTAAAATGAAAATTAAAAAAAAAAAAACACCATTCAATAGATAAATTTACATTTCTGCTATTGAACAACAGTTGTTTAATTTGATTTATGATTGGTTGAATAATTAATTTGCCAACTGGGTTTGTTCTACAACATTGGTGAAGCAACCATTATTTGAGTAAAAATGGTGCCAATACTGAACCGCAGTTGTTTTAGAGTCTCCATGTTATCCCAAACAGAGCGACATGACTGAGGTATTGAACAAATTAAACATATTACGTCATAAGAAATGCTCATGAATTGATGTATTCATAATGTATTTCACAGTTCAGTGTTTGTTGTTTTCAGTTGGTAATATATTCATATAGAGAAGAAATAATCAGAATGTAACTATATCTACATGGACATCTTTGTTAGCAGTGATATCCCTGATGCAAGTATTCTATGTGTATTAAAGAAAAACAATTTCTTAATCCATTGGCAATGTAAACACCATTTCACAAAGGTCAGGGGAACTGCAAGGAAATGGACAGAATTAGATCAGATTTACAAGCTTAAATGTGTGGATAGTCTTAGTGATAAGTCAGCAGGTTGATGAAGAGGGAAGCCAGGCTAATATTGGGGTTGTCACCTTGGCTATGGGACGCGAGGCTAATATTGGGGTTGTCACCTTGGCTATGGTATGCCAGGCTAATATTGGGGTTGTCACCTTGGCTATGGGACGCGGGGCTAATATTGGGGTTGTCACCTTGGATATGGGACGCGGGGCTAATATTGGGGTTGTCACCTTGGCTATCGTTCGTGAGGCTAATATTGGAGTTGTCACCTTGGCTATGGGACATGAGGCTAATATTGGGGTTGTCTCCTTGGCTATCATGGTATGTGAGGCTAATATTTGGGTTGTCACCTTGGCTATGGGACGCGAGGCTAATATTGGGGTTGTCACCTTGGCTATGGTACCCAAGGCTGATATTGGGGTTGTCACCTTGGCTATGGCAAGGCTTATATTGGGGAATGTCACCTTGGCTGAGGGACGCGAGGCTAATATTGGGGTTATCACCTTGGCTATGGGACGCAAGGCTAATATTGGGGTTGTCACCTTGGCTATGGTACGCGAAGCTAATTATGGGGTTGTCACCTTGGCTATGGGATGGGAGGCTAATATTGGGGTTGTCACCTTGGCTATGGGACACGAGGCTAATTATGGGGTTGTCACCTTGGCTATGGTACGCGAAGCTAATTATGGGGTTGTCACCTTGGCTATGGGATGGGAGGCTAATATTGGGGTTGTCACCTTGGCTATGGTACGCGAAGCTAATTATGGGGTTGTCACCTTGGCTATGGGATGGGAGGCTAATATTGGAGTTGTCACCTTTGCTATGGGACGCGAGGCTAATATTGGAGTTGTCACCTTGGCTATGGGACGCGAGGCTAATATAGGAGTTGTCACCTTGGCTATGGTACGCCAGGCTAATTATGGGGTTGTCACCTTGGCTATGGGATGCGAGGCTAATATTGGAGTTGTCACCTTGGCTATGGGACGCGAGGCTGATATAGGAGTTGTCACCTTGACGATGGGTGCAAGGCTAATATTGGGGTTATCACCTTGGCTATGGGACGCAAGGCTAATATTGGGGTTGTCACCTTGGCTATGGGATGTGAGGCTAATATTGGGGTTGTCACCTTGGCTATGGTACTTGAGGCTAATTTTGAAGTTGTCACCTTGGTTATTGTATGCGAGGCTCATATCGGGGTTCTCATCAACTTGTCTATTGTATGCGAGGCTAATATTGGAGTTGTAACCTTGCCTATGGGACACCAGGCTAATATAGGAGTTGTCACGTACCTTGGCTATGGTACGCCAGGCTAATATTGGGGTCACCTTGGCTATGGTACTTGTGAGGCTTATATTGGGGTTGTCACCTTGGCTATGGTATGCGAGCCTAATTATAGGGTAGTCACCTTGGCTATGGTACGCAAGTCTAATATTGGGATTGCCACCTTGGCTATGGTACGCGAGGCTAATTATGGAGTTGTCACCTTGGCTATGGGATGCGAGGCTAATATTGGAGTTGTCACCTTGGCTATGGTACGCGAGGCTTATATTGGGGTTGTCACCTTGGCTATGGTATGCAAGGCAAATATTGGGGTTGTCACCTTGGCTATGGTACGCAAGGCTAATATTGGGGTTGTCACCTTGGCTATGGTATGTAAGGCTAATATTGGGGTTGTCACCTTGGCTATGGTACTTGAGGATAATATTGGGGTTGTCACCTTGGCTATGGTATGCAAGGCTAATATTGGGGTTGTCACATTGGCTATGGCACGCGAGGCTAATTATGGGGTTGTCAACTTGGCTATGGTACGTGAGGCTAATTATGGGGTTGTCACCTTGGCTATGGGACGTGAGACTAATATTGGGGTTGTCACCTTGGCTATGGTACGCGAGGCTAATATTGGGGTTGTCACCTTGGCTAAGGGACGTGAGGCTTATATTGGGGTTGTCACCTTGGCTATGGTTCACGAGGCTAATATTGGGGTTGTCACCTTAGCTATGGGATGCGAGGCTAATTATGGGGTTGTCACCTTGGCTATGGGACGCAGGGCTAATATTGGGGTTCTCACCTTGGCTATGGTACGCGAGGCTAATGTTGGTGTTGTCACCTTGGCTATGGGAAGTGGGGCTAATATTGGGATCTCACCTTGGCTATGGGACACGGGGATAATATTGGGATCTCACCTTGGCTATGGTACGCGAGGCTAATGTTGGTGTTGTCACCTTAGCTATGGAACGTGGGGCTAATATTGGGATCTCACCTTGGCTATGGGACGTGGGGCTATCATTGGGATCTCACCTTGGCTATGAGACGCGGGGGTATCATTGGGATCTCACCTCTGCTATGGGACGCTTGGCTATCATTGCGATCTCACCTTGGCTATGGGACGTGGGGCTTATATTGGGATCTCACCTTGGCTATGGGACGCGAGGCTAATATCCGGGTTGTCACCTTGGCTATGGTATGCGAGGCTAATATTGGGATTGTCACCTTGGCTATGGGACGTGAGGCTAATATTGGGATCTCAACTTGGCTATGGGACGCAGGGCTTATATTGGTGTTGTCACCTTGGCTATGGGACGAGGGGCTAATATTGGGATCTCGACTTGGCTATGGGATGCGAGGCTATCATTGGGATCTCACCTTGGCTATGGGACGCCGGGCTAATATTGGGGTTATCACCTTGGCTATGGTACATGAGGCTAATATTGGGGATCTCACCATAGCTATGGGACGCGGAGCTGATATTGGGATCTCACCTTGGCTATGGGACTTGATGCTAATATTGGGGTTATCACCTTGGCTATGGTACGCTGGGCTAATATTGGGATCTCACCTTGGCTATGGGACTTGAGGCTAATTTTGGGATCTCACCTTGGCTATGGGACGCGGGGCTAATATTAGGGTTGTCACCTTGGCTATCGTTCGTGAGGCTAATATTGGAGTTGTCACCTTGGCTATGGGACATGAGGCTAATATTGGGGTTGTCACCTTGGCTATCATGGTATGTGAGGATAATATTTGGGTTGTCACCTTGGCTATGGGACGCGAGGCTAATATTGGGGTTGTCACCTTGGCTATGGTACCCAAGGCTGATATTGGGGTTGTCACCTTGGCTATGGCAAGGCTTATATTGGGGAATGTCACCTTGGCTGAGGGATGTGAGGCTAATATTGGGGTTATCACCTTGGCTATGGGACGCAAGGCTAATATTGGGGTTGTCACCTTGGCTATGGGACGCAAGGCTAATATTGGGGTTGTCACCTTGGCTATGGTACGCGAAGCTAATTATGGGGTTGTCACCTTGGCTATGGGATGGGAGACTAATATTGGAGTTGTCACCTTGGTGATGGGTGCGAGGCTAATATTGGGGTTATCACCTTGGCTATGGGACGCGAGGCTAATTATGGGGTTGTCACCTTTGCTATGGTACATGGGGCTAATATTGGGATTGTCACCTTGGCTATGGGACGTGGGGCTTATATTGGGATCTCACCTTGGCTATTTGACGCGAGGCTAATATCGGGGTTGTCACCTTGGCTATGGTATGCGAGGCTAATATTGGGATTGTCACCTTGGCTATGGGACGTGAGGCTAATATTGGGATCTCACCTTGGCTATGGGACGCAGGGCTAATATTGGGGATCTCACCTTGGCTATGGGACGAGGGGCTAATATTGGGATCTCGACTTGGCTATGGGACGCGAGGCTATCATTGGGATCTCACCTTGGCTATGGGACGCCGGGCTAATATTGGGTTTGTCACCTTGGCTATGGTGCATGAGGCTAATATTGGGGATCTCACCTTGGCTATGGGACTTGATGCTAATATTGGGGTTATTACCTTGGCTATGGTACGCTGGGCTAATATTGGGATCTCACCTTGGCTATGGGACTTGAGGCTAATTTTGGGATCTCACCTTGGCTATGGGATGTGGGGCTAATATTGGGGTTGTCACCTTGGCTATGGGACGTGGGGCTAATATTGGGATCTCACCTTGGCTATGGGACGTGGGGCTAATATTGGGGTTCTCGCCTTGGCTATGGGACACAGGGCTAATATTGGGATCTCACCTTGGCTATGGTACGCGAGGCTAATGTTGGTGTTGTCACCTTAGCTATGGAACGTGGGGCTAATATTGGGATCTCACCTTGGCTATGGGACGTGGGGCTATCATTGGGATCTCACCTTGGCTATGAGACGCGGGGGTATCATTGGGATCTCACCTCTGCTATGGGACGCTTGGCTATCATTGCGATCTCACCTTGGCTATGGGACGTGGGGCTTATATTGGGATCTCACCTTGGCTATGGGACGCGAGGCTAATATCCGGGTTGTCACCTTGGCTATGGTATGCGAGGCTAATATTGGGATTGTCACCTTGGCTATGGGACGTGAGGCTAATATTGGGATCTCAACTTGGCTATGGGACGCAGGGCTTATATTGGTGTTGTCACCTTGGCTATGGGACGAGGGGCTAATATTGGGATCTCGACTTGGCTATGGGACGCGAGGCTATCATTGGGATCTCACCTTGGCTATGGGACGCCGGGCTAATATTGGGGTTATCACCTTGGCTATGGTACATGAGGCTAATATTGGGGATCTCACCATAGCTATGGGACGCGGAGCTGATATTGGGATCTCACCTTGGCTATGGGACTTGATGCTAATATTGGGGTTATCACCTTGGCTATGGTACGCTGGGCTAATATTGGGATCTCACCTTGGCTATGGGACTTGAGGCTAATTTTGGGATCTCACCTTGGCTATGGGACGCGGGGCTAATATTAGGGTTGTCACCTTGGCTATCGTTCGTGAGGCTAATATTGGAGTTGTCACCTTGGCTATGGGACATGAGGCTAATATTGGGGTTGTCACCTTGGCTATCATGGTATGTGAGGATAATATTTGGGTTGTCACCTTGGCTATGGGACGCGAGGCTAATATTGGGGTTGTCACCTTGGCTATGGTACCCAAGGCTGATATTGGGGTTGTCACCTTGGCTATGGCAAGGCTTATATTGGGGAATGTCACCTTGGCTGAGGGATGTGAGGCTAATATTGGGGTTATCACCTTGGCTATGGGACGCAAGGCTAATATTGGGGTTGTCACCTTGGCTATGGGACGCAAGGCTAATATTGGGGTTGTCACCTTGGCTATGGTACGCGAAGCTAATTATGGGGTTGTCACCTTGGCTATGGGATGGGAGACTAATATTGGAGTTGTCACCTTGGTGATGGGTGCGAGGCTAATATTGGGGTTATCACCTTGGCTATGGGACGCGAGGCTAATTATGGGGTTGTCACCTTTGCTATGGTACATGGGGCTAATATTGGGATTGTCACCTTGGCTATGGGACGTGGGGCTTATATTGGGATCTCACCTTGGCTATGGGACGCGAGGCTAATATCGGGGTTGTCACCTTGGCTATGGTATGCGAGGCTAATATTGGGATTGTCACCTTGGCTATGGGACGTGAGGCTAATATTGGGATCTCACCTTGGCTATGGGACGCAGGGCTAATATTGGGGATCTCACCTTGGCTATGGGACGAGGGGCTAATATTGGGATCTCGACTTGGCTATGGGACGCGAGGCTATCATTGGGATCTCACCTTGGCTATGGGACGCCGGGCTAATATTGGGTTTGTCACCTTGGCTATGGTGCATGAGGCTAATATTGGGGATCTCACCTTGGCTATGGGACTTGATGCTAATATTGGGGTTATTACCTTGGCTATGGTACGCTGGGCTAATATTGGGATCTCACCTTGGCTATGGGACTTGAGGCTAATTTTGGGATCTCACCTTGGCTATGGGATGTGGGGCTAATATTGGGGTTGTCACCTTGGCTATGGGACGTGGGGCTAATATTGGGATCTCACCTTGGCTATGGGACGTGGGGCTAATATTGGGGTTCTCGCCTTGGCTATGGGACACAGGGCTAATATTGGGATCTCGCCTTAGCTATGGGACGTGGGGCTATCATTGGGATCTCACATTGGCTATGGGACGTGGGGCTGTTATTGGGATCTCACCTTGGCTATGGTACTTGAGGCTAATATTGGGATCTCACCTTGGCTATGGGACATGGGGCTATCATTGGGATCTCACCTTGGCTATGGTACGTGGGGCTAATATTGGGTTCTCACCTTGACTATGGGACTTGAGGCTAATATTGGGATCTCACCTTGGCTATGGTACGCGGGGCTAATAATTGGATCTCACCTTGGCTATGGGACGTGGGGCTATCATTGGGATCTCACCTTGGCTATGGGACGTGGGGCTAATATTGGGATCTAACCTTGGCTATGGGACTTGAGGCTAATATTGGGATCTCACCTTGGCTATGGGACGTGGGGCTATCATTGGGATCTCACCTTGACTATGGTACGTGGGGCTACTATTTGGATCTCACCTTGGCTATGGGACTTGTGGTTAACATTGGGATCTCACCTTGGCTATGGGACATGGGGCTAATATTGGGGTTGTCACCTTGGCTATGGGACTTGAGGCTAATATTTGGGTTCTCACCTTGGCTATGGGACGTGGAGCTAATATTGGGATCTCACCTTGGCTATGGGACATGGGGCTATCATTGGGATCTCACCTTGGCTATGGGACGTGGGGCTGTTATTGGGATCTCACCTTGGCTATGGGACTTGAGGCTAATATTGGGATCTCACCTTGGCTATGGGACGTGGGGCTATCATTGGGATCTCACCTTGGCTATGGGACGCAGGGCTATCATTGGGATCTCGCCTTAGCTATGGGACGTGGGGCTATCATTGGGATCTCACCTTGGCTATGGGACGTGGGGCTAATATTGGGATCTAACCTTGGCTATGGGACTTGAGGCTATCATTGTGATCTCATCTTGGCTATGGTACGCGAGGCTAATATTGGGATCTCACCTTGGCTATGGGACGCGGGGCTATCATTTGGATCTCACCTTGGCTATGGTACGCGAGGCTAATATTGGGATCTCACCTTGGCTATGGGACATGGGGCTATCATTGAGATCTCACCTTGACTCTGGGACTTGAGGCTAATATTGGGATCTCACCTTGGCTATGGTACGCGGGGCTAATAATTGGATCTCACCTTGACTATGGGATGTGGGGCTATCATTGGGATCTCACCTTGGCTATGGGACGTGGGGCTAATATTGGGATCTAACCTTGGCTATGGGACTTGAGGCTAATATTGGGATCTCACCTTGGCTATGGGACGTGGGGCTATCATTTGAATCTCACCTTTGCTATGATAAGTGGGGCTAATATTGGGTTCTCACATTGACTATGGGACTTGAGGCTAATATTGGGATCTCACCTTGGCTATGGGACGTGGGGCTATCATTGGGATCTCACCTTGACTATGGTACGTGGGGCTAATATTTGGATCTCACCTTGGCTATGGGACTTGTGGTTAACATTGGGATCTCACCTTGGCTATGGGACATGGGGCTAATATTGGGGTTGTCACCTTGGCTATGGGACTTGAGGCTAATATTTGGGTTCTCACCTTGGCTATGGGACGTGGGGCTAATATTGGGATCTCACCTTGGCTATGGGACATGGGGCTATCATTGGGATCTCACCTTGGCTATGGGACGTGGGGCTGTTATTGGGATCTCACCTTGGCTATGGGACTTGAGGCTAATATTGGGATCTCACCTTGGCTATGGGACGTGGGGCTATCATTGGAATCTCACCTTGGCTATGAGACGCAGGGCTATCATTGGGATCTCGCCTTAGCTATGGTACGCGGGGCTAATATTGGGATCTCACCTTGGCTATGGGACATGGGGCTATCATTGGGATCTCACCTTGGCTATGGTACGTGGGGCTAATATTGGGGTTGTCGCCTTGGCTATGGGACTTGAGGCTAATATTGGGATCTCACCTTGACTATGGGATGTGGGACTGCTTTTGGGATCTCACCTTGGCTATGGTATGTGGGGCTAATATTGGGGTTGTCACCTTGGCTATGGGACTCGGGACTTATATTGGGGTTCTCACCTTGGCTATGGGACGTGGGGCTAATATTGGGTTCTCACCTTGACTATGGGACATGGGGCTAATATTGGGGTTCTCACCTTGGCTATGGTACGCGGGGCTAATATTGGGATCTCACCTTGGCTATGGGACATGGGGCTATCATTGGGATCTCACCTTGGCTGTGGTACGTGGGGCTAATATTGGGGTTGTCGCCTTGGCTATGGGACTTGAGGCTAATATTGGGATCTCACCTTGACTATGGGATGTGGGACTACTATTGGGATCTCACCTTGGCTATGGTATGTGGGGCTAATATTGGGGTTGTCACCTTGGCTATGGGACGCGGGACTTATATTGGGGTTGTCACCTTGGCTATGGGACGCGGGACTTATATTGGGGTTGTCACCTTGGCTATGGGACGTGGGGCTATCATTGGGATCTCACCTTGGCTATGGGACTTGGGGTCAATATTGGGAGCTCACCTTGGCTATGGGACATTGGGCTAATATTGGGATCTCACCTTGGCTATGGGACGCGAGGCTAATATTGGGGTTGTCACTTTGGCTATGGGACGCGGGACTAATATTGGGGTTGTCACCTAGGCTATGGGACGTGGGGCTATCATTGGGATCTCACCTTGGCTATGGGACTTGGGGCCAATATTGGGAGCTCACCTTGGCTATTGTCTAATTAGAAACAAACCTATACCTGCTGATGAATACTTGAGGCTGTTCTTTGTGTTTATTATTGATAAGCATCAAGGCCGAGTAATTAAGCATTGTTTGAATGATTGTCTCGCATCAGATAAATCCAAGAAAATACACTGATAGGATTGCACCAGTTTGTTTGAATTATTAAAAGCAATTAAGGAGAAGGTTGTGAGGGGTTACTTGTGACACAACACAGGATCAAGGAGAAGGTTGTGAGGTGTTACTTGTGACACAACACAGGATCAAGGAGAAAGTTGTGAGGTGATAGTTGTGACACAACACAGGATCAAGGAGAAGGTTGTGAGGTGTTACTTGTGACACAACACAGGAACAAGGAGTAGGCTGTGAGGTGTTACTTGTGACACAACACAGGATCAAGGAGAAGGTGTTGAGGTGTTACTTGTGACACAACACAGGAACAAGGAGTAGGCTGTGAGGTGTTACTTGTGACACAACACAGGATCAAGGAGAAGGTTGTGAGGTGTTACTTGTGACACAACACAGGATCAGGGAGAAGGTTGTGAGGTGTTACTTGTGACACAACACAGGATCAAGGAGAAGGTTGTGAATTGTTACTTGTGATACAACATAGGATCAAGGAGAAGGTTGTGAGGTGTTACTTGTGATACAACACAGGATCAAGGAAAAGGTTATGAGGTGTTACTTGTGACACAACACAGGATCAAGGAGAAGGTTGTGAGGGGTTACTTGTGACACAACACTGGATCAAGGAGAAGGTTGTGAGGTGTTACTTGTGACACAACACAGGATCAAGGAGAAGGTTGTGAGGTGTTACTTGTGACATAACACTGGATCAAGGAGAAGGTGGCGAGGTGTTACTTGTGACACAACACAGGATCAAGGAGAAGGTTGTGAGGGGTTACTTGTGACACAACACAGGATCAAGGAGAAGGCTGTGAGGTGTTACTTGTGACACAACACAGAATCAAGAAGAAGGTTGTGAGGTGTTACTTGTGACACAACACAGGATCAAGGAGAAGGTTGTGAGGGGTTACTTGTGACACAACACAGGATCAAGGAGAAGGTTGTGAGGTGTTACTTTTGACACAACACAGGATCAGGGAGAAGGTTGTGAGGTGTTACTTGTGACACAACACAGGATCAAGGAGAAGGTTGTGAGGTGTTACTTGTGACACAACACAGGATCAGGGAGAAGGTTGTGAGGTGTTACTTGTGACACAACACGGGATCAAGGAGAAGGTTGTGAGGTGTTACTTGTGACACAACACAAGATCAAGGAGAAGGTTGTGAGGTGTTACTAAATGTGACACAACACAGGATCAAGGAGAAGGTTGTGAGGTGTTACTTGTGACACAACACAGGATCAGGGAGAAGGTTGTGAGGTGTTACTTGTGACACAACACAGGATCAGGGAGAAGGTTGTGAGGTGTTACTTGTGACACAACACAGGATCAAGGAGAAGGTTGGGAGGGGTTACTTGTGACACAACACAGGATCAAGGAGAAGGTTGTGAGGTGTTACTTGTGACACAACACAGGATCAAGGAGAAGGTTGTGAGGTGTTACTTGTGACACAACACAAGATCAAGGAGAAGGTTGTTAGGGGTTACTTGTGACACAACACAGGATCAAGGAGAAGGTTGTGAGGTGTTACTTGTGACACAACACAGGATCAAGGAGAAGGTTGTGAGGTGATAGTTGTGGCTCATTCATTTGTGGATTGAGGAGTCAGTTGTGTGGTTGTTTATAATTTGCCCTCTACCTGGATCAAGTAGGCTGCAAGCTTTTACATGTGGTGTACAAATACATTTAGGCATTATAGTTCTGGTAGCCAAATTATTATGAATGTCTCCACAGTTATTTTATGGAGTGAATATCCTGTATTCCCTCAACGATGGGCCCTATGTCGAGACTAGAAGTCAGTTTCAATTATTGCCAAAGCAAGTCTACATATTTTCTCTAAGAGAGATTGATATATCTTTCAAATTCTGATTTCTTTTTTATTCATGATGGTAAAAAATCCTTTGCATTTATTTAAACCACCAATCAAACCTTGTGGCTGTCGTAGAGGAATTGATTTTGTCTACTTTTGAGTCTGTATGCTACCTTAAAGTGTTCTTATTTGAATATGTTATTCCTGACAGAAAGGGGATATGTTGTGTTCTATATATTCCATTTCTAAGGATGAATGCTTTGGATATGGTTCATCTGTGAGATGAATGGCAGTTGTAGAAGAGATCCATAGATCTCTATTTTATCATTAGGAGCTGGATGTGATAGTTGGCCAACATTTTTGTGAGGGCATGTTTTACGCACTTATTGTTTCTGCTGAAATCAATACCATCACAAGATAACTGCCATTCATAGCCTGACCAGCCAGCGTCTCACCATCACGCTTATAATTACTGTGTGGAGCACCGCAGAGACACACAGCCTTGTGACAGTCAACAGTTCGACTACTCGTTCATGGCGGACATCGGACCACGTACACGCGACAACTCTACAGTCTACTTCTTCATATCAGACCACGTACACACTCTACACTCTACTCTTCCAAGGCAAACGTCAGACCACGTACATGCGACAACTATACACTCTACTTTTTTGTGGTGAACACAGTACACATACTGTTCGTGTGACGTGCAACAACTCTGCGCTCTACTTTTTTGTGGGGGATACAGTAAACGTACAATACATGTGATGTTTGACAGCTCTGCGCTCTACTTTTTTGTAGTGAACACAGTACACATACATTACATGTGATTTTTGACAGCTCTGCGCTCTACTGTGATCAGGTTGTTTGTGGTAGAATATATTATGTTAGGATACTAATTGATGTCATGAGTGGGATGTACAAATTATTTCATCATCTTTTCTGATTAACTGGAAATCCTGTCACTTCCCACATCAGCCTATCTTTGATTTATCAGCATTTGTTTTTAGATTATTAGACAGACGTACATGGGTATGCTGCTAAAAACTGAAATAAAAACCTTTCTGTGAGAAGTTTTTGACCAGTGATATGATGGGGAGTACTACTTACTACAGATGGTGAAGCATATCGGAGATATATATATTCTGTGCTAAAATTGGATTATGTAAATCCTATTTCTGTCTTCCTATCACTGCCCTGCAGTGTGACAACCAGTGGATGATTACTCCATCATCAAACGTTTCAAGGACTATAACTTGATTATTCTTAAAACCCACTAATGACTCTGACTTTGTTTTTATTCCTCATTGACACACCTTTCAACGGCAAGTGTTAAATTGTCCATGTTGAGAGAAAGCAGATGAGTGGAGTAATAACTTAGTGCCAGCCATTGTTATATAGTCCCGCTACTTACCACACTGAACCACAGACATATATAGTGTGTGCCATTTAATAATGAATTATTTATATGCAAAATGAGTGTTCTGATGATTGTGAGCCGGGGCCGATATGTCATAGGTAGTGTTTTCACTTAGTCGAGTGTGACAACTGTACTAGTCGACGGAGGAGAGAAACAATGGCTAATGCTCCATACCATTGGTTCAATAATTTAATTTGAAATCAAATCGTGAGATCATCAGATGGAAATTATTGAACAGTGTCAACTGATATTGTCTGCCAGTCAATACCAATAGTATTTCTACTCTTGGGACGCTGAACCACGGCTGAATCCACGACTATATTAGATCAAGGCAATGGGGAGTCGGGTTTAATTGAAATTCTACAGCAGTTTTCACGTCAGGCCTTGTATAAATGTTAGAAAAAGGTGAATTCGCAAGTTTGAAGCTTGTCTGCTGACTGCATGTTGGATAATAGGGATTCCATCAGACTCCAGGCAAGCTGAGAGGATGGTAATACAGGGGAAACCCTTGTGTGTAAACAGTATTAACCTCTAGTGCCTATAGTGATAGATTTGTCACTCTGTAACCGCAATACTGCACGCAGGTGGCGTTCTGTTTTGTGTTACAGTCTTGATCACTGAAATGTTTGAATATATTTTGTGGAACAAACACACTTGGCTTGAAGTTCACAAAATAATTATCTAGTTCTTAACTTCAAACAGGAGTCATATATTTTGAGAGAGAAAACATTTGGCAGAAAAAACAACCGATGGTATACAATGTTTGAAATTTGTGTTTAAACGTCAATCCAGGAGCTTGTGTATTGGTAGACAGAGGTTATTGATGGAGGAAGGCTGTTGTGGAATATTGACAGAGTCACACCAGTTTGAGGGAGAAATGGCTGCCACATCTCTGTGAGCCAGCAGTTTTATTCTATTGATCCCTACCACAGCATTGGTAATGAAAATTAAATACCGTCTTCGCACAATATCAGTTTCATTGAGAAACTTGAAAAGCATGTGGATTATAATAGTGTGTGCAGGTATATTCCAAACATTCTTGGGTCTATGTCATGCCTGCTATGTGTTCCCTGCAGGAAACAAGAACCCATGTGAAGGAGTCACCTGTAAGTTAGGGGCTATTTGTGTCCCTTCACAAAATGGGATTGGGCATCGGTGCATGTGCCCAGAGCGGTGTGACAATTATGGGGACAACTTGGGAGGCAAGCCTGTGTGTGGGGACAACGGCAAGGACTACAACAGTTCGTGTGAGCTTCGCCGCGAGTCTTGTCGTAGCATGAAGGACATCAAACTCAAATTATACGGCAAATGTGGTAGGTTAAATACAAGGGTTTCGCGTACATGGTAGATTTATGTTTGTGTGAAAAAAATATGTTTTGGTCAAAGTTACAATAACTAGAATATTGTCAGGGATTGTTTTACTAGAGAGTTGTCAGAGATATATATCGTAGCGAGGTTTCCATGTTAGTGTATTGTAGGGTATTGTATATAGTGTGTATGCTTATCGTATGGTATTGTATAATGTATACTTATCGTATGGTGTATTGTCATGTTTGGTTTATTGACAAGGCACTCTATTAACATTCTGTAAAATATTCCTCTCTGTTTCAGAGCCTATGGTATGGTGTAATGTTCTTCATCTTATCATATCTTTTTAGCCCTCATCAGATTGTGGGCTATTAAAATTGCCCTTTGTCCGAGCTGAATGTCTGACGTTATTCTCTCCATAAGTTCTCCATAGTTCGTCGTCCATCCTTAAACACTTCTCATTATTTAAGGATTAACTTTCTATTTTGTTTAGGTTATCGGGGGATAACTACAATGGAAAATGGGTAAATTCAATAACCGGCAAAGCCGGTAGAAAGTTTATATCCTTATATTTACAGTATCTTTCTGTGAAATGTTGGTAACTATTTTGTTCATTATAGTCAAATCTTCGAACACAGATTTCATTTCAAAACTGATAAATGTGGGAATGGTTCAATAAATGTAACAGCATGAAATTTGCAAGCTCCGCCCACGTACCATCTCAACATGAAAAACTTTTAAAACCTTATTCTCAATTACCAATAGGCCAAGAGTACTGACTTGGCCAGAAGGTACCTGACATGAAGTAATACAAAGTTTACTCAAACAATTGAAATTGACTTACTTTCATAAATACATGTATGTAAAATGTTTAAAATAATTCTCATGAACAACCAGAAGGCCAAGATCGAGTACTCGCTACTCACCAGAGCTGTTGAACAATTTTGTTTTAACTACCTGTTTATACATTTGAAATGTGCACTTGGGGTGTCTGGTCTACATGCAATATTCTGAATAAAAAGTTGTTTGTGCATTATCATTGAAAATTATATATATGATGGGCAAGCTATAATATGAAAAAGGCAAAACCTTAAAAGATCGTAGCTGTATTGTTAATCTCTGATATTTACTGAGAATAACTCATGATGAAATTTACTGACTCAGAATGAGATAAGATTTCCATAATTCAAAGTCAGCAAGTCAAACAAAGACTTTTGAAGCAACGACAGAAGGATAATTGCAACAGACATCAACTCAAATATATTCCAGTTACTTTTCAACCTTCTGGAAATAACCGCTCAAGGCCGAGTATGACGTATTTGTGTGACGTGTTTCTGGTTTCCCCACTGGAGGACTAAAAAGATTATAAAGGCAATGTGTAGCAATTAGGGGAAGTAACTCTGTTTATGCACGCATGTGTTATTATTAACATTCAAGAGCTTCGACTTTTGTAACAATGTCTTCATGGGCCTTATAAACTTACTCTACATATATGGAGCAGAAGAGCCCTGAATCCCGGAGGCTTCAAGTTAAAGGCAGTTTACTTCTGTGTTCTCTCTGGTGAGTTTCTGTTGACACCAGGCGAAGTACTGCGATTAACTGACACATTGCCGGCTGAATGTAGGCTTCATTTGTCTGAACACTGCTGAGGGTAATACATCAATCCAATCGCAGCCATGCAGTTTTCAATAAGCTATGTACATAACCTATCTCACCATCTCTGTTTTTAGTCATCACTGACTTATATCACTCTACCACAACGATCCATTACAGAACTGTAACCACATCACTGACTTATATCACTCTACCACAACGATCCATTACAGAACTGTAACCGTCTCACACTACCTCTAAGTAAACAGTATAGCCACCGTACCATACAACGACTTCTTAAATGTGAAGATGCATAAATTTATTAATTACAAACCCTTATCTTTAAAACTACAGTAAACAATTAAGCTCTTTAGAAACACCAAATGTCCAGTTTTTAAGGGAAATACAAATTTCTTCAAAATCTCACTAATTTTCTGTAGGAATGAGAGGACTTGTTTCATATTTGACCTGAAACATTCTTGAATAAAGAGAAACCAATTTTGTAGTTTAAACTCTTGAGTGTGACCTCCTTGGGGCCTGAAGGATGGGACCCAAATTAGGTGAAATAATTAAAGGATTTATTTAAAACCCAATAGTTCGTTTGTGGGATTCTCAATTAAAGGATTAGTTCAACAAATTAACCTGAACCTTTTTTGGATGAAGGGAAACTATTTTTGTATAAATGGTAGGTCCAAGGGGCCTGAGGGTTGGGCCAAATAGGGGAAATAAAGCTAGAGAAAATTCTTCATTAAAATTCTTCTTCCATAAGAATCAAAGCTTGTTCTGAAACTTCCTTGGATGAAGGGACAAGGGAAATTAAAGTGGCCATAACAGGGAATTTAAGTGAATCCTTCTTCTTCTTAAACAATGATAGGATATTATCCTGATTTGGTCTGCCCTTCTTCATGGTACATCGTCCATAACCAATTTTTGTTTGGATCATTCTCTGATATTTCACTTTTAGGTTCCCCTGACATATTGGTCCTTTAATAGTTGTGCATTAATTGTTTCATTTTTGGGTTCCCCTGACATATTGGTCCTTTAATAGTTGTGCATTAATTGTTTCATTTTTGGGTTCCCCTGACATATATTGGTCCTTTAATAGTTGTGCGTTGTTTCATTGGTTCCCCTGACATTGGTCCTTAGTTTTGCATTATTTCATTTTGGGCAGTTCCTAAATGTGATATGGTCAACAGTGTGGCGGCCATCTTGGATTATGAGAGTAATAGATTGGCTTTGGCTATTTCTTGAATTTAAGTGCTGTATGGAGCATTCTCAATTTTCATACGAAGGTTCTCCGTGGTCTGGATATAGGTTTTGCATTGCCTCATTATCAGACTGATTTAAAATAAGATGGCTGACAGGCAGCCATCTTGGATTTTGACAGTTATAGTTTATTATCGCTATTTCTTGACATGAGTACTTGGTGCATTGTCAAATAAGTATGGCTTGTATATTCAGTCATATTAGAATTTTTAGAGCAATAGAAATTTCTTAAGGAACACTCGGAATGAATCTTACTCCATGTAGGTTCCATTTGGTCTCTAATTGCTCGCGTTTGATTTTGGGAGTATCATACCAAAATGAAATTGCTATCATGGGACCATACTTGATTTGACAAGAGAAGTCTATTACAAATGTACTGATATTTCTTCAGAGGAATAATCACATGTCATATAATTCAGAGCAAGTAATAGGACAGAAGAGAATATAATTTGAATTTTAAAGAACAAACAACGATTATTACATGGTGCATTAAGTGCCTGAAGATTTGCCATGGGAACTCTTATTAAGCTGCTTACGTTAAATTCTATATAATTCCATTCTTTTGATGTTTTGGTCAGCTAACACTAGTACACCGGTGACTGGTCAGCTAACACTAGTACACCGGTGACTGGTCAGCTAACACTAGTACACCGGTGACTGGTCAGCTAACACTAGTACACTAGTGACTGGTCAGCTAACACTAGTACACAGGTGACTGGTCAGCTAACACTAGTACACTGGTGACTGGATGTTTTAGTCAGCTAACACTAGTTCATCGGTGACTGGTCAGCTAACACTAGTACACCGGTGACTGGTCAGCTAACACTAGTACACTGGTGACTGGTCAGCTAACACTAGTACACTGGTGACTGGTCAGCTAACACTAGTACATCGGTGACTGGTCAGCTAACACTAGTACACTGGTGACTGGTCAGCTAACACTAGTACACTGGTGACTGGTCAGCTAACACTAGTACACTGGTGACTGGTCAGCTAACACTATATAATACACTGGTGACTGGTCAGCTAACACTAGCAGACTGGTGACTGGATGTTTCTGTCAGCTAACACTAGTACACTGGTGACTGGTCAGCTAACACTAGTACACTGGTGACTGGTCAGCTAACACTAGTACACTGGTGACTGGTCAGCTAACACTAGTACACTGGTGACTGGTCAGCTAACACTAGTACACTGGTGACTGGTCAGCTAACACTAGTACACTGGTAACTGGTCAGCTAACACTAGTACACTGGTAACTGGTCAGCTAACACTAGTACATCGGTGACTGGTCAGCTAACACTAGTACACTGGTGACTGGTCAGCTAACACTTAGTACACTAGTGACTGGTCAGCTAACACTAGTACACTGGTGACTGGTCAGCTAACACTTAGTACACTAGTGACTGGTCAGCTAACACTAGTACACCGGTGACTGGTCAGCTAACACTAGTACACTGGTAACTGGTCAGCTAACACTAGTACACTGGTAACTGGTCAGCTAACACTAGTACACTGGTAACTGGTCAGCTAACACTAGTACACCGGTGACTGGTCAGCTAACACTAGTACACTGGTAACTGGTCAGCTAACACTATATAATACACTGGTAACTGGTCAGCTAACACTATATAATACACTGGTGACTGGTTTGTGGAAGTAGACTATAAGAAAAGAAAATGTCATGATCAAACAGTGAGGCTGGAACAGAAAGGATTTCGGATTAAAAAGGTGCCAGTTTACACTGTAATTTTGTGCCTATCTTTTGGCCTTATATCAGTACCTGTGTTGAAAATTGATTGGTGAATTCAAGTACTACAAGTGATATAATACATAGTTTTTTTTTATTGAATTGATAACTTCTGATAATTCACAGAACATGAAAATACAATAAATAATTCATATAGTGAAAAAAGAACCAGCAAGTTAGAGATCCATGATTTATGTAAAATCAATATATAGGCATGGAGTCCATGACAGTTTATCAATGATAGAGTTAATAAACAGAGTAACTGAGTCTGATCAGATACCCAGGACTAACAGGTCCCAAATAATTCACAAGAACAACTCTAGGTTTGTAGGTAGAAATAAATTATATTCTGTATGCAGCAATCAGTTTGTATGCTATTCTCAGTGTTGCTATATCTTGTATGTCTGTATGTAAACCATTGATATTCAAATTTCTCAGTCGCATTAGTCTTGAAGTGCATGGCATCATTTAAGCATTATTTAATATTTGCAGATCATCAGACTGTTTTTTTTGGTTACTGAAAAATTTTTCTGTAGGAAATAGTCTCTTGGCACTCAAATGTTAAATTCCATGTAAATAAAATAAACTTGACCTGACTAGCCGAATGTTTGCCATGCTTTGAACTACAGAGGCAAACATGGCAGCTGAAACCATAAGCAACCTAAGGCTGAAAAAGGCTTGTCGGAAATGTGTTCATCAGGGGAGCTGTAAATAGACTAAGTCGAGATTCCATGGGAATTCTTGTGTTTGAGAGTGGAGAGGTTCCTGGTGGGTATTAAATGTGATACAGTAAGGGCTGTACCCATCTAAACACAGCCTGCAGCCGACTATTGATTTTAGTATAAATTTTCTGTGGCTGTTTCTAGGAACAGCTCATTAGAAACACTTTTACGTGTTGTCTGTTGGCCACGTTGACGAAAGATTTAAAAGGGGGATGTTTTATCAGTGATAGAAAATATCAGGTTGTTCTGTGTATTTCGTCTGTCAGACAAGGGTGTAGTTTGTATTGTCTGTCAGACATGGGTATAGTTTGTATTGTCTATCAGACATGGGTATAGTTTGTATTGTCTATCAGACATGGGTATAGTTTGTATTGTCTGTCAGACATGGGTATAGTTTGTATTGTCTGTCAGACATGGGTATAGTTTGTACTGTCTGTCGGACATGGGTATAGTTTGTACTGTCTGTCAGACATGGGTATAGTTTGTACTGTCTGTCAGACATGGGTATAGTTTGTGTTGTCTGTCAGACATGGGTATAGTTTGTATTGTCTGTCAGACATGGGTAAAGTTTGTACTGTCAGACATGGGTATAGTTTGTATTGTCTGTCAGACATGGGTATAGTTTGTACTGTCTGTCGGACATGGGTATAGTTTGTATTGTCTGTCAGACATGGGTATAGTTTGTACTGTCTGTCGGACATGGGTATAGTTTGTATTGTCTGTCAGACATGGGTATAGTTTGTATTGTCTGTCAGACATGGGTATAGTTTGTATTGTCTGTCAGACATGGGTATAGTTTGTATTGTCTGTCAGACATGGGTATAGTTTGTATTGTCTGTCAGACATGGGTATAGTTTGTATTGTCTGTCAGACATGGGTATAGTTTGTGTTGTCTGTCAGACATGGGTATAGTTTGTATTGTCTGTCAGACATGGGTATAGTTTGTATTGTCTGTCAGACATGGGTATAGTTTGTATTGTCTGTCAGACATGGGTATAGTTTGTATTGTCTGTCAGACATGGGTATAGTTTGTATTGTCTGTCAGACATGGGTATAGTTTGTATTGTCTGTCAGACATGGGTATAGTTTGTATTGTCTGTCAGACATGGGTATAGTGTGTGTTGTCTGTCAGACATGGGTATAGTTTGTATTGTCTGTCAGACATGGTTATAGTTTGTACTGTCTGTCAGACATGGGTATAGTTTGTACTGTCTGTCAGACATGGGTATAGTTTGTATTGTCTGTCAGACATGGGTATAGTTTGTATTGTCTGTCAGACATGGGTATAGTTTGTATTGTCTGTCAGACATGGGTATAGTTTGTATTGTCTGTCAGACATGGGTATAGTTTGTAATGTCTGTCAGACATGGGTATAGTTTGTATTGTCTGTCAGACATGGGTATAGTTTGTGTTGTCTGTCAGACATGGGTATAGTTTGTATTGTCTGTCAGACATGGGTATAGTTTGTATTGTCTGTCAGACATGGGTATAGTTTGTATTGTCTGTCAGACATGGGTATAGTTTGTAATGTCTGTCAGACATGGGTATAGTTTGTACTGTCTGTCAGACATGGGTATAGTTTGTATTGTCTGTCAGACATGGGTATAGTTTGTACTGTCTGTCAGACATGGGTATAGTTTGTATTGTCTGTCAGACATGGGTATAGTTTGTACTGTCTGTCAGACATGGGTATAGTTTGTATTGTCTGTCAGACATGGGTATAGTTTGTATTGTCTGTCAGACATGGGTATAGTTTGTATTGTCTGTCAGACATAGGTATAGTTTGTATTGTCTGTCAGACATGGGTATAGTTTGTATTGTTTCATTCAGACAATTAAGTCAGACACGCAGTACCTAATCATGTCTATATGGTTTAGGATCTGATTAATGGTACTTTGTGTGAAAAGTCTGTTGCGAAACATAGCTGACATAATATAGCATTATTGATTTTGGATGTTTAAAAAAATACCTTTACATGTTTATAGTGTCAGGAGATGATGGAATGTTTCATGCCTACTTTAAGGCCCATGGCAGGTACAAACCGGAAGTGGAATAGTTGGTAATACAGAGGTTAATTTGTCTGTTCAATCGTAAAAATCAATAGAAAACCAAATGTAGAAGCAAACTAGTATTGGGACCAGCTGCATTCAGCTAGAAATACAACTTAATGTTTGACAGAGTGATTTCCCTTGAGAGATGAAAGCTCCTCTAGTTCTAAAAAGGTGTTTTAATTAGATGTAATGATATACAACTGTAATCAAATTTCAGTACCCTGAGGTCATCTGTTCCACCATTGGGAGGGAAAACTTGCTGTAGTGATATAGGGAAATACATTTAATTTCAGATGTATTTTGTCTGTTTTCAACAGGAAAGTATTTCTTTAAACTTGATGAGAATCAATTATGGAAAAGGATGGTATCAAGTTGGTCCAAACCTATTTCTCCGAGTTTACAATAGTTAATATATAGGGAAATGACACTTTTGGTATATTTTTTTGAAGTGCATTAGAACATTATTTCTACTTCGTGAAATTCATCCTTGGTATCAAGTTGGGAAATAAAAAGCTATTGCTGGGTGGATAAGTTGTCCGAGCTCTATTGATTTTAAGTGTGGTGGAATAAAGGTAGATTAATATACCCATCTCATGTTTAGGATTCTATTAATTCATTCAAATGGAGTAACTTAAAATTAGTTAACATTTTGTATTCACTTACATATTTGAAAGTAATGTTTTGGACAATTACACAATGATTTCCCATAGTTTTCATGGTCAGGAGGTCAAAGATCAAGATCACTCAATCTATTAAAAAACCATTATAAAAAAGGAAAAAATGGAAAGTATTTAAAATTCATTTTTCTCAAAATGGTTAACTTTTTAGGTCATCTGACCAAAAGGGTCAGGATGACCTAAAGCCATCATGCTTCGCCCACTGTACTGTAGCCATGCGTAAACTTTTCACATTTCAAAGGCTGCCATCTTGAAAAACACATTTCAAACTTTTTCTCAAGCTCCACCAAATGTGGGATTGAGCTGAAACTTTCTTGAATTATCCCAAGAGGGTCTTTATACCATACCATTGTTTATTTCAGACCGATACCAAATATGACTGCCATTGGTGGCTATTTTAAAAAACATATTTCAAACTTGAAAATCCTTGAAACTTCAAATCAACATACACCAGTGATAAATAATGTCAAGTTTGTAACCTAAAAGACCTGTCCCGTTGTCCTTAACAGAATCAACAGTAGATGAATGAAACAACAGCAGTTAATGTTTGGTTAATAAACATTAGTTACCTTGAATTGATGGATACCATTCACTCTATGTTATAGTTAGATGACCATTAAGGCCCATCGGCCTTTTCTTTTTGGATTGGGTTTGGGTCACTTTGAGAATATGCTTCCCCCGACATTTCTCTTGTTTATGCTGATGTTGGTTTTATTTTCATAGAGCCATGTGCTGGGTTTGTTTGTGAGCCACCTAAAGTGTGCCAGCTGGACAGTGAGCGTCGACCGGTGTGTCGCTGTGCGGAGACATGTCCAGACACCCTGAAACTGGTCTGTGGGTCTGATGGCGCAACATACAGCAATATATGTCGACTGGAGATGGAGGCGTGTCGTACCATGCGGGACATCCGGCTCCATCATCCTGGCAAGTGTCAAGGTAGGCTTGTGCATAAATTCCTTTATATTTTAATATTTGACTGAAAAATGATATTGCATCTTTTGCCAAATTTTTGGAGATGTCTCATATTTTATCATAACCCTAAATTCTTCATTCTTCGTACCATGCTGTATATCTGCCTGTCAGTTTTGGATAATATATATATTTATATGATTTTTCTTCAATACTGTTTTACTAACACTGAATGATAAAACATCCCCTAACAGAAGTGTTTATTTTACTTACGTAAACTGCATCAATTGGCTACCCCTGTCACAAGTTCACTGATGTAACCCCTGCGGCTACACCCAATGGTTGTTGGCGACCACAGCCTTCAATGGTGGGCACGTTTTACCAGTAAACTGTTGAGGCAGGCTTCAATGTTAACCTGCTATTAAAACGTTGATGTTGCCAACCTTGAAGGCTGGGGTGTGTCAGCAGAAGTCAGGTGTTGTGACTATACCTCTGACAGCTCATGTGTTTTACACCGATTTAGAGGATTGCAGCAATGAACTTCAGAATATTCAAATTTTCATGTTAATCTTGTCTTGGCGTAACACATTCATTGTTTGATTGTAAAGCAAGAACACAGCAATGCCTACTAGAAAACAAGGATTGATCATGTGAACAATGGAAAATGATAACCATGAAAACCATGAAAACTTAACTTAATATTAGCACACTCAATTTTTAGTGCATCAAAGTGATAATTTATAGAAACACCAAATAGCAATAATAAACATAATGAGCACAAATATAGTAAAAGAGCTTAAAACAGTGCTAAAGTAAGCTAAGAAGACTTCCATAAAATTTGTACATACACAGTAAATATCAAATCAGTTTATATACACAGTAAATATCAAATCAGTTTATATATACACAGTAAATTTCAAATCAGTTTATATATACACAGTAAATATCAAATCAGTTTATATATTCACAGTAAATATCAAATAAGTTTATATATACACAGTAAATATCAAATAAGTTTATATACACAGTAAATATCAAATCAGTTTATATATACACAGTAAATATCAAATCAGTTTATATATACACAGTAAATTTCAAATTGGTTTATATATTTATACAGTAAATATTAAATCAGTTTATATATACACAGTAAATATCAAATCAGTTTATACATACACAGTAAATATTAAATCAGTTTATATATACACAGTAAATATCAAATCAGTTTATACATACACAGCAAATATCAAATCAGTTTATATATACACAGTAAATTTCAAATTGGGTATATATTTATACAGACAATATCAAATCAGTTTATATATACACAGCAAAATTTCAAATTGGTTTATATATACACAGTAAATTTCAAATTGGTTTATATATTTATACAGTAAATATCAAATCAGTTTATATATACACAGTAAATATCAAATCAGTTTATACATACACAGCAAATATCAAATCAGTTTATATATACACAGTAAATATCAAATCAGTTTCTACATACACAGCAAATATCAAATCAGTTTATATATACACAGTAAATATCAAATTAGTTTATATATACACAGCAAATATCAAATCAGTTTATATATACACAGCAAATATCAAATCAGTTTATTTATACACAGTAAATATCAAATCAGTTTATATACACAGCAAATATCAAATCAGTTTATTTATACACAGTAAATATCAAATCAGTTTATATACACAGTAAATATCAAATCAGTTTATATATATGCATATTAAATATCAAATCAGTTATAGATACACAGTAAATATCAAATCAGTTTATATATACACAGCAAATATCAAATCAGTTTATATACACAGTAAATATCAAATCAGTTTATATATATGCATATTAAATATCAAATTAGTTATTGATACACAGTAAATATCAAATCAGTTATATATACACAGTAAATGTCAAATCAGTTTATATACACACAGTAAATATCAAATCAGTTTATATACACAGCAAATATCAAATCAATTATAGATACACAGTAAATATCAAATCAGTTATAGATACACAGTAAATATCAAATCAGTTTATATACACAGCAAATATCAAATCAGTTATAGAAACACAGTAAATATCAAATCAGTTTATATACACACAGTAAATATCAAATCAGTTTATATACACAGCAAATATCAAATCAGTTTATATACACAGCAAATATCAAATCAGTTATAGATACACAGTAAATATCAAATCAGTTTATATACACACAGTAAATATCAAATCAGTTTATATACACAGCAAATATCAAATCAGTTATATATATACACAGCAAATATCAAATCAGTTATAGATACACAGTAAATATCAAATCAGTTTATACATACACAGCAAATATCAAATCAGTTTATATATACACAGTAAATATCAAATTAGTTTATTTACACACAGTTAATATCAATTCAGTTTATATACACACAGTAAATATCAAATCAGTTATAGATACACAGTAAATATCAAATCAGTTTAGACATACACAGCAAATATCAAATCAGTTTATATATACACAGTAAATATCAAATAAGTTTATATACACACAGTAAATATCAATTCAGTTTATATACACACAGTAAATATCAAATCAGTTTATATACACACAGTAAATATCAAATCAGTTTATATACACAGCAAGTATCAAATCAGTTATATATATACACAGCAAATATCAAATCAGTTATAGATACACAGCAAATATCAAATCAGTTTATATATACACAGTAAATATCAAATAAGTTTATATACACACAGTAAATATCAATTCAGTTTATATACACACAGTAAATATCAAATCAGTTATAGATACACAGTAAATATCAAATCAGTTTATATACACAGTAAATATCAAATCATTTTATATACACAGTAAATATCAAATCAGTTTATATACACACAGTAAATATCAAATTGGTTTATATATACACAGTAAATATCAAATTGGTTTATATATACACAGTAAATATCAAATCAGTTTATATACACACAGTAAATATCAAATTGGTTTATATATACACAGTAAATATCAAATTGGTTTATATATACACAGTAAATATCAAATTGGTTTATATACACAGCAAATATCAAATCAGTTATATATACACAGTAAATATCAAATCAGTTTATATACACAGCAAATATCAAATCAGTTATATATATACACAGCAAATATCAAATCAGTTATAGATACACAGTAAATATCAAATCAGTTTATACATACACAGCAAATATCAATTCAGTTTATATATACACAGTAAATATCAAATCAGTTTATTTACACACAGTAAATATCAATTCAGTTTATATACACACAGTAAATATCAAATCAGTTATAGATACACAGTAAATATCAAATCAGTTTATACATACACAGCAAATATCAAATCAGTTTATATACACACAGTAAATATCAAATCAGTTTATACATACACAGCAAATATCAAATCAGTTAATATATACACAGTAAATATCAAATCAGTTTATATATACACAGTAAAATATCAAATCAGTTTATATACACACAGTAAATATCAAATCAGTTTATATACACAGCAAATATCAAATCAGTTTATTTACACACAGTAAATATCAATTCAGTTTATATACACACAGTAAATATCAAATCAGTTATAGATACAAAGTAAATATCAAATCAGTTTATACATACACAGCAAATATCAAATCAGTTTATATACACACAGTAAATATCAAATCAGTTTATATACACAGCAAATATCAAATCAGTTTATATATACACAGTAAATATCAAATCAGTTTATATACACACAGTAAATATCAAATCAGTTTATTTAAGTTGCAATCCTCTTACAAGAAAAACAAATCTTAAATTATTTGTTTTATCTTTAATTCTCCCATAATAATAAGATATGTGTGCCAGAGGCTGAAATTGGAGCTTATGCTTTTTAAAACCCTAAAAAAATCTTTTGATACCCAATGACTTTCATAATGCTTCAGCTTATATTAATTGCTTGGGTTAAAAGAGCAGATAATTCACCCTATTTATGCCATGGAAAAGTTTTTTTTTTATTTCACTAATTTTCACTATAAATTCACAGGCTTGCTTGTCTTTCCAGTTAATGCACAGAAATGACAGGTTGTACGAAATTGGGAACTTGAATATGTAAATTAAAGTTTGATTGAATTGCATTTTCCTAGAATGAAAAACTTTTATCAAGAATTGTAAAACATTTCAAAGTAATATCCTGGAAAATGGACTAATGTGGGATGTTTCTGGTAACATTAACGCCTGCAATAATGTGATAATGTTTGATAAATAATGGACTAATATAAAGGCAGATAATAATTTAACCTCATTGACTTAGTTAGACAAAGAAAGAACTATAATCCTGCTGCCAGTGATTATTAAACCTGCCAGGCTTCCAAGTCTACTCATTATGTTTGCTCATCATAAAAGTCCAATGCTATATAGTAGGTACTATTTCTCCAGGATAATATCAATTTTGACTTTTAACTGTTACAATCAATCATCATGTAATTTTTTTCTATAAAAATGCTAGTGATTTTACACTGTCAAGTTCAATGTAAGATAATTAACCTAATGCTATGTTAGCCAGCTAAATGCTTCAAAAGTCATTCAAATAATCCAATATGTCAGTCTTTTCACAATATGTCAATTTTTTAAAATAATGTCATTCTAATAGACCTTATTTTAGCTCCAAAAGTTCCTAATGAAATTTCCAAAAGCTATGGGTCTGCTTAGGCCAAATTTAGTCCTTATATTAAGAGTAAGAAAAACAAGATGACTTTTGGTTGTGAATGACTCCTAACTCAGCCCCTGGACCGTAACACGCATGGAGCTGTGTAGGGTCCTACACCATTGTTAGCCTGTGGGAACTAAACTTACTCACATTGGAACATTGCTGATTACTAACCCTCTATATATAGCTACTAATCCTCGCATTTATAGGGTTCAGGGCAGCCGGCCACTTCCACTCATTAAAGGAGTTCCGCCCAAATCTGCCAAATCATTCAAATTGTCATGTTGTTCAGCCATTTTTACCAGTAAGTGAATTTTGACTGTGGTATATCCACAAGGATAAGAGATATTTTAAGACCTTTTCTGATTTTTTGGGTGACAATTTTAAGGATGCTCCATGACTGACTGAAAGTGGTGGCTGGCCTGAACCTGTTTGTATTGTTTGATTGGTTGTGTATGGTATGGTACGTGTATTTTCAGCGGTATCGGGGCCCAATGTAAACATTGTTGTTCAGGACGAAGTAGAAGCATATCAGGGTAAAACAAATGTTCAGTACAACCATGTCAAGTTTCCATGGCAACAGACATACATCTCTGCTTCTCCTCTCCTGACTGGTCTGAAGTTATGGTATATTGAAGTATGATTCCAGTTTTCTTTGGATTGAGGGTAATGGAGACAATACTACTTGTTTCCTTGTATCCTGGTTTTCTAAAGCTCTAATACTACATTATCACTGCTAAGTTTATCATACCTTTACAGACTCAGATCTTCTGTAACAGAAGCAGATATGTTGTGGTCTGTATTACCATGGAAACGCCTCACTGTTTTGTACATCTGTAGAATTGCCCCTCCCCTCGTCCACAGCAGCTGGTATTTTTGTAGGTTTCCCTTGAAGTTTCTGTCGGAATGCCCTGTACTCGTCTAGCTGGGTATATCCTCTGTTTTGTAGCCCATTCTTCTAAGTGTTCATTCACTGTTTAAACCAATTATAAAATTTGGATTACTAAGATATCAATTCAAGTAAAGCCATTTCTAATCAATGTTCTTTCACTCTTTAGTTTAACTAAAGGTTTCAAATAATTAGTCGGCTCATCAAAGCGTAATTAGATAATTTTATCAAAAGTCATCCCACCCAGAAAGAATCTTGGTTAACAAAGTATTACCAAATAAACATTCTGAATATGTTTATTTGTCATTTCTGCCAGCATATCAAGGGTAAAACTGCTCCTCTATTATATGTTACAGTTTAAAAGAGTTGACATAATGATTTAAATATCATTATACAGGCTTAATATTTCTAGACCTAATATTTATTTGAACTATTCTTAATTAGGTCAAGACTCTACTTCATTTTAAGGAGTGAAATCAGGTTTTACAAACATCAATGAGATCTGGATTATTTGATTCAGTAAAACAGTTTATACACGAAAAGGTGGACATAGTCATGTTACAATACAGGAGTTGGTATGTATCTAACACAAACACATATGTTCTCTACACCAATATAAAACAGTGGGATCAAATCCTGTTACTTAACAAATTCATTCCCTAAAAACCGGAATTTCTCCTTCAAAACATGACCAAAGGACTAAAACATGTTATCAATGGACAAACTAACACCAGAACAATATAGACCTGAATGTTACTGAAAAAAACATACCATATCTACTGACTGAAAGAAACATACATATACCATATCTACTGACTGAAAGAAACATACCATATCTACTGACTGAAAGAATTATACCATATCTACTGACTGAAAGAAGTATACCATATCTACTGACTGAAAGATTAGTATACCATATCTACTGGCTGAAAGAAACATACCATATCTACTGGCTGAACGAAACAAACCATATCTACTGACTGAAAGAAGTATACCATATCTACTGACTGAAAGAAGTATATACCATATCTACTGACTGAAAGAAGTATACCTTATCTACTGACTGAAAGAAGTATACCATATCTACTGACTGAAAGAAGTATACCTTATCTACTGACTGAAAGAAACATACCATATCTACTGACTGAAAGAAGTATACCTTATCTACTGACTGAAAGAAGTATACCATATCTACTGACTGAAAGAAGTATACCATATCTACTGACTGAAAGAAGTATACCTTATCTACTGACTGAAAGAAGTATACCATATCTACTGACTGAAAGAAGTATACCTTATCTACTGACTGAAAGAAGTATACCTTATCTACTGACTGAAAGAAGTATACCATATCTACTGACTGAAAGAAGTATACCTTATCTACTGACTGAAAGAAGTATACCTTATCTACTGACTGAAAGAAGTATACCTTATCTACTGACTGAAAGAAACATACCATATCTACTGACTGAAAGAAGTATACCATATCTACTGACTGAAAGAAGTATACCATATCTACTGACTGAAAGAAGTATATCATATCTACTGACTGAAAGAAACATATATATACCATATCTACTGACTGAAAGAAACATATATATACCATATCTACTGACTGAAAGAAGTATACCATATCTACTGACTGAAAGAAACATACCATATCTACTAACTGAACAAGGATACAATTAGAAATAAAAATGGCTGGGAATCAGAGAACTTAAGTGATGAAGGACCAAATTAACCGTTCACCAACAGATTGCTAAGGAACAAATTGTCGACCAGTTGGTTAACTTTTCATTCAATCATAGAAGACTTGTCCTTTGAAAAAAAAAACAGAAGAAAATCCATAAGGATCCATAGATATATAGCTTTATTTAGAATCACTAAAAACGGGTCAGAAAGTTGAAATCATCCTGTAAATTCTGAAAAAAAGTACTTTGTTTCTGATTAAAATCAGCATCGCCAGGCAAAATATTGGCAAAGAGGTATTCTTAATTACTGATCGATAGTAAATTTTTAGAGGGCTATACTGGAGATTTATAAATGTGTGTATTTAGATTTTGGTACTGTAGCTCTATTTAGATTTTGGTACTGTAGCTCCTTTGCTGACCTCTTGGTTGGATTAAGAAAATACTCCACTCTGTGGTTTATTTTACAAACTTATACTTGAGTCATCTGTAGATGCACATGTACTGCAACACATCTGGTTTAGAGATAGCACTAAGCTGTTATGATCACACTTGTGCTATATGAATTGCGCACATTACAATGAAGTTAAGGTACAGAATGGAAGTCAGCCCTGAGGCCAGTATCTACTCTTACTGGGGCTGCTGCATCAGTCACAATTACTGTTTAACCAAACGCAACATATTCAATGATAACAAAATTTTGGTTGTATTTGATGTTTAACAGTAAAAGTCAAAGTCCACAGTTACTCACTTAAATTTACAACACATCCAGTTTTATTTAGTATTTCTGAAACATCCACATCCAACCTTCCCAAGCTTTGACACTTCCATATTTTTGTTTTGAAGCAAAACAGACAACTTCCAGGTTATATCCCAGGAGGAGAATTTTTTATCAGATTATTGCCCACAGCCATGGTTACCCAATTATTTCCCTAGAGTTATTTACTAGTGACAATTTCTATGGATAATATTAGATTTTTAAGATGTCAGGTGACCAGTTTTCCTCCAATGAAACATCTTTGATAAAAGTGAAGTATAATTATAGTGATTGTATAAGCCTCTTTTTTTTAAACAATTATATCGACTAGTACAGTGTAATACTACTATCCATATCTTGCAAAGCGCTTAGAGAAATTTGACAAAAGATATATAAATGTTGTATATTGTCATTGATGTAACGGTAAGCTGGTGAAGCTGTAGGATGGGATTTCGTTACTCCACTTCCCCATTGGGACCCATTCAATGATAAGTTGTTGTAGATATAAAAGCAAATTGCAATAATAATCACTTGAAAAAAATAGTTATTGACACAGATGAACCATTTTTTTATAAATTGGCTTTAAGTGGCAAGAAAGAACTAACAAATGCATAATGTTTTGATAGAAAACCAGAAAAAAAAACTACAGATGTACAAAAATGAACACGTAGAGGAGCAATTTTCATTGGGAATGAGACACTTTGCACAAAAGCCAGGTTCCCCGAAGGTTTCTGAAGGGAGACAACTCTCTTACATAAAGGGGAGACAATCCTTGTGCTGCTCTTTTCCTAAACACCATTTGAAAAGTTTGCTCTTGTTTTCTGTCATAATACATGGAATAAATTATGTTAATTGAATGCGATTGATGTTTTACGTAACTAAAATGTCTTTTATATGAGACATAAAATTAAATGTTGGAGTGTGGCATTGAAGCATACCTGCATTTCATTTTCAAAGCAAATTTCTTTTTAAGGCAAATTGAAATAAAGGAGCCAAGTGAGTATGGTGTTTAGGTGAGAGGAGTAACCTTACGGGGAAGGGTAGTAGAGGCAGTTACTGCACTGTAGTGAATATTTTGCTCTGTGTTTGTCTGAAATATGTGAATTATTCTGTTGTAGGAATATAATAAGAACTGATAGTTGACAGTTCTTTCCTCATAAAGAAACACCTTCACATATCATCACATTGTACACAGAAAGCAATACAATAACATTGTATCCATACTTATGTGACCACACTATAACATAGCATATTAAGTCCACATATCTATTCTCATATTCACTCGGCCTTGAGGATTAAGTCCAGTTACCTCCCCATTCTGTCAGTTATCTCCCCATTCTGTCAGTTTCCTCCCAATTCTGTCAGTTACCTCCCCATTCTGTCAGTTACCTCACCATTATGTCAACTACCTCCCCATTCTGACAGTTACCCCCCTCCCCCCCCATTCTGTCAGTTACCTCCCTATTCTGCAGTTTCCTCCCCATTCTGTCAGTTACCTCCCTATTCTTTCAGTTACCTCCCCATTCTGTCAGTTACCTCCCCATTCTGACAATTACCTCCCCATTCTGACAGTTACCTCCCCATTCTGTCAGTTACCTCCCCATTCTGACAATTACCTCCCCATTCTATCAGTTACCTCCTCATACTGTCAGTTACCTCCCCATTATGTCAGCTACCTCCCCATTCTGTCCAGTTACCTCCCCATTCTGTCAGTTACCTCCCCATTCTGTCAGTTACCTCCCCATTATGTCAGCTACCTCCCCATTCTGACAGTTACCCCCCCATTCTGACAGTTACCTCCCCATTCTGACAATTACCTCCCCATTCTGTCAGTTACCTCCCCATTCTGACAATTACCTCCCCATTCTGTCAGTTACCTCCCCATTCTGTCAGTTACCTCCCCATTATGTCAGCTACCTCCCCATTCTGACAGTTACCTCCCCATTCTGTCAGTTACCTCTTCTTTCTGTCAGTTATTTCCCCAGTTCTGAAAGTTACCTCCCCATTCTGTCAGTTACCTCCCCATTCTGTCAGTTACCTCCCCATTATGTCAGTTACCCCCCCATTTTGACAGTTTGGGTATTCATATAACATCACTTCTACATTAACTTTCTGTTAAAAATATTTATAAGACATCACTTCAACATTAACTTTCTGTTTAGGTTATTTATAAGACATCATTTCCCCATTAACTTTCTGTTTAGGTTATTTATAAGACATCACTTCTCCATTAACTTTCTGTTTAGGTTATTTATAAGACATCACTTCTCCATTAACTTTCTGTTTAGGTTATTTATAAGACATCATTTCCCCATTAACTTTCATTTAGGTTATTTATAAGACATCATTTCCCCATTAACTTTCTGTTTAGGTTATTTATAAGACATCACTTCTCCATTAACTTTCTGTTTAGGTTATTTATAAAACATTATTTCCCCATTAACTTTCTGTTTAGGTTATTTATAAGACATCACTTCTCCATTAACTTTCCTTTAGGTTATTTATAAGACATCATTTCCCCATTAACTTTTTGTTTAAGGTATTTATAAGACATTACTTGTCCATTAACATCTTGTGTAAGGTGTTTATATTAGATTTGACAGCTTTATTAACTTCTGTTTAAGGTGTTAATAAAAAATGGCTTCTCTATTAGTTTTATGTTTACAGTATTTATCAGACATGCTTGACCATTCCTTGACAAACTGATTAATTTGTTTTCGTCTGCTTTCATGTTGCACCGCTGAATTGCCAGTAGCATTTGCACAGAAAGAGCTGTGTATTTTTCTTCAATCTTGGCATGTACCACGGTAGATTTGTAAAATGTGTCAAATGTTTAAATATATTTGTGTTGTTTACCCTAATGTATATGCATGCCACTAACATTCTCCAATAAGCTTTTTTTGTGATCAATATAATTTTATGTATTTTTTTTATTCATCTTAATTGAAAGAGTCTGTAAGTGCATTATATAGCTTTGCAGATATTACTTATATATTAACTAATATATTACATGTGGCTAATTATCTTAAAAACAACATTGTATCAATGTGAAACTAACATTAAGATGGTAAGAAATACAAAAGGTGTTGTAAAAATAGTCCAAGAAAATATTTTTTCTATAACA
This sequence comes from Mimachlamys varia, assembly GCA_947623455.1. Classification (NCBI taxonomy): domain Eukaryota; kingdom Metazoa; phylum Mollusca; class Bivalvia; order Pectinida; family Pectinidae; genus Mimachlamys; species Mimachlamys varia. Next base: position 42,277,766 of record OX392542.1, read on the forward strand.
ACTAAGTTTCTTGACTGCTCCTCCTCATTGATGTAATGTACAATACTAATTAACATTGATCATTGGCCTCCTATATAAATATAGCACTTTTAACAACACCTGGTTCTTACTGTAATGTTCACTCAATTTCTAATGTTTTTGAAGGACCAAGAATTGAATGATAAATCCCAATCCTTAAAAAGTGTAAAAAGTTCCTATCAAGTAGACTTACTAATGGGATTATCACGTTTCATATATATAATGTAGACATCAGGGTAAAATGAGTTCCTATCAATTTATTTATAAGATTATCACGTTTATGTAGAATATATCAGTGTAAAATGAGTTCCTATCAATATATTTATAAGATTATCACGTTTATGTAGAATATATCAGGGTAAAATTAGTTCCTATCAATTTATTTATAAGGTTATCACGTTTATGTAGAATATCAGTGTAAAATGAGTTCCTATCAATTTATTTATAAGGTTATCACGTTTATGTAGAATATCAGTGTAAAATGAGTTCCTATCAATTTATTTATAGGATTATCACATTTATGTAGAATATATCAGGGTAAAATGAGTTCCTATCAATTTATTTATAGGATTATCACGTTTATGTAGAATATCAGTGTAAAATGAGTTCCTATCAATTTATTTATAGGATTATCACGTTTATGTAGAATATCAGTGTAAAATGAGTTCCTATCAATTTATTTATAAGATTATCACGTTTATGTAGAATATCAGTGTAAAATGAGTTCCTATCAATTTATTTATAGGATTATCACGTTTATGTAGAATATCAGTGAACTAAACAAAGCCATAATTTGCTGGTTCATGTACATGCAATGTCTAGAACTTTTAATGACAATTTAAGAAATTATATTGTGCAAATTTAGTAATTCTGTCATAAGTTGGAAGTGGAAACTCGAGGAAGATGGAATACCCTTGTAGACTTAATATGCAGTGCACTTTTTTCAACATTCAGATATTTGTGACTTATTTTGTTATTACAATATCATGCCAAATATTAACAGTTTTCAGGATTAATGAAATCAGTATGCTAAAATTCAATGAAATCAATAAAGATTCAACAGAAAACTTTTAAAAACCCCTATGATATATTGTCTTCCAAAAACCGGCCATTCTATTTTGTATAACTGTTTAAATGTGTGTTTCTGTTTGTTTTTTAATGGTAAAAACAAATTAAAAATGAAGTTGTAGGTATATGTTGCAGACTTTGCCAATAAGTGTACACCGAGATTAAAGCCTTGTATCATTATATAAAAGTTGTAGGTATATGGCACACTTTGCCTATAAGTGTACACAGGGAAGGGGATGAAGTCTTTTATTATAAGTTTATATAGGAGAATGACAATTTTGGATATATTTTCAGTTGGAGATAATTGAAACTTGGTTAGAATAATGACCAGGAGATGACAGTTTGACTCTGGCCCAGCCTCAGGGCAGTGGGGAGGGGCTCAAAAGGCTGACTCTGGCCCAGCCTCAGGGCAGTTGGGAGGGGCTCAAAAGGCTGACTCTGGCCCAGCCTCAGGGCAGTGGGGAGGGGCTCAAAAGGCTGACTCTGGCCCAGCCTCAGGGCAGTGGGGAGGGGCTCAAAAGGCTGACTCATTGGCTAAAATTGCAACAATTTTCTGCTCCAGACTTTTAACGTGTTCCATTTAACGGAACGTTCCGGTTGTTCCGGTACGAACCAGACCTTCCGCTAAATGGAACACGACGTTCCGCTGGAACGAACTGGTTTGTCTAGAACGTCTCATTTGAGGGTACCAAGTTGGATCCAATATAGCGGCCAGTAAAAGGTTTTCGTTTCAAATATATGTTCAATAAATTGTAAATAGACCTAACTATAACCAGTTTGACTGCACTTCATTAGTAAAATATATCATTTCCGACTCCTTGTAGCATCATAGTGTGATCACTCGCATTGTTTTGCAGATTTTATGACTGAACCGTTTTGGTTATTTCCATTCCATTTAACAGACCAGATCTAACTTAGTACAACTGGAATGTTCCACTAAATGGAACACGCTACCAGATATGCTGGAATCAAATACTTATTAATTCACCAATGGAATGGTCTTAAATAAGGTGTTTTATCAAAATCGTGAAGTTTATGCCCCCCAGACTTCAGCTTCCCCCATGGGGAGGGGTGGATTTTGCTATAGTTTATATAGGAAAATGACACTTTTGGATATTTTGTTCATTTCCAGTTTGAAATAATTCAAACTTGATTGAAATTACAACCATGAGATGACAGTTTGATATTTGAAGAATTTCGACTCTGGCCTACCCCTTGGCCCAGGGCTGTGGGAAGGGGCTCAAAAGGATCAAATTGGCTTAATTTCAACAATCTTCTTCTTTAAAGACCCAGATGTGCCCGTTGGCTTCTTGTCCTTATGAACATTTTGTGGTAACATTATGAAGCAAAGTTTGTTGAAATGAAACTAGGAGTTAGCTAATCAAAAACTTTACATGTTTTCATTGATGAACATTTTGTTATGATATTGTGAAACAAAGTTTGTTGGAATTAAACAAAGAGTCAGGTAATTGGATGTCAAGGTCACTAGGTCAAAGGTTAAGGTCAAATTTTATATCTTTTCACTGATGAAAATTTGTTATGACATTATGAAGCAAAATTGGTTGGAATTAAACATGGAGGTAGTCGACCAAAAAGCCAAGGTCAAAGGTCAAGGTCATATTTTATATCTTTTCACTGATGAACATTTTGCTATGACATTACAACGCAAAGTTGTTTTGATTAAACAAGGATTCAGCGGACCAAAAGGCAAGGTCATTAGCTCAAATTTCAAGGTCAAATTTTATAGTTCTTTACTGATGAATATTTTGTTATGGCATTGTGAAGAAGGTTGATCAGAATTAAAAGAAGGAGTGAACTGACCAAAGGTTAAGGTCACAGAGTCAAAGTGGTCATGGCCAATGATTTATTGGTCTGGTGTGTACTGTTACCTTGTATAGTGACCTATGGTCTGGTGTCCACTGTTACCTTGTATAGTGACCTATGGTCTGGTGTGTAGTGTTACCTTGTATAGTGACCTATGGTCTGGTGTGTACTGTTACCTTGTGTAGTGACCTATGGTCTGGTGTGTAGTGTTACCTTGTGTAGTGACCTATGGTCTGGTGTGTAGTGTTACCTTGTGTAGTGACCTATGTTCTGGTGTGTAGTGTTACCTTGTGTAGTGACCTATGGTCTGGTGTATAGTGTTACCTTGTGTAGTGACCTATGGTCTGGTGTGTAGTGTTACCTTGTTTAGTGACCTATGGTCTGGTGTGTAGTGTTACCTTGTGTAGTGACCTATGGTCTGGTGTGTAGTGTTACCCTGTATAGTGACCTATGGTCTGGTGTGTAGTGTTACCTTGTGTAGTGACCTATGGTCTTGTGTGTAGTGTTACCTTGTATAGTGACCTATGGTCTGGTGTGTAGTGTTACCCTGTATAGTGACCTAAGGTCTGGTGTGTAGTGTTACCTTGTGTAGTGACCTATGGTCTTGTGTGTAGTGTTACCTTGTATAGTGACCTATGGTCTGGTGTGTAGTGTTACCTTGTGTAGTGACCTATGGTCTGGTGTCTACTGTTACCTTGTGTAGTGACCTATGGTCTGGTGTGTAGTGTTACCCTGTATAGTGACCTATGGTCTGGTGTGTAGTGTTACCTTGTATAGCGACCTATGGTCTGGTGTGTAGTGTTACCTTGTGTAGTGACCTATGGTCTGGTGTCTACTGTTACCTTGTATAGCGACCTATGGTCTGGTGTGTAGTGTTACCTTGTGTAGTGACCTATGGTCTGGTGTGTAGTGTTACCTTGTGTAGTGACCTATGGTCTGGTGTGTAGTGTTACCTTGTGTAGTGACCTATGGTCTGGTGTGTAGTGTTACCTTGTGTAGTGACCTATGGTCTGGTGTGTAGTGTTACCTTGTGTAGTGACCTATGGTCTGGTGTGTAGTGTTACCTTGTATAGTGACCTATGGTCTGGTGTGTAGTGTTACCTTGTGTAGTGACCTATGGTCTGGTGTGTAGTGTTACCTTGTGTAGCGACCTATGGTCTGGTGTGTAGTGTTACCTTGTGTGGTGACCTATGGTCTGGTGTGTACTGTTACCCTGTATAGCGACCTATGGTCTTGTGTATAGTGTTACCTTGTGTAGTGACCTATGGTCTGGTGTGTAGTGTTACCTTGTGTAGTGACCTATGGTCTGGTGTGTAGTGTTACCTTGTGTAGTGACATATGGTCTGGTGTGTAGTGTTACCTTGTATAGCGACCTATGGTTTGGTGTGTAGTGTTACCTTGTGTAGTGACCTATGGTCTGGTGTGTAGTGTTACCTTGTGTAGTGACCTATGGTCTGGTGTGTAGTGTTACCTTGTGTAGTGACCTATGGTCTGGTGTGTAGTGTTACCTTGTATAGTGACCTAAGGTCTGGTGTGTAGTGTTACCTTGTGTAGTGACCTATGGTCTGGTGTGTAGTGTTACCTTGTGTAGTGACCTATGGTCTGGTGTATAGTGTTACCTTGTGTAGTGACCTATGGTCTGGTGTGTAGTGTTACCTTGTGTAGTGACCTATGGTCTGGTGTGTAGTGTTACCCTGTATAGTGACCTATGGTCTGGTGTATAGTGTTACCTTGTGTAGTGACCTATGTTCTGGTGTGTACTGTTACCTTGTGTAGTGACCTATGGTCTGGTGTGTAGTGTTACCTTGTATAGTAACCTATGGTCTGGTGTGTAGTGTTACCTTGTGTAGTGACCTATGGTCTGGTGTGTAGTGTTACCTTGTGTAGTGACCTATGGTCTGGTGTGTAGTGTTACCTTGTGTAGTGACCTATGGTCTGGTGTGTAGTGTTACCTTGTATAGTAACCTATGGTCTGGTGTGTACTGTTACCTTGTATAGTGACCTATGGTCTGGTGTGTAGTGTTACCTTGTGTAGTGACCTATGGTCTGGTGTGTAGTGTTACCTTGTGTAGTGACCTATGGTCTGGTGTGTAGTGTTACCTTGTGTAGTGATCTATGGTCTGGTGTGTAGTGTTACCTTGTGTAGTGATCTATGGTCTGGTGTGTAGTGTTACCTTGTATAGTGACCTATGGTCTGGTGTGTACTGTTACCTTGTGTAGTGACCTATGGTCTGGTGTGTACTGTTACCTTGTGTAGTGACCTATGGTCTGGTGTGTAGTGTTACCTTGTGTAGTGACCTATGGTCTGGTGTGTAGTGTTACCTTGTGTAGTGACCTATGGTCTGGTGTGTAGTGTTACCTTGTGTAGTGACCTATGGTCTGGTGTGTAGTGTTACCTTGTGTAGTGACCTATGGTCTGGTGTGTAGTGTTACCTTGTGTAGTGACCTATGGTCTGGTGTGTACTGTTACCTTGTGTAGTGACCTATGGTCTGGTGTATAGTGTTACCTTGTGTAGTGACCTATGGTCTGGTGTGTAGTGTTACCTTGTATAGTGACCTATGGTCTGGTGTGTAGTGTTACCTTGTGTAGTGACCTATGGTCTGGTGTGTAGTGTTACCTTGTGTAGTGACCTATGGTCTGGTGTGTAGTGTTACCTTGTGTAGTGACCTATGGTCTGGTGTGTAGTGTTACCTTGTGTAGTGACCTATGGTCTGGTGTGTAGTGTTACCTTGTGTAGTGACCTATGGTCTGGTGTGTAGTGTTACCTTGTGTAGTGACCTATGGTCTGGTGTGTAGTGTTACCTTGTTTAGTGACCTATGGTCTGGTGTGTAGTGTTACCTTGTGTAGTGACCTATGGTCTGTTGTGTAGTGTTACCTTGTATAGTGACCTATGGTCTGGTGTGTAGTGTTACCTTGTGTAGTGACCTATGGTCTGGTGTGTAGTGTTACCTTGTGTAGTGACCTATGGTCTGGTGTGTAGTGTTACCTTGTATAGTGACCTATGGTCTGGTGTCTACTGTTACCTTGTGTAGTGACCTATGGTCTGGTGTGTAGTGTTACCTTGTGTAGTGACCTATGGTCTGGTGTGTAGTGTTACTTTGTGTAGTGACCTATGGTCTGGTGTGTAGTGTTACTTTGTGTAGTGACCTATGGTCTGGTGTATAGTGTTACCCTGTATAGTGACCTATGGTCTGGTGTGTAGTGTTACCTTGTGTAGTGACCTATGGTCTGGTGTATAGTGTTACCTTGTGTAGTGACCTATGGTCTGGTGTGTAGTGTTACCTTGTATAGTGACCTATGGTCTGGTGTGTAGTGTTACCTTGTATAGTGACCTATGGTCTGGTGTGTAGTGTTACCTTGTGTAGTGACCTATGTTCTGGTGTGTAGTGTTACCCTGTATAGTGACCTATGGTCTGGTGTCTACTGTTACCTTGTGTAGTGACCTATGGTCTGGTGTGTAGTGTTACCTTGTGTGGTGACCTAAGGTCTGGTGTGTAGTGTTACCTTGTGTAGTGACCTATGGTCTGGTGTGTAGTGTTACCTTGTGTAGTGACCTATCATTTTTTTACATTTGGGGTTCTAATATTTGAAAGAATTGAAAGTTTTATCAAAACCAAGCAAGGCAAGCATTGCCCAAAGAATCATTATTTACGTCTGTAAAAAACAATTAAGGACATATTACATCATTAGCATCAGTTTAAAGGAAACATTTTTGTTGATTTGTTTTATTATGTAGAATTTTATTTTTGAAATTGCCAAAAGAGAACTTTTTTTCTACTTCACAATTAGTTTTATTAAGAGCATGAATCATCATAGAAGATCCTGAAGAATGTTTGAGAAAGGAGAGGTCTACATTACTAAAACACAGACAAGCATTCTCTTTGTGAATTTTCAGGCTCTAACCCATGTAGAAAAATTACATGTGGATTCGGTCAAGAATGCAGTATCAATAAAAATGGCCTTGCAAAATGCCAGTGTCCTTCACCTTGTGAGCTGGTTCTCCGACAAGTATGTGGGTCTGACGGCTACACTTATGATAATGAATGCGACCTGAGGCGAGAGTCATGTCTCCAGAAAAAAAATGTTGTACTGGCTCATCATGGACCCTGTGGTAAGTCAATCTTTTTATACACTAAGGCATGGACCCTGTGGTAAGTCAATCTCTTTGTACACTAAGGCATGGACCCTGTGGTAAGTCAATCTCTTTATACACTAAGGCATGGACCCTGTGGTAAGTCAATCTCTTTGTACACTAAGGCATGGACCCTGTGGTAAGTCCATCTCTTTATATACACTAAGGCATGGACCCTGTGGTAAGTCAATCTCTTTGTACACTAAGGCATGGACCCTGTGGTAAGTCAATCTCTTTATACACTAAGGCATGGACCCTGTGGTAAGTCAATCTCTTTGTACACTAAGGCATGGACCCTGTGGTAAGTCAATCTCTTTATATACTCAGTCATGGACTCTGTGGTAAGTCAATCTCTTTGTACACTAAGGCATGGACTCTGTGGTAAGTCAATCTCTTTATTCACTAAGGCATGGACCCTGTGGTAAGTCAATCTCTTAATATACTCAGTCATGGACTCTGAGGTAAAACTTGTTATCGTTATATCTTGTGAAGTATTGAATGGATCCTTGGTCCTTTGTTGTGTTATATTGATTTTTAGACTAATTGAAATAAAAAATGACTAACAGACGGCCATCTTGGATTTTGCCAATGAAAATTTGTTATCGTTATATCTTGTGAAGTATTGAATGGATCCTTGGTCCCTAGTTTTGTTATATTGATTTTGGGACTGCTTAAAAAAACAAAATGGTTGAGAGACAGCCATCTTGTATTTTGACAATGAAAATTTGTTATCATTATATCTTGTGGAGTATTGGATGGATCTTCCTGAATTCCATATGCAGGTTCTTCTTGTTAATAAATACATAATGGATCTCTATTAAAGTTTTGGATTTTGGAATTTATCATCCTGCAGACACTTTATATTTCAACTGTTATTAATTTTCACAAGAAATTTCAAAGTTCATAGCACTAAGGATAAAATAAAACAATAGAATTAAGATTAAATACATAAATGAAAGTTAAAATAAGAAGGTAAAAAATTCATCTTTCTAAGAATGAATGAAAAATCATTGATGATGGTCGCTAATGTCCCTCTGGTATCTCTTGTTTCTGAAAGAGAAGTTCATCTGTTTTAGCTTCATATTAAAATGCATCAAGTCCATAATCGATTCACAATAGGTTTTGTTCAATCAGTCTTAAAATTGGCTTAATTTTATGTTTCCTTTTTTTTCACAGGAAAAGGGGAGATATCGTGTCGCGGTTATACTTGTCATAATGACGCTATTTGTCAGATGAGGGGAGGACAACCAATCTGTGAATGTCCTGTCTGTTCTGAGGAATTTGAACCAGTATGTAACATAATGTGTAGTCAGTATAGTTTATTTATCAAAAATGGTAAGGCGAATCCTCAGTCTGGATATCATTGTAGTTATACCCCAACAACAACAAAGTTTGGGGGTTTGATGGAATCCAGCTTATCCATTATGCCATAGTCAAAATTGGTGTGGCTTATATTCTTTTGCTCCATTTCCAAAATCAGATTTATCAAATTAATTTGAAATAAGTTATTTTTAGGTCACCTGAGACGAAGTCTCAAGTGACCTATTCTAATCGCCTTTTGTCCGTTGTCGTCCGTCGTGCGTCCGTAAACTTTTTACATTTTCGACTTCTTCTCCAAAACCACTGAACCAAATTCAATGAAATTTGGCAGGGAGCTTCTATGGCTAAAGTTCAACTAAAATTGTGAATTATATGGTCCCCACCCCCCAGGGGCTTGCGGGGCGGGGCCAAAAAGGGTAAAATTGACTAAAACTTCAAAAATCTTCTCCTCTACTCTCAGATATGGTAGAATCAAATACTCTTCATAGATAGAAGGGTCTTAAGGTGCTTTACCAAAATTGTGAATTTCATGACCCTGGGGTCTCATGTTTGCCCCTGGGGAGGGGGTAAACTTTACTATAGTGTATATAGAGAAATCACATTTTTGACTTTTATTTGTTGGATTTGTATTGGAATTCATTCTAACTTGTATCAAATTATCAGCATGGGATGACACTTTGATGGTATGTACATGTTGGCCCTAGTTGACCCCCAGGGGCTGGTGGGCGGGGCCAAAAAGGGTCAAATTGACAAAAATTTCAAAAATCTTCTTCTCTACTCTCAGATATGGTAGAATCAAATACTCTTCATAGATGGAAGGGTCTTAAGGTTCTTTACCGAAATTGTGAATTTCATGACCCTGGGGTCTCACGTTTGTCCCTGGGGAGGGGGTAAACTTTACTATAGTGTATATTGGGAAATCACATTTTTGACTATTATTTGTTGGATTTGTATTGGAATTCATTCTAACTTGTATCAAATTATCAGCATGGGATGACACTTTGATGGTATGTACATGTTGACCCTAGTTGAACCCCAGGGGCTGGTGGGCGGGGCCAAAAAGGGTCAAATTGACAAAAATTTCAAAAATCTTCTTCTCTACTCTCAGATATGGTAGAATCAAATACTCAGATATGGTAGAATCAAATACTCTTCATAGATGGAAGGGTCTTAAGGTGCTTTACCAAAATTGTGAATTTCATGACCCTGGGATCTCAAGTTTGTCCCTGGGGAGGGGGTAAACTTTACTATAGTTTATATAGGGAAATCACATTTTTGACTATTATTTGTTGGATTTGTATTGGAATTCATTCTAACTTGTATCAAATTATCAGCATGGGATGACACTTTGATGGTATGTACATGTTGGCCCTAGTTGACCCCCAGGGGCTGGAGGGCGGGACCAAAAGGGTCAAATTGACAAAAATTTCAAAAATCTTCTTCTCTTCTCCCAGATATGCTGGAATCAAATACTCTTCATAGATGGATTGGTTTTAAGGTTCTTTACCAAAATTGTGAATTTCATGATTCTGGGGTCTTGCATCTCCCCCTGTGGAGAGGGTTAAGTTTACTTTGAAGCCTTGTGTTGCAATGTATTATTATAAATATTCATCTCAACATATTTCTCTTTCATGTCAACCATCAGTTGACCGTTAAGGCCCATGGGCCTCTTGTAATTGTCTTTTGTCCGTCGTCGTCCAAATTTTGTGCGTTTAATAATCTGTCTGTAAACAATTTACATTTTCAACTTCTTCTCAAAAACCCCTGAACCAGTTCGAGTAACATTTGGCAAGAACCTTCCCTAGCCAAAGATGCACCAAAATTGTGAGTTATATGGTCCTATCACCCTAGGGACTTGTGCGAGGCCAAAAGGGGTCAAATGAGTTAAATTTCAACAATCTTCTTCTCCAGACATGCTGGAATCAAATACTATTCACCAATGGAATGGTCTTAAGGTGCTTTATCAAAATTGTGAATTTCCAGCCCCCCAGACTTCAAGTTGAAATAATAACCAGGAGATGACGGCTTGGGGTAGAAACATTTTCACCAAAGGAAAGGACTTAAGGTGCTTTATTAAAGTTGTGAATTTTATGCCCCCCAGACTTCAGGTTCTCCCTTGGGGAGGGGGTGAAGTTTACTTTAGTTTATATAGGAAATTGACACTTTTGGATAATATTTTGTTCATTTTCAGTTGAAGATAATTGAAACTTAATAATAAATGGTTGGAATATTAAAAAGGAGATGATGGTTTGGTGTTGAAAGAATTTTGATTCTGGCCAGTACCCCTTGGATGGGGGCTGTGCGAAGTGGCTCAAAAGGGTCAAATTGGCTAAAATTTCAACAAACTTCTTCTTTAGACCAAGATTTGACCATGGTTCTCTTGTACTGATCAACATTTTGTGATGACATTATGAAGCAAAGTTGGTTGGAATTAAACAAAGAAACTAATTTGATGTCAAGGTCACTAGGTCAAAGATCAAGGTCAAATTTTGATATCTTTTCACTGCATTATGAACATTTTGTTACGACATTGTGAAGAAAGTTGATTAGAATTAAAAGAAGGAATCAACTGACCAAAGGTAATTAGGTCACAGAGTCAAAGAGGTCAAGGTCACTGATATAAAGGTCAAGGAAACCGTTTGTAACTTTCTTTTTTGAGAAGTCAGTTGAACAAAAATCAAAGTCACTGAGTTTGATCGTTGGGTTTAAAGCTCAAGGATCAATGATTTTAGTAGATATATAGACATTTGAGCAGGGCCCATTAGTTTTTTGCCTGTCAGTGTTCTAGATCAAACTTGGTTTAAGTTAATTGTGATTTTTTCAGTATAAGGACACAAAGACAAAAGTTATTGGTACTGGTACATCAAAATTCAGGTTACCATTAAGGCTCATGTGAAAACATAATGTGGAACTCATTTACACTCTTGTGCAGAGTGACAATATTGAACTTTTGTTTCAACCTTCAGTATTTATTTCTCACTTAAGTAACTTTCTCCAGGTATGTGGAACGGATGGAAGGACCTACCCTAATGAGTGTAAGCTCCGCCTCACTAACTGTGACGAGCGTACCAATATACAGATCTGGCATCAAGGCAGATGTAGTAAGTAGGATTGGTTTTATTCTTATTGCTTCAGAAGAGATGTACAGGTATTAGTGGAGACATCAATCTAACGACCTCTTTAATCCTCCTTGTTCCTGAATGGCATATTTAAATGAGCCAATTGGATCAATTTTATATTTAGAAAGTGTAGCTTAACATTGGGCAGCAAAGGCCCTTGGACCTCTTGTTTTCCTATTTCAGCACATTTTATGCTTTACATAATCTATTAACTGCAAATACCACATGATGAACAACAATTGAAATATGTGCATGTTTACAAGCTGTTTAAACTGTAACAATCCCTGTATTTAATTTGGGTTTCAATTTTCCAGGAAAATTAATACCATGTACATGTAGCAAACTGGCTTGTGCAACTCTTTCTTTACCGTTATTTTTCACTGTGATGCCACCCTTAATGACTGTTTGCTGTGTTGGTTGTAGTCAATAATGACTTGCTGTATTGGTTGTAGTCCATCGGCGGAGGGTGGGCTTGCAAGGTAAGGCTTCCCCCTTTAAACATTGTGTAATGCTGCGTAGTGACGTAGATGTGTGTGGCATGTGATGGACTGGTGTCCTCTGTTGTAGGAGGCTGCGGTGACCAGGACCAGTGTGAGTTCTATTCCGTTTGTGATAAGAGCAACGACAACCCCACATGTGTTTGCCCAAAGGCATGCAAACAGGTAAGGCCACAGGAGGCCTAAAATCTTTTTTTTACTTAAGAATTTTTCTTTATAGAAAAAAATCCCCTCCTTGTGTTTAATCTCCTTAATCCCATTTTCTAGGCCATTATTTTCCCCGTATATGTTATACTCATGTTATGATTTCCAATCCATTATGCATGTGATTAAGAGAGTAATATAATTATAATATTATAATTTGCAAAGATACTTTGATCTTTTATTCCGACTACTAGACTGGTTCATTAGTCCTGTGTGGCATGATATGACCTTGAAAACAAATTGTGAAAATATAAACTTTATTTATTTTACAATAATTAAGAAACAAGTTATCCAACCTTTATAATCACCTGTGGGAGAAAGCAGGAGTTCCCGGAGAAAACCCACGTGCTCTGGGGTCTGGCAGGTGACCCCATACCTTTTCACGTCTGGTCAGGAAATCAAATCCTAGCTGCCTTGGTGAAAGGCATGTGCGCTATCCACTGCACCACCCGACCGCCAATTCTTATTGTTTGAAAAAGGGAAGAATTTAACAGTGTAAAAGATATGCATTGATTATGTTATCATATAAGCATCAGCTGTGGGAATTTCCATTTAGCTCAGCGGTAAAGTATCGGGCTAGTGAGTGCAATGTTGTGGGTTTGAGCCCGGAGATGGCACTATCTCTATCACTATTCCTTGTCCGTTAAGGTATATTGATGTGACTGTCTAAGAAAGCAAACTTTGATATGTGCCTACATTAATATCTCAATTAATTATAAGTTATTAAGTTAAAACATTTCATGAATGAATTAAATGAGAAGAAAAACATTTTAAACATCATTTTTAAGAAAAAGGTTGTCACATGCATATTTTACAAGTACCCGTTAGAAGCCTCTTTAGCTCACATGGTCTGAAGGACCAAGGAGAGCTTATGCCATATACGTCTGTCAGTCATTCTACAAAATATTTAAAATGACTTTTGATTCAAGATTCAAACTGTACTAATGGTGGGACTGATCCCCAAAGGTGCTGAGGGCCAGGCACCATAAAGGATTATTTAGTTAAAATGGGTACCAACCGTATTTCATTGATAGCATCCCTAGGTAGTGGGTATTCATTGTTAGCATCCCTAGGTAGTGGGTATTCATTGTTAGCATCCCTAGGTAGTGGGTATTCATTGTTAGCATCCCTATAGGTAGTGGATATTCACTGTTAGCATCCCTAGGTAGTGGGTATTCATTGTTAGCATCCCTAGGTAGTGGGTATTCACTGTTAGCATCCCTAGGTAGTGGGTATTCATTGTTAGCATCCCTAGGTAGTGGGTATTCACTGTTAGCATCCCTATATGTAGTGGGTATTCATTGTTAGCATCCCTAGGTAGTGGGTATTCACTGTTAGCATCCCTATAGGTAGTGGGTATTCATTGTTAGCATCCCTAGGTAGTGGGTATTCACTGTTAGCATCCCTATATGTAGTGGTATTCATTGTTAGCATCCCTAGGTAGTGGGTATTCATTGTTAGCATCCCTATAGGTAGTGGATATTCACTGTTAGCATCCCTAGGTAGTGGGTATTCATTGTTAGCATCCCTAGGTAGTGGGTATTCACTGTTAGCATCCCTATATGTAGTGGGTATTCATTGTTAGCATCCCTAGGTAGTGGGTATTCACTGTTAGCATCCCTATATGTAGTGAGTATTCATTGTTAGCATCCCTAGGTAGTGGGTATTCACTGTTAGCATCCCTAGGTAGTGGGTATTCATTGTGTGCATCCCTAGGTAGTGGGTATTCACTGTTAGCATCCCTATATGTAGTGGGTATTCATTGTTAGCATCCCTAGGTAGTGGGTATTCATTGTTAGCATCCCTATAGGTAGTGGATATTCACTGTTAGCATCCCTAGGTAGTGGGTATTCATTGTTAGCATCCCTAGGTAGTGGGTATTCACTGTTAGCATCCCTATATGTAGTGGGTATTCACTGTTAGCATCCCTAGGTAGTGGGTATTCATCGTTAGCATCCCTAAAGGTAGTGGGTATTCATTGTTAGCATCCCTATAGGTAGTGGGTATTCACTGTTAGCATCCCTAGGTAGTCGGTATTCATGGTTAGCATCCCTAGGTAGTGGGTATTCATTGTTAGCATCCCTAGGTAGTGGGTATTCATTGTTAGCATCCCTATAGGTAGTGGGTATTCACTGTTAGCATCCCTAGGTAGTGGGTATTCACTGTTAGCATCCCTAGGTAGTGGGTTTTCATTGTTAGCATCCCTAGGTAGTGGGTATTCATTGTTAGCATCCCTATAGGTAGTGGGTATTCACTGTTAGCATCCCTATAGGTAGTTGGTATTCACTGTTAGCATCCCTAGGTAGTGGGTATTCATTGTTAGCATCCCTAGGTAGTGGGTATTCATTGTTAGCATCCCTATAGGTAGTGGGTATTCACTGTTAGCATCCCTAGGTAGTGGGTATTCATTGTTAGCATCCCTAGGTAGTGGGTATTCACTGTTAGTATCCCTATAGGTAGTGGGTATTCATTGTTAGCATCCCTATAGGTAGTGGGTATTCACTGTTAGCATCCCTATAGGTAGTGGGTATTCACTGTTAGCATCCCTATAGGTAGTGGGTTTTCATTGTTAGCATCCCTAGGTAGTGGGTATTCATTGTTAGCATCCCTAGGTAGTGGGTATTCGTTGTTAGCATCCCTATAGGTAGTGGGTATTCACTGTTAGCATCCCTAGGTAGTGGGTATTCATTGTTAGCATCCCTATAGGTAGTGGGTATTCACTGTTAGCATCCCTAGGTAGTGGGTATTCATTGTTAGCATCCCTATAGGTAGTGGGTATTCACTGTTAGCATCCCTAGGTAGTGGGTATTCATTGTTAGCATCCCTAGGTAGTGGGTATTCATTGTTAGCATCCCTAGGTAGTGGATATTCACTGTTAGCATCCCTATAGGTAGTGGGTATTCACTGTTAGCATCCCTATAGGTAGTGGGTATTCATTGTTAGCATCCCTAGGTAGTGGGTATTCATTGTTAGCATCCCTATAGGTAGTGGGTATTCATTGTTAGCATCCCTATAGGTAGTGGGTATTCACTGTTAGCATCCCTATAGGTAGTGGGTATTCACTGTTAGCATCCCTAGGTAGTGGGTATTCATTGTTAGCATCCCTATAGGTAGTGGGTATTCACTGTTAGCATCCCTAGGTAGTGGGTATTCACTGTTAGCATCCCTAGGTAGTGGGTATTCACTGTTAGCATCCCTAGGTAGTGGGTATTCATTGTTAGCATCCCTATAGGTAGTGGGTATTCATTGTTAGCATCCCTAGGTAGTGGGTATTCATCGTTAGCATCCCTAGGTAGTGGGTATTCATTGTTAGCATCCCTATAGGTAGTGGGTATTCATTGTTAGCATCCCTAGGTAGTGGGTATTCATTGTTAGCTCACCTGATCCGAAGGAAGCCATACCATGGTGTCTGTCCGTTGTTCGTCAACAATTTTTTTAAACAACTTCTCCATAACCACTGGTAAGAAATCAACCAAATTTGGCAGGAAGCATCCTCAATAGGTGCTCAAGATTCAAAATTGTACTAATGGTGGGACTGACCCTTAGGGGGCTGAGGGGAAGGGCCAAACACAATTATTTAGCTATATTGATTCAAGCAACTTCTTCTCCATAATCACTGATTGGAAATCAACCTTTTCTGGCAGGAAGAATCCGTAAGTGCTCAGGATTCAAAATTGTACTAATGGTTTCATAACTTTCGTAGTAAATTCTTTGGTTTTCGCGGGAATATCGTGTCATGTGAATCCTTTAGGAATGGAAATTTCCATTACTATTTCGGTCGCGTGATACATTCAGCCAATCAAAACCGTGGTAACATGTTTTCTGTACCAATCGTAAAATCGCTTCTTCACGACTGCCGGAACCACAAGGATGGCGGACGATGTCTCATAAAAGCAATAACAGAGACCACACGAAGCAAGTTAAGCGTGGAAAGGCGTTAACAGGGGCCGAGGAGTTAACCGAAAGGGTTACAACATTTACACATATTATTAATGAATGCAACGTAACGTTTATGCAATATCATCTATGCTGTTACCGCTAATCGCCACTATGCCTTCACCGTCTCCATGTAGTCGCCTTTGTGTTTACATTAGATATAACCACTCCCACTCCAACACCAACCGACAACCCCAAATATTCCACTTCAGGCTTAGTGGTTAGGCCAAAATTCTTGGAGATCCACAATCTATAAACAGATATACAATATTGCTGGGCATAAAGAGACCAACTCAATCATGATATTATAATTGGTGTCCAGGGGTCTAATAGCCCTTGCAAACTTAACCCCTGGGTTATAACTTTCAAACACTCGAGATCCCCAACCCAGTTAATCTCGCTTAAAGAGATGAACACAATCATGATATTTGAATGGTTCCCTGGGTCTGCCATACTGGAAGAACCTAGGTTCTGAGTTCAACTTACAAACAATTGAGATCCCCAACCCATAAACAAAAACGTGCATACAGATACTATCTGCTACAAGGTTTAGTCTTTAGGTCTGTCCCTAGCTGTTCCTTGGACTGTTTTAGAAAATATTTTGCTATGATAACTTGATACTGCTGTGTATTTAGATGAGCGATACAGGCCCCTTGGCCACGTGTTTTCAGCCTCAAAAAATAGCTGTAAAAATTACCTCAGCTTGATGCTATTACTATTTACATGATGTAGTCATCCATAAGTGTAAAATAGATCAAATAAAATGGGGAGATGTCTGTCACAGGGAGACAAAATAAATGGGGAAATGTCTGTCACAGGGAGATAAAATAAATGAGGAAATGTCTGTCACAGGGAGATAAAATAAATGGGGAAATGTCTGTCACAGGGAGATAAAATAAATGGGGAAATGTCTGTCACAGGGAGATAAAATAAATGGGGAAATGTCTGTCATTGTGAGGGAGATAAAATAAATGGGGAAAATCTGTCACAGGGAGATAAAATAAATGGGGAAATGTCTGTCACAGGGAGATAAAATAAATGGGGAAATGTCTGTCACAGGGAGATAAAACAAATGGGAAATGTCTGTCACAGGGAGATAAAATAAATGGGGAAATGTCTGTCATTGTGAGGGAGATAAAATAAATGGGGAAATGTCTGCCACAGGGAGATAAAATAAATGGGGTAATATCTGTCACAGGGAGATAAAATAAATGGGGAAATGTCTGTCATTGTCAGGGAGATAAAATAAATGGGGAAATGTTTGTCACAGGGAGATAAAATAAATGGGGAAATGTCTGTCACACGGAGATAAAATAAATGGGGAAATGTCTGTCACAGGGAGATAAAATAAATGTGGAAATGTCTGTCACAGGGGAAATAAAATAAATGGGGAAATGTCTGTCACAGGGGAGATAAAATAAATGTGGAAATGTCTGTTACAGGGGAGATAAAATAAATGGGGAAATGTCTGTCACAGGGGAGATAAAATAAATGGGGAAATGTCTGTCACAGGGAGATAAAATAAAATAAATGGGGAAATGTCTGTCATTGTCAGGGAGATAAAATAAATGAGGAAATGTCTGTCACACGGGAGATAAAATAAATGGGGAAATGTCTGTCGCAGGGAGATAAAATAAATGGGGAAATGTCTGTCACAGGGGAGATAAAATAAATGGGGAAATGTCTGTCACAGGGAGATAAAATAAATGGGGGATTGTCTGTCACAGGGGAGATAAAATAAATGGGGAGATGTCTGTCACAGGGAGATAAAATAAATGGGGAAATGTCTGTCACAGGAAGATAAAATAAATGGGGAAATGTCTGTCACAGGGGAAATAAAATAAATGGGGAAATGTCTGTCACAGGGAGATAAAATAAATGGGGAAACGTCTGTCACAGGGAGATAAAATAAATGGGGGATTGTCTGTCACAGGGAGAAAAAATAAATGGGGGATTGTTTGTCACAGGGAGATAAAATAAATGGGGAAATGTCTGTCAAAGGGAGATAAAATAAATGGGGGAATGTCTGTCACAGGGGAGATAAAATAAATGGGAAAATGTCTGTCACAGGGAGATAAAATAAATGGGGAAATGTCTGTCACAGGGAGATAAAATAAATGGGGGAATGTCTGTCACAGGGGAGATAAAATAAATGGGAAAATGTCTGTCACAGGGAGATAAAATAAATGGGGAAATGTCTGTCACAGGGAGATAAAATAAATGGGGAAATGTCTGTCACAGGGAGATAAAATAAATGGGGAAATGTCTGTCACAGGGAGATAAAATAAATGGGGGAATGTCTGTCACAGGGGAGATAAAATAAATGGGGAAATGTCTGTCACAGGGAGATAAAATAAATGGGGGATTGTCTGTCACAGGGAGAAAAAAAAAATGGGGATTGTTTGTCACAGGGAGATAAAATAAATGGGGAAATGTCTGTCAAAGGGAGATAAAATAAATGGGAAAATGTCTGTCACATGGAGATAAAATAAATGGGGAAATGTCTGTCACAGGGAGATAAAATAAATGGGGAAATGTCTGTCAAAGGGAGATAAAATAAATGGGGAAATGTCTGTAACAGGGGAGTGTCTTATAAGATAAGTTGTTATATGTGAGTTTGTCTTCAAAAGGGGGATAGAATTAAACATAAAGTGGTCATATATTACAAATGAAGCCCAAACTTTAGTCATGAGTTCCATGTCTTACAGAACCAAGAAGCCAAGCTGTGTGGATCAGATGGTAAAACTTACAGAAATGAGTGTTCACTAATGCTGGAATCATGTAGACTGCAGCAGAACATCATAGTGGCTTCTATAGGGGAGTGTGGTAAGTAGTAATGATCTCCATAGAGGAGTGTGGTAAGTACATTGTAGTAATGATCTCTATAGAGGAGTGTGGTAAATAATAATGATCTCCATAGAGGTGTGTGGTAAGTAGTAATGATCTCTATAGAGGTGTGTGGTAAATAATAATGATCTCTATAGAGGTGTGTGGTAAATAATAATGATCTCTATAGAGGTGTGTGGTAAATAATAATGATCTCTGTAGAGGGGTGTGGTAAATAATAATGATCTCTATAGAGGTGTGTGGTAAATAATAATGATCTCTATAGAGGTGTGTGGTAAATAATAATGATCTCTCTAGAGGAGTGTGGTAAATAGTAATGATCTCTATAGAGGGGTGTGGTAAGTACATTGTAGTAATGATCACTATAGAGGAGTGTGGTAAATAATAATGATCTCTATAGAGGTGTGTGGTAAATAATAATGATCTCTATAGAGGTGTGTGGTAAATAATAATGATCTCCATAGAGGTGTGTGGTAAGTCGTAATGATCTCCATAGAGGAGTGTGGTAAGTACATTGTAGTAATGATCACTATAGAGGAGTGTGGTAAATAATAATGATCTCTATAGAGGTGTGTGGTAAATAATAATGATCTCTATAGAGGTGTGTGGTAAATAATAATGATCTCTATAGAGGAGTGTGGTAAATAGTAATGATCTCTATAGGGGTGTGTGGTAAATAGTAATGATCTCTATAGAGGTGTGTGGTAAATAGTAATGATCTCTATAGAGGGGTCTGGTAAATAATAATGATCTCTATAGAGGGGTGTGGTAAATAATAATGATCTCTATAGAGGAGTGTGGTAAATAATAATGATCTCTATAGAGGTGTGTGGTAAGTAGTAATTATCTCCATAGAGGTGTGTGGTAAATATAGTAATTATCTCTATAGAGGAGTGTGGTAAATAATAATGATCTCCATAGAGGAGTGTGGTAAATAATAATGATCTCTATAGAGGTGTGTGGCAAATAATAATGATCTCTATAGAGGAGTGTGGTAAATAATAATGATCTCTATAGAGGTGTGTGGTAAATAATAATGATCTCCATAGAGGAGTGTGGTAAATAATAATGATCTATATATAGGTCTGTGGTAAATAATAATGATCTCTATAGAGGAGTGTGGTAAATAATAATGATCTATATATAGGTCTGTGGTAAATAATAATGATCTCTATAGAGGAGTGTGGTAAATAATAATGATCTATATATAGGTCTGTGGTAAATAATAATGATCTCTATAGAGGAGTGTGGTAAATAATAATGATCTCTAAAGAGGAGTGTGGTAAATAATAATGATCTCTATAGGGGAGTGTGGCAAATAATAATGATCTCTATAGGGGAGTGTGGCAAATAATAATGATCTCTATAGGGGAGTGTGGTAAATAATAATGATCTCCATAGAGGGGTGTGGTTAATAATAATGATCTATATATAGGTCTGTGGTAAATAATAATGATCTCTATAGAGGTGTGTGGTAAGTAGTAATGATCTCTATAGAGGTGTGTGGTAAATAATAATGATCTCTATAGAGGAGTGTGGTAAGTAGTAATTATCTATATATAGGTCTGTGGTAAATAATAATGATCTCTATAGAGGTGTGTGGTAAGTAGTAATGATCTCTATAGGGGAGTGTGGTAAATAATAATGATCTCCATAGAGGTGTGTGGTAAATAGTAATGATCTCCATAGAGGTGTGTGGTAAGTACATTGTAGTAATGATCTCCATAGAGGAGTGTGGTAAATATATAATAATGATCTCTATAGAGGTGTGTGGTAAATAATAATGATCTCTATAGAGGTGTGTGGTAAGTAGTAATGATCTCCATAGAGGTGTGTGGTAAATATAGTAATGATCTCCATATAGGTGTGTGGTAAATAATAATGATCTCTATAGAGGAGTGTGGTAAGTAGTAATTATCTCTATAGAGGAGTGTGGTAAATAGTAATGATCTCTATAGAGGTGTGTGGTAAATAATAATGATCTCTATAGAGGAGTGTGGTAAATAATAATGATCTCTATAGAGGTGTGTGGTAAATAGTAATGATCTCTATAGAGGAGTGTGGTAAATAGTAATGATCTCCATATAGGTCTGTGGTAAATAATAATGATCTCTATAGAGGTGTGTGGTAAATAGTAATGATCTCTATAGTGGAGTGTGGTAAATAATAATGATCTCTATAGAGGTGTGTGGTAAATAGTAATGATCTCTATAGAGGAGTGTGGTAAATATATAATAATGATCTCTATAGAGGAGTGTGGTAAATAATAATGATCTCTATAGAGGTGTGTGGTAAATAGTAATGATCTCTATAGAGGTGTGTGGTAAATAGTAATGATCTCTATAGAGGGGTGTGGTAAATAGTAATGATCTCTATAGAGGTGTGTGGTAAATAATAATGATCTCTATAGAGGAGTGTGGTAAATAATAATTATCTCTATAGAGGAGTGTGGTAAATAATAATGATCTCCATAGAGGAGTGTGGTAAATAGTAATGATCTCTATAGAGGAGTGTGGTAAGTAATAATGATCTCCATAGAGGTGTGTGGTAAATAGTAATGATCTTTATAGAGGAGTGTGGTAAATAGTAATGATCTCTATAGAGGTGTGTGGTAAGTACATTGTAGTAATGATCTCCATAGAGGAATGTGGTAAGTAATAATGATCTCTATAAAGGATATTTCTAGGTCAACACTTTCAAACAATTTTGATTTCTTAATTTTGAAATCATTTTAATTAGACCTACAAAGGTCACAGGGGTCAGATATGTCAAATCCTTAAAACAACTTCTTCTGATTGACTAAAAGGCCTAGCAGCATGCTATATTAAATGAAAGGTTCCTTTGATGAAACCTGACAATGTTTGCAAAAAGAAATGACTGACCCATATTCAAGGTCACAGGGGTCATATCTGTTTTAAATTTTGAACTGCTTCTTCTAAAATACTAAAAGGCCTAGAGACATATTTGGCTGATAGCTTCCTTGGAAGAAGCCGAACAAAATTTGCGAATAAAAATGACCTTGTCTTACATTCAAGGTCACAGGGGTAAAATATATTTTGATCTTTACATGTTCTTCTGAATGTCTTACAGCACTGAATTTTAGGCGACTTTAGAGTTACAAGTAAGATATTTAAACCAGGTGAGTGATGCAGGCCCATTGGACCTCTTGTTTTATGTCTGTTAATGAAATATAATAAATAAATAGATATACAACAATTTTGATATGTTTCCAACAACATCTTTTATAGTGCCACCTCACTTGAATGCTACAGCACAGATACTGCAACACCCATCCCAGACCATGTTTTACTCGACCTGGGTTGTTGGAGTTTTTTGGGCAAGAAAAAATACACTTTCAGTGAATAAAATTTTAAATGTAATCATGGTATAATATATAATAATTAAAGACAGACTTGCTTTTTGTATTTTTCAGAACTATGCAAGGGGACAACATGTAACTTTGGTGCAAGGTGTGAAAATGGAACGTGTGTTTGCCCGCTTACATGTCCTCGCACTCTCGAGCCTGTGTGTGCCAGTGATGGGAAGACCTACGAGAATGAATGTAAAATGAAGCGTGCGGCCTGTGTAGGAAACGAGGACTTGTATGTGGTGGACACGCGACCCTGTGAAATGGATATCAACTCCTCTGGAGGTTTGTGTCACAGGGCTGTAATAACTTCTAATTCATTTTATAATTCTGTTATTTAACAGGTACATTGTATATTAAAATTATATTTAACCACTAAATGTAGATAGATATATAATTTACCCCAATATCTTAATTGTACTGTTTTACCAACACACATTAGATGATAGGGACTTTGACCACTATATGTAAGTGGTAGTTTGACTTGCTGTATAGAGACAGTTATATTTTACCACTGTATTTGTTAAAGGAAAAGTTACTAGCACAAAAAATAGTATGTCTAATGATTCAAAGATAGTCTAGGATATCAAAATAAAGATTTTTTTTATATGAGTATTTTTTTCCGTCATTTTGCAATTAACTTTGAGCAAGATTCCCATGTATCCCAAATTTCTTCTTACGTATCTTAAAGTACATAGAAAAATTAAATGAGTTCGTGATAGTTTAAGGTTTATTTAAACATCGTTAAGTCTGAGGATATAAATTAAATAATATGTTAAATATTTGTGCCTGCATGCTATTCTCCTTAATGCTTCCCTGTAGTCACCGCACAAATCCCTATACACTACACATCTGTATACACACTACTACACATCCCTATACACTACGCATCTCTATACACTACACATCTCTACACAAACTACACATCTCTATACACACTACACATCTCTATACACACTACACATCTCTATACACACTACACATCTCTACACAAACTACACATCTCTACACAAAGTGCACATCTCTATACACACTACACATCTCTACACACTACACATCTCTACACACTACACATCTCTACACAAACTACACATCTCTATACACACTACACATCTCTACACAAGCTACAGATCTCTTTACACAGCACAAATCCATATACACACTTCACATCTCTAAACTACATATCTTTAACCACACTTCAAATCTCCATACACAATACAAATCTCCATGCACACTACAAATCTCCAACCATACTACAATAATTATTTATACACACTACAAATCTCTATACACACTTCAAATTTCTCTACACTCTAAAAATTCCTATACACACTAACAATCTCTATACACAATACAAATCTCCATACATACTACAAATCTCTATACACAATACAAATCTCCATGCACACTACAAATCTCCAACCATACTACAAATATTTATACACACTACAAATCTCTATACACACTTCAAATTTCTCTACACTCTAAAAATTCCTATACACACTACAAATCTCTATACACAATACAAATCTCCATACACAATATATATAAAAGGAGTGGTACTCAACATTCAAAAGCTTCAAAAACTTGAGTAGATAATTAGACTTTTTATTGCTTGCCGACCGGTTTCGCCAGTTACGGCTCGTCAGGGCACAGAACAACAAATTTTAACCCCTGAAGTACACTCAAAGTGGTGCACTTATCACGTGACTATTAATTGTTATAAGGGGCGGTCATTCTAATTTAGTGATGTACAAACAAAATCATGTTATCTTTACTTACTAGTTCCAACTGATTAAAATTACTTAAATTATAAAATTAAAATGTTCATTGTTCATATTCTGAAATATAGATGATAATTAGATAATGTTACAATATAGTCCAATGTTTTACTCCCTTTCATCCTGGCAATCGGTCCCTTCACTCTGGTATCCGAGTTCTTTGTAATTCACAAGTTCATGTTCTGAATCATTGGATGTTGATGCTGTGTCCTCAGAATCACAATCGCTTAACTCCAAATCTTGTTTAAGAAGTTCCATTACCGTATCTAGTACTGGTCTTGTTTTATGCCTATAGTCCATATCTCCTATGGCCTGTGATGGTTTAATCCTAAATTTTACTCGCTCCAATTGCGTCAGTGTTAACGCTTCCGATGGTCTCCTCAATGGTTCTGGTTTTTTCGGTTCCTGAGTGAATTCTTCTGGTTCTACATGATAACCCGGGTGTTCAGTTTTCATGTGTCTTGTATGTGCATCTCTTCGTGTAAAGTTTTTTCTGCACATTTTGCATTTATACCATTTGGCATAAATGACGTGAGCATGACTAGCATGCCTTCTTAAAGTTCTTAAGCTCCCATACGTTTTACCACACCTGATGCATGGTATTTTCATCTTTCCTGTACCTGTGACGATCTTTCGTGGTGTTGTCTTCGTTTTTACCATTATGAGATGATGTTCATGCCCCACGGCTGCTTTGTTTTTAACGTTTGAATCCACGTCTCTTCGGTTCTGAGCCTGACGTTGACGTCACTGATACCAGTTGTTATGCCGGTAACCTTGACGTCATCGACATTGTGATCAGGTTGCGCGAAATGTATTGCTACTGGTTTGTACTTATCTTTGTTCTGTATATCGTATAGATGGCCTCTGATTCGAACGTTTAATGTATTTGATGTTTGTCCTACGTATTGTTTATCACATTTATTACATGTGATTAGATATATAGTGTTTGGACTCTGACAGTTTATTCGTCCAAATATCTTATAACTTTTCCCTGTACTGTGACTGGTGTAACTGGAACATGTGTTCATATGTAGACATATTTTACAGTTCTTTTTGCACGGTTGACTGCCCCTTTGTCCCGTGAATTCTCTAATGTCACTCCTTACTAACATATTTCTAATTGATCTCGGAACTGTGTTTACGACCCTGATTTGTGTGTTCAATATTTTTTCCGTTTCCGGGTCATTTTCCAGGATATTTTTGTGTTCGTGTAGAATTTTCGAAATCGGTGGGTTCCCGGGATTATATGGTAATACAAATGGTATCGAATTCTCATTTCTCGTTACCGTTTTTTCAGTTAATAGCGAATCTCGCGTCACCTTTCTTGCCCTATCTATGGCTTCCATAATTAGATTCTTTGGATATGATCTGTTCAACAATCTATTTAGCAACTTATTACACTCCTCTTCAAAGTCTATATCTTCACTGCATATTTTCCTCACCCGTAATGCTAGAGCGTACGGTATGTTTTTCTTCTGGTGTACAGGGTGGCAACTATGGTAATCCAAGTACATGAACGCATTTGTGGGTTTATTATATACTCCATACACACTACAAATCTCCATACACACTACAAATCTCTATACACACTACAAATCTCTATACACTACAAATCTCTATACACACTACAAATCTCTTTACACTACAAATCTCTATACACACTACATATCTCTATACACTACAAATCTCTATACACACTACACATCTCTATACACACTACAAATATCTATACACACTACAAATCTCCATGCACAATACAAATCTCCATGCACACTACAAATCTTCAACCATACTACAATTATTTATACACAATACAAATCTCCATACACACTACAAATCTCTATACACTCTACAAATCTCTATACACTACAAATCTCTATACACTACAAATCTCTATACACACTACAAATCTCTATACACACTACAAATATCTATACACTCTACACATCTCTATACACACTACAAATCTCCATGCACAATACAAATCTCCATACATACTACAAATCTCTATACACACTACAAATCCCTACACACACTACAAATATCTGTACACATTACAAATCACCATACACACTACAAATCTCTATCCACACTACATAACCCTACACACACTACAAATATTTATACACACTACAAATCTCCATGCACACTACAAATCTCCATACACACTAAAAATATCTGTACACACTACAAATCTCCATACACACTACAAATCTCTATACACACTACAAATCTCTATACACTACAAATCTCCAACCATACTACAAATATTTATACACACTACAAATCTCTATACACACTACGCATCTCTATACACTACAAATCTCTATACACACTACACATCTCTATACACACTACAAATATCTATACACACTACAAATCTCCATGCACAATACAAATCTCCATGCACACTACAAATCTCCAACCATACTACAATTATTTATACACAATACAAATCTCCATACACACTACAAATCTCTATACACTCTACAAATCTCTATACACTACAAATCTCTATACACTACAAATCTCTATACACACTACAAATCTCTATACACACTACACATCTCTATACACACTACACATCTCTATACACACTACACATCTCTATACATACTACACATCTCTATACACTACAAATCTCTGTACACACTACAAATGCACAATACAGCCTTTTAGCTAGGCAGCATGTAACTTAACTTTTTTGTTTAGTAATTTTGTGTTTATGTGATCAGTGTCCTATTTCAACTTGAACAATGTATATTAATCTTGTGCAAAGGTTTTTGTCAATTTGACTTTTGTTTATTATAGTTGATCTCTCAATTTATAATCCAAATCCAAACAGGATCATTTGTACACCTTGTAAGTATATGTGTTACTGATACGATTTTAGTTATTCAAACATTTTGTGAAAATTCAGTTTGGGAATTTTATGATTCATTTTCAAAAACAGGTTAATTTTACATTTGTCATACTTCAACAATGCATCATGTTGTGTACAATGGCAGCAATGCTTGTATAAGGTGATTTCAAGTAATATTTTCAGAGATCAACCAAAGTTTAGCAATCCTTATTTTTGAAACATGCTTTCCTTTCGTTTGTGTTTCAATCAAAATGCAGGTAGCTTTATTTGTTAGAGAGTTTGGATGAGAAGTGGGAGGAGTTTGGATGACATTCCATGGATGCTCCTCCCACTGTCAGACATAGTAGTGGTGATTGATCAATTTGAATGTTTGGGAATGCTGTCTGATTATTGGTACAGGAGGGTCAGGTGACACCCCTGATGACATGCCTGTCTGTGATGAGATACTGTGTAAATATGGTGGAGAATGCCAGCTCAACGAGCAAGGGACCTATACATGTATCTGTAACTTCAACTGCCAAGCCATCAGGTAAAACAACCTTCTTACAGTGTCACCAATCCTTAACTTCACCTTGGTCAGAACACAAAGGAAATGTATGCAATGGTGCAGCGTCCATCGTCCATCCATCATTTGATATTTGCCAGTTAGCATCAAGTCTAATAGGTCAATTGTAAGACAACCTCTGAATATAAAAATTGCCCTGGAAAAAGGGCAGTGATATTTAGCCAGTGGCATGCTGGGATGATTAAGTGCATTCTACTAAGTTTGTTGATTCTTAACAATATTCAGCATCAAAAAGGTCACATATGTTGAAATGTGTAATTGACTTTTTCTGAGATCCTAAGTGTGATGATATTTGGTCAGAAACATTGTAGAATCAGAAGGGCTATTAAGTTTTTTGTTTAATTTAGATGGTCAGGGATGTCTAAATCTGTACCAAGATCTTTTAAATGACTCAAGGATACTAATATTTTGACTTTAGTTTATTATTGTCCATTTTTCAAATAACAGGTGAGCACTGCAGGCCAATTTGCATTGAGCACAGTCTTGCACATTCCTCCCCCTCCCCCATTCCCTATAAATCATTTTCTCTCCTCCCTACACCATTTCATTTCCATTTCCTCTGCCCGCATCCTGTTTCATTTGATGTAGTACATTTTTTCTCCTTACCCCTGTGCACCCTTCCCATTTCTTGTAGTTCATTTTGATCCTCCCTCCCCCCATCTTTCTATTTCCTGTAGTACATTTTTTCTTTCTTAACCCCTGCGCACACTTCACGTTTGTTGTTCACATAGTCTATCCCCCGCCTTCCCTATTACTGGAATACTTTTTTTTTCTACCTCCTCCCTTTTAAATTTCCTGCAGTATCAGTTTATTTTCTTTCCTTCCTTTCCTGCAGTATTTTTTCTTTCCCTCATTCTTTTTCCTTTCCATCAGTATATTTTCTCTCACTCCTTCCTTTTCCTTTCCTGTAGTACTTTTTTTCTCAATCCTTCCTTTTCCTTTCCTGTAGTACTTTTTTCCCACTCCTTCCTTTTCCTTTCCTATAGTACTTTTTTTCTCACTTCTTCCTTTTCCGTTTTATGTTCTATTTTTTCTATCCCTCCTTTCCATTTCTCCCAGTACATTTTCTCTTCCTCCATCTGTTTTTTTGTTCGTTTTACATCTGAGGCTCCTCCTTTTGCCTCCCTATCTGATTCCCTTCTCTGTATTTCTCTCCACATGCATTCTCATTTCTTGCAATTTGTACATTCTTTCTGGTTCCTTCATAAATGGTAATAATATATGGACAATTATAAACGCTGATTCAGTGATATGTGAACATAACCTTTCACATGGGAGGAATGATCTGTTTATCTAAACCCCCGGTCACACTTGACTGGATATGGTCCCCAACATCAACTATAGGAATTTTGGTTTATCCTGTAAAAAAAAACATAATGCTTACATACAGTTGCAAAAACCATGGAGTGCTTAAAACATACCTATATTGATAATTTTATGCACAGCTACATTTCAACCAGCCGAATCATCATCATCATCACTGTCTCCGAATGAGTGATGAACAACAAACGAACATAAACCGACCAAGCAGGAGGCGTACAGGATGTATTCCTGACAAACAAAACATGAACGCAAGTAGAGAAAACAACAATGAAGACGCAAAAGAAAAAGGCACAGAAGAAATGTCTGTTGACGTTGAAATGCCTGCTGTTGCAAAAGAAACCGATTAAATAGAAACACAACATGATTAAGGGAATGAAGATGTGATGATGATGTGGTGAAGACTTGGCAATGACATGGTTATGATGTGGCGATGACATTTGGATGATGTAGCGATGACGTGGTGATGACGTGGCTATGACGTGGTGATGACGTGGCTATGACGTGCTGATGATGTGGTGAAGACTTGGCAATGACATGGTTATGATGTGGCGATAACATTTGGATGATGTAGCGATGACGTGGTGATGACGTGGCTATGACGTGGTGATGACGTGGCTATGACGTGCTGATGACGTGGTGAAGATGTGGCGATGACATGGTTATGATGTGGCGATGACGTTTGGATGATGTAGCGATGACGTGGTGATGACATGGCTATGACATGGTGATGACATGGTGATGACGTGGTGATGACGTAGTGAAGATGTGGCGATGACGTTTGGATGATGTAGCGATGACGTGGTGATGACATGGTGATGACATGGTGATGACGTGGTGATGACGTAGTGAAGATTTGGCGATGACATGGTTATGATGTGGCGATGACGTTTGGATGATGTAGCGATGACGTGGTGATGACATGGCTATGACATGGTGATGACGTGGTGATGACGTAGTGAAGATTTGGCGATGACATGGTTATGCTGTGGTTGTTGTTTATATGCATTTCTGTCTGCAGTAAAGAACTACAGAGAAACTCTACCCTGACATTGCATGATGATGCTGAAAAACAACTGTCTGTGAATCAGATAAGGATATGGCCGGGGATGATCTGGTTCTGCCAGTAGTCAGTTCCTCCTCTGTAGATATCCTGCAGGTCGTGTCTGTTGTCAATCCTGCAGGCATCTTGTGTTTGTTGGGTGTTCGTTTAGGTCTGGTTATAATGCGTGTTGTATGCGTTCAAGTTTTATCTACAAACTGGAAAACCAATGCCCCCCGTACACCTACAGCATATAAACAAAAGAATTGCGCACAATTGCAGGATATACAGGACAAAACGGCCATGCATAGAACAACAAATATTCTTGTTGGTCACAGTTCATTTCAATTTTTCGCATGCACAAAACTTAATAATGAATGCAGGCGGACACACTGCACATCACCTGACAAGAAACGAATGTAAAACTGACATATAACGAATATTGACGAACATCACTGGATCATACAAAAATGTCATCCGTTCCTTTTCGGAGGGAGGCCCAATCCAGTCAAGTGTGATAGGGACTTAAAATTAACATGCTAATTACCACATAACTTACTGAATTTTGTATGATCAGATGATTGACAGTTTAATTACAAACTTATAATAAATGACATGTCATCAAATTACCTTTCTGGATAATTCAAATATGTCATTTTTTTCATATATATAAAAGATCCACAGTTTGTGGTTCGGATGGACGTACATATGGAAACCCTTGTCAGATGCAATATGAAGCTTGTAAACAGCAAAGGGACATAACTCAAGTGTCCATGGATAATTGTTTTGGTAAGATTGGATCTCGGTTAACATGCTATTAGTTTAATTAATTCTGGTTCTCTGGATACCCTGGTTTTTTGGATACCCTGGTTCTTTTGATACCCTGGTTCTCTGGGTACCCCTGTTTTCTGGGTACCCTGGTTTTCTGGGTTATCTGGTTCTCTGGATACTTTGGTTTTCTTGGTTAATTCTCTGGATACTTTGGTTCTCTGGGTACCCCTGTTTTCTTGGTACTCTTGTTTTCTGGGTTCTCTGGTTCTCTGGATACTTTGGTTCTCAGGGTACCCCTTCTTTGTACCCTGGTTTTCTGGGTACCCCTGTTTTCTGGGTACCCTGGTTTTCTGGGTTCTCTGGTTCTCTGGATACGTTGGTTCTCTGGGTACCCCTGTTTTCTTGGTACCCTGGTTTTCTGCATACCCTGATTATCTGATAACCTGGTTCTGTGGGTAACCTGAATCTTTGGGTACCCTTGTTCTCTGGATACACTGGTTCTCTAGATACCCTGGTTATCTGGTACTCTGGTTTTTTGGGTAACCTGCTTCTCTGTGCACTCTGGTGTTCTGGGGACCTTGGTTATCATGGTAACCTGGTTCTCTGGATACCCTGGCTCTCTGGTTACCATGGTTCTCTCTAGGATCTCTGGTTTTCTGTCTTATTTTGGTACCTTAGTTCTCTGGATTATCTTGTTCTCTTGGTACCATGATTCTCTGAGTACTATGATTCTCTGGTTACTCTGGTTCTCATTGGACTCTAGGTCCCTGGTTACTCTGATTCTCTTGGTTTTCTAGGTCCCTGGTTACTCTGGTTCTCTTGGTACTCTATATCCCTGGTTACTCTGATTCTCTTGATACTCTTGGACCCTGGTTACTCTGATTCTCTTGGTACTCAAGGACCCTGGTTACTCTGATTCTCTTGGTACTCTAGGTCCCTGGTTACTCTAAATCTCTTGGTACTCTAGGACCCTGGTTACTCTGGTTCTCTTGGTATTCTAGGTCTCTAGTCACTCTAAATCTCTTGGTACTCTAGGACCCTGGTTACTCTGGTTCTCTTGGTACTCTAGGTCCCTGGTTACTCTGGTTCTCTTGGTATTCTAGGTCTCTAGTCACTCTGATTCTCTTGGTACTCTAGGTCCCTGGTTACTCTGGTTCTCTTGGTACTCTAGGTCCCTGGTTACTCTGATTCTCTTGATACTCTTGGACCCTGGTCACTCTGATTCTCTTGGTACTCTAGGACCCTGGTTACTCTGGTTCTCTTGGTATTCTAGGTCTCTAGTCACTCTGATTCTCTTGGTACTCTAGGTCCCTGGTTACTCTGGTTCTCTTGGTACTCTAGGTCCCTGGTTACTCTGAATCTCTTGGTACTCTAGGACCCTGGTTACTCTGGTTCTCTTGGTATTCTAGGTCCCTGGTGACTCTGATTCTCTTGGTACTCTAGGTCCCTGAATACTCTGATTCTCTTGTACTCTAGGTCGCTGGTTAATCTGGTTCCCTTGGTACTCTAGGTCCCTGGTTACTCTGATTCTCCTGGTACTATAGGTCTCTTGGTACTCTAGGTCCCTGGTTACTCTGATTCTCCTTGTACTATAGGTCTCTTGGTACTCTAGGTCCATGGTTACTCTGGTTCTCTTGGTACTCTAGGTCCCTGGTTACTCTGATTCTCTTGGTACTCTAGGTCCCTGGTTACTCTGATTCTCCTGGTACCATGATTCTCTTGGTACTATATATTGTTCTTTGGGTATCCTTATTCTTCGGTTCCCTGGGCACTTTTGTTCTTTGGGTGATTTTGTATGCTATCTGTATATCCTTGTTCTATGGTTCTTTTGGTACCCAGTGATTCTCTTGGTACTCTAGGTCCTTGACCTCTGGTTCTTTGGTTAATTTGGTTTTCAGGGTACCTTAGTTCTCTGGTTTATTCTGGTTCTCTGGGTACCTTGGTTCTCTGGTCTACCTAGTTCTCTTGGTTCCTTGGTTCTCTTTGTACTTTGGTTCTTATTTATACTGGGTAATCATATAATTTGTTCTTTGGTTACTTGGGTTCTCAGGGTTCTCTTGGTATTCTTGGGATTTCTTAAGAACATTGGTCTTTTGGTTACCCTTGTTCTCTTGGTATACTGATTCTCTAATTTGGATCTTTGGGTACCATGGTTCTCTGGGTATTCAGGTTTGCTGGATACCATGGTTCTTTGGATTCGCTGCTTTTCTGGGTACCCTGATTCTCTGGATACTCTGGTTTTCTGTATACTGTGGTTCTCTGTTTATTCAGGTTCTCTGGATATTCTGGTTCTCTATCGGGGTACTCTGGTTTTCTATCGGGGTACTCTGGTTCCCTGGGTACTCTGGTTCTCTGGATACTCTAGTTCTCTGAGTACTCTGGTTCTCTGGATACTCTGGTTCTCTGTGTACACTGGTTCTCTGGATACTCTAGTTCTCTGGTTCTCTGTGTACACTGGTTCTCTGGTTACTCTAGTTCTCTGTGTACCCTGGTTCTCTGGGTACTCTAGTTCTCTGTGTACCCTGGTTCTTTGGGTACTCTAGTTTTCTGTGTACCCTGGTTCTCTGGATACTCTAGTTCTCTGTGTACCCTGGTTCTCTGGGTACTCTAGTTCTCTGTGTACCCTGGTTCCATGGATACTCTAGTTCTCTGAGTACCCTGGTTCTCTGGGTACTCTAGTTCTCTGTGTACCCTGGTTCTCTGGGTACTCTAGTTTTCTGTGTACCCTGGTTCTCTGGGTACTCTAGTTTTCTGTGTACCCTGGTTCTCTGGATACTCTAGTTCTCTGTGTACCCTGGTTCTCTGGGTACTCTAGTTCTCTGTGTACCCTGGTTCTATGGATACTCTAGTTCTCTGAGTACCCTGGTTCTCTGGGTACTCTAGTTCTCTGTGTACCCTGGTTCTCTGGGTACTCTAGTTCTCTGTGTACCCTGGTTCTATGGATACTTTAGTTCTCTGTGTACCCTGGTTCTCTGGGTACTCTAGTTCTCTGTGTACCCTGGTTCTCTGGGTACTCTAGTTCTCTGTGTACCCTGGTTCTCTGGGTACTCTAGTTTTCTGTGTACCCTGGTTCTCTGGATACTCTAGTTCTCTGTGTACCCTGGTTCTCTGGGTACTCTAGTTCTCTGTGTACCCTGGTTCTCTGGGTACTCTAGTTCTCTGAGAACCCTGGTTCTCTGGGTACTCTAGTTCTCTGTGTACCCTGGTTCTCTGGGTACTCTAGTTCTCTGTGTACCCTGGTTCTCTGGATACTCTAGTTCTCTGTGTACCCTGTTTCTCTGGGTACTCTGGTTCTCTGTGTACACTGGTTCTCTGGATACTCTTGTTCTCTGTGTACCCTGGTTCTCTGGGTACTCTAGTTCTCTGTGTACAGAACCCTGGTTCTCTGGATACTCTTGTTCTCTGTGTACCCTGGTTCTCTGGGTACTCTAGTTCTCTGTGTACCCTGGTTCTCGTGATACTCTAGTTCTCTGTGTACCCTGGTTCTCGTGATACTCTAGTTCTCTGTGTACACTGGTTCTCTGGGTACTCTAGTTCTCTGTGTACCCTGTTTCTCTGGTTACTCTAGTTCTCTGTGTACCCTGGTTCTCTGGATACTCTAGTTTTCTGGGTGCTGCATGCCATGGGTACCATGCTTTGAAGTTTATATATAGTACACTCCTTTTTGTGTTATGACCTCCATAACATAAAAAATAGATTCAAGTTAATCCTTAAATATTGCAATAATTATGAGTGTTTGACGATATATTTTTTTCAATACTGCAGATTTTATAGAAAAAGAAAACTCCCAGTTACAAGATAAGAAATAGCCTTTTATTGATAAGAAATGTATTCAGCAAAATAATAGTTTTAATAACTTCATCAGTGTAACCATGGAAATGAGCATTTGTTGTCAATAGAGATGCCTTACCTTTCAGACTTTGATGAAGAGCCGTGTGACGGAAACCCTCCATTATTGGCCCCATTCCACCAAGAGTACAAATGTTCAACAACATTCAACAACTGCCCGCCAAACAGTTATTGCCATGAACAATTTGGCAAATGCTGCCAGGAAGGTATTTATATTCTTTTGTATTTTTCCTAATTTTCGTTTTCTTTATAGTTATTTATTTCTATAAAAGTCTAGTTTGTAGTTTGTTTTAAGCTTTATTTGACTTTGCCTCCTGCACTTCTATTCCTTGTTTATACTCTCAAAGCTTCCTGTTTTTACTCTGGACTGGTCACACTTTACCACAACAATAGATATATAAACCTGGCATGCTGCAATGGTCATAGCAACTGAAACCTCATTACACTTACATCAATTTTACTTTCACTTACACATAACTAAAAACCTACAAGTTCTGTCTGTGACTTGTGTAGATTTACTAGGTAGAGTCACATAACTAAATAATGTATGTATTACATCAGAATCAGAGAAGA
Organism: Mimachlamys varia; assembly: GCA_947623455.1. Lineage (NCBI taxonomy): Eukaryota > Metazoa > Mollusca > Bivalvia > Pectinida > Pectinidae > Mimachlamys > Mimachlamys varia. Next base: position 42,312,864 of record OX392542.1, read on the forward strand.
TAGAGTCACAATGAAACTTGGTTTGTAGATGGCCCTATCAACACTTTCAGAGGAAATGTCTTTAACATGTGTCCACCTTAATCCTGTATGTATATAGTACTATTGCTGCAGTTTTTTCGGATAATTTCACTGCTCTCTAAGAATATATTTTGTTTATGTTGATAATAACATAGTTGCTTTATTTGAATAGCATACAGTATTACTATTATTTCATGACAGCATATTACCATGACAACAACATGACAGCAAATTACCATGACAACAACTTAACATCACAGCAAATTACTATGACAACAACATCACAGCAAATGACTGTGAAATTACAACCTTGAATTATATGAAAGATTATCTTTCCATAGATCTCAGTTGTTGTAAAGCATGACATAGCTTTAATTTCCAATTAAAAGTGAATTGTTGAAAATAGTTTTAATATTAATTTTGCCAAAGATACAAGGTCACGAGTTGAAAGTTGACAGACACATCAAGTAGCTTGAATTGATGATGAAATGCAGTTCCAAATGGTAATGTTAGGAGGGGTGTTCCATAAATAATGTCATCTGTGCTTTATTTCGCGGAAGTCGTGCAATTTATGCAGAAAACCACCTTGTGTCGATTGAGTGAACACTGACTCGTGACACAGGTAAATATCTCGTCCACACGTTCACTGGCCTCGATACAGTGTACATCGTTTCATAGCCTATTCGTTAGACTAGACACAAAATGACAGGAAAACGAGCTGAAAATGTTCTTGAAATTAGGGCCTATATAAAAGGTAGGTCATTACTCGGCATAAAGGCTGTAGATACTCACCGCGAGGTGTGTGACATTTATGTGGAGGGCCAAATGTCTCACAGGACTGTTTGTAGGTGGGTAGGTAAATTTAGTGCTGGGCAGCAGCAACTGAAAGATGCTGCTCACCCAGGTCGTCCTGCAACAACTACGACAAAAGGTAACATAGAAAAAATCCGAAATATCCTCCAAACTGATGCTCGATTCACCGTAAGACAATTGGCTCGAATGACAAACTTGTCGTTAGCAAGAGTTCATGCAATTTTGAAGAAACACCTAAAAGTTAGAAAGATAAATGCAAGATGGATACCCCATTTGTTAACGGATGAGCAAAAGAAGACGCGTGTAACAATGGCAAAAAAACTTCCCAAAATGTACCCAAAATATAGTAAAAAGGCTTTTGATAATATAGTCACTGGTGATGAGACCTGGGTGTATTATTTTGAACCAAAGCAGAAGGTTGCCAACCGAATATGGGCCACTAAAACTGCCAGACGCCCAAGTATTGCCAAACGAATATGAACTGTAAAGAAGTTTTTGTATGCTATTTTTTTCACTAATTAGGTTCCAGCTATTCAAATCCCGGTGCCAAAAGGCAGAACGGTCACAGGCAAGTTCTATAATAACATTGTTCTGAGAAAGTTGAAGAACTACTACAAAAGTCGCCGCCCCAAAACAGGACTTAAGTATGTCCGACTTTTGCAACTTAATGCACCTGCTCACAAGGCACGTATTGTGACTGACTTTTTGGAGTCAGAGAAGGTTACCGTCCTTCCGCACCCTCCGTATTCGCTAGACTTAGCCCCCTGTGACTATTTTCTCTTTCCAAAACTTAAATATCATTTATCTGGAAGGAGATACAATTCGAGAAATTAATGCCCTTGGATCTGCTGTTTATCAGTGTCTGATGGGTGTACCCATTGAAGAGTATGAAAAATGCTTCCAAAAATGGATTGACCAGCTAAAAAGGTGTGTTCTGGCTGGCGGAGAGTATTTTGAAGGGCAGCTAGAGCAAATTAAAATGAACAAAAGCACTTCCGCTATATGAGCACCGATGCAAGTGACATTATTTTTGGAACACCCCTCGTATGTGTACGCATGTACATAAAATCATTTCCAGTACCAAGGTGACTTAACCCTGAATGGAAGCTTAAGATAACATACTCATCTGACTGTTTAAAATGCAATTGATCTCCAAGTCTGCTTTTATATACATATACAAATTAAAAAATTGTGTACGTTGATTAAAAAATTAACATTGTGTGCGGCAAGGTCTTGAGGTCAAGTTGTTCATACACATCAAGCTGCTTAAACTGCTGTCCAAAGGTCTGAAAGCAAATCAAAGAGTGAGAAAACATGCAATCTGAAAAAAAGCTGAATATTTGTTTATAAAATTTATCTTTCTTTAGTGGCATGCATGGGGTCATTTTGTTTATAACATGTTGAATTTATTAACTTTTTTTTTAGATATTACTGCTAGGTATATAATATAGATAAAAAAAAATTGTCCTTTGCTAGATTTGCTAACAAAAACTGTACATGCCAAATATATATTTTTTTGTCCTGGGTTCAACATTCCTTTCCCTGGGTTCAACCTTCCATTCCTCTATCAGTCAAACCTTCCTTTCCCTGGGTTCAACTTTCCAATTTCCCTGGGTTCAACCCTCACATTCCTCTATCAATCAAACCTTCCTTTCTCTTGGTTCAAACCTTCTATTCCTCTGGTTCAACCTTCCCTTTCCCCTGGAAACATAACACATAATGCAGTTCCAAGTTGTTGGACACTTAACAAGCTGTCATTATCCTGCAAGTCCAATAAGCTGATAAAGCATTTACTTACACAGCAGTATAAAGACAGTCTCAGTTTTTACTTACACGGCAGTAAAGACAGTCTCAGTTTTTACTTACATGGCAGTAAAGACAGTCTCAGTTTTTACTTACATGGCAGTAAAGACAGTCTCAGTTTTTACTTACACGGCAGTAAAGACAGTCTCAGTTTTTACTTACACGGCAGTAAAGACAGTCTCAGTTTTTACTTACACGGCAGTAAAGACAGTCTCAGTTTTTACTTACACGGCAGTAAAGACAGTCATGCAGTTTTTACTTACACGGCAGTAAAGACAGTCTCAGTTTTTACTTACACGGCAGTAAAGACAGTCTCAGTTTTTACTTACACGGCAGTAAAGACAGTCTCAGTTTTTACTTACACGGCAGTAAAGACAGTCATGCAGTTTTTACTTACACGGCAGTAAAGACAGTCATGCAGTTTTTACTTACACGGCAGTAAAGACAGTCATGCAGTTTTTACTTACACGGCAGTAAAGACAGTCTCAGTTTTTACTTACACGGCAGTAAAGACAGTCTCAGTTTTTACTTACACGGCAGTAAAGACAGTCATGCAGTTTTTACTTACACGGCAGTAAAGACAGTCTCAGTTTTTACTTACACGGCAGTAAAGACAGTCTCAGTTTTTACTTACATGGCAGTAAAGACAGTCATGCAGTTTTTACTTACACGGCAGTAAAGACAGTCTCAGTTTTTACTTACACGGCAGTAAAGACAGTCTCAGTTTTTACTTACACGGCAGTAAAGACAGTCTCAGTTTTTACTTACACGGCAGTAAAGACAGTCATGCAGTTTTTACTTACACGACAGTAATACTTAGACAGTCATGCAGTTTTTACTTACACGGCAGTAAAGACAGTCATGCAGTTTTTACTTACACGGCAGTAAAGACAGTCTCAGTTTTTACTTACACGGCAGTAAAGACAGTCTCAGTTTTTACTTACACGGCAGTAAAGACAGTCTCAGTTTTTACTTACACAGCAGTAAAGACAGTCTTAGTTTTTACTTACATGGCAGTAAAGACAGTCTCAGTTTTTACTTACACGGCAGTAAAGACAGTCTCAGTTTTTACTTACACGGCAGTAAAGACAGTCTCAGTTTTTACTTACACGGCAGTAAAGACAGTCATGCAGTTTTTACTTACACGGCAGTAAAGACAGTCTCAGTTTTTACTTACACGGCAGTAAAGACAGTCTCAGTTTTTACTTACACGGCAGTAAAGACAGTCATGCAGTTTTTACTTACACGGCAGTAAAGACAGTCTCAGTTTTTACTTACACGGCAGTAAAGACAGTCTCAGTTTTTACTTACACGGCAGTAAAGACAGTCATGCAGTTTTTACTTACACGGCAGTAAAGACAGTCTCAGTTTTTACTTACACGGCAGTAAAGATAGTCTCAGTTTTTACTTACACGGCAGTAAAGACAGTCTCAGTTTTTACTTACACGGCAGTAAAGACAGTCATGCAGTTTTTACTTACACGGCAGTAAAGACAGTCATGCAGTTTTTACTTACACGGCAGTAAAGACAGTCTCAGTTTTTACTTACACGGCAGTAAAGACAGTCTCAGTTTTTACTTACACAGCAGTAAAGACAGTCTTAGTTTTTACTTACATGGCAGTAAAGACAGTCTCAGTTTTTACTTACACGGCAGTAAAGACAGTCTCAGTTTTTACTTACACGGCAGTAAAGACAGTCTCAGTTTTTACTTACACGGCAGTAAAGACAGTCATGCAGTTTTTACTTACACGGCAGTAAAGACAGTCTCAGTTTTTACTTACACGGCAGTAAAGACAGTCTCAGTTTTTACTTACACGGCAGTAAAGACAGTCATGCAGTTTTTACTTACACGGCAGTAAAGACAGTCTCAGTTTTTACTTACACGGCAGTAAAGACAGTCTCAGTTTTTACTTACACGGCAGTAAAGACAGTCATGCAGTTTTTACTTACACGGCAGTAAAGACAGTCTCAGTTTTTACTTACACGGCAGTAAAGATAGTCTCAGTTTTTACTTACACGGCAGTAAAGACAGTCTCAGTTTTTACTTACACGGCAGTAAAGACAGTCATGCAGTTTTTACTTACACGGCAGTAAAGACAGTCATGCAGTTTTTACTTACACGGCAGTAAAGACAGTCTCAGTTTTTACTTACACGGCAGTAAAGACAGTCATGCAGTTTTTACTTACACGGCAGTAAAGACAGTCTCAGTTTTTACTTACACGGCAGTAAAGACAGTCTCAGTTTTTACTTACACGGCAGTAAAGACAGTCTCAGTTTTTACTTACACGGCAGTAAAGACAGTCTCAGTTTTTACTTACACGGCAGTAAAGACAGTCATGCAGTTTTTACTTACACGGCAGTAAAGACAGTCATGCAGTTTTTACTTACACGGCAGTAAAGACAGTCATGCAGTTTTTACTTACACGGCAGTAAAGACAGTCTCAGTTTTTACTTACAGGGCAGTAAAGACAGTCTCAGTTTTTACTTACACGGCAGTAAAGACAGTCTCAGTTTTTACTTACACGGCAGTAAGACAGTCTCAGTTTTTACTTACACGGCAGTAAAGACAGTCTCAGTTTCTACTTACACGGCAGTAAAGACAGTCTCAGTTTTTACTTACACGGCAGTTAAGACATTCTCAGTTTTACACTTTATTATACCCCTGCAGACACATGGTTTTTTTTAACTCGGAGGCTGGTATGATTCATTTTAAAATTCCCAGGGTGAATGAGTGAATTTCTATTTTTTTATCATTTGCTGTGACAGTATTGAATGTTTTTTCTTAGTTGTAATATTCACTTGCTACTTGTTTGTCTACTACCTTATATTTTGTTATCCTATGTTGTGTTTGGTTCTGTTTGTCATCTAATGACAGAGTGCACAGTTTAATAGTGTTCTTCACTTGTAATGACACAAAGTTTGACTGCTGTTCAGAAGACCAGGATGTCCCACGGCGCCAGGAGTAAAACAAGTCCAAGTAAGTTGATGCTATTTGCTCTTCATTCTGGCCTTGTTAGAATCTATGCCATCTCCCCTTGCATATCTATAAGCTCACCTGGTACAATGTACCAAAGTCAACTAATGAGATAGTGATTTGTCTGTCATACTTTGTCAATCAAGTTTTGCTCTAAAAAATATCTCCTCTTAAACCACTGGATAAGACGTGATAAAGTCTTGGCGCTTACTGAGCATCAAGGCCATTAGAGATGATTGTTCTGGGAGTTACAGGGCTGAATCAAAGAGATGAAACAGACCAATCAAGTGATTTAAATAACTTCTCATTTTAGAGCACTGCACACATTTCAACCTAATTGTAATGATAACATAATTACACAAAGTTGTACAAACGAAGGAGCTGACCGTCCTGGGAGCTGATTGGCTGGGTGAAATCCAGGGGCTGATTGGCTGGGTGAAATCCAGGGGCTGATTATCTGGGTGAAATCCAGGGGCTGATTGGCTGGGTGAAATCCAGGGGCTGATTGGCTGGGTGAAATCCAGGGGCTGATTATCTGGGTGAAATCCAGGGGCTGATTGGTTGGGTGAAATCCAGGGGCTGATTGGCTTGGTGAAATCCAGGGGCTGATTGGCTGGGCGAAATCCAGGCGCTGACATGGTTAGGTGAAATTCAGGGGGCTGATTGGCTGGGTGAAATCCAGGTGCTGATTGGCTGGGTGATACTTATGTAACAGGAAAGAGAATAATGTGCTTTCTGCTGGGATAAAATCCTCTGTATCTAGCTTTCTAAATGTGGACACGCTATCAATAAACTTCAGGGAAATTTCAGCTAGCTCAAAGCCAGAAATTGCAGAAAACTACCATAATTCTATGTATATCTAAAGACCGTTACACTTGAATAATAGGTTAGGATTTTCTCATAAGCTTCAGGACAGATTTCAACAAGATTTCAACTGAAACATTAACAAAAAAAATTGTATAAGTTTGACCTTCATTTTCACTTTGTATATATGGTGGTATGAATGCATTTGGCAAGAACACATTATGAAGCACATGCTCATGTAGCGAGGAGATTTGATAATAAATTCTTTTATCATAATTACTGAAAGCATTCAGCTAGGACCACATAACAAGCTTGTATCATATGATGTTGAATTGTTGAGAATCGCAGTCTGAGCTTCAGGCCTATAACTCTGGATTATGTCCACATATTTACCCCCACCATCAAGATTCATGATAAGGCCAGTCTCAGAAATAAAGAGTTCTGCAATGACTTCTAGGTTTTTACATTTATTTATGTTCTGTCTTGAAACTTAATTCCATAAGGGAAATGTTTCTGTTGAAGATATGAAATGAACATTTAAGGATATAGAAGAGTTGTGTTATCTGCTGAATGGTGTGTCGACTAATCCCTTGTCTATCTTCTATTTCAGATTCCATAATAATGCTCATTTTGGATTTAGCAAATGTGATGTAATGATATTAGTATAATTTATTGACATTTTAAGTTTTTTAAATATTTACATTTCAGATTATTTGAAAATCAACTAATGCATACAAATTTTAACAAGCTACCTGCAGATGTTAAAAAAATGCATGGTGTGATATTTTTTTTTTTTTTTTGATTTTATAATTTTCATGTTTTAATTTGTTACCTTTGATTTCTGTGTAAATTTTGCATGGCCATCAAGTGTTGACTATTGTGGATGCTGTGTCGTAGTAAGTAGTATTATAGAGGTAGTTACCAACGTCTCTATTACAGGAAATACCTTCATAAATCTTTAACAAAGGGAGTTTAAAAATGAAAAACAGAAGTGCAACTCTATAGTATATTTGTTTTAAGCTTGTTCAAGTTAATAATTCATTTTATTCTCTTGACCAATGAAAGAAAAATATATCAAAAATAGTTTTTAAAATAAAGATAATCTTTATTGTATTCAATTTCAATTGTGAAAGAATTGTTCTATGTTGTATAGGATTGGTATTTAAGCCTTAACTTCACTTGATATCCTGGTCACAGTCTTGCAATATTTTACCAAAGTTCTTTGTGGAAAAATGCTCTATGCTTTGTGTTAATTGTCATCTAAAGTTCATTTTATTTTAAAAAAACAGCGTCAACATTTGCGTTAAAGTCCACTTTTCACAGTGTTATAATTATCCAATTGAATTGAAAGTTGGTCACATTGTTCAAACCATCACACCTAATACCTTACCTTAATTTAAATGAAATCATGTTACAGGTTTTGGTGTTTTGGGGCCAAAACATGGGAATTTTGACAATTTGCGTTAAAGTCCACTTTTTATAGTCACAGATATCTGATTGAATTGAAACTTAATGTAGTTACTAACATCATCAAACTGAACATCTCAGTAAAATTTGGAGGAAATTTATTTACAGGTTTTGCTGTTTTGGGTCAAAAACATGGGAATTTGATAATTTGCGTTAAAGTCCACTTTTTATAGTGTCACTGATATCAGATTCAATCAAAAGTTACAGTAGTTACTGATATCATCATTCTGAACACCTTAATGAGATTTGGAGGAAATTTATTTGCAGGTTCCGCTGTTTTTGGGCAAAAACATGGGAATTTTGAGAATTTACGTTTTAGTCCACTTTTTATAGTGTGACTGATATCGGATTCAATTGAAATTTTGGGTTAAGTTACTAATATTATCCTACTGAAGACCTTACTGAAAATTGGAGGAAATTTTGCGGTAAAAACATGGGAATTTTAAGAATTTACGTTAGCATCCACTGTTTATAGTGTTATTGATAAGTGATTAAATTGTTACAGATATGATCTTGCTGTATGTATTTTGTCATACTAATTTTTACGTTGGGACTTAAACATTATCGGCAAAGCGGGAAAGGCGAGACATATAATTACGCGTAAATCTTGTATTAAAGTCCTTTTCCTTACAATGTACTCATTAAAAAAAATTACCAAAACAACTACAGAGGTACAGTTAAAGTCTGTAATTCTGTCCATAAGTCTTGTAAATGTTTCCTTTTGGTACTTGATACAAATATTTCATCATTAACACAGCTCAAATGAGATTGTACTGTAGAATATATCACATGAACTTTACTGTAGTGAGAACCTTTTGTTTAACTTTGATACCAATTGTATAACTTCAGTGCTCAATAATATCACTGTCCACGAGGCAATATTACTCTTACAGAAACAAAGTTTGCAGAAGAATAAAGAAGTTTAGATGACTCGAAGTACATTTTTACACAATGCTTTTATCACAAAATATGTATATTAGTTGACTCTTGTTATTTTCAAGGTCTTGATATTTTTTAAAGTTATTTTTCAAGTTATTTTGAGAGAGAAAAAAAGAATTATATTTCAAACAATTGTGAAACTGCAATGCACACCAAACAAGCATGCACGTAATGTGAATATACCTGTGTACACTATCCACACAGAACTGATTTAAATAATCATTCACCTATTCCAAACCTCTCAGTACAGGTGTGTGATTTGGTACAAGTGGTTGATGAGATATCATATATTGAATGAATAAAGTCAATGCTTTGAATTCCTTTATCAAGTTACAGTGACTTATAGAAGCAATAATTTCTTTACAGCGGAGTGTTCCTGTAATGAACGTGGATCAATGAGCATCACCTGTAACCCAACAACAAAAGAATGTCGCTGTAAACCAGGAGTGGGAGGCAAGCAGTGTAACTACTGTCTCCCTGGTTACTGGGGCCTCGCACTAAACCAGGACAGTGTGGGCTGTGTCCGTAAGTCTATCTAGTAGTTCACCAGTGTAACCTGTCCTTAACTGTCTCCCTGGTTACTGGGGCCTCGCACTAAACTAGGACAGTGTTGGCTGTGTCCGTAAGTCTATCTAGTAGTTCACCAGTGTAACCACTGTCTCCCTGGTTACTAGGACCTCGCAGTAAACCAGGATAGTTTCGGCTGTGTCCGTAAGTCTATCTAGTAGTTCACCGGTGTAACTACTGTCTCCCTGGTTACTGGGGCCTCGCACTAAACCAGGACAGTGTTGGCTGTGTCCGTAAGTCTATCTAGTAGTTCACCAGTGTAACCACTGTCTCCCTGGTTACTAGGACCTCGCAGTAAACCAGGATAGTTTCGGCTGTGTCCGTAAGTCTATCTAGTAGTTCACCGGTGTAACTACTGTCTCCCTGGTTACTGGGGCCTTGCACTAAACCAGGACAGTGTTGGCTGTGTCCGTAAGTCTATCTGTTAGTTCACCAGTGTAACTACTGTCTCCCTGGTTACTAGGACCTCGCAGTAAACCAGGATAGTGTGGGCTGTGTCCGTAAGTCTATCTAGTAGTTCACCGGTGTAACTACTGTCTCCCTGGTTACTGGGGCCTCACACTAAACCAGGACAGTGTGGGCTGTGTCCGTAAGTCTATCTGTTAGTTCACCAGTGTAACTACTGTCTCCCTGGTTACTAGGGCCTCGCAGTAAACCAGGACAGTGTTGGCTGTGTCTGTAAGTCTATCTGTTAGTTCACCAGTGTAACCACTGTCTCCCTGGTTACTAGGACCTCGCAGTAAACCAGGATAGTTTCGGCTGTGTCCGTAAGTCTATCTAGTAGTTCACCGGTGTAACTACTGTCTCCCTGGTTACTAGGGCCTCACACTAAACCAGGACAGTGTTGGCTGTGTCCGTAAGTCTATCTGTTAGTTCACCAGTGTAACTACTGTCTCCCTGGTTACTTGGGCCTCGCAGTAAACCAGGACAGTGTTGGCTGTGTCCGTAAGTCTATCTGTTAGTTCACCAGTGTAACCACTGTCTCCCTGGTTACTGGGGCCTCACACTAAACCAGGACAGTGTCGGCTGTGTCCGTAAGTCTATCTAGTAGTTCACCAGTGTAACCACTGTCTCCCTGGTTACTAGGACCTCGCACTAAACCAGGACAGTGTTGGCTGTGTCCGTAAGTCTATCTGTTAGTTCACCAGTGTAACTACTGTCTCCCTGGTTACTAGGGCCTCGCAGTAAACCAGGACAGTGTTGGCTGTGTCTGTAAGTCTATCTGTTAGTTCACCAGTGTAACCACTGTCTCCCTGGTTACTAGGGCCTCGCAGTAAACCAGGACAGTGTGGGCTGTGTCTGTAAGTCTATCTAGTAATTCACCAGTGTAACTACTGTCTCCCTGGTTACTGGGGCCTCGCACTAAACCAGGACAGTGTCGGCTGTGTCCGTTAGTCTATCTAGTAGTTCACCAGTGTAACTACTGTCTCCTTGGTTACTGGGGCCTCGCACTAAACCAGGCTAGTGCCGGCTGTGTCCGTAAGTCTATCTAGTAGTTCACCAGTGTAACCACTGTCTCCCTGGTTACTAGGACCTTGCTTGCATGGCTTCATTCCTTGAGACCTAGTTTCTGAGTAGCATCTTTGAAACAGTGGAGATTCACACCTGCAATTATCTAACTTTTATGTACAAATATGCTTCAAAGATTGGTCTCGACGAACCTGTACCTGGGATTCTTTTGGGAAAGTATTATGCCATGATAACTTAGATAAAAACTGTATTTAGGTGAGCAATTAGTCATGTTCTGTTAATTATGGCTTCTGACCTGGTCTGAACTATATAGGTATGTGTATTAATAATTATCGTCTGTGTTTAAATAATGTTGACTTTTATCTTCAATCTCTTTAGCTTGTAACTGTCATACATTGGGTCGACTACGAGGTGATTGTGATCAGACAACAGGAAAATGCTTTTGCCGACCTAAGATACATGGTACAAAGTGTGATCTTTGTCCCGATGGTCGGCCAATCGTGTCACGATATGGATGTCCCAGCCGTAAGTACAAAGAAATACTTTTTAAGATCGCAGTAAACATGGAGTCACTTTTGCTTTGGTTGTTTATCTGAGTTCTGCATGAGGATTCCTATAATATAATAAATTTTGATAATAATGCCATATTACCCTACATGTATATTTCACTATAATAGAAACTTTATTTATTTACAACAATTATGAAACAAGTTATCCAACTTATATAAATCACTCTTGTTGGCCCGGATTGTTAGTGCGCGAGGGGTCTTAATGTGGGAGGAAACTGGAGTACCCAGGGAAAACCCACGTGGTCAGGCAGGTGACCCCATACTTTTTCACGTCCGGTCAGCGAATCGAACCCCAGTCGCCTTGGTGAAAGGCAAGTGCGCTATCCACTGCATCACCCGACCACCCAATATATATTTTACTCTATAACTATCCTGAGTCATCATATAACATATAATATCAACTGTAAAGCCTTCTACATGAACTAACTTTATAATATGTTTGCTACAGATCCCAATGTACTGCCGACCCCGCGCACCTGCAGTGATGTCCAGTGTGGGTTTGGAGGGACCTGTGTTGAGTTTGACGACCGGGCCTACTGTGACTGCGAGTCTTTACCCTGTTTTGCGGAGGACTGGCCACGATCAGTGACTGTGTGCGGCAGTGATCTTAACACCTACCAATCTGAGTGTGAACTGAAACACGCAGCTTGTATCCAACAGACCAACATCACCGTGGTCTTCACTGGAGAATGTGTCACACGTGAGTGTTTTTCTTAATAAATTTTCTTAACAAATATGACTCCTTTTGACAGCCTGCAGGGTTCTTCTCAATAAAAAGTCCGATAGTAATTATGTTAGACCTGTAGCATACTGTAATAACTCTGTGGCTACAAATGTTTGTTCAAATGAACAGCTCTTTCAGTGTCACAGGGGTATGATTAAATGATGATAAATATGATTAACAGTCAAACAACTTCATCTTAGAACCTTAAAAAGCCCCAGGGTACCGATATAAGGCAGGTTAAGTATGCTGCAATGAAGGCAGGGTTCGAAACTAACAGTCCGTTAGTCCGAGACTAGTAAAAAGTTTGAAAGGCTATATATTGGTAAATATGCTTTGTTTATTTAAGTCCTGTGGACTAGTTGAGTTTTCTATTTCTTTTTTGTATTCTAATATCTATAACTTATTCAAGGAGAGGAAATGGTACAAATTTAGAACTCAGGATACACAAAAATCATTTCAGAGCATTTATATATTGAAATGTTTCTGGGCGACATCCCCCTGTACCCCCCAGACCCTCAAGCTCCTTGCTTCACATTTCGCTGTTTTCACTTAGTGACTCAGCGGAGGTCTAAGCCCTCGGGACAACTCATAATACCAAAGGACTAGTATGTACCTTAAACATTTGTGCTAGTTCTTTTGACTAATACTGAAAGTTAGTTTCTAAAACCCTGGAAGGGTTACTAAATTTGTTTAAATAAATGATCTTGACTCACTTTCTAGATCACAGGGGTCGAATGTCTTTTAATCTTCAAAATAATCTTCTAAAGGTCAACTGAAAAAAGCTAGACCTGTATAGTGTGGCCCAAGTTTTGATATTGGGCTAGTGAAATGCTGGGATGAAATTTTCAAACATTCGTCTTCTCTATAGCCAAAATACCTAGCCTGTACTGATATATTGGGCCAGCTATTAAAAAAGGCTACCAAGTGCAAATGTATTTAAGGTCAAAGTGGGCAAAAACAATTATAGAATGCTGAAGGGTAACAAAATCATAATCAGAACTCAATTAAACCAGGGGCAAAATGTGAACTAAGGAAAAATTAACATGGAGACCCTTGTAAAAGTACAAGAGAAAAATACCAGGTGTTCCAGAAGAGAAAGCGTCTTCTGCTTCATTGACGACACATGTTGGTCATATAGCTAGTTTAAGTAGGGATCAAGGTAAGCAGCTGATGTAAAAGAGTCTTGTGTCCTTAATTTCAAGTTCAGAAGGGTATATACAATCTATGTGGTCTGCAAACTTTGTGTTGTTCATAGACAATACATCGTCAATTTATCTGAAAGTGAAATTAAAAGATTTTGCAAGGTTTTTGTTACCTGTGTGAGATTGATACCAGGTAAGCGATGCATGCCCTAGGCCACTTGGTATGAAATATAGGTTACATGTACCTTGCAGGGAGAGATCAAAGCATAAAATCATCTGGAAATATGTGCAGAAGTAGTTTTCTCATGATTGCTTGAATATTCAAAAAAAGTGAGCAATACAGACCCTCTAGGCCTTTTGTTTAAATGCATTATTGATAAATTCATTTAAATATCTGATGTGTTGAAATTGTTTTCTCCAATTGCAGCAATAATGGAAGATTGAAAAATAAAAAGCAAAAGATAATTGTTGCAAATATGTTGATCTATTCTGTGTTGATTCCCTGTTTCAAAATGATGTAAAGATGGCTATAAAACGGGGAGAAGGACAACACCATCACCTATCATGAATGGCCACCCACGGAGAACCCCCCACTACCGAGCCACCACACCAACGCCACCTCATGAACGGCCGCGCAGTAGTTACAAAACAACAAGACATGCCGAGCATGCCCCGCCCGAGGCCAGCAGTGAGGTGACAGGGACTACTCCTCGACCAGCCACCAACCCCCCTCCTCTTGTGGAAGGTAACTTTAATACACTGTCTGCACATTTCTTTCAACAGTTCTTAACTGATAACTTTCAAACTTTGTACATCATTGTTTTCACCATGACATGAAGTTTTTGTTTTCCTGAACATCATTGATTGGTTGAGTTATCTCCCTTTACATACACTTTCTTTCAAATGTTGTAGGTTTTAAGGTATTAAAGAGGTTAAAACTGGTTTTTTGTGACAGCAGGTTTACAAATTTCCATTAGTTTTGCATTGTGAAACAATTACAGCTTTCACATCAGTATATGGGACAGGCAGATATTGTTTTGCCTCGCTACACTCTTGTTGACAGTAAATGTGTGCATCATTGAATATGTAGTTAATGTATGTTCTTCACCAAAGAATGTTTAGGGTTAGGGTTCCTCACTCCCTGTCCAGAAAAGTATGTAAACCAGTGGCTTGGAGTCCATCTCTCAAGTTCCCTTACACAAACACACATGTTCTCACAGTGTTACTATTGGCAGAGTGGATTTAGGAATAGAGCATATTGTTTGATACAGATGATTCATTTTCATAAAAGTATTAGCTATGGTGCCCTATATATAAGCTAGACCAGGGTCATGCAGGAAATACAAGGTAAGTTTCCAAATCCTTCATCTAAGCAATTAAGAGGTGAACCTGATGCAAATGTTCATTATATGATGACATTGTAATAGAGTTTTAAGTTTAAACCTGGAAATGTTGAGGTCCCATATCATTATTCATATAGACATATCCTTGATATGTAGAGATGGGGGTCCATCCTTGCCCCTAGTTTTTAGATCACAACATGAAAACAAATGACTGGTTGTCAGTTTTTGACTGAAACCTCAACTTGCATAATTATTTTGTATGCAAATTAAAAGAATATTATATGTACATACATATCTGATGTACACTGGTGATGTTTTCAAGGTCAGTTTTAATTGTGTAAATAATGTTTAGGGACAGAGGGGATAAGTATCATCTAAACTGTACTTTATCATTTCAGGTAAAATTTTGGACATTTGCTTGGATGACACCTACTGTAGTGTCCAAAACAGCCACTGTCATCTGGGGATTTGTACCTGCTGGAAGGGGTATATACCTACCCTAGATAACACACATTGTTCAGGTAAGGCTCGGGATATATACAGAGAAGGGGTATATACCTACCCTAGATAACACACACTGTTCAGGTAAGGCTTGGGATATATACAGAGAAGAGGTATATACCAACCCTACATAACACACACTGTTCAGGTAAGGCTTGGGATATACAGAGAAGGGGTATATACCTACCCTAGATAACACACACTGTTCAGGTAAGGCTGGGGATATACAGAGAAGGGGTATATACCTACTCTAGATAACACACACTGCTCAGGTAAGGCTCCGGATATACAGAAAAGGGGTATATACCTACCCTAGATAACACACACTGCTCAGGTAAGGCTCGGGATATACAGAGAAGGGGTTACCTACCCTAGATAACACACACTGCTCAGGTAAGCTCAGGATAAACAGAGAAGGGGTATATATCTACCCTAGATAACACACATTGCTCAGGTAAGGCTCGGGATATACAGAGAAGGGGTATATATCTACCCTAGATAACACACATTGCTCAGGTAAGGCTCGAGATATACAGAGAAGGGGTATATACCAACCATAGATAACACGCACTGCTCAGGTAAGGCTCCGGATATATGAAGAAGGGGTATATATCTACCCTAGATAACACACACTGCTCAGGTAAGGCTGGGGATATACAGAGAAGGGGTATATAACCTACACTAGATAAAACACACTGCTCAGGTAAGGCTGGGGATATACAGAGAAGGGGTATATAACCTACACTAGATAACACGCACTGCTCAGGTAAGGCTCAGGATATATACAGAAAAGGGGTATATATACCTACCCTAGATAACACACACTGTTCAGGTAAGGCTGGGGATATACAGAGAAGGGGTATATACCTACTCTAGATAACACACACTGCTCAGGTAAGGCTCCGGATATATACAGAAAAGGGGTATATATACCTACCCTAGATAACACACACTGTTCAGGTAAGGCTCGGGATATACAGAGAAGGGGTATATACCTACCCTAGATAACACACACTGTTCAGGTAAGGCTCGGGATATATACAGAGAAGGGGTATATACCTACCCTAGATAACACGCACTGTTCAGGTAAGGCTGGGGATATATACAGAGAAGGGGTATATATACCTACCCTAGATAACACACACTGTTCAGGTAAGGCTCGGGATATACAGAGAAGGGGTATATATACCTACCCTAGATAACACACACTGTTCAGGTAAGGCTCGGGATATATACAGAGAAGGGGTATATACCAACCCTAGATAACACACACTGTTCAGGTAAGGCTGGGGATATACAGAGAAGGGGTATATATCTACCCTAGATAACACACACTGCTCAGGTAAGGCTCGGGATATACAGAGAAGGGGTATACCTACCCGAAATAACACACACTGCTCAGGTAAGGCTCAGAATATACAGAGAAGGGGTATATATCTACCCTAGATAACACACATTGCTCAGGTAAGGCTCGGGATATACAGAGAAGGGGTATATATACCTACCCTAGATAACACACACTGCTCAGGTAAGGCTCGGGATATACAGAGAAGGGGTATATATACCTACCCTAGATAACACACACTGCTCAGGTAAGGATCCGGATATACAGAGAAGGGGTATACCTACCCTAAATAACACACACTGCTCAGATAAGGCTCAGGATATACAGAGAAGGGGTATATATCTACCCTAGATAACACACACTGCTCAGGTAAGGCTCGGGATATACAGAAAAGGGGTATATATACCTACCCTAGATAACACACACTGCTCAGGTAAGGCTGGGGATATACAGAGAAGGGGTATATACCTAACCTAAGATAACAAGCACTGCTCAGGTAAGGATCCGGATATACAGAGAAGGGGTATATACCTACCCTAGATAACACGCACTGCTCAGGTAAGGCTCGGGATATATAGAGAAGGTGTTACCTTACCTAGATAACACGCACTGCTCAGGTAAGGCTCCAGATATACAGAGAAGGGGTATATACCTACCTTAGATAACACACACTGTTCAGGTAAGGCTTGGGATATACAGAGAAGGTGTTACCTTACCTAGATAACACACACTGCTCAGGTAAAGCTCGGGATATACAGAGAAGGGGTATATATCTACACTAGAAAACACACACTGCTCAGGTAAGGCTCGGGATATACAGAGAAGGGGTATACCTACCCTAGATAACACACACTGTTCAGGTAAGGCTAAGATTATCCTTGATTATTAACTATTTATGGTTATATTTGTGATTATTCAATAGAAAGCATAAGAATTTACAGCATTATAGTTGCCTAGGAATATCGTTTTTATAGAACATTGTATATTTGTTTGATTTGAGTGTATTTGTGTTGATTTACTGAGTTAATCTGTTCTTGTCATTCAGAAGTGAAACAGGTTAATCCAATCCAGCCACATCTGCACGACCAGTCTGCATGCTCCATCAACCCATGTCGCAACGAGGGTCATTGTGTCCCGGACGATCTCCTTGGTTATCGATGTTTGTGTCCACTTGGAAAAATTGGTCCAAACTGTAAAAGAGGTCAGTATAATAACTACCTGTAAAAGAGGTCAGTATAATAACCAACTGTAAAAGAGGTCAGTATAATAACCAACTGTAAAAGAGGTCAGTATAATAACCAACTGTAAAAGAGGTCAGTATAATAACTACCTGTAAAAGAGGTCAGTATAATAACTACCTGTAAAAGAGGTCAGTATAATAACTACCTGTAAAAGAGGTCAGTATAATAACTACCTGTAAAAGAGGTCAGTATAATAACTACCTGTAAAAGAGGTCAGTATAATAACTACCTGTAAAAGAGGTCAGTATAATAACTACCTGTAAAAGAGGTCAGTATAATAACTACCTGTAAAAGAGGTCAATATAATAACTACCTGTAAAAGAGGTCAATATAATAACTACCTGTAAAAGAGGTCAATATAATAACTACCTGTAAAAGAGGTCAGTATAATAACTGTGGGATCCCCTCCCCAAAACCATAAAGATCTATCTCAGTCCTTAATATTTTCGCTCACTAATAAATAATGCTGTTGGTTGCTCTCTCAGCTTTTTGGAAAGCTAATACTTCTTTAATCATTGACTTGTAGATGCCGTTATCCAGACACCCTCCTTTACCGGGCTGTCCTACATGTCTGTCACAGAGATAAAGAAGGCCAATGACGACCTAACCATTGAGCTAAGATTCCGCTCTCTCAACACGGATGGACTTCTCCTGTTCAGCAGTCAGTTTGTCAATGGCACTGGCGACTTCATCTCCATCACACTCATTGATCAATTTGTGGAGTTCAGGTACTGTCGTACACAAAATAATACTTTACAAAAATGTCTGCATCAAATTAAGAGTTTTGTTGTCTTATTTGACTTTCAACCTCAAGGAACAGAATTATGGCAATTAAGATAATAACCAGGTAAAATTCTGAAAGCAAATTGTAGATGTATTTCTTTCCAATTTAAAACAATAAATATTTAAGTTTGCATGTATGACAATCGAAAATGCAAGCAATATCTAAATGTTGTTATCATCAGGTGCTTTACAGATCACTTCTATTGAACAAGCTCCACTCCACGCAGGGCATCCATGTTTTACAAACACATTTCTAGTTGTTATTTGCTTTGCAAGTTTAAATATATTCTACAATTTTCATGAACCAAAGATAGCAAGCAGACTTAGATGATAGACCATTAGGTCCATTCCACTCAGACTTAGGTGAGATACCATTAGGTCCATTCCACTCAGACTTAGGTGATAGACCATTAGGTCCATTCCACTCAGACTAAGGTGATAGACCATTAGGTCCATTCCACTCAGACTAAGGTGAGATACCATTAGGTCCATTCCACTCAGACTTAGGTGAGATACCATTAGGTCCATTCCACTCAGACTTAGGTGAGATACCATTAGGTCCATTCCACTCAGACTTAGATGATAGACCATTAGGTCCATTCCACTCAGACTTAGATGATAGACCATTAGGTCCATTCCACTCAGACTTAGATGAGATACCATTAGGTCCATTCCACTCAGACTTAGGTGAGATACCATTAGGTCCATTCAACTCAGACTTAGATGATAGACCATTAGGTCCATTCCACTCAGACTTAGGTGAGATACCATTAGGTCCATTCCACTCAGACTTAGATGATAGACCATTAGGTCCATTCCACTCAGACTTAGGTGAGATACCATTAGGTCCATTCCACTCAGACTTAGATGAGATACCATTAGGTCCATTCCACTCAGACTTAGGTGAGATACCATTAGGTCCATTCAACTCAGACTTAGATGATAGACCATTAGGTCCATTCCACTCAGACTTAGGTGAGATACCATTAGGTCCATTCCACTCAGACTTAGATGATAGACCATTAGGTCCATTCCACTCAGACTTAGGTGAGATACCATTAGGTCCATTCCACTCAGACTTAGATGAGATACCATTAGGTCCATTCCACTCAGACTTAGGTGAGATACCATTAGGTCCATTCCACTCAGACTTAGATGATAGACCATTAGGTCCATTCCACTCAGACTTAGGTGAGATACCATTAGTTCCATTCCACTCAGACTTAGGCGATAGACCATTAGGTCCATTCCACTCAGACTTAGATGATAGACCATTAGGTCCATTCCACTCAGACTTAGGTGAGATACTATTAGGTCCATTCCACTCAGACTTAGGCGAGATACCATTAGGTCCATTCCACTCAGACTTAGATGATAGACCATTAGGTCCATTCCACTCAGACTTAGGTGAGATACCATTAGGTCCATTCCACTCAGACTTAGGTGATAGACCATTAGGTCCATTCCACTCAGACCTAGATGATAGACCATTAGGTCCATTCCACTCAGACTTAGATGATAGACCATTAGGTCCATTCCACTCAGACTTAGGTGAGATACTATTAGGTCCATTCCACTCAGACTTAGATGATAGACCATTAGGTCCATTCCACTCAGACTTAGGTGAGATACCATTAGGTCCATTCCACTCAGACTAAGGTGATAGACCATTAGGTCCATTCCACTCAGACTTAGATGATAGACCATTAGGTCCATTCCACTCAGACTTAGGTGAGATACCATTAGGTCCATTCCACTCAGACTTAGGTGAGATACCATTAGGTCCATTCCACTCAGACTTAGATGATAGACCATTAGGTCCATTCCACTCAGACTTAGGTGAGATACCATTAGGTCCATTCCACTCAGACTTAGGCGAGATACCATTAGGTCCATTCCACTCAGACTTAGGTGAGATACCATTAGGTCCATTCCACTCAGACTTAGGTGATAGACCATTAGGTCCATTCCACTCAGACTTAGATGATAGACCATTAGGTCCATTCCACTCAGACTTAGGTGATAGACCATTAGGTCCATTCCACTCAGACTTAGATGATAGACCATTAGGTCCATTCCACTCAGACTTAGATGAGATACCATTAGGTCCATTCCACTCAGACTTAGGTGAGATACCATTAGGTCCATTCCACTCAGACTTAGATGATAGACCATTAGGTCCATTCCACTCAGACTTAGGTGAGATACCATTAGGTCTATTCCACTCAGACTTAGGTGATATACCATTAGGTCCATTCCACTCAGACTAAGGTGATAGACCATTAGGTCCATTCCACTCAGACTTAGGTGAGATACCATTAGGTCCATTCCACTCAGACTTAGGTGAGATACCATTAGGTCCATTCCACTCAGACTTAGATGAGATACCATTAGGTCCATTCCACTCAGACTTAGATGATAGACCATTAGGTCCATTCCACTCAGACTTAGATGATAGACCATTAGGTCCATTCCACTCAGACTTAGATGATAGACCATTAGGTCCATTCCACTCAGACTTAGGTGAGATACCATTAGGTCCATTCCACTCAGACTTAGATGATAGACCATTAGGTCCATTCCACTCAGACTTAGGTGAGATACCATTAGGTCCATTCAACTCAGACTTAGATGAGATACCATTAGGTCCATTCCACTCAGACTTAGATGATAGACCATTAGGTCCATTCCACTCAGACTTAGGTGAGATACCATTAGGTCCATTCCACTCAGACTTAGATGATATACCATTAGGTCCATTCCACTCAGACTTAGGTGAGATACCATTAGGTCCATTCCACTCAGACTTAGGTGAGATACCATTAGGTCCATTCCACTCAGACTTAGATGATAGACCATTAGGTCCATTCCACTCAGACTTAGATGATAGACCATTAGGTCCATTCCACTCAGACTTAGATGATAGACCATTAGGTCCATTCCACTCAGACTTAGGTGAGATACCATTAGGTCCATTCCACTCAGACTTAGATGATAGACCATTAGGTCCATTCCACTCAGACTTAGGTGATAGACCATTAGGTCCATTCCACTCAGACTTAGGTGAGATACCATTAGGTCCATTCCACTCAGACTAAGGTGAGATACCATTAGGTCCATTCCACTCAGACTTAGGTGAGATACCATTAGGTCCATTCCACTCAGACTTAGGTGAGATACCATTAGGTCCATTCCACTCAGACTTAGGTGATAGACCATTAGGTCCATTCCACTCAGACTTAGGTGAGATACCATTAGGTCCATTCCACTCAGACTTAGATGATAGACCATTAGGTCCATTCCACTCAGACTTAGGTGAGATACCATTAGGTCCATTCCACTCAGACTTAGGCGAGATACCATTAGGTCCATTCCACTCAGACTTAGGTGAGATACCATTAGGTCCATTCCACTCAGACTTAGGTGATAGACCATTAGGTCCATTCCACTCAGACTTAGATGATAGACCATTAGGTCCATTCCACTCAGACTTAGGTGATAGACCATTAGGTCCATTCCACTCAGACTTAGATGATAGACCATTAGGTCCATTCCACTCAGACTTAGATGAGATACCATTAGGTCCATTCCACTCAGACTTAGGTGAGATACCATTAGGTCCATTCCACTCAGACTTAGATGATAGACCATTAGGTCCATTCCACTCAGACTTAGGTGAGATACCATTAGGTCTATTCCACTCAGACTTAGGTGAGATACCATTAGGTCCATTCCACTCAGACTAAGGTGATAGACCATTAGGTCCATTCCACTCAGACTTAGGTGAGATACCATTAGGTCCATTCCACTCAGACTTAGGTGAGATACCATTAGGTCCATTCCACTCAGACTTAGATGAGATACCATTAGGTCCATTCCACTCAGACTTAGATGATAGACCATTAGGTCCATTCCACTCAGACTTAGATGATAGACCATTAGGTCCATTCCACTCAGACTTAGATGATAGACCATTAGGTCCATTCCACTCAGACTTAGGTGAGATACCATTAGGTCCATTCCACTCAGACTTAGATGATAGACCATTAGGTCCATTCCACTCAGACTTAGGTGAGATACCATTAGGTCCATTCAACTCAGACTTAGATGAGATACCATTAGGTCCATTCCACTCAGACTTAGATGATAGACCATTAGGTCCATTCCACTCAGACTTAGGTGAGATACCATTAGGTCCATTCCACTCAGACTTAGATGATATACCATTAGGTCCATTCCACTCAGACTTAGGTGAGATACCATTAGGTCCATTCCACTCAGACTTAGGTGAGATACCATTAGGTCCATTCCACTCAGACTTAGATGATAGACCATTAGGTCCATTCCACTCAGACTTAGATGATAGACCATTAGGTCCATTCCACTCAGACTTAGATGATAGACCATTAGGTCCATTCCACTCAGACTTAGGTGAGATACCATTAGGTCCATTCCACTCAGACTTAGATGATAGACCATTAGGTCCATTCCACTCAGACTTAGGTGATAGACCATTAGGTCCATTCCACTCAGACTTAGGTGAGATACCATTAGGTCCATTCCACTCAGACTAAGGTGAGATACCATTAGGTCCATTCCACTCAGACTTAGGTGAGATACCATTAGGTCCATTCCACTCAGACTTAGGTGAGATACCATTAGGTCCATTCCACTCAGACTTAGGTGATAGACCATTAGGTCCATTCCACTCAGACTTAGATGATAGACCATTAGGTCCATTCCACTCAGACTTAGATGAGATACCATTAGGTCCATTCCACTCAGACTTAGGTGATAGACCATTAGGTCCATTCCACTCAGACTTAGGTGAGATACCATTAGGTCCATTCCACTCAGACTTAGGTGAGATACCATTAGGTCCATTCCACTCAGACTTAGATGAGATACCATTAGGTCCATTCCACTCAGACTTAGATGATAGACCATTAGGTCCATTCCACTCAGACTTAGGTGATAGACCATTAGGTCCATTCCACTCAGACTTAGATGAGATAAGATACCATTAGGTCCATTCCACTCAGACTTAGGTGAGATACCATTAGGTCCATTCCACTCAGACTTAGATGATAGACCATTAGGTCCATTCCACTCAGACTTAGATGATAGACCATTAGGTCCATTCCACTCAGACTTAGGTGATAGACCATTAGGTCCATTCCACTCAGACTTAGATGATAGACCATTAGGTCCATTCCACTCAGACTTAGGTGAGATACCATTAGGTCCATTCCACTCAGACTTAGATGAGATACCATTAGGTCCATTCCACTCAGACTTAGATGAGATACCATTAGGTCCATTCCACTCAGACTTAGGTGAGATACCATTAGGTCCATTCCACTCAGACTTAGATGATAGACCATTAGGTCCATTCCACTCAGACTTAGGTGATTGACCATTAGGTCCATTCCACTCAGACTTAGATGAGATACCATTAGGTCCATTCCACTCAGACTTAGATGATAGACCATTAGGTCCATTCCACTCAGACTTAGGTGATTGACCATTAGGTCCATTCCACTCAGACTTAGATGAGATACCATTAGGTCCATTCCACTCAGACTTAGGTGATAGACCATTATGTCCATTCCACTCAGACTTAGATGAGATACCATTAGGTCCATTCCACTCAGACTTAGGCGAGATACTATTAGGTCCATACAACTCATTTGGTATGTTTCCAGATTTGACCTTGGCAGTGGCATTGCTATTATCAGAAGTGCAGAGACAGTTCCATTGAACCAGGATTGCCATGTGATTGCCAGTCGGTTTGACCGAGAGGGAATGCTGATCGTCAATTCCATGCCAGGGGTTTCCCAGATGAGCCCTGCCTCTCTTGTATCACTTGATCTGAAGGGACCCCTCTACATTGGCTACCTGCCTGAGCATGCACGACTGTGAGTGTTGATTTATAAACTTTGATGTTTATTAGGTCACTTGATTGCTTTCTCTAATGATCATTGTGCATCATCTGTCATCTGATCAGGAGTAAATCTGTACAAGTTTGACACAAATGGACAACAGTGAAATTATCTTTGCGTGGATGGAAATCTCATAACAGGCTTCATTTCTATTGTTAATTTCAGTACCTTTGGCCATCTGTTCCTAATATTACAAAAACCCCACTGTTTAACCAAAAGGCCACTTATATATATATAACCAATAGGCCTGCCTATAACAAAAAGACGACAATATATTAATATATAACCAATAGGCCTGACTATAACAAAAAGACGACTATATGTTAATATATAACCAATAGGCCTGACTATAACAAAAAGACGAATATATGTTAATATATAACCAATAGGCCTGACTAAAACAAAAAGACGAATATATGTTAATATATAACCAATATAAGTTATTGTAGAATAACTTATATACTCCATAAAACTGGTCTATAATATAACTTTTGTTTAATCTATATAATTAAGGGTCAGAAATCATGAGGGCCCTGTCTTAATTAGGTAGGTTGGCATTGAGTTATTATATTAATGTGTAACTGAACTTTATTATATTTATTATTTATAACTTATCTTTCCAGTGGACTGGAGCGAGCGGGGGTTTTTGTTGGATTTGTTGGGTGTGTTATGTCCCTCCAAGCAAGCACATCTCAGCTGGCTAAACTGTATGACCTGACCTATCCCCAGATACACCAGGACATCTACCAGGCCCGGGATATAGGTAAACACACAGCATATATAATACAATCCATGTACAATATAATAAACATCAACCAGGCCAGGGATATAGGTAAACACACAGCATATATAATACAATCCATGTACAAGATGGTGGAGATCACTGTACAATATTATAAACATCTACCAGGCCAGGGATATAGGTAAACAAGGGTTCACAGCATATATAATACAATCCATGTACAAGATGGTGGAGATCACTGTACAATATAATAAACATGTACCAGGCCCGGTGTCATATCAAATTTGTATCCCCCATCAAAAAAGTATCCGGATACTTTTTCTGGCCATCAAAAAAGTATCCCCCCTATAGTATTTGTATCCCCCTAAACATTAATGTTGATTTACAGTTTTATGGTGATTATTTCAATAATATATTGCAAGAAATAGATACAGGTGTCAAGGTAATTGTACAGGTGAGTTAATTACACCTGGTTCAACATGACAGTGTTACATAACAGGAGATAATTATAAGTGAGGGTCACACCTAGCCTAGGTGCTGGGTGTTGGGATCAATTGATGTACAGGTAAATTTACCTGTGTAATAGCCATGCATGTGCTTTAGAGTCTGCACACATATTACAAAATGAATTATATGAAATACATATATCTAAGGCATCTATTTTAGCGTAACAATTTTATTTATACACTTGATCATTTGGTGGGTATATATACCATGCCAGTCATGGCCATATAGATATATAAACTATTTAATTGAGAAGGAAACTTTAAGTTTAGTACTTGTGTCTTTTAGATAATTCCTCTTTTATTCCCCTAATCCAACCTTATAAAGTTAATAACCACACACATAAGACTTTGTCTGAAAATTTAATAATACTATTTAACTTCTATGCGGAGGGAAATTAAGGTGTATAATTATGCTCATTCCTTTTTAATTTGTGTTTCTCCTTTGTTTTTCTCCGAATCATATGTTAAATTATGAATGACATAAATATTTCAATTAATATCCTGGACATCATATTAATGATTTTATTAGAATTGTCAACTGAAAGCAAATATATAACTGGTATTTATAACTGCATGTACCAAAATACACGAATTTCAACATGAAATTGCAAAAATATTGCATTTTGAGGATTTGAATTAGTATCAAAACACAGATAATGTTAAAAAATAATAAAGATGGAAAAAACACATCTTAAGAAATTAATTATCATATAAAAAAAATTGCAACATAAACTTCAAAATTGGCTTTGCTGAGTTTTAATAGTGTTTGGTGTATATGTAAACTGTATAGCAGAACTTCTGGATGTCAGTGATTACTATTATCCAACAACATAATTTGTTCTTAGTCCATATATTATATATATACAAAAATGTACCATTACTGTGATTGAACATGTTACATTGCATTTGTCTTTATATCAACCTTCAACCTATTCCCTTGTTATGAACATCCCATTATGTATGAATTTAAGTTTTATGCATGCAAAGATTATTTGTAAGTGTAGAAACCATGCATTTTATATTGTTGTATACAATTTTAAAAGACCTTATATTGTATATCATTGAATGAATTTATCAGCAAATCCATATTGAAATTATATGATTGCCATCAAAAAAGCATCCGGAGGGAGGTTTATGAGATATAGTGGGGATACATATATGATAACCATCAAAAAAGTATCCGGGGGGAGGTTTATGAGATATAGGGGGGATACATATATGATAGCCATCAAAAAAGTATCCGGGGGGAGGTTTATGAGATATAGGGGGGATACATATATGATAACCATCAAAAAAGTATCCGGGGGGAGGTTTATAAGATATAGGGGGGATACATATATGATAGCCATCAAAAAAGTATCCGGGGGGAGGTTTATGAGATAAAGCGGGGGGATACATATATGATAACCATCAAAAAAGTATCCGGGGGGAGGTTTATGAGATTTAGGGGGGATACATATATGATAGCCATCAAAAAGGTATCCGGGGGGAGGTTTATCATATATATAGGGGGGATACATATATGATAACCATCAGTAAAGTATCCGGGGGATGTTTATGAGATAAAGGGGGGATACATATATGATAGCCATCAAAAAAGTATCTGTGGGAGGTTTATGAGATTTGGGGGGGATACATATATGATAGCTATTAAAAAAGTAACCGGGGGGGGGGGGGGGGGGGTAGGTTTATGAGATATAGGGGGGATACATATATGATAACCATCAAAAAAGTATCCGGGGGAGGTTTATGAGATATAGGGGGGATACATATATGATAGCCATCAAAAAAGTATCCGGAGGGAGGTTTATGAGATATAGGGGGGATACATATATGATAGCCATCAAAAAAGTATCCGGGGGAGGTTTATGAGATATAGGGGGGATACATATATGATAGCCATCAAAAAAGTATCCGGGGGGAGGTTTATGAGATATAGGGGGGATACATATATGATAGCCATCAAAAAAGTATCCAGGGGGGTTTATGAGATTTAGGGGGGATACATATATGATAGCCATCAAAAAAGTAAACGGGGGTGGGGGTGGGGTGGTGGGGAGGTTTATGAGATATAGGGGGATACATATTTGATAAACATCAAAAAAGTATAAGGGGGAGGTTTATGAGATATAGGGGGGATACATATATGATAACCATCAAAAAAGTATCCGGGGGGAGGTTTATGAGATATAGGGGGGATACATATATGATAGCCATCAAAAAGTATCTGGGGGAGGTTTATCATATATATAGGGGGGATACATATATGATAACAATCAAAAAAGTAACCAGGGGAAGGTTTATGAGATAAGGAGTCCTGTATCACACTAGAACTCATCACTATACTATACCTGTCTGTCCTGTATCACACCAGACCTCATCAGTATACTATACCTGTCTGTCCTGTATCACACCAGACCTAATCAATATACTATACCTGTCTGTCCTGTATCACACCAGACCTCATCACTATACTATATGTCAGTCCTGTATCACACCAGACCTAATCAATATAATATATAGTATTGCCCCTATATGTCTATGATAAACCTCCCCCAGATACGTTTTTGATGGCTATCATTTATGTTTCCCCCCTATATCTCATAAACCTCCCCCCCGGATACTTTTTTGATGGCTTTCATATATGTATCCCCCCTAAATATCATAAACCTCCCCCCAGTTACTTTTTTGATGGCTATCATATATGTACCCCCCCTATATCTCATCAACCTCCCCCCAGATACTTTTTTGATTGCTATCATATATGTATCTCCCTATATCTCATAAACCTCCCCCCCCCGGATACTTTTTTGATGGCTATCATATATGTATCCCCCCTAAATATCATAAACCTCCCCCTAGAAACTTTTTTGATGGCTATCATATATGTATCCCCCCTATATCTCATAAACCTCACCCCAGATACTTTTTTTTTTGATGGCTATCATATATGTATCCCCCCTATATCTCATAAACCTCCCCTCTAATACTTTTTTGATGGCTATCATATATGTATCCCCCCCTATATCTCATTAACCTCCCCCCGGATACTTTTTTGATGGCTATCATATATGTATCCCCCCTATATCTCATTAACCTCCCCCCGGTTACTTTTTTGATGGCTATCATATTTGTATCCCCCCCCCCTATATCTCATAAACCTCCCCCCAGATACTTTTTTGATGGCTATCATATATGTATCCCCCCTATATCTCATAAAACTCCCCTCGGATACTGTTTTGATGGTTATCAAATATGTATCCCCCCTCTTTATCTCATAAACCTCCCCCCAGATACTTTTTTGATGGGTATCATATATGTATCCCCCCTATTTCTCATAAACCTCCCCCCGGATACTTTTTTGATGGCTATCATATATGTATCCCCTCTATATCTCATAAACCTCCCCCCGGTTACTTTTCTGATGGTTATCAAATATGTATCCCCCCTCTTTATCTCATAAACCTCCCCCCGGATACTTTTTTGATGGCTATCATATATGTATCCCCCCTATTTCTCATAAACCTCCCCCCGGATACTTTTTTGATGGCTATCATATATGTATCCCCCCTATATCTCATAAACCTCCCCCCGGATACTTTTTTGATGGCTATCATATATGTATCCCCCTATATCTCATAAACCTCCCCCCGGATACATTTTTGATGGCTATCATAAATGTATCCCCCCTATATCTCATAAACCTCCCTCTTAATACTTTTTTGATGGCTATCATATGTATCCCCCCTATATCTCATAAACCTCCCCCTAGAAACTTTTTTGATGGCTATCATATATGTATCCCCCCTATATCTCATCAACCTCCCCTTAGAAACTTTTTCGATGGCTATCATATATGTATCCCCCCTATATCTCATAAACCTCACCCCAGATACTTTTTTTTTTGATGGCTATCATATATGTATCCCCCCTATATCTCATAAATCTCCCCCCGGATACTTTTTTGATGGCTATCATATATGTATCCCCCCTATATCTCATAAACCTCCCCCCGGATACTTTTTTGATGGCTATCATATATGTATCCCCCCTAAATCTCATAAACCTCCCCTTAGAAACTTTTTTGATGGCTATCATATATGTATCCCCCCTATTTCTCATAAACCTCCCCCCGGATACTTTTTTGATGGCTATCATATATGTATCCCCCCTATATATATGATAAACCTCCCCCCGGATACTTTTTTGATGGCTATCATATATGTATCCCCCCTATATCTCATAAACCTCCCCCCGGATACTTTTTTGATGGCTATCATATATGTATCCCCCCTAAATCTCATAAACCTCCCCTTAGAAACTTTTTTGATGGCTATCATATATGTATCCCCCCTATTTCTCATAAACCTCCCCCCGGATACTTTTTTGATGGCTATCATATATGTATCCCCCCTATATCTCATAAACCTCCCCCCGGATACTTTTTTGATGGCTATCATATATGTATCCCCCTATATCTCATAAACCTCCCCCCGGATACATTTTTGATGGCTATCAGAAATGTATCCCCCCTATATCTCATAAACCTCCCTCTTAATACTTTTTTGATGGCTATCATATGTATCCCCCTTATATCTCATAAACCTCCCCCCGGATACATTTTTGATGGCTATCATATATGTATCCCCCCTATATCTCATCAACCTCCCCTTAGAAACTTTTTCGATGGCTATCATATATGTATCCCCCCTATATCTCATAAACCTCCCCCCAGATACTTTTTTTTTTGATGGCTATCATATATGTATCCCCCCTATATCTCATAAACCTCCCCTCTAATACTTTTTTGATGGCTATCATATATTATCCCCCCTATATCTCATTAACCTCCCCCCGGTTACTTTTTTGATGGCTATCATATTTGTATCCCCCCCCCCTATATCTCATAAACCTCCCCCCAGATACTTTTTTGATGGCTATCATATATGTATCCCCCCTATATCTCATAAAACTCCCCTCGGATACTGTTTTGATGGTTATCAAATATGTATCCCCCCTCTTTATCTCATAAACCTCCCCCCAGATACTTTTTTGATGGGTATCATATATGTATCCCCCCTAAATCTCATAAACCTCCCCTTAGAAACTTTTTTGATGGCTATCATATATGTATCCCCCCTATTTCTCATAAACCTCCCCCCGGATACTTTTTTGATGGCTATCATATATGTATCCCCCCTATATCTCATAAACCTCCCCCCGGTTACTTTTTTGATGGTTATCAAATATGTATCCCCCCTATATCTCATAAACCTCCCCCCGAATACTTTTTTGATGGCTATCATATATGTATCCCCCCTATATCTCATAAACCTCCCCCCGGATACATTTTTGATGGCTATCATAAATGTATCCCCCCTATATCTCATAAACCTCCCTCTTAATACTTTTTTGATGGCTATCATATGTATCCCCCCTATATCTCATAAACCTCCCCCCGGATACTTTTTTGATGGCTATCATATATGTATCCCCCCTAAATCTCATAAACCTCCCCTTAGAAACTTTTTTGATGGCTATCATATATGTATCCCCCCTATTTCTCATAAACCTCCCCCCAGATACTTTTTTGATGGCTATCATATATGTATCCCCCCTATATCTCATAAACCTCCCCCCGGTTACTTCATCAACCTCCCCCCGGATACATTTTTGATGGCTATCATAAATGTATCCCCCTTATATCTCATAAACCTCCCTCTTAATACTTTTTTGATGGCTATCATATGTATCCCCCCTATATCTCATAAACCTCCCCCCGGATACTTCTTTGATGGTTATCATATATGTATCCCCCGCTATATCTCATAAACCTCCCCTGAGATACTTTTTTTATGCCTATCAAATATATATCCCCCCCCCCTCCACTATATCTCATAAACCTTGATCCCCCAGATACTTTTTTGATGGCTTTCAGTATATCTAAACTATCCCTTAGATCTATTTTGATGGAATATATGTACCCCCCCCCCCCCCTATTATCTCTGAAATATTTATCCCCTGGATATTGAAATTTCACTGCAATGGTTGACTGCAAAACATGATTAAGTACTATAAAAGGCCTATACTGGTAGATCTTAATTGATTAATTATTTAATTCTATATATTTTTTCATAAGGATTGATTTATCTGTAATCTATTGTATATATATAATTATATACAATATTGATTTGATTTGTATCACTGCAAAGCCACTGCATGAACATACTATACTCAATATTTAGACATATGGTCATGATCAAGGTAAAAAGATTGGATGAAAATACCTGTAAATCAAGATATATTTTGACATAGTGACATGTCAATTTTATGCAACATTTATAGTACAATAATTATAAAGACTGAAAGGGCCGATAATGTCAAATAATCATGATTTTCATATCTTATTCTGATAAAAGTTGAATTAAGATATAAAGTTCTTTCGAGCTCTAGCTCTCCTGATTCATCAAGCCAGTATTTGTTACTGAATCATATATATATATTCATCCAGATCCAGAAGTTATTAGCCAGCCGATATACTAATTATTACATAAATGGTAATGAAAATAAGATACTTAATGATATTCATCCAGATCCAGAAGTTATATTACTAGCTAGCTGATATACTTATTACATAAATGATAATGAAAATGAGATATGTATTATATCTATTGTTATAAAAGTTGGTATTATCCTTCTTTTGATAAGTTTTACCACTTACAACAGCAAATCTTACATATATAACTGTACAGGTAAACACCCATCCATTGTAAAGTGTAATTACACCTGACAACATAGACTTAATTTACCTGGTCATCATCAGCTAATTGTCTACTATATATAGTGGCTGTATATAGACACCTGAGCCTACCCCAGCACTGGCTAGCTGTTATGTAACAATACCTGTCAGGTGTAATTAGTCACCTTGACACCAGTAAGGTACCCGTGGCCATGATAAATTTAAACCTATGGCCAATTGACATGCAACTTACCTGATATAAACAGTACATTTGTACACAAAAATATTTGGCAAGGAGGGGATACAAATACTATAGGGGGGATACTTTTTTGATGGGTTAAAAGGTATCCCCGGATACTTTTTTGATGGGGGAAAAAGTATCCGGATACCTTTTTGAGGGGGGGTGCAAATATGATATGACACCGGGATATAGGTAAACAAGGGATCATGATTCACAGCATATATAATACAATCCATGTGTACAAGATGGTGGAGATCACTGTACATACAATATTATAAACATCACAATCAATTTATACCCCCTACTTAGGTAAGGGGTATAGGTATATTAATAATTTTGTCTTTATTTACCATGACATGAAGTTTTGTTTTCCTGAACATTTATCAGATTGGACTATATATATTCTAAGACTTAATTGCTGCCCTTGACATATTTTGCAAAATAAGATCTCTTCCATTCTTTGTACATTTAATATTCATTTAATAACGACACGAAGCTGTGTTTTTTCTAAACTTCTGCTTGATTTGACTATATTTCGAAGAGTTACTGCCCCTTACCTATTTTACAATCTAAATCTTTTTCTGGAGATCTCCTAGACATTGCAATGAAACAAAAAATGTTTGTACTATTTCAATTAATTTTGCATTGCTATGCTATTCCATCTTTCACTTTAGTGTAAAAGACTGAAGAATTCTGTAGGGAATTTCCCTTTGGCACACAGCAGAATCCTTGCTCCAGTCTTCCTACACCACCTGTATATAACTTATATTTCTCTCTTTATCACCAGGTGAATGTGGCCAGAATCCTTGCTCCAGTCTTCCTACACCACCTGTATATAACTTATATTTCTCCCTTTATGACCAGGTGAATGTGGCCAGAATCCTTGCTCCAGTCTTCCTACACCACCTGTATATAACTTATATTTCTCCCTTTATGACCAGGTGAATGTGGCCAGAATCCTTGCTCCAGTCTTCCTACACCACCTGTATATAACTTATATTTCTCTCTTTATCACCAGGTGAATGTGGCCAGAATCCTGGCTCCAGTCTTCCTACAACACCTGTATATAACTTATATTTCTCCCTTTATGACCAGGTGAATGTGGCCAGAATCCTTGCTCCAGTCTTCCTACACCACCTGTATATAACTTATATTTCTCCCTTTATGACCAGGTGAATGTGGCCAGAATCCTTGCTCCAGTCTTCCTACACCACCTGTATATAACTTATATTTCTCCCTTTATGACCAGGTGAATGTGGCCAGAATCCTTGCTCCAGTCTTCCTACACCACCTGTATATAACTTATATTTCTCCCTTTATGACCAGGTGAATGTGGCCAGAATCCTTGCTCCAGTCTTCCTATACCACCTGTATATAACTTATTTTTCTCTCTGTATGACCAGGTGAATGTGGCCAGAATCCTTGCTCCAGTCTTCCTACACCACCTGTATATAACTTATTTTTCTCTCTTTATGATCAGGTGAATGTGGCCAGAATCCTTGCTCCAGCCTTCCTACACCACCTGTATATAACTTATTTTTCTCTCTGTATGACCAGGTGAATGTGGCCAGAATCCTTGCTCCAGTCTTCCTACACCACCTGTATATAACTTATATTTCTCTCTTTATCACCAGGTGAATGTAGCCAGAATCCTTGCTCCAGTCTTCCTACACTACCTGTATACACCACCTGTATATAACTTATATTTCTCTCTTTATGACCAGGTGAATGTGGCCAGAATCCTTGCTCCAGTCTTCCTACACCACCTGTATATAACTTATTTTTCTCTCTGTATGACCAGGTGAATGTGGCCAGAATCCTTGCTCCAGTCTTCCTACACCACCTGTATATAACTTATTTTTCTCTCTTTATGATCAGGTGAATGTGGCCAGAATCCTTGCTCCAGCCTTCCTACACCACCTGTATATAACTTATTTTTCTCTCTGTATGACCAGGTGAATGTGGCCAGAATCCTTGCTCCAGTCTTCCTACACCACCTGTATATAACTTATTTTTCTCTCTTTATGATCAGGTGAATGTGGCCAGAATCCTTGCTCCAGCCTTCCTACACCACCTGTATATAACTTATTTTTCTCTCTGTATGACCAGGTGAATGTGGCCAGAATCCTTGCTCCAGTCTTCCTACACCACCTGTATATAACTTATATTTCTCTCTTTATGACCAGGTGAATGTGGCCAGAATCCTTGCTCCAGTCTTCCTACACCACCTGTATATAACTTATATTTCTCTCTTTATCACCAGGTGAATGTGGCCAGAATCCTTGCTCCAGTCTTCCTACACCACCTGTATATAACTTATATTTCTCTCTTTATGACCAGGTGAATGTGGCCAGAATCCTTGCTCCAGTCTTCCTACACCACCTGTATATAACTTATATTTCTCTCTTTATGACCAGGTGAATGTGGCCAGAATCCTTGCTCCAGTCTTCCTACACCACCTGTATGTAACTTATATTTCTCTCTTTATGACCAGGTGAATGTAGCCAGAATCCTTGTTCCAGTCTTCCTACACCACCTGTATGTAACTTATATTTCTCTCTTTATCACCAGGTGAATGTGGCCAGAATCCTTGCTCCAGTCTTCCTACACCACCTGTATATAACTTATATTTCTCCCTTTATGACCAGGTGAATGTAGCCAGAATCCTTGTTCCAGTCTTCCTACACCACCTGTATATAACTTATATTTCTCTCTTTATGACCAGGTGAATGTGGCCAGAATCCTTGCTCCAGTCTTCCTACACCACCTGTATATAACTTATATTTCTCTCTTTATCACCAGGTGAATGTGGCCAGAATCCTTGCTCCAGTCTTCCTACACCACCTGTATATAACTTATATTTCTCTCTGTATGACCAGGTGAATGTGGCCAGAATCCTTGCTCCAGTCTTCCTACACCACCTGTATATAACTTATATTTCTCTCTTTATCACCAGGGGAATGTGGCCAGAATCCTTGCTCCAGTCTTCCTACACCACCTGTATATAACTTGTATTTCTCTCTTTATCACCAGGGGAATGTGGCCAGAATCCTTGCTCCAGTCTTCCTACACCACCTGTATATAACTTGTATTTCTCTCTTTATCACCAGGTAAATGTGGCCAGAATCCTTGCTCCAGTCTTCCTACACCACCTGTATATAACTTGTATTTCTCTCTTTATCACCAGGTGAATGTGGCCAGAATCCTTGCTCCAGTCTTCCTACAACACCTGTATATAACTTATATTTCTCCCTTTATGACCAGGTGAATGTGACCAGAATCCTTGCTCCAGCCTTCCTACACCACCTGTATATAACTTATATTTCTCCCTTTATGACCAGGTGAATGTGGCCAGAATCCTTGCTCCAGTCTTCCTACACCACCTGTATATAACTTATATTTCTCCCTTTATGACCAGGTGAATGTGGCCAGAATCCTTGCTCCAGTCTTCCTACACCACCTGTATATAACTTATTTTTCTCTCTTTATGACCAGGTGAATGTGGCCAGAATCCTTGCTCCAGTCTTCCTACACCACCTGTATATAACTTATATTTCTCCCTTTATGACCAGGTGAATGTGGCCAGAATCCTTGCTCCAGTCTTCCTACACCACCTGTATATAACTTATTTTTCTCTCTTTATGACCAGGTGAATGTAGCCAGAATCCTTGCTCCAGTCTTCCTACACCACCTGTATATAACTTATATTTCTCTCTTTATCACCAGGTGAATGTGGCCAGAATCCTTGCTCCAGTCTTCCTACACCACCTGTATATAACTTATATTTCTCCCTTTATGACCAGGTGAATGTGGCCAGAATCCTTGCTCCAGTCTTCCTACACCACCTGTATATAACTTATATTTCTCCCTTTATGACCAGGTGAATGTGGCCAGAATCCTTGCTCCAGTCTTCCTACACCACCTGTATATAACTTATATTTCTCCCTTTATGACCAGGTGAATGTGGCCAGAATCCTTGCTCCAGTCTTCCTACACCACCTGTATATAACTTATATTTCTCCCTTTATGACCAGGTGAATGTGGCCAGAATCCTTGCTCCAGTCTTCCTACACCACCTGTATATAACTTATATTTCTCCCTTTATGACCAGGTGAATGTGGCCAGAATCCTTGCTCCAGTCTCCCTACACCACCTGTATATAACTTATATTTCTCTCTTTATGACCAGGTGAATGTGGCCAGAATCCTTGCTCCAGTCTTCCCTGTCTTTACGGTGGCACCTGTCTCATGTCCGACTCAGAGATATTTACCTGTCTCTGTGAGGAAGGCTACACAGGTTGATGTTTATGCAATAATCCTGTCAGATAACTTACTTATATGCTAAAGTTAAAGTAATGATCAATATATGTGTGTTGGGTTTTAATCTAATCTTAATTCGTGCCAATATAAACAAAGTATTACTTTGTTATGAATGCTTATTTCCAATATTAGAAATAAAAATTGTGTTGTATGGTTTCATGGTGTGATATTGTACGTGTTGTTCACCGTTCAATGGTCATTGTTCCATAGTAAATGATATAAACTGAGTAAAACTGAACACGATTGAAAATGAACTTTTAAGTTTAACAAAATAATTATGTAATGTTGAAGGGCAACCTTAGTCTTTGTTTCCTTGGTTTAATTATTATCATCCACGCAACAAAGGTAACACGTAACTGTCCCTCCGTCTGATATACGTCTGAGCATCCGTCCAAATTCTGCAGAATAACTGTGTTTTAATTGCTGATAGGAAATAACTGTGTTTTAATTGCTGATAGGAAATAACTGTGTTTTAATTGCTGATAGGAAATAACTTTGTTTTGATTGTTGATAGGAAATAACTGTGTTTTAATTGTTGATAGGAAATAACTGTGTTTTAATTGTTGATAGGAAATAACTGTGTTTTAATTGTTGATAGGAAACAACTGCGAGATCATCATGAACCCTTGTGTGAGTGCAGTGTGTCAGCATGGAGCCACTTGTCGACAGAC
The DNA here is from genome assembly GCA_947623455.1 of Mimachlamys varia. NCBI lineage: Eukaryota > Metazoa > Mollusca > Bivalvia > Pectinida > Pectinidae > Mimachlamys > Mimachlamys varia. The sequence continues at coordinate 42,350,528 of OX392542.1, forward strand.
ACTTGGAGGCCCTGGTTATGAATGTGTCTGTCCCGACAACCGTGAAGGAGAATTCTGTGAATATGGTAATCAATGTAATATATGCTATTTTCAGTAGTGTGATCTCGTATTACACTACAAAATGTCTGCACATACTACTCGCAACTGAGTGATTAGAAAAGTTGATTTCGCAAATATGTGCAGATAAAGATATATACTAGTGGAAAAAAGTTTCTGTGCACCGAGGAAACAATTATAAAATCAACAAATCTTAATATTTTGTATGTTGCTTAATTCATTTTATTACAACAAAATTACTATGGAATTTGTAATTGATTTGAATAACAATTAATTTCACGGGTTCCAAATCCATATGAGGTAATAACCGAATTAACAATATTTCAAAATTGAGTGTTTGGGAATATTGTTCCACACTCTGATCAAGTCTTGGCTGAATTAATTTAACGTCAATGGCTACAAGAATTGTGACCTTGGCTGTTAACTACAACAACACCACTACAATATAATACTTTATGATAAATCCCCGCAAATTAAAAAAGTTAATTATGATTTTCAAATTAAAAATGGAAATATTGATATATTTGGCAGCGATATTTGAATTTTGGGAACAAAATTATTATCGAATCAAATTGAAACGCATCCTAAGTGAATGTATACATTTAAAAACCCCATATCAGAACTTTAAATCACTCAAATAATTATGTCTCCCGAGAGCAAAGATATGATGATTGTCTATATTTAGTGGTCATCTTGGATTTATGCAAATTAGACATCTTTCCGCAAAACAGATTTTTAGGACGTTTAGTATGGTGTTCTAGGGACATCATCAAAATGCCCTGTGGTGAAAAAAATTCTGTTGCAATTTGTTCCAAGTTGAGCCCTAAAATGGGCTAGATTTCCTGGACTAGATGGAATAAAAACCAAGTACAACGTAGTAAGCATCCTTTAGTGCACAATTAAACATACACATGAACTCCATAATGATGCAGTTTCACTGTGAAATGACATAACAATGGAACAATTAGATATATTTACAGTCTGTTTGGATTTGATAGTATATTGCCTATACAGTTCTACAAATGCCTACTGAACTTTATTTTGCGATAAAATCAGTGGATCACGCGCCTATTGGCGCAGCGCGCAGTAATACACTCCGTTACGATTTGAACACGAGGCCGCGTCACTACTTTACAGACGCGATCAATATCCTGCCGCGTAGTATGTGTTAATTTATTTAAGAAATAAATAAGAAGCATTTTAATGTTTTTTTTATATACAATAACAGTAACAAAGACGGTATGGTTTGTTTATATATGAACTTATGTGAAAAAATAACAATAAAAAGATGTAATCTTTTGGAACTTTTTTGTTTACTTGTTGACTGAAATTTCGCGGGAGTTCGTCACCGCATAAGGCGGCTGTTTCAACAGTCTACCGAAACCAAACGATACTGTTTGAATTCATTGCAGTAAGTATCATAATATCTGATTAAATAAATAATTACACATGGGAATATAAGTTCTGGACAGTAAATATAAGGATTAAAGTTTCTTTCTGGTGGTTTTATCAAAGGATAAAGTTCAGTAGGATATCGATAGTTGTTTCATGGAACGCGTCACGTTCCATTCCAACTATCGATATCCTACTGAACTTTTTATCCTTTGATAAAACCACCAGAAAGAGCTTTAATCCTTAAAAAGACTGAACAGTTTTACATCCACATCGATTGCAACTGTCAAAATGTAAAAATAAATGTTACTATGAAAAAAAACATGGATATACACTCAATGTTTTTTGTAATCATTTTTGTTGCAGAAAAATTACATAAGATATTTGTGCCAGAATTTAATGGTAGTTCCTATATCCAGTTCCCCCTGGGAGATGTAAGCAGTACTGCACTGTCACTAAAGGTCTGGTTCATGACACGCAAACCTAACGGTGAGTTCAGTTTACCTATTTCAGGAATACGTTATGGTTATAACGTCATTGATTATGTAGCATAACTGGACTGGTCAGTGATTGTAGACAACATATACTTAGACAGCTCAATCTACAGTTCGGAGGTCTCAGCCGGGCCTAGAGATATTAAGGTCCGGGCTAGAGATATTAGGGTTCAGGCTAGAGATATTAGGGTCCAGGCTAGAGATATTAGGGTCCAGGCTAGAGATATCAGGGTCCAGGCTAGAGATATTAGGGTCTGGTCTAGAGATATAAGGATCCGGGCTAGAGATATAAAGGTCCAGGCTAAAGATATTAGAGTCTGGCCTAGATATATAAGGGTCCAGGCTAGAGATATTAGGGTCCAGGCTAGAGATATCAGGGTCCAGGCTAGAGATATTAGGGTCTGGTCTAGAGATATAAAGGTCAGGGCTAGAGATATTAGGGTTCAGGCTAGAGATATTAGGGTCTGGTCTAGAGATATAAAGGTCCGGGCTAGAGATATAAGGATCCGGCCTAGAGATATAAAGGTCCGGGCTAAAGATATTAGGGTCCAGGCTAGAGATATTAGGGTTCAGGCTAGAGATATTAGGGTCTGGTCTAGAGATATCAGGGTCTAGGCTAGAGATATTAGAGTCTGACCTAGAGATATTAGGGTCTGGTCTAGAGATATAAAGGTCCGGGCTAGAGATATTAGAATCTGACCTAGATATATTAGGGTCCGGGCTAGAGATATTAGGGTCCAGGCTAGAGATATTAGGGTTCAGGCTAGAGATATTAGAGTCTGACCTAGATATATTAGGGTCCAGGCTAGAGATATTAGGGTTCAGGCTAGAGATATTAGGGTCCAGGCTAGAGATATAAAGGTCCAGGCTAGAGATATTAGGGTTTGGTCTAGAGATATAAAGGTCCGAGCTAGAGATATTAGAGTCAGACCTAGATATATTAGGGTCCGGGCTAGAGATATTAGGGTCCAGGCTAGAGATATAAAGGTCCAGGCTAGAGATATTAGGGTTCAGGCTAGAGATATTAGGGTCTGGTCTAGAGATATAAAGGTCCGGGCTAGAGATATAAGGATCCGGGCTAGAGATATAAAGGTCCAGGCTAAAGATATTAGAGTCTGGCCTAGATATATTAGGGTCCGGGCTAGAGATATCAGGGTCCAGGCTAGAGATATTAGGGTTCAGGCTAGAGATATTAGGGTCCAGGCTAGAGATTTTTAAAGAGTAACTGTAGTGCAAATAGAAACTGAAATGATCAGACTCGTTGTGTCGGCATTAATACATTGTCGAAAACCGCATCGAAATCGGCCGACCGGTTACAAAGTTACGACAGGTTGAAGTTTGGTTTTTTACCTGTTTTGCCACACGCTAATTAAGCGCACCGCGAACCGCTAAAAGTTGTGCACACGTATTGGTGACGTCACAACGGGAACACAAGAAATTGGGTCCTATGTCTCTCTATATATAATAGTAATATGTACGTCTGGTTGATTACTGATTCAAAATGTATTATACAATTAAATTAAGGCACGTACCATAATATGGGGGTCGGGAGAATAATCTGAAATCGTCATTGAAATAACTTTATTTTGATTCTTTCATAAATATAGTGTTTATTGATTGTTCAAATTCATTTTAATGGACCCATATATATATGCGCTATCATATTGTAATACTCTGTGTCATTTATAATGTCAGTTATACATATCATTTATCCAATGATTCAAGAGTGACTCTTACAATAATACCTTTGAATATTGTAAATCTCATGTTAGTGTCCATTATATTACGTAATCAGATTAGCGGGATAATCTACCTGGTCAGTTCGATAACTTCACACGTAACTTGTTACTCAAATAGCAAGTAATTAACTTTGGAGAGGGGGGGGGGGCTATCAAAGTTAGCTAAATTGTAATAGTCAGATTCAGATTTCTTTATTCCTTGTGCAAAAACACATCGGAGAGTAGACATACATGTATGTATATTACAAATTCATAATGAAACATGTTAACAAAAACAGTCATATCAACAATATAAGCATATTGTATAACGGCAAGCATGATAACAGTATGTATTATCATTAACCGTGCAATACGACAAAATGACAGCATATATTATTTTTATAAGCATTTTATAAATACAACCTATTGAAATGTAAATTGGAAAAAATCGATATAAGATTATACAGTGCTATTCCGACGTTTACTACTTAAAAACAAGAATTTTCCTAATCTATTCAATTCCTTAATGTTTTGTGTATTAAATAGTTGAATCAATTTGAAAACACTTGGTCGTTTATAATAATAAGGCTTAATAAATTCGCACCTTAAGTCGCTATAAAAGTTACACTTTAATATAAAGTGAACTTCATCTTCAATGCTATAAGAGGTACATAAATTACAAAATCTTTGATCCCTATGAAGGTTTCTATAACGCCCCTGTTCAATATTTAAATTATGTGAGCTAAGTCTAAAACGAGCTATAACCTTTTTATATGAGTTGTTTATTGATTTTCTTAAATATAATTGCAGTGTAAAATTATCTATCAGGTGTCGATAAAGGAAACCTTTTGAAGTTGATTGTATATTTGCTAGAATTTCCTGCCGATAAATATCGAAAAGTTTTTGCTCAATGATTGTATGGGTATTTCTGTCATTAATTGCATTGTCCCAAAGGTAAGTTAAACCCAATTTGTTAAGTTCAGTGCGGATATCTGAAATCCAGCTATCATTAGACAAAGTTCTTTCCTCGTAACATGATTTTAAAATGCAATTATTCGTAGTTTTTAATTTTAACCAATATTTGATAATTTTCAATTTCCTACATACAGACAAAGGTAATCTTCCTAACTCACAATAAACTAAGTTGTTACAAGTACTCTTCTTAACTCCGAGTAGCCTTTTACAAAAAAATATATGTATCTTTTCAACATCCAAAGCCTTATGAAATCCCCATACTTCCGCACTATAACTTAAAATGCTATTGACATAAGTGTCGAATACAGAACATTGTGTTGTGATATTAAAACTATGATTTTTGAATTTATTACAAAGTGCATAATATGCCTTATTACCTTTATCTGCCACATGTTTTTGAGTAACATTAAATTTTCCGTTATAATTAAAAAGCATGCCAAGATAATTGAATTGGTTAACGACTTGGAGCTCTTTAGTGTCATAGAACCATTTCTCATTTTTTCTTATCCCACCACCATTCCTAAAAACTACTATTTTTGTCTTATCAGTCGAGTATGTTGCGGTTATTATCCCCTCTTTATAACTTCAAAATGTGTACTCTAAATCTGCAGTTACATGTAGATCTCGACTGGGACATAGACTATCGTGTATCTTTTGAAATCTCCGTAACCCACCGTCAACTCACACAGTATATGACACTTTTTTTAATTTCGAGTTTGACTCTTCTATTCAACGAGAAAAGTTCTGTTGAAAACTTGCTTGATATGTCTCAGGGACGTATATGCACATATACGTCCCTGGTATGTCTGTATCACAGTTTTTTCATATTTCATTTTTAACATAAATGAATAAAATGCGGATTAAAACCACAGGCACTTGTGGCCAGGAGAATAGCCATATATATATATAAATAACATAGCGAAATATGATAATTAAAATAAAATATAAAAACTGAATTTTCAAATTTTCTTTTTATGTTATTTATCATCTAAAACCATATTGAAAATAATTGCCAAATTTCAGCTTGATACGTCAAGCGGTTTAATTTAACAAAAAATCGACTATCAGACATTGTGAAATTTAACCGCTTGACGTATCAAGCTGAAATTTGGCAATTACTTTCATTGTGGTTTTAGATGATTAATAACATAAAAAGAAAATTGCTTAAGTCAGTTTTTATATTTTATTTTAATTATTCATATTTTGCAAATTATCTATATATTTATATGACTATTCTCCGGGCCACAAGTGCCTGTGATTAAAACCAATTAAGTAATCTTCTCATCTTATTTTCAAAAGATGTTCCATGTTCATTTCTTGTCAGTAAAACAAAGGGGTTTTCAAAGATCTAATCTTATTTTTTCTCAAACAGAATTCGAAATACATTGTCTTGATTTCTATTTCGATGTATGTTCCTGAAGACAGGTTACATCAGGATTTCGCTCATATTCTTTTTATTTTACAATATTCACGATCTGAAATGTTTTTTTTTTTATACTGCATAGACATAAATAAATTATCAATGGATAGAAAGCTACCCGTCAAAACAGTTTATACAGGTCGAAAGCATTGATAAAAGTTATATATTTTTATTTTCCAATATACGTACATCGTATTGTACGTATAAAAAGGCTGGTCTTGTCGTTCTATATGACGGTACTAACTGTTCTTCTTTGAAGTCCAATAAAATATATGGTTTTCGAAGTTCCGAGTCTATACACGGAATTAGATTATATCTAAGTCCGTGGTCTAAAGCAACACAAATATCCTTTTCCTTATCTGTTTGTTTAAGGTTGTTTCTAGGTAGTTTTGTATTTATACAGCCGACCGACATGCATTAAAAAAAAATTCAGAGTGCATTTTAAAAGGTATTACGATCAGTTCCTGCTGATATGTGCATGCAATCAACGTGACCATCAGTGAATACACACGCCGTTTTAGCGGTGTTATATGAAATAAAATATGAAAAAATTAATACCTAATCATATCAAGTGCATGTTTTGAAGTCTTTCCGCAAAATAATAACCTGTTAATCATGTTAGCGAGTCTGGCGGTTATTGATTTATGGTCGAGTGATCATGACCACGTGTGCCGCACACCTGTGGAACTCCCGACCCCCCTCACCACTAATTACGGCCCCCTGGGGCATACAACACCTTGGAATTATCAGTAGGGTCATTAATGAACTCCATACAAACTTGATATATAATAAGTGTCATATACTTGAATAGAAGACTCTATACAAATAACAAGTCGTGATACGATTCACATCATTTTAATATAATGACTACACAAGTCTATCAGTGCGGTCACCGTTGTGACGTCACTTCCGGTCGTATGGCAAAATCGGGGATTTTCTGATTTGCGTTCAGGTGTGAAATTTAGAAAAATGGTCAAATCTTCGTAATTTTTACCAAAAAAAATTTTTCGTGAGAATTATCTCACTTACTATTTACCAATCTTTCCATACACAAAAAATGGTTTTGCACTACAGTTACTCTTTAAAGGTCCAACCTAGAGATACAAAGGTCCGGCCTAGAGACATATTAAAGTCTGTGCTAGAGATTTTACGGTCTGCCCTAAATATATTAGGGTCCAGGCTAGAGATTTTACGGTCTGGCCTAAATATATTAGGGTCCAGGCTAGAGATTTTAGGGTCTGGCCTAAATATATTAGGGTCCGGGCTAGAGATATTAGGATTTGTGCTGGAGTTATGAGGGTCCAGGCTAGAGAAATCATGGTCTTGGCTAGTAACTATTAGGGACTGGGCTAGAGTTTAAGGGTCCTGGCTTGAGATCAGAGGGTTTTTCAAAACCTTCAAATGACCTCAGCTGAAATAAGGCCAGGATACACAATATTTGCCTTGTTAGCTTATGTAAAGAATCAGAAACAAAGTTAAAAGTGAATAAAAACAACCTTGACCAATTGTATGGGTAAAACAATCTTGTATCAGATATTGCATAATTTTCAGTCGACCTTATATATTTTTCCATAATCAAGAGTTTTATAAATATAATTTAGAATATTTGACAACTAGCATGCTAGGATAACTGAGAATCAATTTGTTCTGATAAAGGCAGTATGTCACCTCTTTAAGGTCAAATGTGCCAAGGACCCTAATAAAACAGTATGAAATATGGGGGTCAGACAAATTGACCATTACCAACATTAAAGGTCATATTTGAGAAAAAATATTAAAAAAAAGGCAATCTTATGCTTTAATTTTTCAACAAAATTTCTCATCTTATGTATAGTAATGGCAGACATTAATTAGCCCATTAAACAGATTTGATACTTCAGTAACCCTGTTACACCACAGGTATGAGATGTTTTTGCTTTTATTTGAACCTCTTATAAAGATGTGCTATTTTTACAGGGGTATTGATGTACGCCAGTCAGTTTTCTCATGGACTTGGAGATTTTGTGTCCGTTAACATCGTACAGAGACACATTGAGTTCCGCTTCAACATGGGAAGTGGCACAGTTGTCATCAGGTAACACCAGATTGCTACTAACATGTGGCATTTTTCCCTTTGATGAAAAAAGTGAATTCAAAATGGGTACCAGGTACTATATATCATATATATTTTGACTTTGGTTGAGGGCAATCCATGGTTTTACCGACCTATGACCTGGGTGATTTTTACTGAGGCCAAAGACCAAAGTGAATATTGTTCAGGTCAGGTCTGTAAAACTATTTACTACTGTCTATGATTTGTATGTAACAATATTACTCATTGGTCCAAATTGGTTCACATGACATTAATTATTTCCGTTGATGACGTCACCGAAATGTCAATGTATACCACATTCTGCCAGGTCCGTGGAATGTTGTATTGACCCTTCAATGAAGATCAAGGACAACAAACTCAAAACATGATGGAAACAGTCCAGATGTCATAGACAATGCCGGTATTTTATATAGTTCTCTTCTAACCCAAATGGTCTGGATGACCTGTGGCCATCTTGTTCTTCAAACGGCTTCTCAATAACCGAAAGGCCCAGGGGGCTGATATTAAGAAAGTTATATAGGTACCTGGGATATGCTTCCACATTTCCTAGTATCTATTATTTTGACGTACTGTCAATGTCACATGGGTTAAATATGTAAAAAAAAAATGTAACAATCTGCTTCTGACTAGCCGAAAGACCCAGGGTAATGATATTTGGAAGTAGGTACCTAAGGTTGAGTGCTAAAAACAGTTTTTCATTTCATTTCAACAAATTTTATTTGATAAAGATATATGCAAAGGGATGAGAAAACAGGCATGGCCTATATAAGTCCTTTCCTAGATTTTTCAAGATTTTTTCATGTCAATGACCTTGACTTCTCTCAAGGTCATAAGGGTCAAAAATGTAATAAATCATTTAAAACAATCTTCTCAATAACGGAATGCCAGGTGTAATGATATTTGCCTATTAGATACCTGGGATATGTTCCATGTATGAGAAGACATGACACGACACCAGATCTCAATAATAAACATTTATTCATTTACTCCATTACAACACATGTTTTCATGCGGCCAAAATGAGGCTTGATATAGTCTTTATCATACAAGTGCTTGTACATACTTTTAGGCTGTTTCAAGAACATATGTATATGGTAGCTATTACACAATAGGATAGAATGCTGAAAAGTTTCCTCATATCAATGACCTTTACCTACTCTCAAGGTGACATTGGTCAAATATGTGAAAACCTTAAACAATCTTTTGTCAATGACCGAAAGATTCAGGGTAATGATATCTGGCCAGTAGGTACCTGGGTTGATTGCTACAAAGTTTCCAAATATGAATGACTGGCCTATATTCAAGGTCACAGGAGTCAAATCTTTAAAACTGCTCAATAGCTAAAGGCATAGGGTACTGATATATTTTTGGTCTGTAGTATGCTCCAATGCAGGGCTACCAAGTTTATTTGAATAAGTGACATTATTATCTACTTTCAAAATCACAGGGGTCACATGTGCTCCTGTTCACTTTTGTTTTTAGCTCACCTGGCCCGAAGGGAACAAATCTGTTAAAACCTTTAAACGACTTCTTCTGAAATACCAAAAGCCCAAGAAGCATGATATTTGGCTGAAAGCTTCCATTGATAAAGCCCAACAAAGTTTGCGAAAAGAAATGACTTTGACCTATATTTATTGGAGACACATAATGTTGCCTTTACAATCCAGTATAAAACACTGATACAACTATTACATAGCCTAACATGGGAAAACATCGTCTAGCAACTGATTATTTTACTGAACACAAATTTGTCCACAACAAGTGAACACAAATTTGTCCACAACCATATCATTATATTTTAATAATTTTCAGGAGTGACGAGAAGATAGAACTTAATACGTGGCATGAAGTGTATGTACAGAAAGTTGATAGAGCTGGAACTCTAGTGATAGACAGCAGTGAGGAGAGGTTAACTATGGCAGAATCTCAGGTAGGTATATCACAATAGTGATAGCAGTGAGGAGAGGCTTACTATGGCAGAATCTCAGGTAGGTATATCACAATAATGATAGCAGTGAGGAGAGGCTTACTATGGCAGAATCTCAGGTAGATATATCACAATAATGATAGCAGTGAAGTGAGGCTAACTATGGCAGAATCTCAGGTAAGTATCCCACAATAATGATAGCAGTGAATAGAGGCTAACTATGGCAGAATCTCAGGTAAGTATCCCACAATAATGATAGCAGTGAATAGAGGCTAACTATGGCAGAATCTCAGGTAAGTATCACACAATAATGATAGCAGTGAATAGAGGCTAACTATGGCAGAATCTCAGGTAAGTATCCCACAATAATGATAGCAGTGAATAGAGGCTAACTATGGCAGAATCTCAGGTAGGTATCCCACAATAATGATAGCAGTGAATAGAGGCTAACTATGGCAGAATCTCAGGTAATAGAGGCTAACTATGGCAGAATCTCAGGTAGGTATCACATAATAATGATAGCAGTGAGGAGAGGCTAACTATGGCAGAATCTCAGGTAAGTATCCCACAATAATGATAGCAGTGAATAGAGGCTAACTATGGCAGAATCTCAGGTAGGTATCCCACAATAATGATAGCAGTGAATAGAGGCTAACTATGGCAGAATCTCAGGTAAGTATCCCACAATAATGATAGCAGTGAATAGAGGCTAACTATGGCAGAATCTCAGGTAAGTATCCCACAATAATGATAGCAGTGAGGAGAGGCTTACTATGGCAGAATCTCAGGTAGGTATATCACAATAATGATAGCAGTGAATAGAGGCTAACTATGGCAGAATCTCAGGTAAGTATCCCACAATAATGATAGCAGTGAATAGAGGCTAACTATGGCAGAATCTCAGGTAGGTATCACACATTAATGATAGCAGTGAATAGAGTCTAAATTTGGCAGAATCTCAGGTAAGTATCCCACAATAAGGATAGCAGTGAATAGAGGCTAACTATGGCAGAATCTCAGGTAGGTATCCCACATTAATGATAGCAGTGAATAGAGTCTAAATTTGGCAGAATCTCAGGTAAGTATCCCACAATAAGGATAGCAGTGAATAGAGGCTTACTATGGCAGAATCTCAGGTAATAGAGACTAACTATGGCAGAATCTCAGGTAATAGAGGCTAACTATGGCAGAATCTCAGGTAGGTATCCCACAATAATGATAGCAGTGAATAGAGGCTAACTATGGCAGAATCTCAGGTAATAGAGGCTAACTATGGCAAAATCTCAGGTAGATATATCACAATAATGATAGCAGTGAATAGAGGCTAACTATGGCAGAATCTCAGGTAATAGAGGCTAACTATGGCAGAATCTCAGGTAATAGAGGCTAACTATGGCAGAATCTCAGGTAGATATATCACAATAATGATAGCAGTGAATAGAGGCTAACTATGGCAGAATCTCAGGTAGGTATCTCACAATAATGACAGCAGTGAGGAGAGGCTTACTATGGCAGAATCTCAGGTAGGTATCCCACAATAATGATAGCAGTGAGGAGAGGCTAACTTTGGCAGAATCTCAGGTAGGTATCCCACAATAATGATAGCAGTGAGGAGAGGCTTACTATGGCAGAATCTCAGGTAAGTATCCCACAATAATGATAGCAGTGAGGAGAGGCTAACTATGGCAGAATCTCAGGTAAGTATCACACAATAATGATAGCAGTGAATAGAGGCTAACTATGGCAGAATCGCAGGGAAGTATCCCACAATAATGATAGCAGTGAGGAGAGGCTAACTATGGCAGAATCTCAGGTAAGTATCCCACAATAATGATAGCAATGAGGAGAGGCTAACTATGGCAGAATCTCAGGTAAGTATCCCACAATGATAATAGCAGTGAATAGAGGCTAACTTTGGCAGAATCTCAGGTAAGTATCCCACAATAATGATAGCAGTGAGGAGAGGCTAACTATGGCAGAATCTCAGGTAAGTATCCCACAATAATGATAGCAGTGAATAGAGGCTAACTATGGCAGAATCTCAGGTAATAGAGGCTAACTATGGCAGAATCTCAAGTAATAGAGGCTAACAATGGCAGAATCTCAAGTAATAGAGGCTAACTATGGCAGAATCTCAGGTAGGTATCACACAATAATGATACCAGTGAAGTGAGGCTAACTATGGCAGAATCTCAGGTAAGTATCCCACAATAATGATAGCAGTGAGGAGAGGCTAACTATGGCAGAATCTCAGGTAAGTATCCCACAATAATGATAGCAGTGAATAGAGGCTAACTATGGCAGAATCTCAGGGAAGTATCCCACAATAATGATAGCAGTGAGGAGAGGCTAACTATGGCAGAATCTCAGGTAAGTATCCCACAATAATGATAGCAGTGAGGAGAGGCTAACTATGGCAGAATCTCAGGTAAGTATCACACAATAATGATAGCAGTGAATAGAGGCTAACTATGGCAGAATCTCAGGTAGGTATCCCACAATAATGATAGCAGTGAGTTGAGGCTAACTATGGCAGAATCTCAGGTAAGTATCCCACAATAATGATAGCAGTGAATAGAGGCTAACTATGGCAGAATCTCAGGGAAGTATCCCACAATAATGATAGCAGTGAGGAGAGGCTAACTATGGCAGAATCTCAGGGAAGTATCCCACAATAATGATAGCAGTGAATAGAGGCTAACTATGGCAGAATCTCAGGGAAGTATCCCACAATAATTATAGCAGTGAGGAGAGGCTAACTATGGCAGAATCTCAGGTAAGTATCCCACAATAATGATAGCAGTGAAGTGAGGCTAACTATGGCAGAATCTCAGGTAAGTATCCCACAATAGTGATAGCAGTGAATAGAGGCTAACTATGGCAGAATCTCAGGTAAGTATCCCACAATAATGATAGCAGTGAATAGAGGCTAACTTTGGCAGAATCTCAGGTAAGTATCCCACAATAATGATAGCAGGGAGGAGAGGCTAACTATGGCAGAATCTCAGGTAAGTATCCCACAATAATGATAGCAGTGAATAGAGGCTAACTTTGGCAGAATCTCAGGTAAGTATCCCACAATAATGATAGCAGGGAGGAGAGGCTAACTATGGCAGAATCTCAGGTAGGTATCACACAATAATGATAGCAGTGAATAGAGGCTAACTTTGGCAGAATCTCAGGTAAGTATCCCACAATAATGATAGCAGGGAGGAGAGGCTAACTATGGCAGAATCTCAGGTAAGTATCACACAATAATGATAGCAGTGAATAGAGGCTAACTATGGCAGAATCTCAGGTAAGTATCCCACAATAATAATAGCAGTGAATAGAGGCTAAATTTGGCAGAATCTCAGGTAAGTATCCCACAATAATGATAGCAGTGAGGAGAGGCTAACTTTGGCAGAATCTCAGGTAAGTATCCCACAATAATGATAGCAATGAGGAGAGGCTAACTATGGCAGAATCTCAGGTAGGTATCACACAATAATGATAGCAGTGAATAGAGGCTAACTATGGCAGAATCTCAGGTAAGTATCACACAATAATGATAGCAGTGAATAGAGGCTAACTATGGCAGAATCTCAGGTAAGTATCCCACAATAATGATTGCAGTGAATAGAGGCTAACTATGGCAGAATCTCAGGTAAGTATCCCACAATAATGATAGCAGTGAGGAGAGGCTAACTATGGCAGAATCTCAGGTAGGTATCCCACAATAATGATAGCAGTGAATAGAGGCTTACTATGGCAGAATCTCAGGTAAGTATCCCACAATAATGATAGCAGTGAATAGAGGCTTACTATGGCAGAATCTCAGGTAAGTATCCCACAATAATGATAGCAGTGAATAGAGACTAACTATGGCAGAATCTCAGGTAAGTATCCCACAATAATGATAGCAGTGAATAGAGGCTAACTATGGCAGAATCTCAGGTAAGTATCCCACAAAAATGATAGCAGTGAATAGAGGCTAACTATGGCAGAATCTCAGGTAGGTATCCCACAATAATGATAGCAGTGAATAGAGGCTAACTATGGCAGAATCTCAGGTAATAGAGGCTAACTATGGCAGAATCTCAGGTAGGTATCACACAATAATGATAGCAGTGAATAGAGGCTAACTATGGCAGAATCTCAGGTAAGTATCCCACAATAATGATAGCAGTGAATAGAGGCTAACTATGGCAGAATCTCAGGTAAGTATCCCACAATAATGATAGCAGTGAATAGAGACTAACTATGGCAGAATCTCAGGTAAGTATCCCACAATAATGATAGCAGTGAATAGAGGCTAACTATGGCAGAATCTCAGGTAAGTATCCCACAATAATGATAGCAGTGAATAGAGGCTAACTATGGCAGAATCTCAGGTAAGTATCCCACAATAATGATAGCAGTGAGGAGAGGCTAACTATGGCAGAATCTCAGGTAAGTATCCCACAATAATGATAGCAGTGAATAGAGGCTAACTATGGCAGAATCTCAGGTAAGTATCCCACAAAAATGATAGCAGTGAATAGAGGCTAACTATGGCAGAATCTCAGGTAGGTATCCCACAATAATGATAGCAGTGAATAGAGGCTAACTATGGCAGAATCTCAGGTAATAGAGGCTAACTATGGCAGAATCTCAGGTAGGTATCACACAATAATGATAGCAGTGAATAGAGGCTAACTATGGCAGAATCTCAGGTAAGTATCCCACAATAATGATAGCAGTGAATAGAGGCTAACTATGGCAGAATCTCAGGTAAGTATCCCACAATAATGATAGCAGTGAATAGAGGCTAACTATGGCAGAATCTCAGGTAAGTATCACACAATAATGATAGCAGTGAATAGAGGCTAACTATGGCAGAATCTCAGGTAAGTATCACACAATAATGATAGCAGTGAGGAGAGGCTAACTATGGCAGAATCTCAGGTAAGTATCCCACAATAATGATAGCAGTGAATAGAGGCTAACTATGGCAGAATCTCAGGTAGGTATCCCACAATAATGATAGCAGTGAATAGAGGCTAACTATGGCAGAATCCCAGGTAAGTATCCCACAATAATGATAGCAGTGAATAGAGGCTAACTATGGCAGAATCTCAGGTAAGTATCCCACAATAATGATAGCAGTGAGGAGAGGCTTACTATGGCAGAATCTCAGGTAGGTATATCACAATAATGATAGCAGTGAATAGAGGCTAACTATGGCAGAATCTCAGGTAAGTATCCCACAATAATGATAGCAGTGAATAGAGGCTAACTATGGCAGAATCTCAGGTAGGTATCACACATTAATGATAGCAGTGAATAGAGTCTAAATTTGGCAGAATCTCAGGTAAGTATCCCACAATAAGGATAGCAGTGAATAGAGGCTAACTATGGCAGAATCTCAGGTAGGTATCCCACATTAATGATAGCAGTGAATAGAGTCTAAATTTGGCAGAATCTCAGGTAAGTATCCCACAATAAGGATAGCAGTGAATAGAGGCTTACTATGGCAGAATCTCAGGTAATAGAGACTAACTATGGCAGAATCTCAGGTAATAGAGGCTAACTATGGCAGAATCTCAGGTAGGTATCCCACAATAATGATAGCAGTGAATAGAGGCTAACTATGGCAGAATCTCAGGTAATAGAGGCTAACTATGGCAAAATCTCAGGTAGATATATCACAATAATGATAGCAGTGAATAGAGGCTAACTATGGCAGAATCTCAGGTAATAGAGGCTAACTATGGCAGAATCTCAGGTAATAGAGGCTAACTATGGCAGAATCTCAGGTAGATATATCACAATAATGATAGCAGTGAATAGAGGCTAACTATGGCAGAATCTCAGGTAGGTATCTCACAATAATGACAGCAGTGAGGAGAGGCTTACTATGGCAGAATCTCAGGTAGGTATCCCACAATAATGATAGCAGTGAGGAGAGGCTAACTTTGGCAGAATCTCAGGTAGGTATCCCACAATAATGATAGCAGTGAGGAGAGGCTTACTATGGCAGAATCTCAGGTAAGTATCCCACAATAATGATAGCAGTGAGGAGAGGCTAACTATGGCAGAATCTCAGGTAAGTATCCCACAATAATGATAGCAGTGAATAGAGGCTAACTATGGCAGAATCGCAGGGAAGTATCCCACAATAATGATAGCAGTGAGGAGAGGCTAACTATGGCAGAATCTCAGGTAAGTATCCCACAATAATGATAGCAATGAGGAGAGGCTAACTATGGCAGAATCTCAGGTAAGTATCCCACAATGATAATAGCAGTGAATAGAGGCTAACTTTCGCAGAATCTCAGGTAAGTATCCCACAATAATGATAGCAGTGAGGAGAGGCTAACTATGGCAGAATCTCAGGTAAGTATCCCACAATAATGATAGCAGTGAATAGAGGCTAACTATGGCAGAATCTCAGGTAAGTATCCCACAATAATTATAGCAGTGAATAGAGGCTAACTATTGCAGAATCTCAGGTAAGTATCCCACAATAATGATAGCAGTGAATAGAGGCTAACTATGGCAGAATCTCAGGTAAGTATCACACAATCATGATAGCAGTGAATGAGGCTAACTATGGCAGAATCTCAGGTAAGTATCACACAATAATGATAGCAGTGAATAGAGGCTAACTATGGCAGAATCTCAGGTAAGTATCCCACAATAATGATAGCAGTGAAGTGAGGCTAAATTTGGCAGAATCTCAGGTAAGTATCACATAATAATGATAGCAGTGAATAGAGGCTAACTATGGCAGAATCTCAGGTAATAGAGGCTAACTATGGCAGAATCTCAAGTAATAGAGGCTAACAATGGCAGAATCTCAAGTAATAGAGGCTAACTATGGCAGAATCTCAGGTAGGTATCACACAATAATGATACCAGTGAAGTGAGGCTAACTATGGCAGAATCTCAGGTAAGTATCCCACAATAATGATAGCAGTGAGGAGAGGCTAACTATGGCAGAATCTCAGGTAAGTATCCCACAATAATGATAGCAGTGAGGAGAGGCTAACTATGGCAGAATCTCAGGTAGGTATCCCACAATAATGATAGCAGTGAGTTGAGGCTAACTATGGCAGAATCTCAGGGAAGTATCCCACAATAATGATAGCAGTGAGGAGAGGCTAACTATGGCAGAATCTCAGGTAAGTATCACACAATAATGATAGCAGTGAATAGAGGCTAACTATGGCAGAATCTCAGGTAGGTATCCCACAATAATGATAGCAGTGAGTTGAGGCTAACTATGGCAGAATCTCAGGTAAGTATCCCACAATAATGATAGCAGTGAATAGAGGCTAACTATGGCAGAATCTCAGGGAAGTATCCCACAATAATGATAGCAGTGAGGAGAGGCTAACTATGGCAGAATCTCAGGGAAGTATCCCACAATAATGATAGCAGTGAATAGAGGCTAACTATGGCAGAATCTCAGGGAAGTATCCCACAATAATTATAGCAGTGAGGAGAGGCTAACTATGGCAGAATCTCAGGTAAGTATCCCACAATAATGATAGCAGTGAAGTGAGGCTAACTATGGCAGAATCTCAGGTAAGTATCACACAATAATGATAGCAGTGAATAGAGGCTAACTATGGCAGAATCTCAGGTAGGTATCCCACAATAATGATAGCAGTGAATAGAGGCTAACTATGGCAGAATCTCAGGTAGGTATCCCACAATAATGATAGCAGTGAATAGAGGCTAACTATGGCAGAATCTCAGGTAGGTATCCCACAATAATGATAGCAGTGAATAGAGGCTAACTATGGCAGAATCTCAGGTAAGTATCCCACAATAATGATAGCAGTGAGGAAAGGCTAACTATGGCAGAATCTCAGGTAAGTATCACACAATAATGATAGCAGTGAATAGAGGCTAACTATGGCAGAATCTCAGGTAGGTATCCCACAATAATGATAGCAGTGAATAGAGGCTAACTATGGCAGAATCTCAGGTAGGTATCCCACAATAATGATAGCAGTGAATAAAGGCTAACTATGGCAGAATCTCAGGTAGGTATCCCACAATAATGATAGCAGTGAATAGAGGCTAACTATGGCAGAATCTCAGGTAAGTATCCCACAATAATGATAGCAGTGAATAGAGGCTAACTATGGCAGAATCTCAGGTAGGTATCCCACAATAATGATAGCAGTGAATAGAGGCTAACTATGGCAGAATCTCAGGTAAGTATCCCACAATAATGATAGCAGTGAATAGAGGCTAACTATGGCAGAATCTCAGGTAGGTATCACACAATAATGATAGCAGTGAATAGAGGCTAACTATGGCAGAATCTCAGGTAGGTATCCCACAATAATGATAGCAGTGAATAGAGGCTAACTATGGCAGAATCTCAGGTAAGTATCCCACAATAATGATAGCAGTGAATAGAGACTAACTATGGCAGAATCTCAGGTAAGTATCCCACAATGATAATAGCAGTGAATAGAGGCTAACTATGGCACAATCTCAGGTAGGTATCCCACAATAATGATAGCAGTGAATAGAGGCTAACTATGGCAGAATCTCAGGTAAGTATCCCACAATAATGATAGCAGTGAATAGAGGCTAACTATGGCAGAATCTCAGGTAAGTATCCCACAATAATGATAGCAGTGAATAGAGGCTAACTATGGCAGAATCTCAGGTAAGTATTCCACAATAATGATAGCAGTGAATAGAGGCTAACTATGGCAGAATCTCAGGTAAGTATCCCACAATAATGATAGCAGTGAATAGAGGCTAACTATGGCAGAATCTCAGGTAGGTATCCCACAATAATGATAGCAGTGAATAGAGGCTAACTATGGCAGAATCTCAGGTAGGTATCACATAATAATGATAGCAGTGAATAGAGGCTAACTATGGCAGAATCTCAGGTAAGTATTCCACAATAATGATAGCAGTGAATAGAGGCTAACTATGGCAGAATCTCAGGTAAGTATCCCACAATAATGATAGCAGTGAATAGAGGCTAACTATGGCAGAATCTCAGGTAATAGAGGCTAACTATGGCAGAATCTCAGGTAAGGATCACATAATAATGATAGCAGTGAGGAGAGGCTTACTATGGCAGAATCTCAGGTAGGTATCCCACAATAATGATAGCAGTGAATAGAGGCTAACTATGGCAGAATCACAGGTAAGTATTCCACAATAATGATAGCAGTGAATAGAGGCTAAATTTGGCAGAATCTCAGGTAAGTATCACATAATAATGATAGCAGTGAATAGAGGCTAACTATGGCAGAATCTCAGGTAAGTATCACACAATAATGATAGCAGTGAATAGAGGCTTACTATGGCAGAATCTCAGGTAAGTATCCCACAATAATGATAGCAGTGAATAGAGGCTAACTATGGCAGAATCTCAGGTAAGTATCCCACAATAATGATAGCAGTGAATAGAGGCTAACTATGGCAGAATCTCAGGTAAGTATCCCACAATAATGATAGCAGTGAATAGAGGCTAACTATGGCACAATCTCAGGTAGGTATATCACAATAATGATAGCAGTGAATAGAGGCTAACTATGGCAGAATCTCAGGTAAGTATCACATAGTAATGATAGCAGTGACGATTTAACACTGTTTTCGGGGGAATCTCAGGTAACACTGGGGGAGAAGGCTCTGCAGAATACCTCACTAAGCCAAAGTGTTAGCGTGAGTTAGAACTCACTAGGCCAAAGTGTTAGCGTGAGTTAGAACTCATTAAGCCAAAGTGTTAGCGTGAGTTAGAACTCATTAAGCCAAAGTGTTAGCGTGAGTTAGAACTCACTAGGCCAAAGTGTTAGCGTGAGTTAGAACTCACTAAGCCAAAGTGTTAGCGTGAGTTAGAACTCATTAAGCCAAAGTGTTAGCGTGAGTTAGAACTCACTAGGCCAAAGTGTTAGTGTGAGTTAGAACACAAGTCATTTACAACACTCTTTGCTTGACGGAAGAGATTTGAACTTTTACAGAATCAGTTCCTGTTTTTTACAATATCAAACTAAGCATTTAATACTCAATAGATTTCATTTAATAGATATGTATCCTATTGCTATCCATGAATTGAACATGTCATAGTTTGAATGTGAACTTGAATTTCTTTCCTTAGGGTGGACTGACAGAGCTGAATCTTCAGGAACGAAATCTTTTTCTGGGCGGTTTCAAGAACAACAACACCATTCCCGCTGACTCAAATATCCTACATAATTTCACTGGTGTTATACAACGGGTAGGCTATGTAAACAACAAGCTTTTGAGTGCTTGGGAAAATGTATGCAAATGATCAGTTGGGTAATTTCAAATCGATTAAAACATAGATGCTAATGCAATAGAACAGGTAAATACTTTCCTGATGAGTGCCCGACCAGGAACTGAACCAGGTTCTCCGGCATGACAATCTATAATTCTGTCAACTGAGCCAAAGAAGCATGCATCGCCAGCTGAGTGACAGTGATCATATTTAACACTATGTACACACCACACCGACCCCCTCCGTCAGCTGAGTGACAGCGATCATATTTAACAATATGTACGCACCGCACCGACCCCCTCTGTTAGCTGAGTGACAGCGATCATATTTAACAATATGTACGCACCGCACCGACCCCCTCTGTTAGCTGAGTGACAGCGATCATATTTAACACTATGTACGCGCCACTCCGACCTCCTTCGTCAACTGAGTGACAGAGACCATATTTAACACTATGCACACGCCACACCGACCTCCTCCTTCAGCTCAGTGACAGATATCATATTTAACACTATATACACACCACACCGACCCCCTCCGTCAGCTGAGTGACAGCGATCATATTTAACAGTATGTACACACCACACCGACCCCCTCCACCAGCTGAGTGACAGTGATCATATTTAAAGGCCGGGGCTGGGGTATAAAAGGGAGACAACTTGAGAAAATGGATGAATATGTAAATGTTTGCCTGCCTTCACTTCAGAGGAAGATTTTCCTCAAATTCATGTTTTTCAAAAACATTTATTATATAGATTTTGTCATGGTTACACATTTTTGTGTGGAGAATCTGAATATGGTAAACATTTTCTTTGCAAAAATTCAATTTGGAAGTATTTCTAATGTAAAATATTTTTCTGCTCATTTTGGAGGCTGTCAATCAAATTTGAAATTTGAATTTGCCTCACCGGAAGTTGCTGCCGGAAGTTTACAACTGTTGTTGCCAAGGCCTTGGCCATGCATGCTGAGTAAACAAAAATCCCTACCTTATCAACAATTTGGCGGCAATTACCAGAAACCAGATCCTTTAGGCACATACACATGAATGTTAATCCAATTACTACAGTCATAAACTGATAGCAAGATAAAACCACACTGCCATAACACATGCTGTACATAGTAATCATCTAATATCACCAGTATCATAACATACAAGGTAGATATTACAGTTGACACTCTATAATCCTGATGATATAACACAGATTTCTCCTTCTTTTGTCAGTTTTAACTCCATAAATGACCCATGTATGGGACACCATCTGGATTAGGATACCACCTCCTCACTAATTGTATAACACAGTTTGGCATAATGTCGCGTTTATGCCACACTAGTTTTTTTGTGCTACTATTTTTCTCCATTGCTTGCTTTTTCCTTTGTAAATAACGAACATCTTTCCAAATCTGTCTGTATAACAGCATTACCCAAAACTTTTTATAAACCTCTTTCCTGCAATGATGATTTCGTGCATGCTGTTGTTTGGTTTCTGTTTCCCACCATAGCTGTCTGAAAGTTTCGTCCGTAACACAGGGCTGACTAAAACAATGAACACACTCATTTGATGACGGATCTTTCTCAACAGTAAATTCTTCATACTCTGAGAATAGGCTACTGCTTGCTTCACATTCCTCTGGATTTTCATCCAAATTGGTCATTGTTGCTTTACATCGACTTTCAAACTCATCAGTATCAGCCCCATCATAAACATTTTCCTCTACATCCCATCCATAGTGTGCAAATAGGTGGAAAATAGTATCTCGTTGTTCTTGATTAACAAATATACGATATTTCCCCTCACTTGACATGTTTATCCTTCAACAGCTTATCAATAAATGGGTTGGGGGAATCTTCCCTCCAAAACCCCAGGAATCCCAGTGTGACCAGTGGGCATTAGGTCCAGGATTTCCTGTTGCATCATCACTGGTGTGAGAGAAGGGTATCAAATTCTCTTTGATGGTGAACACACTGGAACTTTATTATTGGTGAGGTACATTTTGGGGTAAATATCTTTAAAAATAAAAAAGTGACTACCTGATTTGAAATAAATATGCACATAAAAATAACAGCATTATTGTAATGCTGAATTAGTCATACAAATAAAGTTATTCGCTTGTGATTCCAAGAGTAAATGTAAAATAAAAAATGCCTTATAGTTAGACCTCATAATCTATGCATAATGCCCACTGGTCACACTATGATTCTGGTAAGCCCCCCTCCCCCCCCCCCCCCCCCCCCTGTTGGTGTGTGTGTGAGGGGGGGGGGGGGGTGCAGGGAAGATTCCTCCATACAGCCCAATCATACAGACAGCTATCAAAGAGACAGGATATCAAGACAGAATCAGAGAAAAAACGGAGAAGGAAAATTGAATTCAGCATTGTAAATATTTTGAATTTTGACTATACATTTTGCATAGGGAATATTCAGATAGTCAATGTTCAGACTCGGAGTTTCAAGAACTTGATAAAAAGGACTAATTTAAAACAAACATTGTGACAAAAAATGGCAGCTGAGAGAAAGCGTTCATCAAGTTTTAAGATTGAAATTCCTGGTGACACCAGCAAAAAAGCAAGTTTGTTGTCAAAAATACACGAGGTAAAGCAGATACTGTACAAACAGCTGAATCGTCCAGTCAACAACGGTGATATTTTGAACCATGTGTTGGATGCTTTTATTGAGAAGCACAAGTGTCAGTCGGATAATGTACCTATAAACACAAACATGGCTACCTATCTACAAGTCGCTAAAAAGGATGTTGATCAAAATGTGTTTATGACAGCGGAATCGTCATTATCAAAGTTAGTGGAGGTCACTGAAAACCATGCTCGACTCTGTGATGGTAAGCTCTGTAAGAACACTTTAATAAGTAAGGGACATGTTGCTGTTGTGCGACTTAACTGTCAAAAAGAAAAACGTCACTCCATACTTTGGTCATCATCCCCATACTTGCCAAACAACGAATATCTTGTCAATTATAGAGTGATGCATGGATTTGTGTGTAGTGGAATGCTTCCTGTTCAATATACAAGGTTTTGTAAATTTTCAAATATTGGACACATAGACAAACATAAAAGAAATTACGTCTTCCAAGGATACAAGGAGCATATAGATTTAGAATACAACAACAGCATTGAGTCTGCACTTCATGAAGAAATTGGAATGTACGACAACCTTCATGGTATCGACATCATGACGGATGCAAGGCATGGGTGGAGGAAAAATGCGAAAGATTCCAGTGTTGTGGCTATTGGAGAACAAACTCACAAGGTACTGCAGTGTATTCATGTGACAAAGGCTGATGACATTGTTTCACAAAGACATGAGCGGTTCGGCACTGAAAAACTCTATCAGTATTTCGATGATAAGGATGTGTCTGTTAATGTTCACACACATGACATGAATCTGTCGATCAACAAATATGTGAACGATATTCAGCCACTCACAATCAACCAGAATGATGCATGGCATGCGGTCAAGTCCGTGAAAAAGGCACTGCAAAGTGTGTCGAAAGGACCAGCATACCTGAGAGGAAAAACGTGGTCTGAAGAGCTAGTTGACAAAGTGCAACCAATGTGTACCCATTTCCATTGGGCCATGAAAAATTGTGAAGATGACCCATCTAAACTTCAGAAAGCTTTAGTGAATGCTACACAGCATTATCGGAATATACATGACAACTGTCATCCTACAGCGCGATGCCGAAAGGAGCAAAAATATGAACCATCAGTGACTCTCCTGAGGAGCGAAATGGCAGAAAAAATGCTTCTACGAGCTATTACAAATTCTGCTGTCTACAAGCACCCACACAATTATGTATTTGCCAGAAATACCTATTACGTGGAAAGTTTCAACAATACAATGAACGTGTTTCAGGACAAAAGAATAAGTTTTAGTGACAGTCAGTACCTGGCAAGATCTCAGCTTGCAGTCTGTCACTGGAATGAGAATGTTGACAGACCTTTCACCTCGGTTTGGAACCCCCGCAGGGCAGATGCACCACACAGTATTAAAGGGAAAAAAAATTATAAAGCCCCAACTTATCAATACAGTGATTCAATTTGGAAAAGATTTATCAATACAGTCTTTCAGTAATATATTGTTTACTGATATATATAAAAATGACCAAAAAACACAACAGTTATTGACATCTATAATAATATAAGTGAGTTTTACTATGTATGGATTGTATATATTCACATGGATCCTATAATAGAGTGATGATGATCGACGTGTTTGACGGTACATTATGATAGACATAAGGATAAATGGTGAATGGTGAGTGATTTTTGTAGAATTTCTATATCAAATGATTTTTTTTGTTTTATATAATTAATTCCTGAAAATGTTATATTGTATTAAACAAAGTTTGACGTGACATTTTATTATAAATTTATTTTCTTTGGAGATATTCTACACACTTGTGATCATTTAGATATATGTAGTATATAAACACTGACCACTCGGTGACCATGTGGTTGTGTTTACAGGCAGCAGCCGGTTGCTGTGTATAGCTAAGTTAGTCCCGCCCACTTTCTTATCAGCTAATTGCTTACCACCCGGTTTTTTATGTAGGTCGCCCCCGGCCTTTAACACTATGTACACACCACACCGACCTCCTCTGTCAGCTGAGTGACGGCGATCATACATGTATTTAACACTTTGTACAAGTCACACCGACCCCCTCCGTCAGCTGAGTGACAGCGATCATATTTAACAGTATGTACACACCACACCGACCCCCTCCACCAGCTGAGTGACAGCGATCATATTTAACACTTTGTACTAGTCACACCGACCCCCTCCGTCACCTGAGTGACAGAGATCATATTTAACGCTATGTATAAGTCACACCGACCCCCTTCACCTCCTGTACGAAATAATTCAGTCGGACCAGAGTCGGAATCCGTACGGATTTTTTAAAGCAAAATCCGTACCGATCTTTTTTCCCTTCTTGATTCTTTACCAAAATCCAGTTGTACTTTTAAAATCCAGTCGGAAAACAGGGGCGTAATTATATTGAAATGAGTAGCCTAACCCTAACCCTGAGCAACTTTAATTCCTCTGAGTGTTTCTGAAATTTCTCAGTTGTGTTGCATACATACAAGTATCCAAAATCTTTTTGACTTGTTATAAAGTTAACATTATAACATCTACATTTTTCAGTTTGATTTCAACTGCTAAATTCTGGTCTGGAACATTCAAATTCCCTGGAAATTATATTGTACTTGCAAACTTTTATATGTAGACTACAACACATTCTAAGTACTTGTATTTTTCTTAACTGATTTGTTTACAATGCATTTATGTATGTATATGTACAATTAGCAGCATATTTTTCGTTTTACAAAAAAATATGCCAGAACCAAACTGTTAGCAAACTGTACTTGACCTAATTATAGTACTGCTGTTATTATACTGCATGTATCACACTAAATATACATTAAAACAGTATTAGCTTTTTCATACTAACCTGTAGTTGTGGTATTCAAGTGTTCTGGTATTTTCTCCTCTTGCTGATGTCCATTATTTTGTCAGAAATTCACATTTATAATTCATAATCCATCACACAATGCAACCGACATCTGACTTGAGGGATTGACCTCTACATCTCACAACTTCCTGTACATGTGTATCAGTTTAAACTGACCATCAGAATAGCCAATCAGATTGGTTGCTATGTTCACACATTCTTGATCCTTATCTTAGAACAGCCTGGTAAGCTGTAGACATGCTACTTAGGTATATGGAAATTAAGTAAACATTTTTTTGGTTACATATAGGCCTAGTATTGATGTTATAAGTTTGTTAAGGAAAATAAAAAGCAATTTTAAACCATAAATATATTGCAACATTTTTCAAAATCCATTTGCATCTACAACATGACTTTTAGTTTTAGAACATATTGATTTAATTGTTCACATGCATGCAATTTATATGTATCCTGAATACAAATAATGAATAAATAAAAAAAAAAAAAAGTTATCTCAAAACTTAATATATTCTAAGTATGAAAATCCCAAACTGTATAAAATGCTCTAAGTGGGAAAATCTGTGTCAAGAGATTCTGAAGAAAAGTCTAAGTTCAGAAAGCCGTGTCTTAACCAGATATTGATGAAAAATGTTTAAAAAATCCGACTGTATTCCAATAGGATTTTTCAAGACACAGATTTATTCTACAAAACCCGATCAGAATTTATCTTCAAAATCCGTGTCCGATCGGATTCTTACTGCATTTCAAAGAATCCGACAAGAATCTGATCGGAATTTCACTTTTTCCGATCAGAATCCGACTGAAAATTTCGTACAGGCAGCTAACAAGCGATCATATTTAACACTATTTACACACCACACCGACCTCCTCTGTAAGCTGAGTGACAGAGGTCATATTTAACAGTATGTACACACCACACTGACCCCCTCCGTCAGCTGAGTGACAGCGATCATATTAAACAGTATGTACACACCACACCGACCCCCTCCACCAGCTGAGTGACAGTGATCATATTTTACACTATGTACACACCACACCGACCTCCTCCTTCAGCTGAGTGACGGCGATCATATTTAACGCTATGTACAAGTCACACCGACCCCCTTCACCAGCTAACAAGCGATCATATTTAACACTATGTACACGCCACACCGACCTCCTCTGTCAGCTGAGTGACAGAGATCATATTTAACACTATGTACGCACCACACCGACCCCCTCCACCAGCTGAGTGACAGAGATCATATTTAACACTATGTACGCACCACACCGACCCCCTCCGTCAGCTGAGTGACAGCGATCATATTAAACAGTATGTACACACCACACCGACCCCCTCCACCAGCTGAGTGACAGTGATCATATTTAACACTATGTACAAGTCACACCGCACCGACTCCGTCAGCTGAGTGACAGTGATCATATTTAACACTATGTACAAGTCACACCGCACCGACTCCGTCAGCTGAGTGACAGCGATCATATTTAACGCTATGTACAAGTCACACCGACCCCCTTCACCAGCTAACAAGCGATCATATTTAACACTATGTACACGCCACACCGACCTCCTCTGTCAGCTGAGTGACAGAGATCATATTTAACACTATGTACGCACCACACCGACCCCCTCCACCAGCTGAGTGACAGAGATCATATTTAACACTATGTACACACCACACCGACCTTCTCCATCAGCTGAGTGACAGCGATCATATTTAACGCTATGTACAAGTCACTCCGACCCCCTTCACCAGCTAACAAGCGATCATATTTAACAGTATGTACGCACCACACTGACCCCCTCCGTCAACTGAGTGACAGCGATCATATTTAACACTATGTACGCACCACACCGACCCCCTCCACCAGCTGAGTGACAGTGATCATATTTAACACTATGTACACACCACACCGACCTTCTCCGTCAGCTGAGTGACAGTGATCATATTTAACACTATGTACACGCCACACCGACCCCCTCCACCAGCTGAGTGACAGCGATCATATCTAACACTTTGTACGCACCACACCGACCTCCTCTGTCAGCTGAGTGACAGTGATCATATTTAGCACTATGTACGCACCACACCGACCCCCTCCACCAGCTGAGTGACAGTGATCATAATTATGTAACACTATATACACACCACACCGACCTCCTCAGTCAGCTGAGTGACAGCGATCATATTCAACACTATGTACGCACCACACCGACCCCCTCCACCAGCTGAGTGACAGTGATCATAATTATGTAACACTATATACACACCACACCGACCTCCTCAGTCAGCTGAGTGACAGCGATCATATTCAACACTAGTCACACTAACCTGCTCCGTTTACACTACTCTCCAGGGTTTTGTTTAAGTTTTTCTCAACCCAAAAGTTTTTTTAATATTGTAGCGATGAAGGGATTTATCTCTATTTGTCTGAAGCATTGTTGGATTTAGAGGACTCAATTAAAGATTGACCTTTTATTTTGATTACTTTATGAGAATATAATTCCATTGGAGCATGAGGTAAATACCAACTGCTACAATGGATTTATGATCTCATAATCTAAACAAAATAAAAGGTTAACTCTTATATCAACTGTATTTCTAGTCCACCGTAATTATTGTAGGCCATCGTCTGTCTGTCTTCCATCCTTAAACAATTCTTGTTATCACTATTTCTTTAGAAGTACTGGATAGATCATTCTGAATTTTTTATGTGGGCTATACCCTTGGTACCTAACAATTTGGCCAACCATCTTAGATTTGTTAGTTATAATTTGTTATTGTTATTTCTCAATTGGCAATTACTGGATGGATCATTCTCAAATTCGAAAGTATATTTGGTACATATTTATGCATTGTCCATTTTCGGACAGATCTAATAAACAATATGGTCATCAATAGGTGGCCGTCTTGGACTTTGACAGTAATATGTGTTATTGCCATCTCTTGACAAGTACTGGAAGGATCAT
Source organism: Mimachlamys varia (assembly GCA_947623455.1). Classification (NCBI taxonomy): domain Eukaryota; kingdom Metazoa; phylum Mollusca; class Bivalvia; order Pectinida; family Pectinidae; genus Mimachlamys; species Mimachlamys varia. The sequence goes on from OX392542.1 coordinate 42,379,303, forward strand.
TCTCATATTGCATATGTTGGTTCTCTCTGGTGCCTAGCTGTGTCTTGTTGATTTTGAGACCGATCATTATACCAAACAGCTGACATCTAGATGGCCGTTGTGAATTTTGACATTGAAAGTTTATTATCGATATCTCGTAAGAGGTGTTGTTCTCTAATTCCCCTTGCTGTTTAGAAGTGCCATTTTGATTTTGGGACTGATAAGAAAAAAAACAAATTGCTGACAGACGGCCATCCTGGATTTTAACAACGAAACTTTCTTATATTTCATATGACGGCCTCTGGTCCTCAGTTCTACCTGGTATTTGTTTTTGGGACTGATCAGAAACAATTGCTCACAGGTTACGATCTTTCAGTGAATATTGCCTTTTCTTAGGGCTAGGGTTAGGAATTCTCAAATTTCATATAACTAAAATTATATACATATAAGATTACTTAAAACACACATATGCTGCCTAAAGAATGAATTAAACTACATCATACAGCTGTTTCGTCCTCCTAGGACTTTTCAGTGATGCTAGGGGCCAAAATGTAAGATGTAAGCTGTACGAAAATGTCAGTGTAGATTCCAAGTAAATTCCAGGTAGATTTTTTAGCAGGATTGTAGTTAAATTCCATCGTGGTATTTCAATATTGAGATATAATGATGCTTAGACGGAAAATACTTGGAGAACTTGCTGAAAACGGTCCTCATGTATAAATAAGACACATTTTAGGTCTTCCCTAAGTTTACCTTTGAACTTGATTCCTGGAATACCCACTTTTCTAAGGTGAAAATGTTTCAATAAAATGTAACAGCATGAAGATGACGTAACACACACATGTTCTGCACCTTTTCAATTTAGTAATAGATACTGTATGCCGAAAAAATGAATTTAATTGCACCATACAGCTGTTTCTTCCTCCTAGGACTCTTCAGTGTGCAAAAGCGAAGGTGAACTTTGCCCATGTCTATTGATGATGACGTCACACAACTGTGGCTGGAACCCAGATCTGTACTTTGTATAGCTTTGTCTACATGTATTGTTATCGACATCATATAAATTTGGCATGTGTTCAAGTATAGTTATAATTATTGGGTGATATCTCTTGTTTGGGGGGTTATTGAGTGAATGTCAGTGTAGACTAAATATATTTCAATAAACGATGAGTGGATCCTCCAAGAATTGAGGCAACAAAAGGCTCATGTTTATGGTGACCTTCTATATGTTGTGAATTTATACATAAACGGTCTTCATTATGTTGTAAACATTACATGAGTGTTCTTACGGCCCGATGGTAAGGGGATTTTCTCTTCAAGCTCTCCTAATACATTCATGTTTGTGTGTTGTAGATTTACATAAATGGTCGTCTGATCGACAACATCATGGAAGTAGCCAGAGATGCTGTTAACATCAATGAATACTTGGGTAACCCCTGTAACGTAAACCCCTGTCTTAACGGCGGTGTCTGTGTGCCGAAACTTAACGCAGCGGACTGCAAGTGTCCCATTAAATACCTTGGTCAACGTTGTGAAAAACGTAAGTAAAAAAGAGCAGAGGATCCAGCTCCCATGTTAAATCTATCCAAGGCTGTTAAAATGGCTGTGATCTGTGGTTATACTGCTCCGATGTTACATCCATCCAAGACTGTTTAAAAAATCCTTATCTGTGATTATTAAGTTGAGGATACTGCTCCAATATTTAATCCATCCAAGGCTTTTTAAATGACCCTTATCTGTGGTTATTAAGATGATGATACTGCTCCGATGTAAAATCCACAAAAGGCTGTTTAAATGGCCCTTAACTTTGATTATGATGTTGATGATACTGTCCGATGTAAAATCCACAAAAGGCTGTTTAAATGGCCCTGATCTGTGGTAATTAAGTTGACATCAAAAAGCTGTTAAGGATGTCTATGATCTGCATGAAATAAAAGTGGAGTGGTTGAGTGCTCTGATATGATATTAATGTCTCTCTTGACAGGTTCAGATGCCATAAACAAAGATTTACCTGTGAAATTCGATGGACACACCTTTCTGCGATATCCAAATGAAATATCACATGAGTAAGTAATGATAATGTCGTTACAATTAACAAACAGGTAATTGACACAGAGTGTTACCAGGTTTGTGTTTAACCAGTATTATCTCACCTGCCAGAAGGGCAAGTGTCATGGTTTCTCATCAATCGTCCAGCGTCAAGATTTTAATTCGAACAACTTCTCAATAACCTATGGCCCTGGGGTACTGATATTGGACCAGAAGCATGCTGGGATGAAGGGCTTCCAAGGTTGTTTAAATGAATAACACAATTTTATCCAGCTATGCATTTGCTCAGTTCTTAAAGGATCTTCCTAAGATTTTGAGGAAATAGCAAGTGCAATATGGAGATGTGTCCCCTGAAATGACTTCACATTTCGACCCTTTGAAGAAGATAATCCTACCTTTTATATAACAAAATTAACAAGCACTTGTCCGGCTATGCGTTTGCTCAGTTAATGGATAATCTAATAGACAGTTCAAAGGGGAGCTATGCTCTCACAAATTTCGACCCTTTGCAAACAGTACAGTTTTATCTAGCAGTGCAATTTCTCCGTTTTTTAAGAGTTACACAATTTTGTTATTTTTTCTCATGGGGGTAGCGGGGGAAATAGTCATGCAGCCATCCTGGTGAATATCTGTAAATTTATGTAATGAGAGCTGCAATACATTCACTTCCAGTGTTATTACATCATATAGGTTCTGGGTAGATGTTTTAAAGCCTATAAACATTTGCATGCTGCAAATGAAGTGAATACAAACGAAAGTGACCTTTATTTGAAAACCCCTATATGGTACAATAATAAAGGTTTTATTGATAGAAAATCAATTTATATAAGACTGGTATGATAAAGGAGTTGTGATTATAAATGACCTGATAAAAGACTTTCATTCTGGTAAATTCTATAATTTCCATGAATTTATTCAAACATATCATATAAAGACCACTTATCTTCAAAGTCATTGTACTGTTGCTGTCAAGAAATCTAATTCTAATCCAGTTTTTTTCTAGTTCAAAAATTGCATACCCTAATATTCATTTAAATCTAGAATTAATTCTTAGAGAGTCTAAAGGTTACAATTTGTTATAGCATCGTTATAAAGAGCAACATAATACCTACTGGACAGAACAATTGGAGTGAAGTTACACTGGGCACCAGATATATAAACTTCCTTCTGTTATAACTCAAAACAGAAAAATTCAATGGTTTTAATATAGAGTTAATCACCATATTCTGACTACAAATTCCGTCTTATTTAAAGCTCGAATAGCCATTGCTATCTCCATTGTGTTTACTTTGTAATTCTGAGACTGAAACTGTTACCCATATTTTATGTAATTCTGACACTGAAACTGTTACCCATATTTTATGGGAATGCCGAGAGGTTCATAACCTCCTGCATAGTTTGAAATCTTATAAAATGTACTCACTATTCCTTTTAGTTTTAACAAAGAATCTATTCTTTTTGGATTTCTAACAAAAATATTAATATAAGTAAAATTGATAAGGACATCCTCATCATTATTAAACAATTTATTTACAAAATGAGATGTCTCCATAGCCCCTTAGATATCCATTCATTGGTTGACACGATCAAAGACTACATAATGTACAGAAGTGTATAGCACTTAGCATGGATGATGTTACAATTTGATAAAAAAATGGAAGAAGTGGAGAAAACTTGCCTCTTTATAAATAGTTAATAAAGTGTTCTTTTTATATTTTTCATTTATTTATTTTTTATTTTTCAATTTTCTCATGTTATGTTTTAATCCTACCCAAGACCCTAAGATAAAATCCCAGTTCTATTTTTTCCTTATTACCACATTCTTAATATTATACTTTATCATATTATAAATTATACAGCATCCATCCCCTCAATTGTTAATTTTTCCCCAATCATGTTATTGTTTCATGCTCTCGGTCTATCTATATATATCTCTCTCTCCCTTTCTCTCTTTTTGTTTTGTCTGTATGTCTGTCTGTCTGTTTGTGCGTGGGTGTGTGGGTGTATGTAAGATACGCATTGAGTATGTGCATAATAATATGATGATGATAACGACTATAGCATTGATGATGATTATGATGATGACGATGACGATGATGATGATGCAGTCAGTATGTGATGATGACGATGATGATGATGATGCAGTCGGTGTATGATGATGACGATGATGATGATGATGATGCAGTCAGTGTATCATGATGACGATGATGATGATGCAGTCAGTATATGATGATGACGACGATGATGATGATGCAGTCAGTATATGATGATGACAATGATGATGATGATGAAGCAGTCGGTGTATGATGATGACGATGATGATGATGATGCAGTCAGTGTATGATGATGATGATGCAGTCAGTGTATGATGATGACGATGATGAGTGATGTTGTCAGTGTATGATGATGATGATGATGATGATGATGCAGTCAGTGTATGATGATAACGATGATGATGATGCAGTCAGTGTATGATGATGACGATGATGATGATGATGTCAGTGTATGATGATGATGATGATGATGATGCGGTCAGTAAATGATGATGACGATGATGAGTGATTTTGTTAGTGTATGATGATGACGATGATGATGATGCGGTCAGTGTATGATGATGACGATGATGAGTGATGTTGTCAGTGTATGATGATGATGATGATGATGATGATGATGATGATGCGGTCAGTATATGATGATGACGATGATGAGTTATGTTGTCAGTGTATGATGATGAAGATGATGATGATGATGATGACGACGATGATGATGCGGTCAGTGTATGATGATGGCGATGATGAGTGATGTTGTCAGTGTATGATGATGACGATGATGATGATGATGATGATGATGATGATGATGATGATGCGGTCAGTGTATGATGATGGCGATGATGAGTGATGTTGTCATTGTATGATGATGACGATGATGATGATGATGATGATGATGATGATGATGATGATGATGATGATGATGATGATGCGGTCAGTGTATGATGATGGCGATGATGAGTGATGTTGTCAGTGTATGATGATGACGATGATGAGTGATGTTGTCAGTGTATGATGATGAAGATGATGAGTTATGTTGTCAGTGTATGATGATGATGACGATGATGATGATGCGGTCAGTGTATGATGATGACGATGATGATGATGATGATGCGGTCAGTGTATGATGATGACGATGATGATGGTGATGCGGTCAGTGTATGATGATGATGATGAGTGATGTTGTCAGTGTATGATGATGCTGACGATGAAGAGTGATTTTGTCAGTGTATGATGATAATGATGAGTGATGTTGGCAGTGTATGATGATGATGACGATGATGATGATGCGGTCAGTGTATGATGATGATGATGATGATGATGCGGTCAGTGTATGATGATGATGATGATGATAAGTGATGTTGTCAGTGTATGATGATGACGATGATGAGTGATGTTGTCAGTGTATGATGATGATTATTGGTGTTGTCAGTGTATGATGATGATGATTATTGGTGTAGTAAGTGTATGATGATGTAAGTGGTGATGCTGATGAAGATGACTATTGCATTAGTCATTGAAATGATGCTGATGATGATGAATGCGTTAAGGGAGGTTTTGATGTGATGTCTCTATGTATATTATTTACAGAAAAGATCTGAATAAAAAAATTTAACCAATTACTTGTTACCTTATTACATTGATAATAGCATTTTAACCAAGAATATTTTGATTTTAAGAATATGTTATTTTTTGCAGGGTTCAAGGTCAACGTACAAACAAATATACAATAAAGTTTCGTGTTGCACGGAGTGGTCTCCTTTTGTTTCAACAAGGTGTATTACCGGTACTGGACGACTACTTTGCCATAGTTGTTCTTGATGGGAGAGTTCAGCTCAGTTACAATCTTGGCAGACAGACTGAAAATAACCTTCACATCATAAGGTCAACAGTGCAAGTAGATGATGGTTTATGGCACACCCTTGTTGCCAACAGGTATGTGTAAGGGGGACATAAGTTGTTCAGAGAAATCCAGACGTAAGTGTGTTAAAGACAGATTTTAGATACGAAAAGAGTTATTTCAAATCTGTTTAAAAGATTGTTATATCATCAAAACACAATAACTTCTTCTTCAGAACTGAACGGACTAGAATCATATTTGACATGTGTGTTGTTTATTATAATTGAAGATTAATAAATTTTTTTCATATATTTGTATAAATGATTTTGACCTATTTAAAGGTCATTTGTTTAAAAATATATAAAGAGTTTTAATCAACAGTCAAAACTTAATCTTCAGAACTTAGAATCATAATATTTGACCCATGATTTTTCTTCTTTAACATTTATCATTATTATCATATCAAAAAAAGTTTACCTTTGTTCATGGTCATTGGTGTCAATGAATTAAATAAGCATAAACTATTTTATTGTTGATACAGGGATGAGAGACAGGCCACACTCCAGGTGGATGAGGAGCGACCCGTGAAGGGAATGTCATCAGAAGGGGCCTCCCAGCTTGATACTGATGGCAACCTCTGGATAGGTACGCACAATTGTCTTGTTATTTGTGTACGTCAAGTTTGTCAAGATCCATTAAAGTATGACATTATCAGTCTGTCCATCCGTCCGTCGTAAACATTTATTTGTCAAGAGGTATCCTCCAACAGTTTTCAATCGATCTCTTTCAAATGTTGGAGTTGTTTTTTTCTGAACATCGGCTTGATGAGACTATATTTGGAAGAGAGACTGTCCCTTATATGTTTCATAATCTAAATCTTGTCCGGAGATCTCCTGCCACTAGTATCAACTTATCTCTATCCATTTGTACATTAATTCACCATGATATGTCTTGAACTGCCGTTTACACACAAATGCTTTCAAACTTTGTAGGTTTTAACGTATTAAGATGATACAAATTGTTCTTTCTTTGTGCATTGACCTGAACAAAATGTATAAAAGGGTAAGGCTCAATATGGGTAGCGTAAGTAATAAGGAGGCCAAATATATATAACAGGCCTTGAATGATGATATTTGGCCTGTAGAATTATTGGCTGAATGACAACGAGTTTGTTTAAATGAATGAACTTGATCCAAATTTCAAGGTCACAGAGGTCATATAATATTTTGTTGACATCATAAAACAACGTTTGAATAACCTAATATAACAGTCCTGGGTTCTGACATTGTTTTGGCGAGAAGTATGCTGGAATGGATTATAATATCAGATTGTTCAACAAAAAGTGTTAATTTCAAGGTGTCGTATATTTATTAAGTTCATTTGGACGTTTTGTCTGTAGTTGTATTTTAATCAACTTTTTTGGACAAAACAAAAATGAGATTTTTCTCAGGTGAGCAATCCAGGCTGATTTTGCCTCAATAATAAGGACTAGACTACTCTGCCAACAATGTTTGATCATATAGTGGGGCCTTGTTTGTATTAGAAAAAAAATGGAAATTCTTGAGAGGTTCATGCTTTTAATAGATGAGTGGTAATCTGTATTGTAACTTGTTTGATAGATGTCTATGTGGCTGTAACTTTGAATGAGGGATAACCCTCAGTGTAATATGAAATTCTGTCGTTGTTTTAATATCCCAATTGTGTTATTGTTTCAGGAGGGAAAAGTAGCTTGCCCCGTGGACTGCCTAACCAGTACTCCGAGGGATTTAGGGGTTGCATTGAAGAAGTGTATATAAATGACCGTAAACTCCAGATGGTTGACCACCGGAGTGACCAAAGGTCACCTATTGTCAGGTTCTGTGTATGATAAAGAGTTGTCGCTGATCAGTTAATGAATATAAGTGGACTTATAGACGAAAGTAATCAGTTTTCTGTACAGAAACAGGACAGCTGGTTACCCAAATTCCCAATGCTGAAATACCAAAGTGTTGCCATGATCATTGTATATAAAACTTACACACAACATAAGGATGAAGAGTTGAGTGTGTGTCTGGGGAGACAAACTTTCCTGCTTATGACAGTCACTTAAAGCTGTCCGCCTGATTTCAACAATGGCTTGGATATCAAGAGATGATACTGGACTTGAGTGAACCAATCGAACAGATAGGCATCATAAGAAGTGATGCATTAACATGATGGTCAATGTGGTCAGGTTTTGGATAGGCCTCTTAGAAAGTGATGCGTTGCCATGATGGTCGATGTGGTCAGGTTGTGGATAGGCCTCTTAGAAAGTGATGCGTTGCCATGATGGTCGATGTGGTCAGGTTGTGGATAGGCCTCTTAGAAAGTGATGCGTTGCCATGATGGTCGATGTGGTCAGGTTGTGGATAGGCCTCTTAGAAAGTGATGCGTTGCCATGATGGTCGATGTGGTCAGGTTGTGGATAGGCCTCTTAGAAAGTGATGCGTTGCCATGATGGTCGATGTGGTCAGGTTTTGGATAGACCTCTTAGAAAGTGATGCGTTGCCATGATGGTCGATGTGGTCAGGTTGTGGATAGGCCTCTTAGAAAGTGATGCGTTGCCATGATGGTCGATGTGGTCAGGTTGTGGATAGACCTCTTAGAAAGTGATGCGTTGCCATGATGGTCGATGTGGTCAGGTTGTGGATAGACCTCTTAGAAAGTGATGCGTTGCCATGATGGTCGATGTGGTCAGGTTGTGGATAGACCTCTTAGAAAGTGATGCGTTGCCATGATGGTCGATGTGGTCAGGTTGTGGATAGACCTCTTAGAAAGTGATGCGTTGCCATGATGGTCGATGTGGTCAGGTTGTGTGGATGTGACTTGTGCCTGTCCCTATGAAATTCTTACAATGTCATACTTGCATCCATCCATAACGTCTTTAATTTTGTAAGCAAAACCTTTTCACTGAAGGCTCCACCTAACATTGGCTGAGCTATTGTCGTCATTTTCATTAACGTTCATCTTTGATAATTTGTTACCTGTGTCGTGCCCATGTTTTACAGGTGACAAACATAAGCAAATGTTTTCAGTTTTCTGTGACTTTAATGTGTGTCCTTTATGAACATTAACATGGAGTGAAGGGGAGAGTTGGGATAGGATTACATAGGAAGTTTTGGTGAGAAGTGAATGATTTTTGTCAATGATATTGAAATGTATTTATGGTAATCAAGAAAATTTGCACTGCTGCTGCAATAAAGGTGTATGATGTACGCTGTTGGACTCGAATAGACATTACAATATAGGTGTATGTTGTAAACTGTTGGACTCTAATAGACATTACAATATAGGTGTATGTTGTAAACTGTTGGACTCTAATAGACATTACAATATAGATGTATGTTGTAAACTGTTGGACTCTAATAGACATTACAATATAGGTGTATGTTGTAAACTGTTGGACTCTAATAGACATTACAATATAGGTGTATGTTGTAAACTGTTGGACTCTAATAGACATTACAATATAGGTGTATGTTGTAAACTGTTGGACTCTAAAAGACATTACAATATAGGTATATGTTGTACTGATTGAAAGCAATTGACATTATAATATAGGTATACAGTTTGATTCTGATGGACATTACAATACGCGAATACCATGTATTCCTCGAACTATTGATCAGGTCCACACGAGTTCGAGTAAGTGGGGTTTTACTGAAGGTGTATGTTTGTAAGCTTAACGATTAATATAACTTTTGGTAAATCTACATAGTTAATGTCTGTCAATAAAAGTGTGTAAATTACATTTGAAATCTAAAATATGAGTATTCATTGGTTTGTACGAACCAACGTTAACATCTTGTTTATACAGGACACAACGATTTGTACATATTGTAATAAAGGATACATAGGACTAGTTGATTGAGTGTTGGTCTTCATTTATGTTGAACTGTGTTGATGAATATGTTGAAACTCAGATTATATAAAGCATATTTTATTAGGTCACCTTAGCTTAACTGGCAGATAAGGCTACACAGCTTTACAATAAACTCTAGTTTATGTAGGGAAATAATACTTTAAGGTAAATATTGTCATTGTTAGTAGGAAGTTATTCTTTCTTGGTGAGGATCGTCCTTGGAGGAAAATGGTACCTAGTTGTAAAATGTGGATTCATGCCCTAACCACAGGGAGCCAGGGCTCCAAAGAGAAAAATTCCAAAAATTTCAGAAATCGTCTACAGACTTTAAGTTATTAAAGTGAAATTCTCTGTATGAATGGAAAGATTATCAAGAGGTTTGTTAATTTTCTTCAAACGGTGAAAATACCTGTTTTCAGTTCAGTTACGTATTATTATACATTCTCTTTAAAATTTAAAAAGCTATAAATGTTAAAAAATGCCAAAACTCAAAAAGTTAAAAAAAAAAAAAAAAAAAACTCAAAAAAGTTTCATTATGCAGAATCTTATGTTATCATGCAATTTGCAGATATAGTCTAGGGGACATTTTTTTTTCTCATAGGTCAAAGGTAAAATAGAATATTTGTTGTTTGGTAATTAATTCCACTTTTATTATTTTTTCAATACTTTATTTAAATTCTTCTTTTTTTTACAAGACAGTCTCATCACAATGGAATCGGTGTCATCTGCCTAATGGCAAGCGCGCTTATGCCATGTTGTGGCATCCGGCGTCAATATTTACTTCAAACTACTTTTTTCTAAAATAACCAAAGGGCCAGGGTACTAATATTTGATCTTAAACATGCTAGGATGTAGGGTTTACCATGTTAAAGCCAGCCTTAGGGGGTAATACTGTTCACATAGAGGGAGGGGCAACACTGTTGACATAGGGGGGGGGCAATTTATAGTAAAATTGCCGGTTTTTGAGGTAAAAAGATAAGATTTGAATGGATTCAGAAAGCTTTTAAAACATTTGATATGTGCACGGACTGCAGTAAGACATGCACTTTAAATACCAATAGTTGTTTTGTACCTAACTATTACCGTTTTTTGAAACACTTCAACAGTCTTGCAAAGTGTTTGGTGTTTGGTAAATGTGTGAACACAAAGGGCATTTTTCTTTTTAAAATACGCAGTTTTCTATACATTAACAGTTGTAGTATTGTTTCAATAAGGTTGTGATGGGACATGACAATAAAACTGGCGTGCACACTGTTATTTTAAGGATTAGAGAGAGACATCGACGACACCCGCCATGTAAATCTTTGTCACATCCAAGTGAACATCAAGTACTCAAAACGACATTCTGATTAAAATACAGAACCTCACTATTACTATCGTGTGTAGGATCTGACAACGACCAGTAGAAGGTCATGTGCATATGACCTTTATTATTTCCATATCTTGAAAATGAACAGACAATCAAAATGCACCTTGTAAACGTTGTTTGGTAGACGAACAAAAATGGCGGCGGATCGAAGCGAAGAAGAGAAAATCATTCCGGGCGTAATATAACAATTTGATTAGTATATTTTGTGATTATTTCTTTACCTTCAGTTGTTATTTCTTTTCGGACGAACGAAACACTACAAATCAAACTGATAATGTCTAAACAGAACACACGCCATGGCGAAGAGACCGCTGAACAGGGCGCCGCCATTTTTGTATACGGTCGTTCGGGTTTCTCGATACTTTACTCTGGTTTAACGACAAGTGTAGAAACAAATCGAAATTAGCTCTTCACTTTCAGAATCTGGTAAGCAGCGATTTGATTGGCGGACCTTCTACTGGTCGCTGTCAGATCCTACACACGATAGTAATAGTGAGGATCTGTATTTTAATCAGATTGTCAAAACGAGAAATGAGTATCATTGTCAATTACACTAATGAGCATACTAAAAAACGTCCATCTTCATATCACTTAAGGATACAGAATATTTCTCAATGAGACAAAGAAGGCGACTATGAAACTCGCTCATAGTTCTAATCAACCTGCATTTCTCGAATCCTTGTGTTTGTTTGTTTGTGAGCAGTCGACATCGATCACGAAAATCACGATACCTAGAGCAAGCTCTAGAATATCGAATCAACTGTGACATGTAAACAGCATAGGTTTGAGGAGCAGAGATGTTACTATCAAGAAATGGAAAGTTCACGATCGGAAAATTGAAATCATCACGTTTAACGTATAGCTTAGCAGTAAGCTGTCCATGTTGGTCGTAGTTTAAGTAGAGATCGAGGTAAGCAGCTGATGTAGAAGAGTATGTTGTTTTCTTTATTTCAAGATACAAGGTACAAGAATTTTTATCTAAAGTCGCATATTTAAAACAATAAACATTAGCACTGTATTGCTATTATTGCGACAAACTAATAGATAACATGGCATGGATAACAAACATGCAGGTAAAACAAAATGAGTAACAGTAAGCAGATATCACAGAAATTAGAAACTTTAGCTTAAGTTCAAAGCTAAAAAAAAAGAAAAGACAGCGGCACATATATATCAGTTATCACAGACAGAAGTATTTGGATATAAATGTATGAAAAGGGGGTAATAAACAAATATTTGGAGGAGGTAATAAATATATACTAGTATAGTATATACATACACTGTAAATGCTAATTTAGCAAAGTGTAAAAAATTACCGAAAGTAAGAATATTGGAGCTAGAAAAGTTTAATGTAAAAAGTGCTGCATGATAGTATAGTTAAGATATTTATAAAAAATTATTTGACATAAAAAGAAAAGAAATAAGGATAATAGTAAAAGGGAGAGAACTCTAAAAAAAATGTGTTACAAATGACCTCCCCTAGTAGTTTGGGTTGTTTATTGCCAGGTGATTGGGCAACCCTTACCTACTCAACTTGCCCTGACCTCTCTTATCCTGCCAAAGCACTAATTAAACGTTGGGGGTGGGGTATATGAAAAAGGGGCAGGACAGCAGATTTAAATATTAAAAATTTTAGGAGTTATTAAATTAGAATTTAGATTTAAAAGCAAGCATACACACGAGAAAAAACGGCATATAAAGCTGAAGCAAACATATGAAACACAAAACAAAAAATCCAAAGCAGTAAAAGTTGAACAAAAGACTACTGGGAACAGATACTACATTTACACAAGTCGCCGTCCCAGGCGCGGAGCAGCCTGCAGAAAGTTCCATAGTTTTCCGCACTTCTAATGTTCTTCGACAGACTGTTCCACAAACCTGAACGATCTCTTTCCGTAGCGCTCTGTCTTTCTCCTTGCAATTTTTTTTTGGTATGCTGGCAGTCTGTTGTTGTCTGAAATTATAATTTAAAGAGTTTACTTTGATAAGGTCTGATATGAAATCGGGTGCCATACTTTTTACAATTTTGAAAACTTCTTTTACCATTATATTTTGCCTGTTCAAAAGTAAAAAATCAAGTTTATATTTTTCCAATAATGTTTTTGTTGATTATATATAATCATTTCAAATAAATCGTATTGCTCTTTTCTGTATCTTTTCCATTTTCCTTGTGTTTGTGACATTGCAAAAGTGCCAGGCTAGTACGTGGACAATAATTAAAATTTGATAACATAAATGAATTTAAAATAGTGAGTTTTGCCTTCTTGGATAAAATGGAACCATTTCTTTTTTGAACACACCATTGTTTTGAGGCCTTTCTACAAATATTAGATATAGGAGTGCTAAAATTAAGGTCACTGTCGATATCTACACCTAAAATTTTCACAGTGCCTTTGCAAGGTATATTTTGGTTTTCAGCATTAAAATATCCAAGATGTTCTTTTGATCTTTTTCCAATACTGATGGCTTGAATTTTTTCTGGATTTGCTTTCATGCAATTACATGAAAATCATTTAATTAAAATTTGGCTCTCTTCTTCTATGATTTTTTTTACTTTTGATACAACATCACTGATGTAAGATTATGTGTTGTCATCAGCATAATTATAAAGGCTACTACATTTGTATCTGTCAAACTCATAAAAAAATCATTTAAGAATATATTAAAAACAGGTGGTCCAGTATAGATCCCTGAGGGCCACCCTTCCTCAGAGGCTTCCAGGCGCTGCAGACGGGCCCCAGTCTAGTCTGCTGTAATCTGTTGCTGAGGTGGCTGCCAATGAGATAAGTTTCGATTTCAGAAGGGTATATACGATCGACGTGGTCAGCAAACTTCTTGTTGTTTAAAGACAACACATCGTCGATATATCTGAAAGTGAAATTAAACGATTTGGCAAGGTTTTTGTACCTGTCCAGATTAGTCTTTCCACAAATTAAGCCTCGTATGAAAACAAAAACAAGTCAACTAAAAGTGGGGCACAGTTTGTTCCCATGGGAATGCCAACTGTCTGCTGGACAATCTGTCCTCTGAACTCAACTATATGTATCGTCTTCAGTATATTTCCTTTTAATTTTTTTCTGTCGAATTTTTCACAAAGTATTGTTACGAAACGTGACGTGTTATAAAACCTGACGTAGGCATACATATTAAACAGATCCGTCACGACGTAACGTTTAACCGTGTTCCGGGGGCTGTAATTATATTTTAGAAATTATCATTGTGATAATTAGTACATATTGTACATGCACAAACCCAGACTTGGGCTACTATTAAAACAAACATCTCGACATGGGAAATTAACAATATTTTACAAGAAAGAGCAGAAATGATGCTAGTGAGACGAGCCGGGCACGAACCCGAGACCGCTAGTTTATAGAGCATCGTCGTCCGCCTTTCTTGAAGGAGTGCTGACCCTACAACAGGGCCCTCTAATAATGAGAGACCGAAGACGTTCTTTCAGTTTGGTATGGTAGTGTACAGGGTGAAACAATCAAATGTTTTGATGGACGAAGTATTTTTGAGAAGGGGGTGCTCAAGACTGATCAGAAGATCTTTTGAGTTTTTCAAAATCAACACCCCATTAATGTAACTTCTGAGGTATACAGTGTCAAAATAAGACAGAAGCCCGATTTAACGGTACTAAGGATGGTTTAAAGAAGTTTTGATAATGACCTGGTTGAGCAATGTGACGAGCCAGCGAAAAAACATTGCTTATAAGAATCATTGTTTAGTTTAGGTATCCAATATAGCCGAGGTAAGTCAGCGTCTTTATCATTAACGGGCATTTCGAACGATTGTAATACCGATATATGGTTGAAAAGGATTTCATCTTTCGAAAAACCAGCTAATGCGTAAGAAAAACGTATTTGAAAACAAAAAAGGCGGTATTTGTGCAAATAAAAGGCAATTTAATTGCATAGAGTGATCTCGTGGCTTTGATCTACAAGATATACCTGTATTGCGATAGACATCAAAATGTTTGAATGTTATAAACCAAACCCAAGCAAAACGAAAGCATTTGTCTTGTGCCGTTTAACTGAAATGTTTCTAAAAGAAAATGAATCACGTGCAGCTGCGATCACGTGGCTTTGGTTTAATGTATGTACGTCACAGATTTAACATCACTTTAGCGGCGTCCAATGCGTCTTTGTCAGCTCCACAAAAAGGTACAAAGTAATACGCATAGTCGTACATTCCTACTCTCTTCTCCAGAATAAGAGTAAGGCACTTCTCGTTGTATCCAGTGCACTGAGTTTCACTGCAGGAATAGCGGCACTGCCCACATGTCTGTGCGTCCGATATATTTTGTTGTCTGAAGTCTGCGTGCACGACAAATATCATATCTCTCACCTGTGGTATTTTCACAAAAATGGTTTCCGTGTAACAGACGTCAGGAAGGTTCCACAGCATACACATGTTTATTTCAATTCTTTTCCACTTTCCAAAACTTGTGTCAAGATGCATCCAAGCTCCGCCCGGTGCATCGCGCTTATACATATATGTAAGATGATTTATGTCCATATCTCGGTCACAGGACTCCAAGGAGCACCTAAGCCCCACTGGATATTTCCCTCGGTCTACAATGTAGACGCCGTTTGATTCCATCACAGCAAGAAGAACACGTTCATCGGCGCACTGGGCCAGAAAATGATATAGCTCCAGAAACACAGGTTTGTGCAGCAGATTCGAAATTTGCCGGCTTCCAAGAAGTCTCAGTTTACTTGCTATCTGTTCGAACTCTTCACAAACAGGATTGATAAGCAAGTCATCGTCTGCATCAAAGGTAAAGTTATCTACCTTGTCGAACTCTATGGCGCGAACAAGTCTATCCCACCACATGTCACGTGATGAGCTGGCATCCAGAGGCTGCACATAGGATAACGAGTCGGGGAGTGGGACAATATCCAACCAGAGCGGGAGGATTTTTTCATACAAATTCCCACTATTGTTGAAGATATTGTCGGCCGTGAGTATATCCAGATCACGTTGGAACGTTCTATTTTTTAAACATTTTTCGGTGAGCAGAACTATCACTGTCTTTGATCGTTTAAAAGCCTCTATTTTCTGTTTTTGGACTGATAGCTTTGGAATGCTGTCACGAGCGAGGTCGAAGCAACTGAATCCTTCTTTGTTCAGCTCTGTGGTGACTGTGTGAACCCACGCCTTACAACGTAGCGAATGATCGTGGATGAAGGTAACATGGTAACATTTCCCGACGGGTAACACTTTCAAGTTCTTATATTTGGTAAGGGATCCCTGCCGCATTAACGGGCATTTCGAACACGCCATCGAAACGGATTAGACCATTCACTCCGGTCACAAACCCTACTTCGGGAACACCTACAAGATAAAACGACGATATCGATTTAGATATTTGATTTAAATGCTGAAGATAACTTCTGAGAATTGAACTAGTCTTATATATGTTCGTTTGCATTTCGCTTTCTAGGTTTAGTTCAAAACTTTAATTTGCTTGTAGAGAAGTTATTGAAAGAATCAATCCAACTCGAGGAAAACAACAAGTAACTGCACGGAAAGTATGAATAATAAAAATCAGATATTTAACTCTTTTGTGGGCAGCTTTGCCATATAATCTAATGAGTCGAACTTGTCGATATGAACCAAATACAACGCAAGAAACAGTAATAGGAATAGGAATCATACAACCATATAAACACGGTGTAAACAATGCTTCAGTTTAATACGAGGTGTAGCACCACCCCGCATCCTACAAATACAAATACATGTTACCAAGGACACATCCTGATTCACAACAGATGATGCGTTACCTCCAAACTTCCGATGTTTTATCATACAGATAATTAAAAGATGATCATTAACCTTGATGTAGTATTAATCAGTTATCAAACTGATGTGCATAATATATTTTAACAGAAGAAAAGTCGAAAAGGTGAATCCGAGAGGAAACCATTTCCATTCTTTTCGTTATCAAAGAAAAAAGAAAACTATTTAAAATATTTCGTAATTACTACAAGAAGTGTATATATATTTTGTATGCAATAAAACACATTAATACATTCGGGGCAGATCAGAGCGTAATGTCTGGATTTTGAGGATACTTTAATTGTACTTTCTGGTTTCGTAAAAGCAATCACAGGAAAGGCGCCAATTTGGGTTTTCTGGTGGCTATCACTGATACAAAGTGTAAGTGGTATGTTTTAAATATGAGCACATTTAGGTTAGGTGATCATAACATGACAGGAAACTAATGGGGGTCGTAGTTGGGGGTTCAAATTCAAAGTCTATCGTCGAAAAGTAGGTCACAGTGACCCAGTTGTGACCCAGTTTATTAATATTATTATTAAGTGCCTAAATATAAACAATCACAATACATGTATGATAAGCACATTTAATTGAAAAGGTTGAATACTTCCATACGGATTTAACAACAACCTCATATATTTCCGTATTCAACCTTTCCTAACCAGGTAACTATTAAAACATGTGCAAGTCTTAATGTTGTTGAAGAATGTAAACAGTTCAATAAACACGAGTCTTCTATACTAAGTAAGGTACATTTGTATATGAAGTGTATATTGTAACTCTCCCATTGTTGATACGTTCCATGATAGCTGGTTAGTTGGAACATATTAAAGAAGCCAAGAGTTCGCTTAAAATATATATGCAGTGACTAATGTGTATCTGGACATATTGACTGCGGTTTGATAGATGGATATACTATAACAACCAATCCTTACTGTACAACATCACACACGTTTAGTACTATAACAACCATCCTTACTGTACAACATCACACACGTGTAACACTATAACAACCAATCCTTACTGTACAACATCACACACGTGTAGTACTATAACAACCAATCCTTACTGTACAACATCACACACGTGTAATACTATAACAACCAATCCTTACTGAACAACATCACACACGTGTAACACTATAACAACCAATCCTTACTGTACAACATCACACACGTGTAATACTATAACAACCAATCCTTACTGTACAACATCACACACGTGTAGTACTATAACAACCAATCCTTACTGTACAACATCACATACGTGTAGTACTATAACAACCAAACCTTACTGAACAACATCACACACGTGTAGTACTATAACAACCAATCCTTACTGAACAACATCACACACGTGTAGTACTATAACACCAATCCTTACTGAACAACATCACACACGTGTAATACTATAACAACCAATCCTTACTGAACAACATCACACACGTGTAGTACTATAACAACCAATCCTTACTGTACAACATCACACAAGTGTAGTACTATAACAACCAATCCTTACTGAACAACATCACACACGTGTAGTACTATAACAACCAATCCTTACTGAACAACATCACACACGTGTAGTACTATAACACCAATCATTACTGAACAACATCACACACGTGTAGTACTATAACAACCAATCCTTACTGAACAACCTCACACAAGTGTAGTACTATAACAACCAATCCTTACTGAACAACATCACACACGTGTAGCACTATAACAACCAATCCTTACTGAACAACATCACAGACGTGTAGTACTATAACAACCAATCCTTACTGAACAACATCACAGACGTGTAGCACTATAACAACCAATCCTTACTGTACAACATCACACACGTGTAGCACTATAACAACCAATCCTTATCGAACAACATCACACACGTGTCACACTATAACAACCAATCCTCACTGTACAACATCACACACGTGTTGTACTATAACAACCAATCCTTACTGAACAACATCACACACGTGTCACACTATAACAACCAATCCTCACTGTACAACATCACACACGTGTAGTACTATAACAACCAATCCTTACTGAACAACATCACACACGTGTAGCCTTATAACAACAAATCCTTACAGAACAACATCACACACATGTAATACTATAACAACCAATCCTTACTGAACAACATCACACACGTGTAACACTATAACAACCAATCCTTACTGAACAATATTATCGGCTATTATCATATTTAATAGACGCCTGTTATTGAGAAAGTATGATAGTCTTCATGTAAGAGTTACGCCCCTTTAATAGTTTCAACTCTCTAATATAGAGGGCAGGGCAGTCGATAGTCCTTTTCAAAGAATCACTGAACACGGTAAGCAGGCCTGAAAATTGCGGAGGATATTTGATTATATCCTAGTATTTCATTTTAAATTAATTTGTTTTTGCTAAGCATAATTAGCGTATAATCAATGTTTTGTACGATCGCACGATAAATATAGTGATCAAATCTTTCTCATCTTGATTGAAAGTCAATAAGGCTAGGCCTCGCCGTGGGTCCCATCACCGGACTGCTCAACACACGTGGCCGCCATGCGGTTTACTCGTAATGATTCAGTATATACTGCTACTCTGTGTATAAGTGCACATCTAGATATTGTATCAGTGATCTTTGCCATTTCTTTTGTTTGCCGATCGGTGAAATGTTTTATGGTTTATTAACAACAAAATTTTCCATGCGGTAAGCAGTCCGGCTTTCAGGTCAAGGTCGCCAGTTACATCAGTCGGCGTAGTGTGATACACACGTGTGTGTCTACATTGTTTTGACTGGGTCAGGAGAGGTTATTAGGTGCTGATCATGACCAGTGCGACATGAATGTCACATATAATTATTATTATGCAGAGTATGGAATGATAAAATAATTTTACATAATGTTAATAATTAATCATTTTAATTAAGTGAAGTTAACATGAATAAATAAATATATATATAATTTTCTTTTGCCATTTTTGACAACATATGTATGTAACTTGCATATAAAATATTGTGTCTTGTTTAAATATTGATATAGCATTCCTTGTTTTTCCGAGGAAAAGTAACACAATGTCAAAGAGAAGAGGACCAGACTGTGAGGTTATGACGAGGGCTAAGGCCAGCAGGGGGCAGAGGCAGGAGGAGCAGTTGCCAGTACCGGCCCCAGAGGAGGAGAGAGAAGCAAGTTCTCAGGAGGAGTCCAGCTCAGGCTCAGGTGATGAATCAGATGTTGAATCTGTAACACCGATTGCCAGTGTGCATTCAACACTGGGGGAGAATGTGTCACAGTCTATCAAGACTAAAATCATAGAGGGGAAATATATCAACATAGCATCTCTGTTGAAAAAGGGGCCCAAGGAAGGGGAGGAACAAAGTTTAGTGATAAGGAATGGTCAAATTATGACAAAATCCCTCTCGCTCGAGAAAATTACAGCAATAGAGAGGTGGACAGATGCCTTTATAATTTTTATAAGCATTTATAGCACAGCTCATCCAGCTCAGGTCCCTGGGCTGTTGAAATATATGCACAGCGTGCGTTTGGGCGCTAAGAGATGTAATGGATTGGGGTGGAGAAATTATGATGAGCAATATCGGTTGAGAAAAAGTCTAAACCCCGAGTCAGATTGGGCTAAATTAGATGACGAGCTATGGTTGTTGTACATGAATGATAGGTCCCCCATTCCTCCATCTCGTTTCCAATCCAATGCAAAGTCTTCTGGGAAATGTTTTGATTTTAACAATAAGGGATCATGTTTTCGCCACCCATGCAATTATTTGCATAATTGTTTGAAGTGTTCGGGTGACCATCCCTCAATTATGTGTACTATGTATCAACCCTCTCAGTACCGTAACTCGGCCTTTCAATCGCCCAGACACACTTCCAACTTCCAAAGCCCCTTTCCCCGTTTCACAAACCAAAACAATCCCAGAATGCCCTTCAAAGCTTCAAGGGGGCGGGGACGTGGACAAGGATACATGGGCCCTGGCTCACACTCCAATCAAAATTAGAAACCTTGCCACTTGTCTTGGCCAGTATCCGAAGATATCTGAGGCAAATGAGTTGTTGAGAGGTTTTTCCTATGGTTTCAGGTTACATTATGTAGGCCCAAGGCACCCGACAGATTGTTCTAATTTAGCTTCTGTCTCTGATAACCCTGTCGCTGTTAAGGAAAAGATTTTAAAAGAAATCGAATTGGGTAGGATATTGGGTCCATTTAAAAGAAAGCCTATTTCAACGCTTAGGTTATCCCCAATAGGTATTGTTCCCAAATCCGACAATACATGGAGACTTATCACACACCTGTCTTTTCCTTGTAATAACAGTGTTAATGACTTTATTGAAGAAGACTATAGTACAGTTAAGTATTCTAGATTTGATGATATCATTGAAATGATAGCCAAGCTTGGTAAAGGTACACTACTTGGTAAGATAGACATAAAATCTGCATTTAGATTATTACCCATACATCCAGGTGATTTCGACCTCCTGGGTTTCAAGTTTGAGGATGACTTTTATATTGATAAATGTCTCCCCATGGGTTGTTCAGCTTCGTGTAACCTATTTGAGAAGTTTTCAACATTTTTACATTGGCTAGTAGAACGCCGGGTAGGATTTCCTAGTTTGGACCATTACTTAGATGATTTTCTCTTTTGTGGGGAAAGGGGAACAGACAAATGCCTGCAGTTAATGGTTGGTTTTCAGGGGGTATGTTCAGAATTAGGGGTTCCTATAGCAAGGGGAAAAACAGTTGGCCCAGTAACATGCCTAGTTTTTCTTGGGTATGAAGTTGATACCATTCAAATGTTGATAAAAATTCCACCTGAAAAAGTAGTAGAGTTGCAACAGAGCCTTTCCCTGTTATTACATTCTGAGAAAACTACAAGGGCTAATTTAGAATCCTTAGTTGGGCGTCTTAGCTTCTTTTGTAAAGCTGTTGTTCCAGGCAGAGCTTTTTTGAGAAGGTTTTATGATCTTATTACCTCATTAAGAGCAAAGTTTCATCACATACGAATCTCGCAAACAACAAAGGAGGATATTAGAATGTGGCTAAAGTTTTTATCAGATTTCAATGGTAGGGCATACATACACTCCTCAGCATGGGAGGACAACACTACAATTAGTCTATTTACTGACAGTGCTGGGACTTGTGATTTAGGATGTGGGGCATATTTTTCAGGTAGCTGGATATTTTACCAATGGCCCACCGAATGGGAAGGGAAACCAATTTTAGGAAGCCTTAGTATCCTGGAATTTATTCCCATAATTCTATCTCTCATGTTATGGGGAACTCATCTAGCAAACAAGAGGGTGAAGTTTAGAGTTGACAACTTAGCTTTGGTATCAATTATCAACACTCAATCTTCTCGCTCTCCAACTATTATGTTTTTAGTGAGATGTTTTGTTACACTTATCATGACTCATAACATTCAGTTCAAGGCTCAACATATTCGGGGTGTTAACAATGAAATAGCAGATTCTATTTCTCGTAAACAGTGGAATCGCTTCAGAAGCCTAGCTCCAAAGGCATCAGAGTATCCAGAGGCAATTCCTCAGGAATTTCAATTTTTGATCTCCAAGCTGAGCGTGACAGATTGCTAGGAATGTCAGTAGCCCAGAATACAACCTCAACTTATGACACAGGAATGAGGAAGTTTGACCACTTTAGGGCTTTAAGCAAGCTAGATAGTATTTGGCCTCCCCCTATGGACCATGTAGTTCACTTTGTAGCTTATCTCTCTCTGCAAAATAAGGCACCATCTACAGTTAGATCCTACTTATCAGGGGTTGGCTTTAAATGTAAACTGCTGGGGAGCAATGACCCTACCAAGTCATTTTTGGTAAGCAAGATGGTGGAAGGGATCCGTAGATCAGACTCCCGTAAGGATAGTCGTTTACCAATTTCAGTCAGTCTCTTGCAAAAAATAGTTAACTCTCTCCCTATTATTTGTTCATCTACATATGAAGCAAAGCTCTTCAGTTTGGCATACACCATCGCATATTTCGGGTTACTTAGAGTGGGTGAATTAACTGTGACGCACAAAAAGTCCTCACAACACGTCATACAGTATGGAGACATAACTGTAGATATTCGTGAAAAACATCTTGTGCTGTTCCTTCGTTACTCCAAGACTGACCAGACTGGTAAAGGGGTAACACTCACTATTCCCACAATAGGAGGAAGTATTTGTCCGATAAAACACTTTAATGTTTTTCAAGGAATTCGAGGAACTAAACAGGGCCCTTTACTCTGTCATTTTGGGGGGGCTCCACTAACCAGGTATCAGTTTGGGGCAGTGCTTCATAAGGCTCTTAAGCACATTGGTGAAGGCGAAAAAAATTACAAATCCCACTCATTTAGAATTGGGTGTGCTACTGCTCTTTTTGAGTCCGGAGTCTCAGAAGATGAGTTGAAGGTAATGGGAAGATGGTCTTCACAGGCCTATAAATCTTACATTAGAGTTCCCCAGTTTCACGTCTCCTAATTATAGGTTAAACCATATACAGAAGAGTTCTCCAGCAGTTTCTGTTTCTTAATTGCCGTAAGCCAAACCAAATAGAATATAAGTTGTAGACGGGCTTTACCGAGAATATATATATTGTTGGTAACACAGCCCTTAAGCATTTCAGGTGCAGTTGTATGGATTCTCGGGTCCTCCATAATTAGGAGAGCTCAGGTGGCAGCCTTTATTGATCGCCCTGGGGGTTGTGGCCTAAACATTGATGGAGTCGATATTTGGTGGCAGGGTTATGGTGGATTAAAAAATCTCCCAGATGGTGAAAAAGGCAAGAACCTTAAAGAAAGTAGGACCAAATCCACAAGCCATACTCTTCCATTTAGGTGGCAACGATTTAGGGGAGGTAACTGCAGGAAGTTTATGCTTATTAGCCGTTGAGCAAATTAAGTCCTTGCAAAAGATGTTCCCCTCTACTAAGCTCATTTTTTCTCAGGTACTTCCCAGAATTAAATGGCGTCATTCGAATAACTGTAGGGCAATGAATAAGTGTAGAAGGAATTTGAACAGGGTTTGTTCAAAAACTGTGCTTGAGCTCAATGGGGGATATGTGAAGCACTTGGATATTAAAAGAGAAAACGAAAGTTTGTTCGAGTCAGATGGGGTCCATCTGTCATCAGTGGGAAATGCTATATTTTTGAATTCTTTGCAAGGGGGTCTTGAATATATTATTAAAGGGGGGTCAGTCTTTCCACCTAGTTCTTAAGATGAAGGGTAGACAGGGAGCTAGATAGGCTAATTCGGACACGGCTTATAATCATTAGGGGCAGGGGGTGGTTGCCGCTTTGGGGTCCCCCTCGAGGTGGGGTATGTGGCGGTGCGCGGCAATCTTTACTTTTGCCTCTTCAGGCATTAGTAATATCAGTAATATGAATGCAGAACTGATGACGAAAATGATGAATGTTTTATGAGATGCTAAATGATGACTGGACTTTGAATTCAGATATGATGAATATGACAAATGATGAATGTAATGATGAATTCAGATATGATGAATATCACAGAAATGATGAATGTAATGATGAATTCAGAAATTATGAATATCACAGAAATGATAAATGATGTATGAAATGCTGAATTGTATTGAATGATGGGCATGCCCTGTTGGCGCCCAAATATGGGAATTTATTTAAAACCAAATGTATCAACAAAGCCGTGTCCAACTATTTCCAAATCTTTAAGGAGTAATAAACAAAGATTGAATTTACTTTTTGTTGTTGCATATCTTTTCATCAATAATATCGGCTATTATCATATTTAATAGACGCCTGTTATTGAGAAAGTATGATAGTCTTCATGTAAGAGTTACGCCCCTTTAATAGTTTCAACTCTCTAATATAGAGGGCAGGGCAGTCGATAGTCCTTTTCAAAGAATCACTGAACACGGTAAGCAGGCCTGAAAATTGCGGAGGATATTTGATTATATCCTAGTATTTCATTTTAAATTAATTTTCCCTCCCACCCATCCCCGGCTCTTGTGTTTTGTAGGTAAAATTGGATGAGTTCTTTGCTGCTTTTGGTTTTATTTGATTTTGCAGAACTATGCAGTCCTTGAACAGTTTTGTTGAAAGAATATGGACAGCATCCATTCATCTTAAAGCTGCTTTGGTGTTTCATCATCACAGTGTTTGCTGTTGCCTCTTCAGGTAACGGTAATTTCATGTGACTTGTACGTACACAATACACCTGGACTCGGCACGGCTAGTGTGGTTTGATGTTGTATCCTCTAAAGCGGTGCGCGGCAATCTTTACTTTTGCCTCTTCAGGCATTAGTAATATCAGTAATATGAATGCAGAACTGATGACGAAAATGATGAATGTTTTATGAGATGCTAAATGATGACTGGACTTTGAATTCAGATATGATGAATATGACAAATGATGAATGTAATGATGAATTCAGATATGATGAATATCACAGAAATGATGAATGTAATGATGAATTCAGAAATTATGAATATCACAGAAATGATAAATGATGTATGAAATGCTGAATTGTATTGAATGATGGGCATGCCCTGTTGACGCCCAAATATGGGAATTTATTTAAAACCAAATGTATCAACAAAGCCGTGTCCAACTATTTCCAAATCTTTAAGGAGTAATAAACAAAGATTGAATTTACTTTTTGTTGTTGCATATCTTTTCATCAATAACACACACGTGTAGTAATATAACAACCAATCCTTACTGAACAACATCACACACGTGTAGTACTATAACAACCAATCCTTACTGAACAACATCACACACGTGTCACACTATAACAACCAATCCTTACTGAACAATATCAAACACGTGTAGTACTATAACAACCAATCCTTACTGAACAACATCACACACGTGAAGAACTATAACAACCAATCCTTACTGAACAACATCACACACGTGCAGTACTATAACATCCAATTCTTACTGAACAACATCACACACGTGTAATACTATAACAACCAATCCTTACTGTACAACATCACACACGTGTAATACTATAACAACCAATCCTTACTGAACAACATCACACACGTGTAGTACTATAACAACCAATCCTTACTGAACAACATCACACACGTGTAATACTATAACAACCAATCCTTACTGTACAACATCACACACGTGTAGTACTATAACAACCAAACCTTACTGTACAACATCACACACGTGTAGTACTATAACAACCAATCCTTACTGAACAACATCACACACGTGTAGTACTATAACAACCAATCCTTACTGAACAACATCACACACGTGTAGTACTATAACAACCAATCCTTACTATACAACATCACACACGTGTAATACTATAACAACCAATCCTTACTGTACAACATCACACACGTGTAGTAACAACCAAACCTTACTGAACAACATCAAACACGTGTAGTACTATAACAACCAATCCTTACTGTACAACATCACACACGTGTTACACTATAACAACCAATCCTTACTGAACAACATCACACACGTGTAATACTATAACAACCAATCCTTACTGAACAACATCACACACGTGTAGTACTATAACAACCAATCCTTACTGAACAACATCACACACGTGTAGTACTATAACAACCAATCCTTACTGAACAACATCACACACGTGTAGTACTATAACAACCAATCCTTACTGAACAACATCACACACGTGTAGTACTATAACAACCAATCCTTACTGAACAACATCACACACGTATAGTACTATAATCAACCAATCCTTACTGAACAACATCACACACGTGTAGTACTATAACAACCAATCCTTACTGAACAACATCACACACGTGTAGTACTATAACAACCAATCCTTACTATACAACATTACACACGTGTAATACTATAACAACCAATCCTTACTGAACAACATCACACACGTGTAGTACTATAACAACCAATCCCTACTGAATAACATCACACACGTGTAGTACTATAACAACCAATCCTTACTGAACAACATCACACACGTGTAGTACTATAACAACCAATCCTTACTGTACAACATCACACACGTGTAGTACTATAACAACCAATCCTTACTGTACAACATCACACACGTGTAATACTATAACAACCAATCCCTAATGAATAACATCACAGACGTGTAGTACTATAACAACCAATCCTTACTGAACAACATCACACACGTGTAGTACTATAACAACCAATCCTTACTGAACAACATCACACACGTGTAGTACTATAACAACCAATCCTTACTGTACAACATCACACACGTGTAGTACTATAACAACCAATCCTTACTGTACAACATCACACACGTGTAGTACTATAACAACCAATCCTTACTGTACAACATCACACACGTGTAGTACTATAACAACCAATCCTAATTGAACAACATCACACACGTGTAGTACTATAACAACCAATCCCTACTGAACAACATCACACACGTGTAGTATTATAACAACCAATCCTTACTGTACAACATCACACACGTGTAGCACTATAACAACCAATCCTTACTGAACAACATCACACACGTGTAGTACTATAACAACCAATCCCTACTGAACAACATCACACACGTGTAGTACTATAACAACCAATCCTTACTGAACAACATCACACACGTGTAGTACTATAACAACCAATCCTTACTGAACAACATTACACACGTGTAGTACTATAACAACCAATCCTTACTGTACAACATCACACACGTGTAGTACTATAACAACCAATCCTTACTGAACAACATCACACACGTGTAGTACTATAACAACCAATCCCTACTGAACAACATCACACACGTGTAGTACTATAACAACCAATCCTTACTGTACAACATCACACACGTGTAGTGCTATAACAACCAATCCCTACTGAACAACATCACACACGTGTAGTACTATAACAAACAATCCCTACTGAACAACATCACACACGTGTAGTACTATAACAACCAATCCTTACTGAACAACATCACACACGTGTAGTACTATAACACCAATCCCTACTGAACAACATTACACGCGTGTAGTACTATAACAACCAATCCTTACTATACAACATCACACACGTGTAATACTATAACAACCAATCCTTACTGTACAACATCACACACGTGTAGTACTATAACAACCAATCCTTACTGAACAACATCACACACGTGTCACACTATAACAACCAATCCTTACTGAACAATATCAAACACGTGTAGTACTATAACAACCAATCCTTACTGAACAACATCACACACGTGAAGAACTATAACAACCAATCCTTACTGAACAACATCACACACGTGCAGTACTATAACATCCAATTCTTACTGAACAACATCACACACGTGTAATACTATAACAACCAATCCTTACTGTACAACATCACACACGTGTAATACTATAACAACCAATCCTTACTGAACAACATCACACACGTGTAGTACTATAACAACCAATCCTTACTGAACAACATCACACACGTGTAATACTATAACAACCAATCCTTACTGTACAACATCACACACGTGTAGTACTAAAACAACCAAACCTTACTGTACAACATCACACACGTGTAGTACTATAACAACCAATCCTTACTGAACAACATCACACACGTGTAGTACTATAACAACCAATCCTTACTGAACAACATCACACACGTGTAGTACTATAACAACCAATCCTTACTATACAACATCACACACGTGTAATACTATAACAACCAATCCTTACTGTACAACATCACACACGTGTAGTAACAACCAATCCTTACTGAACAACATCAAACACGTGTAGTACTATAACAACCAATCCTTACTGTACAACATCACACACGTGTTACACTATAACAACCAATCCTTACTGAACAACATCACACACGTGTAATACTATAACAACCAATCCTTACTGAACAACATCACACACGTGTAGTACTATAACAACCAATCCTTACTGAACAACATCACACACGTGTAGTACTATAACAACCAATCCTTACTGAACAACATCACACACGTGTAGTACTATAACAACCAATCCTTACTGAACAACATCACACACGTGTAGTACTATAACAACCAATCCTTACTGAACAACATCACACACGTATAGTACTATAACAACCAATCCTTACTGAACAACATCACACACGTGTAGTACTATAACAACCAATCCTTACTGAACAACATCACACACGTGTAGTACTATAACAACCAATCCTTACTATACAACATTACACACGTGTAATACTATAACAACCAATCCTTACTGAACAACATCACACACGTGTAGTACTATAACAACCAATCCCTACTGAATAACATCACACACGTGTAGTACTATAACAACCAATCCTTACTGAACAACATCACACACGTGTAGTACTATAACAACCAATCCTTACTGTACAACATCACACACGTGTAGTACTATAACAACCAATCCTTACTGTACAACATCACACACGTGTAATACTATAACAACCAATCCCTAATGAATAACATCACAGACGTGTAGTACTATAACAACCAATCCTTACTGAACAACATCACACACGTGTAGTACTATAACAACCAATCCTTACTGAACAACATCACACACGTGTAGTACTATAACAACCAATCCTTACTGTACAACATCACACACGTGTAGTACTATAACAACCAATCCTTACTGTACAACATCACACACGTGTAGTACTATAACAACCAATCCTTACTGTACAACATCACACACGTGTAGTACTATAACAACCAATCCTAATTGAACAACATCACACACGTGTAGTACTATAACAACCAATCCCTACTGAACAACATCACACACGTGTAGTATTATAACAACCAATCCTTACTGTACAACATCACACACGTGTAGCACTATAACAACCAATCCTTACTGAACAACATCACACACGTGTAGTACTATAACAACCAATCCCTACTGAACAACATCACACACGTGTAGTACTATAACAACCAATCCTTACTGAACAACATCACACACGTGTAGTACTATAACAACCAATCCTTACTGAACAACATCACACACGTGTAGTACTATAACAACCAATCCTTACTGTACAACATCACACACGTGTAGTACTATAACAACCAATCCTTACTGAACAACATCACACACGTGTAGTACTATAACAACCAATCCCTACTGAACAACATCACACACGTGTAGTACTATAACAACCAATCCTTACTGTACAACATCACACACGTGTAGTGCTATAACAACCAATCCCTACTGAACAACATCACACACGTGTAGTACTATAACAAACAATCCCTACTGAACAACATCACACACGTGTAGTACTATAACAACCAATCCTTACTGAACAACATCACACACGTGTAGTACTATAACACCAATCCCTACTGAACAACATTACACGCGTGTAGTACTATAACAACCAATCCTTACTGAACAACATCACACATATGTAGCACTATAACAACCAATCCTAATTGAACAACATCACACACGTGTAGTACTATAACAACCAATCCCTACTGAACAACATCACACACGTGTAGTACTATAACAACCAATCCTTACTGTACAACATCACAAACGTGTAACACAATAACAACCAATCCTTACTGTACAACATCACACACGTGTAGTACTATAACAACCAATCCTTACTGAACAACATCACACACTTGTAGTACTATAACAACTAATCCTTACTGTACAACATCACACACGTGTAACACAATAACAACCAATCCTTACTGTACAACATCACACACGTGTAATACTATAACAACCAATCCTTACTGAACAACATCACACACTTGTAGTACTATAACAACTAATCCTTACTGTACAACATCACACACGTGTAACACAATAACAACCAATCCTTACTGAACAACATCACACACGTGTAATACTATAACAACCAATCCTCACTGAACAACATCACACACTTGTAGTACTATAACAACTAATCCTTACTGTACAACAACACACACGTGTAATACTATAACACCAATCCTTACTGTACAACATCACACACGTGTAGTACTATAACAACCAATCCTTACTGTACAACATCACACACGTGTAATACTATAACACCAATCCTTACTGTACAACATCACACACGTGTAGTACTATAACAACCAATCCTTACTGAACAACATCACACACGTGTAACACAATAACAACCAATCCTTACTGTACAACATCACACACGTGTAATACTATAACAACCAATCCTTACTGAACAACATCACACACGTGTAGTAACAACCAATCCTTACTGTACAACATCACACACGTGTAACACTATAACAACCAATCCTTACTGTACAACATCACACACGTGTAGTAACAACCAATCCTTACTGTACAACCTCACACACGTGTAGTACTATAACAACCAATCCTTACTGTACAACATCACACACGTGTAGTAACAACCAATCCTTACTGTACAACCTCACACACGTGTAGTACTATAACAACCAATCCTTACTGAACAACATCACACACGTATAGTACTATAACAACCAATCCTTACTGAACAACATCACACACGTGTAGTACTATTACAACCAATCCTTACTGAACAACATCACACACGTGTAATACTATAACAACCAATCCTTACTGAACAACATCACACACGTGTAGTACTATAACAACCAATCCTTACTGAACAACATCACACACGTGTAGTACTATAACAACTAATCCTTACTGAACAACATCACACACTTGTAGTACTATAACAACTAATCCTTACTGTACAACATCACACACGTGTAGTACTATAACAACCAATCCTTACTGAACAACATCACACACGTGTAGTACTATAACAACCAATCCTTACTGAACAACATCACACACGTGTAATACTATAACAACCAATCCTTACTGAACAACATCACACACGTGTAGTACTATAACAACCAATCCTTACTGAACAACATCACACACGTGTAATACTATAACAACCCATCCTCACTGAACAACATCACACACGTGTAATACTATAACAACCAATCCTTACTGAACAACATCACACACTTGTAGTACTATAACAACTAATCCTTACTGTACAACATCACACACGTGTAACACAATAACAACCAATCCTTACTGAACAACATCACACACGTGTAATACTATAACAACCAATCCTCACTGAACAACATCACACACTTGTAGTACTATAACAACTAATCCTTACTGTACAACAACACACACGTGTAATACTATAACACCAATCCTTACTGTACAACATCACACACGTGTAGTACTATAACAACCAATCCTTACTGTACAACATCACACACGTGTAATACTATAACACCAATCCTTACTGTACAACGTCACACACGTGTAGTACTATAACAACCAATCCTTACTGAACAACATCACACACGTGTAACACAATAACAACCAATCCTTACTGTACAACATCACACACGTGTAATACTATAACAACCAATCCTTACTGAACAACATCACACACGTGTAGTAACAACCAATCCTTACTGTACAACATCACACACGTGTAACACTATAACAACCAATCCTTACTGTACAACATCACACACGTGTAGTAACAACCAATCCTTACTGTACAACCTCACACACGTGTAGTACTATAACAACCAATCCTTACTGTACAACATCACACACGTGTAGTAACAACCAATCCTTACTGTACAACCTCACACACGTGTAGTACTATAACAACCAATCCTTACTGAACAACATCACACACGTATAGTACTATAACAACCAATCCTTACTGAACAACATCACACACGTGTAGTACTATTACAACCAATCCTTACTGAACAACATCACACACGTGTAATACTATAACAACCAATCCTTACTGAACAACATCACACACGTGTAGTACTATAACAACCAATCCTTACTGAACAACATCACACACGTGTAATACTATAACAACCAATCCTTACTGAACAACATCACACACTTGTAGTACTCTAACAACCAATCCTTACTGTACAACATCACACACGTGTAGTACTATAACAACCAATCCTTACTGAACAACATCACACACGTGTAGTACTATAACAACTAATCCTTACTGTACAACATCACACACGTGTAGTACTATAACAACCAATCCTTACTGAACAACATCACACACGTGTAGTACTATAACAACCAATCCTTACTGAACAACATCACACACGTGTAGTACTATAACAACCAATCCTTACTGAACAACATCACACACGTGTAGTACTATAACAACCCATCCTTACTGAACAACATCACACACGTGTAATACTATAACAACCCATCCTTACTGAACAACATCACACACGTGTAGTACTATAACAACCAATCCTTACTGAACAACATCACACACGTGTAATACTATAACAACCCATCCTTACTGAACAACATCACACACGTGTAATACTATAACAACCAATCCTTACTGAACAACATCACACACGTGTAGTACTATAACAACCAATCCTTACTGAACAACATCACACACGTGTAATACTATAACAACCCATCCTCACTGAACAACATCACACACGTGTAATACTATAACAACCAATCCTTACTGAACAACATCACACACGTGTAATACTATAACAACCAATCCTTACTGTACAACATCACACACATGTAGTACTATAACAACCAATCCTTACTGAACAACATCACACACTTGTAGTACTCTAACAACCAATCCTTACTGTACAACATCACACACGTGTAGTAACAACCAATCCTTACTGAACAACATCACACACTTGTAGTACTATAACAACCAATCCTTCCTGAACAACATCACACACGTGTAGTACTATAACAACCAATCCTTACTGAACAACATCACACGCGTGTAACACTATAACAACCAATCCTTACTGAACAACATCACACACGTGTAGCACTATAACAACCAATCCTTACTGTACAACATCACACACGTGTATTACTATAACAATCAATCCTTACTGTACAACATCACACACGTGTAGTACTATAACAACCAATCCTTACTGAACAACATCACACACGTGTAACACTATCACAACCAAACCTTACTGAACAACATCACACACGTGTAGTACTATAACAACCAATCCTTACTGAACAACATCACACACGTGTAGTACTATAACAACCAATCCTTACTGTACAACATCACACACGTGTAGTACTATTACAACCAATCCTTAGTGTACAACATCACACACGTGTAGTACTATAACACCAATCATTACTGAACAACATCACACACGTGTAGTACTATAACAACCAATCCTTACTGTACAACATCACACACGTGTAACACTCTAACAACCAATCCTTACTGAACAACATCACACACTTGTAGTACTATAACAACCAATCCTTACTGTACAACATCACACACGTGTAATACTATAACAACCAATCCTTACTGTACAACATCACACACGTGTAGTACTATTACAACCAATCCTTACTGTACAACATCACACACGTGTAATACTATAACAACCAATCCTTACTGTACAACATCACACACGTGTAGTACTATTACAACCAATCCTTACTGTACAACATCACACACTTGTAGTACTATAACAACCAATCCTTACTGTACAACATCACACACGTGTAGTACTATAACAACCAATCCTTACTGTACAACATCACACACGTGTAATACTATAACACCAATCCTTACTGTACAACATCACACACGTGTAGTACTATAACAACCAATCCTTACTGAACAACATCACACACGTGTAACACAATAACAACCAATCCTTACTGTACAACATCACACACGTGTAATACTATAACAACCAATCCTTACTGAACAACATCACACACGTGTAGTAACAACCAATCCTTACTGTACAACATCACACACGTGTAACACTATAACAACCAATCCTTACTGTACAACATCACACACGTGTAGTAACAACCAATCCTTACTGTACAACCTCACACACGTGTAGTACTATAACAACCAATCCTTACTGTACAACATCACACACGTGTAGTAACAACCAATCCTTACTGTACAACCTCACACACGTGTAGTACTATAACAACCAATCCTTACTGAACAACATCACACACGTATAGTACTATAACAACCAATCCTTACTGAACAACATCACACACGTGTAGTACTATTACAACCAATCCTTACTGAACAACATCACACACGTGTAATACTATAACAACCAATCCTTACTGAACAACATCACACACGTGTAGTACTATAACAACCAATCCTTACTGAACAACATCACACACGTGTAGTACTATAACAACTAATCCTTACTGAACAACATCACACACTTGTAGTACTATAACAACTAATCCTTACTGTACAACATCACACACGTGTAGTACTATAACAACCAATCCTTACTGAACAACATCACACACGTGTAGTACTATAACAACCAATCCTTACTGAACAACATCACACACGTGTAATACTATAACAACCAATCCTTACTGAACAACATCACACACGTGTAGTACTATAACAACCAATCCTTACTGAACAACATCACACACGTGTAATACTATAACAACCCATCCTCACTGAACAACATCACACACGTGTAATACTATAACAACCAATCCTTACTGAACAACATCACACACTTGTAGTACTATAACAACTAATCCTTACTGTACAACATCACACACGTGTAACACAATAACAACCAATCCTTACTGAACAACATCACACACGTGTAATACTATAACAACCAATCCTCACTGAACAACATCACACACTTGTAGTACTATAACAACTAATCCTTACTGTACAACAACACACACGTGTAATACTATAACACCAATCCTTACTGTACAACATCACACACGTGTAGTACTATAACAACCAATCCTTACTGTACAACATCACACACGTGTAATACTATAACACCAATCCTTACTGTACAACGTCACACACGTGTAGTACTATAACAACCAATCCTTACTGAACAACATCACACACGTGTAACACAATAACAACCAATCCTTACTGTACAACATCACACACGTGTAATACTATAACAACCAATCCTTACTGAACAACATCACACACGTGTAGTAACAACCAATCCTTACTGTACAACATCACACACGTGTAACACTATAACAACCAATCCTTACTGTACAACATCACACACGTGTAGTAACAACCAATCCTTACTGTACAACCTCACACACGTGTAGTACTATAACAACCAATCCTTACTGTACAACATCACACACGTGTAGTAACAACCAATCCTTTCTGTACAACCTCACACACGTGTAGTACTATAACAACCAATCCTTACTGAACAACATCACACACGTATAGTACTATAACAACCAATCCTTACTGAACAACATCACACACGTGTAGTACTATTACAACCAATCCTTACTGAACAACATCACACACGTGTAATACTATAACAACCAATCCTTACTGAACAACATCACACACGTGTAGTACTATAACAACCAATCCTTACTGAACAACATCACACACGTGTAATACTATAACAACCAATCCTTACTGAACAACATCACACACGTGTAGTACTATGACAACCAATCCTTACTGAACAACATCACACACGTGTAATACTATAACAACCAATCCTTACTGAACAACATCACACACTTGTAGTACTCTAACAACCAATCCTTACTGTACAACATCACACACGTGTAGTACTATAACAACCAATCCTTACTGAACAACATCACACACGTGTAGTACTATAACAACTAATCCTTACTGTACAACATCACACACGTGTAGTACTATAACAACCAATCCTTACTGAACAACATCACACACGTGTAGTACTATAACAACCAATCCTTACTGAACAACATCACACACGTGTAGTACTATAACAACCAATCCTTACTGAACAACATCACACACGTGTAGTACTATAACAACCCATCCTTACTGAACAACATCACACACGTGTAATACTATAACAACCCATCCTTACTGAACAACATCACACACGTGTAGTACTATAACAACCAATCCTTACTGAACAACATCACACACGTGTAATACTATAACAACCCATCCTTACTGAACAACATCACACACGTGTAATACTATAACAACCAATCCTTACTGAACAACATCACACACGTGTAGTACTATAACAACCAATCCTTACTGAACAACATCACACACGTGTAATACTATAACAACCCATCCTCACTGAACAACATCACACACGTGTAATACTATAACAACCAATCCTTACTGAACAACATCACACACGTGTAATACTATAACAACCAATCCTTACTGTACAACATCACACACATGTAGTACTATAACAACCAATCCTTACTGAACAACATCACACACTTGTAGTACTCTAACAACCAATCCTTACTGTACAACATCACACACGTGTAGTAACAACCAATCCTTACTGAACAACATCACACACTTGTAGTACTATAACAACCAATCCTTCCTGAACAACATCACACACGTGTAGTACTATAACAACCAATCCTTACTGAACAACATCACACGCGTGTAACACTATAACAACCAATCCTTACTGAACAACATCACACACGTGTAGCACTATAACAACCAATCCTTACTGTACAACATCACACACGTGTATTACTATAACAACCAATCCTTACTGTACAACATCACACACGTGTAGTACTATAACAACCAATCCTTACTGAACAACATCACACACGTGTAACACTATCACAACCAAACCTTACTGAACAACATCACACACGTGTAGTACTATAACAACCAATCCTTACTGAACAACATCACACACGTGTAGTACTATAACAACCAATCCTTACTGTACAACATCACACACGTGTAGTACTATTACAACCAATCCTTAGTGTACAACATCACACACGTGTAGTACTATAACACCAATCATTACTGAACAACATCACACACGTGTAGTACTATAACAACCAATCCTTACTGTACAACATCACACACGTGTAACACTCTAACAACCAATCCTTACTGAACAACATCACACACTTGTAGTACTATAACAACCAATCCTTACTGTACAACATCACACACGTGTAATACTATAACAACCAATCCTTACTGTACAACATCACACACGTGTAGTACTATTACAACCAATCCTTACTGTACAACATCACACACGTGTAATACTATAACAACCAATCCTTACTGTACAACATCACACACGTGTAGTACTATTACAACCAATCCTTACTGTACAACATCACACACTTGTAGTACTATAACAACCAATCCTTACTGTACAACATCACACACGTGTAGTACTATTACAACCAATCCTTACTGAACAACATCACACACGTGTAACACTCTAACAACCAATCCTTTCTGAACAACATCACACACGTGTAATACTATAACAACCAATCCTTACTGAACAACATCACACACGTGTAGTACTATAACAACCAATCCTTACTGAACAACATCACACACGTGTAGTATTATAACAACCAATCCTTACTGAACAACATCACACACATGTAACACTATAACAACCAATCCTTACTGTACAACATCACACACGTGTAGTACTATTACAACCAATCCTTACTGAACAACATCACACACTTGTAACACTCTAACAACCAATCCTTTCTGAACAACATCACACACGTGTAATACTATAACAACCAATCCTTACTGAACAACATCACACACGTGTAGTACTATAACAACCAATCCTTACTGAACAACATCACACACGTGTAGTACTATAACAACCAATCCTTACTGAACAACATCACACAAGTGTAGTACTATAACAACCAATCATTACTGAACAACATCACACACGTGTAACACTCTAACAACCAATCCTTACTGAACAACATCACACACGTGTAGTACTATAACAACCAATCCTTACTGAACAACATCACACACGTGTAGTACTATAACAACCAATCCTTACTGAACAACATCACACACGTGTAGTACTATAACAACCAATCCTTACTGAACTACATCACACACGTGTAACACAATAACAACCAATCCTTACTGTACAACATCACACACGTGTAATACTATAACAACCAATCCTTACTGAACAAC
This sequence comes from Mimachlamys varia, assembly GCA_947623455.1. Lineage (NCBI taxonomy): Eukaryota > Metazoa > Mollusca > Bivalvia > Pectinida > Pectinidae > Mimachlamys > Mimachlamys varia. The sequence goes on from OX392542.1 coordinate 42,418,383, forward strand.
ATCACACACGTGTAGTAACAACCAATCCTTACTGTACAACATCACACACGTGTAACACTATAACAACCAATCCTTACTGTACAACATCACACACGTGTAGTAACAACCAATCCTTACTGTACAACCTCACACACGTGTAGTACTATAACAACCAATCCTTACTGAACAACATCACACACGTATAGTACTATAACTACCAATCCTTACTGAACAACATCACACACGTGTAGTACTATTACAACCAATCCTTACTGAACAACATCACACACGTGTAATACTATAACAACCAATCCTTACTGAACAACATCACACACGTGTAGTACTATAACAACCAATCCTTACTGAACAACATCACACACGTGTAGTACTATAACAACTAATCCTTACTGAACAACATCACACACTTGTAGTACTATAACAACTAATCCTTACTGTACAACATCACACACGTGTAGTACTATAACAACCAATCCTTACTGAACAACATCACACACGTGTAGTACTATAACAACCAATCCTTACTGAACAACATCACACACGTGTAATACTATAACAACCAATCCTTACTGAACAACATCACACACGTGTAGTACTATAACAACCAATCCTTACTGAACAACATCACACACGTGTAATACTATAACAACCCATCCTCACTGAACAACATCACACACGTGTAATACTATAACAACCAATCCTTACTGAACAACATCACACACTTGTAGTACTATAACAACTAATCCTTACTGTACAACATCACACACGTGTAACACAATAACAACCAATCCTTACTGAACAACATCACACACGTGTAATACTATAACAACAAATCCTCACTGAACAACATCACACACTTGTAGTACTATAACAACTAATCCTTACTGTACAACACACACGTGTAATACTATAACACCAATCCTTACTGTACAACATCACACACGTGTAGTACTATAACAACCGATCCTCACTGAACAACATCACACACTTGTAGTACTATAACAACTAATCCTTACTGTACAACACACACGTGTAATACTATAACACCAATCCTTACTGTACAACATCACACACGTGTAGTACTATAACAACCAATCCTTACTGTACAACATCACACACGTGTAATACTATAACACCAATCCTTACTGTACAACGTCACACACGTGTAGTACTATAACAACCAATCCTTACTGAACAACATCACACACGTGTAACACAATAACAACCAATCCTTACTGTACAACATCACACACGTGTAATACTATAACAACCAATCCTTACTGAACAACATCACACACGTGTAGTAACAACCAATCCTTACTGTACAACATCACACACGTGTAACACTATAACAACCAATCCTTACTGTACAACATCACACACGTGTAGTAACAACCAATCCTTACTGTACAACCTCACACACGTGTAGTACTATAACAACCAATCCTTACTGTACAACATCACACACGTGTAGTAACAACCAATCCTTACTGTACAACCTCACACACGTGTAGTACTATAACAACCAATCCTTACTGAACAACATCACACACGTATAGTACTATAACAACCAATCCTTACTGAACAACATCACACACGTGTAGTACTATTACAACCAATCCTTACTGAACAACATCACACACGTGTAATACTATAACAACCAATCCTTACTGAACAACATCACACACGTGTAGTACTATAACAACCAATCCTTACTGAACAACATCACACACGTGTAATACTATAACAACCAATCCTTACTGAACAACATCACACACGTGTAGTACTATAACAACCAATCCTTACTGAACAACATCACACACGTGTAATACTATAACAACCAATCCTTACTGAACAACATCACACACTTGTAGTACTCTAACAACCAATCCTTACTGTACAACATCACACACGTGTAGTACTATAACAACCAATCCTTACTGAACAACATCACACACGTGTAGTACTATAACAACTAATCCTTACTGTACAACATCACACACGTGTAGTACTATAACAACCAATCCTTACTGAACAACATCACACACGTGTAGTACTATAACAACCAATCCTTACTGAACAACATCACACACGTGTAGTACTATAACAACCAATCCTTACTGAACAACATCACACACGTGTAGTACTATAACAACCCATCCTTACTGAACAACATCACACACGTGTAATACTATAACAACCCATCCTTACTGAACAACATCACACACGTGTAGTACTATAACAACCAATCCTTACTGAACAACATCACACACGTGTAATACTATAACAACCAATCCTTACTGAACAACATCACACACGTGTAATACTATAACAACCAATCCTTACTGAACAACATCACACACGTGTAGTACTATAACAACCAATCCTTACTGAACAACATCACACACGTGTAATACTATAACAACCCATCCTCACTGAACAACATCACACACGTGTAATACTATAACAACCAATCCTTACTGAACAACATCACACACGTGTAATACTATAACAACCAATCCTTACTGTACAACATCACACACATGTAGTACTTTAACAACCAATCCTTACTGAACAACATCACACACTTGTAGTACTCTAACAACCAATCCTTACTGTACAACATCACACACGTGTAGTAACAACCAATCCTTACTGAACAACATCACACACTTGTAGTACTATAACAACCAATCCTTCCTGAACAACATCACACACGTGTAGTACTATAACAACCAATCCTTACTGAACAACATCACACGCGTGTAACACTATAACAACCAATCCTTACTGAACAACATCACACACGTGTAGCACTATAACAACCAATCCTTACTGTACAACATCACACACGTGTATTACTATAACAACCAATCCTTACTGTACAACATCACACACGTGTAGTACTATAACAACCAATCCTTACTGAACAACATCACACACGTGTAACACTATCACAACCAAACCTTACTGAACAACATCACACACGTGTAGTACTATAACAACCAATCCTTACTGAACAACATCACACACGTGTAGTACTATAACAACCAATCCTTACTGTACAACATCACACACGTGTAGTACTATTACAACCAATCCTTAGTGTACAACATCACACACGTGTAGTACTATAACACCAATCATTACTGAACAACATCACACACGTGTAGTACTATAACAACCAATCCTTACTGTACAACATCACACACGTGTAACACTCTAACAACCAATCCTTACTGAACAACATCACACACTTGTAGTACTATAACAACCAATCCTTACTGTACAACATCACACACGTGTAATACTATAACAACCAATCCTTACTGTACATCATCACACACGTGTAGTACTATTACAACCAATCCTTACTGTACAACATCACACACGTGTAATACTATAACAACCAATCCTTACTGTACAACATCACACACGTGTAGTACTATTACAACCAATCCTTACTGTACAACATCACACACTTGTAGTACTATAACAACCAATCCTTACTGTACAACATCACACACGTGTAGTACTATTACAACCAATCCTTACTGAACAACATCACACACGTGTAACACTCTAACAACCAATCCTTTCTGAACAACATCACACACGTGTAATACTATAACAACCAATCCTTACTGAACAACATCACACACGTGTAGTACTATAACAACCAATCCTTACTGAACAACATCACACACGTGTAGTATTATAACAACCAATCCTTACTGAACAACATCACACACATGTAAATCTATAACAACCAATCCTTACTGTACAACATCACACACGTGTAGTACTATTACAACCAATCCTTACTGAACAACATCACACACTTGTAACACTCTAACAACCAATCCTTTCTGAACAACATCACACACGTGTAATACTATAACAACCAATCCTTACTGAACAACATCACACACGTGTAGTACTATAACAACCAATCCTTACTGAACAACATCACACACGTGTAGTACTATAACAACCAATCCTTACTGAACAACATCACACAAGTGTAGTACTATAACAACCAATCATTACTGAACAACATCACACACGTGTAACACTCTAACAACCAATCCTTACTGAACAACATCACACACGTGTAGTACTATAACAACCAATCCTTACTGAACAACATCACACACGTGTAGTACTATAACAACCAATCCTTACTGAACAACATCACACACGTGTAGTACTATAACAACCAATCCTTACTGAACTACATCACACACGTGTAACACTCTAACAACCAATCCTTTCTGAACAACATCACACAAGTGTAGTACTATAACAACCAATCCTTACTGAACAACATCACACACATGTAACACTATAACAACCAATCCTTACTGTACAACATCACACACGTGTAGTAATATTACAACCAATCCTTACTGAACAACATCACACAAGTGTAACACTCTAACAACCAATCCTTACTGAACAACATCACACACGTGTAACAGTATAACAACCAATCCTTACTGAACAACATCAAACACATGTAGCACTATAACAACCAATCCTTACTGTACAACATCATACACGTGTAACACTATAAGAACAATCCTTACTGTACAACATCACACTCGTGTAGCACTATAACAACCAATCCTTACTGTACAACATCATACACGTGTAACACTATAAGAACAATCCTCACCATACACGTGTGTCACTATAACAAGCACTCCTTACTGAAACAATTTACATAGTATACCTGTAGCACGCTTACTAGTTACTGTACAACATCACGGCTATTTATAGCGTAGCTCGGCACTCCTCGCTAACACTGACCTAATGACACGCCTATGTTCGAGTACATGAGCGACGGTGCTGTCGTTTTATGCTGACTGTATGTTTAACATAATCGTATTTGTTCATAGAAAATTGGCAAATTCTATTTTATAAACAATTTGTCTATTTGTCAAATGTCAAAAGGTTGCTGTTTGGACCGAAGAAAACCACTTCATATATAATCACAAATCAAATGAAATATCACTATTCGCGTTAGGTATAATTTTGTTTCCCGAAATTTATACGTATTTTACAATAGTAAATACCGTTAATTTGAAATGTTATTCATTTAATTAATTTTGATTAAAGTGGAGCTTTTAATTAACGTTATGGTACAAGTATCAAAATACGGACGCTAAAACAAGCACCTTCAATATAGTTCACAATGTCTGTGGAAGTAAAGTCATCATTATACAATATCTTATCAACCATTCCAACATAGTAAAAGTTTTGCTGCATATATATTATAAACGGATGGCTAGAGAAGCACATTAGACTTTGCCGGTGACACAGTACAGGGCTGCTATATCAGACTTGTTTGTTTAAGTGGCTGTACATTCGCTTCACTACCGAATATCGTCACATGGCGAGCGATTAAACAGCTCACAACAACCTATAAACTGCTTATTGTGCTGCTGGTCTTAACAAATATATGTATATTCTGATGCTAAACTGGGAAAATAAACGTGAAATATTAAAAACCTACCTCAAACAGCTAACGCTCCACTCCCCTCGATGTCTTTCTATGGCACAATTGACCGGATATCTAAATTTAGAAAAGTTGGAAAGTCCCTTTAATGTCGAATAAAAACGGGTCGCTTGTACATGTGTATGTATGGTAATCATCCAACAGGTAAAGATATATATATCAAGTAAGATATATCGTTAATCTAATACGATAAACGTATTATTCTGGTTTCAGAAATTATTGTATATGTTTTAATAGATATCTCGTATAAAGAAATGTCCTATACTGTATTAAAACATTCCCTGCATATTATAAAATATTTTCATCAAATGTAGAAATTTAAAAGTAAAAAGTATATCCCATAAATAAATATATTTTTAAAGTCCTAATAAGAGGTCCAAAATCTTAAAGTAAAACGTTTCTGTAATTGTATGTATATTTCAAAAATGCTAGCTTATTATTATCATTTTCATGACGCATATGGGTCAATTAATGTAGTTAAAATAACAGTAATAGGAATGTTTACATTACGAGTAACTTTGATTAAAACATTGTATGACAATGTAATTGAATGATTGGTTGTTTAGCTATCAGCTGTAGTTGCTGGCCAACTACCCCCAGCCTATTATCCCCTACATAACAACCCTTTCACACATTACATGTAATGCTGTCTCCTAACAAATTATTACATGTACACTAATTCGTCCTCTGTTTCTGAAAGTCTAATTTTCGCATCGTTGAGGCTTTTTCCTGAAAATTCAAAATTGAAGAAATGTGCCGACGATGAGGGAGTTTATGCGTACTGAATTAGGGTTAGGGTTAGGGTTAGGATGAATACGTACTGCGTAGGGAGAGGTGCAAACGTACTGGGAAAGGAGGCGTAAATACGTACTGGATAGGGAGGGTTGAATACGTACTAAGTGGGGAGGGATGAATACGTACTAATTGGGGTGTAGTGAATACATACTGGGTGGGGAGGGGTGAATACGTACAAAGTGGGGAGGGGTTAAAAGGTACTGGGTGGGAGGAATTGAATACTTACTAGATGTGGAGGGGGTGAATACGTGTAGAGTGGGACAGAGATGAATACGTACTGGGCGGGGAGGGTGTGGAAACGTACTGGGGGAGAGGGGATAAACAGGCACTGGGTAGAGAGGGGATGAATAGGTACTGGGTGGAGAGGGGGTGAATAGGTACTGGGTGGAGAAGGGATGAATAGGTACTTGGTGGAGAGGGGATGAATAGGTACTGGGTGGAGAGGGAATGAATAGGTACTGGGTGGAGAGGGGGTGAATAGGTACTGGATGGAGAGGGGATGAATAGGTACTGGGTGGAGAGGGGGATGAATAGGTACTAGATGGGACTGGATGAATACATACTTATAGGGGAGGGGTTAAATACGTACTGGCCGGGGAGTTTAATACGTACTGGGTGGGGAGGGGATGAATACGTACAAAGTGGGAAGGAGTGAAAAAGTACTGGGGGGAGAGGGGATAAACAGGTACTGGGTGGAGAGGGGATGAATAGGTACTGGGTGGAGAGGGGGTGAATAGGTACTGGGTGGAGAAGGGATGAATAGGTACTTGGTGGAGAGGGGATGAATAGGTACTGGGTGGAGAGGGAATGAATAGGTACAGGGTGGAGAAGGGATGAATACGTACTGGGTGGAGAGGGGGTGAATAGGTACTGGGTGGAGAGGGGATGAATAGGTACTGGGTGGAGAGGGGATGAATACGTACTGGGTGGAGAGGGGGTGAATAGGTACTGGATGGAGAGGGGATGAATAGGTACTGGGTGGAGAGGGGGTGAATAGGTACTGGGTGGAGAGGGGGTGAAAAGGTACTGGATGGAGAGGGATTAATAGGTACTGGGTGGAGAGGGGATGAATACGTACTGGGTGGAGAGGGGATGAATAGGTACTGGGTGGAGAGGGGGATGAATAGGTACTAGATGGGACTGGATGAATACATACTTATAGGGGAGGGGTTAAATACGTACTGGCCGGGGAGTTTAATACGTACTGGGTGGGGAGGGGATGAATACGTACAAAGTGAGGAGGAGTGAAAAAGTACTGGGGGGAGAGGGGATAAACAGGTACTGGGTGGAGAGGGGATGAATAGGTACTGGGTGGAGAGGGGGTGAATAGGTACTGGGTGGAGAAGGGATGAATAGGTACTTGGTGGAGAGGGGATGAATAGGTACTGGGTTGAGAGGGAATGAATAGGTACAGGGTGGAGAAGGGATGAATACGTACTGGGTGGAGAGGGGGTGAATAGGTACTGGGTGGAGAGGGGATGAATAGGTACTGGGTGGAGAGGGGATGAATACGTACTGGGTGGAGAGGGGATGTATAGGTTCAGGTTGGAGAGGGGGTGAATAGGTACTGGGTGGAGAGGGGATGAATAGGTACTGGGTGGAGAGGGGGTGAAAAGGTACTGGATGGAGAGGGATTAATAGGTACTGGGTGGAGAGGGGATGAATACGTACTTGGTGGAGAGGGGATGAATATGTACTGGGTGGAGAGGGGATGAATAGTTACTGGGTGGAGAGGGGGTGAAAAGGTACTGGATGGAGAGGGGATGAATAGGTACTGGATGGAGAGGTGATGAATACGTACTGGGTGGAGATGGGGTGAATAGGTACTGGGTGGAGAGGGGATGAATAGGTACAGGATCAAGAGGGGATGAATAGATACTGGGTGGAGAGGGGGTGAAAAGGTACTGGATGGATATGGGATGAATAGGTACTGGGTGGAGAGGGGATGCATACGTACTGGGTGGAGAGGGGATGAATAGGTACAGGGTGGAGAGGGACTGAATAGGTCCTGGGTGGAGAGGGGATGAATAGGTACTGGGTGGAGAGGGGATGAATACGTACTGGGTGGAGAGGGGGTGAATAGGTACTGGGTGGAGAGGGGATGAATAGGTACAGGGTGGAGAGGGGGTGAATAGGTACTGGGTGGAGAGGGGATGAATAGGTACTGGGTGGAGAGGGGGTGAAAAGGTACTGGATGGAGAGGGGGTGAAAAGATACTGGATGCAGAGGGGATGAATAGGTACTGGGTGGAGAGGGGATGAATATATACTGGGTGGAGAGGGGATGAATAGATACTGGGTGGAGAGGGGGTGAAAAGGTACTGGATGGAGAGGGGGTGAGAAGGTACTGGGTGGAGAGGGGATGAATAAATACTGGGTGGAGAGGGGATGAATAGATATTGGATGGAGAGGGGGTGAAAAGGTACTGGATGGAGAGGGGGTGAAAAGGTACTGGATGGAGAGGGGGTGAAAAGGTACTGGGTGGAGAGGGGGTGAATAGGTACTGGGTGGAGAGGGGATGAATATATACTGGGTGGAGAGGGGATGAATAGATACTGGGTGGAGAGGGGGTGAAAAGGTACTGGATGGAGAGGGGATGAATAGGTACTGGGTGGAAAGGGGATGAATAGATACTGGGTGGAGAGGGGATGAATAGATACTGGGTGGAGAGGGGATGAATAGATACTGGATGGAGAGGGGGTGAAAAGGTACTGGATGGAGAGGGGGTGAAAAGGTACTGGGTGGAGAGGGGGTGAATAGGTACTGGGTGGAGAGGGGATGAATAAATACTGGGTGGAGAGGGGATGAATAGATATTGGATGGAGAGGGGGTGAAAAGGTACTGGATGGAGAGGGGGTAAAAAGGTACTGGATGGAAAGGGGATGAATAGGTACTGGGTGGAGAGGGGATGAATAGATACTGGGTGGAGAGGGGATGAATAGATACTGGGTGGAGAGGGGATGAAAAGATACGGGATGGAGAGGGGATGAAAAGATACTGGATGGAGAGGGGATGAATAGGTACTAGGTGGAGAGGGGATGAATAGATACTGGGTGGAGAGGGGGTGAAAAGGTACTGGATGGAGAAGGGGGGAATAGGTACTGGTGGAGAGGGGGTGAAAAGGTACTGGATGGAGAGGGGATGAATAGATACTGGATGGAGAGGGGGTGAGAAGGTACTGGATGGAGAGGGGATGAATAGGTACTGGGTGGAGAGGGGATGAATAGGTACTGGGTGGAGAGGGGATGAATAGATACTGGGTGGAGAGGGGGTGAAAAGGTACTGGATGGAGAGGGGATGAATAGGTACTGGGTGGAGAGGGGATGAATACGTACTGAGTGGAGAGGGGGTTAATAGGTACTGGGTGGAGAGGGGATGAATAGGTACTGGGTGGAGAGGGGATGAATAGGTACTGGGTGGAGAGGGGGTGAAGCTAATTGGTAACCCTTTGTGCTGTTTTGGTAACTATTATGCTACTTTATGCTAATGGTGACTTTCCTTATGCTACTTTGTAACTATCGTTATGCTGCATTGGATACAATTGTGCTACTTTTGATACACTTTATGCTATAAAATGTGTAGCCATTTATTTTTTCTTTGAAAATGACCGAATCAAAATTTGCCAACATTTTCTGTCCTCCACAAGATTTATTTTCTCGATGTTTTTTGCCATTTCGAACCCAACAAACTGTCTTATATTGAAGAATTTTTTAAAAAATTTACTGAGGGTGTTCGGGTAACCAACGACAATTTCGGCCAATAACTGTCCGAAACACGAGAGGGGCACGGATTCAATATGTGGGAGTAGCAATATCCTCCAAATAGTAATTTTTTCACCTGAACGAACATTTTTATTTATATTTCTTGTTATTTTACGAGTACAAAACTAACGACTGGAATGTTCGACTGTTTACTTGTGTGCGTGTGTGCTTATTTTCGTACAAACACATTTTCACCTTGATTATCATTTTAGAAAAAGCTTTCAATAATTAATAATCAGTTCGTCATCCTTATAATGTAGAATTATTTCTTCTCAATTTTGTTGATTGAAAGAAAGCATTAGTTCAAGGTGTATATTATCGTATATCGGGTTTTTTAGCGAGTGTCTAATTTTCGCTATATTAGCGACAACACTCCATCGCGAAATATAAAATATCGCTAAAATTGGTTAAATTGTACAGTAGGTGTTATACCTCCCTTCTATTGTTACCTGACTGCCGACCACCTGTAACTACAAATACATGTTCATGCTCTATTGACCGTGACTCGATTGAACTGTTGTTACTAATAAAGATGTGGTCACAACTGACCATAAATTTCCCATTGTGTGTTTAAAATCATGACGAGCTTTTATTACAAAATCAACATGGTTATGCTAATTAAGTTATGACGAAGTCCCAGTGAAAGCTGGTAGGCAAATCACACCGGAATTTCGGGTGAAGCAATTATGTGCAAAATAGTTATGAAAATATATGATCACTTAAAATCAGGACCTGGGAAATGGATTCAGCAACGCAGATATCTGCAAAGTTTTCGACATGTAGGCTAATCCATGTTAACATTATTGACTGTACAACGGTATAGTCGTGCTACCAGACCCCTCTCGATCGTGCACATTTCTGTACTATAACTTCTGATAAATATTTGATGTAATCACCTGAAATTATTGTTTGTTTAGTATAGGATACATATACTAAAATTGAACTTACTACATATAGCTATATAAACACTAAAAAATGAAATATGTTAATTATAAAACCTTTGATTTTGTACAGAAAACGCGAAATTTAGCATACGCTAAAATAACCCAATATACGGTATCATATGTCTGCCATATTATGTAAGGGTTAGGGTTAGGGTTGTAAGGGTAATGGTTATTCCGGAACTTAGGGCGGAAACCCTGCTTTCATGAGTCCATATTTTTCGTATGTTTCGTATTTATTAATTTTTTATGCTTTGGATATGTTTCTTCCGGAGAACTAAGAATATAATTATAGAGTTCCTCTCTGCTTTTTCAGGTTTTTTTTTTCGGCCTATTCCGGTCCTCCAATTTCTTTATATTTGATACAATGTTTTTATTGCATTTTCTAATAACAAGTACATAATATATCCCTAACCCTAACCCTGTAATGCTAAATCGGTTATCCGTAAGCTATTTCAGTTCTTACCCTAACCCTAACCTCGGATATCCAAAGTAGCATTAGGAGTTACCTAACCAGCATGAGTTGTAATCATTATAGCATAAGGAAGTTACTACATTAGCACAACCTAACCCTAACCCTAACCCTAATCCTGGTTATGCTAATTCAACATATTTTATGCTTATATGGTGACGCCTTATGCTGTATGGCAACCTTTTCTAACCCTAACCATGTGCTAATGAGATAACACTTATGCTATTTTGGATCCAACCCTAACCCTAACAGCGGGTAGTCGCTATAGCACAAGCTGTTACAACACTAGCATAAACTGTATCCATTTTAGCATAGGGCTAACCCTAACCCTGGCTATGCTAATCTGACATCTGTTATGCTAAAATTAATACTCGTTATTCTAATAAGTTAACATCCTAATCCTGAGCCACATTCCTTGCTCTACATACCGTTGCGAAGTGGTCGCTATCTTCTTGTGGATCCTCAAGAGACGACTCCATGTCTGCGGTGTCTGGTTCGTCAGTCTGAAAGAAAATAAATGGTTCTGACAATTGTCTTCCAAGGAAACATGAAAAATAAATGGTTCATATGATGTAATTATCGCAATGAACTCGACAATCGGAATATATGGTAACAAATTAAAAAAAATGTACTAATCAAGAAACCTTAACTACATACCTTTGGGCGATTATTCTCATCTTTCCTCTGTTTTGCTGGCTCTAAAGTGCTAGGGTTAGGGTTCGAATGTGAAGAGTCACCGTCTTCTTCTGTACTACAAACATATCGCATGTCATTCGGATCGTATTCGTGTGAAGTATCGATCTCTGGTAACGGTATCTGGTATCGGTATCTGTTATCGGTATCTGGTATCGGTCTTTGGTATCAATTTCCGGTTTCCCAGCAACAAACAAGTTAAAATATAGACTAAGGTTAGGGTTTTAGCAGCAAGACAGAAATATAACATTTTGCGATGTAAAACGTGAAATCTAGCTCTAGTCACATACAAATTTCATGTGAAATAACGCGGTTAACAACATTTCAATGTTGAAATATTCACGTCCAAATTTTAGCTCAAAAGACATAATTGCGACATTCAAGTAAGTGTTGCGTATTCGTTCATAACTTTAATAATTTTCAAGTTATTTACAAGCTGTTTATTTTGGCTTGTTGTGATATTAAAGACCTTTCATTTGATGTAAATTAGAATATTAAACTCGGCGTCAAAGTTGAAATATTAACGTCCAAATTTGTACTTCCTGTTAAAAAAAAAACACCGTGCTTTTTGTAACGTCTCATAACTTGTTCGTTTTTTAATCTATTGACAATCGGTTTTTTTTTCGTAAATTGGGATATTGTACTTGATATTTCATGTAAGCAATGTTGTTTAATCCCACCAAAAATCGGATATATTGACCTCCAAACTTATGCTTATAAAAGTAAGAGATAATTCGGATTTTCAAGAATGTGTTGCGTTATCGCCTATATCTTCTCTATTTTTTAAGATATTAACAAACGGTTTGTTGTGGCATATTGTTGGCATCCTGACCTTTAATTTAATATAAACTAGACTATTTCACGTGCCTAGAAGCTGAGAAATTATCGTCCAAAGTTGTACTTCCAAGTGAATTTTTGAAAAAATAGTGATCTTGTAAAATCGATGATAACTTTTTTATTTCCCTACTTATTGAGATGCGGTTTTTTGGCCGGGTTAGTCGATCCCTCAGCTTTGATTATTTAATATAAAAAAGAACAGTTTGATATCAAAAGGTCGAGATATCGCGATTTTTTCATTTTTTGTTGAAATACTTATAACTTTTTTTATTTTTCAATCGATTAAGAAACGGTTTGGGGCAAAAGACACAGGAAAATGCTCCGTTTTCTTTTGGCCCTGATCTTTTTATCCCGGCCAAAGGGGTAACTTTTGACAATCCTTCGTTTAATTATTTTTTAATACGGACAAATTCGTCCACTTAAAACACATGGTGGGTGGTCTCAAAAAACATGTCGTCCTATCCATTTCCGGTTTTCCAGAAACAATCAGGTTTCAATACTAAGCCCAAGGTCGGGCTCTTTGCAGCAAGACAGAATTATGAAATTTTGGAATTTAAAACATAAAATCTAGTTCTAATTACATACCAAATTTGAAAAATATCGCTTCAGTAGTTTTTTTGGAATAACTAAAATGCCTACCCCTACATTAGCATTTTTGACCTTTTTTGAAATTGTTGTCAAAAAGTGGTTTCTTGCGATAGAAACATTCTGATTGCTTTATTGTAAAGTCGACGGTCCAGGCTAGGTGCACAACCCAAAAAAAACCCGAAAAGCAGGGTTGGTTACCATGGTAACCGAGTCTTGAAAATTGGTAATTTTTTAGCATGCGATTGTTGTGTTCGTTGTCATTTTTTAGCATAAAAGAGCTGGTTTAGAAGTGTTAATTTTAGATATTTCGTTAGCGTAAGACCTTGGCTTTACGCACAAACAAAAAGTTTGCATCTCGAATAAAAGCTTTAGCGGGCGTAAGCGTATTAGTGACTAGTACCATTATACTTACATTATCATTTATATTTCAAAATAGATATGTGCTGATAGTAGAGCATGAAAAATTGAATTCCAGGCAGAAATCTGGCTCCTAAACCCCTCTTGCAAAGTCGAGGGCTAGCCCTACTCGAAAATTAGCATAAAAATTTGCAGAAAAACGTCTAACCACGCGTTATGCTACAACTGGGTATATTTTTGAAACGGAATAAAATCGATGAAAAAAGCGCTTATTTCAGGTAAAGTTTGTACCAAAATTAAGAGAAATGAATGCCCTAACTGTACATAAAAAGATATCCGGGAAATTCTCACCAAAAACACCTAACCGCAACGGTTGAACTTTTTGGTTCAAAAATTTTCACTTTATGCTAATGGCTACACCAAATTGAGAGAAATTTTACAATAATTTTATTTTGTTTTATTTTTCCCCAATTTGAAGATAGGTTTACGGTGTATTTGACACATGAGCTTTCATGTCCTAAAAGCAGGATTTCCTAACACAACGGGAAATTTTTCTTATGCTAATTATTGACACATAATATGAGAGGGTCTCAAGATTGAGGTTTTCTGGTACCCCTTCCATAGTCCTTGCCGGACGAGGGATTTTTGCCGGCATAAAGCTCCCGCGAGGTTAGCCGCGGTTAGACGGGGTTAGAAACAGGTTCTAGCTAACCCCTTTTGGCCGTTATGGGGGTTTCTAACCACGTTGTAGTTTGGGAGGGGTTAGAGAAAAGTCAATTTCTGGCATAAAATTAATATTCTTGTTTTTTTTGGAGATTTCGCTTTGTATGTCAACTGAGGTAAACCTAAACCTAATTTCCACCAATTTTGAGAGCTAACCTCAAACTTTCACACTTAACCCTGACCGTGGATACTTTTACTAGCATAAATCCTAACCGCACTATAATTAGGGTTAGGGTTAGGGTTAGGTCTAAGATTAGGGTTAGGGATTAGGGTTTAGGGTTAGGGTTAGGGTTAGGGTTAGGGTTAGGGTTAGGGTTAGGGTTAGGGTTAGGGTTAGGGTTAGGGTTAGGGTTAGGGTTAGGGTTAGGGTTAGGGTTAGGGTTAGGGTTAGGGTTAGGGTTAGGGTTAGGGTTAGGGTTAGGGTTAGGGTTAGGGTTAGGGTTAGGGTTAGGGTTAGGGTTAGGGTTAGGGTTAGGGTTAGGGTTAGGGTTAGGGTTAGGGTTAGGGTTAGGGTTAGGGTTAGGGTTAGGGTTAGGGTTAGGGTTAGGGTTAGGGTTAGGGTTAGGGTTAGGGTTAGGGTTAGGGTTATGGTCCGACCTCCCAAATCAAGCTACTTTGGCTACCGTTATGCTACTATGGCGACACTCGAATGCTACTTTGGCTACACATATGCTAGTCTGGCTACCCTTGTGCTACTTTGGCGACAGTGGTTGTGCTACTTTGGCAACCTTTATGCTACTTGGCTACCCTTATGCTACTATGGCGACACAGTAAGAATGGTTTAAAACGACAAAGTCCAAATATGCTTTAAAAAATATCACCTCTAGGAAACATTTTTTCTCGACATATTATGACATTTTACATCGAATAAATCATAAAAAAAGTTGCATAAAAATTATAAAATTTGTATGACTTTTTTTGTGGTATGTCATATCATGCGGATATTTTTCAAGTTTCCATTAGAGATTAAGACAAATATTCTCTTGAAACATATTAAGCATGTACTTGTCTATAATAACGTGATCTAATGAATAAAAAAATGTGTTTCTTATGCTGGTTACGTAACGTTAAAAATATTTTTTTCCGACATCGCGCAATATATGTATGTTTCAAACTGTGATTATTTATTAGATACTTGCTTTTTAGAAGACGTATTCATACTGACAGATCATGTATGTTAGGTAGAAGATAACAAGATTGTTTTTTTAATTGTAACCTTATTATTAATGAAGTTACAGCAATTATATCAGCGCATATTTATTGTCCTGTTACTAAAATACATGCATGTTTCAAGTTACTTATATGCCGTGAAATATTTCTACTACATATGTGTTTGCCTGCATTATTATTGTTTAAATAACACTGAATATTGGTTGTTGAACATAATATATAAGACACAAAGATCTAGTGAATTATGATGAATTTATATGAGTCATTTTTATTGATATTTCCTTATGCTAATTTGGCTACATTATCTTTAATTAATACTTAACTAGTTATTTGCCGCTGTTATGTACATTTATGAGCCGCAATATAGTTTATTAACACATCATCATTATATTTTTAGCAATATATCCATATATACACGGCTATAAAACACTTTATTGATACTTCTTTGGATTATGCTAATCTGGCTACCCTTGTGCTAATTTTGCGACAGTTGTTGTGCTACTTTGGCTACATTATCTTTCATTAATACTTAACTAGTTATTTGCCGCTGTAAGATGCATTTATTAGCCACAATATAGTTTATTAACACGTCGTTATTATATTTTTAGCAATATATCCATATATACACGGCTATAAGACACTTTATTTATTGATTTATCGAATGTAGCCAAACTAGCATATTTCCTAACCCCAGGGTTTAGGAATTATGCTACTTTGCCTACATTTTTTTATAAGTTATATATGTCTTGAAATACTTCATTTACATATATGTTCTTGCATGTATAGATTGATATAAAGGATATTAAGACTATAACATGCATTTTACCTAATTAATCAGTGCATTATGATGTATTTATATGTGTTAAACGGTGGTTGTGCTACTTTGGTTACATTATCTTTCATTAATACTTAACTAGTTATTTGTCGCTGTAATATGCATTTATTAGCCACAATATAGTTTATTTACACGTCGTTATTATATTTTTAGCAATATATTCATATATACACGGCTATAAGACACTTTATTTATTAATTTATCGAATGTAGCCAAACTAGCATATTTCCTAACCCCAGGGTTAGGGTTAGGAATTATGCTACTTTGCCTACATTTTTTTTAAAAGCTATATATGTCTTGAAATACTTCATTTACATATATGTTCTTGCATGTATAGATTGATATAAAGGATATTAAGACTATAATATGCATTTTACCTAATTAATCAGTGCATTATGATGTATTTATATGTGTTAAACGGTGGTTGTGCTACTTTGGCTACATTATCTTTCATTAATACTTAACTAGTTATTTGCCGCTGTAATATGCATTTATTAGCCACAATATAGTTTATTAACACGTCGTTATTATATTTTTAGCAATATATCCATATATACACGGCTATAAGAGACTTTATTTATTGATTTATCGAATGTAGCCAAACTAGCATATTTCCTAACCCCAGGGTTTAGGAATTATGCTACTTTGCCTACATTTTTTTATAAGCTATATATGTCTTGAAATACTTCATTTACATATATGTTCTTGCATGTATATATTGATATAAAGGATATTAAGACTATAATATGCATTTTACCTAATTAATCAGTGCATTATGTATTTATATGTGTTAAACATAATTCTTCCAACGAAACCGAATTTGTAAGTGTTGGAATCTTAGATATTTTCCATATTTCTCAAATTATATCATTATTAATTCCATGACTGTATTAAATGATGTATGCCGAACAATATAAGCCCAAATAACTGTCTTTACCGTATAAAATGGGTACTATATGACCTAAACATGGACGTCGATTGTATAACTAATTAACGCACCGAAATCGAATAATTGTGTTTTAAAATCTTCGATATTCTCCATATTTCTCAAATTATTTTCCTTTTAATTCCATGGCTGTATTAAATAGTGTATGCGGAACAATATAAGCCCAAATAACTGTCTTTACCGTATAAAATGGGTACTATATGACCTAAACATGGACGTCGATTTAATAATTTATTAACGCACCGAAATCGAATAATTGTGTGTTGAAATCTTCGATATTTTTCATATTTCTCAAATTATTTTCCTTTTAATTCCATGGCTGTATTAAATAGTGTATGCGGAACAATATAAGCCCAAATAACTGTCTTTACCGTATAAAATGGGTACTATATGACCTAAACATGGACGTCGATTTAATAATTTATTAACGCACCGAAATCGAATAATTGTGTGTTGAAATCTTCGATATTTTCCATATTTCTCAAATTATATCATTATTAATTCCATGACTGTATTAAATGATGTATGCCGAACAATATAAGCCCAAATAACTGTCTTTACCGTATAAAATGGGTACTATATGACCTAAACATGGACGTCGATTGTATAACTAATTAACGCACCGAAATCGAATAATTGTGTTTTAAAATCTTCGATATTCTCCATATTTCTCAAATTATTTTCCTTTTAATTCCATGGCTGTATTAAATAGTGTATGCGGAACAATATAAGCCCAAATAACTGTCTTTACCGTATAAAATGGGTACTATATGACCTAAACATGGACGTCGATTTAATAATTTATTAACGCACCGAAATCGAATAATTGTGTGTTGAAATCTTCGATATTTTTCATATTTCTCAAATTATTTTCCTTTTAATTCCATGGCTGTATTAAATAGTGTATGCGGAACAATATAAGCCCAAATAACTGTCTTTACCGTATAAAATGGGTACTATATGACCTAAACATGGACGTCGATTTAATAATTTATTAACGCACCGAAATCGAATAATTGTGTGTTGAAATCTTCGATATTTTTCATATTTCTCAAATTATTTTCCTTTTAATTCCATGGCTGTATTAAAAAGTGTATGCGGAACAATATAAGCCCAAATAAGTGTCTGTATCGTTTTTAATGAGTACTTTACGAATTAAACATGCACCTTAATTGTACTACGAATTAATGTAACGAGTTCACAAAGTATCGATCTTGAATCACGTGTTATCAGTAGCCACGCCCCCACACGTCATTGGCTGAACTGGCCGCGTTAGTAGTGATCGATATAAAGAATATTAAGACAACGCGATATAAAATTCCTGATTAATAAATAAATTATGATGTATTTCTATGCGTTTTTAATTAATCAGTCATTTGTGCTAAAATGGTAACCATTTTTCATACAAACTTAACTTGTCTTTAAATGCAGATATGAATGTAAATATACATTAATCCAGTTTAGTAACACTTAATAATGATATAACAACAGTATATCTATATATACACGGTTTAAAAACAGTGTATTTAAGTATTAATCGAACGTCGTAATTTTAGCATTATTCCTAAACTCGAGGTTAATAGTGGGTAAATTATGCTAAATTAGTAACCATTTTTCATACATACTTAACTTGTTATTAACGGCAGATATTTATGTGAATATACCCTATTCCAGTTTATTAACACTTAATAATGATATTGCAACAGTATATCTATATATACACGGTTCAAAAATACCGTATTTAATTATTACTCAATTACAAATGTGTAGCCAAATTAGCATAAGACAGAAGTTTATGACGTAATAACTTGGTTATCTAGCATTATACGTTATCACATTTGTCCGATTTCATTAGGTCTCGCCCTAATCATAAGACATACAGAAAATAAGTTAAAAAGCACGGTTAGTATTTTTGTAATAAAAGCGTGAAAATCGGGGTTTTGAAATCTGCAATGTGTATGTAACTAATCAGGGTTAGGCAAAACAATCAAGAAATATCTAAAACAGTTGTATTTGTATTAAGTTAAATATTTGAAGTTTGTTTTAAAATACATAAACGATCGAAAATATTATTAAAAAATCAGATATAGAGACGTTTGAAAAATTGCATATTTTTTTTTTTTTATATAATTTTCAATGCAAAATATTGAAAAAATGTTTATATTAACATAATCTTAAAACCAATTTTAATGATACTTAGGATGTCAACTATAACATTTGAAAAGAATGTAGCCGTAGTTGCCTTCTATGAGTTAACTTTTATGGTTTATAAAAACATGTCATTTTCTCAATTATGCTGTTTTTTGCTATGTTTGAACTCGTATAACTTAAATACTATACATGATATTTAAAAGAAATCTGATGTTTTTAAAACCCTTGTGAGTGATTTATAATTGTAAATAAAGACATATTTGAAAAAGAAATGTTTAGAGCAAAACCTCTCACAAAATTCAATTGTTATTCGTCTTATGCTAATTTGACTACTTTTTTCACTTTATTATTTTCAAAGAAACATAAAGTTCCGTAATATCATGTTTTGATTTTTTTTTGGCTATAAAGTATCATGTCAGCGGCTAAAAACATGTGAAAGCCAGTATATAGACTGGCACAACCCCCAAAAAAGGGAAAAACATAACTTTCATCTTTTTTGCAGAAATATAGTTTTAAGTAAGATATCAATAATTTTATAGTTTAATTAAGTAAAACATATTGATGATAAACACATGTGATAAATACGCTCCTAAACCCCTATTATAAACATCATTAATAATTAATTATATGTAAAGTAGTAGGGTTAGCATGTTTGGTCGTGTAATGCTACTATGGCGACTATTAAAAAACTCTAACCCTACTCACTTAATGGGACTTATGGTATTAAATAAATGCTGAATTAAATATATTTCGATGGAATATATTGATTTATAATAAAAAAATGTCTAAATACAGTTATAAAACATAATACGTTTTACTTTGAAATGTTGGTGTTGATATGGTCCGTTATGCTAATTTGGTACCTTCGTTTTTGTAAAAATAATTAATATTCTTTAATTAGCAAACATTTAATCATACCAACCCTGTTAGCAACTCGCAAAAACTTAACTCTACCATGAAATATAGATGGCAGCTCTGTTAGATGACGCATTCAATTCCTTATGCTAATTGGTTACACAGAAAATGCAAGGTACGAAATGAACACACATTTAGCATAGGGTATAGCTTCATCCGACGAAACCTTTTTTCACCTGCCCCTAAAGTTTCCACGCGTTTAGAACGTTCATTAGGGGGTTAGAAGGGGTCGGCCGCTAACCCCTAATGGCCGTGAAAACATTTTCTAACCCCCTTACAGTATGTCAAAGGGTTAGCTTTAAGTAACTTTTTACCATATTTCTTTTAAATATCATATATGTTCAAATTATATATTATATTCCATAACAGTTGACTCAAATATAAAAACTGACCACAAAAACAAATTCAATGTTCCTATAGCAGGTTAAATAACCAATATATATAACTATTAAGTTTAAGTCGCAAATTTAGCATAATGCAGTTTCTAACCCTAACCCCAGAAAATCAGGTAACCATATTAGCATTACCTAAAAGTTTATGACGTAATAACTTGGTTATCGAACATCATACGTTGTGTCATTTGTGCGATTTAATTAGATCTCACCCTAATCATATGACATACAGAAAATAGGTTAAATAGCACGGTTAGTACTTTTGTAATAAAAGCGTAAAAATCCGGTTTTTGAAAACTTCAATGTTTTTGTAACTAATCAGTGTTGGCGATACAATTGAGAAATTTCTGAAAGAGATGTAGTTATAGAAAGTGAAATATTTGAAGTTTGATTTAAAATACATGAACGATCGTCATCATGTTTAAAACTTGGATATAGAGATGTTTGAAAATTCGCATTTTTTTTATTTTTTTTTAATTTTTCAATCCAAAATATTATAAAAAGTGTTCCTAATAACATCATCTTAAAACCTGTTTAAGTGATATTTGAATATGTTTACTATACTATATTAAAAGATTGTAGACACAGCTATCTTAAAAATGTTATTTCTTACGGTTTTAAAAACATGTCATTTTCTCAAAAATGCCGTTTTTGGCTATGTTTGAACTTGTATAACTTTAATACTCGAAACGATATTTAAAAGATCTCTAGTGTTTTCAAAAGCCTTTTTATTGATTTATAATTGTAAATAAATACATATTCGAAAACAAAATGTTTAGAGCAAAACCTGTCCCAAAATTCAAATGTTACTTTTCTTATGCTGATTTGGCTACTTTTTTTCCTTATGTTTTTTAAAAGAAATATAAAGTTACGTATTATCATGTCATGAAGTATTTTTTGTTATAAAACATCATAAAACGGCTAAATTATCTGTTTAAGGCAGTTTATAAACTCTGGCATCACATAAAAATTTAAAAAAAATGATTTTCATCTTTTTTGCACAAATAAAGTTTTAAGTCAGATATCAATAATTTCAGAGCTTAATTAAATAAAACAAATTGATAATAAACACATATACTAATTACGCTCCTAAACCATTATTATAAACATTATTAATAATTAATTGTATGTAAAGTAGTAGGGTTAGCTTGTTGCATCACCTTATGCTACTTTGATAACTTTTAAAAAACACTAAACCGACTCACTTAATGAGGCTTATTGTACTAAAAAAATGATGAATTAAATTTATTTCGATAGACTATAATGATTTATGATAAAAAAAATTGAAATGTAGTTTTTAAACATAATACGTTTCACTTTGAAATATCGGTACTGCTATGGTCCCTTATGCTATTTAGGTTACATGTTTTTTTATTTAAAAGCTATTATTTTTTTACTAGCCAACAACCATTCAGACCAACCCTGTTAGAAATTCACAAAAACTTAATTCTAACATATAATATAGGTGGCAGCTCTGTTAGATGACGCATTCAATTCCTTGTGCTAATTGGTTACACATAAAATGCAAGGTACGAAATGAACACACATTTTGCATAGGGTATAGATTCATCCGACGAAACCTTTTTTCACCTACCCCTAAAGTTTCCACGCGTTTAGAACGTTTATTAGGGGGTTAGAAGGGGTCGGCCGCTAACCCCTAATGGCCGTGAAAACATTTTATAACCCCCTTACAGTATGTCAAAGGGTTAGCTTTAAGTAACTTTTTTTCATATTTCTTTTAAATATCATATATGTTAAAATTATATAATGTGACGTAACCTTTAAACCATGTTTAAGGGTTAATTACGTAATGCCGCCCCCCTATATAGACTATAAACTCTAACCCCAGGGGGGGTGGCTACCCGCGATTAGCATAAGGGTTTGGACGCTAATTAGGGGTTAGGGTTAGGGTTAGGGTTAGGGTTAGGGTTAGGGTTAGGGTTAGGGTTAGGGTTAGGGTTAGGGTTAGGGTTAGGGTTAGGGTTAGGGTTAGGGTTAGGGTTAGGGTTAGGGTTAGGGTTAGGGTTAGGGTTAGGGTTAGGGTTAGGGTTAGGGTTGGGTTAGGGGTTAGGGTTAGGGTTAGGGTTAGGGTTAGGGTTAGGGTTAGGGTTAGGGTTAGGGTTAGGGTTAGGGTTAGGGTTAGGGTTAGGGTAGGGTTAGGGTTAGGGTTAGGGTTAGGGTTAGGGTTAGGGTTAGGGTTAGGGTTAGGGTTAGGGTTAGGGTTAGGGTTAGGGTTAGGGTTAGGGTTAGGGTTAGGGTTAGGGTTAGGGTTAGGGTTAGGGTTAGGGTTAGGGTTAGGGTTAGGGTTAGGGTTAGGGTTAGGGTTAGGGTTAGGGTTAGGGTTAGGGTTAGGGTTAGGGTTAGGGTTAGGGTTAGGGTTTAGGGTTAGGGTTAGGGTTAGGGTTAGGGTTAGGGTTAGGGTTAGGGTTAGGGTTAGGGTTAGGGCTATCTTGAAAACGCTAAGCGGACCTCGAAATGTCCACTTGACGCCAGTTTTGAGTAAAAAATGTCTTCTCGACGCCATTGAGGGCATGGGTCCCGCCTTAAGCGGACCTAAAACCGGCGCGTGGCGGACTTTTTGGCTATTAGCGGACTTTTTGTAAAAATGCCCTAGACAGACATTTTTGGACTTTTTTCGATTTCAGCAGTTATTCCCCTTTTGGAAGAACTTAGATTATTTTCGACCCGAAATACCGTCTATATTCAAAAAATTATTCTGAACTCAACATTGATGAAATTTTCATTTTTTTTTCATTAAATGTTGATTTAAGTATAGTAGCAGCCATTTTAATGAGGAATATGCATCTTGTAACTTAGAAAAGTATTGAAAAGTGACTTTGAAAAAAGAGGAAAAAAAGTCCATCTGACGCCAGTTCATGACAAAGCTATATAGGTTTAGAAATGTCCGCTAAAGGGAATGTGAGAGGTAGGCTTAGAATAAAAAAAAAGAAAATAGAAATTAAACACTTATTAAGAAAGGAATAGAAACCAGTTTTTGGGAAAATTTGCAGAAGGTCTTGATGTTTGAATATACATATTTTATGTTTAAAATTTCTCAACAGGATCTTTGCAATTACGGAAATAATTTTTAAATTACTTCCCCTTGACCGTAACACGGAAAACTGACTTTTTACTTGTTTTTGGGGTCGAAAAAATCCGGGTTTTTTTTTTTGGCAAAATCGATCTTTTTTAGTTCCATTTAATAAAGAACAGTTTTCTAAGACATCCTATGTTAAAAAATGTCAAAATACAATAATAATAGGCTGAAATATCGGCTTTGAAAATTGAAAAATGTTCTGTTAACGCCACATATGGTCAAGAAATGTTTAGGTTTAGGTTTAGGTTAAGCCCACATTTAACCTTTAGGGAACCTAACCTTTCCTCTAAATGGCGTTAAGCGGATCATCAAATTAGGAGATAATTTCGTATAAAAAATCGCAAAAGCAACCATTTTTAGACAGAAAATGCAGAACGTTTTTGTCTTCATATCAAATCTTTTATTGGGGGCCGATAATCGAAAAGACTTTATGCAATAGCGGCGATAATGTAAGTTACTTCCCTATGAGCATACACGTCAAATTGACAAAAGTACTTGCTTTCAGTCTTGGAATTTAGTTTTTTTTTCATCTATTTTTTCTTCAATGAACATAGACGTTGATCGACAGAGGATGATTTTCTAATTCATTTTAGGTTGTAATTATTTAAGATAAATCAACTATATGCTGAAATAATGACCTAAGAAGTATAGCCACTTAGCGCCAACTGAGAGCTGTCTAAACCCAAACCTAATACTTCCCTTAAATGGCGTTAAGCGGAACTTTAATTTATGACAAAAATAAAAATAAAAATAGATAATTGATTTAAAACGCAATAGTAACCACTTAAAGAAAAAAAGTCAAATACGTTGTTGTCTGTATCATAACTCTTTTTGAGTGTCGATATTCCAACACGCTTGTTGCAAAAGCGGAATTTATATAAAATTACTTCCCTTTTATCATACACGTGAAATTGACAAAAGTACTTGCTTTCAGTCTTGGATTTTTTTGGCTTTTTATTTTTTTTTTCATTTTTTCAATGAACAAAGACGTTGATCGACAGAGGATCGTTTTCTAAGCCATTATAGGTTGAAATTCTTTAAGAAAAAGACAACTATATGCTGAAATAATGACTTAAAAAGTATAGCCACTTAGCGCCAACTGAGAGCTCTCTAAACCTAAACCAGATCCTTCCCCTAAAAGGCGTTAAGCGGAACTTCAATTTGAGAGTAAAATAAAAATAAAAATAGATCATTTATTTAAAACGCAATAGTAACCACTAAAAGAAAAAAATGTCAAATACGTTGTTGTTTGTATAATAACTCTTTTTGGGTGTAGATATTCCAACACGCTTGTTGCAAAAGCGGAATTTATATAAAATTACTTCCCTTTTATCATACACGTCAAATTGACAAAAGTACTGGCTTTCAGTCTTGGATTTTTTTGGCTTTTTATTTTTTTTTTCATTTTTTCAATGAACAAAGACGTTGATCGACAGAGGATCGTTTTCTAAGCCATTATAGGTTGGAATTCTTTAAGAAAAAGACAACTATATGCTGAAATAATGACTTAAAAAGTATAGCCACTTAGCGCCAACTGAGAGCTCTCTAAACCTAAACCAGATCCTTCCCCTAAATGGCGTTAAGCGGAACTTCAATTTGAGAGTAAAATAAAAATAAAAATAGATCATTTATTTAAAACGCAATAGTAACCACTAAAAGAAAAAAATGTCAAATACGTTGTTGTTTGTATAATTACTATTTTTGAGTGTCGATATTCCAACACGCTTGTTGCAAAAGCGGAATTTATATAAAATTACTTCCCTTTTATCATACACGTCAAATTGACAAAAGTACTTGCTTTCAGTCTTGGATTTTTTTGGCTTTTTATTTTTTTTTCATATTTTCAATGAACAAAGACGTTGATCGACAGAGTATCGTTTTCTAAGCCATTATAGGTTGAAATTCTTTATGATAAACCAACTATATGCTGAAATAATGACTTAGGAAGTATAGCCACTTAGCGCCAACTGAGAGCTGTCTAAACCTAAACCAGATCCTTCCCCTAAAAGGCGTTAAGCGGAACTTCAATTTGAGAGTAAAATAAAAATAAAAATAGATCATTTATTTAAAACGCAATAGTAACCACTAAAAGAAAAAAATGTCAAATACGTTGTTGTTTGTATAATAACTCTTTTTGGGTGTAGATATTCCAACACGCTTGTTGCAAAAGCGGAATTTATATAAAATTACTTCCCTTTTATCATACACGTCAAATTGACAAAAGTACTGGCTTTCAGTCTTGGATTTTTTTGGCTTTTTATTTTTTTTTTTCATTTTTTCAATGAACAAAGACGTTGATCGACAGAGGATCGTTTTCTAAGCCATTATAGGTTGGAATTCTTTAAGAAAAAGACAACTATATGCTGAAATAATGACTTAAAAAGTATAGCCACTTAGCGCCAACTGAGAGCTGTCTAAACCTAAACCAGATCCTTCCCCTAAATGGCGTTAAGCGGAACTTCAATTTGAGAGAAAAATTAAAAAAAAAAGAAAAATCATGTGTTGAAAACGCAATAGTAACCATTAAAAACCATTTTGTCTGTAAATGATTTTTTTCTGGGTTGCCGATATTCCAACAAGCACTTGGTAATAGCGAAACTAATGTACAATATCTTCCCTCTGATCATACGCGTCGAATTTAAGAATAAAAAACATAATATTTTTTTGTATTTTGTTTCTATGAACATAGAAGTCGATCTAAAGAATATGGTTTTCAAAGTATTATAGTTTAAAATATTCAAGGTGAACTAACGATTGGTGAACTAATGACTTTGGGACCCTTACTAAAGGATTGTTTTAATTTAAACCTAGATATGCCTTAATATACGTACAGATTGTTATCGGTATCAATTAAAGTTCTAATAGTAATAAGTTTACACAGCATACACTTATTTATCAGACAATTTCCTCATAACCTTCTCCAAATATTTGATAAATAACTATTCTTTAGATAACTGTACCCATGTTTCTCCTAGTTTGCCATTCTAGCTCCTCAGTTTCTTACCGGCTTAGTATGTGCCATATACTGTCATTTGTGTTTCAATGACAAACAGCCAATTTTAATCTCAATATGTACTGGTCATCAATACATTTAAATTGTTTATCGTGAAAAATGTTTATCCCCTCCACACAACACGCCCACAGATACACACAGGCAAAGGTGTAAGCTTAGATACGTATTAGGATTATATGTTTCTTGTAGTTGCGAAGCAATAGGAACTAGCGTTTTGAAAAGCGTTGGTAGATAAGAATATGGATCTTTATTTCTAAAACATGGTTCTTATTCGTTCACTTAAGCATGGTACAATACCAGGTTCATCTCCAGCATCATTGACATTATTGCTATCTATATCTTACAGGCTGATTTTGGAAACAAATATATTACTCTCGGTCAAGAAAAGAAGAGGCTAATGATAGCCTAGGGAGGACGTTCTGCTACAGTGGCACCACACAATGAAGAGCTAAACCAGTTTGGTTCTCTCCGCAATAAAACGATAGCCCAAAGGTCCAACTTACAATTGCAACTAGACCAAGCGTTAACTCCGTTACCCAGTCATCAGGTGTCACCAACTCCGTTACCCAGTCACTAGGTGACACCCAATAACCAGGTGTCACCAACTTCGTTACCCGGTCACTAGGACTTCGTTACCTAGTCACTAGGTGTCAGCGACTAACCAGGTGTCACTCATTCGTTAACCCTGTCACCAGGACTCGGTTACCCAATTACTAGGCGTCACCCGCTAACCAGGTGTCACACACTCCGTTACCCCGGCACTATGTGTCACCCAATAACCAAGTGTCACCAACTTTGTTACCCGGTCACTAGGACTTCGTTACCTAGTCACTATGTGTCACTAACTAAAGAGGTGTAACCCACTTCGTTACCCAGTAACTAGGTTTTACCTTCTCCGTTATCCAGTCACTAGGTGTCACCCACTAACCAGGTTTCGCCAACTCTGCTACCCAGTCACTAGGAGTGACCAACTAACCAGAAGTCACCCATCTCGTTACCCAGTCACTAGGACTACGTTACCAAGTCATTTGGTAGAACCCACTAACACACTAATCAGCTATCACCCACTCCGTTTCCCAGTCATTAGGTATCACCTAGGTATCACCCATCTCCTTAACCAGTCACTTGGACTCCGTTACCCCGTCACTAGGTGTCACTCACTCCGTTACACTAGGTTTCATCCACTTACCAGTTGTCACCCTCTGCGTTACCCAGTCACAAGGTATAACCTACTAAACACGTGTCAACCACTATGTTCCCCAGTCACTAGGTGTCACCCAATAGCCATTAGCCAACTGTCACCCACTAGCCAACTGTCACCCACTTCCTTAACCAGTCACTTGGACTCTGTTACCTAGTCATTAATGTCACCAACTAACTAGGTGTCACCCACTAACCAGGTGTCACCCATTGGGTTACCTAGCCACTCGGACTCCATCACCTAGTCACTAGGTGTCACCAACTTACAAGGTGTCGGCTACACCGTTACCTAGTCACTAGGTGTCACACACTAACAACGTGTCACCACCTGCGTTACCCAGTCACTAGGTATCACCTACTTACCACGTGTCACCCACTCTGTTTCCCACCCTCTAGGTGTCACCCACTTCCTAACCCAATTACGTGGATTCCGTTACCCAGTCACTAAGTGTCACCTAATAACTATGTGTCACCAACACCGTGACCCAGGGACTATGTGTCATCCATTCCGTTACCCAGTGACTAGGTGTCATTCACTCTGGTACCCAGTGACTGGGTGTCAACAACTAACCAGGTGTCAGCTAATTCGTAACCCAGTCACAAGGACTCCGTTACGCAATCACTAGGTGTCACCCACACCTTTTATCCAATCACTAGGTGTCACCCACTCCTTGATCCCATCACTAGGTGTCACCCACGCTTTTATCCAATCACTAGGTGTCACCCACGCCTTAATCCAATCACTAGGTGTCACCCACACCTTTATCCAATCACTAGGTGTCACCCACGCTTTTATCCAATCACTAGGTGTCACCCACACCTTTATCCAATCACTTGGTGTCACCCTCTCCTTTATCCAGTCGCTAAATGTCACCGACTTCTTTATCCAATCACTAGGTGTCACCCACTCCTTTATCCAATCACTAGGTGTCACCCACTCCGTTACCAAATCACTAGATGTCACCCACTCCTTTATTCAATCACTAGTTGTCACCCACTCCTTTTTACAATCACTAGGTGTCACCTACTGCTTTATCCAATCACTAGGTGTCACCCACTCCTTTATCCAATCACTAGGTGTCACCCACTCACTCCTTTATCCAATCACTAGGTGTCACCCACTCCTTTATCCAATTACTAGATGTCACCCACTCCTTTTTACAATCACTAGGTGTCACCCTCTCCTTTATCCAATCACTAGGTGTCACCCACTCCTTTATCCAATCACTAGGTGTCACCCACTCACTCCTTTATCCAATCACTAGGTGTCACCCACTCACTCCTTTATCCAATCACTAGGTGTCACCCACTCACTCCTTTATCCAATCACTAGGTGTCACCCACTCCTTTATCCAATCACTAGGTGTCACCCACTCCTTAATCCAATCACTAGGTGTCACCCACTCCATTATCCAATCACTAGGTGTCACCCACTCCTTTATTAAATCACTAGGTGTAACCCACTCCGTTATCCAGTCGCTACGTGTCACCGACTCCGTTATCCAAACACCAGGTGTCACCAACTAACCAGCTGTCACCCAGTTCGTTACCCAGTCGTTAGGACTCCGTTACTTAGTCACTAAGTGTCTAACCATATGCTAAAATAATGACTTCGGACGTATGGCCACTTAGCGCCAAATGAGAGTTGTCTAAACCTTAACCCAATCCTTCCTATAAATGGCGTTAAGCGAAAGTTCTATTAAGAAGAAAAATACCCAGTCACTAGTTTTCAACCACTAACCAGGTTTCACCCACTCGGTTAACAAGTCACTAGTTGTCACCTACTCTGTTACGCAGTCACTACGTGTCAACCACTTCGCTACCCAGTCACTAGGTGTCACCTACTAACAAGTGGTCACCCACTTCGTAACTCAGTCACTAGGACTCCTTTACCCAGTCACTAGGTGTCACTCATTAACCAGGTGTAACCCACTACATTACCCAGTCGCTAAGTGTCACCCACTCCGTTATCCAAACACTATGTGTCACCAACTAGCCAAGTATCACCCTCTGCGTTTCCAAGTAACTAGGATGTCGTTTACTAGGTGTCAACCACTAACTATGTGTCACCCACTTCGTTACCCAGTCACTAGATGTCATCCATTCCTTTATCCAATCACTAGGTGTAACCAACTCCTTTATCCAATCACTAGGTGTCACCCACTCCTTTATCCAAGCACTAGGTGTCATCCAATCCTTTATCCAATCACTAGGTGTCACCCACTCCTTTATCCAATCACCAGGTGTCACCCACTCCTTTATCCAATCACTAGGTGTCACCCACTCCTTTATCCAATTATTGGTGTCACCCACTCCTTTATTCAATCACTAGGTGTAACCCACTCCGTTACCCAGTCACTAGGTGTCACCCAATAACCAGCTGTCACCCAGTTCGTTACCAAGTCGCTAGATGTCACCCATTCCTTTATCCAATCACTAGGTGTCACCCACTCCTTTATCCAATCACTAAATGTCACCCACTCCTTATCCAATCACTAGATGTCACCAAATCCTTTATCCAATCAGTAGGCGTCCCCCACTCTTTTATCCAATCACTAAGTGTAACCGACTCCGTTACCCAGTCACCAGGTTTCATCCACTCCTTTATCCAATCACTAAATGTCACCCACTCATTTATTCAATCACTAGGTGTCACCGCCTCCTTTATCCAATCACTAGGTGTCACCCACTCCATTATCCAATCACTAAATGTCACCCACTCCTTTATCCAATCACTAGGTGTCACCCACTCCTTTATCTAATCTCTTGTTGTCACCCACACCTTAATCCAATCACTAGGTGTCACCCACTCCTTTATCCAATCACTAGGTGTCACCCACTCTTTTATCCTATCACTAGATGTCAACCACTCCTTTATCCAGTCGCTAAATGTCACCGACTTCTTTATCCAATCACTAGGTGTCACCCACTCCTTTATCCAATCACTAGGTGTCACCCACTCCTTTATCTAATCACTTGTTGTCACCCACACCTTAATCCAATCACTAGGTGTCACCCACTCCTTTATCCAATCACTAGGTGTCACCCACTCTTTTATCCTATCACTAGGTGTCAACCACTCCTTTATCCAGTCGCTAAATGTCACCGACTTCTTCATCCAATCACTAGATGTCACCCACTACTTTATCCAATCACTAGGTGTCACCCACTCCCATATCCAATCACTAGGTGTCACCCACTTCTTTATCCAATCACTAGGTGTCACCAACTCCTTTATTCAATCACTAGGTGTCACCCACTCCGTTACCCAGTCACTAGGTGTCACCCACTAACCAGCTGTCACCCAGTCGCTAAAACTCCGTTACTAAGTCACTAAGTGTTTAACCATATGCTTTAATAATGACTTAGGGAGTATGGCCACTTAGCGCCAAGTAAGAGCTGTCTAACCCTTAACTCCATCATTCCTATCAATGGCGTTAAGCGAAACTTTAATTTAGAAGAAAAATACCTAGTCACTAGGTTTCAACCACTAACCAGGTTTCACCCACTCGGTAAGCAAGTCACTAGTTGTCACCTACTCTGTTACGCAGTCACTACGTGTCAACCGCTTCGTTACCCAGTCACTAGGTGTCACCTACTAACAAGTGGTCATCCACTTCGTTACTCAGTCACTAGGAATCCTTTACCCAGTCACTAGGTGTCACCCATTAACCAGGTGTAACCCACTCCGTTACCCAGGCGCGAAGTGTCACCCACTCCGTTATCCAAACACTATGTGTCACCCACTAGCCAAGTATCACCCTCTGCGTTTCCAAGTAACTAGGATGTCGTTTACTAGGTGTCAACCACTAACTATGTGTCACCCACTTCCTTACCCAGTCACTAGGTGTCACCCACTCACTCCTTTATACAATCACTAGGTGTCACCCACTCACTCCTTTATCCAATCACTAGGTGTCACCCACTCCTTTATCCAATCCATAGGTGTCACCCACTCCTTAATCCAATCACTAGGTGTCACCCACTCCATTATCCAATCACTAGGTGTCACCCACTCCTTTATTAAATCACTAGGTGTAACCCACTCCGTTATCCAGTCGCTACGTGTCACCGACTCCGTTATCCAAACACCAGGTGTCACCAACTAACCAGCTGTCACCCAGTTCGTTACCCAGTCGTTAGGACTCCGTTACTTAGTCACTAAGTGTCTAACCATATGCTAAAATAATGACTTCGGACGTATGCCCACTTAGCGCCAAATGAGAGTTGTCTAAACCTTAACCCAATCCTTCCTATCAATGGCGTTAAGCGAAAGTTCTATTAAGAAGAAAAATACCCAGTCACTAGTTTTCAACCACTAACCAGGTTTCACCCACTCGGTTAACAAGTCACTAGTTGTCACCTACTCTGTTACGCAGTCACTACGTGTCAACCACTTCGCTACCCAGTCACTAGGTGTCACCTACTAACAAGTGGTCACCCACTTCGTAACTCAGTCACTAGGACTCCTTTACCCAGTCACTAGGTGTCACCCATTAACCAGGTGTAACCCACTACATTAACCAGTCGCTAAGTGTCACCCACTCCGTTACCCAAACACTATGTGTCACCAACTAGCCAAGTATCACCCTCTGCGTTTCAAAGTAACTAGGATGTCGTTTACTAGGTGTCAACCACTAACTATGTGTCACCCACTTCGTTACCCAGTCACTAGATGTCACCCACTCCTTTATCCAATCACTAGGTGTAACCAACTCCTTTATCCAATCACTAGGTGTCACCCACTCCTTTATCCAAGCACTAGGTGTCATCCAATCCTTTATCCAATCACTAGGTGTCACCCACTCCTTTATCCAATCACCAGGTGTCACCCACTCCTTTATCCAATCACTAGGTGTCACCCACTCCTTTATCCAATCAATAGGTGTCACCCACTCCTTTATTCAATCACTAGGTGTAACCCACTCCGTTACCCAGTCACTAGGTGTCACCCAATAACCAGCTGTCACCCAGTTCGTTACCAAGTCGCTAGATGTCACCCATTCCTTTATCCAATCACTAGGTGTCACCCACTCCTTTATCCAATCACTAAATGTCACCCACTCCTTATCCAATCACTAGATGTCACCAAATCCTTTATTCAATCAGTAGGCGTCCCCCACTCTTTTATCCAATCACTAAGTGTAACCGACTCCGTTACCCAGTCACCAGGTTTCATCCACTCCTTTATCCAATCACTAAATGTCACCCACTCCTTTATTCAATCACAAGGTGTCACCGCCTCCTTTATCCAATCACTAGGTGTCACCGCCTCCATTATCCAATCACTAAATGTCACCCACTCCTTTATCCAATCACTAGGTGTCACCCACTCCTTTATCTAATCTCTTGTTGTCACCCACACTTTAATCCAATCACTAGGTGTCACCCACTCCTTTATCCAATCACTAGGTGTCACCCACTCTTTTATCCTATCACTAGATGTCAACCACTCCTTTATCCAGTCGCTAAATGTCACCGACTTCTTTATCCAATCACTAGGTGTCACCCACTCCTTTATCCAATCACTAGGTGTCACCCGCTCCTTTATCTAATCACTTGTTGTCACCCACACTTTAATCCAATCACTAGGTGTCACCCACTCCTTTATCCAATCACTAGGTGTCACCCACTCTTTTATCCTATCACTAGGTGTCAACCACTCCTTTATCCAGTCGCTAAATGTCACCGACTTCTTTATTCAATCACTAGGTGTCACCCACTACTTTATCCAATCACTAGGTGTCACCCACTCCCATATCCAATCACTAGGTGTCACCCACTTCTTTATCCAATCACTAGGTGTCACCAACTCCTTTATTCAATCACTAGGTGTCACCCACTCCGTTACCCAGTCACTAGGTGTCACCCACTAACCAGCTGTCACCCAGTCGCTAAAACTCCGTTACTAAGTCACTAAGTGTTTAACCATATGCTTAAATAATGACTTAGGGAGTATGGCCACTTAGCGCCAAGTAAGAGCTGTCTAACCCTTAACCCCATCATTCCTATCAATGGCGTTAAGCGAGACTTTAATTTAGAAGAAAAATACCTAGTCACTAGGTTTCAACCACTAACCAGGTTTCACCCACTCGGTAAGCAAGTCACTAGTTGTCACCTACTCTGTTACGCAGTCACTACGTGTCAACCGCTTCGTTACCCAGTCACTAGGTGTCACCTACTAACAAGTGGTCACCCACTTCGTTACTCAGTCACTAGGAATCCTTTACCCAGTCACTAGGTGTCACCCATTAACCAGGTGTAACCCACTCCGTTACCCAGGCGCGAAGTGTCACCCACTCCGTTATCCAAACACTATGTGTCACCCACTAGCCAAGTATCACCCTCTGCGTTTCCAAGTAACTAGGATGTCGTTTACTAGGTGTCAACCACTAACTATGTGTCACCCACTTCGTTACCCAGTCACTAGATGTCACCCACTCCTTTATACAATCACTAGGTGTCACCCACTCCTTTATCCAATCACTAGGTGTCACCGACTCCTTTATCCAATCACTAGGTGTCACCCACTCCTTTATCCAATCACTAGGTGTCACCCACTCCTTTATTCAATCACTAGGTGTAACCCATTCCATTTCCCAGTCACTAGGTGTCACCTACTAACAAGTGGTCACCCACTTCGTTACTCAGTCACTAGGAATCCTTTACCCAGTCACTAGGTGTCACCCATTAACCAGGTGTAACCCACTCCGTTACCCAGGCGCGAAGTGTCACCCACTCCGTTATCCAAACACTAGGTGTCACCCACTCCTTTATCAAATCACTAGGTGTAACCCATTCCATTTCCCAATCACTAGGTGTCACTCAGTAACCAGCTGTCACCCAGTTCCTTACCCAGTCGCTAAAACTCCATTACTAAGTCACTAAGTGTCTAACCATATGCTAAAATAATGACTTCGGAAATATGGCCACTTAGCGCCAAATGAGAGTTGTCTAAACCTTAACCCAATACTTCCTATCAATGGCGTTAAGCGAATCTTTAATTTAGAAGAAAAATACCTAGTCACTAACCAGGTTTCACCCACTCGGTTAGCAAGTCACTAGTTGTCACCTACTCTGTTACGCAGTCACTACGTCTCAACCGCTTCGTTACCCAGTCACCAGGTGTCACCAACTAATAAGTGGTCACCAACTTCGTTACTCAGTCACTAGGACTCCTTTACCCAGTCACTAGGTGTCACCCATTAACCAGGTGTAACCCACTACATTACCCAGTCGCTAAGTGTCACCCACTCCGTTACCCAAACACTATGTGTCACCCACTAGCCAAGTATCACCCTCTGCGTTTCAAAGTAACTAGGATGTCGTTTACTAGGTGTCAACCACTAACTATGTGTCACCCACTTCGTTACCCAGTCACTAGATGTTACTCATTCCTTTATCGAATCACTAGGTGTCACCCACTCCTTTATCCAATCACTAAATGTCAACCACTCCTTATCCAATCACTAGGTGTCACCAAATCCTTTATCCAATCAGTAGGCGTCCCCCACTCTTTTATCCAATCACTAGGTGTAACCGACTCCGTTACCCAGTCACCAGGTTTCATCCACTCTTTTATCCAATCACTAAATGTCACCCACTCCTTTATTCAATCACTAGGTGTCACCCACTCCATTATCCAATCACAAGGTGTCACCCACTCCTTTATTAAATCACTAGGTGTAACCCACTCCGTTACCCAGTCGCTACCTGTCACCGACTCCGTTATCCAAACACCAGGTGTCTCCAACTAACCAGCTGTCACCCAGTTCGTTACCCAGTCGTTAGGACTCCGTTACTAAGTCACTAAGTGTCTAACCATATGTTAAAATAATGACTTCGGAAGTATGGCCACTTAGCGCCAAATGAGAGTTGTCTAAACCTTAACCCAATCCTTCCTATAAATGGCGTTAAGCGAAAGTTCTATTAAGAAGAAAAATACCCAGTCACTAGGTTTCAACCACTAACCAGGTTTCACCCACTCGGTTAACAAGTCACTAGTTGTCACCTACTCTGTTACCCAGTCACTAGGTGTCACCTACTAACAAGTGGTCACCCACTTCGTTACTCAGTCACTAGGACTCCTTTACGCAGTCACTAGGTGTCACCAATTAACCAGGTGTAACCCACTCAGTTACCTAGTCGCTAAGTGTCACCCACTCCGTTATCCAAACACTATGTGTTTCCCACTAGCCAAGTATCACCCACTGCGTTTCCAAGTAACTAGAAGTCACCCACTCATTTATCCAAGCACTAGGTGTCACCCATTCATTTATCCAAGCATTAGGTGTAATCCACTCCTTTATCCAACCGCTAGGTGTCACCCACTCCTTTATCCAATCACTAGGTGTCACCAACTCCTTTATCCAATCACAAGGTGTCACCCACTCCTTTATCCAATCGCTAGGTGTCACCAACTCCTTCATCCAAACACTAGGTGTCACCGACTCCGTTACCAAGTCACCAGGTTTCATCCACTCCTTTATCCAGTCACCAGGTGTCACCCACTCCTTAATCTAATCACTAAATGTCACCCACTCATTTATCCAATCACAAGGTGTCACCCACTCCTTTATCCAATCACTAGGTGTCACCCACTCCATTATCCAATCACTAAATGTCACCCACTCCTTATCCAATCACTAGGTGTCACCCACTCCTTTATCCAATTACTAGGTGTCACCCATTCCTTTATCCAATCACTAGGTGTCACCCACTCCATTATCCAATCACTAGGTGTCACCCACTCCTTTATTAAATCACTAGGTGTAACCCACTCCGTTACCAGTCGCTACGTGTCACCGACTCCGTTATCCAAACACCAGGTGTCTCCAACTAACCAGCTGTCACCCAGTTCGTTACCCAGTCGTTCGGACTCCGTTACTAAGTCACTAAGTGTCTAACCATATGCTAAAATAATGACTTCGGAAGTATGGCCACTTAGCGCCAAATAAAAGTTGTCTAAACCTTAACCCAATCCTTCCTATAAATGGCGTTCAGCGAAAGTTCTATTTAGAAAAAAATACCCAGTCACTAGTTTTCAACCACTAACCAGGTTTCACCCACTCGGTTAACAAGTCACTAGTTGTCACCTACTCTGTTACGCAGTCACTACGTGTCAACCACTTCGCTACCCAGTCACTAGGTGTCACCTACTAACAAGTGGTCACCCACTTCGTTACTCAGTCACTAGGACTCCTTTACCCAGTCAACCATCAACCAGGTGTAACCTGCTCCGTTACCCAGTCACTAGGTGTCACCCACTCCTTTATCCAATCACTAGGTGACGCCCACTAACCAGCTGGCACCCAGTTCGTTACCCAGTCGCTAGGACTCCGTTACTAAGTCACTAAGTGTCTAACTATATGCTAAAACAATGACTTAGGAAGCATGGCTACTTAGCGCCAACTGAGAGTTGTCTAAATCTACACGTTAAATTGACAAAAGTACTTGCTTTCTGTCTTGGATTCTTTTTTTTTTTTAATTTTTCTTCAATGAACATATACGTTGATCGACAGAGAATGGTTTTCTAAGCCATTATTGGTTGAAATTCTTTAAGATAAACCAACTTTATGCTGAAATAATAACTTAGGAAGTATAGCCACTTAGCGCCAACTGAGAGCTGTCTAAACCTAAACCCGATCCTTCCCCTAAATGGCGTTAAGCGGAACTTATATATATAGGTTACCTCCCCTTTTTAAATTAAAATAAAAATGACTTAAATTGATTTTGCTGTATGGCTTTTATTTCATCCACTTTAATTATCCCATAACAATATAAGTTCCTTATTGATATTTCCTTGTCAGTTATTTCTGATCAGTGATGATTAGAGACGATGTAACACAACTTAGAAACAAATTTAGTAATCTGAAAGTATCGCCATCATTATTAATATAAACAGTAAGTTGTTTAATATATTTCAACTCTCACAATGGCAACTGGTGAGGAGATCATGTACATTATGTTTCCACGCGCAAGCGATCTCACACGAGTGAAACTTCGCGTGGAAAATAGTGGACTTTACTGCACAGAACATGCTGTTGCCAGGGAGGACCTCCTGTGCTTCTATCTGTGTATCCGCATCAGGGACGCCGACTGGCTCCTGAGGTGGATGGACAGAGAGAGGATAGTCTACGAATTGTAGACTCAGGTCCCTCCTAGCTCAGCGTGCTCATTGTACATATGTATATACGTTGCCGATTCATTCCAGGTAGGAATGATTCCCTCAGAATATAAACGAAATAAAGTTGGGAAACATCCGACGTGTCTTTTCATAAATGTTTTTAAAAAGCTAAATTTCAATGCACGTAGACGTTAATCGACAGAGTATGGTTTTCTAAGACAATATAGGTTGAAATTCTTTAAGATAAACCAACTTTATGCTTAAATAATGACTTAGGAAGTATAGCCACTTAGCGCCAACTGAGAGCTGTCTAAACCGAAACCCAATACTTCCCCTAAATGGCGTTAAGCGAAACTTCAATTTAGAAGAAAAATACCCAGTCACTAGTTTTCAACCACTAACCAGGTTTCACCCACTCGTTTTAGCAATATACTAGTTGTCACCTACTCTGTTACGCAGTCACTACGTGTCAACCACTTCGTTACCCAGTCACTAGGTGTCACCTACTAACAAGTGGTCACCCACTTCGTAACTCAGTCATTAGGACTCCTTTACCCAGTCACTAAGTGTCACCCATTAACCAGGTATATCTTAAGGTTACGAAGTGACTAGATATTTAACCATATGCTAAAATAATGTCTTGGGAAGTATGACCACTTAGCGCCAACTGAAAGTTGTTTAACCTAAACCCAATCCTTTTTCTAGATGGCGTTAAGCGTAACTTCAATTTAGGAGAAAAATAAAAATGAATCATGTATTTAAAATTTTTTAAAGACAAAAAGTCCAATACGTTTTTGTCAGAATATTGACTTTTTGGGTTCCGATATTCCATCATACTTAATGTCACTTACTTTTCTTTACAATAACCCAATGATCGAAATATTTCGTGAAGCAAACCTATTTTTAACGTATGATCTACTAATCCTCAATATCTTCCTCGGAATTAGTAACCCTTCCTTAACATCCTCCAGTCTTAACATAGTCATCGTATTTTATATAAAGACAGAATATCCCCAAAATAAATCCTCGAAAATAAGCGTTGACGTTTTAGTTTGTATTATTTAATGTTAAAGTTTCGGCAACTATTTCTTAGCTCATGAGAAACCAGGAAATTAAAGGCAACACTTCAATCGAAAATTAATAGGCCAACTTGTAGTTTTGTGCTGGAGTTTCTATCACTTTTAAGATTGAAATAAACAGATGTTGTATTGTGATTAGACTTCTTGCCTGTAAGAAAAATGTAGGCACTAATGTGATTCAACAACTGAAGTTCATCGTACCTTATTTTTCGTTTGGTTTAGCTGATCAAATCGAATGTCATTAATCTTTTATATAGTAATGAATGTAGTTACTGTTTTGGAAAGACTAACTGTAATTAAAAACAAAATGAATCACTCGATAAGACCAACATGTTGTATACTACAAAATGTGGCCACTACATGTCATCTTTCCATAAATATTGTGACTGTTCTTAAACGAATTCCCTTCATTTTTTATATCACATATTGTGTACGCATTGTGTTAAAGAATCCGTGAAAGATTTGTCCGAATTAAATAAGAGGACACCAAAGTTTTGCACTATACAAATAGGTCTGCTTAACGCAAGATGTGGGCGCTAAAATATCAACTACATTTTAAGCTAATACGACCATTTTATTAATATTTTTGTTCCTATCAAATAGATAACCCCCATCTTTCCTATAAATACTTTGTAAACACATCTACATAGAAGATTATCGACATGAAAATAGAAAACACAAAGTATTGCAACATTAAATAAGGTCTGCTCAACGCAAAATGTGGGCACTTTAGTAATGTTGTAGTAGGAGATTAGCTGACCTTCATTTAATCAATACTTGGGCCGCTCTTAAACAAATTATCTTAATATTTCATAAAAAGAATTTGTACTTGTTGTTTTAAAAGATCTACGGAAGGTTCGTTTAACATTAAAATGGGGGAAATGAAAGTGATGCAAAATTTGAATAGGTCTGCTAAACGCATGTTATGGCACTGTTATAGCCCACATTATACGCCTAGCGGACTTGCTTTATTTTCATATTTTGGCCGCAGGTATCTCCTATTTTGTCATCTAAGTTGTATTTGAACACACACTCTTTCATAAAAAGAGGTTGTACTTGTTGTTTTAAAAGATCTACGGAAGATTTGTTCAACATTAAAATAGAGGTAATGAAAGTAATGCAAAATGTGAATAGGTCTGCTAAACGCATGCTGTGGCACTGTTATAGCCCACATTTACGCCTAGCGGACTTGCTTCATATTCATATTTTGGCCGCAAGGTATCTCCTATTTTATCATCTAAGTTGTATTTGAACAGACACTGTTTAAAACGATTGACGACAGTGTTCTTTTCTTTACAATAACCCAATGATCGAGATATTTCGTGAAGCAAACCTATTTTTAACGTATGATCTACTAATCCTCAATATCTTCCTCGGAATTAGTAACCCTTTTTTAACATCCTCCAGTCTAAACAAAGTCGTCGTATTTTATATAAAGACAGAATATCCCCAAAATAAATCCTCGAAAATAAGCGTTGACGTTTAATTTTGTATTATTTAATGTTAAAGTTTCGGCAACTATTTCTTAGCTCATGAGAAACCAGGAAATTAAAGGCAAGACTTCAATCGAAAATTAATAGGCCAACTTGTAGTTTTGTGCTGGAGTTTTTATCACTTTTAAGATTGTATTGTGCCTAGCGGACTTGCTTCATTTTCATATTTTGGCCGCAGGTATCTCCTATTTTGTCATCTCAGTTGTATTTGAACAGACACTGTTTAAAACGATTGACGACAGTGTTCTTTTCTTTACAATAACCCAATGATCGAAATATTTCGTGAAGCAAACCTATTTTTAACGTATGATCTACTAATCCTCAATATCTTCCTCGGAATTAGTAACCCTTCCTTAACATCCTCCAGTCTTAACAAAGTCATCGTATTTTATATAAAGACAGAATATCCCCAAAATAAATCCTCGAAAATAAGCGTTGACGTTTTAGTTTGTATTATTTAATGTTAAAGTTTCGGCAACTATTTCTTAGCTCATGCGAAACCAGGAAATTAAAGGCAAGACTTCAATCGAAAATTAATAGGCCAACTTGTAGTTTTGTGCTGGAGTTTCTATCACTTTTAAGATTGAAATAAACAGATGTTGTATTGTGATTAGACTTCTTGCCTGTAAGAAAAATGTAGGCACTAATGTGATTCAACAACTGAAGTTCATCGTACCTTATTTTTCGTTTGGTTTAGCTGATCAAATCGAATGTCATTAATCTTTTATATAGTAATGAATGTAGTTACTGTTTTGGAAAGACTAACTGTAATTAAAAACAAAATGTATCACTCGATAAGACCAACATGTTGTATACTACAAAATGTGGCCACTACATGTCATCTTTCCATAAATATTGTGACTGTTCTTAAACGAATTCCCTTCATTTTTCATATCACATATTGTGTACGCATTGTGTTAAAGAATCCGTGAAAGATTTGTCCGAATTAAATAAGAGGACACCAAAGTTTTGCACTATACAAATAGGTCTGCTTAACGCAAGATGTGGGCGCTAAAATATCAACTACATTTTAAGCTAATACGACCATTTTATTAATATTTTTGTTCCTATCAAATAGATAACCCCCATCTTTCCTATAAATACTTTGTAAACACATCTGCATAGGAGATTATCGACATGAAAATAGAAAACACAAAGTATTGCAACATTAAATAAGGTCTGCTCAACGCAAAATGTGGGCACTTTAGTAATGTTGTAGTAGGAGATTAGCTGACCTTCATGTAATCAATACTTGGGCCGCTCTTAAACAAATTATCTTAATATTTCATAAAAAGAATTTGTACTTGTTGTTTTAAAAGATCTACGGAAGGTTCGTTTAACATTAAAATGGGGGAAATGAAAGTGATGCAAAATTTGAATAGGTCTGCTAAACGCATGCTGTGGCACTGTTATAGCCCACATTATACGCCTAGCGGACTTGCTTCATTTTCATATTTTGGCCGCAGGTATCTCCTATTTTGTCATCTAAGTTGTATTTGAACACACACTCTTTCATAAAAAGAGGTTGTACTTGTTGTTTTAAAAGATCTACGGAAGATTCGTTCAACATTAAAATAGAGGAAATGAAAGTAATGCAAAATGTGAATAGGTCTGCTAAACGCATGCTGTGGCACTGTTATAGCCCACATTTACGCCTAGCGGACTTGCTTCATATTCATATTTTGGCCGCAAGCTATCTCCTATTTTATCATCTAAGTTGTATTTGAACAGACACTGTTTAAAACGATTGACGACAGTGTTCTTTTCTTTACAATAACCCAATGATCGAGATATTTCGTGAAGCAAACCTATTTTTAACGTATGATCTACTAATCCTCAATATCTTCCTCGGAATTAGTAACCCTTTTTTAACATCCTCCAGTCTAAACAAAGTCGCCGTATTTTATATAAAGACAGAATATCCCCAAAATAAATCCTCGAAAATAAGCGTTGACGTTTAAGTTTGTATTACTGAATGTTAAAGTTTCGGCAACTATTTCTTAGCTCATGAGAAACCAGGAAATTAAAGGCAAGACTTCAATCGAAAATTAATAGGCCAACTTGTAGTTTTGTGCTGGAGTTTCTATCACTTTTTAGATTGAAATAGACAGATGTTGTATTGTGATTAGACTTCTTGCCTGTAAGAAAAATGTAGGCACTAATGTGATTCAACAATTAAAGTTCATCGTACCTTATTTTTCGTTTGGTTTAGCTGATCAAATCGAATGTCATTAATCTTTTATATAGTAATGAATGTAGTTACTGTTTTGGAAAGACTAACTGTAATTAAAAACAAAAGGTATCACTCGATAAGACCAACATGTTGTATGCTACAAAATGTGGCCACTACATGTCATCTTTCCATAAATATTGTGACTGTTCTTAAACGAATTCCCTTCATTTTTCATAT
This sequence comes from Mimachlamys varia, assembly GCA_947623455.1. Taxonomy (NCBI): domain Eukaryota; kingdom Metazoa; phylum Mollusca; class Bivalvia; order Pectinida; family Pectinidae; genus Mimachlamys; species Mimachlamys varia. Next base: position 42,461,894 of record OX392542.1, read on the forward strand.
CACATATTGTGTACGCATTGTGTTAAAGAATCCGTGAAAGATTTGTCCGAATTAAATAAGAGGACACCAAAGTTTTGCACTATACAAATAGGTCTGCTTAACGCAAGATGTGGGCGCTAAAATATCAACTACATTTTAAGCTAATACGACCATTTTATTAATATTTTTGTTCCTATCAAATAAATAACCCTCATCTTTCCTATAAATACTTTGTAAACACATCTACATATGAGATTATCGACATGAAAATAGAAAACACAAAGTATTGCAACATTAAATAAGGTCTGCTCAACGCAAAATGTGGGCACTTTAATAATGTTGTAGTAGGAGATTAGCTGACCTTCATTTAATCAATACTTGGGCCGCTCTTAAACAAATCATCTTAATATTTCATAAAAAGAATTTGTACTTGTTGTTTTAAAAGATCTACGGAAGGTTCGTTTAACATTAAAATGGGGGAAATGAAAGTGATGCAAAAATTGAATAGGTCTGCTAAACGCATGCTGTGGCACTGTTATAGCCCACATTATACGCCTAGCGGACTTGCTTCATTTTCATATTTTGGCCGCAGGTATCTCCTATTTTGTCATCTAAGTTGTATTTGAACACACACTCTTTCATAAAAAGAGGTTGTACTTGTTGTTTTAAAAGATCTACGGAAGATTCGTTCAACATTAAAATAGAGGAAATGAAAGTAATGCAAAATGTGAATAGGTCTGCTAAACGCATGCTGTGGCACTGTTATAGCCCACATTTACGCCTAGCGGACTTGCTTCATATTCATATTTTGGCCGCAAGGTATCTCCTATTTTGTCATCTAAGTTGTATTTGAACACACACTCTTTCATAAAAAGAGGTTGTACTTGTTGTTTTAAAAGATCTACGGAAGATTCGTTCAACATTAAAATAGAGGAAATGAAAGTAATGCAAAATGTGAATAGGTCTGCTAAACGCATGCTGTGGCACTGTTATAGCCCACATTTACGCCTAGCGGACTTGCTTCATATTCATATTTTGGCCGTTAGGTATCTCCTATTTTGTCATCTAAGTTGTATTTGAACACACACTGTTTAAAACGATTGACGACAGTGTTCTTTTCTTTACAATAACCCAATGATCGAGATATTTCGTGAAGCAAACCTATTTTTAACGTATGATCTACTAATCCTCAATATCTTCCTCTGAATTATCAACCCTTCCTTAAATGCCAAATATACCTAATTTTTCGTGATTCTGAAAAAATCTGAAACAAACCCAATTGATAACCATGCAAAAATTAGCCTAAAACGAAGAAAACCTGAGCGGTAACTAACAAGAAACTCTTAACAGAAAAATCCAAAGAGTTGAAAATAATTCAGATGGGGCCCACTTCAACAACAAGCCGAAGTTAAAAGGCAGTTCAAAACTGCTGCTGTACCGGTAACCGCGTAAGAATTCATCTTGATGATATCAGTTAATCTTAGCTAAATCTATAAATATAAAAAGTTATTAGGCTTGATTTTCGCTTCACGTTTTGCAAAAAGTTAAGTATAAAAAAGAGAATACCGAAGCGTTAACAAAATCATAATCCAAACTCAAAATCCATTAAACCAGGAGCAAAATATGAACAAGAGAAAGATTTACATGGAGACTCTTGTAAAAGTACAAGAGAATAAGACCAGGTGTTCCGGAAAAAAAGCGGCTTCTGCTTCATCGACGACGCATGCCATGTAAATCTTTGTCAACCCATGTAAACATCAAGTTCTCAAAATAAGAACCGAGTATCATTGTCAATCACAACAAGTAAACACACTAATGAGAATACTCAGAAACGTCCATCTTCATATCACTTAAAGATACAGATTTTTTTTTTCAATGAGACAAAGATGGCGACCATAAGTTTTTTTTCAGCAGTCGACATCGATCATGAAAATCCCGATATTTAGAGCAAGCCCTAGAATATCGAATCAACTGCGACACTTAATCACCATAGGTAGGAGAAGCAGGGATTTACTATCAAGAAATCGAAAGTTCACGATCGGGAAATTGAAATCATCACGTTTATCGTATAGCTTAGTAGTAAGCTGTCCATGTTGGTCGTAGTTTATGCAGAGATCGAGGTAAGCAGCTGATGTTGAAGAGTCTGTTGTGTCATTTATTTCAAGTTCAGAAGGGTATATAGGATCGACGTGGTCAGCAACAGTCAACAGTCTGCTGGAAAATCTTTCAAAAATGTTCAAAACATGTAATTAATATTGACCAAAGAATTTCCTCTCGGACACTATGCCTTTATAGGTGATCCAAATATGATTCAATGGGCAAAGATGTATGACAGTTGGACACGGGAAAGTAAGTTAATTAGGGAAAGAAAGAGCGGAATTAAAAAGCTATTAAAACGATATTAAGATATGACAAATGAATACATGGTGGTCGTCAATCAAATAGAAGGGAACGTCGAAAGGTTGGTGGGCAATGTTGTGTGAAAGTAGGGTCCATTTTGTCTATTTATTTATTGTTAAGTTCTTAGTATAAAAAGTTTATTCATATGATGCACAAAATAATGTATAAAAGAAATGACAACTAACACACACTATGAGGAGGTCTTGTATTTTTGCTATTTCAATATCTAATTAATTTGTCGATACAACAGCAATATCGAGTTTTATAGCATTATATAGAATTAACATATATTAAAAAATCCCAAACAGAGAACTTATTTAAAATTATTTTCAAGGAATCCTTTTATACGTTTTTTATGCCTTTAAATTATTACCAAAGTTTTGGTAAAAATAAACCAAATATAATTATGTAATTCCTATAGTAACTTAATTGATGAATCCATTATATCTCTAAATATGTATAATATTAACAAAACAAACCATCGCAACTTGCTAAACCTTGAATTTCTTGACAAAATCAGGCGTCAGGCGAACAATTTGTAAACCTATACTTTCTAGCCCAAAAAAGGCGTCTAGCGTACAATTCTTAAACCCAGAATTTGTAGCCCAAAAATGGCGTCAGGCAGAATCCTCTAAACCTGATACAAAGCTGCTTTCAATATAGCGTTTAGTGGACTTTACCAAAAATGGTCAGCTGGAAGCCAGGTGAGGGCAAACAAATGCTAGGTTTAGGTAAAGCCCCCAATTTTGTCTCTCAGAGGTTCATAATTAATGCAATAGAAACAAATTGCACATTGTTTTGCTCGATATTTGTGGTTAGTCATTTGCTATTACAAAATATAATTAATCTCGTGATTTGGAAAAAAAATGTCAAAAAGTCAATTGCACATAACAACCCTATAGCTTAATTACATTGGGTAGTGGCTAACCCTAAATATTTCTACATATTTTATTATACTAAGACAAAACAACAAACCAGATCATAGTAACAGTGTGTATACAGTGTAATTCCTACATCAATCAGGACTCCTTACTTTTGTGTAGTATATAGTTTATTGTAAACGGATTTCGAGTACTAAACCTAGAAACCCAGCGTTATATAGGCGGCAAGCGGACATTTTTCTAAACCTAGAATTTCTAACCCAAAATTAACGTTAAGCAGACTTCTCTAAACCTGATCCAAGTCCGCTCTCAATGTAGCGTTAAGCGGACTTTGCCCATCTGAAACCAAAAATGTTCAGTTGAACGCCAGTTGAGGGCAAAACAATTCTAGGTTTAGCTAAAAGTCTGCTTATAATGTCTCTCAAAATTCCATTATCCAATCAACGGAAACAAATTACGCATTTTCTGACTCGATATTTGATAAAGATCATTATGCAACTGAAAATATCTGATTTATCGAATGATTCGGAGACAAAAAAACAAAATGTGAATGCTCTTTACAACACTACATCCATATTTCTTGAAATTGCAATATTCCAGTGTATTTTTGAAACAGAAGTTTTACGAAAAACATAAACAATATTAATACTGTGGATTTAGAGGTTATTTTTAGCATTAAGGAGCATTTTGGAGACCAACCATTTTCTAACATAGACTTTCATGGTCTATTATGTCATATTTCCCTATTATATCTCCATTTAGAAGCTTTCTAAAAATATGAGACGGGGTTAGAAAATAGCGTTATACTTAGATGAAACATTTACCAGAAGTATGCCTATTTATCTTGAACAACAACAAAGATATACCCAATCCTAATTTTGAAATAGCCTTGGGTTTAGAGATAATGTCTTCTCGACGCCATACCGGATATTCTTTTCTTTTTACAGTTATTCGTTTTGTGTTGAATTTGACTAAAAATCAGTTTTTACGATTGACTTTAGCTAGTGTTACAAGATTATAAACTCACAGCCTGATATCTCTTTAATTTAAGTCGGCCTCTAACCCTAAGTGCTCATTTTTGTGGGCCACGGAATGTTTGCCCATACTGGCGATAAACGGACGAAAAATTCTAGGTTTACAGCAAAAAAATGTCTGCTTGACGCCATTTTTTCTTTTTTCAGTCTGCCATTTTAGTTTTAATGATCCAATTGAAATTTCCCTTTGGCACGTTCCGCTCTCACAAATAAGGGAATAGTTTAAAAAAAATTCCAGTTGCTTAGCACTAATAGTGTCCAATCGGCTAAACCTGGCTTATTTTTCGAATTGACCTAGGGTTGATATGTTTTTTTGAGTATTTCGAAAAGAAAGCTATTGGATTAAAATCTCCTTATAAAGGTCTATCATTAACCAGAATATTAAATCCCAACAAAATCAAACGGCTTCAAAAATTGACAAAAATTGGTATTTTTTTCATTTAAAAAAAAAAGTTAACTTTGGACAATAAAATAACCTTGTTAAAAGATTTTTATATATGTCGCCTTCACGTCAAAATAAACTTCAGACTTTGTTCTGTTGAAATTAAATCTTTTTTTGTACAAAACAAGATTTTTTCGAGGGAATAAAAAGTTCTGGAAAAAGTTGTTCTTTTTCGAAAATGAAGAAAACATATCTTTTTTAGACATCAATTGCAAATAAGCTAATGATGCTATCAAAACAATATTTGGTAGAATTAAAGATAAATAATTGTTCTTCCAAGAATTTAAAGGACAAAATTCTTCATTGAAAAATATAGGAAATATAGAGATTGGAACCTAACATTTTCTAAACCTAGATTTTCATGGCCCTCAATTGACGTCAAGCGGTCTTTTTAAAAAGAATTCAATATGCACTCTCAAAAATTTATCATTTATCCAATAGAAACATATTTCACAGCAAATGACTCGATATTTCTTGCTCGTTAATATTATGTTGGCCAAAAAAATTAAAGGTGTGTTTTAAAAGAAAAATTCCTAAAATTGCAATTTCTTATTTTTGACCTGAAGTACATTGCGTTCTATATTTTTAAAAAATGATCGTCTTAAAACGGCAAAATGCATAGTAAAAGTAGAGTGATAATGTGCTTTAAATTTTATTAGAAGAATAGTATATTATAGCTATTATTGAAGGAGTAAAACTCAATCCTAGGTTCCAGTATTTAAACAAAGTGTTTACCTTGCCTCAGAAATTTATATTCTGTGGTAAAACGCATTTGAAATGTATTTTCCCGTTGTATATTTGATATATTTTGTTTTGAAAATGTCAGTAGATCACATACGGTTAAATTGAAAAAAATATTGCTGAAAAACGCATTTTTTCAAAACCCTACCACACTTCCTTTTATATCTTCCTTTAAAAGCGTCCTAAAAATATGAGACTGGGTTTGAAAATAGCGTTATACTTAGACGAAACATTTGCCAGAAATATGGCAATCTATATTCATCAAACAAAAAAATATACCCTATCCAAATTTTGACCTAGGGTTGGGTTTAGAGATGATGTCTTCTTGACGCCATGTCGGATTTTCTTTTTCATTCACAGTTATTCGTTTTGTGTCGAATTTGATTTGAAATTGTTTTTTATGATTGACATTAGCTAATGTTACAAGTTGATGGACTCACAGCCTGATATCTCTTCAATTTAAGTCGAAATAAACGATGAAAAGTCGGCCTCTAACCCTAAGTCCCCATTTTTGAGGGCAACGGAAATTTTTGCCCATAGTGGCGATAAACGGACAAAAATTTCCAGGTTTAGGGGAAAAAAGTCTGCCCAACGCCATTTTTTCTCGTTTTCGGTCTGCCATTTTTTTTGTAGCGATCCGATTGAAATTTCCTTTTGGCACGTTCTGCTCCCACAATAAGGGAACAGTTTAAAAAAAAATCCAGGTGTTTAGCACTAATAGTGTCCAATCGGCTAAACCTGGCTTGTTTTTCGATTTGACCTAGGGTTGATATGTTTTTTTGAGTATTTCGAAAAAAAAGCTATTGGATTATGTTCTCCTATTATAGGTCTATTATTAATCAAATTATTAAATCTCAACGAAATCAAACAGCTTCAAAAATTGAAAAAAAGTGAAAAATATTGGTATTTTTTTCTTACAAAATTTATTGTCAACTTTGGACATAAAAAAAGCATAGTAAACAAACTGTTAAAAATCTGTTCTTAGTATCAAAATAAACTTTAGACTTTTTTCTGTTGAAACAATATTGTTTATTGCACAAATAAGTAATTTTCTGATGTTATATAAAATTCTGAAAAAAGTAAGTTTTTTTCGTAGTTGAAAAATACATGTCTTTTTTAGGCATCAATTGCAAGTAAGTTAATTATTCTATCTAAACAATTTTTGGTGGAATGAAAGATAAAAGATTGTTCTTTCTGATATTCAAGCCACAAAGTTCTACATTGAATGATAAAGGAAATATAGAGACCGGAAGTTGATTGAAAAAAATGCCGATTTTTTAAGGGGCTATAACTCTGGAAAAAATGACCCAAATTCAACTCCCATTACTGATTTAATGTAGTTTTTCATTACTCTTTCGATTTATGGCCGTAAATTTAAAATCTAAACTTTTGACCAAAAAAGTGAAAAAATCTCAATTTTTCCATCAATGAGACATGATTTTTGAAGATTATACACTCCTCACCCCATTTTACCTGACTAAGTGGCAAACTTCATATATATTTTGGGGGTTATTATAAGGCTTAGAATAAGCTTCGTGTGAGCCATGTAAACCCGTTAAAAAAATAATTATAAGTGTTTTAACTTTATCTAAGCCTGGACGTCTGCCTGGCGCCACAAGGGGACAAATCTAAACCTAACCTACCATAACTAAATAAATACAAGAAAAATCCTGGTAAAACTTCGAAAACTCCTAGTTAAGGGTAAGATCTACATTCAAGTCAAAAATAAACAGTGTATCACACTTTTGGACATTAAACCTATGTTAAACCTAATCTAAACCTGAAATGTCCGCCGGACGCCACTTTTTTCCTTGTGGGTTAGGGTTAGGGTTAGGGTTAGGGTTAGGGTTAGGGTTAGGGTTAGGGTTAGGGTTAGGGTTAGGGTTAGGGTTAGGGTTAGGGTTAGGGTTAGGGTTAGGGTTAGGGTTAGGGTTAGGGTTAGGGTTAGGGTTAGGGTTAGGGTTAGGGTTAGGGTTAGGGTTAGGGTTAGGGTTAGGGTTAGGGTTAGGGTTAGGGTTAGGGTTAGGGTTAGGGTTAGGGTTAGGGTTAGGGTTAGGGTTAGGGTTAGGGTTAGGGTTAGGGTTAGGGTTAGGGTTAGGGTTAGGGTTAGGGTTAGGGTTAGGGTTAGGGTTAGGGTTAGGGTTAGGGTTAGGGTTAGGGTTAGGGTTAGGGTTAGGGTTAGGGTTAGGGCTATCTTGAAAACGCTAAGCGGACCTCGAAATGTCCACTTGACGCCAGTTTTGAGTAAAAAATGTCTTCTCGACGCCATTGAGGGCATGGGTCCCGCCTTAAGCGGACCTAAAACCGGCGCGTGGCGGACTTTTTGGCTATTAGCGGACTTTTTGTAAAAATGCCCTAGACAGACATTTTTGGACTTTTTTCAATTTCAGCAGTTATTCCCCTTTTGGAAGAACTTAGATTATTTTCGACCCGAAATACCGTCTATATTCAAAAAATTATTCTGAACTCAACATTGATGAAATTTTCATTTTTTTTTCATTAAATGTTGATTTAAGTATAGTAGCAGCCATTTTAATGAGGAATATGCATCTTGTAACTTAGAAAAGTATTGAAAAGTGACTTTGAAAAAAGAGGAAAAAAAGTCCATCTGACGCCAGTTCATGACAAAGCTATATAGGTTTAGAAATGTCCGCTAAAGGGAATGTGAGAGGTAGGCTTAGAATAAAAAAAAAAGAAAATAGAAATTAAACACTTATTAAGAAAGGAATAGAAACCAGTTTTTGGGAAAATTTGCAGAAGGTCTTGATGTTTGAATATACATATTTTATGTTTAAAATTTCTCAACAGGATCTTTGCAATTACGGAAATAATTTTTAAATTACTTCCCCTTGACCGTAACACGGAAAACTGACTTTTTACTTGTTTTTGGGGTCGAAAAAATCCGGGTTTTTTTTTTTGGCAAAATCGATCTTTTTTAGTTCCATTTAATAAAGAACAGTTTTCTAAGACATCCTATGTTAAAAAATGTCAAAATACAATAATAATAGGCTGAAATATCGGCTTTGAAAATTGAAAAATGTTCTGTTAACGCCACATATGGTCAAGAAATGTTTAGGTTTAGGTTTAGGTTAAGCCCACATTTAACCTTTAGGGAACCTAACCTTTCCTCTAAATGGCGTTAAGCGGATCATCAAATTAGGAGATAATTTCGTATAAAAAATCGCAAAAGCAACCATTTTTACACAGAAAATGCAGAACGTTTTTGTCTTCATATCAAATCTTTTATTGGGGGCCGATAATCGAAAAGACTTTATGCAATAGCGGCGATAATGTAAGTTACTTCCCTATGAGCATACACGTCAAATTGACAAAAGTACTTGCTTTCAGTCTTGGAATTTAGTTTTTTTTTCATCTATTTTTTCTTCAATGAACATAGACGTTGATCGACAGAGGATGATTTTCTAATTCATTTTAGGTTGTAATTATTTAAGATAAATCAACTATATGCTGAAATAATGACCTAAGAAGTATAGCCACTTAGCGCCAACTGAGAGCTGTCTAAACCCAAACCTAATACTTCCCTTAAATGGCGTTAAGCGGAACTTTAATTTATGACAAAAATAAAAATAAAAATAGATAATTGATTTAAAACGCAATAGTAACCACTTAAAGAAAAAAAGTCAAATACGTTGTTGTCTGTATCATAACTCTTTTTGAGTGTCGATATTCCAACACGCTTGTTGCAAAAGCGGAATTTATATAAAATTACTTCCCTTTTATCATACACGTGAAATTGACAAAAGTACTTGCTTTCAGTCTTGGATTTTTTTGGCTTTTTATTTTTTTTTTCATTTTTTCAATGAACAAAGACGTTGATCGACAGAGGATCGTTTTCTAAGCCATTATAGGTTGAAATTCTTTAAGAAAAAGACAACTATATGCTGAAATAATGACTTAAAAAGTATAGCCACTTAGCGCCAACTGAGAGCTCTCTAAACCTAAACCAGATCCTTCCCCTAAAAGGCGTTAAGCGGAACTTCAATTTGAGAGTAAAATAAAAATAAAAATAGATCATTTATTTAAAACGCAATAGTAACCACTAAAAGAAAAAAATGTCAAATACGTTGTTGTTTGTATAATAACTCTTTTTGGGTGTAGATATTCCAACACGCTTGTTGCAAAAGCGGAATTTATATAAAATTACTTCCCTTTTATCATACACGTCAAATTGACAAAAGTACTGGCTTTCAGTCTTGGATTTTTTTGGCTTTTTTATTTTTTTTTTCATTTTTTCAATGAACAAAGACGTTGATCGACAGAGGATCGTTTTCTAAGCCATTATAGGTTGGAATTCTTTAAGAAAAAGACAACTATATGCTGAAATAATGACTTAAAAAGTATAGCCACTTAGCGCCAACTGAGAGCTCTCTAAACCTAAACCAGATCCTTCCCCTAAATGGCGTTAAGCGGAACTTCAATTTGAGAGTAAAATAAAAATAAAAATAGATCATTTATTTAAAACGCAATAGTAACCACTTAAAGAAAAAAATGTCAAATACGTTGTTGTTTGTATAATTACTATTTTTGAGTGTCGATATTCCAACACGCTTGTTGCAAAAGCGGAATTTATATAAAATTACTTCCCTTTTATCATACACGTCAAATTGACAAAAGTACTTGCTTTCAGTCTTGGATTTTTTTGGCTTTTTATTTTTTTTTCATATTTTCAATGAACAAAGACGTTGATCGACAGAGGATCGTTTTCTAAGCCATTATAGGTTGAAATTCTTTATGATAAACCAACTATATGCTGAAATAATGACTTAGGAAGTATAGCCACTTAGCGCCAACTGAGAGCTCTCTAAACCTAAACCAGATCCTTCCCCTAAAAGGCGTTAAGCGGAACTTCAATTTGAGAGTAAAATAAAAATAAAAATAGATCATTTATTTAAAACGCAATAGTAACCACTAAAAGAAAAAAATGTCAAATACGTTGTTGTTTGTATAATAACTCTTTTTGGGTGTAGATATTCCAACACGCTTGTTGCAAAAGCGGAATTTATATAAAATTACTTCCCTTTTATCATACACGTCAAATTGACAAAAGTACTGGCTTTCAGTCTTGGATTTTTTTGGCTTTTTATTTTTTTTTTTCATTTTTTCAATGAACAAAGACGTTGATCGACAGAGGATCGTTTTCTAAGCCATTATAGGTTGGAATTCTTTAAGAAAAAGACAACTATATGCTGAAATAATGACTTAAAAAGTATAGCCACTTAGCGCCAACTGAGAGCTCTCTAAACCTAAACCAGATCCTTCCCCTAAATGGCGTTAAGCGGAACTTCAATTTGAGAGAAAAATAAAAAAAAAAAGAAAAATCATGTGTTGAAAACGCAATAGTAACCATTAAAAACCATTTTGTCTGTATATGATTTTTTTCTGGGTTGCCGATATTCCAACAAGCACTTGGTAATAGCGAAACTAATGTAAAATATCTTCCCTCTGATCATACCCGTTGAATTTTAAAATAAAAAACACATATAATATTTTTTTGAATTTTGTTTCTATGAACATAGAAGTCGATCTAAAGAATATGGTTTTCAAAGTATTATAGTTTAAAATATTCAAGGTGAACTAACGATTGGTGAACTAATGACTTTGGGACCCTTACTAAAGGATTGTTTTAATTTAAACCTAGATATGCCTTAATATACGTACAGATTGTTATCGGTATCAATTAAAGTTCTAATAGTAATAAGTTTACACAGCATACACTTATTTATCAGACAATTTCCTCATAACCTTCTCCAAATATTTGATAAATAACTATTCTTTAGATAACTGTACCCATGTTTCTCCTAGTTTGCCATTCTAGCTCCTCAGTTTCTTACCGGCTTAGTATGTGCCATATACTGTCATTTGTGTTTCAATGACAAACAGCCAATTTTAATCTCAATATGTACTGGTCATCAATACATTTAAATTGTTTATCGTGAAAAATGTTTATCCCCTCCACACAACACGCCCACAGATACACACAGGCAAAGGTGTAAGCTTAGATACGTATTAGGATTATATGTTTCTTGTAGTTGCGAAGCAATAGGAACTAGCGTTTTGAAAAGCGTTGGTAGATAAGAATATGGATCTTTATTTCTAAAACATGGTTCTTATTCGTTCACTTAAGCATGGTACAATACCAGGTTCATCTCCAGCATCATTGACATTATTGCTATCTATATCTTACAGGCTGATTTTGGAAACAAATATATTACTCTCGGTCAAGAAAAGAAGAGGCTAATGATAGCCTAGGGAGGACGTTCTGCTACAGTGGCACCACACAATGAAGAGCTAAACCAGTTTGGTTCTCTCCGCAATAAAACGATAGCCCAAAGGTCCAACTTACAATTGCAACTAGACCAAGCGTTAACTCCGTTACCCAGTCATCAGGTGTCACCAACTCCGTTACCCAGTCACTAGGTGACACCCAATAACCAGGTGTCACCAACTTCGTTACCCGGTCACTAGGACTTCGTTACCTAGTCACTAGGTGTCAGCGACTAACCAGGTGTCACTCATTCGTTAACCCTGTCACCAGGACTCGGTTACCCAATTACTAGGCGTCACCCGCTAACCAGGTGTCACACACTCCGTTACCCCGGCACTATGTGTCACCCAATAACCAAGTGTCACCAACTTTGTTACCCGGTCACTAGGACTTCGTTACCTAGTCACTATGTGTCACTAACTAAAGAGGTGTAACCCACTTCGTTACCCAGTAACTAGGTTTTACCTTCTCCGTTATCCAGTCACTAGGTGTCACCCACTAACCAGGTTTCGCCAACTCTGCTACCCAGTCACTAGGAGTGACCAACTAACCAGAAGTCACCCATCTCGTTACCCAGTCACTAGGACTACGTTACCAAGTCATTTGGTAGAACCCACTAACACACTAATCAGCTATCACCCACTCCGTTTCCCAGTCATTAGGTATCACCTAGGTATCACCCATCTCCTTAACCAGTCACTTGGACTCCGTTACCCCGTCACTAGGTGTCACTCACTCCGTTACACTAGGTTTCATCCACTTACCAGTTGTCACCCTCTGCGTTACCCAGTCACAAGGTATAACCTACTAAACACGTGTCAACCACTATGTTCCCCAGTCACTAGGTGTCACCCAATAGCCATTAGCCAACTGTCACCCACTAGCCAACTGTCACCCACTTCCTTAACCAGTCACTTGGACTCTGTTACCTAGTCATTAATGTCACCAACTAACTAGGTGTCACCCACTAACCAGGTGTCACCCATTGGGTTACCTAGCCACTCGGACTCCATCACCTAGTCACTAGGTGTCACCAACTTACAAGGTGTCGGCTACACCGTTACCTAGTCACTAGGTGTCACACACTAACAACGTGTCACCACCTGCGTTACCCAGTCACTAGGTATCACCTACTTACCACGTGTCACCCACTCTGTTTCCCACCCTCTAGGTGTCACCCACTTCCTAACCCAATTACGTGGATTCCGTTACCCAGTCACTAAGTGTCACCTAATAACTATGTGTCACCAACACCGTGACCCAGGGACTATGTGTCATCCATTCCGTTACCCAGTGACTAGGTGTCATTCACTCTGGTACCCAGTGACTGGGTGTCAACAACTAACCAGGTGTCAGCTAATTCGTAACCCAGTCACAAGGACTCCGTTACGCAATCACTAGGTGTCACCCACACCTTTTATCCAATCACTAGGTGTCACCCACTCCTTGATCCCATCACTAGGTGTCACCCACGCTTTTATCCAATCACTAGGTGTCACCCACGCCTTAATCCAATCACTAGGTGTCACCCACACCTTTATCCAATCACTAGGTGTCACCCACGCTTTTATCCAATCACTAGGTGTCATCCACACCTTTATCCAATCACTTGGTGTCACCCTCTCCTTTATCCAGTCGCTAAATGTCACCGACTTCTTTATCCAATCACTAGGTGTCACCCACTCCTTTATCCAATCACTAGGTGTCACCCACTCCGTTACCAAATCACTAGATGTCACCCACTCCTTTATTCAATCACTAGTTGTCACCCACTCCTTTTTACAATCACTAGGTGTCACCTACTGCTTTATCCAATCACTAGGTGTCACCCACTCCTTTATCCAATCACTAGGTGTCACCCACTCACTCCTTTATCCAATCACTAGGTGTCACCCACTCCTTTATCCAATTACTAGATGTCACCCACTCCTTTTTACAATCACTAGGTGTCACCCTCTCCTTTATCCAATCACTAGGTGTCACCCACTCCTTTATCCAATCACTAGGTGTCACCCACTCACTCCTTTATCCAATCACTAGGTGTCACCCACTCACTCCTTTATCCAATCACTAGGTGTCACCCACTCACTCCTTTATCCAATCACTAGGTGTCACCCACTCCTTTATCCAATCACTAGGTGTCACCCACTCCTTAATCCAATCACTAGGTGTCACCCACTCCATTATCCAATCACTAGGTGTCACCCACTCCTTTATTAAATCACTAGGTGTAACCCACTCCGTTATCCAGTCGCTACGTGTCACCGACTCCGTTATCCAAACACCAGGTGTCACCAACTAACCAGCTGTCACCCAGTTCGTTACCCAGTCGTTAGGACTCCGTTACTTAGTCACTAAGTGTCTAACCATATGCTAAAATAATGACTTCGGACGTATGGCCACTTAGCGCCAAATGAGAGTTGTCTAAACCTTAACCCAATCCTTCCTATAAATGGCGTTAAGCGAAAGTTCTATTAAGAAGAAAAATACCCAGTCACTAGTTTTCAACCACTAACCAGGTTTCACCCACTCGGTTAACAAGTCACTAGTTGTCACCTACTCTGTTACGCAGTCACTACGTGTCAACCACTTCGCTACCCAGTCACTAGGTGTCACCTACTAACAAGTGGTCACCCACTTCGTAACTCAGTCACTAGGACTCCTTTACCCAGTCACTAGGTGTCACTCATTAACCAGGTGTAACCCACTACATTACCCAGTCGCTAAGTGTCACCCACTCCGTTATCCAAACACTATGTGTCACCAACTAGCCAAGTATCACCCTCTGCGTTTCAAAGTAACTAGGATGTCGTTTACTAGGTGTCAACCACTAACTATGTGTCACCCACTTCGTTACCCAGTCACTAGATGTCATCCATTCCTTTATCCAATCACTAGGTGTAACCAACTCCTTTATCCAATCACTAGGTGTCACCCACTCCTTTATCCAAGCACTAGGTGTCATCCAATCCTTTATCCAATCACTAGGTGTCACCCACTCCTTTATCCAATCACCAGGTGTCACCCACTCCTTTATCCAATCACTAGGTGTCACCCACTCCTTTATCCAATTATTGGTGTCACCCACTCCTTTATTCAATCACTAGGTGTAACCCACTCCGTTACCCAGTCACTAGGTGTCACCCAATAACCAGCTGTCACCCAGTTCGTTACCAAGTCGCTAGATGTCACCCATTCCTTTATCCAATCACTAGGTGTCACCCACTCCTTTATCCAATCACTAAATGTCACCCACTCCTTATCCAATCACTAGATGTCACCAAATCCTTTATCCAATCAGTAGGCGTCCCCCACTCTTTTATCCAATCACTAAGTGCAACCGACTCCGTTACCCAGTCACCAGGTTTCATCCACTCCTTTATCCAATCACTAAATGTCACCCACTCATTTATTCAATCACTAGGTGTCACCGCCTCCTTTATCCAATCACTAGGTGTCACCCACTCCATTATCCAATCACTAAATGTCACCCACTCCTTTATCCAATCACTAGGTGTCACCCACTCCTTTATCTAATCTCTTGTTGTCACCCACACCTTAATCCAATCACTAGGTGTCACCCACTCCTTTATCCAATCACTAGGTGTCACCCACTCTTTTATCCTATCACTAGATGTCAACCACTCCTTTATCCAGTCGCTAAATGTCACCGACTTCTTTATCCAATCACTAGGTGTCACCCACTCCTTTATCCAATCACTAGGTGTCACCCACTCCTTTATCTAATCACTTGTTGTCACCCACACCTTAATCCAATCACTAGGTGTCACCCACTCCTTTATCCAATCACTAGGTGTCACCCACTCTTTTATCCTATCACTAGGTGTCAACCACTCCTTTATCCAGTCGCTAAATGTCACCGACTTCTTCATCCAATCACTAGATGTCACCCACTACTTTATCCAATCACTAGGTGTCACCCACTCCCATATCCAATCACTAGGTGTCACCCACTTCTTTATCCAATCACTAGGTGTCACCAACTCCTTTATTCAATCACTAGGTGTCACCCACTCCGTTACCCAGTCACTAGGTGTCACCCACTAACCAGCTGTCACCCAGTCGCTAAAACTCCGTTACTAAGTCACTAAGTGTTTAACCATATGCTTTAATAATGACTTAGGGAGTATGGCCACTTAGCGCCAAGTGAGAGTTGTCTAAACCTTAACCCAATCCTTCCTATAAATTGCGTTAAGCGAAACTTCTATTTAGAAGAAAAATACCTAGTCACTAGGTTTCAACCACTAACCAGGTTTCACCCAATCGGTAAGCAAGCCACTAGTTGTCACCTACTCTGTTACGCAGTCACTACGTGTCAACCGCTTCGTTACCCAGTCACTAGGTGTCACCTACTAACAAGTGGTCACCCACTTCGTAACTCAGTCACTAGGACTCCTTTACCCAGTCACTAAGTGTCACCCATTAACCAGGTGTAACCCACTACATTACCCAGTCGCTAAGTGTCACCCACTCCGTTATCCAAACACTATGTGTCACCAACTAGCCAAGTATCACCCTCTGCGTTTCAAAGTAACTAGGATGTCGTTTACTAGGTGTCAACCACTAACTATGTGTCACCCACTTCGTTACCCAGTCACTAGATGTCACCCACTCCTTTTTCCAATCACTAGGTGTAACCAACTCCTTTATCCAATCACTAGGTGTCACCCACTCCTTTATCCAATCACTAGGTGTCACCCACTCCTTTATCCAATCACCAGGTGTCACCCACTCCTTTATCCAATCACTAGGTGTCACCCACTCCTTTATCCAATCAATAGGTGTCACCCACTCCTTTATTCAATCACTAGGTGTCACCCACTCCTTTATCCAATCACCAGGTGTCACCCACTCCGTTACCCAGTCACTAGGTGTCAACCAATAACCAGCTGTCACCCAGTTCGTTACCAAGTCGCTAAAACGCCGTTACTAAGTCACTAAGTGTCAACCACTAACCAGGTTTCACCCATTCGGTTAGCAAGTCACTAGTTGTCACCTACTCTGTTACGCAGTAACTACGTGTCAACTGCTTCGTTACCCAGTCACTAGGTGTCACCTACTAACAAGTGGTCACCCACTTCGTTACTCAGTCACTAGGACTCCTTTACCCAGTCACCCATTAACCAGGTGTAACCTGCTCCGTTACCCAGTCACTAGGTGTCACCCACTCCTTTATCCAATCACTAGGTGACGCCCACTAACCACCTGGCACCCAGTTCGTTACCCAGTCGCTAGGACTCCGTTACTAAGTCACTAAGTGTCTAACCATATGCTAAAACAATGACTTAGGAAGCATGGCTACTTAGCGCCAAGTGATAGTTGTCTAAATCTACACGTCAAATTGACAAAAGTACTTGCTTTTTGTCTTGGATCCTTTTTTTTTTTTTAATTTTTCTTCAATGAACATAGACGTTGATCGAAAGAGAATGGTTTTCTAAGCCATTATTGGTTGAAATTCTTTAAGATAAACCAACTTTATGCTGAAATAATAACTTAGGAAGTATAGCCACTTAGCGCCAACTGAGAGCTGTCTAAACCTAAACCCGATCCTTCCCCTAAATGGCGTTAAGCGGAACTTATATATATAGGTTACCTCTCCTTTTTAAATTAAAATAAAAATGACTTAAATTGATTTTGCTGTATGGCTTTTATTTCATCCACTTTAATTACCCCATAACAATATAAGTTCCTTCTTGATATTTCCTTGTCAGTTATTTCTGATCAGTGATGATTAGAGACGATGTAACACAACTTAGAAACAAATTTAGTAATCTGAAAGTATCGCCATCATTATTAATATAAACAGTAAGTTGTTAAATATATTTCAACTCTCACAATGGCAACTGGTGAGGAGATCATGTACATTATGTTTCCACGCGCAAGCGATCTCACACGAGTGAAACTTCGCGTGGAAAATAGTGGACTTTACTGCACAGAACATGCTGTTGCCAGGGGGGACCTCCTGTGCTTCTATCTGTGTATCCGCCTCAGGGACGCCGACTGGCTCCTGAGGTGGATGGACAGAGAGAGGATAGTCTACGAATTGTAGACTCAGGTCCCTCCTAGCTCAGCATGCTCATTGTACATATGTATATACGTTGCCGATTCATTCCAGGTAGGAATGATTCCCTCAGAATATAAATGAAATAAAGTTGGGAAACATCCGATGTGTCTTTTTGTAAATGTTTTTAAAAAGCTAAATTTCAATGAACGTAGACGTTAATCGACAGAGTATGGTTTTCTAAGACATTATAGGTTAAAATTCTTTAAGATAAACCAACTTTATGCTTAAATAATGACTTAGGAAGTATAGCCACTTAGCGCCAACTGAGAGCTGTCTAAACCGAAACCCAATACTTCCCCTAAATGGCGTTAAACGAAACTTCAATTTAGAAGAAAAATACCCAGTCACTAGTTTTCAACCACCAACCAGGTTTCACCCACTCGTTTTAGCAAGTCACTAGTTGTCACCTACTCTTTTACGCAGTCACTAAGTGTCAACCACTTCGTTACCCAGTCACTAGGTGTCACCTACTAACAAGTGGTCACCCACTCCGTAACTCAGTCATTAGGACTCCTTTACCCAGTCACTAGGTGTCACCCATTAACCAGGTATATCTTAAGGTTACGAAGTGACTAGATATTTAACCATATGCTAAAATAATGTCTTGGGAAGTATGACCACTTAGCGCCAACTGAAAGTTGTTTAACCTAAACCCAATCCTTTTTCTAGATGGCGTTAAGCGTAACTTCGATTTAGGAGAAAAATAAAAATAAAAATAAATCATGTATTTAAATTTATTTAAAGACAAAAAGTCCAATACGTTTTTGTCAGAATATTGACTTTTTGGGTGCCGATATTCCATCATACTTAATGTCACTTACTTAGGGTTAGGGTTAGGGTTCTTTACAATAACCTAATAAGCGGACTTGCTTCATATTTATATTTTGGCCGCAAGGTATCTCCTATTTTGTCATCTAAGTTGTATTTGAACACACACTGTTTAAAACGATTGACGACAGTGTTCTTTTCTTTACAATAACCCAATGATCGAGATATTTCGTGAAGCAAACCTATTTTTAGGGTTAGGGTTTTTTTCGTTTGGTTTAGCTGATCAAATCGAATGTCATTAATCTTTTATATAGTAATGAATGTAGTTACTGTTTTGGAAAGACTAACTGTAATTAAAAACAAAAGGTATCACTCGATAAGACCAACATGTTGTATACTACAAAATGTGGCCACTACATGTCATCTTTCCATAAATATTGTGACTGTTCTTAAACGAATTCCCTTCATTTTTCATATCACATATTGTGTACGCATTGTGTTAAAGAATCCGTGAAAGATTTGTCCGAATTAATTAAGAGGACACCAAAGTTTTGCATTATACAAATAGGTCTGCTTAACGCAAGATGTGGGCGCTAAAATATCAACTACATTTTAAGCTAATACGACCATTTTATTAATATTTTTGTTCCTATCAAATAGATAACCCTCATCTTTCCTATAAATACTTTGTAAACACATCTACATACGAGATTATCGACATGAAAATAGAAAACACAAAGTATTGCAACATTAAATAAGGTCTGCTCAACGCAAAATGTGGGCACTTTAATAATGTTGTAGTAGGAGATTAGCTGACCTTCATTTAATCAATACTTGGGCCGCTCTTAAACAAATCATCTTAATATTTCATAAAAAGAATTTGTACTTGTTGTTTTAAAAGATCTACGGAAGGTTCGTTTAACATTAAAATGGGGGAAATGAAAGTGATGCAAAATTTGAATAGGTCTGCTAAACGCATGCTGTGGCACTATTATAGCCCACATTATACGCCTAGCGGACTTGCTTCATTTTCATATTTTGGCCGCAGGTATCTCCTATTTTGTCATCTAAGTTGTATTTGAACACACACTCTTTCATAAAAAGAGGTTGTACTTGTTGTTTTAAAAGATCTACGGAAGATTCGTTCAACATTAAAATAGAGGAAATGAAAGTAATGCAAAATGTGAATAGGTCTACTAAACGCATGCTGTGGCACTGTTATAGCCCACATTTACGCCTAGCGGACTTGCTTCATATTCATATTTTGGCCGCAAGGTATCTTCTATTTTGTCATCTAAGTTGTATTTGAACACACACTGTTTAAAACGATTGACGACAGTGTTCTTTTCTTTACAATAACCCAATGATCGAGATATTTCGTGAAGCAAACCTATTTTTAACGTATGATCTACTGATCCTCAATATATTCCTCGGAATTAGTAACCCTTCCTTAACATCCTCCAGTCTTAACAAAGTCATCGTATTTTATATAAAGACAGAATATCCCCAACAAAATCCTCGAAAATAAGCGTTGACGTTTTAGTTTGTATTATTTAATGTTAAAGTTTCGGCAATTATTTCTTAGCTCATGAGAAACCAGGAAATTAAAGGCAAGACTTCAATCGAAAATTAATAGGCCAACTTGTAGTTTTGTGCTGGAGTTTCTATCATTTTTAAGATTGAAATAAACAGATGTTGTATTGTGATTAGACTTCTTGCCTGTAAGAAAAATGTAGGCACTAATGTGATTCAACAATTAAAGTTCATCGTACCTTATTTTTCGTTTGGTTTAGCTGATCAAATCGAATGTCATTAATCTTTTATATAGTAGTGAATGTAGTTACTGTTTTGGAAAGACTAACTGTAATTAAAAACAAAAGGTATCACTCGATAAGACCAACATGTTGTATGCTACAAAATGTGGCCACTACATGTCATCTTTCCATAAATATTGTGACTGTTCTTAAACGAATTCCCTTCATTTTTCATATCACATATTGTGTACGCATTGTGTTAAAGAATCCGTGAAAGATTTGTCCGAATTAAATAAGAGGACACCAAAGTTTTGCACTATACAAATAGGTCTGCTTAACGCAAGATGTGGGCGCTAAAATATCAACTACATTTTAAGCTAATACGACCATTTTATTAATATTTTTGTTCCTATCAAGTAGATAACCCTCATCTTTCCTATAAATACTTTGTAAACACATCTACATACGAGATTATCGACATGAAAATAGAAAACACAAAGTATTGCAACATTAAATAAGGTCTGCTCAACGCAAAATGTGGGCACTTTAATAATGTTGTAGTAGGAGATTAGCTGACCTTCATTTAATCAATACTTGGGCCGCTCTTAAACAAATCATCTTAATATTTCATAAAAAGAATTTGTACTTGTTGTTTTAAAAGATCTACGGAAGGTTCGTTTAACATTAAAATGGGGGAAATGAAAGTGATACAAAATTTGAATAGGTCTGCTAAACGCATGCTGTGGCACTATTATAGCCCACATTATACGCCTAGCGGACTTGCTTCATTTTCATATTTTGGCCGCAGGTATCTCCTATTTTGTCATCTAAGTTGTATTTGAACACACACTCTTTCATAAAAAGAGGTTGTACTTGTTGTTTTAAAAGATCTACGGAAGATTCGTTCAACATTAAAATAGAGGAAATGAAAGTAATGCAAAATGTGAATAGGTCTACTAAACGCATGCTGTGGCACTGTTATAGCCCACATTTACGCCTAGCGGACTTGCTTCATATTCATATTTTGGCCGCAAGGTATCTTCTATTTTGTCATCTAAGTTGTATTTGAACACACACTGTTTAAAACGATTGACGACAGTGTTCTTTTCTTTACAATAACCCAATGATCGAGATATTTCGTGAAGCAAACCTATTTTTAACGTATGATCTACTGATCCTCAATATATTCCTCGGAATTAGTAACCCTTCCTTAACATCCTCCAGTCTTAACAAAGTCATCGTATTTTATATAAAGACAGAATATCCCCAACAAAATCCTCGAAAATAAGCGTTGACGTTTTAGTTTGTATTATTTAATGTTAAAGTTTCGGCAATTATTTCTTAGCTCATGAGAAACCAGGAAATTAAAGGCAATACTTCAATCGAAAATCAATAGGCCAACTTATAGTTTTGTGCTGGAGTTTCTATCATTTTTAAGATTGAAATAAACAGATGTTGTATTGTGATTTGACTTCTTGCCTGTAAGAAAAATGTAGGCACTAATGTGATTCAACAATTAAAGTTCATCGTACCTTATTTTTCGTTTGGTTTAGCTGATCAAATCGAATGTCATTAATCTTTTATATAGTAGTGAATGTAGTTACTGTTTTGGAAAGACTAACTGTAATTAAAAACAAAAGGTATCACTCGATAAGACCAACATGTTGTATGCTACAAAATGTGGCCACTACATGTCATCTTTCCATAAATATTGTGACTGTTCTTAAACGAATTCCCTTCATTTTTCATATCACATATTGTGTACGCATTGTGTTAAAGAATCCGTGAAAGATTTGTCCGAATTAAATAAGAGGACACCAAAGTTTTGCACTATACAAATAGGTCTGCTTAACGCAAGATGTGGGCGCTAAAATATCAACTACATTTTAAGCTAATACGACCATTTTATTAATATTTTTGTTCCTATCAAGTAGATAACCCTCATCTTTCCTATAAATACTTTGTAAACACATCTACATACGAGATTATCGACATGAAAATAGAAAACACAAAGTATTGCAACATTAAATAAGGTCTGCTCAACGCAAAATGTGGGCACTTTAATAATGTTGTAGTAGGAGATTAGCTGACCTTCATTTAATCAATACTTGGGCCGCTCTTAAACAAATCATCTTAATATTTCATAAAAAGAATTTGTACTTGTTGTTTTAAAAGATCTACGGAAGGTTCGTTTAACATTAAAATGGGGGAAATGAAAGTGATGCAAAATTTGAATAGGTCTGCTAAACGCATGCTGTGGCACTATCATAGCCCACATTATACGCCTAGCGGACTTGCTTCATTTTCATATTTTGGCCGCAGGTATCTCCTATTTTGTCATCTAAGTTGTATTTGAACACACACTCTTTCATAAAAAGAGGTTGTACTTGTTGTTTTAAAAGATCTACGGAAGATTCGTTCAACATTAAAATAGAGGAAATGAAAGTAATGCAAAATGTGAATAGGTCTGCTAAACGCATGCTGTGGCACTGTTATAGCCCACATTTACGCCTAGCGGACTTGCTTCATATTCATATTTTGGCCGCAAGGTATCTCCTATTTTGTCATCTAAGTGGTATTTGAACACACACTGTTTAAAACGATTGACGACAGTGTTCTTTTCTTTACAATAACCCAATGATCGAGATATTTCGTGAAGCAAACCTATTTTTAACGTATGATCTACTAATCCTCAATATCTTCCTCGGAATTAGTAACCCTTTTTTAACATCCTCCAGTCTAAACAAAGTCGTCGTATTTTATATAAAGACAGAATATCCCCAAAGTAAATCCTCGAAAATAAGCGTTGACGTTTTAGTTTGTATTATTTAAAGTTAAAGTTTCGGCAACTATTTCTTAGCTCATGAGAAACCAGGAAATTAAAGGCAAGACTTCAATCGAAAATTAATAGGCCAACTTATAGTTTTGTGCTGGAGTTTCTATCACTTTTAAGATTGAAATAAACAGATGTTGTATTGCGATTAGACTTCTTGCCTGTAAGAAAAATGTAGGCACCAATGTGATTCCACAATTGAAGTTCATCGTACCTTATTTTTCGTTTGGTTTAGCTGTTCAAATCGAATGTTCTTAATCTGTTATATCAATAATGAAAGCATTTACAAATATCGAAAGTCTGCTATTTAAACAAAAATGTATCACTCGATAAGACCAACATATTGTATAATACAAAATTTGGCCACTATATTTGTCCTACAGTTGGTTTTGCTTATATCATCTTTCTATCAATATTGTGACTGTTCTTAAACGAATTCACTTCATTTTTATATCACATATTGTGTACACATTGTATTAAAGATTCCGCGAAAGATTTGTCCGAATTGAATAAAAAACCATCTTTCCTATAAAAACTTTGTAAACACATCTCGTAGGAGATTATCGACATGAAAATAGAAAACATGAAGTATTGCAACATTAAATAAGGTCTGCTCAACGCAAAATGTGGGCACTTTAGTAATGTTGAAGTAGGAGATTAGTTGACCTTCATTTTATCAATACTTGGGCTGCTCTTAAACAAATTATTTTAATGTTTCATAAAGAGAGTTTGTACTTGTTGTTTTAAAAGATCTACGGAAGGTTCGTTCAACATTAAAATAGAGGAAATGAAAATAATGCAAAATTTGAATAGGTCTGCTAAACGCATGCTGTGGCACTGTTATAGCCCACATTTACGCCTAGCGGACTTGCTTCAAATTTATATTTTTGCCGCAATGTATCTGCTATTTTATCAATATTTTTGTTTCTATCAAATAAGTATTCCCCATCTTTCCTATCAATACTTTGTAAACACATTAACATAGGAGATTATCGACATGAAAGTAGAAAACATGAAGTATTGCAACATTAAATAAGGTCTGCTCAACGCAAAATGTGGGCACTTTAGTAATGTTGTAGTAGGAGATTAGTTGACCTTCATTGTTTCAATTGTGGGGCCGCTCTTAAACAAATTATCTTAATATTTTATAAAGAGAGTTTGTACTTGTTGTTTTGAAAGATCTACGGATGGTTCGTTCAACATTAAAATAGAGGAAATGAAAATAATGCAAAATTTGAATAGGTCTGCTAAACGCATGCTGTGGCACTGTTATAGCCCACATTTACGCCTAGCGGACTTGCTTCATATTCATATTTTGGCCGCAAGGTATCTCCTATTTTGTCATCTAGTTGTATTTGAACACACACTGTTTAAAACGATTGACGACAGTGTTCTTTTCTTTACAATAACCCAATAATCAAGATATTTCATAAAGAAACCTATTGTTAAAGTATGATTTACTAATCCTCAATATCTTCCTCTGAATTATCAACCCTTCCTTAAAGGCCCAATATACCTAACTTCAGGAAATTTTTCGTGATTCTGAAAAAATCCGTGATTCTGAAAAAATCTGAAACAAATCCAATTGATAACCATGCAAAAATTAGCCTAAAACGAAGAAAACCTGAGCGGTAACTAACAAGAAACTCTTAACAGAAAAATCCAAAGAGTTGAAAATAATTCAGATGGGGCCCACTTCAACAACAAGCCGAAGTTAGAAGGCAGTTCAAAACTGCTGCTGTCGGTAACCGCGTAAGAATTCATCTTGGTGATATCAGTTAATCTTAGCTAAATCTATTAATATAAAAAGTTATTAGGCTTGATTTTCGCTTCACGTTTTGCAAAAAGTTAAGTATAAATAAGAGAATACCGAAGCGTTAACAAACTCATAATCCAAACTCAAAATCCATTAAACCAGGAGCAAAATATGAACAAGGGAAAGATTTACATGGAGACTCTTGTAAAAGTACAAGAGAATAAGACCAGATGTTCCGGAAAAGAAAGCGGCTTCTGCTTCATCGACGACGCATGCCATGTAAATCTTTGTCAAACCCATGTAAACATCAAGTTCTCAAAATAAAAACCGAGTATCATTGTCAATCACAACAAGTAAACACACTAATGAGAATACTCAGAAACGTCCATCTTCATATCACTTAAAGATACAGAATATTTTTCAATGAGACAAAGATGGCGACCATAGGTTTTTTTTCAGCAGTCGACATCGATCATGAAAATCCCGATATTTAGAGCAAGCCCTAGAATATCGAATCAACTGCGACATTTAATCACCATAGGTAGGAGAAGCAGGGATTTACTATCAAGAAATCGAAAGTTCACGATCGGGAAATTGAAATCATCACGTTTATCGTATAGCTTAGTAGTAAGCTGTCCATGTTGGTCGTAGTTTATGCAGAGATCGAGGTAAGCAGCTGATGTTGAAGAGTCTGTTGTGTCATTTATTTCAAGTTCAGAAGGGTATATAGGATCGACGTGGTCAGCAACAGTCAACAGTCTGCTGGAAAATCTTTCAAAAATGTTCAAAACATGTAATTAATATTGACCAAAGAATTTCCTCTCGGACACTATGCCTTTATAGGTGATCCAAATATGATTCAATGGGCAAAGATGTATGACAGTTGGACACGGGAAAGTAAGTTAATTAGGGAAAGAAAGAGCGGAATTAAAAAGCTATTAAAACGATATTAAGATATGACAAATGAATACATGGTGGTCGTCAATCAAATAGAAGGGAACGTCGAAAGGTTGGTGGGCAATGTTGTGTGAAAGTAGGGTCCATTTTGTCTATTTATTTATTGTTAAGTTCTTAGTATAAAAAGTTTATTCATATGATGCACAAAATAATGTATAAAAGAAATGACAACTAACACACACTATGAGGAGGTCTTGTATTTTTGCTATTTCAATATCTAATTAATTTGTCGATACAACAGCAATATCGAGTTTTATAGCATTATATAGAATTAACATATATTAAAAAATCCCAAACAGAGAACTTATTTAAAATTATTTTCAAGGAATACTTTTATACGTTTTTTATCCCTTTAAATTATTACCAAAGTTTTGGTAAAAATAAACCAAATATAATTATGTAATTCCTATAGTAACTTAATTGATGAATCCATTATATCTCTAAATATGTATAATATTAACAAAACAAACCATCGCAACTTGCTAAACCTTGAATTTCTTGACAAAATCAGGCGTCAGGCGAACAATTTGTAAACCTATACTTTCTAGCCCAAAAAAGGCGTCTAGCGTACAATTCTTAAACCCAGAATTTGTAGCCCAAAAATGGCGTCAGGCAGAATCCTCTAAACCTGATACAAAGCTGCTTTCAATATAGCGTTTAGTGGACTTTACCAAAAATGGTCAGCTGGAAGCCAGGTGAGGGCAAACAAATGCTAGGTTTAGGTAAAGCCCCCAATATTGTCTCTCAGAGGTTCATAATTAATGCAATAGAAACAAATTGCACATTGTTTTGCTCGATATTTGTGGTTAGTCATTTGCTATTACAAAATATAATTAATCTCGTGATTTGGAAAAAAAATGTCAAAAAGTCAATTGCACATAACAACCCTATAGCTTAATTACATTGGGTAGTGGCTAACCCTAAATATCTCTACATATTTTATTATACTAAGACAAAACAACAAACCAGATCATGGTAACAGTGTGTATACAGTGTAATTCCTACATCAATCAGGACTCCTTACTTTTGTGTAGTATATAGTTTATTGTAAACGGATTTCGAGTACTAAACCTAGAACCCCAGCGTTATATAGGCGGCAAGTGGACATTTTTCTAAACCTAGAATTTTTAACCCAAAATTAACGTTAAGCAGACTTCTCTAAACCTGATCCAAGTCCGCTCTCAATGTAGCGTTAAGCGGACTTTGCCCATCTGAAACCAAAAATGTTCAGTTGAACGCCAGTTGAGGGCAAAACAATTCTAGGTTTAGCTAAAAGTCTGCTTATAATGTCTCTCAAAATTGTATTATCCAATCAACGGAAACAAATTACGCATTTTCTGACTCGATATTTGATAAAGATCATTATGCAACTGAAAATATCTGATTTATCGAATGATTCGGAGAAAAAAAAACAAAATGTGAATGTTCTTGACAACACTACATCCATATTTCTTTAAAATGCAATATTCCAGTGTATTTTTGAAACAGAAGTTTTACGAAAAACATAAACAATATTAATACTGTGGATTTAGAGGTTATTTTTTAGCATTAAGGAGCATTTTGGAGACCAACCATTTTCTAACATAGACTTTCATGGTCTATTATGTCATATTTCCCTATTATATCTCCATTTAGAAGCTTTCTAAAAATATGAGACGGGGTTAGAAAATAGCGTTATACTTAGATGAAACACTTACCAGAAGTATGCCTATTTATCTTGAACAACAACAAAGATATACCCAATCCTAATTTTGAAATAGCCTTGGGTTTAGAGATAATGTCTTCTCGACGCCATACCGGATATTCTTTTCTTTTTACAGTTATTCGTTTTGTGTTGAATTTGACTAAAAATCAGTTTTTACGATTGACTTTAGCTAGTGTTACAAGTTAATAAACTCACAGCCTGATATCTCTTCAATTTAAGTCGGCCTCTAACCCTAAGTCCTCATTTTTGTGGGCCACGGAATGTTTGCCCATACTGGCGATAAACGGACGAAAAATTCTAGGTTTACAGCAACAAAATGTCTGCTTGACGCCATTTTTTCTTTTTTCAGTCTGCCATTTTAGTTTTAATGATCCAATTGAAATTTCCCTTTGGCACGTTCTGCTCTCACAATAAGGGAATAGTTTAAAAAAAATTCCAGTTGCTTAGCACTAATAGTGTCCAATCGGCTAAACCTGGCTTATTTTTCGAATTGACCTAGGGTTGATATGTTTTTTTGAGTATTTCGAAAATAAAGCTATTGGATTAAAATCTCCTTATAAAGGTCTATCATTTACCAGAATATTAAATCCCAACAAAATCAAACGGCTTCAAAAATTGACAAAAATTGGTATTTTTTTCATTTAAAAAAAAAAGTTAACTTTGGACAATAAAATAACCTTGTTAAAAGATTTTTATATATGTCGCCTTCACGTCAAAATAAACTTCAGACTTTGTTCTGTTGAAATTAAATCTTTTTTTGTACAAAACAAGATTTTTTCGAGGGAATAAAAAGTTCTGGAAAAAGTTGTTCTTTTTCGAAAATGAAAAAAACATATCTTTTTTAGACATCAATTGCAAATAAGCTAATGATGCTATCAAAACAATATTTGGTAGAATTAAAGATAAATAATTGTTCTTCAAAGAATTTAAAGGACAAATTTCTTCATTGAAAAATATAGCAAATATAGAGATTGGAACCTAACATTTTCTAAACCTAGATTTTCATGGCCCTCAATTGACGTCAAGCGGTCTTTTTAAAAAGAATTCAATATGCTCTCTCAAAAATTTATCATTTATCAAATAGAAACATATTTCACAGCAAATGACTCGATATTTCTTGCTCGTTAATATTATGTTGGCCAAAAAAATTAAAGGTGTGTTTTAAAAGAAAAATTCCTAAAATTGCAATTTCTTATTTTTGACCTGAAGTACATTGCGTTCTATATTTTTAAAAAATGATCGTCTTAAAACGGCAAAATGCATAGTAAAAGTAGAGTGATAATGTGTTTTAAATTTTATTAGAAGAATAGTATATTATAGCTATTATTGAAGGAGTAAAACTCAATCATAGGTTCCAGTATTTAAACAAAGTGTTTACCTTGCCTCAGAAATTTATATTCTGTGGTAAAACGCATTTGAAATGTATTTTCCCGTTGTATATTTGATATATTTTGTTTTGAAAATGTCAGTAGATCACATACGGTTAAATTGAAAAAAATATTGCTGAAAAACGCATTTTTTCAAAACCCTACCACACTTCCTTTTATATCTTCCTTTAAAAGCGTCCTAAAAATATGAGAATGGGTTTAAAAATAGCGTTATACTTAGACGAAACATTTGCCAGAAATATGGCAATCTATATTCATCAAACAAAAAAATATACCCTATCCAAATTTTGACCTAGGGTTGGGTTTAGAGATGATGTCTTCTTGACGCCATGTCGGATTTTCTTTTCCATTCACAGTTATTCGTTTTGTGTCGAATTTGATTTGAAATTGTTTTTTATGATTGACATTAGCTAATGTTACAAGTTGATGGACTCACAGCCTGATATCTCTTCAATTTAAGTCGAAATAAACGATGAAAAGTCGGTCTCTAACCCTAAGTCCCCATTTTTGAGGGCAACGGACATTTTTGCCCATAGTGGCGATAAACGGACAAAAATTTCCAGGTTTAGGGGAAAAAAGTCTGCCCAACGCCATTTTTTCTCGTTTTCGGTCTGCCATTTTTTTTGTAGCGATCCGATTGAAATTTCCTTTTGGCACGTTCTGCTCCCACAATAAGGGAACAGTTTAAAAAAAAATCCAGGTGTTTAGCACTAATAGTGTCCAATCGGCTAAACCTGGCTTGTTTTTCGATTTGACCTAGGGTTGATATGTTTTTTTGAGTATTTCGAAAAAAAAGCTATTGGATTATGTTCTCCTATTATAGGTCTATTATTAATCAAATTATTAAATCTCAACGAAATCAAACAGCTTCAAAAATTGAAAAAAAGTGAAAAATATTTGTATTTTTTTCTTACAAAATTTATTGTCAACTTTGGACATAAAAAAAGCATAGTAAACAAACTGTTAAAAATCTTTTCTTAGTATCAAAATAAACTTTAGACTTTTTTCTGTTGAAACAATATTGTTTATTGCACAAATAAGTAGTTTTCTGATGTTATATAAAATTCTGAAAAAAGTAAGTTTTTTTCGTAGTTGAAAAATACATGTCTTTTTTAGGCATCAATTGCAAGTAAGTTAATTATTTTATCTAAACAATTTTTGGTGGAATGAAAGATAAAAGATTGTTCTTTCTGATATTCAAGCCACAAAGTTCTACATTGAATGATAAAGGAAATATAGAGACCGGAAGTTGATTGAAAAAAATGCCGATTTTTTAAGGGGCTATAACTCTGGAAAAAATGACCCAAATTCAACTCCCATTACTGATTTAATGTAGTTTTTCATTACTCTTTCGATTTATGGCCGTAAATTTAAAATCTAAAGTTTTGACCAAAAAAGTGAAAAAATCTCAATTTTTCCATCAATGAGACATGATTTTTGAAGATTATACACTCCTCACCCCATTTTACCTGACTAAGTGGCAAACTTCATATATATTTTGGGGGTTATTATAAGGCTTAGAATAAGCTTCGTGTGAGCCATGTAAACCCGTTAAAAAAATAATTATAAGTGTTTTAACTTTATCTAAGCCTGGACGTCTGCCTGGCGCCACAAGGGGACAATTCTAAACCTAACCTACCATAACTAAATAAATACAAGAAAAATCCTGGTAAAACTTCGAAAACTCCTAGTTAAGGGTAAGATCTACATTCAAGTCAAAAATAAACAGTGTATCACACTTTTGGACATTAAACCTATGTTAAACCTAATCTAAACCTGAAATGTCCGCCGGACGCCACTTTTTTCCTTGTGGGTTAGGGTTAGGGTTAGGGTTAGGGTTAGGGTTAGGGTTAGGGTTAGGGTTAGGGTTAGGGTTAGGGTTAGGGTTAGGGTTAGGGTTAGGGTTAGGGTTAGGGTTAGGGTTAGGGTTAGGGTTAGGGTTAGGGTTAGGGTTAGGGTTAGGGTTAGGGTTAGGGTTAGGGTTAGGGTTAGGGTTAGGGTTAGGGTTAGGGTTAGGGTTAGGGTTAGGGTTAGGGTTAGGGTTAGGGTTAGGGTTAGGGTTAGGGTTAGGGTTAGGGTTAGGGTTAGGGTTAGGGTTAGGGTTAGGGTTAGGGTTAGGGTTAGGGTTAGGGTTAGGGTTAGGGTTAGGGTTAGGGTTAGGGTTAGGGTTAGGGTTAGGGTTAGGGTTAGGGTTAGGGTTAGGGTTAGGGTTAGGGTTAGGGTTAGGGTTAGGGTTAGGGTTAGGGTTAGGGTTAGGGTTAGGGTTAGGGTTAGGGTTAGGGTTAGGGTTAGGGTTAGGGTTAGGGTTAGGGTTAGGGTTAGGGTTAGGGTTAGGGTTAGGGTTAGGGTTAGGGTTAGGGTTAGGGTTAGGGTTAGGGTTAGGGTTAGGGTTAGGGTTAGGGTTAGGGTTAGGGTTAGGGTTAGGGTTAGGGTTAGGGTTAGGGTTAGGGTTAGGGTTAGGGTTAGGGTTAGGGTTAGGGTTAGGGTTAGGGTTAGGGTTAGGGTTAGGGTTAGGGTTAGGGTTAGGGTTAGGGTTAGGGTTAGGGTTAGGGGTTAGGGTTAGGGTTAGGGTTAGGGTTAGGGTTAGGGTTAGGGTTAGGGTTAGGGTTAGGGTTAGGGTTAGGGTTAGGGTTAGGGTTAGGGTTAGGGTTAGGGTTAGGGTTAGGGTTAGGGCTATCTTGAAAACGCTAAGCGGACCTCGAAATGTCCACTTGACGCCAGTTTTGAGTAAAAAATGTCTTCTCGACGCCATTGAGGGCATGGGTCCCGCCTTAAGCGGACCAAAAACCGGCGCGTGGCGGACTTTTTGGCTATTAGCGGACTTTTTGTAAAAATGCCCTAGACAGACATTTTTGGCCTTTTTTCAATTTCAGCAGTTATTCCCCTTTTGGAAGAACTTAGATTATTTTCGACCCGAAATACCGTCTGTATTCAAAAAATTATTCTGAACTCAACATTGATGAAATTTTCATTTTTTTTTCATTAAATGTTGATTTAAGTATAGTAGCAGCCATTTTAATGAGGAATATGCATCTTGTAACTTAGAAAAGTATTGAAAAGTGACTTTGAAAAAAGAGGAAAAAAAGTCCATCTGACGCCAGTTCATGACAAAGCTATATAGGTTTAGAAATGTCCGCTAAAGGGAATGTGAGAGGTAGGCTTAGAATAAAAAAAAAGAAAATAGAAATTAAACACTTATTAAGAAAGGAATAGAAACCAGTTTTTGGGAAAATTTGCAGAAGGTCTTGATGTTTGAATATACATATTTTATGTTTAAAATTTCTCAACAGGATCTTTGCAATTACGGAAATAATTTTTAAATTACTTCCCCTTGACCGTAACACGGAAAACTGACTTTTTACTTGTTTTTGGGGTCGAAAAAATCCGGGTTTTTTTTTTTGGCAAAATCGATCTTTTTTAGTTCCATTTAATAAAGAACAGTTTTCTAAGACATCCTATGTTAAAAAATGTCAAAATACGATAATAATAGGCTTAAATATCGGCTTTGAAAATTGAAAAATGTTCTGTTAACGCCACATATGGTCAAGAAATGTTTAGGTTTAGGTTAAGGTTAAGCCCACATTTAGCCTTTAGGGAACCTAACCTTTCCTCTAAATGGCGTTAAGCGGATCATCAATTTAGGAGATAATTTCGTATAAAAAATCGCAATAGCAACCATTTTCAGACAGAAAATGCAGAACGTTTTTGTCTTCATATCAAATCTTTTATTGGGGGCCGATATTCGAAAAGATTTTATGCAATAGCGGCGATAATGTAAATTACTTCCCTATGAGCATACACGTCAAATTGACAAAAGTACCTGCTTTCAGTCTTGGAATTTTGTTTTTTTATCTATTTTTTCTTCAATGAACATAGACGTTGATCGACAGAGGATGATTTTCTAATTCATTTTAGGTTGTAATTATATAAGATAAATCAACTATATGCTGAAATAATGACTTAGGCAGTATAGCCACTTAGCGCCAACTGAGAGCTGTCTAAACCCAAACCTAATACTTCCCTTAAATGGCGTTAAGCGGAACTTTAATTTATGACAAAAATAAAAATAGATAATTGATTTAAAACGCAATAGTAACCACTTAAAGAAAAAAAGTCAAATACGTTGTTGTCTGTATAATAACTCTTTTTGAGTGTCGATATCCCAACACGCTTGTTGCAAAAGCGGAAATTATATAAAATTACTTCCCTTTTATCATACACGTCAAATTGACAAAAGTACTTGCTTTCAGTCTTGGATTTTTTTGGCTTTTTATTTTTTTTAAATTTTTTTAATGAACAAAGACGTTGATCGACAGACGATCCTTTTCTAAGCCATTATAGGTTGAAATTCTTTATGATAAAGCAACTATATGCTGAAATAAAGACTTAGGAAGTATAGCCACTTAGCGCCAACTGAGAGCTGTCTAAACCTAAACCCGATCCTTCCCCTAAATGGCGTTAAGCGGAACTTCAATTTGAGAGAAAAATAAAAATACAAATAGATCATTTATTTAAAACGCAATAGTAACCACTTAAAGAAAGAAAGTCAAATACGTTGTTGTCTGTATAATTACTATTTTTGAGTGTCGATATTCCAACACGCTTGTTGCAAAAGCGGAAATTATATAAAATTACTTCCCTTTTATCATACACGTCAAATTGACAAAAGTACTTGCTTTCAGTCTTGGATTTTTTTGGCTTTTTATTTTTTTTAAATTTTTTTAATGAACAAAGACGTTGATCGACAGACGATCCTTTTCTAAGCCATTATAGGTTGAAATTCTTTATGATAAAGCAACTATATGCTGAAATAAAGACTTAGGAAGTATAGCCACTTAGCGCCAACTGAGAGCTGTCTAAACCTAAACCCGATCCTTCCCTTAAATGGCGTTAAGCGGAACTTCAATTTGAGAGAAAAATAAAAATACAAATAGATCATATATTTAAAACGCAATAGTAACCACTTAAAGAAAGAAAGTCAAATACGTTGTTGTCTGTATAATTACTATTTTTGAGTGTCGATATTCCAACACGCTTGTTGCAAAAGCGGAAATTATATAAAATTACTTCCCTTTTATCATACACGTCAAATTGACAAAAGTACTTGCTTTCAGTCTTGGATTTTTTTGGCTTTTTATTTTTTTTATTTTTTTTCAATGAACAAAGACGTTGTTCGACAAAGGATCGTTTTCTAAGCCATTATAGGTTGAAATTCTTTAAGATAAACCACCTATATGCTGAAATAATGACTTAGGAAATATAGCCACTTAGCGCCAACTGATGAGAGCTGTCTAAACCTAAACCAGATCCTTCCCTTAAATGGCGTTTAACGGAACTTCAATTTGAGAGTAAAATAAAAATAAAAATAGATCATTTATTTAAAACGCAATAGTAACCACTTAAAGAAAGAAAGTCAAATACGATGTTGTCTTTATAATAACTAATTGTGAGTGTCGATATTCCAACACGCTTGTTGCAAAAGCGGAAATTATATAAAATTACTTCCCTTTTATCATACACGTCAAATTGACAAAAGTACTTGCTTTCAGTCTTGGATTTTTTTGGCTTTTTATTTTTTTTTTATTTTTTCAATGAACAAAGACGTTGATCGACAGAGGATCGTTTTCTAAGCCATTATAGGTTGGAATTCCTTAAGAAAAAGACAACTATATGCTGAAATAATGACTTAAAAAGTATAGCCACTTAGCGCCAACTGAGAGCTGTTAAACCTAAACCAGATCCTTCCCCTAAATGGCGTTAAGCGGAACTTCAATTTAGGAGAAAAATAAAAAAAAAAAGAAAAATCATGTGTTTAAAACGCAATAGTAACCATTAAAAACCATTTTGTCTGTATATGATTTTTTTCTGGGTTGCCGATATTCCAACAAGCACTTGGTAATAGCGAAACTAATGTAAAATATCTTCCCTCTGATCATACCCGTTGAATTTTAAAATAAAAAACACATATAATATTTTTTTGTATTTTGTTTCTATGAACATAGAAGTCGATCTAAAGAATATGGTTTTCAAAGTATTATAGTTTAAAATATTCAAGGTGAACTAACGATTGGTGAACTAATGACTTTGGAACCCTTACTAAAGGATTGTTTTAATTTAAACCTAGATATGCCTTAATATACGTACAGATTGTTATCGGTATCAATTAAAGTTCTAATAGTAATAAGTTTACACAGCATACACTTATTTATCAGACAATTTCCTCATAACCTTCTCCAAATATTTGATAAATAACTATTCTTTAGATAACTGTACACATGTTTATCCTAGTTTGCCATTCTAGCTCCTCAGTTTCTTACCGGCTTAGTATGTGCCATATATTGTCATTTGTGTTTCAATGACAAACAGCCAATTTTAATCTCAATATGTACTGGTCATCAATACATTTAAATTGTTTATCGTGAAAAATGTTTATCCCCTCCACACAACACGCCCACAGATACACACAGGCAAAGGTGTAAGCTTAGATACGTATTAGGATAATATGTTTCTTGTAGTTGAGAAGCAATAGGAACTAGCGTTTTGAAAAGCGTTGGTAGATAAAAATATGGATCTTTATTTCTAAAACATGGTTCTTATTCGTTCACTTAAGCATGGTACAATACCAGGTTCATCTCCAGCATCATTGACATTATTGCTATCTATATCTTACAGGCTGATTTTGGAAACAAATATATTACTCTCGGTCAAGAAAAGAAGAGGCTAATGATAGCCTAGGGAGGACGTTCTGCTACAGTGGCACCACACAATGAAGAGCTAAACCAGTTTGGTTCTCTCCGCAATAAAACGGTAACCCAAAGGTCCAACTTACAATTGCAACTAGACCAAGCGTTAACTCCGTTACCCAGTCATCAGGTGTCACCAACTCCGTTACCCAGTCACTAGGTGACACCCAATAACCAGGTGTCACCAACTTCGTTACCCGGTCACTAGGACTTAGTTACCTAGTCACTAGGTGTCAGCGACTAACCAGGTGTCACTCATTCGTTAACCCTGTCACCAGGACTCGGTTACCCAATTACTAGGCGTCACCCGCTAACCAGGTGTCACACACTCCGTTACCCCGGCACTATGTGTCACCCAATAACCAAGTGTCACCAACTTCGTAACCCGGTCACTAGGACTTCGTTACCTAGTCACTAGGTGTCAGCGACTAACCAGGTGTCACTCATTCGGTAACCCTGTCACCATGACTCGGTTAACCAATTACTTGGTGTCACCCGCTAACCAGGTGTCACACACTCCGTTACCCCGGCACTATGTGTCACCCAATAACCAAGTGTCACCAACTTTGTTACCCGGTCACTAGGACTTCGTTACCTAGTCACTATGTGTCACTAACTAAAGAGGTGTAACCCACTTCGTTACCCAGTAACTAGGTTTTACCTTCTCTGTTATCCAGTCACTAGGTGTCACCCACTAACCAGGTTTCGCCAACTCTGCTACCCAGTCACTAGGAGTGACCAACTAACCAGAAGTCACCCATCTCGTTACCCAGTCACTAGAACTACGTTACCAAGTCATTAAGTAGAACCCACTAACACACTAATCAGGTATCACCCACTCCGTTTCCCAGTCATTAGGTATCACCTAGGTATCACCCATCTCCTTAACCAGTCACTTGGACTCCGTTACCCCGTCACTAGGTGTCACCCACTCCGTTACACTAGGTTTCATCCACTTACCAGTTGTCACCCTCTGCGTTACCCAGTCACAAGGTATAACCTACTAAACACGTGTCAACCACTATGTTCCCCAGTCACTAGGTGTCACCCATTAGCCATTAGCCAACTGTCACCCACTAGCCAACTGTCACCCACTTCCTTAACCAGTCACTTGGACTCTGTTACCTAGTCATTAATGTCACCAACTAACTAGGTGTCACCCACTAACCAGGTGTCACCCATTGGGTTACCTAGCCACTCGGACTCCATCACCTAGTCACTAGGTGTCCCCAACTTACAAGGTGTCGGCTACACCGTTACCTAGTCACTAGGTGTCACACACTAACAACGTGTCACCACCTGCGTTACCCAGTCACTAGGTATCACCTACTTACCACGTGTCACCCACTCTGTTTCCCACCCTCTAGGTGTCACCCACTTCCTAACCCAATTACGTGGATTCCGTTACCCAGTCACTAAGTGTCACCTAATAACTATGTGTCACCAACACCGTTACCCAGGGACTATGTGTCATCCATTCCGTTACCCAGTGACTAGGTGTCATTCACTCTGGTACCCAGTGACTGGGTGTCAACAACTAACCAGGTGTCAGCTAATTCGTAACCCAGTCACAAGGACTCCGTTACCCAATCACTAGGTGTCACCCACACCTTTTATCCAATCACTAGGTGTCACCCACTCCTTGATCCCATCACTAGGTGTCACCCACGCTTTTATCCAATCACAAGGTGTCACCCACCCTTTATCCAGTCACTAAATGTCACCGACTTCTTTATCCAATCACTATGTGTCACCCACGCTTTTATCCAATCACTAGGTGTCACCCACACCTTTATCCAATCACTTGGTGTCACCCTCTCCTTTATTCAGTCGCTAAATGTCACCGACTTCTTTATCCAATCACTAGGTGTCACCCACTCCTTTATCCAATCACTAGGTGTCACCCACTCCGTTACCAAATCACTAGATGTCACCCACTCATTTATTCAATCACTAGGTGTCACCCACTCCTTTTTACAATCACTAGGTGTCACCCACTCCTTTATCCAATCACTAGGTGTCACCCACTCCTTTATCCAATCACTAGGTGTCACCCACTCACTCCTTTATCCAATCACTAGGTTTCACCCACTCCTTTATCCAATCACTAGGTGTCACCCACTCCTTTATCCAATTACTTGATGTCACCCACTCCTTTTTACAATCACTAGGTGTCACCCACTCCTTTATCCAATCACTAGGTGTCACCCACTCCTTTATCCAATCACTAGGTGTCACCCACTCACTCCTTTATCCAATCACTAGGTGTCACCCACTCCTTTATCCAATCACTAGGTGTCACCCACTCCTTAATCCAATCACTAGGTGTCACCCACTCCATTATCCAATCACTAGGTGTCACCCACTCCTTTATCCAATCAATAGGTGTCACCCACTCCTTTATTCAATCATTAGGTGTAACCCACTCCGTTACCCAGTCACTAGGTGTCACCCAATAACCAGCTGTCACCCAGTTCGTTACCAAGTCGCTAGATGTCACCCATTCCTTTATCCAATCACTAGGTGTCACTCACTCCTTTATCCAATCACTAAATGTCACCCATTCCTTATCCAATCACTAGGTGTCACCAAATTCTTTATCCAATCAG
Organism: Mimachlamys varia; assembly: GCA_947623455.1. Classification (NCBI taxonomy): domain Eukaryota; kingdom Metazoa; phylum Mollusca; class Bivalvia; order Pectinida; family Pectinidae; genus Mimachlamys; species Mimachlamys varia. The sequence continues at coordinate 42,500,255 of OX392542.1, forward strand.
TAGGCGTCCTCCACTCTTTTATCCAATCACTAGGTGTAACCGACTCCGTTACCCAGTCACCAGGTTTCATCCACTCCTTTATCCAATCACTAAATGTCACCCACTCATTTATTCAATCACAAGGTGTCACCGCCTCCTTTATCCAATCACTAGGTGTCACCCACTCCATTATCCAATCACTAAATGTCACCCACTCCTTTATCCAATCACTAGGTGTCACCCACTCCTTCATCTAATCACTTGTTGTCACCCACACCTTAATCCAATCACTACGTGTCACCCACTCCTTTATCCAATCACTAGGTGTCACCTACTCTTTTATCCTATCACTAGGTGTCAACCACTCCTTTATCCAGTCGCTAAATGTCACCGACTTCTTTATCCAATCACTAGGTGTCACCCACTCCTTTATCCAATCACTAGGTGTCACCAACTCCTTTATTCAATCACTAGGTGTCACCCACTCCCATATCCAATCACTAGGTGTCACCCACTTCTTTATCCAATCACTAGGTGTCACCAACTCCTTTATTCAATCACTAGGTGTCACCCACTCCGTTACCCAGTCACTAGGTGTCACCCACTAACCAGCTGTCACCCAGTTCGTCACCCAGTCGCTAAAACTCCGTTACTAAGTCACTAAGTGTCTAACCATATGCTTAAATAATGACTTAGGGAGTATGGCCACTTAGCGCCAAGTAAGAGCTGTCTAACCCTTAACCCCATCATTCCTATCAATGGCGTTAAGCGAAACTTTAATTTAGAAGAAAAATACCTAGTCACTAGATTTCAACCACTAACCAGGTTTCACCCGCTCGGTAAGCAAGTCACTAGTTGTCACCTACTCTGTTACGCAGTCACTACGTGTCAACCGCTTCGTTACCCAGTCACTAGGTGTCACCTACTAACAAGTGGCCACTCACTTCGTTACTCAGTCACTAGGAATCCTTTACCCAGTCACTAGGTGTCACCCATTAACCAGATGTAACCCACTCCGTTACCCAGGCGCGAAGTGTCACCCACTCCGTTATCCAAACACTATGTGTCACCCACTAGCCATGTATCACCCTCTGCGTTTCCAAGTAACTAGGATGTCGTTTACTAGGTGTCAACCACTAACTATGTGTCACCCACTTCCTTACCCAGTCACTAGATGTCACCCACTCCTTTATACAATCACTAGGTGTCACCCACTCCTTTATCCAATCACTAGGTGTCACCGACTCCTTTATCCAATCACTAGGTGTCACCCACTCCTTTATCCAATCAATAGGTGTCACCCACTCCTTTATCCAATCACTAGGTGTCACCCACTCCTTAATCCAATCACTAGGTGTCACCCACTCTTTTATCCTATCACTAGGTGTCAACCACTCCTTTATCCAGTCGCTAAATGTCACCGACTTCTTTATCCTATCACTAGGTGTCAACCACTCCTTTATCCAATCACTTGTTGTCACCCACACCTTAATCCAATCACTAGGTGTCACCCACTCCTTTATCCAATCACTAGGTGTCACCCACTCTTTTATCCTATCACTAGATGTCAACCACTCCTTTATCCAGACGCTTAATGTCACCGACTTCTTTATCCTATCACTAGGTGTCAACCACTCCTTTATCCAATCACTAGGTGTCACCCACTCCTTTATCTAATCACTTGTTGTCACCCACACCTTAATCCAATCACTACGTGTCACCCACTCCTTTATCCAATCACTAGGTGTCACCCACTCTTTTATCCTATCACTAGGTGTCAACCACTCCTTTATCCAGTCGCTAAATGTCACCGACTTCTTTATCCAATCACTAGGTGTCACCCACTCCTTTATCCAATCACTAGGTGTCACCCACTCCCATATCCAATCACTAGGTGTCACCCACTTCTTTATCCAATCACTAGGTGTCACCAACTCCTTTATTCAATCACTAGGTGTCACCCACTCCGTTACCCAGTCACTAGGTGTCACCCACTAACCAGCTGTCACCCAGTTCGTCACCCAGTCGCTAAAACTCCGTTACTAAGTCACTAAATGTCTAACCATATGCTTAAATAATGACTTAGGGAGTATGGCCACTTAGCGCCAAGTAAGAGCTGTCTAACCCTTAACCCCATCATTCCTATCAATGGCGTTAAGCGAAACTTTAATTTAGAAGAAAAATACCTAGTCACTAGATTTCAACCACTAACCAGGTTTCACCCGCTCGGTAAGCAAGTCACTAGTTGTCACCTACTCTGTTACGCAGTCACTACGTGTCAACCGCTTCGTTACCCAGTCACTAGGTGTCACCTACTAACAAGTGGTCACCCACTTCGTTACTCAGTCACTAGGAATCCTTTACCCAGTCACTAGGTGTCACCCATTAACCAGATGTAACCCACTCCGTTACCCAGGCGCGAAGTGTCACCCACTCCGTTATCCAAACACTATGTGTCACCCACTAGCCAAGTATCACCCTCTGCGTTTCAAAGTAACTAGGATGTCGTTTACTAGGTGTCAACCACTAACTATGTGTCACCCACTTCCTTACCCAGTCACTAGATGTCACCCACTACTTTATACAATCACTAGGTGTCACCCAATCCTTTATCCAATCACTAGGTGTCACCGACTCCTTTATCCAATCACTAGGTGTCACCCACTTCTTTATCCAATCACTAGGTGTCACTCACTCCTTTATTCAATCACTAGGTGTAACCCATTCCATTTCCCAATCACTAGGTGTCACTCAGTAACCAGCTGTCACCCAGTTCCTTACCCAGTCGCTAAAACTCCATTACTAAGTCACTAAGTGTCTAACCATATGCTAAAATAATGACTTCGGAAATATGGCCACTTAGCGCCAAATGAGAGTTGTCTAAACCTTAACCCAATACTTCCTATCAATGGCGTTAAGCGAAACTTCTATTTAGAAGAAAAATACCCAGTCACTAGGTTTCAGCCACTAACCAGGTTTCACCGACTCGGTTAACAAGTCACTAGTTGTCACCTACTCTGTTACGCAGTCACTACGTGTCAACCACTTCGCTACCCAGTCACTAGGTGTCACCTACTAACAAGTGGTCACCAACTTCGTTACTCAGTCACTAGGACTCCTTTACCGAGTCACTAGGTGTCACCCATTAACCAGGTGTAACCCACTACATTACCCAGTCGCTAAGTGTCACCCACTCCGTTATCCAAACACTATGTGTCACCAACTAGCCAAGTATCACCCTCTGCGTTTCAAAGTAACTAGGATGTCGTTTACTAGGTGTCAACCACTAACTATGTGTCACCCACTTCGTTACCCAGTCACTAGATGTCACCCACTCCTTTTTCCAATCACTAGGTGTAACCAACTCCTTTATCCAATCACTAGGTGTCACCCACTCCTTTATCCAATCACTAGGTGTCACCCACTCCTTTATCCAATCACCAGGTGTCACCCACTCCTTTATCCAATCACTAGGTGTCACCCACTCCTTTATCCAATCAATAGGTGTCACCCACTCCTTTATTCAATCACTAGGTGTCACCCACTCCTTTATCCAATCACCAGGTGTCACCCACTCCGTTACCCAGTCACTAGGTGTCAACCAATAACCAGCTGTCACCCAGTTCGTTATCAAGTCGCTAAAACGCCGTTACTAAGTCACTAAGTGTCAACCACTAACCAGGTTTCACCCATTCGGTTAGAAAGTCACTAGTTGTCACCTACTCTGTTACGCAGTAACTACGTGTCAACTGCTTCGTTACCCAGTCACTAGGTGTCACCTACTAACAAGTGGTCACCCACTTCGTTACTCAGTCACTAGGACTCCTTTACCCAGTCACCCATTAACCAGGTGTAACCTGCTCCGTTACCCAGTCACTAGGTGTCACCCACTCCTTTATCCAATCACTAGGTGACGCCCACTAACCACCTGGCACCCAGTTCGTTACCCAGTCGCTAGGACTCCGTTACTAAGTCACTAAGTGTCTAACCATATGCTAAAACAATGACTTAGGAAGCATGGCTACTTAGCGCCAAGTGATAGTTGTCTAAATCTACACGTCAAATTGACAAAAGTACTTGCTTTTTGTCTTGGATCCTTTTTTTTTTTTTTAATTTTTCTTCAATGAATATAGACGTTGATCGAAAGAGAATGGTTTTCTAAGCCATTATTGGTTGAAATTCTTTAAGATAAACCAACTTTATGCTGAAATAATAACTTAGGAAGTATAGCCACTTAGCGCCAACTGAGAGCTGTCTAAACCTAAACCCGATACTTCCCCTAAATGGCGTTAAGCGGAACTTATATATATAGGTTACCTCTCCTTTTTAAATTAAAATAAAAATGACTTAAATTGATTTTGCTGTATGGCTTTTATTTCATCCACTTTAATTACCCCATAACAATATAAGTTCCTTCTTGATATTTCCTTGTCAGTTATTTCTGATCAGTGATGATTAGAGACGATGTAACACAACTTAGAAACAAATTTAGTAATCTGAAAGTATCGCCATCATTATTAATATAAACAGTAAGTTGTTAAATATATTTCAACTCTCACAATGGCAACTGGTGAGGAGATCATGTACATTATGTTTCCACGCGCAAGCGATCTCACACGAGTGAAACTTCGCGTGGAAAATAGTGGACTTTACTGCACAGAACATGCTGTTGCCAGGGGGGACCTCCTGTGCTTCTATCTGTGTATCCGCCTCAGGGACGCCGACTGGCTCCTGAGGTGGATGGACAGAGAGATGATAGTCTACGAATTGTAGACTCAGGTCCCTCCTAGCTCAGCATGCTCATTGTACATATGTATATACGTTGCCGATTCATTCCAGGTAGGAATGATTCCCTCAGAATATAAATGAAATAAAGTTGGGAAACATCCGATGTGTCTTTTTGTAAATGTTTTTAAAAAGCTAAATTTCAATGAACGTAGACGTTAATCGACAGAGTATGGTTTTCTAAGACATTATAGGTTAAAATTCTTTAAGATAAACCAACTTTATGCTTAAATAATGACTTAGGAAGTATAGCCACTTAGCGCCAACTGAGAGCTGTCTAAACCGAAACCCAATACTTCCCCTAAATGGCGTTAAACGAAACTTCAATTTAGAAGAAAAATACCCAGTCATTAGTTTTCAACCACTAACCAGGTTTCACCCACTCGTTTTAGCAAGTCACTAGTTGTCACCTAATCTGTTACGCAGTCACTAAGTGTCAACCACTTCGTTACCCAGTCACTAGGTGTCACCTACTAACAAGTGGTCACCCACTTCGTAACTCAGTCATTAGGACTCCTTTACCCAGTCACTAGGTGTCACCCATTAACCAGGTATATCTTAAGGTTACGAAGTGACTAGATATTTAACCATATGCTAAAATAATGTCTTGGGTAGTATGACCACTTAGCGCCAACTGAAAGTTGTTTAACCTAAACCCAATCCTTTTTCTAGATGGCGTTAAGCGTAACTTCGATTTAGGAGAAAAATAAAAATAAAAATAAATCATGTATTTAAATTTATTTAAAGACAAAAAGTCCAATACGTTTTTGTCAGAATATTGACTTTTTGGGTGCCGATATTCCATCATACTTAATGTCACTTACTTAGGGTTAGGGTTAGGGTTCTTTACAATAACCTAATAAGCGGACTTGCTTCATATTCATATTTTGGCCGCAAGGTATCTCCTATTTTGTCATCTAAGTTGTATTTGAACACACACTGTTTAAAACGATTGACGACAGTGTTCTTTTCTTTACAATAACCCAATGATCGAGATATTTCGTGAAGCAAACCTATTTTTAACGTATGATCTACTGATCCTCAATATATTCCTCGGAATTAGTAACCCTTCCTTAACATCCTCCAGTCTTAACAAAGTCATCGTATTTTATATAGAGACAGAATATCCCCAACAAAATCCTCGAAAATAAGCGTTGACGTTTTAGTTTGTATTATTTAAAGTTAAAGTTTCGGCAATTATTTCTTAGCTCATGAGAAACCAGGAAATTAAAGGCAAGACTTCAATCGAAAATTAATAGGCCAACTTGTAGTTTTGTGCTGGAGTTTCTATCATTTTTAAGATTGAAATAAACAGATGTTGTATTGTGATTAGACTTCTTGCCTGTAAGAAAAATGTAGGCACTAATGTGATTCAACAATTAAAGTTCATCGTACCTTATTTTTCGTTTGGTTTAGCTGATCAAATCGAATGTCATTAATCTTTTATATAGTAGTGAATGTAGTTACTGTTTTGGAAAGACTAACTGTAATTAAAAACAAAAGGTATCACTCGATAAGACCAACATGTTGTATACTACAAAATGTGGCCACTACATGTCATCTTTCCATAAATATTGTGACTGTTCTTAAACGAATTCCCTTCATTTTTCATATCACATATTGTGTACGCATTGTGTTAAAGAATCCGTGAAAGATTTGTCCGAATTAAATAAGAGGACACCAAAGTTTTGCACTATACAAATAGGTCTGCTTAACGCAAGATGTGGGCGCTAAAATATCAACTACATTTTAAGCTAATACGACCATTTTATTAATATTTCTGTTCCTATCAAATAGATAACCCTCATCTTTCCTATAAATACTTTGTAAACACATCTACATACGAGATTATCGACATGAAAATAGAAAACACAAAGTATTGCAACATTAAATAAGGTCTGCTCAACGCAAAATGTGGGCACTTTAATAATGTTGTAGTAGGAGATTAGCTGACCTTCATTTAATCAATACTTGGGCCGCTCTTAAACAAATCATCTTAATATTTCATAAAAAGAATTTGTACTTGTTGTTTTAAAAGATCTACGGAAGGTTCGTTTAACATTAAAATGGGGGAAATGAAAGTGATACAAAATTTGAATAGGTCTGCTAAACGCATGCTGTGGCACTATTATAGCCCACATTATACGCCTAGCGGACTTGCTTCATTTTCATATTTTGGCCGCAGGTATCTCCTATTTTGTCATCTAAGTTGTATTTGAACACACACTCTTTCATAAAAAGAGGTTGTACTTGTTGTTTTAAAAGATCTACGGAAGATTCGTTCAACATTAAAATAGAGGAAATGAAAGTAATGCAAAATGTGAATAGGTCTGCTAAACGCATGCTGTGGCACTGTTAAAGCCCACATTTACGCCTAGCGGACTTGCTTCATATTCATATTTTGGCCGCAAGGTATCTTCTATTTTGTCATCTAAGTTGTATTTGAACACACACTGTTTAAAACGATTGACGACAGTGTTCTTTTCTTTACAATAACCCAATGATCGAGATATTTCGTGAAGCAAACCTATTTTTAACGTATGATCTACTGATCCTCAATATATTCCTCGGAATTAGTAACCCTTCCTTAACATCCTCCAGTCTTAACAAAGTCATCGTATTTTATATAAAGACAGAATATCCCCAACAAAATCCTCGAAAATAAGCGTTGACGTTTTAGTTTGTATTATTTAATGTTAAAGCTTCGGCAATTATTTCTTAGCTCATGAGAAACCAGGAAATTAAAGGCAATACTTCAATCGAAAATTAATAGGCCAACTTGTAGTTTTGTGCTGGAGTTTCTATCATTTTTAAGATTGAAATAAACAGATGTTGTATTGTGATTAGACTTCTTGCCTGTAAGAAAAATGTAGGCACTAATGTGATTCAACAATTAAAGTTCATCGTACCTTATTTTTCGTTTGGTTTAGCTGATCAAATCGAATGTCATTAATCTTTTATATAGTAGTGAATGTAGTTACTGTTTTGGAAAGACTAACTGTAATTAAAAACAAAAGGTATCACTCGATAAGACCAACATGTTGTATGCTACAAAATGTGGCCACTACATGTCATCTTTCCATAAATATTGTGACTGTTCTTAAACGAATTCCCTTCATTTTTCATATCACATATTGTGTACGCATTGTGTTAAAGAATCCGTGAAAGATTTGTCCGAATTAAATAAGAGGACACCAAAGTTTTGCACTATACAAATAGGTCTGCTTAACGCAAGATGTGGGCGCTAAAATATCAACTACATTTTAAGCTAATACGACCATTTTATTAATATTTCTGTTCCTATCAAGTAGATAACCCTCATCTTTCCTATAAATACTTTGTAAACACATCTACATACGAGATTATCGACATGAAAATAGAAAACACAAAGTATTGCAACATTAAATAAGGTCTGCTCAACGCAAAATGTGGGCACTTTAATAATGTTGTAGTAGGAGATTAGCTGACCTTCATTTAATCAATACTTGGGCCGCTCTTAAACAAATCATCTTAATATTTCATAAAAAGAATTTGTACTTGTTGTTTTAAAAGATCTACGGAAGGTTCGTTTAACATTAAAATGGGGGAAATGAAAGTGATGCAAAATTTGAATAGGTCTGCTAAACGCATGCTGTGGCACTATTATAGCCCACATTATACGCCTAGCGGACTTGCTTCATTTTCATATTTTGGCCGCAGGTATCTCCTATTTTGTCATCTAAGTTGTATTTGAACACACACTCTTTCATAAAAAGAGGTTGTACTTGTTGTTTTAAAAGATCTACGGAAGATTCGTTCAACATTAAAATAGAGGAAATGAAAGTAATGCAAAATGTGAATAGGTCTGCTAAACGCATGCTGTGGCACTGTTATAGCCCACATTTACGCCTAGCGGACTTGCTTCATATTCATATTTTGGCCGCAAGGTATCTCCTATTTTGTCATCTAAGTTGTATTTGAACACACACTGTTTAAAACGATTGACGACAGTGTTCTTTTCTTTACAATAACCCAATGATCGAGATATTTCGTGAAGCAAACCTATTTTTAACGTATGATCTACTGATCCTCAATATATTCCTCGGAATTAGTAACCCTTCCTTAACATCCTCCAGTCTTAACAAAGTCATCGTATTTTATATAAAGACAGAATATCCCCAACAAAATCCTCGAAAATAAGCGTTGACGTTTTAGTTTGTATTATTTAATGTTAAAGTTTCGGCAATTATTTCTTAGCTCATGAGAAACCAGGAAATTAAAGGCAATACTTCAATCGAAAATTAATAGGCCAACTTGTAGTTTTGTGCTGGAGTTTCTATCATTTTTAAGATTGAAATAAACAGATGTTGTATTGTGATTAGACTTCTTGCCTGTAAGAAAAATGTAGGCACTAATGTGATTCAACAATTAAAGTTCATCGTACCTTATTTTTCGTTTGGTTTAGCTGATCAAATCGAATGTCATTAATCTTTTATATAGTAATGAATGTAGTTACTGTTTTGGAAAGACTAACTGTAATTAAAAACAAAAATGTATCACTCGATAAGACCAACATGTTGTATGCTACAAAATGTGGCCACTACATGTCATCTTTCCATAAATATTGTGACTGTTCTTAAACGAATTCCCTTCATTTTTCATATCACATATTGTGTACGCATTGTGTTAAAGAATCCGTGAAAGATTTGTCCGAATTAAATAAGAGGACACCAAAGTTTTGCACTATACAAATAGGTCTGCTTAACGCAAGATGTGGGCGCTAAAATATCAACTACATTTTAAGCTAATACGACCATTTTATTAATATTTTTGTTCCTATCAAGTAGATAACCCTCATCTTTCCTATAAATACTTTGTAAACACATCTACATACGAGATTATCGACATGAAAATAGAAAACACAAAGTATTGCAACATTAAATAAGGTCTGCTCAACGCAAAATGTGGGCACTTTAATAATGTTGTAGTAGGAGATTAGCTGACCTTCATTTAATCAATACTTGGGCCGCTCTTAAACAAATCATCTTAATATTTCATAAAAGAATTTGTACTTGTTGTTTTAAAAGATCTACGGAAGGTTCGTTTAACATTAAAATGGGGGAAATGAAAGTGATGCAAAATTTGAATAGGTCTGCTAAACGCATGCTGTGGCACTATTATAGCCCACATTTACGCCTAGCGGACTTGCTTATTTTCATATTTTGGCCGCAGGTATCTCCTATTTTGTCATCTAAGTTGTATTTGAACACACACTCTTTCATAAAAAGAGGTTGTACTTGTTGTTTTAAAAGATCTACGGAAGATTCGTTCAACATTAAAATAGAGGAAATGAAAGTAATGCAAAATGTGAATAGGTCTGCTAAACGCATGCTGTGGCACTGTTATAGCCCACATTTACGCCTAGCGGACTTGCTTCATATTCATATTTTGGCCGCAAGGTATCTCCTATTTTGTCATCTAAGTGGTATTTGAACACACACTGTTTAAAACGATTGACGACAGTGTTCTTTTCTTTACAATAACCCAATGATCGAGATATTTCGTGAAGCAAACCTATTTTTAACGTATGATCTACTAATCCTCAATATCTTCCTCGGAATTAGTAACCCTTTTTTAACATCCTCCAGTCTAAACAAAGTCGTCGTATTTTATATAAAGACAGAATATCCCCAAAATAAATCCTCGAAAATAAGCGTTGACGTTTTAGTTTGTATTATTTAAAGTTAAAGTTTCGGCAACTATTTCTTAGCTCATGAGAAACCAGGAAATTAAAGGCAAGACTTCAATCGAAAATTAATAGGCCAACTTATAGTTTTGTGCTGGAGTTTCTATCACTTTTAAGATTGAAATAAACAGATGTTGTATTGCGATTAGACTTCTTGACTGTAAGAAAAATGTAGGCACCAATGTGATTCCACAATTGAAGTTCATCGTACCTTATTTTTCGTTTGGTTTAGCTGTTCAAATCGAATGTTCTTAATCTGTTATATCAATAATGAAAGCATTTACAAATATCGAAAGACTGCTATTTAAACAAAAATGTATCACTCGATAAGACCAACATATTGTATAATACAAAATTTGGCCACTATATTTGTCCTACAGTTGGTTTTGCTTATATCATCTTTCTATCAATATTGTGACTGTTCTTAAACGAATTCACTTCATTTTTATATCACATATTGTGTACACATTGTGTTAAAGATTCCGCGAAAGATTTGTCCGAATTGAATAAAAAACCATCTTTCCTATAAAAACTTTGTAAACACATCTCGTAGGAGATTATCGACATGAAAATAGAAAACATGAAGTATTGCAACATTAAATAAGGTCTGCTCAACGCAAAATGTGGGCACTTTAGTAATGTTGAAGTAGGAGATTAGTTGACCTTCATTTTATCAATACTTGGGCTGCTCTTAAACAAATTATTTTAATGTTTCATAAAGAGAGTTTGTACTTGTTGTTTTAAAAGATCTACGGAAGGTTCGTTCAACATTAAAATAGAGGAAATGAAAATAATGCAAAATTTGAATAGGTCTGCTAAACGCATGCTGTGGCACTGTTATAGCCCACATTTACGCCTAGCGGACTTGCTTCAAATTTATATTTTTGCCGCAATGTATCTGCTATTTTATCAATATTTTTGTTTCTATCAAATAAATATTCCCCATCTTTCCTATCAATACTTTGTAAACACATTAACATAGGAGATTATCGACATGAAAGTAGAAAACATGAAGTATTGCAACATTAAATAAGGTCTGCTCAACGCAAAATTTGGGCACTTTAGTAATGTTGTAGTAGGAGATTAGTTGACCTTCATTGTTTCAATTGTGGGGCCGCTCTTAAACAAATTATCTTAATATTTTATAAAGAGAGTTTGTACTTGTTGTTTTGAAAGATCTACGGAAGGTTCGTTCAACATTAAAATAGAGGAAATGAAAATAATGCAAAATTTGAATAGGTCTGCTAAACGCATGCTGTGGCACTGTTATAGCCCACATTTACGCCTAGCGGACTTGCTTCATATTCATATTTTGGCCGCAAGGTATCTCCTATTTTGTCATCTAGTTGTATTTGAACACACACTGTTTAAAACGATTGACGACAGTGTTCTTTTCTTTACAATGACCCAATAATCAAGATATTTCATAAAGCAAACCTATTGTTAAAGTATGATTTACTAATCCTCAATATCTTCCTCTGAATTATCAACCCTTCCTTAAAGGCCCAATATACCTAACTTCAGGAAATTTTTCGTGATTCTGAAAAAATCTGAAACAAATCCAATTGATAACCATGCAAAAATTAGCCTAAAACGAAGAAAACCTGAGCGGTAACTAACAAGAAACTCTTAACAGAAAAATCCAAAGAGTTGAAAATAATTCAGATGGGGCCCACTTCAACAACAAGCCGAAGTTAGAAGGCAGTTCAAAACTGCTGCTGTCGGTAACCGCGTAAGAATTCATCTTGATGATATCAGTTAATCTTAGCTAAATCTATAAATATAAAAAGTTATTAGGCTTGATTTTCGCTTCAAGTTTTGCAAAAAGTTAAGTATAAATAGGAGAATACCGAAGCGTTAACAAAATCATAATCCAAACTCAAAATCCATTAAACCAGGAGCAAAATATGAACAAGGGAAAGATTTACATGGAGACTCTTGTAAAAGTACAAGAGAATAAGACCAGGTATTCCGGAAAAGTAAGCGGCTTCTACTTCATCGACGACGCATGCCATGTAAATCTTTGTCAAACCCATGTAAACATCAAGTTCTCAAAATAAGAACCGAGTATCATTGTCAATCACAACAAGTAAACACACTAATGAGAATACTCAGAAACGTCCATCTTCATATCACTTAAAGATACAGAATATTTTTCAATGAGACAAAGATGGCGACCATAGGTTTTTTTTCAGCAGTCGACATCGATCATGAAAATCCCGATATTTAGAGCAAGCCCTAGAATATCGAATCAACTGCGACATTTAATCACCATAGGTAGGAGAAGCAGGGATGTTACTATCAAGAAATCGAAAGTTCACGATCGGGAAATTGAAATCATCACGTTTATCATATAGCTTAGTAGTAAGCTGTCCATGTTGGTTGTAGTTTATGTAGAGATCGAGGTAAGCAGCTGATGTTGAAGAGTCTGTTGTGTCATTTATTTCAAGTTCAGAAGGGTATATAGGATCGACGTGGTCAGCAAACTTCTTGTTTGTGGACAACAGTCAACAGTAGGCTGAAAAATCTTTCAAAAATGTTCAAAACATGTAATTAATATTGACCAAAGAATTTCCTCTCGGACACTATGTCTTTATAGGTGATCCAAATATGATTCAATGGGCAAAGATGTATGACAGTTGGACACGGGAAAGTAAGTTAATTAGGGAAAGAAAGAGCGGAATTAAAAAACTATTAAAACGAGATTGAGATATGACAAATGAATACATGGTCGTCGTCAATCAAGAAGGGAACGTCGAAAGGTTGGTGGGCAATGTTGTGTGAAAGTAGGGTCCATTTTGTCTATTTATTTATTGTTAAGTTCTTAGTATAAAAAGTTTATTCATATGATGCACAAAAAATGTATAAAAGAAATGACAACTAACACACACTATGAGGAGGTCTTGAATTTTTGCTATTTCAATATCTAATTAATTTGTCGATACAACACCAATATCAAGTTTTATAGCATTATATAGAATTAACATATATTAAAAAATCCCAAACAGAGAACTTATTTAAAATTATTTTCAAGGAATACTTTTATACGTTTTTTTATGCCTTTAAATTATTACCAAAGTTTTGGTAAAAATAAACCAGATATAATTATGTAATTCCTATAGTAACTTAATTGATGAATCCATTATATCTCTAAATATGTATAATATTAACAAAACAAACCATCGCAACTTGCTAAACCTTGAATTTCTTGACAAAATCAGGCGTCAGGCGAACAATTTGTAAACCTATACTATCTAGCCCAAAAAAGGCGTCTAGCGTACAATTCTTAAACCCAGAATTTGTAGCCCAAAAATGGCGTCAGGCAGAATCCTCTAAACCTGATACAAAGCTGCTTTCAATATAGCGTTTAGTGGACTTTACCAAAAATGGTCAGCTGGAAGCCAGGTGAGGGCAAACAAATGCTAGGTTTAGGTAAAGCCCCCAATATTGTCTCTCAGAGGTTCATAATTAATGCAATAGAAACAAATTGCACATTGTTTTGCTCGATATTTGTGGTTAGTCATTTGCTATTACAAAATATAATTAATCTCGTGATTTGGAAAAAAATGTCAAAAAGTAAATTGCACATAACAACCCTATAGCTTAATTACATTGGGTAGTGGCTAACCCTAAATATCTCTACATATTTTATTATACTAAGACAAAACAACAAACCAGATCATGGTAACAGTGTGTATACAATGTAATTCCTACATCAATCAGGACTCCTTACTTTTGTGTAGTATATAGTTTATTGTAAACGGATTTCGAGTACTAAACCTAGAACCCCAGCGTTATATAGGCGGCAAGCGGACATTTTTCTAAACCTAGAATTTCTAACCCAAAATTAACGTTAAGCAGACTTCTCTAAACCTGATCCAAGTCCGCTCTCAATGTAGCGTGAAGCGGACTTTGCCCATCTGAAACCACAAATGTTCAGTTGAACGCAAGTTGAGGGCAAAACAATTCTAGGTTTAGCTAAAAGTCTGCTTATAATGTCTCTCAAAATTCCATTATCCAATCAACGGAAACAAATTACGCATTTTCTGACTCGATATTTGATAAAGATCATTATGCAACTGAAAATATCTGATTTATCGAATGATTCGGAGAAAAAAAAACAAAATGTGAATGCTCTTTACAACACTACATCCATATTTCTTTTAGTTGCAATATTCCAGTGTATTTTTGAAACAGAAGTTTTACGAAAAACATAAACAATATTAATACTGTGGATTTAGAGGTTATTTTTAGCATTAAGGAGCATTTTGGAGACCAACCATTTTCTAACATAGACTTTCATGGTCTATTATGTCATATTTCCCTATTATATCTCCATTTAGAAGCTTTCTAAAAATATGAGACGGGGTTAGAAAATAGCGTTATACTTAGATGAAACATTTACCAGAAGTATGCCTATTTATCTTGAACAACAACAAAGATATACCCAATCCTAATTTTGAAATAGCCTTGGGTTTAGAGATAATGTCTTCTCGACGCCATACTGGATTTTCTTTTCTTTTTACAGTTATTCGTTTTGTGTTGAATTTGACTTAAAATCAGTTTTTACGATTGACTTTAGCTAGTGTTACAAGTTAATAAACTCACAGCCTGATATCTCTTCAAGTTAAGTCGGCCTCTAACCCTAAGTCCTCATTTTTGTGGGCCACGGAATGTTTGCCCATACTGGCGATAAACGGACGAAATATTCTAGGTTTACAGCAAAAAAATGTCTGCTTGACGCCATTTTTTCTTTTTTCAGTCTGCCATTTTAGTTTTAATGATCCAATTGAAATTTCCCTTTGGCACGTTCCGCTCTCACAATAAGGGAATAGTTTAAAAAAAATTCCAGTTGCTTAGCACTAATAGTGTCCAATCGGCTAAACCTGGCTTATTTTTCGAATTGACCTAGGGTTGATATGATTTTTTGAGTATTTCGAAAAGAAAGCTATTGGATTAAAATCTCCTTATAAAGGTCTATTATTAACCAGAATATTAAATCCCAACAAAATCAAACGGCTTCAAAAATTGACAAAAATTGGTATTTTTTTCATTAAAAAAAAAAAGTTAACTTTGGACAATAAAATAACCTTGTTTAAACATTTTTATATATGTCGCCTTCACGTCAAAATAAACTTCAGACTTTGTTCTGTTGAAATTAAATCTTTTTTTGTACAAAACAAGATTTTTTCGAGGGAATAAAAAGTTCTGGAAAAAGTTGTTCTTTTTCGAAAATGAAAAAAACATATCTTTTTTAGACATCAATTGCAAATAAGCTAATGATGCTATCAAAACAATATTTGGCAGAATTAAAGATAAATGATTGTTCTTCCAAGAATTTAAAGGACAAATTTCTTCATTGAAAAATATAGGAAATATAGAGATTGGAACCTAACATTTTCTAAACCTAGATTTTCATGGCCCTCAAATGACGTCAAGCGGTCTTTTTAAAAAGAATTCAATACGCTCTCTCAAAAATTTATCATTTATCCAATAGAAACATATTTTACAGCAAATGACTCGATATTTCTTGCACATTAATATTATGTTGGCAAAAAAAATTAAAGGTGTGTTTTAAAAGAAAAATTCCTAAAATTGCAATTTCTTATTTTTGACCTGAAGTACATTGCGTTCTATATTTTTAAAAAATGATCGACTTAAAACGGCAAAATGCATTGTAAAAGTAGAGTGATAATGTGCTTTAAATTTTATTAGAAGAATAGTATATTTTAGCTATTATTGAAGGAGTAAAACCCAATCCTAGTTTCCAGTATTTAAACAAAGTGTTTACCTTGCCTCAGAAATTTATATTCTGTGGTAAAACGCATTTGAAATGTATTTTCCCGTTGTATATTTGATATATTTTGTTTTGAAAATGTCAGTAGATCACATACGGTTAATTTGAAAAAAATATTGCTGAAAAACGCATTTTTTTCAAAACCCTACCACACTTCCTTTTATATCTTCCTTTAAAAGCGTCCTAAAAATATGAGACTGGGTTTGAAAATAGCGTTATACTTAGACAAAACATTTGCCAGAAATATGGCAATCTATATTCATCAAACAAAAAAATATACCCTATCCAAATTTTGACCTAGGGTTGGGTTTAGAGATGATGTCTTCTTGACGCCATGTCGGATTTTCTTTTCCATTCACAGTTATTCGTTTTGTGTCGAATTTGATTTGAAATTGGTTTTTATGATTGACATTAGCTAATGTTAAAAGTTGATGGACTCACAGCCTGATGTCTCTTCAATTTAAGTCGAAATAAACGATGAAAAGTCGGCCTCTAACCCTAAGTCCCCATTTCTGAGGGCAACGGAAATTTTTGCCCATAGTGGCGATAAACGGACAAAAATTTCCAGGTTTAGGGGAAAAAAGTCTGCCCAACGCCATTTTTTCTCGTTTTCGGTCTGCCATTTTTTTTGTAGCGATCCGATT
This sequence comes from Mimachlamys varia, assembly GCA_947623455.1. Taxonomy (NCBI): domain Eukaryota; kingdom Metazoa; phylum Mollusca; class Bivalvia; order Pectinida; family Pectinidae; genus Mimachlamys; species Mimachlamys varia. The sequence goes on from OX392542.1 coordinate 42,517,185, forward strand.
GAAATTTCCTTTTGGCACGTTCTGCTCCCACAATAAGGGAACAGTTTAAAAAAAAATCCAGGTGATTAGCACTAATAGTGTCCAATCGGCTAAACCTGGCTTATTTTTCGATTTGACCTAGGGTTGATATGTTTTTTTGAGTATTTCGAAAAGAAAGCTATTGGATTATGTTCTCCTATTATAGGTATATTATTAATCAAATTATTAAATCTCAACGAAATCAAACAGCTTCAAAAATTGAAAAAAAGTGAAAAATATTGGTATTTTTTTCTTACAAAATTTATTGTCAACTTTGGACATAAAAAAAGCATAGTAAACAAACTGTTAAAAATCTTTTCTTAGCATCAAAATAAACTTTAGACTTTTTTCTGTTTAAACAATATCGTTTTTTGCACAAATAAGTAGTTTTCTGATGTTATATAAAATTCTGAAAAAAGTAAGTTTTTTTCGTAGTTGAAAAATACATGTCTTTTTTAGGCATCAATTGCAAGTAAGTTAATTATTCTATCTAAACAATTTTTGGTGGAATGAAAGATAAAATATTGTTCTTTCTGAAATCTAAGCCACAAAGTTCTACATTGAATAATAAAGGAAATATAGAGACCGGAAGTTGATTGAAAAAAATGTCGATTTTTTAAGGGGCTATAACTCTGGAAAAAATGACCCAAATTCAACTCCCATTACTGATTTAATGTAGTTTTTCATTACTCTTTCGATTTATGGCCGTAAATTTAAAATCTAAAGTTTTGACCAAAAAAGTGAAAAAATCTCAATTTTTCCATCAATGAGACATGATTTTTGAAGATTATACACTCCTCACCCCATTTTACCTGACTAAGTGGCAAACTTCATATATATTTTGGGGGTTATTATAAGGCTTAGAATAAGCTTCGTGTGAGCCATGTAAACCCGTTAAAAAAATAATTATAAGTGTTTTAACTTTATCTAAGCCTGGACGTCTGCCTGGCGCCACAAGGGGACAAATCTAAACCTAACCTACCATAACTAAATAAATACAAGAAAAATCCTGGTAAAACTTCGAAAACTCCTAGTTAAGGGTAAGATCTACATTCAAGTCAAAAATAAACAGTGTATCACACTTTTGGACATTAAACCTATGTTAAACCTATTCTAAACCTGAAATGTCCGCCGGACGCCACTTTTTTCCTTGTGGGTTAGGGTTAGGGTTAGGGTTAGGGTTAGGGTTAGGGTTAGGGTTAGGGTTAGGGTTAGGGTTAGGGTTAGGGTTAGGGTTAGGGTTAGGGTTAGGGTTAGGGTTAGGGTTAGGGTTAGGGCTATCTTGAAAACGCTAAGCGGACCTCGAAATGTCCACTTGACGCCAGTTTTGAGTAAAAAATGTCTTCTCGACGCCATTGAGGGCATGGGTCCCGCCTTAAGCGGACCTAAAACCGGCGCGTGGCGGACTTTTTGGCTATTAGCGGACTTTTTGTAAAAATGCCCTAGACAGACATTTTTGGACTTTTTTCAATTTCAGCAGTTATTCCCCTTTTGGAAGAACTTAGATTATTTTCGACCCGAAATACCGTCTTTATTCAAAAAATTATTCTGAACTCAACATTGATGAAATTTTCATTTTTTTTTCATTAAATGTTGATTTAAGTATAGTAGCAGCCATTTTAATGAGGAATATGCATCTTGTAACTTAGAAAAGTATTGAAAAGTGACTTTGAAAAAAGAGGAAAAAAAGTCCATCTGACGCCAGTTGATGACAAAGCTATATAGGTTTAGAAATGTCCGCTAAAGGGAATGTGAGAGGTAGGCTTAGAATAAAAAAAAAGAAAATAGAAATTAAACACTTATTAAGAAAGGAATAGAAACCAGTTTTTGGGAAAATTTGCAGAAGGTCTTGATGTTTGAATATACATATTTTATGTTTAAAATTTCTCAACAGGATCTTTGCAATTACGGAAATAATTTTTAAATTACTTCCCCTTGACCGTAACACGGAAAACTGACCTTTTACTTGTTTTTGGGGTCGAAAAAATCCGGGTTTTTTTTTTTGGCAAAATCGATCTTTTTTAGTTCCATTTAATAAAGAACAGTTTTCTAAGACATCCTATGTTAAAAAATGTCAAAATACAATAATAATAGGCTTAAATATCGGCTTTGAAAATTGAAAAATGTTCTGTTAACGCCACATATGGTCAAGAAATGTTTAGGTTTAGGTTAAGGTTAAGCCCACATTTAGCCTTTAGGGAACCTAACCTTTCCTCTAAATGGCGTTAAGCGGATCATCAATTTAGGAGATAATTTCGTATAAAAAATCGCAATAGCAACCATTTTCAGACAGAAAATGCAGAACGTTTTTGTCTTCATATCAAATCTTTTATTGGGGGCCGATATTCGAAAAGACTTTATGCAATAGCGGCGATAATGTAAATTACTTCCCTATGAGCATACACGTCAAATTGACAAAAGTACTTGCTTTCAGTCTTGGAATTTTGTTTTTTTTATCTATTTTATCTTCAATGAACATAGACGTTGATCGACAGAGGATGATTTTCTAATTCATTTTATGTTGTAATTATTTAAGATAAATCAACTATATGCTGAAATAATGACTTAGGAAGTATAGCCACTTAGCGCCAACTGAGAGCTGTCTAAACCCAAACCTAATACTTCCCTTAAATGGCGTTAAGCGGAACTTTAATTTATGACAAAAATAAAAATAGATCATTTATTTAAAACGCAATAGTAACCACTTAAAGAAAAAAAGTCAAATACGTTGTTGTCTGTATAATAACTCTTTTTGAGTGTCGATATCCCAACACGCTTGTTGCAAAAGCGGAAATTATATAAAATTACTTCCCTTTTATCATACACGTCAAATTGACAAAAGTACTTGCTTTCAGTCTTGGATTTTTTTGGCTTTTTATTTTTTAAAAATTTTTTCAATGAACAAAGATGTTGATCGACAGAGGATCGTTTTCTAAGCCATTAAAGGTTGAAATTCTTTATGAAAAACCAACTATATGCTGAAATAAAGACTTAGGAAGTATAGCCACTTAGCGCCAACTGAGAGCTGTCTAAACCTAAACCCGATCCTTCCCCTAAATGGCGTTAAGCGGAACTTCAATTTGAGAGAAAAATAAAAATAAAAATAGATCATTTATTTAAAACGCAATAGTAACCACTTAAAGAAAGAAAGTCAAATACGTTGTTGTCTGTATAATTACTATTTTTGAGTGTCGATATTCCAACACGCTTGTTGCAAAAGCGGAAATTATATAAAATTACTTCCCTTTTATCATACACGTCAAATTGACAAAAGTACTTGCTTTCAGTCTTGGATTTTTTTGGCTTTTTATTTTTTAAAAATTTTTTCAATGAACAAAGATGTTGATCGACAGAGGATCGTTTTCTAAGCCATTATAGGTTGAAATTCTTTATGAAAAACCAACTATATGCTGAAATAAAGACTTAGGAAGTATAGCCACTTAGCGCCAACTGAGAGCTGTCTAAACCTAAACCCGATCCTTCCCCTAAATGGCGTTAAGCGGAACTTCAATTTGAGAGTAAAATAAAAATAAAAATAGATCATTTATTTAAAACGCAATAGTAACCACTTAAAGAAAGAAAGTCAAATACGATGTTGTCTTTATAATAACTAATTTTGAGTGTCGATATTCCAACACGCTTGTTGCAAAAGCGGAAATTATATAAAATTACTTCCCTTTTATCATACACCTCAAATTGACAAAAGTACTTGCTTTCAGTCTTGGATTTTTTTGGTTTTTTTTTTTTTTTTCAATGAACAAAGACGTTGATCGACAGAGGATCGTTTTCTAAGCCATTATAGGTTGAAATTCTTTAAGATAAACCACCTATATGCTGAAATAATGACTTAGGAAATATAGCCACTTAGCGCCAACTGAGAGCTATCTAAACCTAAACCCGATCCTTCCCCTAAATGGCGTTAAGCGGAACTTCAATTTGAGAGTAAAATAAAAATAAAAATAGATCATTTATTTAAAACGCAATAGTAACCACTTAAAGAAAGAAAGTCAAATACGATGTTGTCTTTATAATAACTAATTTTGAGTGTCGATATTCCAACACGCTTGTTGCAAAAGCGGAAATTATATAAAATTACTTCCCTTTTATCATACACGTCAAATTGACAAAAGTACTTGCTTTCAGTCTTGGAATTTTTTGGCTTTTTATTTTTTTTTAATTTTTTCAATGAACAAAGACGTTGATCGACAGAGGATCGTTTTCTAAGCCATTATAGGTTGAAATTCTTTAAGAAAAAGACAACTATATGCTCAAATAATGACTTAAAAAGTATAGCCACTTAGCGCCAACTGAGAGCTGTCTAAACCTAAACCAGATCCTTCCCCTAAATGGCGTTAAGCGGAACTTCAATTTAGGAGAAAAATAAAAAAAAAAGAAAAACCATGTGTTTAAAACGCAATAGTAACCATTAAAAACCATTTTGTCTGTATTTGATTTTTTTTTGGGTTGCCGATATTCCAACAAGCACTTGGTAATAGCGAAACTAATGTAAAATATCTTCCCTCTGATCATACGCGTTGAATGTTAAAATAATAAACACATATAATATTTTTTTGTATTTTGTTTCTAGTATCCGTTGAGTTTTTTTTCCGATTTTCTAGGACCTCGAAAAACGGTACCATATCAATTTTTCACTAGTGGTCCAGCGGGGGGGGATGACTTTTCTAAATTGTTCTTTTCACAAAAATCGTATCATTTTCAAAGCCCAAAAAGCATAACAAATTGCAGCAACACATTCTAAATAATGTAAACCAAAAACATGCAACATAAACTCTAAAATGGAAAAAATATAAAGTTTTTAGTGTAAAATTATGTAATGTTTAGTAGCAAAAGTACCACTGCTCTGGGGTTGAGGTATTTTCAGTTAATAAAATTATATCTACTTTATCTTAGTGATATCGAAGTATTAACTCCAATTTCGTATTATCGATGGAGCGAAAAAGAAAATGAATAACAAAACCCTACGACAGTGGCACTTTTGCTACCGATAAAAACATTATCGGTAGCAAAATGCCACTGTTGTAGGGTTGAGGTGTTTATAAGTTCTAATAATCCAAATTTATTATTTATGTTATATCAAAGAATAGGCTAGCATTTTGTGTTTTCGGTGAAGCAAAAATAAAAATATATCACTTAAACCTACGACAGTGGCACTTTTGCTACTGAAAATGTTTTTTTTTGGGTAGCAAAAGTGCCACTGTTCTAGGGTTGAGGTACATTTCAGAAAAAAATAATGCTTCTTCATCTTCCACGTTATATAAAATTATTGACTCGTCTTTCGTATATTCGGTGATGCGAAAAAACAAATGTATAACTTAAACCGACGACAGTGGCACTTTTGCTACCGAAACTTTTCTTTCAGTAGCAAAAGTGCCACTGTTATAGGGTTGAAATATTTTTCCGTATCTAAGAATGCGTATTTTTTATTTATGTTATAACAAATAATTGACTCGCATTTCGTATTTTCGGTGAAGTGAAAATACAAATTTATAACGTTAACCTATGACAGTGGCACTTTTGCTACCGAAACTTTTCTTTCAGTAGCAAAAGTGCCACTGTTATAGGGTTGAAATATTTTTCCGTATCTAAGAATGCAACTTTTTTATTTATGTTTTATCAAATAATTGATTCGCATTTCGTATTTTCGATGAAGTGAAAATACAAATGTATAACTTAAACCTACGACAGTGGCACTTTTGCTACCGAAACTTTTTTTTCAGTAGCAAAAGAGCCACTGTTGTAGGGTTGAGGTATTTTTCAGTATAAAATAATACTTCTTAATGATCCAAGTTATATCAAAGAATTGGCTCGCATTTGAAGCGAAAATACCAATGTCAAACTTAAACCTACGATGGTGGCACTTTTGCTACCGTTATGTTTTTATCGGTAGCAAAAGTGCCACTGTTGTAGGGTTGAGTTATTTTTCAGTTTCTAATAATGCATATTTTTATTGATGTTATATCAAAGTATTGACTCGCATTTGGCATTGTCAGTGAAGCAAAAATAAAATGATATCACTTAAACCTACGACATTGGCACTTTTGCTACCGATAATGTTTTTATCGGTAGCAAAAGTGCCACTGTTGTGGGGTTGAGGTATTTTTCAGTATAAAATAATGCTTCTTCGTGATCTACGTTATATTAAAGAATTGACTCGCGTGAGGTATTTTCGGTGAAGCAAAAATAAAATGATATCACTTAAATCTACGACAGTGGCACTTTTGCTACCGATAAAATTTTTATCGGTAGCAAAAGTGCCACTGTTGTAAAGTTGAGGTTTTTTTAGTTTCTAATAATGCAGATTTATTATTTATGTTATATTAAAGTATTGGCTCGCATTTGGTATTTTCGGTGAAGCAAAAATTAAATTATATCACTTAAATCTACGACAGTGGCACTTTTGCTACCGATAAAATTTTTATCGGTAGCAAAAGTGCCACTGTTGTATAGTTGAGGTTTTTTCAGTTTCTAATAATGCAGATTTATTATTTATGTTATATTAAAGTATTGGCTCGCATTTGGTATTTTCGGTGAAGCAAAAATAAAATTATATCACTTAAATCTACGTTATTGGCACTTTTGCTACCGATAATATTTTTATCGGTAGCAAAAGTGCCACTGTTGTAGGGGTGAGGTTTTTTCAGTTTCTAATAATGCAGATTTATTATTTATGTTATATCAAAGTATTGGCTCGCATTTGGAACTTTCGGTGAAGCAAAAATAAAAATATATCACTTAAAGCTACGACAGTGGCACTTTTGCTACCGAAACTTTTTTCGGTAGCAAAAGTGCCATTGTTGTAGAGTTGAGCTGTTTTGTATGTTTTCGTAACGCATCTCTTCATAAATATAATGTCGATGTTTCAGCTACCAAATCGTTCTTTTCTTTTCACCAAAAAGACAAAATTTTACTGAACCTTTTGAAAGTACATCTATGTTCCCGGTATCAAAACAATGAAAAAAAATATTATGTCGTTAATTTCAAATAGTGTCATCAGGTGTCACCAACTCCGTTACCCAGTCACTAGGTGACACCCAATAACCAGGTGTCACCCACGTCGTTACCCAGTCACTGGGAACCCTTTGCCAATTCATTAGGTGTCACCCACTAACCAGGTGTCAAATACTCCGTTACACAGTCAAGTAGGTGTCATCCAATCCGTTACGAAGTGAGTTGGTGCCACCCACCTTGTTACCCCGTCGCTAGGAATCCGTTACCAAGTCACTAGGTGTATAACCATTTGCTAAAATAATGACTTAGGAAGTAGAACTCCGTAACCCAGTCATTAAGTGTCATCAACAAACCAGTTGTCTCCCACTGCATTACCAGCCACCAGGTGTATCCCACTAACCATGCGTCACCCTTTTCGTTGCCAGGTCACTAGGTGTCACCCATTCAGTTACCCAATCATTATGTATCACCCACTAACCAGGTGTCACCCACTCCGTTACCCATTCACTAGGTGTCACCAACTAACTTCGTCACCCAGTCACTAGTGTGTCAACCACTAACAATGTGTCACTCCGTTACCCATTCACTAAGTGTCACCCATCCTGTTATCCAGTCATTATGGTCATCCACTAAACAGGTGTCACCGACACCGTTACCCGGTCACTATGTGTCACTAACAAGCCAAATATCACCCTCTGCGTGTCCAAGTAACTAGAACTTCGTTTACTAGGTGTCAGCTACTAACTATGTGTCACCCACTCCGTTACCCAGTCACTAGATGTCACCCACTCCTTTATCCAATCACTAGATGTCACTCACTCCTTTTACTAATCACTAGGTGTCACCCACTCCTTTATTTAAATGAATAGGTGTAACCCACTCCATTACCATGTCACTAGGTGTCACCCACTCCGTTATCCAATCACTAGGTGTCACCCAATAACCAGCTGTCACCCAGTTCGTTACCCAGTCGCTAAAACTCCGTTACTAAGTCACTAAGTGTCTAGCCATATGCTTAAATAATGACTTAGGAAGTATGGCCACTTAGCGCCAAGTGAGAGTTGTCTAAACCTTACCCCAATCCTTCCTATAAACGGCGTTAAGCGAAACTTCATTTTAGAAGAAAAATACCTAGTCACTAGGTATCACCCATTAACCAGATGTCACCCACTTTGTTACCTAGTCACTTGGACTCCATTACCCAGTCACTACGTGTCAGCCACTTACAAGGTTACATCACTACCCAGTCACTATGTTTGTCAGTCACAAGTGACCCCAACTAAAAAGGTGTCACCCACCTCGTTACTCAGACACAAGGTGTCACCAACTAATCAAGTGCCACACACCCCGTCACTCAGTCACTAGGTATTACCCACTTTGGTACCCAGTGACAAAGACTCCGTTACCCAATCAGTACGTGTCACCCACTAACCAGAAGTCACCAATTGTGTTACCAAATCATTATGAGCCCGTTACCCAGTCACTGTATGTTACCCATTAACCAGGTATCACCCAATCTGTTAGCCATTCTGTAGCTGGTACAAACTATCCAGGTGCCAACCACGCCATTACCCAGTCCCTAGATGTCACCCACTAGCCAGGTGTCACCCACGGCGTTACCCAGTCACTAGGTGTCACCCACTTACAAGGTATCAACACTCCGTTACCAAGTCACTAGGTGTTACCTACTATCCAGGTGTAACCTCTTTCGTTACGAAGTAAGTAGGTGCCACCCACTTTGTTACCCAGTCGCTTGGACTCTAACCAGGTTTCACCCACTCGTTTTAGCAAGCCACTAGTTGTCACCTACTTTGTTACGCAGTCACTAGGACTCCTTTACCCAGTCACTAGGTGTCACCCTTTAACCAGGTGTAACCCACTCCATTACCCAGTCACTATGTGTCATCCACTAGCCAAGTATCACCCTCTCCGTTTCCATGTAACTAGAACTTCGTTTACTAGGTGTCAACCACTAACTATGTGTCAACCACTTAGTTACCCAATCACTAGGTGTCACCCACTCCTTTATCCAATCACTAGGTGCCACCCACTCCTTTATCCAATCGCTAGGTGTCACCCACTCCTTTATCCAATCACTAGGTGTCACCGACTCCTTTATCCAATCACTAGGTGTCACCCACTCCTTTTTCCAATCACTAGGTGTCATCCACTCCTTTATCCAATCACTAGGTGTCACCCACTCTTTTATCCAATCACTAGGTGTCACCCACTCTTTTATCCAATCACTAGATGTCACCTCCTCCTTTATCCAATCACTAGGTGTCACCGACTCCTTTATCCAGTCGCTAAATGTCACCGACTCCTTTATCCAATCACAATATGTCACCCACTCCTTTATCCGATCACTAGATGTCACCCACTCCTTTATCCAATCACTAGGTGTCACCCACTTCTTTATCCAATCACAAGGTGTCAACCACTACTTTTTCCAATCACTAGGTGTCACCCACTCCTTTATCCAATCACTAGGTGTCACCCACTCTTTTATCCAATCACTAGGTGTCACCCACTCTTTTATCCAATCACTAGGTGTCACCCCCTCCTTTATCCAATCACTAGGTGTCACCCACTCCTTTATCCACTTCGCTAAATGTCACCGACTCCTTTATCCAATCACAATGTGTCACCCACTCCTTTATCCGATCACTAGATGTCACCCACTCCTTTATCCAATCACTAGGTGTCACCCACTCCTTTATTCAATCACTAGGTGTCACCCACTCCTTTATCCAATCACTAGGTGTCACCCACTCCTTTATCCAATCACTAGGTGTCACCCACTCCTTTTTCCAATCACTAGGTGTCACCCAATCCTTTATCCAATCACTAGGTGTCACCCACTCTTTTATCCAATCACTAGGTGTCACCCACTCTTTTATCCAATCACTAGGTGTCACCCCCTCCTTTATCCAATCACTAGGTGTCACCGACTCCTTTATCCAGTCTCTAAATGTCACCGACTCCTTTATCCAATCACAATGTGTCACCCACTCCTTTATTCAATCACTAGATGTCACCCACTCCTTTATCCAATCACTAGGTGTCACCCACTCCTTTATTCAATCACTAGGTGTCACCCACTCCTTTATCCAATCACTAGGTGTCACCGACTCCTTTATTCAGTCGCTAAATGTCACCGACTCCTTTATCCAATCACTTTGTGTCACCCAATCCTTTATTCAATCATTACGTGTAACCAGCTCCTTTTTTCAATCACTAGGTGTCACCCACTAACCAGCTGTCACCCAGTTCGTTACCCAGTCGCTAAAACGCCGTTACTAAGTCACTAAGTGTCTAACCATATGCTTAAATGATGACTTAGGAAGTATGGCCACTTAGCGCCAAGTGAGAGTTGTCTAACCCTTAACCCCATCCTTCCTATAAATGGCGTTAAGCGAAACTTTAATTTAGAAGAAAAATAACCTAGTCCCTAGGTTTCAACAACTAACCAGGTTTCACCCAGTCGGTTAGCAAGTCACTAGTTGTCACCTACTCTGTTACGCAGTCACTACGTCTCAACCGCTTCGTTACCCAGTCACTAGGTGTCACCTACTAACAAGTGGTCACCAACTTCGTTACTCAGTCACTAGGACTCCTTTACCCAGTCACTAGGTGTCACCCATTAACCAGGTGTAACCCACTACATTACCCAGTCGCTAAGTGTCACCCACTCCGTTACCCAAACACTATGTGTCACCCACTAGCCAAGTATCACCCTCTGCGTTTCAAAGTAACTAGGATGTCGTTTACTAGGTGTCAACCACTAACTATGTGTCACCCACTTCGTTACCCAGTCACTAGATGTCACCCATTCCTTTATCGAATCACTAGGTGTCACCCACTCCTTTATCCAATCACTAGGTGTCACCCACTCCTTATCCAATCACTAGGTGTCACCCACTCCTTTATCCAATCACTAGGTGTCACCCACTCCTTATCCAATCACTAGGTGTCACCCACTCCTTATCCAATCACTAGGTGTCACCCACTCCTTATCCAATCACTAGGTGTCACCCACTCCTTTATCCAATCACTAGGTGTCACCCACTCCTTTATTCAATCACTATGTGTCACCCACTCCTTTATTAAATCACTAGGTGTAACCCACTCCGTTACCCAGTCGCTACCTTTCACCGACTCCGTTATCCAAACACCAGGTGTCACCAACTAACCAGCTGTCACCCAGTTCGTTACCCAGTCGTTAGGACTCCGTTACTAAGTCACTAAGTGTCTAACCATATGTTAAAATAATGACTTAGGAAGTATGGCCACTTAGCGCCAAATGAGAGTTGTCTAAACCTTAACCCAATCCTTCCTATAAATGGCGTTAAGCGAAAGTTCTATTTAGAAGAAAAATACCCAGTCACTAGGTTTCACCCACTCGGTTAACAAGTCACTAGTTGTCACCTACTCTGTTACCCAGTCACTACGTGTCAACCACTTCGCTACCCAGTCACTAGGTGTCACCTACTAACAAGTGGTCACCAACTTCGTTACTCAGTCACTAGGACTCCTTTACCCAGTTACTAGGTGTCACCCATTAACCAGGTGTAACCCACTCAGTTACCTAGTCGCTAAGTGTCACCCACTCCGTTACCCAAACACTATGTGTCACCCACTAGCCAAGTATCACCCTCTGCGTTTCAAGGTAACTAGGATGTCGTTTACTAGGTGTCAACCACTAACTATGTGTCACCCACTTCGTTACCCAGTCACTAGATGTCACCCATTCCTTTATCGAATCACTAGGTGTCACCCACTCCTTTATCCAATCACTAAATGTCACCCACTCCTTATCCAATCACTAGGTGTCACCAAATCCTTTACCCAATCAGTTGGCGTCCCCCACTCTTTTATCCAATCACTAGGTGTAACCGACTCCGTTACCCAATCACTAGGTTTCATCCACTCCTTTATCCAATCACTAAATGTCACCCACTCATTTATCCAATCACCAGGTGTCACCCACTCCTTTATCCAATCACTAGGTGTCACCCACTCCATTATCCAATCACTAAATGTCACCCACTCCTTATCCAATCACTAGGTGTCACCCACTCCTTTATCCAATCACTATGTGTCACCCATTCCTTTATCCAATCACTAGGTGTCACCCACTCCATTATCCAATCACTAGGTGTCACCCACTCCTTTATTAAATTACTAGGTGTAACCCACTCCGTTGCCAGTCGCTACCTTTCACCGACTCCGTTATCCAAACACCAGGTGTCACCAGCTAACCAGCTATCACCCAGTTCGTTACCCAGTCGTTCGGACTCCGTTACTAAGTCACTAAGTGTCTAACCATATGCTAAAATAATGACTTCGGAAGTATGGCCACTTAGCGCCAAATGAGAGTTGTCTAAACCTTAACCCAATCCTTCCTATAAATGGCGTTAAGCGAAAGTTCTATTTAGAAGAAAAATACCCAGTCACTAGGTTTCAACCACTAACCAGGTTTCACCCACTCGGTTAACAAGTCACTAGTTGTCACCTACTCTGTTACGCAGTCACTACGTGTCAACCGCTTCGTTACCCAGTCACTAGTTGTCACCTACTAACAAGTGGTCACCCACTTCGTTACTCAGTCACTAGGACTCCTTTACGCAGTCACTAGGTGTCACCAATTAACCAGGTGTAACCCACTCAGTTACCTAGTCGCTAAGTGTCACCCACTCCGTTATCCATACACTATGTGTTTCCCACTAGCCAAGTATCACCCACTGCGTTTTCAAGTAACTAGAAGTCACCCACTCATTTATCCAAGCACTAGGTGTCACCAACTCCTTTATCCAATCAGTAGGTATCACCCACTCATTTATCCAATCACTAGGTGAAACCGACTCCGTTACCCAGTCACCAGGTTTCACCCACTCCTTTATCCAATCACTAGGTGTCACCCACTCCTTAATCCAATCACTAGGTGTCACCCACTCCATTATCCAATCACTAGGTGTCACCCACTCCTTAATCCAATCACTAAATGTGACCCACTATCCAGCCGTCACTTAGTTCGTTACCCAGTCGTTCGGACTCCGTTACTAAGTCACTAAGTGTCTAATCATATGCTAAAATAATGACTTAGGAGGCATGGCCACTTAGCGCCAAGTGAGAGTTGTCTAAACCTTAACCCAATCCTTCCTATAAATGGCGTTAAGCGAAACTTCTATTTAGAAGAAAAATACCCAGTCACTAGGTTTCAACCACTAACCAGGTTTCACCCACTCGGTAAGCAAGTCACTAGTTGTCACCTACTCTGTTACGCAGTCACTACGTCTCAACCGCTTCGTTACCCAGTCACTAGGTGTCACCTACTAACAAGTGGTAACCCACTTCGTAACTCAGTCACTAGGACTCCTTTACCCAGTCACTAGGTGTCACCCATTAACCAGGTGTAACCAACTACATTACCCAGTCGCTAAGTGTCACCCACTCCGTTATCCAAACACTATGTGTCACCAACTAGCCAAGTATCACCCTCTGCGTTTCAAAGTAACTAGGATGTCGTTAACTAGGTGTCAACCACTAACTATGTGTCACCCTCTTCGTTAACCAGTCACTAGATGTCACCCACTCCTTTATCCAATCACTAGGTGTCACCCACTCCTTTATCAAAGCACTAGGTGTCATCCAATCCTTTATCTAATCACTAGGTGTCACCCACTCCTTTATCCAATCACCAGGTGTCACCCATTCCTTTATCCAATCACTAGGTGTCACCCACTCCTTTATCCAATCAATAGGTGTCACCCACTCCTTTATTCAATCACTAGGTGTAACCCACTCCGTTACCCAGTCACTAGGTGTCACCCAATAACCAGCTGTCACCCAGTTCGTTACCAAGTCGCTAAAACACCGTTACTAAGTCACTAAGTGTCAACCACTAACCAGGTTTCACCCATTCGGTTAGCAAGTCACTAGTTGTCACCTACTCTGTTACGCAGTAACTACGTGTCAACCGCTTCGTTACCCAGTCACTAGTTGTCACCTACTAACAAGTGGTCACCCACTTCGTTAGTCAGTCACTAGGACTCCTTTACCCAGTCAACCATCAACCAGGTGTAACCTGCTCCGTTACCCAGTCACTAGGTGTCACCCACTCCTTTATCCAATCACTAGGTGACGCCCACTAACCAGCTGGCACCCAGTTCGTTACCCAGTCGCTAGGACTCCGTTACTAAGTCACTAAGTGTCTAACCATATGCTTAAACAATGACTTAGGAAGCATGGCTACTTAGCGCCAACTGAGAGTTGTCTAAATCTACACGTTAAATTGACAAAAGTACTTGCTTTCTGTCTTGGATTTTTTTTTTTTAATTTTTCTTCAATGAACATATACGTTGATCAACAGAGAATGGTTTTCTAAGCCATTATTGGTTGAAATTCTTTAAGATAAACCAACTTTATGCTGAAATAATAACTTAGGAAGTATAGCCACTTAGCGCCAACTGAGAGCAGTCTAAACCTAAACCCGATCCTTCCCCTAAATGGCGTTAAGCGGAACTTATATATATAGGTTACCTCTCCTTTTTAAATTAAAATAAAAATGACTTAAATTGATTTTGCCGTATGGCATCCACTTTAATTACCCCATAACAATATAAGTTCCTTATTGATATTTCCTTGTCAGTTATTTCTGATCAGTGATGATTAGAGACAATGTAACACAACTTAGAAACAAATTTAGTAATCTGAAAGTATCGCCATCATTATTAATATAAACAGTAAGTTGTTAAATATATTTCAACTCTCACAATGGCAACTGGTGAGGAGATCATGTACATTATGTTTCCACGCGCAAGCGATCTCACACGAGTGAAACTTCGCGTGGAAAATAGTGGACTTTACTGCACAGAACATGCTGTTGCCAGGGGGGACCTCCTGGGCTTCTATCTGTGTATCCGCTTCAGGGACGCCGACTGGCTCCTGAGGTGGATAGACAGAGAGAGGATAGTCTACGAATTGTAGACTCAGGTCCCTCCTAGCTCAGCATGCTCATTGTACATATGTATATACGTTGCCGATTCATTCCAGGTAGGAATGATTCCCTCAGAATATAAACGAAATAAAGTTGGGAAACATCCGACGTGTCTTTTTATAAATGTTTTTAAAAAGCTAAATTTCAATGAACGTAGACGTTAATCGACAGAGTATGGTTTTCTAAGACAATATAGGTTGAAATTCTTTAAGATAAACCAACGTTATGCTTAAATAATGACTTAGGAAGTATAGCCACTTAGCGCCAACTGAGAGCTGTCTAAACCGAAACCCAATACTTCCCCTAAATGGCGTTAAGCGAAACTTCAATTTAGAAGAAAAATACCCAGTCACTAGTTTTCAACCACTAGACAGGTTTCACCCACTCGTTTTAGCAAGTCACTAGTTGTCACCTACTCTGTTACGCAGTCACTACGTGTCAACCGCTTCGTTACCCAGTCACTAGGTGTCACCTACTAACAAGTGGTCACCCACTTCGTAACTCAGTCATTAGGACTCCTTTACCCAGTCACTAGGTGTCACCCATTAACCAGGTATATCTTAAGGTTACGAAGTGACTAGATATTTAACCATATGCTAAAATAATGTCTTGGGAAGTATGACCACTTAGCGCCAACTGAAACCCAATACTTTTTCTAGATGGCGTTAAGCGTAACTTCGATTTAGGAGAAAAATGAAAATAAAAATAAATCATGTATTTAAAATTTTTTAAAGACAAAAAGTCCAATACGTTTTTGTCAGAATATTGACTTTTTGGGTTCCGATATTCCATCATACTTAATGTCACTACTTTTCTTTACAATAACCCAATAATCAAGATATTTCGTATAGCAAACCTATTTTTAAAGTATGATCTACTGATCCTCAATATATTCCTTGGAATTAGTAAC